>CAWVOI010000018.1:0-1284647 GCA_963930915.1 Forcipomyia taiwana
AAGCAGTGGTATCAACGCAGAGTACTGGCCTCGTTGCCTTCGTCTGCCTCATGCTCCTGCTCAAAAACGGCTACAACTCGGCCCTGGCAGGTCGCTCCGTGTTTCTCATCCAAATGATCCGTCTGACTCTCCGGATCACGTGGGTCTCCTTTGACTTCCTCCAGATCCTCATCCTCACCACGAGTCGCAGGAGGTGTATGAAGCTCGCGAACCACCTCCTCGAGAACTCTGCGACCTTTCTGGCCACCCAGAAACCCGGTAGTGCCTTCAGGAGCCGCATGATGGCCCTCCGAGGGCGAGTGGCCCTTCTGATAGCGACAGTGCTGGTCCTCTACGGGCCGCTGGAGTACTCCCTGTACGCCGAGTCCCTGAAAGACCTCCTGGAAGCGCTCTCCCGGTTCAACTTTTGCGTCTTCGTGGGACACGCCTGCGTGTTCTCCCTCATGATGGTCCACCAAATCATGCAGCTGGGGTCCATCCGGGTGAGACTGCAGTGCGTGGTCGAGGAGATCCGAGGGAGCCCCTTCTTCACGAGACCCCACCTCTACCAGCTGCTCCACGGGTACTACCAGAGTCTCGAGAACCTGGAGGAAGTGTTTCGGGTCCGGGGATTCCAGATGGCCCTCAACTACACGGCCATGAAGGTGCTCATGGTCGCCAACTTCTACCTCTCATACACCGTCGTTACCGGGAACGCGAGTCTCAGCTACACCTACATCGTGTACAACACCCTCACTGTGGCCATCAACGGGTGTCTGATCGTCGGGTTCGCCTTTCAGATGCACCTCACCCGATACGCCGTGAGTAGCAGCACGCCATTTAATTAGCAGCCTTTTAAACTAATTGCCAGCCGCTCCAGTCCTTCAGTTCACAATGAGCTTCAGACCCGGACACTTCTGCACGCTTTTCAGCCTCTCGCCGACCTTTCCCTTCAGCTTCGACCTTATCACGAGGACTTTCCACATGAGTCCCGGGAAAACCCTCATTTTCGCGATTTTCTCCGTGATTTTCGCGAGTCTCACCTTTCTCCTGATCCTGGTTCCCACGAGCTCCGGACTCACGAGCACCATGATCGACTCCATCTTCATGGCCGACCTCATTCGCATCACCAACCGCCTGGCCTGGCTCTTCATGTACCTCAGCCATTTTTTCGTCTTCTTAGCAGCCCGCCAGAAGCTCCTCAAGTTCCTCAATCTGCTGCTGGAGTCACAAGCTCATCCCCACTTTGACGCTCAAGACGCCCAATGTCTAGTAAAACTTTTCTCCTGGGCAGTGCTGCAGTTCCTGCTTCTACTGGTTCTGCCACACGCCCTTGACGTGGCCCATTTGCCTGAATTTCCTCTGCATGACCGTCAACAAGCTCTCCCTGGTCTGCAGTTTCACTATTTTCACGCGTTTCTCCCAAGCAATCCAGCTGGAACTCGAATCGGAGACGATTTTCTCGCAAACCTTCAGAGACCTCTTCGACGCCCACGAGCGCGCTCTGAGGCTCTTAAAGAGACTCTCCAAGGTCGCTGGGCCCCTGGTTATCTGCTCCATACTTTATATCCTGGTCTTCAGCATCGGGAGCGCCTTTATCACCTTCTTCACCTACTACATCAAACGCACTCTCATCGTCACCTACGCCTACAAAGTCTACCTGTTTCTGTGCATCGGGAAAGTGCTTCTGGCTCTGAGTGAGTTCATTCGAAGCTTGCAAAGGGCAGCGACCCTGGTGAGTGATGACTGATGAGTCTAGGGTGTTAAGAAAGTGGACCTAAAAGATTGGAAAAGTTGACCTTGAAAATTAAAAATTTTACCTAGTATTTTTCAGTCACTAAACTGAAAAAGACGTTAAAATCTTTAAAAAACTGTACAAAAATGCTTAGTTTTTCGGTTGGAAATTTTTGAAATTAATCAGCTTTTTTAGCTGAAATATTTAATTTAGCAAATTAAGAAAATAGCGGAAAAATATGGGTTTAGTCTAAATAGATCTTTTTTTAAAAATATTTTAGGTGATTTAAGAATTTATTTAAAATCTCATCTGCCAAAAAATGAGTAATGAAAAGGTTGACCTCACGTGCCCAAGTTGACTTTTAGTTGACCAAATGACTTGGCAAGGAGGAGATTAATTATTTTTGTACCAAGGGCTCAGGTACTCTATTTGGAGCACAGTTGGGACGCCCTTATGATAATGCAACTAATTTACCTGAGTGTTCCAAGGAATCCCGGGGCGTATATATTAATTTAATTTATGGCAATTCAGCTTATTGGATTGCCCGAGTTCCGGGCCAAAAGATTTCATTCAGTGCAAGGATGTCAGTCAGAAGCGCCGTACAGTGCGTCGAGAAGCTCACCGAGGGTCTCGGACTCGTCCCCATCCGCTTTGACAGGACCCTGGGGAGCTACATGGAGAGCAAGTCGAGCAAGTTCAAGTTCCTCATCCGCGCCATTCTCCTCAACGTCCTCATGATGGCTGTCCTGGTGATCTCCATCGACATGAGGAGCTACTCCTCGCACTCTGTCCTCGTCCTTCATCTCACCCGGGTCCTTCCCCGAGTCGCCTGGTGCCTGTTTGACCTCACGCACTTCCTGACTCTCTACCTGGAGATTGACCACATTGTGGAAACCATGAACCGGCTGCTAAGGGCCTTCGACTGCTTCGTGACCAAGAGAGCTCTGCGAGGGACGTGCCTGGAACTCAGGAGGCTCAACATGAGGCTCATCGTTGGGATCTTCGTCTACTTCGGGCCCTTTCTCTTCCTCGTCAACGTGCTGGTTTTCAACTTCCAGAACCCGATGGTGCTTCTCCTGAACTTCATAGTTTACAACGGGCACGTCGTGTTCCTCATCATCGACTGCACCTACGTCCTGACCTTCTTTGTGCTGCTCCTCGAGACTTTCCGGCGCATCAGGACCGCCTTGGCGCGCCATCGCAGTCTCAGGCCCTCCCAGATCACGAAGCTCCTGCGGGGCTTCGACGAGTTCTACGACATTTTCACATTCCTGGGACGGGTCACGAGCGCCCAGATGATCTCTCTGTCGTTCCTCATCCTCGTCACCTTCTCGGGAATCACGTACTTTCTGCTCGACTGCATCTTCGTGAACCAGGACTGGCGCAGCAACGGCCTCGGGGTCGTCCTGATTTACGTTATCTTTGTGAATTTGCCCCTCGCGGTGGTGTTTTACGTCGTCATGGTCATGGACGAGGCCCACAAGGAGGTGAGTTGGAGGCTTGACAGCCCATTTGTCGAGCCACCTCAATCTTTTTCCCATCATCGTACCCATTCAGCCGCATCAGATAGCTTGATGGCCCTCATTTCCTCGCCCTTTGTTTCATTTCGGTAGTGCCATGGCTCGTGCCAGAAGTGTAAAGTGTTTCCCCCGGAATACCCCTCGGGTCTTGCTGTTTCTGGGCATTCTGCCCTTCGAGTTCGACCCCGAACGTGAAAAATTCGTGACCACCAGGCGTGGAGTGTTCTTTCTCTTTCTCCGGACCTTCATAGACCAGCTCCTGGCAGCTCGAATCATCAAGTCGCTGGCCCAAAACGCCTTCGGGAGCTTCAACACCGAGGGAATTCTCATGAAGGTCGTCAGAATCACTCTGAGAGCGCTCCTGATGGCCTCGGACGTGACTCAAACGACGGAGATCCTGGTGAAGCGCCGGAAGTTTGAGGACTTTCTCACGAGATTCAGCAGGCTCCAGATCGAACCCCCGACTTCGGTGTGGCAGAAGCTCAGCTGGCAGGTCGTGGAGCCCGTAGCGTGGCTCCACCTCATCGCACTGACGATGTCGACGTATTTTTCAAACCCCAAGAGAAGCAACGTCATGAACTTCTTCAGCGTCGGCAGCTACATCTGCATCAACCTCTATGGGTTCGTAATCGCCATGCTGGCCTTCTACTTCGTGCGGCTCTTCCAGACGGCCTGGAGGACCTTCCACTTCTTCAGCACGAAGCGGAGCAGCGCCGAGGCTATTGCAGTCTATGACGACTTTCCCGAGACCCTCCACGAGGTCATGAGAAGCGTAGAGTTCCAGCTCATCCCGCGGTTCCTCACCATCATGGCGTACTTCATCGTGAACGTCTTCAGGATCGTGATGCAGTACCAGAACAAGATGAGCGAGCCCTGGTCCATGACAATCCACATTTTTTTCGCCGACTTCTCCTACCACATGGCCATTTGCGTGTTTTGCTGGGGAGTCCACCGAATGTGCGACGAGGTAGGCAAATTGGCCCATTAGTCAGCGTCCTCGACGTCAATCAAGCGCGTGATTTCGATGATTTATTCGGCTGTCCACCGCCTGATTGGCTCCATTGTCCTCGGACTGGGCCTCAAAGTCAGTTGGGCTTTTCCTGGGGATGAAAATACACGAGGTTTTTGGGAGCTCGAACGTTCTCTGGGGCATTGCGTGTGTCTGGCCCTTCAAGTTTACCCGGGACTCGGAGCGTTTTGCCCGAAACTGGCTCTGGGTGGTCTACTCCAACGGCGTGGCGCTCCTCACGTCCGTCTTCTTCGTCAGCATGGCCTTCCTCAAGATGCCAGACTACCCCAAGTCCAGCGTCACCCGCATCCTGATGGTCCTGGCACTCTTCACGTGGGGCTTCCCCAACGAGGCCATCCAGATCCACTCTCTGCTGCGAGGGGACAAGTTTCTCAAGACCCTCAACGCCATCAAGCTCCACTGGCTGCCACAGCACGAGGCACAGAGGATAAAACGCCGCATATTCCAGATCTCGGCCGCGGTCTTTGTCTACTACGGACCCGTTCTCGTGACCTACAACTACACCTGCAGGTTCACGGGGGTCTTTGGGAAGCTCCACACGTGGCTGCAGCTTTTCTCACCCATCGTCTACCACTTTGTCAGTCTCTTCCTCACGTTCCACAACCTCGTCCAGTACGCCATTTCCCTCACCCTTCTCGCGGAACGTCGCGCCATCGTCGACCAGATCGAGGCCCTGGGATGGGAGAACATTGACGGGTCGCGGCTTCGACTCCTACTGCGTCACTCGGAGGAGAACTTGCACTACCTCTCGAAGCTGTCCAAGTTCTTCCGTCGTCTGAGCTCCCTCAAAACGTACCAGATGCTGCTGGACTTTGTCACCGTCGCCTACGACCTTTTCGACGAAATTTCGAGGAGACACAAGCTGATTGAGATACTGTTCTGCTACACCTACTACCTGGCCTCCGACCTCCCAATTTACTTGATGTTCCTCCTGTCCCAAAGCATTTCCAGCCCGCGGGTGGAGGTGAGTTAATGAAGCTTTCTCATTAGTGGATTGAAGCGACGATACTGCTAATTGGACTTCAGTCTGCTACCAGCCAGTCCGGAGCAAACATGACGGTCATGGAGTGCTTCAGGGTCTTCACTCGATTCGGATGTCTCTTCGGCGTTTCTGTCCAGCATTTTGACTGGAAGACGCAGAAACTCGTCCCAAGTCCTCTTAAAATGGCTTGTGGGGTCTTGTCCTCCTTTCTGCTGCTCTCCGTCGCTTGGAACATGTTCGGTAGCACCTTTGGAGAGAACGTGAATACCATCATTCGGTACTTTGAGGTCGTCGTGGGGGTTCAGTGGTTCCTCATCTACCTCACCATCTTCTGGACGCTGGTCCTCAGGACCGAGAAAAGTCGAAAAACTCTCCTGGGCTACGCCAAGTTGCGCACCGACTCGATAACGGTCGAGCTGAAGGGCCTCCAGTTCAGGCTGAATCTGAGTCTGGTGATCAGCATTCTCTATTACTGGCTCTTTTCCATGATTCTGTTCTTGCACATCCACAATTGGTCGCTACACTTGCAGTTCCTCAGCAGGTTCGTCGCCTTCACCATCTGCGCTCTCTGCATGACCTGGACGTGTCTGTTCCAAACCAACCTCTCGAGGATCTCCATAGCCTTCATGAAGTCTCTGGAGCCCAGACTCAAGGGCAAAAGGCTATCAGAGTCAGAACTGCGGAGTATTTTCCAAGACTACGACTTAATTCGCAAACTCGGCTCCATGTCCTTCAGTTTCTTCGAGGTGGTCATTCTCGTTATGATCTCCTTGGCGGTTCACACCACCACCTCGCTCGTTCTGAACCTGAACATGCTCACGGAAGTCAATCCTGCGACTTTCTCGCAGACATTTTTCAATTCCGTGATTCAGTTGCCTGCCGTTCAGGTCCTCGTTGTCATTTTTTATTTCGACCGCGCCCAAAACGTGGTAAGCTGATGGACACGCAGCAGCTCCTGGACTTCTTACGCTCTGAAATGCTAGCTTCTAATCTCGACTTTCCCACTTGTCTCGTTGCAGGCCCAGAAAACCGTCGAGTGCGTCAGTCGGCTGGAAAACTACGACGTCAAGGATCCGAAGGTCACGGAATGCGTGAGTTTGATGAGTCAAAATATTATCAAAATTTTGAGACCGAAAATATTCCAGATTCACAACTTCTTGCTCAAAAACCTGCACCAGGAGAAGAAATTCACGGCTTGCGGCTTCTTTGTAGTGGACAACTCTATTATATTCACGGTAATTCTCTTTTTTAGTGCATTTTCCCTCAAATGGAGAAAAAATGCACTATTGCATCTGCTATGTCCGTCTGTCCGTCTGTCCGTCCGTCCGTCTGTCCGTCCGTCTGTCCGTCCGAAACTTTATAACTCAAGAACCAGAAGAGATAGAGACCTGCGGTTTTCTGTGTCGTGTAGGACATGGTCTGTAAGGTGGAAGGTTAGACATCTTAGACCCCCATTTCCCCTAGGGGGGGAGTGAGGGGGGTAAACCCGTTTTATGAAAGTTCCTTATACTTCGTTCGATTGAGCTGAATTTTGGATATGTTGTAGTTCACATCTTACTTACTTACTTCTCCGGCGCTACAACCAATTTTTGGTCTTGGCCGAGTCAAGAATCCGATTCCAGTCGGTACGGTCCTGTGCTCTCCTTTGCCAGTTCCCGACATTCAGGGTACGTAGGTCCTGTTGTACCCCGTCAATCCAGCGGTTCTTGGGGCGTCCCACGCCACGACGCCCCACTGGATCATTCGCAAAGAGTGCTTTGGGGGCTCGACCTTCTTCCATCCGCGCAAGGTGGCCTGCCCATCGTAGTCTTTGCGTCTTGACGGTAGCAATTATGTCTGCGTCACCAAAGTCCCTCCGCAACTCGAAATTATACCTGCGGCGCCATCTGTCTCCCTCCTTCCTCGGTCCAAAGATGGTTCGGAGGACCTTGTTCTCGAAGGAGCGCAGCTGCTGTTCATCACTGCGTCGCATCGGCCAGGACTCGCATCCGTAGATCAGCACTGGCCTGATGATGGTCTTGTAGATGGCGCACTTTGTCTTATTCGACAGCAGTTTCGAGCGCAGTATCCGTTGGAGGCCAAAATAGCACCGGTTTGCGGCCATGACGCGGCGCTTGATCTCTGCTGAGTTATCACCATCAGCGCGGACCAGCGCCCCTAGGTACACAAACTCGTTGACTATCTCGAACCTTTGGCCTCCAATCTCCACGACATCTCCTGTCGGGCCCGGGACTTGGTTGCTACTCGTCCTCATGTACTTGGTCTTATCCACGTTGATGACGAGGCCGAGCCGCTCAGCCTCGTCTCTCAACCTGGTGAAAGTATCGGAAACCTCAGAGTGACGCCTTCCCACGATGTCCAGATCGTCCGCAAAGCCCAGGATCTGGGTCATCTGAGTGGCCAGCGTCCTCGCTGTTTGGATGCCCGCGCGTCTCATGGCACCCTCCAAAACCACGTTGAAGAGGAGGCAGGATAGCGCGTCGCCCTGTCTGAGCCCCTCACGAGTTTCAAAAGGTTCCGATAGGTCATTCTGCACTCTGACCCGACACTTAGTACCATCCAGTGTCGCTTTCACCAGTCGGATAAGTTTAGTTTCAAAGCCCAGCTCCTTCATGACTTCATACAGTGCCTTACGTTTGGTCCTGTCGTAGGCTTGTTTGAAGTCGATGAATAGGTGGTGCGTCTGGACTTTGAATTCTCTGCCTTTCTGCAGGATCAGACGTAGATTGAAAATCTGGTCGGTTGTCGATCTATTCCGTCTGAACCCGCACTGATACTCCCCGATCAAAGTCTCCGCATGAGGGAGCAGCCTGTTGTAGAGTACACGCGCAAATACCTTGTAGGCTGCGTCCAAGAGGCAGATGCCTCGGTAATTGGCGCACTCCAGTTTATCTCCCTTTTTGTGGATGGGGATCAGCGATCCCTCCATCCACTCCTCAGGAAGCACTTCTCGCTCCCAGGCTTGCTCTATAACCTCATGCACGGCTCCAGCCAACTCCTCTCCCCCGCACTTGAGAATCTCAGCCGGTATGTTGTCGGGACCCGCGGCTTTGTTGTTCTTCAAGGAGTTAATGGCTGAGGAGACTTCCTGACGTGTTGGTGGGGTTACTGACCTTCCGTCGTCCTCGAGGAAGTTGATGTCCGCTGGATCACCTTCCTCGTGCCCCTCGTTCAGCAGCGTCCCAAAGTGCTGGGCAAAACGACCAAGGACCTCGTCCTTGTTGGTCAGCACTCTGCCATCGGCACCTCTGCACATAGCCGTTCGAGGGTTGAAGCTCTTCCTCTGGGAGTTGACGTTCTTATAGAACTTGCGAGATTCGTTTGCGTTGCGGAGTCTCTCGAGTTCGCACAGCGTCCTGTCCTCGAACTCACTCTTCTTTCTCCTGTGCAGTTTCTTCTCTTCTCGCCTCAGCTCTGAGTACCGCGCATTTGCGGCTCTCGTTCTCGAAAGCAGCTTCTGGACACGGGCTTCGTTCTTGGCGTCAGTAACCCGGGCGCAATCCTCATCGAACCAGGTCTTGTAGTCGTTTGGGGTCCGATACCCCAAGGTGTTGATCGCTTCCTGCTTAACCACCTCACTTACAGCTCGCCAATCTGTAGTCGTGGCCCCTGGTCGGGTTCTAAGCTCTTCGATTCTTGCGCCCACTCCCTCTGCGAATGCCGATGCTACCTGGGGGTCCTTGAGCCTGGAGGTGGCTAACGCCTTAGCTCCCTCGTAGCGTCTGTTGTGGAATCTCGCCAGCCGAGCTCTCACAACTACCAGCACCAGATAGTGATCGGAATCGACATTCGCTTTCCAACACGTCTTAACATCTATCACGTCTGAGAAATGCCTGCCGTCCACCAGACAGTGGTCAATCTGGTTTTCGACATTCAGATCGGGGTCAGGGTGTATCCAAGTGGCTAGGTGTCTCCTTCTGTGCTGGAAGAACGAGCTCTTCACAACCATGCCTGTCTCAGCTGCGAAGTCCACAAGCCTCAGGCCGTTCTCGTTCGTCACATCATGGAGACTGTGTCTTCCTATCGTTGGTCTGTAGACTTCCTCTTTGCCTATCTGGGCGTTGCAGTCACCCAACACGAGTTTGACGTCGTATCTTGGGCACTGCGAATAGGCGTCGCGGAGTCTCTCATAGAAGGCGTCTTTCTCCTCGTCAGGAGCGCCATTATGAGGGGCGTGCACATTCACGATGGAATAGTTCTTAAAGCGTCCTTTAAGCCTCAGCACGCACATCCGCTCGTCAACCTTCCGGAAGTCCAGAACCAGGTGTTGTATCCTCCTAGCCACTAGGAAGGCAGTACCAAGTACATGGTCTGTTCTGTTGCTGCTATTATAGATCATGTAGCCACCGCTAACATAGTTCGGAGAGTCTTTGTTGAACCGTGTCTCCTGAATAGCAGCAACAGAAACATGAGCTTTTTCAAGCTCTCCTGTCAGTAACCGGAGGCCACCCGTCCTGTAGATGGATCGTACATTCCAGGTGGCCAAGCGTAAGTCCTTAAGACGTTTCCGTTTCGTTACCGTAATTCCAGTCCTGTTTCCTTCCTCTCTCGTATTCGTTGCTGAAGGGTTTTAAGTGGCAGGTCGCAAGCCTCGCGCACAACCAACTGTTCACCGTCGGGCCAAGGGAAGCGTTTAGGGTCCCAATCCCAAGACCATACGCAGTCATTGAACAGCAAAGCCATAGTTTCATCCTACTGTCCTCCTGCACGCAGTACACTTGCTAGCCGTAATTTCGCATTGCCTTGCGGCGGGTTGCACCACCCATATGCTGGTTACGTTCCTAGTCCCGCCACGGAGAGGCCAGTGACCACTTGGTGTTTACCCTACTGACTGGTGCGCCAGCAAAGGAGAGCACCCAGTTCACATCAAATCTAGCAAATCATAGAACACATGTCTGGTCCTATCACTTAAGGGGGTGGGGTGAGAGGCCTCCGAAGGGGGAAAATTTTAGTTGCTCCGATTGAGCTGAAATTCAAAATAGGCACGTAAAATTACATTATTAGAGACATTTGCTTGTAAACATGGTCTCAAAAACGTAAAATAATGCATCAGGAAACTTTTGAATAGAATGTTGTGGCTCCTCTTGGAAGACAAATGGGCGAATTTTTAATACCGTCCGATTGAGCTCAAACTTTGGTAACTCTTAGAGGGCTTTTATTTGAGCAAAAAACATTCCTATAGTATGCTCCTATCAACTAAAGGGGCGGAGAGAGGAACTCCCGAAATTTGTATGGGAAGCAAATTCATGTGGATTTGCCTTTTGGGCTGAATTTTGAATTATTTATCTGAATTACCGAAAAAGGTTGGTTAAGCTTAGAAGTAAAAATTTATGTTATGAGTAGAACTTAAGAGTTAAAAAAATTAAATTACAAAATTAAATCAAATCAAATCAAATTAAATTAAATTAAATTAAATCAAATCAAAACAAAATCGAAGATCAAGTATAAGAAGTGCAGTTACCCGGGTTTATATTTTGAGGGAATCTTATTTGAATTCATCATACTCAATTTCAGAATTCCCGACTAATTGGGTAAATTGTAATTTGTTCAAGAATCCACAAATTCAGTATTATGAATTCAAATTAGATTCCCTTAAAATATAAACCCGGGAAAATGCACTTCTTATACTTGATCTTCGATTTTGTATTTTGATTTGATTTAATTTAATTTAATTTAATTTGATTTGATTTGATTTAATTTTGTAATTTTTTTAAACCCACTGGTTTACCAAAACCAGCTTGAACTCACGAGTTGTGTTCTTTCCTTATGAAATTTTGTCAAAATACCTGACCTCGAACTTTGAAGCCAGATTTCTCTTATTGAAGTTTTTCGGTCGACCTAGACCAGAAAATAGCCTGGTTTTGCTCTGAAGTGAGTCTACACGAGTCACTGAAGTGACCTCAGGTGTTCCAGAAAAGAGAAGAAATTCAAAGTCCATGTAACTTTTTCTCTCTTCTAGGTTTTCAGCTCCATCATCACGTACCTGTTGATTTTAGTGCAGTTCAAGCAGCTCGAGGACAGCATGGATGAGCCCTAAGGATCTCAAACACTGCTTAAACCTAGACAATGATGAGTTTGTGAATTAAAATAGTTTTGCAAAAAACCGATTCCCTTTCTTTTCGTTTATTTTCAATTCAAAATGTGTTTTCAAAAGTTTTCCATACAAAGTTACAAGTTCTTCGCCGTTATTGTGCTGCATAATGGAGGTAATACGCTTGCTCCTACATGAGGGTATAATCGAGAAAGGAAAAAAAAACTTCAACAATAATATTTCTGCTAACAAAGAGTTAAAACTAAGCTTAGTGGTAAAAAACTAAAATCAAAAACATTAATATAGCTGACGAAAGGCACAACTTTTCTTACAGACTAACTAATTTTCTTCTTCTTCCAATAATAGCTTACTTCGCTAACTCTCATGGCTTACGTGGTAGGAATAATCGAAAGACTTAAGCTTGAACTTAGGAATTAGAAAAAAGAAAACTTAACGGTAGAAAAGAAATGTTGACTGTCGGTTTCTTCACTGATCAGGACATCAATAATTTCACTTTAGGCTACATCTACTTCTACAGACGATCTGAATGGTATCCACTGGAACTGGACTTGTTGCTCGAGTTGCTGCTCGTGGACATGGCTTTGCGAACCTCGTCCTGCAGCGACGTGGGCGAGTCCGAGAGGAGGTCGGTAGTGGTCGAGAGGGCGCGCAGCTTGTTGGAAACCGCCGGCCGCAGCTCGACTAGGGAACAGTGTTGGTCCACCCACTGAAAATACACTCCTTAGAAGGGGCTCTGACTAACTTTGAGGGTCACTTACGTTATAGGTTGTGCGAGTGAGGTCGTCCATGGAGGCGATCGAGACCGTTTGGTTGAAGGACTGCATCATCGGCTCGAAGATGAGTCCAAACTGCAACACAAGAGAGCCTTCTTAGGACTCTGAGGAGCAAAAATGAGGGGAGAATACTCACGATCCAGTACTTCCAGTTGTCAATGGTTCGGTTCCGGATCGACTGCTGGTACAGCTCAGACATCCGGCCGTTGCGTTGCCGCGAGACTGGTGCCCCGTTTGCGGGTAAAGCTGTCTGGAGGTGACTGGAAGGGCAAATAGCTGGGGTTAGAAAAAGTCTCCTGGGAGTCGGAAGATGGACTTACTTTAGGGAGTTGTTTAAGGCATCGATTTCCTGTTTGAGGGATTCCATTCTCTCGCTTAAAGCTGTTCGTTCTGAGCGTAATTGACGGATGTATTCGGCGCCTTTCTGCAGCATAGCTGCCTTGCTCAACTAGAAATGAGAAAAAAATGTCATAAAATCAAACAATTTTTTGGAGGTCTCTAGCTCCGTCCCTGTTAGAGATCGGGAGCATATGTAGTTACATAGTTTGCTAGATTTTGCATGAACTATATCATAATAAAATTTCAGCTCAAACAGAAACAGAATGTGGAACTTTCATACGAATAAAAAAAACCCCTCTGGTTACGTCCCTGATTCGTTTTCCAGAAAAGCAAAATTTTTTCCTCGAATTAAAAACAGTTTCAGTTTCGAACAAATCTGGGCCCTACCTTGGCGTTTGGGTTCTGCTGCAGCTGCGGGATCAGCGAGTGCAGCATGTCAAAGCCGTTCTTGATGTTGTAGCGACGCTTCTGCTCAGCATGGATGTGCCCAGCGCGTCTGTGGGGCTCCTCCCTGCGTCCTCCGCCCCGCGAGGGAGGCGACATGGGCGCGTCAATGTCCAGCACCGAGTCGGGCGACAGACTGGGCGTTGAGACCGAGGCGGTGGCTGGTGGGGAGAACGCTGCAGAGCTCGTCTGGGCCATCGGGGACTGCTGCTGCTGCTGCAGACTCATCTTAAGGCTCGTTAGTACGGAGGTCGGCATCCCGGTGCTAGCCGACTGGTGGTGCGCTGGGTTTTGTACTGATGGTGCGGGGAACGTGAGTGCCTTCTGGTGCATGGGGGAGTCCCCTCCACTGCTCGTCCCCGGGACCATCACGACCTGCTGCTGCTGCTGTTGATGTTTGTGGGGCTGCGTTAGCGACCCCGATGACATGCTCTGCTTGTTCGTAACGAGGTTGGAGCTCGAGGAGAGCAGCTGGGCCAGGAGGGCGCTGTTGGTTACGTTCAGCATGGGCTCGCTGTTGGCCGACTGCATGCCGGAGATCAGCTGGTTCGCGGTCCTCTGGAGGTTGATGGAGTTGCTGCGAGCTCGCGACCGTGGGGTCCCCGAGTTCCTGGGGTAGCGTGGCACTGCGAACTGGTCCTCCTTTGAGGGCGTGGCGGCCCCTCCCTGGAAGAACGACGACACCAGGTTGGCGTTCAGGGGCAGGCTGTTGGAGCGGAACATCTCCTTCTGACTCATGTTGGGCTGCATGTAGGAGGAGTCGGGCGGTGGCGACCTCTGCTGGGGCTGTGGGAAGCTGACCTGCAAAGACAAAAGCAAAGACTCTTAGGAATTTTAATTGGAATGGTCCAAGGTTTTTATTGCTTTTTTTTTTTTTGGTCTAAGGAAAGGTCTAATACTCATTGGTCTTTTGTGGTCTTAAGTACAGGGTTCGTTGGTATGGGGAATGGTTTAAGATCATATGGTCTAAGGTAAGGTCTAAGATTTTTCGGTCTAGAAAATTGTCCAAGGATCTTTGGTTTGAGGAATGGTCCAAGATTCTTTTGTCTATTGAATGGTAAGTTAAACAAAATGGAAGAGGTTCCGAGCTTACCTGCTTGTAGGTCGCGTACATGGGCGGCTGCTTGTAGGGGGCGGAGACCGGACTCTGCTGGATGATCGTCATCGGCTGCTGCATGATCATCTGGGTCGTCGTGGGATTCGACAGATTAATGACGTCCGCCATGGTCTGGGTGACGGGCGTGTTGTAGTTGTTGGTCGTGGTCTGGATGGGGGACACGTGGAGCGGGGGTGGACCCACCATTGAAGGGTTGGAGACGTATGGCACGGGGAAACACTGCACACTGAGAGTGGCCTGAGTCAGAGGCGGTGGCTGCGACTGCTGAACCTGCTGCTGTTGCTGCTGCTGGGCCGCCAGCATCTGGTTGTAGATGATGGTCTGGTGCTTCGTGGGCTGCTGCTTGTCGTAGTTGATGGGTTCGCGTCGGTGAGACTTGTAGTAGCCTCGAGGAACCTTGTTCTTCAGGAGATAGCCGCCTGCAGACTCGTGAGAGGCGCCCTCGATGCTCTCCATGGAGGTGGGAGTCTGCTGCGTGACGTAGGAGGGGGGAGAGGCGGGCTGGTTCATGCCAACCGCCACCTGGTCGACGCTCATGGGAGCGTTGTCGGGGTCAGAGTTGGAGCCACTGGCGCCCACGAGCGGCTGGCCGCTCGCGGACGAGGACTCGATCATGGGGAAGTTGGAGTCAATGGCTCTCAAAATGTCGTTGGTTTCTTCCTCAGGAACGGGCGCGAGACGCGTGTTGGAAAAGTTGAAAAAATCTGCCACAAAAATCTTCTTTATTGTTTCGAAAAAAAAAAAATAATTGGGAATTTTCTCACCGAGATCTAACTCCATTAAATCATCAAAGTTAGGCTGAAGAGGCCCTAGACTAGGTTGAATGAAATCAGCACGTCCAGCTTTGGCTGTAAGTCGGTTCAAGGTATGCGTTATCAGCGGCCGGCGAGGTATAGTTAGAGAGTCTTACCAATTTCACGAAAGTCCGGGAAGGGATATTGAGCAATGGTAGAAAAAAGTGTGTCACTTGACATGCCATCAGTTAGTTTGGACAGGCTATCGTTGAGGTTCTGGGAGGACCACTCGAGGAAGTCAATCTCACTCTTCTGCGGGAGAGAAGCGGAATCACGGTTATCGCGTCTGCTGACCCTTGACCCCCCATATACTCACAGTATCAATTATATTCGGTGCACCTAATGCCTTGATGTTGTATTTGCGCCACCTAATGTACTCATTCTTGATCACTTTCCACTTCCTTTTCCAGTATTTGCCTTCAAGTAATATCGCCTGCAAGCGTCGGAAAAAGAGAGAGATGCTAAGGAATGCTGCTTATCTTATCGGGCAGAGCCATGCTCCGGAGGCTAATCTGTCTAAGCAAACCTGACTTAGAAACGCGCCCCGAGCCACGAGGCTTCGATAAACGGCTCGTTTTATGGCGCTCCGGGACGCGCCCATTTATGGGAATTTCCACTTACCTGTGGTGTATTGTGAATATCGACGTCTAAGGGTGAAGCGAACTGACAGACCAGTGCTTTTCTTTTCATGATAACTGAAACGAGACGAGAATGGGAGCTTTATTGACACAGATCTGGGTCTCACGTCTCGCTAGAAGCTTACCATTTTACGGAAACGCTTCTTTTGGGTTTTCTTATACCTCGTACGACGCATGACACAATTAGAAAAAAATCCGCTCATCATTTTGTCAGTCTTAAATTAAGAGTTTTTCCTGCTCGCGAGCTTTCCACTGCACTTTTTTTCTATTTTTAGACTTCCTCAAGGTAGTTCTTAAAAGCTAAAATCGCCCGACAAGCCTCCCCGAGCGACGCCCTATTTGCACGCGGATTTTAATCACCGGCTCAGAAAAATGTCGGCACCACGCTTTTCTCAAACTTGTTTTGATTCGAGCTCTATCGGGGCGTATTTTTATTGTTTCGTCTGGCACGCCGAGACAAAGTGACCGAGGGAGAGACGGGCAAGAAAACGACGAGTTTACTGAAGCGTTTCACTCAAACTGATAATGCGAGCTGAGTCGAATCTAGTCAAAGTCTGGTGCCCATTATCTCTCTGAGGCTTGTTTATTATCGCTCACTCACACACTGTTTATTTATAAGCCGCTCGTTTCGATAACAAACCCGCCACGCTGCAGTGACGGGCTTCACCTCATCTCCCCCCATCCCTCACCCTTCTCATCGTCATTTCATCCCCGTTTCCGGTTGGTCCTCCACGACAAACGCTTCCGACGGTGTCGCGGATTGGCCGACCCGCACCTGCCCAGAGACGCGTCCAAAGACGCGAGGAGATAAGAAAACTGCGAAATCAGGTCTTGGCCTTGGGTGAGCTAGGGGCCTGGTAGCTCCACCCCATCGGATGAGACCAAAGTCCGTTGACCGGCTCGATTTCGAATGTGCGCGCGCGCAAGGCTCACGCAGAAGTCACGTGATGGCCAAGAAAGAGAGGCTGAGAGTGAGTTACTACTTACATTGCATGTGCCAGCATCGCCAGATCACATTGTTGAGCCGGATCTTTTCCTTCCATCGCAGGCGGATTCCTTTGAAAGGGTTCCACTTGGGAGACGTCAACTTTTGCCTGCAACGGAAGAGGAATTTTATTGATTGAGCACGTGATATTAATTTGTTGCAATCTCTTATGATAGCGGGAATGTTCGGAGATTGGGCTTTCGGACTCGCACCCGTCTCGGCTAAAAATACCTTATCTGAGGCCGAGTTCCTTGCCGAGAGAGAAAACCAGCGACTCAGCGAGTGGGAGAGATCACGTAGGCACATCAAGTGGCTGTCAGATATGAGGTGGGTTGGAATTTTCTTAAAAGGGCGGGCCTCCTGACCGGAAACAGGAGCTTACCAGTGACTTTCTACGGCTGATATAAAAATAACTCAAAGCTAAATAAAAGGAACTCGGACGCATGCTTGTTGTTTTACTCGAGAAAGTTGTATTGGTTGGTATTGGTTCCTATTACTTGTCCTCAATATCAATATCACTAAATCTAAAAATAGTTTCGATCTGTGTCTAACACTAACAATAACCACTATTGAAATTAAATGCAAAAATAAGCGTGTAATGATAAGTATTGATCGTAAACATAACACAAAATTTTTTAAAGAAAACTTCTGCTACAAAATCAAAGGAAACAAACTGTTTTGATGGAAATAAATTGGTATTGATCAGTATTAATTAGTATTGACTATCTCCAGTATCAGAGGAGGACAGTAGCAAGTTGAGACTAAAAAATAAGTGGTCTAGGACGGGAAATGCATATGGATTGTCTCACTCACAATTGTTTTTCTGGGAAATTGGAGTCACACAAAAACTCTAATTGACACTCCAATTCAGAAGCGTCAGGTTCCACGAATGAGCTTACAATCACGCCGGGGGCTCGTGCTTCCGACGCCACTCACTATATTCACAACAACAACAAACATGCCATGTTTGTCAGAGCCCGTCACCCAACAATGGAGCGAGTCCTTTTACGCGCGCTAATCAGGAGAAATTGACTCTCGACTTGGGACTTCCCATCGCCCACTTTCCCTCCAACAAGCCGGCACTCTGATTACCTACACTTGTTGATATGCGGTCCGTAGTTAAAAATAGCAATACGCGAGATAGATGTGAGTTTAAAAATAGGCGAGATCCATTATGACGTGTGGGGTTCTATCAGTCCCCTCATCGGCGGCAGCGGCAAAGTGCCGAAACACTCATTCTTGCCAGTTTGGCTAATTAGCAGAAATTCGAGCATCTCGGTGTATAGCGGGAACCGAGCTGAGCGCAATTATTTTGCCACTTTAGCGCGATCCGAGTGTGGAACATTAAGTAGCTACTGTAATGCAGCATGCTTGGGCTGCATGATGAAACCAACAGGAAATATTGCTGAAGTTTCGGTTTTGCTCAGTGCCCGCTGTCCCCCGGCCAGAGACACTGCGCTGAAATGCACTTGGTTTCGCCGTTTTGCAGTTGCATCATAATTCGCGAGCAGAAATTTAATGCGCGCCTTTTTTGATTTCGCAAGAGAGAGAGCTCTTTATGACCAAAAATAGCTACCGCGAGCTTACGCTTGTGGGAATCTTAGTTTTTCTCGAGATTGGGCTTTTTATCTCCTCGCTTTATGGCGTTAACGGTAGCAGTTTCAGGGACGTAACTTGCTTTAAATTTTTAAAGACTTTGAAATTAAAATCTACCATTTTTTACTCCCTGGGAAATTTCGGTTTAATTTAAGATGATTCAGACACCGAGCGTTTTTTAAAGGGACCTTAAAGTTGAAAATATGGAACTTTGAGTCCCAAAAACAGCTAATTTGCAAGGCCAGAAATAAACAATTAAATCGTAGCTTTTAACCCTTTGGAGTCATCTGTCTTATCAACGTACTACATTTAAAGCTAAACAGAGGGATCATTAGGTCTTCAGAAAGTTGTAAAAGAGGGTTTTAAAGGTCAAGTACAGAGGTTTAAATTCTAAGAAACCTTTGAACAAATGAGGGATTTTTTGCAGGCTTGAATAAATATTTAGGTGAGTTTTTTTAACCTTTAAGTGTCATCGGTATTATTAACGTACCAGTTTTGAAACTAAAGAGATGGGTCACAATAGGATCTTCGGGACCTGCGTGACCCTCTGCCTCACCCCAAATCTATCTAAGCTTAACAGAGGGATCATTTATTTATTTATTTATGTCAAATGAAGACAGCTGTTTTTGTTTGGTCATTAGGTCTTAAGAAAGTCACAAAGAAGGATTTTTGAGGTTTTGAGAAACCTTTGAACTAACGGGGGATTTTTTGAAGGCTTGAATAAAAATAATAGGTCCCTTTGATGGTTAAAAATTTAATCCTCTCGAAATAGTTACGTCCCTGGCAAAGCTCCAAAGCTTTCTTCGAACTAGAAAACAAACAAGCCACTCAACCCATTCCGAGCAAGGCCCGAGGAAGCGCCATCTCGTTGCGCAAACAAACGCCCGGCGCTCTCAATTCAATTGTGTGCGAGTGCGGCTCTACATTTTGAAGTGTAATCAAATAGACGTCATGATCTTCAACACTCTGCCTCGCCTCTCGCGATTACGCTTCTCAAGGTCACTCCGATCGGCTCTATAAACATAGTCGCGGCTTCGGATCGCTCCAAATGTCGTGACGACACTCCGCGCTTTTGTATCTTTGGGGTGCTGTGGAGGACCTGTTTGGTATTTACACACCATTTAGCTGATTAGTTGTGATGTTTTTGTTTGCCAATGCGGGACCGCGGAAAGACAATGTGCGCTAGGTGTCACGCTTTCGGGAAGTGCCACATTGACGTGGGCAACCTTCCATGGAGCGCGTACATACAGAAAGAAGGCATGTCAGGGGGAGGGTTTGAGACTCGAGCTCAAATCGTACATGCGTTCGTTCAATGAACGTTCAGATAAAAGTTTGTGGTCCGCGTGGACTTTGGACTTTCTCGACTTTTACTCTTTCTCGCCTGTTCTCGGCTGCTGTGATAAGCTTGATCAGGTTTGGGGGAACTTTTTCGCTCTCTTGACCGCAAGTGAGCCAGAAAAGTCTCGGGGACCCGCATGTCCGGAATTGTCTCGAAATCCAGCGTGTAATTGGTGTCAACAGCCAAAGAAATCACAAGGGGCCCGATCACGGACGGCGTTACATGCTGGACCAACTCCTGGATGAGCCCCAGAACGAATTTCAGAAACGGAGAGCGAGCAGCCCGAGAGGGAGAAGCGTGCTGATAAGAACCGAACGGATGATTATGCGCGGCCTGACTTAACGACTGTCTGCTAGGATCCGTCTGGGATTTCTTTCTTCTCTGCGAGTCCCGGGCTGGGGTGTACTTACGTGTAAGTGACCTTCAGCGTGTTGAAGACGGTGGACAGGTCGGAGTCGATAATGTCTGTCCGGGTGGCAACAGGGAGCAGATGCGTCTGAGGGGGCGGCTGGTACATCTGGAGATCAGTGCAGGGATTCGGAGGGGTCACTTGGTCCTCCAGCATCTCGATGATCTTGTCCTCCACGTCCTCCTCCTCCTCATCGTTGTTCTCAATGTGGCTCACCATAAACTGCCCGGAGTGGATTGACTCGCCCTTCTTGTTGCTGGAGCTCGGAGTCGGGGTCGGAATCCCCAACATCCCCTGAATGTTCTTCATGTTCTTTCTGGCTTTTCTCTTTCCCTTCGCTTTTAAGAGACTTTGGAGTCGATGTGTGAGGTTGAGCAGGAACGGCAAATGAGCATTGATGATGGGAAAAATAGGAAAGGCAGACGGCGACAGATAACCATATTATCAAAACAACACACTCGTATTTTCTCGGTCCTGCGACTTTGCTCTTCGTTACGATTTTCTCACTTTCCCGCACTCCTCGCCATCAATTTCCACCACTTTCTATCGAAACTCGGTCCCAGTGTCTTTTTCGCGTTGTTTTCACTCCGACATATCGTGAATTTGCGCGTCTATAGATTAAAAGCTGCAACTCGACGATTGCCAGCCATCGTATTTACGTTTCGACTGACAGCTGGGCAGAGACGGACCCCCAAGGTTTCTGCTTCAGCGACCCCTGTCCAGATCTGCCCCCTATTCCAGGAGTTTCTCCAGGGCAGTCCACGATTCCAAGAGGCTCAGATTCAAAAATCCAATCAGAAATTAAAAATCCTCGAGGATTCCGTTTTCCACGTGTTCCGATTTTCAAGCCCTGTTTTTGTCTCGCTTCCGTCCCTGCGAGCTGTCACTGTATTTCGCGCTCCTTTTCAAATCAAAAATAAAGTGGAATCGTAAACTTTTGTTTAAATCCTTTGTTCTCAAGGAATAAACTCTTGAATTAACATTAATGTGTTAAGCTAAGTTAACTGTGCAGGAGTCAGTGATGGAAGTGAAGGCAGAGTCGATAGTTTCGCCGGCGAGCCAGAAAAAGTTGAAGCAGTCCCGGTTGCCCTTTCAAATTTTGAGCCCATCGACGCCCAAATGCGAGCTGGCGGCCAAGAAACGAAAATTGTCGGCGTCCTCTGACTCGGAACCTTCGAACCCGGCAAAAGTGCAGGTGGTGGAGACGAAGGAGAACTTGGCAGAGTCCGAGAAAGCGGAGGAAGTCGCGGTCACCAGTCTCCTCGAGGACGAGGACGAAAAGGACAAGGAGGAGAAGCGAGACCTGATCAAAATCAAGCTGCCTTTCGCCCTGACTCAGAAGAAGAAGGTGTCACAGGAGAAGAAGGCGAAGAAGACCTCCAAAGCAAAGTCCAAGGAGCCAAAGTCTCCAGCCAAAGATGTCGAAGAGGACATGGTTCTTATCTCTGATTCCCCAGTCCCAGAAGATCCGGCTCCTGTGGACAAAAGCTTGCTGTCAGATGACGTTATGGAAGAAAGCTCCGTACGTGGACAAAAACTTGACGAGAATTTTGGTTTATTTTTGAATTTTATTCCAGATGTCGAAATCTTCATCACCCGAGAAAGCTTCGAGTTCACCGCCCAAATCTCGCCGAGTCTCAGAGGAGCCCTCTTTCAAGGGCTTCGAGGAACAGCCCTCCTTCAAAGGTCTGGAACGAGAGGCCGGAACTTCCTCAGAAAGCTCTCCTAAAAAATCCCAGGAAGAAGCTACCCAGGCTACCGATGAGCAGAAGAAGGTCCCAGACACTCCCAAGCAGGCAAAGAATGCCGTCTCGACGCCCCGTTCTTCCAGCAAAAAGCTCTCGGAGGCCGAGAAAGCCGCCCGTGAGAAGCAGCGAGAGGAGCAGAAACAGGAGAGGTTGAGAAAGCTCGAGGAAGAGAAGCAAGCGAGGGCCAAGGAGCGTGAGGAGAAGCGGCTGAAGGAGAAGGCAGAGCGCGAGGCTGTCAAGCAGAAGGAGCGGGAGGAAAAGGAGGCTCAAAAGGCCAAGGAGAAGGCGGAAAGGGAGGAGAAGCTGAAGAAGGAGCGTGACGAGAAGGAGGCTCTGAAGCGAGAAAAGGAGCGGAAGAAGCAGGAGGAGATAGATTTGAAGAACGAGGAGAAGCGACAGAAGGAGGAAGAGCTGCAGAAGAAGCACCAGAAGAGTATCGCGATTTTCCAGAAGTTTTTCGTGAAAAAACCCGCGCCCTCGGAGGAAAAACGGAGCAGCGAGGACGATGCGTCCAAGGAGAGCGTCGACGTGGTCAAGTTCATCCCGTTCCAGGTAAAGGGGAACATGAAGCTGGCTCCGATCGTCCGACACAGCTTGGATGAGGGCCAAAAGGAGGCTCTGGAAGGGTTTCTGAAGGGCTCAGGGGGCTCAGAAACCGACTTGTACCTTGCCCAAGTGAAGAAAGCGGGCTTCAAGGCCAGAACCAGTGCTTCAACGTGGCCCCAGCAGGACGACGACGTGGAGGAGATCGAAGTCATAGGTGAGCTTTTAAGATTTGCTCCTGTTTTGGTTCTAAAGACCTATTTTCGGTTCCAGGGACTGAGGGGGAGCAGATTGGACACGAAAGTCTGAGCGGTCGAAGGAAGAAGTGGTACAGGGTTAAGTTCCTGAGATTCGCTGACAACAGAAGACCTCCCTATTATGGGACCTGGAGGAAGAAGAGCAAAACGGTGACTCCCAGACGACCCTTTGCTACAGACACGGTGAGTTGTCCGTCTGTCTGTCTGTCACAAATTTTTCTACACAAAGACGCAACGATGCTAAAATTAAAATGTTCTAGATATTCGACTATGAAGTTGACTCCGATTTGGAGTGGGAAGAGGAAGGCGAAGGCGAGTCTCTGAACGGGAGCGATGACGAGAAGGACAAGGACGCCGATGACGAGGACTACGAGGTGGATAATGACTTTTTCGTGCCTCACGGTCATCTGAGTGACGAGGAAATGGACGCAGAGGATGAAGAGAACAACTCTCCGGAGGCTCAGAAGGCCAAGCTCAAGGTGATGCAGCTGGAGTTTGCGGAGCAGATGAAAAAGCGGACGGAGAAGCTCCAGCCGCGACTCATCGGCTGCATCTGGATGAAGAACGGGGAAAAGACGCCGAGCTCGAACTGCTCGCCGATAGCCTGGGGCATTTTGAAGACGAGAGCCATGCTCTTCAACCCCGACAAGAAGATCACAATAGACTGGGAGGACGACGCTGAGACAGAAGAGGTGGTTGCGACTCCGGCCCACAAGAAGGTTAAGCTCACCGAAGCGGACCTCCCGGACCTCATCCGGCTCGTCCACGGTAACCGGCACTCGCGCAAGTTCCTCGTCGACGAGTTCACGAGCTTCAAACGCAAGCAGCTGCGAGACGAGTCAGTCGAGTTGACTCAGGTGGGCTCCAAAATCAAGGAGATAGCCGACTACCGGCAGTTTACTGAGGACGAGGGACCCTCCAAGTACTCTGGGTGGTTCGTGAAGCCAGAGATGCTCGAAAAGTACAACCTGACTGACATCACTTTGCCCAATTCGTGGACCTACTCGCTGGAGCCCACGCGAACCGCCGAGTCGGTGAATCTGCCGTCCTCGGTGGTGAAGAAAATAGTCAAGATCGACGAGGAAAGTATGCCGGACCTCATCAGGCTGGTGCACGGGAACCAGAAGGGGAAGAAGTTCCTCGTGCAGGAATTCGCGGCGTACAGGAAGGCCAAGTTCGGGGACCGTGAGGACTTCCAGGAGTTCCATTGCATCGGCAGCAAAATCAAATCCATCGCAGAGTGGTGCCAGTTCCAGGAGCAGGGCCATCCCATGCATGGCAAAATGGGTTGGTGGGTGAGCCCGGAGGTCCTCAAGCGGTACGGCCTCGAAGACTTGCCGCTCCCGAACGCCTGGAGCTACACTCTGGAGGCCCCAAAGAAGCTCAAAGCGAAGCCTGTGGAGGTGAAGCCGGTTGAGGAGACCTCGACGAAGCAGCAGCCTGGAGCTGGAAACATTGAGAAGTTTGCAAAGGTCCTTAGTGTGGACGAACGCAAGAGACAGTTCGAGGCAAAGGTCTCGGATGAAGGGGCACCTCCTCCCAAGAAGCGAGTGGCTCTGCTGATGTCGGTCCCGGTGGGTGAGGCGATTCCGGAGGCCAAAAAGAACTCGCTCATTAGCCAGTTTCTGATGAGCAAGAAGGCGGAGAGCGATACCAAGAAGTCCGAAAGTGAGGCTCAGAAGGTGGAAACCGAGACCCAGAAGGTGGAAACCGAGACCCAGAAGGTGGAAACCGAGACCCAGAAGCCGGAAAGTGGGGCTCAAAAGACGGAAAGCGAGAATGCCCAAGCAGACGACGAACCCGTGAAAATCAACTGGGACTCGCCCGACAAAGAGAAACCCTCGCCAATGGAGGAAGAGGAGGAGGACGTTATTGTTCTTGACTAGACTTAGGATAACCTTTTAGATGTTATTTTTGTGCTATAAAACCTTAGTTCAGCTACGTGTAAAAGAATTAATAAAAATTAACAACATATGAAAGCTTGTTCTGATCTTAAGTTCACCAGCCAACACTTTCCAGAAGCTAAAAAGGTCACTTCCCCTCGACTTGGGAGTCCGTTTGGTCTTGACTTCAAAGTAATAAACGACAAGACAAACGAGAGAATTTTTAGAAATGCCACTTCAACAGTTGAAGAGTCATGAATTATCGTGTCAATGAAGGCCAATGTGGTTAAAACTGAAAGGACAGACGAGAGTTTCCGTATGGGATACTGTAGAGGTTAAAATCAGAAAGTATAAAGTAATTTCAAAATTTTGGGAATACAGACAGCGTCAATGGTTCAGTTAAGCGGTTCACTTACAAGTAATTTTATAATTGTTTGATTACCGCTTCAGCATTTAAACGTATTCCACAGCAACGAATATCATTCGAGTTTGCTGAGTCCGATCGAAAGGATGAACTTTTTCACTCTGCTTCTAACTGGGTCAATTAGCCTGCGTTTGGCTTCTGCAGACAGCATTCTTGATGGATTCAAGGGCATCACCACTTTCAACGTGTCTTCAGTACGGTCGAAACTTAAATTTGAAAAAATCTAATCTCATTTGAATATTTTTCGTTTTCAAAGAACTCCATCAAAGTCAGGACTTTGTCGACCAAGTGTGAAGAAGTAGACAACGTCATGATAAACTACACTGATTGCTACCTGAAACCCACCCGCGACGGAACTGGAAAGCTTTTCATCAGAGTCAAACCGAATTTCGAATGGAACGACATGTGGATTCAGCTTCAGGTTTTGTACAAATACGGACACGTTTGGCGGCCCTGGATGATCAACTTTGACTACGACTGGTGTGGGATCACCGCGGGTCGGGTTACGCCTCACGTCCTGTTCTCCACCCTTATCCACTTCCTTCGCGTTGCGGCTCCCTCTATCATCCGAAAGTGCCCCTACTTAAATGAAGTCGCTGTGCTTGGAATCAATATGGCTGAAATAGTTCAGAAGTCCTTCCCTCAAGTCATTCCGAAGGGCGAGTACAAGGGTCTGTTGAGGTTCTACAGGAACGAGGCTAGCATCAACAAAACCTTCATTTCCATCCACCTGGTATTCAAAATTGATGCCTCAGAGGTCATGAAGAGCTTCAATATGGGATAGTCTTCTCTCTGTTGTATGTGTTCTGGTTCAGGAAATAATCTAAACTATACAGATGTGATCCAGGAATTTCGATTACCACCGGACTGTTAAGCGATTACATTGTCAGTGTTCTATTAAGCAAATTATCTTAAATATCCCAATTAGTGAAATTTTAATACTGGTCTAAATTCTGGAAGCATGAGAAACCATGAGAAATATGAAGCCAAAAGAGGTACAACGCGCCCAAATTTGTTCTGGTTGAGGAATGGAGCTAAGTAGTCCGACCAAAAATTCAATCACGACAATTAAACATGCATTTTCGATACCAGACTTTTGACTCCGGAACTTTCCAAAGGGGAACAGTTTTTTTAGACTCCAAAAATTTAGCCACTTGGCCATTTTAAATAAAAAATTACGTTTGAATAATGACTTAATTTTATTCTGCTTGTTTAAATACTTTGAAACTCCTGAATGACACATGTTTTGTATATACGGACTTATGAATATCTATGGAGTAACAAACATGAGGATGCTTCGGGCCCCATATGAGAACCCTCCGCGTGTTGAATGATCTCAAAAGTTTAAGTTTCAAATTTTAAAACAACGTTCACTAAGCAGTGTCGGCCCATGTCCAGTCCAGCGGGTCTCCTCTGAGGTAAAACTTAAGCTTAAAAAACATGCACGACGAAACACTGAGAAGACACATTTAGTTCGAAAACGGTGAGGCATTCCTTCGGGGCGCAAGGTCCATCGTCTTGCACACCCACCCGGCGATGTCCACGTCCTCGTTCTGAGAGTTCTGTATCCACTTGTGGTTCTAAAAATAATTTCTTAATTTATTTTTTGAGCAAGCATTTTTCCAAGCATTCCCACGGAAAATTGTTTTTTTTTGGAGAAAATTTCTGTATCTACTTGGGGTTCTGAAAATTTTTCCTGAATTTTTTTTAGGAAAAATATTTCGGGATTTTAATTTTTCCGGGAAAATAAATGTTCTGAAAAATGTGCCTGAATTTACTTTTCCGAGTTTTCCACGGAAAATTAATTTTTCACGCTAAAAAAAGCTCAAAATTTTCTCCTCTTGCGAATACCTGATTGCCTTAAAATCATTGAAGTTAAGACCATTTTTGAGATTTTCCTCCAATTTTTCCGGAAAAATTTTTTACCAGACCCTGAGTCTGCCCAAACGAGTCTCAAGAAATATCAGAGCCTTACCATGAGAGTCTTGAGGTCCGCACGATCATTGGGGTTCTTCTGCAAGCACTTGTCCACGAAGTCCTTGAACTCGGCCGAAAAGTTGTCGTGCTCCAGCTTGGGCGGGGCCTCGCTCACGATGTACTCCAGCAGCTCGAATATCGCCATGGGTCGGGGCTCGTTCACGGCGGCTGCCACAGGGTCCGCCACGCTGCTCATAATTTGATCGAGTAGGTCCTTGTTGGGGGGCGGGATCGGGTACATGCCTATCGCCATCTCGACGAGAGACAGACCCAGCGACCAGATGTCGGACTGCACGGAGTAGTGCGTTCCCTGCAACCGTTCGGGGGACATGTAGCTCCGTGTTCCGACGAAAGAGTTGGCCATGCTATCGATGAGCTGTCCCGACACCCCGAAATCACAAATCTTGATCTCCCCACTGCTGTTCACGAGGATGTTCGATGGCTTCACGTCCCTGTGGATGATGCTGTGCTTCTCCCGGAGATAGTTGAGCCCCTTCAGCACTGCGTCCGTTATCTTCCCCAGAATCGACTCCGGAATGCGCCCTGCTCGCTTCAGGATGAGATCCAGCGAGCCCCCGTCCATGTACTCCATGCATATGCTGATCTCGCCGTCGTTGTAGAAGGCTCCGTAGAAGCCAACAATGTGGGGGAAATTGCACTCGTGGAGGACCTTCAGCTCCAGGATGATCTGCTTCTTCGTGGCCGGCTTCACCTCGAGGTGGATGAGCTTCCTGGCCATGATCAGCTGCGTCGGAATGTGTCGTACCTTCATCACCACGCCCCCATTCCCGGACCCGAGCTCGCCCAGCTTCTCGAGGTCCTCGTCGCACAGCTCCCCGATCTTCTCCTTCTGGTGCAGAAAGGCCTTGAGTCTCTTGATGGCGTCCTCGTCTATCTCCAGCTTGTCCAGCGTCTCCGCCAGCGCTTCAATGCTGTTCTTGGGCTTGCCTAGCAGGTACTGGCGGCTGCAAAAGAACGACATGAGTCACCTCTAGCACCCTCCTGCGCAACTCTACTCACTCTGTCCCCGAGGGGGTCTTGAACGAAGGCGTGGGCGTGTTTATGGGCTGCCCATCTATGACTTCAGCGGACGCAGAAGGCGGCGGGAGAGTCAGGTTGAGCTTGTTCTTCATTTTGGACCCGGACATTGTTTGTTTTTGTGGGGGAGTGGGACGTAGGGGTGTGGCTCCTGTCTCTCGCTCTTTTACGGGTCTTTCGCTCTCAGTGTAAGTCTGGAAGGGGAGAAAAGTCACGTAATTCCCGAGAATTATCAGGGATATGTGACACCACGGAAAAATCAATAACAATTAAATGCAACAGGCTTTTCCCGATTCCTCCTAAGTTGCTGGAACACTAGAATCCATCTCCCGAAAATTTACCTGGAACACACAGGGGACACTCCAAACTCCTCAGAGGTACCTTTAAAACGCTAAAATTGACTCAAAACGAAAACTAAAAATCTTTGGGCGATCTCGCGAAGCGAAAACGGATCAGCTGGTACTTTGACGTTTCTCAAAGCGCTGATTGGTTCAAGCGCAAAAGCCAGGATACACTGCGCGAAAGCCGGTTTTGAATTTTTTGGCCGTTTAAAAAGAAAAGTCCAATTAGAATTTACTCCAACTACTAAGTTTAACGCTGAAAAACCTGACACATTTTTATCGACTCCAGTATGAGCAATTTGGGCTCCAGGAAAATTCCAAGCATGGTCTTAATTTTTATTACTCCCAGGACCCAGGAAACTCACAGACTTTGGCGATTTTTGCAGCCTTGTTCTTGAGTTTGAACTATCAAGTTTTCTACATGGTTGGTAAGGAAATTAAATTGGCTTTTAAATTATCTGCACGAAAATATTTTCCCTTCACCCGTTTCGTATTTTAAGGAGGTTTTTTAAAAGCCTCTCAAACCGGAAATTTTGGACCAATTTTAATGTTTAACTTCAACTTTAAATTTTAACCTTAAAATATTTTTATTTTAACGAACATAAAAAAATAAAATCTTGAAAAGAGAAAAAGAAAATGTTTGTGAAATTTTTTTATGGGACAACACACAAAGAGATACTTGGACAGCTTACTTTTAGTTTTTTGGGCATTCCCAATTCTCAAAGTACTGTAAAAAATTTATGAAATATTCTTTGGTGGATGAGATAAATGTGGTTGAGTATTTCGACTGGCTTGTCCATGAAAAACACATCTCTTTAGCTTTTCTTTTATTAGTAAGTTCCAAAATCAGAAGTTGGTACAAAATTTACATTAATCGGTGCTTCTTCTAGTCTCCTTATAGCTGTTCCAGATGCTCCTTACGCTATTTTTAATTAGGTGCTCGCTCATCAGACAAATAAATAATACAGGTCATGAAAAGTGGTGCTTAGTGGCGTCTACTGAAGTAGGGTCCGTCAGATCCCGCGTCCTGCTGGTACGACGAGCGAACGTCCTTAACCTCAGTGAACATTCTGTGATTGGGGGTAGAGTTTTGGTTACTAGTCACATCTGAGCGAGCCGATTTGCGGTCAATCTTTACCTTTTGCGTCCCACCGGCCGATCCGCCGCTGCTGTACCGCGAGTCCTTGCTGCTGAGGGGCGTGATTGAGCTGATGCCGGGCCGGGCAAAGTCCCGGGGGGACCTGTTGGCGCGGTAGGCCTCCGCTGGGGGGTACGTGAAGGTGGCGGAGGGCGAGAGGGGCGGGTAGGGGGTCTGAAGGTAGTTGTAGTAGTTGTAGGGGTAGTAGCTGCGGTCGGCACGGTCGTAGGAGAGGTCGTAGGGCGAGCGTCCCTTGAAGTTGAGGTTGACGTTGGGAGGAGTGCGCACGACCTCGGGGAGAGTGGTGTAGTAGATGATGCGGCGGTTCCTGTTGGCGGGGCTGAGGGGAGGCACCTCGTTGTGGTACGTGTTGGCGACGTAGGGGTCCCTGGGCTCGGGTAGGTCGTATCTCTTGTCCGGGTAGTAGTAGTAGTTGGGATACGAGAGGGTGCGGGGCATGTAGGAGTCAAAGTCGTCGTAGGGGGCGCGACGGGCGTCGTAGTACTCGGGGTAGATGGGACTCATGCGGTCCACGAAGTTCCTCTCGTACTCGTAGGGCCTCGGGTAGGAGTCGTAGGGACGCGGGTAGTCGAGGTAGATGCGGGCCAGGTTCTTGCGGTAGTAGTCGGGGCTGGCGGTGGTGGAGTCCGGGAGGATGGGCGGTGACCTGGCGTCCCGGGACTCGGAGACGTCTAGGCTCTTGCCGTCGCGGTTCTGGTTCTGGGTGATGAAGTTCACGCGGGGAGCTCGGGCCTTGATCCCCTCGTTGATGGCAGAGGCCTCTGCCTGCGTGTCCATGTCGTCCTTCTTGGCGTACTTGCTCCACTCGTCCTCGTAGTAGCCGTTCTGGGTGAGCTTCTCCGGGTTCGGCAGCTCCTCGGTTACCATGTCCTCGGTCTTGGGGTTGGGCTCCTCGGCGTGACGACGAGCTCTCCTGGGTGGCTCCTCGACCTCCTGTCCCTCGTCCTCGTAGTGGTGCACCTTGAAGTGGCTCCGGAGTCCCTCGGACTCCAGGACCTCGTAGCGAGGGCTGCGGCGGTTCCTGATGGCCTTGAGGAGGAACTTGGTCAGGAGCTGGTCGGTGTCGGGCTGAGTGCGGACCGGGAAGGCCGGCTGGTCCTCAAAGTTGAAGCCTTCCAGGACCTCCACGTCCTCTGGGATGGCGGCAATGAGTGTCAGGGAGACCAAAATGAGACAGGCTCCTCCAAGGATTTTCATTTTGGGCGATTCTGGAAGGAAAAATTGGAAAATTTTATAAAAAAAAGTCCCTTCATTTTGGGGGATTCTGAAAGAAAAACACAAGTCCCTCCCTCTTGAAATTAATTTTAGGGGCTAACCCCGTCAAATTCCTGAAATCAGCAACTTTTCATATTGGAAAACTTTCGAAGAAAATCTCTAAAAATTTTGGTGCTAAAGTTTTTATTTTTCTCCTGGCATCAAGTTCTGGAACCAGGAAAATTTCAAGCAGAAAAATGTGCTGTTTTCATTTTGGGAAATTCTTTAAAGAAAATCTGGAAAATTTTGGTATTCAAAACCCTTCATTTTCAGCTATAAAATGGCCGATTTTGGAAGAAAAACTCGAATATGTTAGATATTATTCAAATAAAATATTCCAGATTTTCATTTTAGAAAATTCCGGAAAATCGAGCTCTCCAAGACTCTTCAATTTGGGTTTCATGATGGCTGATTTCAGAAGAAAAACCCGGGAAATTTTAATGGGCTGGCCTTGGACTCTTTTCTCCCTTTGTTCCGCCTTCCCCCATTCTGTCTGACGCTCGAATCGAAACTCCAATCTGCTGATTTGAATGAAAAACAAATTTCGTCGCATTCATCATTGTTACGGGCCCTATTTTTAATTGTTCGGCTAGCCAAAGTGGGTCATGAGGTGTTATGCAAGAAATGAAACAATTTGTCTGCGCGTTGCGTGATTCTTATGGAAATGAGCGAGACCAATTGCGCGAGAAAAAAAAAACGGGCAAGAATCAATCAAAGCATCACCTGCACCGTGAAATTGGGAACTCTTTTTATCCCTTTTCTGATATCCCCTTTTTTAGACAAAGCAAAAAACAAATCACTAAATCGCTGGCCTAATTCTTGGCTTAGGTCAATATACACCTGCCGTATCATTACTGCACCGCAGTTGCCCGCGCATCACCTGTACTATATGATTATCATGAACCGTAACGAAAGTAATCATGTAATTTTAGATTTAGAGCTTAGTTTATGTATAGCTGGACATGTTGAATGGGAAAAAAAACGAGGTAGCGCATTGGTGAGCAAAGTGGGAAGTGAGAGATGAGCGTCAAATTGCCGTCCAGCGGTCGCTGATTGCGCGTTTTGTTCGATCAGAGCGCTGAGATGGGCTCAACAACCTCTGGCCCCAACGCCAAGCCCCGCAAGAACTTACTTTTGATTGATTTTCTCAACTTTCGAGTCTCTTTCTAGTCGTTTACTTTGCTTTCGAGAAGTTTCAGGAAATTTCTCTGTTTTCCATTTCCACTTTCACTGCTCAGATATCGCTCACAGCTAATAGATTCTAATTTATTCTGGCGCCTGAATGCAACTGCACCAAATGAGGCTTCTATTCTATCCGGATCCGGGCGGGAGCGGGTAAAACGCGACTTTCAGGTTCTAGGTGACAAACTCAACTGAGGCAGTAATTTGGTTGCGTTGAGCAGCGAACCTAAAACTTCACGCAGTGGCATCGCAAATCGCTCGATCATTACGCGCCCAGGCAATGAAATTCCTATACGTCCCATGAGATACACTTTTTCCACGTGAAACATACCAATTGAATGAAAGGCGACAATAGAAATATTCAAATGATTGTTAAATTGATGGAAAACAGCATTAACTAGGGTGGCTCAAAATTTCTCTTGGGTCTAGAATAATTTTTAAAAGCCTAGGAAAACGAAATCAGGGACTCCATATTCCCTAAAAAATCTAAGTTTTTAAAAAGTTCAAAATTACTTTTGGGCCTAGAATAATTTTTTAGAGTCCAGGACAAGAAGATTAAGGGGCTCCAAATTCCTTTAAAAATTTATTTTGGGACTCTAAAATGCGTGGAATGGGTTGTTTAAAGCAGAAAAATTAAAGTTCCGTAGAACAAAACTTCCTGCAAAATTTTTTTTGTAGACTGTCAACTTTAAAAACGAAATTTTGTGACTCAAAAGTTCGTCTAAATATTTTTTTCTGGGACTAAAATAATTTTGAGTCCAACGAGGCCCATTTTGGCCAAAAAAAAACGAGATCCAAGTTCTCTAAATTAAATTCTGAAAAATATTTAGAGAAGTTCTAAAAATTCAAAACCCTAAAAATACAAGATTTAGGACCACCCTAGCGTGATTTCGCGACAGATTCCCATCAGCATAGCTCCATTCATGCTCCATACAGACCTCTGGTCAATCACCTGCTTTGCATACTGTCGTGTCGCCGTCAAGCGTGAATCCGCAAACGTACGGATTTTTTTAAATCCACCGAAAACATCACCGAAGCTCATCCACCCAATTATAACTTCAATATCTGCCATTGCAGTCGAGTAACCCGATCATAATGAGCGGCAGTGGGCAATCGCGAGGCGTAAAAAATGATTCTGCCTGCCAAAAGTGGCCCATTTCTGGGTAATTGGAAAATAATTTAGTAGTGAAACGTCGACGAGTTACCTTGGTTCATGCACCATTGACTTTTGATGGCAGTTTTCTATGCAAATTGGGTTGTTGGATGACGAGACTGACGAGAATATCATCGGAGAAAAAAGTGCAGCTGCAGCGTGTGTGTTGGAAGCGAAAGCGAAATGAGTGGAGCGGAAACCGGAGAGCTGCGAGTTTTACGAGCACCTCTGGGCCACCTCATTAGGAGCCGAGCGAGACACGTTTGGGAGCATTATCGCTCGCTGGCTAATTAACGATGTCGTGTCGCCAAGGTGCAGCATGCAATGCCACACACATCTCCACCTTACATCTCCAACACTTGCTCTTCGCGAGCAGCAACACTTTTATTGTTTTTCATCGCTTCAAGGTGCCCAGTGCTCGCATTCTGTGCCCATGCCAATATTAATTACACAGCTCCAGCTTCCATCTGCGAGCTGACCTGACAATAAAAGCGCATCAGCGTTTTACGTTTTCCTTATCAAATAAAAATATTTTACACTTCTTCACTTCTCTCCGGTGCAGTAATTAAAAGGATAAAGCCGAGCACGGAATGACTCTTGCGCAGAACTCAGAAGAAGCGAGGTAAATGTGGAATGCATGTTAGTGGAAGAGTGGACAGATTTGATAAAGATATGAATAAACATTTGTGAGTGCATAAATGGTGAGAACATCGCGCTTTGCTTCATCTCCAGTACATGTAAATTTGCATTTTAGATAAGAAAGAGCCGCGACATGTCACAGAGGTCGTAATCGAAGCATGTATCTCGTGTACATATCGAACCGTGTTTCCATAACCGCGCTGGAGATTGCAGTGCAAAGCGGGAGAGAGGAGAGGGAATGAATGGAATCTGTTGTGCTGGCGGGAAGAAAATTAAATTTCTCTCGAATTGTTGTTTTATCGTCATCAAATAAACTTCACAAGAATGTTCTGCATTGTCCTGAGGACGTCCACTTGTCATACACTTGCCTTTTGACAATTTGACATTCAACATTGCGCCCGTCTCCGTCTTGGCTTCCACTTCCTCCAGCAGAAGGCTGTCTCGTATGTTTGCTTAATAGACTGGAGAGATTTAATTTCAGATTTGCCAGACGATGAGATGTATCTTGAAGATGTCTGTTGGTCTTTTGCCCATTTTCGAGTCCTCTTAGGGGGTCTTAGGGATGTCTTAGACTCTCTCTTTGATATCTCTTTAGCTCAATCTCGAGATCAGAAGTCATTTTTCAGGGTCAAAAGATATGTAGTTGTCTTGAGATTGGAGCAAGAAGGTTCCTATAACCCATTCTAGAAAGTCTAGTGGCTTTAGAGGACTTCTTTGACCCTTTTTTAGTCGTTTTTCAAAGCCAAAACACAGGTAATTATTTTGAAATTGGAGCTAGAAGGTCCCAAAATACCTCTTTTAGGAAGAAAATGACCCATTCTAGAAACCTCAGAGCCTTTTAAGATTCTTCTTCGGGTCAAGCAGACCAGAAATTGGAGCTAGGGGGTCTCTGAGCTGTCTCCCGAAGCTCTTTTCCTAATCCAGAAGCCTTTTCCTCCTCTCCTTCGAGCCACCAGAAAACACAAAAATGACCAAAGCTTAGAAACACAACGTCTTTGTCTCTCCACAAGAGCCCCAAGACTTCCCCAAAGCAATTGGAGCATAAAACTTTACGATTACGAGCAGCTAATTAAATCTCTTAACAGCCATCTCCACTTTCGGAACCGGCGGCCGTCCAATAAATTCGCTCCCCGCACTCTCAACTCTTGTCTCCTTGCACAATCTCGGCGCTCTCGGTGCTCGGCGAGTCAAAATTTCAATTTAATTTGCGACATTTAGCATCTGTCATGTAACATGTTCTCTTTGCCTACTTTGTTCATTTGCGAGATTGCGAGTCGTTGTCTCCACCACTAACCCAGTGCCTGCCATGCGTCAGTAGGCACTAGACCAGAGAGGTACAAGAATATTTTTCGACATAAATAACGATTTACAAAGGCATGAGAGAGAGATACACTTTTGATTTCCTAGTCACGACAAAGTCGTCAGTGGCGGGAGCCACACGAGAGAGATACGACCGGCGACCGCAACGGGAATCGCGCTCAAAAATTGCACAACTATTCGAGAGCCGGCTCTCGTCTCGGGTTGCTCTGCGAGGAATATTTACGACCGCGTGTCATTAGAAAGTCGTTAGATTATGAATTTATGCTCGGCGGTCGGTGGTTGGCGGTCGGATTTGGGTTAACCGGCGACCTTTTTAGGGACTCCGCCGTCTCATGTGGCTCCTTTGATGCTCGCGCTCCAGAATGTCAATCCCCTTTTCGGCGAAAAATCGTCTCCCGGATGATAAATGTCTTACGCCACCCTCTTAATAAGTCTAATTACCCCCGTCCTGGCCGCAATCCCGCTGAAATATGCCCACAATTACATTGTGATTTGATGATGGCTTTGTATTTTTAAAATCTTCTTTTTCCAGCGTTTTGGGACAACATCTGTTTCTTGATAATTACGTGGCATTATAAACATTTTTTTCATTAACATTTTCCGTTGGGCGCAAGAAAAATGAGTCTTTTATTAAAATTACGTGTTCGTAATTAATTGTTTTCTCTCTCTCCTTCCCAAGAACCCCCGCAAGATGTTGGACACGGAGCTAAACACGCGGAAAAATCCGAGTGCGAAAGTTTCGGGGCATTAGGGACACTTGTTGGCATCTGGTAAATTAGGTTTTTATGCGGGGACGCAGGAGGCAGACAAGGTGCTGGATAATTTAGAGATTAACCTGATTAATCGCCTTTTGTGCTGATTTTGATGAGACGAATCACTTGGACCTTTAGTCTCTCTGTAAAGGCAAGGTTTTTCACCCTTAAATTGATGAGAAAATTAGCTAGCACATTTTAAAGCTTGAAGTTTTAGTTTTTCTAAAAATTTTCGATAACTTTTCCTAATTTCTTGGGTAAAATTTTTGACTTTTTAAAAGGTCCATAAAAGCAATTTAATTAAGCAAGGGGTTTGCGTAATTCTTGCTCAGAGTTTAAGAGACCTAACCCCTTTTTCTTACCTCAAAAGTGGCAAAAGATCCCCCAAGACTCACATCTGAAAATCAAGTCTGGTCTAACGAGAGAAAAGAGGCCTCATACCTTCGCAAGTTCCAGGACCCCTGACAGCAATCGTCGCGTCTTTGATTAAATTTTAATATTTTATTCATTCCGATGCCTCCTGAATATTTAAGCTTGACATCAGACGCACAACAAAACGATGACAGCCCCGAATAAGCCCCTTAATATTCATTCTCATCGAAGATTAAAATATTTTCGCTGCCTCACTCGCGAAAGGAGCCGCGGAAAGACATCGCATTCCTCGCGATTCGCTTTCTTATTTATGGAAATTTAAATGCTGCTCTGTTGTTGTTGTTGTTGTTGTGAATAAACAAGCACCTAATCTAATTGCGCGCCTCCGCTCGCTTTGTTGGTTTTCAGCAGCATCTCTTTGTTTGTTTCTCCGAAATCGTCTTGCAGTCGTCGTCAATTGTGTGAGGGCTGCGATATCACGGGAGACATAAGCTTATAACACGCATTATTGAATATGAGAGCGAGGGGACGTCGGGCTGGAGGAGTTCATTTCGCCCGATTTATGCGTCTTGATTACACATTTATTTTCGCAAATGCTCCTCTGCAGGCTGAGAGAGATGTGTATCATATTTTAATAATTAATCAATGAAATATCGGGAAGTGGAGTTAGTGGGGGAGAGACTCTCTGGATGAAAAATGCACGATATGGGAAACGGAACCCCTTTCCGCGGAAATCTCTTCCTCGTGGGCTTTAATTACTCGCGTTTGGAGTTGAATCTCGGGAGGTGGGGATTCTCGAATCCCGGGAATTTCTGACTTATAATTTTCGAGCGAATTTCCCAGTAATTTCGGGAATTCAATTTCATACATTGATCTTGAAAACAAGCTATTGAAAAATTTTAACTATTTTAATTTTATTTTGCAATTAGGAAACTAAAAAATATTGCCCTTAATAATTTGCCACTATTTTGATTTCAATATAGAATTCATCAAAGAAAACATAATTCAGATGAAAAATATTTCTCTACTGAAAGGACTGAACATGTACCAGCTTTCAGATAGTATTTCTTTGAAACTTTCTTCTATTCTAAATAAAAGAAATTTTTCTACAGAAAAATTTTCTTGAAAAAAAACCCGAACTAACTCTGGGTGCTTTTGAAGGACTCGGTTCAAAAAAATAAAAAGCAAATATTAATTCTATTTTTTATTTGACTTCCCAGGAATTCCCGCCTGACTTGAAAAAATCCCCGATTTCCCGGGAAATGGAAAGGGTCGCGGGAATCGTTAAACCCCGCTCGCGTTTTTGTGATTCGGCTGTCTGTTTGAACTCTTTGCTCCCACATTCGCAGGCACGAGATAATTTGTATCAATTATGAATTTCATTTACACCGGATACGAAATGGATGCGCGTTTCCTAGGATTCGGGAAGGGGTTCCGCTGATTTGTGTTGATACTTTGTGAGCTGGCAACACAGTTGCGAAAACGATTCCATGATTCCGGCATCAAAAACAAATCCTGGCTCTCTTGAAGAGCCACTAACATGCGGATCACGGGCTCTCGGCGCATTATCACGTTCCCAGCATTCGATTTTGGTGTTATTGCGAAAGGGGACACCCACTAACCCGCACTTTTCACACGCACACGGGTCGGAGAGGAGAGCAAAAAAGCAAGTTCCGAGGCGTCCATAAAAATCATCTGTGTCAATAATAAAAGACATTAAGATTACACGAAGCAGATAGCAGGAGACGGGAAACAATGCAGTCCCCACCATGCTGGATACGGTTAGATAAACATTTATTTTATTTTCCATCAAATGATTATTTGATTGACATAAACTGCAGATAAGACCTCGTGACTCTCGCCTCGTGGGTGCGCGCAAATTGCCCTAACTTATCGCCACCATTTGTCTGAAGTTTTCCTTCTGTTTTTTGTGGACGTTTCTTGTTAAAGGGAAAATTGATTGGCAGGCGATAGTTACTCTTATGTCCGTGTGTCTGGCGTGTAAGGAGTCTTCCGGAGTTGAGGTATCTTTTTTTCGATAAATTTTTTCATGAAAAAATTGAGAGAAATTTTGGAAAAATTTCAAAAAAATATTTGATGGTGGAAAAACTCAAGGAGGTTCCTCAGAAATCCGAAAAACTCCGTTTTCAATACCAAAAAAATTTTTTTGAAGATCTCCTTAAAATTGAAGACGGCCTGAAAAATTAGAAGGTGTCTTAAAATTGTACAAGAGCCCGTATTAAATTTAAATATTAATTGATTAAGGCCTAAAAATTAAATCTGAGGGCTTTGAAGTATTTTTCTGAGACCTACCCCTTTCGATAACTTGGTTTTTGTTCACGATAAATTTTTGGCTTGAAAAAAACGTCAGGGTAAAACAACGTCAAAAATATGAAAAACGTTCCCCACTGGGCTTTCGTCACTTTCCCACGTCCCCTGATCTGTGTGTTCTTGCGGATTGCCAGCCCGAATCCAAACCCGAGTCCGGAATCAAATATTGACAAAGGGACAGCCAGTAGCTTTTATCAATTTGTCAGAGAGAGGACGATTCGCTCCTTGTCCGAACGTGATTAATGAAGTCGGGACACTGGCGATGGAAAAATTTATAGTCATCCCTTGTAACTCGATAAAGCGGTGTAATCTGCCTCTGCTCTCCCGGCTCCTTCTGCCCCGTGCGGAATTTCGGAAGAATTTCGTCTTGATATTCTAATTTCGACTCGCTCGCTGCCTTTGATGTGAAGGAGAACAATCAAGACATTGTTGGCGGACTTCGATGTGGCCACGAGCAGATATTCGGCACATTTTTCTTACGTTTTTATGCACAAAAACAACGGCTTTCATGTAATATGTGTGGCAGAGTAGCAGAGTCGGCGTGGAGGGCCAATGAACCGCGAGCCGAGCACGAAATTTTTTTAATTAAAAAATTATTCCATCTTGGCTCCTCTGCCCTGGATACGATAGCCATCTTCAAAGAGAATTCTTAAAATGGTTCTTTGTGCAGCTCTCGCTGGCGCTCGCTAAATCAAAAAAGTTTGCCTTTTCTCCGCTCTCGCGGGCAACTTGTCGAGTTGGGGGGCGGGGGAGGTCAACGACAGGTCAAATGGGACGAGACTCGAAGTATTAATTAATGTTTTTCATGTCACAGCAAAATGGAAATGGTTTTATGAGAAAAGTAACAGACGTTAAATTTTATTACAAACCTTCTTATGCTTGATTCTATTGGGCTTAAATTTTAGTATGTTGTAGCTGACACCTAAACCAACTAATCATGCAACCACAGTATGACCCTATCTTCTAAGAGAGAGGAACTAGGGCTCCTCACATAATTGTCTTCCTCCAACTGGTGGTAAATTAAAGTCTTCTAAAAATTAATCCCGTAATTTTTTAAACCCCTTCATTTGAGAGCACCTGCCTCTCCCATAATTAATCTCCGTCCTTCCCGAGCAGCAGGACGTCCAAATGTCAACAAGTCGTCAGTGGCGTTTTACAATTCCATCAAACAACTCCCTTCTCCGCCAATTACCCCATCAGATTAATTACTTAATGTCATTTTCATTGCAGCAACCTTCCAACTTCCCACCCCCGGCTGTTTATCTAAATTTCCAACTATTTATCTTTCGATACACCGCCGCTAACACAACATTCCCAATGATCCGAAAATAAACATTCGAGATGTCTCTCCCGTTCTATTTGCCCCCGTCGTCCTTTCATGTTCCATATTCCCCTGCAGGTCGGCACAAGTATCGCTGGCCGTAAAAAATCGACGTTCGCAACAAGTACTTGAACATCATGTAAGCGATTTTTCCGAGGTCCGCGTGTGCTCGCATGATGAATAGAGGAGCGGAAGAGGGGGAGGGGGACACGCATTCGGTGGAGGAGGAAGACAAAAAAATGTGTTGTAAAACATCAATTTTGTAAGTGGCGGTGGTGCGGTGGCAGAACAAGCAGATACACGCGCTCCAAGTGGAAAAAGTATCCTACTTACGTGCCCATTAAACCTTATTTGTGGGGAGCTCGGATGCCTATTGAACATGATATGTGATATTTTTTTATGGGATGAAACATTGAAGTGGTTTTTATTCACTCTCGCGACTCCGATTCAATGGAGGCACCACATTAAAGAGTTGAGCTCGATGCCCTCCTATTCATCCTTTTGTGCCTCAGTCACTCGGTTCTGGGGAACTGCGAGCATACATACTTGCACCGAGACCATCGTGGTCGTGAATGATGGAGTGGCAGCGAGATAAGAGACAATGCGAAAACAGTAGCTGCTCATAACATTAATAACTCCGCAAATTGTCATTAGTTAAAGAGACATTCTGCCCGATAAGTTTATTATGGAAATCTTGTCGCGCATATATCAGCCTCCATTTATCACGAAAGAGTCGCATTTAGCTATTTGTGCGACGAGAAGGGATCTCTCGGACTTCGCAGAAGCCGAGGCGCTATTATCGCCACTTAAATCGTTTGCTGATGGCTTTGCGTTGCCACTTTTTATTCTTTCGCGTTTTACAGAGATAAAACAGCTGTTGCGGTGGTCAGGATATCTCTTTCGGGTCTATTTCTTTCTTTGCTCTGTCTGGAAAATTTTTTTGGCTGAATTTTTAAAATGATTTTTCGCTTTCAATAAAATCATAAAATTTTTAAAGGCCCAAAAACTCTTTAAAAAACTCGACAAAAATTTTACTTTGACTCAATGTTAACTCAATTTTTTGAAATGGAAAGTAGACGTTTTATTTTCTTCAGTAGCTTCGGTTTTAGAGCTTTGAAAATTTTTTCTACTGTATTTTCTATTGTTCAAGGCTCTTTTTTGAAGTTCGTAGAAAAAAAAGATTATCGTAAAATCGAAAGATAGGATATTTCTGGTCCAGAGTCAGTCTTATAAAATAATAAGCTGAGAAGAAAAATCTAGACTGTAAAAAGATGGGCCCGAAAAGGGATAAAAGTCTCTTTTCGAGCACAAAGTGAGTAGCACAGACACACTTTGGAAGCACAAAGACATGTCACCGTATCATATTTCATTATTAATTGCCTCCGATAACAAAATTGTCACTCAATTTATATACTCGCCACACTCTGCGATTGTCACACGTTCCATGGGGGGTCGCGATTGGCTCCTCCGATCCGAAACAGCGCACGCTCCCCCAAGTAAAATTAATTGCTCTGCTCGAAAAGTGACCAGCAACTCACTCGAAGCTCAATTACTGCGACCACTTGGCTGCCAACCCTTTTGACAAAGCGCACAACAATGACGACGGCGACGACGGCGTAATTAAATGGGAAGAGTGTAAATGAGTAAAAACAAACAATCACACCAATATGTCAAAGTGAATGATTGCCTGCCGGAGAACAATGGCAACACAAGTTGTTGGTACTTCGGTGAAACGCGATATCACAACAGCTGTTCCACCCCTTTTGTCTGCTCCGCTTTTCCCGCTCTGGGCGAGTTAAATGTTCTGGAAGTGGATGAGACGTCCGCCCATTGCCAGGTAAGGAGTTCCAGGTCTTCTTGAATTTTAAACGGCCGGCCATCCATCAACTGACCATCTTGTCCCAAGCCAGTGACTCATTTCAATGCCTATCAATCTTCAAAATTGAAACTCTCATAGCTCATTTCACTCTCGGCCATCAATCCCCATCCTTCAAATTAATGATGTGCCATTTCTCATACGCTCCAGCCTAATTTCCCCAGTCCCGGGCACATGTGTGCTCGTGCATTTGGTAAAAATGTCACGCAAAACTCATATTATCGCGCGTGTTTTTGCTCCACTCGCCCCCGTCTGTCAATTACAAGTTGATTAAGGACGTCGTCGCCGCGCCTCCCCCATCATCACACATGAATGACATAAATTAAGAGGCCATCTGAGACAATAGTTGGCTACTAAATCACGTACGCAAATAAATTTTCCTTCCTCGTGTTTTTCTTTGCTCGCCCAGTCTCGTCCTTCTGCTTCTCGGAATTATTATTTACGACGACAACTTCCGTGTGAAGCTTTCCTGTTCCTGTCTGGCGCTATCTCGGTCATCTGTCGACATTAGGTCCGTATTTTTTAACCCTCTTCCCAAGAGAATAGCGAAAAACCAGCTTTTGACGGCAAACATCCCTTGTGAAAAATTTTTAAGAACCTCTGGAAAATTTAAAAGAACCTAGGGTCTCTTTTTTTAGACTTAAAGACCTTCAGGTCAATCCAGAGGCTAAAATATTTTTTTTCTATGAGTTTAAGGAGCCTCAGAAAATTTTTTAAGACCTTTAAAATAATACCTAGGGTCTCTTTTTTTAGACTTAAAGACCTTAAGGTCAATCCAGGGGCTGAACAATGATTTTCTATGAGTTTCAGGAGCCTCAGGAAAATTAATAAGACTCAATTTTAGGCCTAACAAGACTTTTAAATAAAAACTAGGACTCCATATCTCAGCCTTAAAGACCTCTCAGGTCATTTCTGGGGTTAAAAATTAGTTTCCTTGTACTTAATCTAAATTTATTGACTATAATATCAACTGAAGATTTTTTTATTCAAAAATTTCATGCATCAGAAATTCCAAACAAGAGATACAGAACAAAAATTCAAGACATTTTCGTTTGAAAAAAACCTCCCTCTGACGGCAATACAGGCCTGACCGGTATCCACCATTAGAGCCCAGTGTAGTCTAGCGGCCTGTGTTCCGAAGTTTCCGTCGCGATCAATTAATTTCAATTAAAATTTCCGCCGCATTTTTTACCCCATCATCGAGGACTCCCGAAGAAAAAAAAACCTTTCAGCGACACTCAACACCCCCGAGCTCGGAGTAAATGACTTGTACAAAATCACAGACATTAATAGCTTTGGGAATTAAATGTTCTTCTGTTTTTAGCAGCTCCGTGCGCGGTTCGGAGCAGCAGCCCGCAAACGACATTTCTTCGATACGCCAGCAGCAAGAGAAATCTTGTTAGCGAGCACGCTACAAGGGTGAAAATTGCCAAGTTGTTACTCGGATCCATTTTTCATTTGCGTCGAGTTATTAGACGAGGCACACACAGACGCAGAGGCCCCGAACAAAGAGAAATTGTGTTTTGTCATCGCAGGGATAATCAGATTTTTCTCTCCACATTCGCGTGTTTATGAAAAATGGGTGAGAAGTGACAGGAGAAATTTAAATCTACTCGCAAATGATCCGCGAGAGAAATTTCAATTTGGATGTGACGGAAATTTTCCAAGTGTCGTTCATCATGTGGGATGTCTCGCGTGTCCCAAATTCCAGTGATACGACACCCGGAACATCTTCCCTCAAATTCACTCACAAGGCAATAAAACAGCTCCTTTTGCTTACTCTTGAGCTCAAGTGAGCGAGCGGGCGGGTGCGGGAAAGCGGGGAGAGGAAAGAAAAACATGGTAAAAAAGCAAAGAAATCTAAAGCAGATTAGCTTGGGGTGATTTTTTGAGAAGTTGTGCAAACGATGCCAAAGTTTAACTGTATTAAGTAAGTGGATGGCGTTGAATGGCAATAAAAGAAAGTAACTTGGTCGTTCCGTTGCTCTCTGTCTCGTCCCCGGTTCACCTTCGCGGCAGCAAAAGACACAGGTCTGGCTTTGTCGTCATTATTTTCTTTTTATTCGCTTTTTCCCTCTCGCCAGCATCTTCTGAGCCGGGAGGGAGGGCGCTCCAGATTGGGGATTGAAAGATTAGACGATGTTTTAATACCGTTGATTGGCTAATTTGACGTAAATCGCGTTTTCTGTCTCAATAAAAATCTTCGGGGACAGCCACCGACATCAGCCCTCATGCGCGTGAGTGACCTCATTTCTGGTTTCAGGCGGTTAGATAGGAAATCCGAGTCCATTAAAATCGAATTTGCTTCTGCGAAAACTAGCCAGAGTTCAGTTCTATGAGCCATTCCTGGTCATGAGGCTGTCTCTTGCTGTCATTCTGCTACTTGTCGCAAGTGAAATAGCTGCAAAAACCAAGAGTAAGCCATACATCATCAGCAGTGTGGGTCTCCAATGCTCAGATGTCAATACGGACGTCATAAATAACGTGAGGTGCTTCATAAGGGCTCAGCGAGGAAAACGGGGTCTCATCAACGTCAGATGGGACTACGTGAATGTTACGACGGCCTTCTGGCAGGTGCAGTACTTCTACCGGCCCCTGAATGCGGCCCAGCATTTCCAGCCCTACCTGGTGGACGTGGACTTCAGCGTCTGCTTTGACAAAACTCCCAAGTCCAACCCCTTGGTGGAGATGATTGTGAGGGCGTTCTCTCTGTTTAACCCTCGGCTGGGGAAATGTCCGAAATTCGTAAGAAACAACAATTTTTTCCCCACTCAAACTTTGGGGGCCCCTAGCTACGTCCCTGTAAGAGATAGGGGTCATGTTTTCTTCTATGATTTGCAAGATTTTGAACGAACTATAAACTGGTCAAAGTTCAGCTCAATCGGATGAAGTATGTACAAGTTTCATGTAACGGGAAATCCCCCCTGGTTACGCCCCTGACGGTTTTTTTTGGAAAATCAAAATATTTTTCCCACCTCTCAGACCACACATGATTACATGAAAAAGACCGCTGGTCACTACCTGGACATTTAAGTGCTTTTTTCAAAATTTTGTTTAAAATTCTGTTTTAAAAAAATTTCCAGGGTGGAAGCTTCAACATCACAGACATCGATGTCAACGATATGGCACCCGACTTTTTTCCTTCGATCTGGCCCCAGGGGAGGTATCTGGCGTTCTACCGCTTCCACGCCGAAAACAATGACACGTACCTCGTCATCAAACACCAAGTCAACATCAAGACTAAAGGCCTCATGGACCTGTCGATGCTGAACATGGGGTAGATGAAACTTAAGAAACTTCAAGAGAAGCACGGGTGGAAGACAAGGGAGGCCCCTCCCACGCCGTTCCCGCCAGACTCCAAGTACATAGCTTACATGAAATTTTCATTTACTTCACAAACTGAACATTATAAAAGTAACATTTTTTGTAGTTTGCTACCTGTTTTCCTCTACTCAGCATCATTATCATCAAACACACAGCCGAATATAATGGGAGAACGTAAAAAATTATGCGAGCTGCTCTTTTTATCTGAACCCCTTTGAGTAACGAAGTCATTTTCCTCAGACTGCACGAGGCGAGGGTAAAAGCGACCTACATAATGTTGTAAAATTCTCTTCCTTCCTGCTCCAAACTCGCGCGGACCATAATGCGCCTTTTGTTGCAAAAAAGGGCATAATAATAATAAACAATGGCGAGACTACGCACGGGCTCAAGCTCGCGCGTCTGAGGAGGAAAAAATTTTATGATAAAAATTTTTCTGCCCGTTAATAAGTAATGTAATTTGTCTTTTCAATGTAGCAGTAGCTGAAAAATGAAGGGATTAAACGAGAAAATTGCATTAATTAGTTTTAATTTTGGCTTTTTCTTTTTCCGGCGTGCGCTGAAAAAAAAGAATACGAAATGCACCGAGCTCGTCCATTTCCATTCCCCTCCCGACATGTGAAAGGGTGCCTACTTGAATATGTCACCCCTTTTATGCCGCATAAAGAGCCGTTTATTGAGGCAATAAAGAGATTAGCAATCATCTTGGCGTATTATGTGACACTAAAAACATCAAAACATGCAAAATTTATGGTGCTCAGGGGGGAGATTTCGGAGAATGAAAATGTACTTGGAGCTCTGCGGGAAAAGGGGTTTCCCAATTTTTCCTGACACCTTTTCTTTATGCCTGTATTCAAGTAAAAGAGCTTAGCTGGAGAAGAAAGTCGATTTTGAAGCATTTTTAGACCTTTGCTATTCGAAATAAAAAAGCTTGGGGCCCCTAGCGCCGTCCCTGGTGGCTATAAGAGCATTTGAGCATACATAAAGAATATTAATTCATCCTAAAATCCTAAATAAAAAATCCTTGGGGCCCCTAGCTCCGTCCCTGGTGGCTGTAAGAACTTAAGGACACATTTGAGCTATAGAAAAACATTATAAAATTTTAAGCAAACTAAAATTTTCCCAAAAAAACAACTTAAGAGTCCCCTAGCTCCGTCCCTGGTTCCATCAAGATCAAGTATAAGGATTATAAGTCTCTAAGAGTCTTTACGACTCAGACAGACGGACACATCGGTCCACTAAAAACTTACGGAGGTTTAAGGACTGCCAAAAGACCAAAGCACTCGACAAGTCATTGATTTTTCCACAAGATTGATTACGGAGCAGGTTCTGTGGCAGATACCCACCCTCCCGACCCAATCTGCAAATTGAAAACGACAATTTCCAAAACCTAATCCAATAAACTTGCTGGTCTGCGGAAGATGAAACGCACTCTCGCACAAAGGCATCAAAAGATGCGTGTAATACTTGTTGAAACAGGCTGGTGTCCCTGAGGAAATTTCCTCCGTTTGACATTTTTTAATCTCATTTGTTTAAATTTACATTGTCGGAGGGGTGTCGCGTCGCGTGTCTTCATCAGAGATAACAGTAGCACATTTTATTGCATATTTATATATTTGTTTTGAATTTCAAAGGCCGCGTTTAAATCAATTTTCGGGAGCAATTACCCATTGGGGACGTGCCGGGTAATTTGCCAATTTTCGACTGTTGTTCTATTGAATTTGACGGTTCACTGGAGCGACAGTGATCCTGCCTCTGATAACATTTTTATTATCCTCCTTATTGGGAATCTTCGACGTCGCCTCGTCACAGCCAGCACGGAATATGACCCGGGGGAGTCGCTGCGATGCAAATTAAGCAACTTTGAACATCGCATATTTTATAATTATTTCAAAATATTACGACCGTCGTGTATTTTTCTCGAGACCGGCAAAAGGGGTAAGGTGGTTATGCGATCCAAAGGGACAAACCGTAAAAATTAATTGAAAACCGGTGTCTTGGTCCTCTCCCGGTCCCGGTAATTACATGAAATATTCATGAGCTCGAGTTTTAATTACTGGAAGGTCAACTTGTCTCAATTTCCCGGGAAAACATGGAGGCAATAAAAATGTTCCACCCATGTTCGAAAGAAGTTCCGAAAGAAATGTTCTCAAGTGGTTTCGTTTCCCTTTTCGCGTCGGAGCCCCCTGCCTCTTGAGCGTGTTTGCTGTTCCGTAATTCTGTTTGAGTTTAAGATTTTCAGTTACATTTCTTGCGGCAAGCTGCTACATTGTGTGCTCCTTGAGCTTTGAATTTGCTCAGTCAAGTCAAGAGACAAATCTAATTAGGCTCGGGGCCATTTATTTCCACTTTGCATATTGGCGTGCGTCTTTGAGAGGGAAATCTTTCAATGCAAATAGCGAAAGCGCCGAGGAAGACGTCGAGGAAAAAGTTAATCTACGGAAAAGTATGAAAAATCTAAAAAGGAAACTCAAAGGAGAAAAATCAAAGGGATACTTTTATCTGAATTAGAAGGGGTGCCGGTGCTTGCAGGATGGTTCCTCGCATTGCCCGAGGATGCCTCGGAAGGAGGCAGGAATAAGTTAATGGATTCATACATGATGAATTTTTTGAGCGGCAGCAAGGGTTGAGCTGGTGGCGGTGGGAGCAAATTTAGCGTGAAATTCGATTTTTCAAGAGGAAAATGTCGCATTTCCTGGAAGGAGGTGGGGGTCTTTTCTTGTCAGGGGGGTTTTTGAATGGGCTCCTCTTTCTTCCCCGGCCCTGAAATTACTTCCAAAATTTTCCTTCAGCTTCACAACTTAATTTTCTTGGCAAACTAAGGCCTTTAACTACCACAAATCTAAACCTGAATCGAGTTTTTCGTCCTTTTTGATGTATAAAAAGCGATACTTTCTTCAACTGGAAAATTTAAGGACAATCCAAGTCTGGAAAAATTTAAGATTTTTCACAGTTTTTGCGATTTTACTGAACAAAATGTGGCTGTTTATCGACAAAAATTTAAACAAGAAGGTTTTTGGGAACGAAAATCCTGAATCCAGAAAAAGCAACTTTGGAAAAATGGGGGTTTTTCTTCAAGAAAAGGAAACTTGTTCACTTCTTAGGTTCAGAATTCCAAGGAAAGATTTTTCCTGAATCGAAATTTCCCCCCTTCTCCCACCTTTTCTCGCCTCCCACGGACAGGAACTCGAGATAACGAACGACATCTGAATGACGGGCGATTGTGTATTTATTTTCGTGCCAAAGTAGCTCATTATTAGATCGGAGAGCTGCCACACGCGCTCACGTTCGGCAGGATATCAAAGAAATGGGGTGAAAATGGTACAACAATTAATGACGAGGGTCTTTTTCTTCGCCTTTCTTCTGTTGTTTTGTCGTGCAAATGCCATTTAGTTGTCGTTTTTGTTTTATTTGGGGAAACACAACGCGCCGATACATTAATGGCATCCTCTATTATTCTCGGGGGCGGCCGTCGGCCGAGAACGACACATTAAATAGACCGAAATAATGTGAAAATCCGGAGTGAGTGGGAATTTAATTCCCTGCTGCCGGAGCTGCCAGGAGAGACGGGGCAAATGAACCGTGGTCGCAAACACAGATCAAAGATTGGGGCAATTAAGCTTGCTCAGCTCTCTCAACCAAGACGTTTCGTGTGAGGAGCAGAAACCCCTTTCCGAGAATCGAACGCTGACCCTAATCCACTTGCGGTGACTGCTGGTGCTCGATGCCAAATAAAATAATAAAGCAGGACGTGACTGGCGTTGAAACGAGATCTTTTTCCAACAATATCGGCAGTCGGCGATTGGACACAGCGAGCGTCCAGGCACTCGGAGAATTTGTTTTTCCCCCGAGGCGACTCCGCATTTCAGCGTGTGCTTTTTTAAAATCGAATTTCCCGTCTTTATTTTCCGCCACTTGACTTTTCGGACCGAAATGCGATCCGGACACCAGCCACCAGGATGCTGGCCAGAATTTAAATTATTTATATAAATTGACCATTGAACTGTGGCCGCGTATATCCGAGAAGAATGATATGTTGGTCCCCCGAGACCCGAGCCAATCCGCATTTCGATTTATGGCCTGGAAATGGAAAATTTTTATGACGTGAACGATGATTTCCTCCCCGACCCCGGCCGAAGAGGCGAGAAAGAGCACGTCGACGATGCCTCGGATAATTTATTGCGGTCCTTGTGTAGGCAAATCATGGCGAGAGTCGGCCCATCAGACAATATTTTAATGCATTTTTCATTAGTAGACATCCATTAAAAACTCCAATAAATTTGCGCATCCTCCCCGACTCGTACGAGAGTGCTTTCTTCGCGCCACGCCGGAAAAAAGACACAAGGAGGCGAAAACGGGCAAGAATAATGGCATCTCAAGTATTTTCCATTAGAATTGGCTATAAATAACGAACGAAACAAACAACGCTGCACAAATGTAATTCTTAAGGTGTTGCTAAATGGCCTTTGTTTCTAATTGATGCCAGGACTTGGCCATTACAACTTCCTCCGTGCACGTTTGCGTGAGTTCCGTTGACAATCCAGGTCCGTAGACAGTAAATTACGGTGTCAACCCTCGTGAGAAATGAGCCATGTTTCACATAATTGCCCACCACATTATCCCATCATTGCGAGACTTCCGTAGCATCGGGGGCCACGGGGGTTTGATGAGGAACAAATGACCAGAGATCATTAAGCGTGTCATTTCACTCGTCCATGGCGATGTGTCTTTTTGTTTATGGCTCCGCAACGTCCATCTCGAGTAATCAAATGCGAAATAAAATGAAATAGGACGGAGAGGAGAAAATGAAAAGGAAAATTTGTACGCAATTAATACCCTCCTTCCGTCCCCAATCCTCCTGATTTGACATGTGAGGACGACAGGACTTTTATTATTATCTACTGCTCCTTCTGACACTTTATGCGGACATGGACCGGCATATTCATCAAGCTGGTTAATGATAATTGCTCTGTAACAACTATTTTACAACCTCGCTCGACTCCGGCTGTCATTCCGTTTGTGGCAGGACATAAAACAACAACAACAACTCGGACTTTTTTGATTAAAACAATATTTTGTGGGAAGATAAATCCTGGAGTTGCTCTCAGGGGTGCTCAACTGCCCATTGCGGCTGACTCGGAAGGTAGGGCATAAATCTGCGGTCGAGCTGTTTGTCTCCTCGAAGATTTACGGAGATCGGAGGTTGGGAGTAATGCATTTCATCGGACGTCTTGGGGCTGAGATTGAAGAAGTTGGTTTTTTGGACACCACCTTCTTCCCTCACGAATATTTAAGTGGACCCCAAAAGACTCTGGGAGCTCATTATTTGGCTCTGAGATAACTCTAGAGGACCCATCTCACGTCAGAGGGGTTCAGTTTTGCTCTGAGGACGCCTATTTTTCATCTAAGAGAGCCTATTCTAAGTCAAAGGTGAATGAATAATGATTGAAATTATATGAAAGGTAAACTTCACCTGAACTAAGAAAATTCAAGCTTAAAGGGATTATTTTAGCTTACAAGGAGACTGAAAAGGGTTAAATGGAACATGATTCTCCAATTCAGAAGTTACAAAGCCACAGAAGGACTCCCCGAAATTGTGTCAATGAAATAACCGCTTGCCCCATTTCCCACCTAACCTTGCGTAATTAATTTCTCCGACCCCAAAATACCTCGCAGCGAAATTCCCGGCCTTCCAGTCGGCGTTAGCGTATTTTAATAATTAATGATAGCTCGCGATGTAATTTACCCGAAATATTCGCCTACCTTTGTCATCACCGTGCCGGCGCACTTGGCGTTCTCCCCGTGCCTGTTAATCAATTTTCCCGAAGCTTATTAAAAATTTAATTACTCATGTTGAGCGGCTTGTTTCAACCTCAATTTGCCCAGAGTAAACACGCCGTGGCGTGGAGTTAAGCAGGCAGATGAAAATCGCATTTGGTGACGCCAAATGACTTGTGACTTTCGATGGCAGTCATCAATCATTCATCGGGCCCAGATCACAGTTGCGAGAGACAGATTTCTTTGCCTTCCCATTGTTCTTCCCGATACGCATCTCGATATCCCAATATGGAATGTATCCGAGACATTCGGCAAATCTAATCACAACTTGCACAAAAATATTCGTGGAAATGTTAATCGTCTTTAATTATCGAGCGGAGAAATGTGGCGGCATAACGGCAGCAGGCCCACAAGCTTCATATCAAATCATCATTTCAATTCACCAGAGCTGTTTTTGGGCACAAACTTGTCCATGATGGCGAGAAAAAGAGAGAGAGAGACCAAAGGAGGAATGAAAGATTAGAAATTGCTTGTCACGATGTACCTACGCCACGTTATTTGTTGCCGTATCACAAGTCAACACCGTTCCAATGGGCCAGGCGGAGTTGGCAGGCGAGCTACAACAACAACAACGACAGCACGACACAAATAAATTTTGCGTAAAATAAACATAAATAATTGAATGTAACTCATTAATTAGACCTTCGTAGGCTGCTCTGGGGCAGGGCTGGAACAGGAGGTATTAGGGGCCTACACTTCTCGTTTCAAGGAGAGACACTTTTGAAATAGTTCAGTAATCGCTGAAGGCTCCTGGAGGCAACAAAAATAATTTTTAGAAAAAATGGCCGCCATTTTCGAGCGTCCTCCATCTTGAATTTCGAGTTCTTATGAACCAATTAAGATAATATTTTCTTTTTTTGTCCGTGCTAAGACATTTGCTTCTGAAAACTAAATTTGTGGATTCATTTATACAAATATATTTGGAAAAACACTAATTTTTTAAAGAAAAATTTAAGTTTTTGAAATAAAATATACTAAATAATTCTTGTAAAATTTTTAAACAGTAATTGAACTAATTATAAAAAATAATATGGGTGTTAGGGAATTTTCAAACACGATGCCCCATCAAGGTAGCCCAAAAACGTCCCTGGAAAGCGAGCTAATTTGTCCAAAGGTGCCATCTAATGGGAGAACAAATGGAGAAATGGAAAAAGTAATTAAAGAGGCACACGTATGGGGGAGCAAGTGGTGATTCAATTACGGAAAGCGAGAGTCGGCAAACTGGAGCGAGTCTCATGAAAAGTCGTGAACTCGCACCCACACCTCGTGCACTGGCCCCAATTCGATACGTTTCTGATTCAAGACATGTCAAAATGTGTAAGAACAGGAAGCGTTCGAAGAGCTTCCGAATTCGATTCGATTCCGCGTGTGATATTGACGGAGCAGAGCTCGATGCGCGTTCAAAAATAAAACTATCAATTTCGGCGCTCGTAGCGTGTGCCACATTGCCGAAAAATATTGGATTATTATGTAAATTATGCATCAAAAGTGTCAATTTTCCGAGCGCTCATATCAGCGTCTCGGAATTGCCTCAAAATACACCCCCCGGCCCCAGCCAAGGTGGAGCTCTCCAAGTCATCAATTTTAAAAGACAGTTCTAGATAAATTGAATAGGAAATTGCCCAGATTGAGCGGCTGGGCTGAGCAGCAGAACGCGCCTTGGCTGTCCTCGGATCCGGGCCGCTCCATCGGATTTCGTAGCAGGTGTCAATAAAAGCGATTTCTCAAGGAGGGTTGTTGACAATTCTGAGTGATTGAGAATGCCTCACCCCGCTTTCCACGGAGCCGCTCGCCCGTCTTGACCTACATAAAGTTCCCCGCATGGGCTTGCACGCGTCGTTCATAGTAAATTGAATTCTGGGCACTTGCGAGTCGGGGAGTGGAAACTAATGAGGAGAAATGGTAAAGAAAAGTAATTAAAACACATAACACGCACGCCGGATATTAAACTCTCGGTGTAGTGGGGTTGACAAGCAGAAGAGGAAGTGGGACGTTGATTAGAAGTCGACGAGTTCCAAGAAAGCGTGTCACGTGTGGAGTATCAGAGAGCTATCGATCCGAGTGAGTTGTCAGTGTGGCCCTCCCGAATCGCAGAGATAGCGCGAGGTGCACCGGAAAGCGGCAATTTGCAACACTGTTGCAGTAGTATACAGTGGAGCCTCTGTCTAAGACCCACTTTTTTATTTTCCCCGATATAAAAATTTTTTTTCTCTGATTTTGGCCTGCAAAAGTTTCTGAAAAATTTAACTTAATTTTTTGTTCACAGTAGAAACAATTGTAAAGCTTCAGAAAAATTTTTGTTTTGTTGTTGGGTTAATGAGCCCAGTTTCTTCATGATAAGCCACGTTCTCACGTCCTAAATGATGTTTTCATAGGAAACCTCTGTACAAGAAACATTCCTCGGATCCTCTGGAGGCGTTCTAACATTGAGGTTCCACTGCACATGTGTTCCGAGACTCAACTCCTTGACGGACGTGCGGCAAGAATGAATTGTTTGCTGCATTTCGGGCCCGAGCATTGCAAAACGTGTCAGTCAAGTTGAGTTGCGAGTGTTGTGGGAACGAAGTCGAAAGACGAGCGGGGGTCTGGAGACTCGGGGGTGTCTGGAAAAGTGGAAATTTTACGAGCGTCACGTCGCTCTCGGTAACCAGCAGAGAATTTCTTCATCTGGCAAATTACGGCAGCGAGAGAGTATAAGGAAACGTCGTGTTTACACAAAAGACTCCAACTCCGAATGTTTGAAAAATAACACGTCACGTCTCGGGTCTCGAAGTCGTCCGCGTCGTGAAAAATAATCAAGCGGAAAAGTCTTAAACGCACTTCACAGTCTCTGGGACCCGATGGGCGTAAGAAAAACACACGACGCCAAGTGATGTAAACATTAGCTGGATCGAAGCAAAGCAAAGGCATGTAATAATAATATAATTTAATATTGTTTATTAGAAATGAAACCGAGAACCGAAATCTATTGTTAGCATCGCTGCAGAACACTTGTGACAGAGAAAGAAACAAAAAGACACACATTGTGCTTTTCGTTTTCCCTTTCACCGGCTTTTCCTTGCTCTACTCTTGTCTGTATGTTGAAGGTATCTTACACAACTTTTGGTAAAGATAACAAGGTCTTGTTTTAAAAGGAGGCTCACCCCATATTCAGCATAGAGAGGTCTACCAATCCTGTAGATTTTACATTGGTCTGGTGTTTTACAATGAGGTAAGTATCGTTGTTTTCAGAGTGGTACCGGTAGAAGCCCAAGAACGTCCCTTGGGGCCAATACGGAGGCAAGAAAGGAACTTCATCAAAATTGAAATCAGTGAGATTCAAGCCACCCTAAATATTATTTTATTTAAAATAAGTCGAATCTTTAGCTTAAAATTATTACCAACTTAGGACACTGTCCAATAGTGGGGTCGATAACACCGAAAACTCTTGAAATCAGGGCTACCAAGGGGTTGGTCTTTGGAGTCTCGTCGAAGCAAACGCTGAAGTCCACGTCCACCAGGTAAGGTTGGAAGTGCTGGGCCGCGTTCAAGGGCCGGTAGAAGAATTTTACCTGCCAGTAAGCCGTCGTGACATTTACAAAGTCCCACTGTAGGTTAATCAAACCTCGCTTTCCTCGCTTGGCTCTGATAAAACAATTTACATTCGTTACAAATTTTTCATTCACTTCGCTACATCGAATAGCAACACTAGTGATGCTGTAGGCTCTTTTGTGCGTTGGTTTTCCTGCTCCGGCCCAGAAAGCTAGGAGCACGACAGCGAGGATCAGCCTCATGACCAAAACTGAACTAGAAAATAGAATTTCGTTCTACACTAATTTGCTTTTAATGAGCATCTGATAATAATTTAAAACAGCTTTTGATAGAAAAAATGTCAACCCATGTTTAGCATGGACAAGTCTGCCAACCCAATAGACTTCGTGTAAGACTGATGTCTCGCCACAAGGTAGGTATCGTTGTTTTCAGCGTGGAAACGGTAGATTCCCAAAAAGGTTCCTTGAGGCCAATACGGAGGTAAGAATGAAACTTCATCCAAATCAAAGTCTGAGACATTCATTCCGCCAACCTTAGGACACTGGCCAATGGTAGGGTCGAAATCTTTGAAGAGTCTGAAAAGCATTTCTACCAAAGGATTAGTCTTGGGTGTCTTATCAAAACAAACGCTAAAGTCAACGTCTACCAGGTAGGGTTGGAAGTGCTGGGCAGCAGTAAGGGGCCGGTAGTAGTACTTGACCTCCCAATAAGCCGTTGTTACATTGACATAGTCCCATTGCAAGTTGATTAAACCTCGTTTTCCTCGTTTGGCTCTGATGAAACAATTAACGTTCTTCAGAGCCTTTGAGTTGATATCAGTACAATGAAGGGCTGAACTGGTGATGCTGTAGGCTCTTTTGTGCGTTGGTTTTCCTGCTTCGGCCCAAACAGCTAGAAGAACAACAGCAAGGAGCAGCTTCATGACCAAAACTAAGCTTGAAAATAGAAAGTCGTTTATTTTGCAACGAATAAATTTGATTTTAATGAGCCTTTGATAATTTAAAAACAGATTTGGCAAGCTATTATTCACGTTAGGTGTTCTAAGAAGCTTCTCGTCCTATTGTAGGCTAACCTGGTCGAATTCAAAAGCATACATTTTTAAAAGATTTTTATTTCGCGTAATTGGAGTCATTTTCCCCCATCGCCTGTTTACACTTACTCACGCTCGTGTGATGTGACTTAAAAATATAATTTAATGATTGTTTACCCGAGCTCCATGTTGTTGTTGTTGCAAGGCAGCAGCATCCAGTGGAATTTGTGCGGCAGCTAGCGATTGGCGCGCATTACAAAAGTCATAAATTTTACATGAATTCGAATTCGATTTATTTATAACCGAATGGCCAATAAATATATCACAGGCCAGCAATGAGACGATCGTGCCCCACTTTCGCGAAAATTGAAAATTTGACTTTGCGAAAGCCATGACAAATTGGAGCACGTCTCGGCCTGCACTTAGCAGCAATCTGACAGCGAGAAAAACACCGCCAGCGCCAGTTCTGTGCCACCGGGCTGCGTCGCGTCGACTCTAAATGCAAATGACAAATAAGTTAATCGTCAATGTGAAATTTACACGTCGTTAAAAACATGAAGGTCCATTAACAGTTAAAAAGCGCGCGTCATTCACTTTATTATAATTTGCTTTCGTCGTGCTTTGCTATTATTGTCTCTCCTTTCCTCGTTTTCTCCACGCAAAACGATTTGTTATATGCGCGGCACTCGGAGCAGGCAGCGGCAGCTAAGTGGAGGCAAAAGTCAAAGAGTCGATATATTTTATGTGTTTGAAAGCACTTGGGAAAAGTATTTATGGGGAAATTAATTTGTTGTGACAAACATAACGAGGAGTTTGTACATTCGTGCCGAGGTGTCAGCGCCGAAGCTCATAATTCACGATCCGGCTGGCGAATTTCCGAGCCCTTTATTTCCCCCTCAAGGTCCTGGAAGGAAATTGCTTGCCTGGAAGGTACTTGACTTTGAGTGAGCCTTTGTGAAGGCTTAGGGAAAAGTTAGACTGTTTCTAGAAAATTTTTCCTTCCAGAATTCATAACTAAAGCTCCCTTATTCTCGTACCGAGCCGACAATTTTACATCTTGAGGCCCGAACTTGGAAGTAGGGGTCCTTAATTTAAGGATAAGGGTCCTAAATTCGAAATTAAGAGGGTAAATCAAAAACTAGGAACCCTATATTTGATTCTGAGTGACCTTAATCCAACTCTAAATTGTTGATAGGTGTGGAAATTCACCCCTGAAGAGCCCCTGAAGAAACCTCCCATTGGTGCTCGGCTGCTTCTAAAACCGAGATACTTCTTTTTAGAAAAAATAGAAGGTTTTTCAGGGACTTCTCTGAGGCCTGTAGAGCTTTAAGACCCATCATCAATATGAGAAGACTTTTCTTTGAAACGAAGAAAAATATAAATTTCAAATGACTCTAAAAACTCGAGCTACACAGCGTTTTCCGTAAACCATCCATTATCCGGAGCAATCACCTAATTGAAAAACTTATGAGCGCAACGAGAAGGAGGCGCAGCTAAGAAAACTGGATTCTTCAATTCCAGTAAATCAATAAAAATTCCTCTCTAACTACTGCCATTAGTTGACCACTTGCTTAGCCGAGCTCAATCCCGGAGACCTGGGATTAAGAGCTGCAACACAAAGTCGTGATTTTGGTCCTCTCATAGGTGGTAGTTATGGCATATTGCATGGTTTGCACACAAAGATTTTTAGCATTCTTGCGTTCACGGAATTAAAGACAGTTGATCAGCATCCAGCACTTCTCTCTCTCTCGTGCTCCTCTTCGCGCACTGCCCAACATAATGGCATTACAGCTGTGGTGCTGCAGCACCGAGGAGAAGATTATTAACTGGTTATTAAAATAAATAAAGAAGGAGCAGCGCGTAAATGATATGCTGCATGCGATTCCCACGCTGGAGCGATATTCCTCCCGAGCTGGCAATTTTGTCCTCTGCTCTGCAATTAGACGCGTCTTACCTAGAACTCGTACGTGACCAGCCTCCCATCCAAATCACTTACCGAATTCTTGCGGCGTATTTTACATTCCTTGAGCACTGTGCTCCCCTCTGAGGCCCATACATCTCTCAACTCCGGCATCCTTGGCTGCCAGGAGACACACCGAACATATCCGTAATAATAATGGTTATGATTATTGTTATTGCTATTGCCATTTTTACTGCTGTACCATTGCCCTCGTGTGTGTGCCAGAGCGACTAGATTATTGCAGGTGAAAGTGTCAAGTGTGGTGCGGGATTTGGGGAACGGAAGGCGGCGAATGTCATATTTGAGAGATTTATTCTGCCTTCCTGTGGCGGCGGCGTGCCGGCTGATCAAAAATTCATAAGCATTAGAAGGTACGATTATGGGCGCACATTTGTTAATATTTCAGGGCAGCCGGGCCGAACGGGATAGTTGATATTTGTGGGACACGTGGGAATTGCTGGCGTCACTGGGGATGGGAGTTCGTTTAATTAAAGACACAAGTCAGCTTCGATATTGCGCTCTGGACTTCTTGGGCTTACACAGACAGGAAAATGACTCACGATTTGGATTCCTTTTTACCACAATCTTCGAATTCAGGACTCTTTTATTTTAAAATAAGGGCCTCCACTTTTAAAATTGGGAGAGAATTTTTTCCAAAACTCTATTAGAATGCCCCTCGAACCCAACCTTCCGGCCTTATCTTTGTTGGGACTCCTGTCGTTCATATCAACATTTCCGGGGAACACTTCATTATCAGCTTTATTAATTTGTTAATTTGAGGACTGACAATAATTTACTTATTTATCAAAACAATTATTTTAAAATAGCGAAATATATTGGCCCACTCCTTTATGAGCAGTATGCCATTGGAGGGGCAACATCTTTCTAAATTAATAACGACTGAAAAAGAATAAGATACAATAGAATTTAGCAATTTGTTAAATATAAATTTTTTCAAAGAGTACGAAGGAGTGAAAGAGGGGCTTAAAAAACAAAAAAATTTAATAATCAAAAATTTAAGATCTTAGGGAAAATTGTTGATCTTATTTTTAGTTCAATAGCCAGTTTTCCAAGAAAAGATAGGTGGGTAAAAGCTATTTCTAGCTCTTCAAGGCCTCTCATTTTCATAGTAGGAAAATACAAATATAAACTGTTTGAAGGTTAAGGATCTTTCTAGGAGATGAACAAGGTCAAGGAGCTCTCCAAGAAGATTCTCAGATGGAAAGGAGATTTCACGAGCTTACTTTCAATTTCTAGTCAGAGGTATTTTCGGACTGTTCACCTCGGAACTTGAAGAAAACAAACGCCCCTTGGGTGGCCAGTGCATCGTGCCAAATTATTGATTTTCTTTTCCGCACTCGGCAGTTTCATTAAAATCTTTCCTGCGAGCAGTCAGTCGGTCGAAAATTTATCTCATTTTCACTTAAAGTCGCAAGTCATGTACTCCCTAGTACATATACGGGTTGAGCTCTCTATGTACTCTGATGGTGTAGGTGCAGGGGAAATCGATACGGGCGCTGCTCTCGTGGAAATTCGCTCTCTGCATTCCTCCGAACGTCCCTCGTCGTGTACGACTTTTGTGTGTGTGTTTGCAGAAGAAAGTTTCGCTTAAAGTGAGCACCCTTCAAAATTTTAGATATTCGAGGCACGATGTTTGGGGTTTTCCGTACGTATATTTGCATTACAAAGAAAAAGTGATTTAATTAATAGTCGCTGGAAGTGGTGGCGAAGCGCCTCGAAATCAATAACGGCAGCTGTACGCGGAGCGCGCGAGTGGGAGGCTTGTGTCACACCAATGGGTTTAATGGGCTGTGAACATGCACAAAACTGTCCACCGTGGATTGTGCTCCTCTCGACGAGAAAAATTTTGTCATTGCGCAAGGAAGGCGGTGCCATCTTCCTGCACGCTCACGTGTACGACAGAGCCCAGTGTCTCCATGTTGCGGGCTCCTCCGGAGCTCGGGGTTGAACGACCCCGCTTCCCCGAATCATACGATTTAATTGAGATCGATGGGGACCCGATGCCTCGTGCTCATCGAATAAGGTCAGCCTGGCTCGGGCGAAAATCAATAGGGTATTTATATCGAGTCGTGGCTGCGAGAGGAGGAAATTGAAGGCTGCGGCGGTGTCTGGATCGGGAACGACGACGACGCATGCGGAAACTAGCCATGGTAGCCATTTACTTTCGGGCCGTCTCCGTCTGTCGTACGACGATAAACACACACATAGTCTCAATTATTTACACAACTAATGGGAGCATTTTGTTTATCATAAATTCATACAGACGACGACTCTCCTCCGATTAATTACGGGAGCCTGCCTTTTATTACACGGCCCATCTTTGTTTAAAGGTGTCGTTTATTTAGTCGTTCGAGTGTCTAGTGGTGTCTTTGAGATTCGCGTCTGGTTTAGTCGGAGCCTCTGTATTAAATTTTATTTTAAAACAATTTGATGTGGCACAGGCGCCTTTTTAGTAGTAAATATTTACAGCAAGACATTCGCTTCGTGCTTTTCACTTTTACATGCAATCGAGGGCTGCGACTCGTAGATGGAATCTTAGGTGTTAATTTTCAATGAATTTGGGAAAATCGAAAAATCAGGTGATTTTTTTCAAAACTCTAGTGAGATTTCTGCAGCTTGTATCGTCACAAATCCACCTTATTGAGTCATCTACGAGTTTGAAGTCGAATCTTCAGGCCTTTTTGTTGTCAATTAAACTACTTTGGGACCCAAAAAAAGGTTTTATTGAGAACAAAAAGACCTTAAAAGTCGACTTTAAAGGTAATTAACTCTCTGAAGACTCCAACAGTCCTTTTGAGCCCAAGAATCGACAAAGAATGGACTCCAGAAAAATTGAGAAAAGTTCCCTGACATTCTGTCTACGTTCTTATGACTCTAATGCTGCGACTGCGACCCGACGTGACCAAGCAGGGCGTAATGAACTCACATGTGTTTAGAAACGGCGGTTTACGATGTCTTGGCTGCACTTCTTCCTCCTCTACTGGCGACTCTTTCTCCAAAAACCCCATTTTAGAACCCTATTTAGACTTCCTGGCGCCCTTCAAGGTCCCCACAGAAGCCAGTCCGACCACAGTCAAGTCCATCCATCAACTTGTGATCAACATTACATGACAGAAAACTAATCCGTCGTTTTTTTCTCGCCGTCACGCCTAAAATGAACCAGATTTGTCGTCTTACAAGTATTAAAGACTATTAAGAGCTTAACCGCGCGCGCAATCTGGCGCGGCTAAGATGTGACACATTGAATGAGAGAAACCAACCGCATATGGCACGTGTCACTTCGTCTCTCGCTCGTTCCCATTCCCGCCATCAATTCACGATATTTTAATTTTGGATATTAATCTCTTTTTTGTCGCTGAAACAACGCGTAATTGCCTTGCAACCGCGATGGGGGCTCGACGGACAACTGCTGCTTGCGGAGACGAAAAAAAAGGCGCGATGTAATTCGATGAAATGTACTTTAATCCGCTTTTGTTGAACAATAAAACAATTCTGTGGAAAAATGAAACATGTGTTAATGAAATTGGATATCGGGTAATGGGATTTAAAAATGCTGGGGGCCTTCAAGTGCGACAATGTTGACTTTCCGTGCCGAGTTGAGGTCTTTAGGTTGGTTTTTTATTGAAACAGGACGAGAAATGGCTATAAAAGACAGATGATGTGAGAAATTTTGGGTATAGTTGGATATAAAGTCATTCAAAAAACTTATAAATGAAGCTAGAATTTCTCTTGAGAGACTGGTTTAAAATATTTTTCACCTGAAATTCAAATAAATTGTTCAGAAAAAATCAGAGCCAATTTTTGTCCTAAAATTTTTCTTCCTGAATTTGGTCATTTAAATCCAAAAAATAATTGAAAAGAAGAAATTTTACAAAGTGATCTTTAAAAATCGTTTTCAGAGTTTAAAACATGTTTAAAGCTTAGTCAGGGACGAACGCATTTGAGTGCATTTTCAATTCGCTTTGTTGCAAAAGTTGGGTCGAAGAGAAAATATTTTGTCCCAAATTCCGTCACTGCAGAAACTTATCGGACCCCTGACTTCGATCTCATAGGTCATAGAGCCTTAATGAATAAGGATATTTTACTAAATTTAGTGTCATTTTACATTTGCCCGAGTTTCAGTTCGATTGGAGTTGCAAAATTTTCGCCTCATACAAACTTTGGGAGCCCTCAGCTCCTCACTCTGAAGTCATAGAGACTTACTGTAGAACTGTTTTTTGCTAGATTTAATGCCATCTAACATTTGCCAAAGTTTCAGCTCAATCGGTTGAATTTGAAATTTTGCCCTTCAGTTCGCCAAGGGGAAGTCTTGGGTGGCCACTTATTGACCCCCAGAGTCCGTTGTTTTACATTTTTGAGACCCTGACCTGAAACAAAAGTTGCTTGGTTTGTCATTTTACATGACCATTCTGAGTTTCAGCTCAATCGGAGCAACTAAATTTTTCCCCCCTTCGAAGGCCTCTCACCCCACCCCCTTAAGTGATAGGGGCAAACATGTGTTCTATGATTTGCTAGATTTGACGCAATATATAACATATCCGAAATTCAGCTCAATCGGACGAAGTATATGGAACTTTCATACAACGGGAAAACCCCCTTAATTACCCCCCAGGCAGTTTTTCGGAAAAACCAAAACCTTTCGCCCACCCTCCAGACCATACCTGACAACATGCAAAAATCCGCAGGTCTCTAGCTCTTGTAGTTTCGGAGCCTTTGCGACTCGGACGGACAGACGGACGGACGGACAGACGGACAGACGGACAGACGGACAGACGGACAGATGGAAGGACGGACAGACAGACATATCGGACACATAAGTGCATTTTTTTCAAAATTGATGAAAATGCACTAAAAAATGGTAAAAATTTGGTAAAAAAATGGTAAAAAAATGGTTAAAAGTCGGAAAAAAATGGTAAAAATTCGGTAAAAAAATGGTCAAAATTTGGTAAAAAAATGGTAAAAATTTGGTAAAAAAATGGTAAAAAAAATGGTGAAAATTCGGTAAAAAAATGGTCAAAAGTTGGTCAAAAAATGGTAAAAATTTGGTAAAAAAATGATTAAAAAATGGTGAAAATTCGGTAAAAAAATGGTCCAAGGTTGGTCAAAAAATGGTAAAAATTTGGTAAAAAAATGGTAAAAAAAATGGTGAACATTCGGTAATAAAATGGTAAAAATTTGGTTAAAAAATGGTAAAAATTTGGTAAAAAAATGGTAAAAAAATGGTGAAAATTCGGTAAAAAAATGGTCCAAGGTTGGTCAAAAAATGGTAAAAATTTGGTAAAAAAATGGTCAAAAGTTGGTAAAAATTTGGTAAAAAAATGGTAAAAAAAATGGTGAAAATTCGGTAAAAAAATGGTCAAAAGTTGGTCAAAAAATGGTAAAAATTTGGTAAAAAAATGATTAAAAAATGGTGAAAATTCGGTAAAAAAATGGTCCAAGGTTGGTCAAAAAATGGTAAAAATTTGGTAAAAAAATGGTAAAAAAAATGGTGAACATTCGGTAATAAAATGGTAAAAATTTGGTTAAAAAATGGTAAAAATTTGGTAAAAAAATGGTAAAAAAATGGTGAAAATTCGGTAAAAAAATGGTCCAAGGTTGGTCAAAAAATGGTAAAAATTTGGTAAAAAAATGGTCAAAAGTTGGTAAAAATTTGGTAAAAATTCGGTTGAAAAAATGGTAAAAATTTGGTAAAAAAATGGACAAAAGTTGGTAAAAAAATGGTAAAAATATGGTAAAAATATGGTAAAAATATGGTAAAAATATGGTAAAAATTTGGTAAAAAAATGGTAAAAAAATGGTGAAAATTCGGTAAAAAAATGGTCAAAAGTTGGTAAAAAAATGGTAAAAATTCGGTAAAAAAATGGTCAAAATTTGGTAAAAAAATGATTAAAAAATGGTAAAAATTTGGTAAAAAAGGGTCAAAAATTGGTAAAAAAATGGTAAAAAAATGGTAAAAATATGGTAAAAATTTGGTGAAAAATATGGTAAAAAAATGGTGAAAATTCGGTAAAAAAATGGTCAAAGGTTGGTAAAAAAATGGTAAAAATTCGGTAAAAAAATGGTCAAAGGTTGGTAAAAAAATGGTAAAAATTCGGTAAAAAAATGGTCAAAATTCGGTAAAAAAATGATTAAAAAATGGTAAAAATTTGGTAAAAAAGGGTCAAAAGTTGGTAATAAAATGGTAAAAATTCGGTAAAAAAATGGTCAAAAGTTGGTAAAAAAGTGGTAAAAATTCAGTAAAAAAATTGTCAAAATTTGGCAAAAAAATGGTAAAAAAATGGTTAAAATTGGGCCCCATAATTTGATCCCACAGGTCATAGAGCCTTAATGCAGGAGGCTATTTAGCTAAATTTAATGTCATCTAACATTTGCCCAAGTTTAAGCTCAATTGGAGTTAGAAAATTTTCGCCTCATACTAACTTTGGGAGCCCCCAGCTCCACTTACAGCTCCACTTACTGTAGAACTATTTTTTGCTTGATTTAATCCCATCTAAGATTTGCCAAAGTTTCAGCTCAATCGGTTGAATTTGAAATTTTGCCCTTCAGTTCGCCAAGGGGAAGTCTTGGGTGGCCACTTATTGACCCCCAGAGTCCGTTATTTTACATTTTTGAGACCATAACCCGAAACAAAAGTTGCTTACTTTGTCATTTTACATGACCATTCTGAATTTCAGCTCAATCGGAGCAACAAAATTTTTCCCCCCTTCGAAGGCCTCTCACCCCACCCCCTAAGTGATAGGGGCAAACATGTGTTCTATGATTTGCAAGATTTGACACGGTGTATAACATATCCAAAATTCAGCTAAATCGGACGAAGTATATGGAACTTTCATACAACGGGAAAACCCCCTTAATTACCCCCCAGGCAGTTTTTCGGAAAAACCAAAGTGTTTCGCCCACCCTCCAGACCATACATGATATCATGCAAAAAACCGCAGGTCTCTAGCTCTTGTAGTTTCGGAGCCTTTGTGACTCAGACGGACAGACGGACAGACAGACAGACGGACAGACGGACATATCGGACACATAAGTGCATTTTTTTCAAAATTGATGAAAATGCACTAAAAAAAGGTCCCTTGAGCCCTAAATGTTTCAATGAAATATCAGGAAAAGGTCTGATTTCTCAATAAGAAACCCAAGAAACGGGACTAGATTTCTGAAAGAGCCCAGATGAATGTCGCGTTTCTCAGAATGCACGGCATTGTGCCACATTTCCGTCGCAAGTCGTAACAAAGAGCCAATCTCAGCACCACACCGCGTTCAATGTTTGTCTTATCTACTCGCTATCAAACCGACACTGTTATGCTATTATGTTACTTTACACTTACTTGCTGTTCGCATGCATCTTTCAAAACACTTTTCTTGTCCACCAACTGGTGCTTGTGCTACGATCCCCATACATAAGAAGTATCGAAGGCGATGCGGAAAATACACAAAAGCCCGCTGGCACTGCGCGAGATAAGGTAACAAACTGTCTCTCCGGCCGCCTTCCTTTGATCTCTCACATGCACCCACGCTCAATTGATTCCTTTCCCTCCGACTTCTTCGCATTTTTTGTGAACCGAAAAAAGCGGCCGATATAAATCTATTAGTCGCATTTATGAACTCATGACTCCTAATCTGAGGCGTAAGCAACAGATAATACTGGTGGTGGAGTCATAAAAAACAATAAAGAAAGACGACTGTGCCAGCGGCAGGCGACGAAAATGACGCAATGGTGCGAGGGAAGGAGGCAGGAGAAATTTATGACGTATTAGGAGATACGATTTCGGTGCTGCGGAAGCGAGTGAATCCATTTCGGAGATAATGTGCGTATATTTATATGTGAGAGAGTATAAAAAATGAAAATTTAATGTACTTTGAATACCTAATTTTAATATACGCGATACAAAAAGCGAGAATGTGAGGATTGTGGATTTCCCGGTAACAAATGAATTTGTTATTAAATTAGGGAGCGAATTATTTCATCACGTGAAGCGATGAATTTATTGCTTGGTGTCGGAGAAGCAGTGAAGGCTGTTTCTGGGCTCTTCTTCGTACGGAAACTTACCACAAAAGAGCTTCTTTTTGTAAAAACTCACAGAAAAGAGGGGGCTTTTTGGTTGTTTCTCTCGGAGGCAAGGTTCCAAAAATTATTATTGAACATAAGGACATTTTTTCAAGCTTGAATTTGGACCAAAAATCGCTCAGAGATCCTGAAAATTATTTCAGATGATCCAAAACGTTTTTCAAGCTCAAATTAGCTCAACATAAAGCAGTCAAAATTTTTTTTAAAAATTTTTAAAACGTTTTTAGAGTATTTTTTTGTTAAAGTAAGCGAGCTTCAAGAGTTTTCACAAGAAATTCTTCAATCAAAAATTTTTTTAAAATGTTCAAGCTTAACAAGATTTAACTTCTTAAGCAAAAGTCCCTGCGGAAAAATTTTCTGGATCCAGGAAAAAAAATCCAGGGACGTCTAAAGTAACGCAAATCCCCAAGGCTCACAACTAACGTCCCGCTAATTTGCATAACTGCATATCAACGCCGATAAAATGCGCGACAAACATCCTCTTTTAATGTGTAACGCCTCCGATATTCGCTCTCGTGTTCCCTCTCCTTTGCCTCGTCCACCGCCGACTTGTCATTCCTGGTTTTATTACCATTCGACAACTGAAAACGCATTTTAATGATGATCGGCTCTTGCCTGCTCTATTTAACGACGAAGAATGAATATAAATAAAATTCATTGAACACAAAAGCGCAGCGTTAACATAATTTGTGCATTAAAATGTTTGATAAGAGGTGCCATTAACATACTCGTGCAATTATTCCTTACACGAGAGGCTACCTGGGTGTGTCAACGGCCTCCGGAGCCTGCGAGTCTCTCTCTCCACCCCAGGAAATCCCATTAGCGGTTGCCCCCTTCGCGAACCACGAAGGCATTTTAATTAATTACTTCACGAGCTCTCTCGTGTCCGAAATACCAATATCACTGGCTTGACTGCAAGTGAGGGCGTCCATCAGCCGCCGCTTCGATTCAATCAATTTTAGTTTGCTCTCGCCACTTTCTACCTGTCTCTCGGCCCATCCACTGATTGGATTGCACCGACATGTATCAATGGGCTTTTTTGTGCCGGTTCCATTTGCCGGAAAATCCGGTGCAATTTTTTGATCGAATGCCAGGCTGCTCACTTGAAAATTGTGCACCTCTCGAGAGCCCGAGTTCAATGTCGATTAGCGTTAATTAACCTGGTTGTAATGAGCGAAGCATGACTTCAACTGAATGCTGGCATTGTTTGTGGGAAGAAAGGCAGACAATGGGTCTAGTTTAAATGAATCATGTGCTAATAACTTGAAATCACAAAATGGAGACAGAGAGAGGTGATGGTCCTCCATTAATTGCTCCCCCGACAAGTGATATTCTGCCTGGCAACCTTAATTAAAAAAGCAGCCCGGTTGTTGTGATTCCATCTTCGTCAACATCGCCCGCTTCCCTATTTCACAGAGGCGTAGATAGGTTTTTTAAACGGGGGGTGAAATTTTAACCTCATTTTAGCATAAATTTTCTCGTTACTTTCAAACGAAAAATGTTACGAAGTTCAAGATTCTGAGTTTCTGAGAATAGTTTTAAATAATTCATAAAAAAATATTTCTTTGACCCTTTGCTTATTTAAAGAAGGTACATGGGTGTTTTATTTTTTAGAACCGAAAAGAGAAATTTTGTAAAAAGTCCTATATTGAAAGCTTTATTTTAGAGAAGACTTTTGAAAAGATCCTGAAGAATCTCTCAAGCTTAAAAGTCATGGAAAATTTTAAGTTATTTTCTGTTAAAAAAGAGAAGCCCATTAATGAGGTATTTTTGGAGATTTATTCCCCCCCCCCTCTTCCTATCCACGCCACTGCTGCTCCAGGATGCCGGATTGCCAGACGGTGGGATGATATTTGTATGTATGTGTGCGTAGAAAATATGTAGAATAAGCAATTATTATGTTGATCTAACCCTGCGAGTGCCCTTTCTTCGTCATGTGCCGCCATCGTGGATGAAAAAGTGAAATTTGAATATTAAGTGGCATAGAAAATTTTAATAATGTAAATATGCAAGTAAGCAGGCAACCCTTTTGTCGTCTCGTCGTCACTCCCACACTGCCAATGGCGCCGCCGATGGACCCCCTCGCAATCACAACATCGGCGCAGAACCCTATCCGCTCGCTTCCTCCGGTTATGTAATATTTATATGAGAACACGATGATAATCGCAATAATGCCCAAACACACATATCACTGCCAGGAATTGGTGTATTCTAATGATGGGAAGCGGGATTTGCGGGGATTTGGCGATGATATACGAACCCTCCTAATGGCATGACGTTGCATGGCGCGATGTCGGAGAGAGTTTCTCACACAACTGCCATCATTTCCTGGGAAACTGACTGCAGCTTTTTGCACCTCACCCGAGACAATTGTGCTCCATATCAAGAGACATGTTTTTTGCATGTTGCACATATTTTATGATCTCGGAATGACACTGGCTGAGAAACGCAGAGGTCGCTCCGGAGTTATGACGGTGTTTCACTCCACTCTGCTCGTCTCTCGCCTCCGCAGTCCACATCTGCATCCTAAAGCGAAACACATCTTTGTTATTTATGCTTTGCCGGACTTCTTGCGCACACTTGTTTTCCAATGTAATCATATTGATGAAGTTATAAATAACATATTTTGTGATAATAACATAATGCTGGCCGTGGAGGGGCTTATTCTGGCGAGGTTTGCTCGGGAGATTTACTTTGAGGGACCCTTTGCTTTTGCTCAAAATTTTTGACAACTTTTTTTTTGAATATTTGGACCTCATTATTTAAAGAGCCAGGGAACGAGAGGACCAAAAACCTTAAATTTTTTCTTTAAATCAGATTTTTGGATACTAAAATCATGTTAAATGCTCGCAGGTTATTTTAGCAATTTTTCAAAAAAATCATCGAAATCCTTTTAGTTTGAGTGTCTTAAACTCGATCTCTTTCCAACGAACTTCGTTAGAACAGTCTTCACCTAGGGTTTCCTGACTCAAATTCGGTCCACTTAAATATGTTTTTATGGTCAAAATTTAGTTTAAGTGTAAACTACAGTTTTTCTCTCATTCATCGACCGCATTTAGGAAATATTTTTTCATGAAAAAGGCTAAAAGAGGGAAATTCTCCAAAAACAGAATGTTGTAGCCGAGTAGTAAAATTTGAAAAATCATTTTAAAAATTTCTTACCGTATATAGCGATCAAAACGAGCACTTTTTGACCTTTGGCCTTTGGGATTATTTCTAAAATTTTGATTCAAGTTGGGATTTTGTAAAATTTTCATCACTAAAAATATATTTCAAAAATGTCTGACATTTTTCCATCTGTCATTTCCAGTTTTGAGAGGCTTGAGCCAAGAGCCCCTTAACAGCCAGGCATTGTCAAATAAAATAAGGCCTGATTTTTCAATTCGTCCTAAAACTAACCCCCAAAGGCTTAGAATAATCCAGATACCCTCTTCATCTGCTATCCGTGCTGAATCACATATTCATGCACGAACAATATGAGGATTCATCAACTCATAATCGATACATTGCGCACACAGACGCACAACCTGACCGGCCAGCGTGGGGAACGAGGAGAGGAGCCCGTAGCCCAAGAACAAAGCGAAGCGAAGGAAGAACGAAGTATCATCAGTCTGGCGAAACGACCGAAACCTCGAGAGATTTCGTGATCACATTGTAATGGTCATTTGTCAAATTGTCCTGTGTAATTTTTCATAATAAATACATTCACTAGCCCGCTCTTCCCTTGCAATCTCCGCCGCGCCGCCACTCAATATCGCCTGCTCATTTCCACATCGTCGTCGTCTCGAGAGATGGTCTTTTGAGACACAGGACAGGACACTCTCTGATATAAATAAAAGATTGAAATTATGATTTATGCCCGCCGGCCTCTCCTTCTCTCTCGGTGTGTCTTATGGAGTCCGCGCCGAGCCGATTTGCGAGCCACGCCAAGCCGCAAAAGCAAATATGAAGACGAGGCAAAGATTTTTGTTTATCACAAGAGTGTGATTAGATTTATTGTGAGTGATTTATGCTCGATGCCGCACATTGTTAATTACACGTATTGCGCTGCTCCGGCTTTCTCGGCATGAAAGGAAGATGCGAGGCAAGCAAACTGGCTTCAATACATCTACTAATTGATGTTTGCAACTTTTTCTGTCCGTTCCTCCCGAGAACGAATACGGCGAGCTCGCTTCGGTTTAGCGACCGAGAGCATGATGATGAAAAATTTTAGCACATTTTTCACGTAAATGACGGTCGGACGTCGCAAAGTGGATTGCAGAGTACATGAAAGAGGAGCTTGATGTGGTTTCTCCGCTGCTAACCCTTTCGAGGGAGACATGAGGGGACACGCGGGCAAAAAATGAATTATTCAGGAGACTTAGGGCGGCAGGGAAATTGAAACGCGCCAACCCTTTCCTTCATTTGAATTCCTTTCAGTGATTTTTATGGGGAAGCTGTGAGTCAGTAAGCGTGAAGTGATTTTAATAATATGTGTGCGTCTTTTCAGACCTTTTTCAACTCTCTAGATGCTTTAATGAAGGCTTTTTTGCTTTTGAAACTTAGCTGGGGTAGGCTGGGCTGAGATAGGCCACTGTTTGGCCCTTGAGACGCCCTCAAATGGTGCTCACTTTAGTTCCCAGTGTCCATTGAAGCTTTGAAAGGCGCCTTTTCTTAGCTTTAGGGGCGTAATTTTTCTATTTAGGGACGACCTTTTAAGTTTTGGAAGCCCTCTGGAAGTCTAAAGAAATCCATTTAAGGTCAAACGGCGACTTTGTGCCTTTTTGAGTTCTGGAAGACGCCTCTCTTAGCTATAAGAGCGACCATACAAGTCCTGAGGGTGCCTTTGGATGTTCTCAGGAGGTATTTCAGCTATAGGAGCTTCTCCTTTGCGTCTGAGAAGGCCAACAAGCCCGAGCTACGCCACTGGCCCCATCATAAAATCAATATTCAGTGAGTCAGTGAGCGAAAATTAATTTTAATAATACGTTTACGCCTCCTGAGACCCACTTCACGCTGCTAATGCCAGCCACCATAGCCTTGACCTGCCAAAACCACGATTTCAGAGCCGACAGAGAAGGAAGTATCTGCAGTCTTGAGAGCAGTGGCCCCAAAATTCACGAGACGCCTTCCCTGAGAGCAAGACGATCATGACTGGACAAAATTTAAAATGGATTAGCTTCGAGTGTCGGTGCGGAAGACTCGGCAGTCTCTCGAGAGTCGTGACAAATCTGATTGCGAGTACAAGCCGGGTCCAGCGTCCAGGTGCGTGCAGAGAGAGGTCAAGGGTTGATTAGCATTTCGATGACGCACAAGCCTCCTTCCGCAACATGATTGATTGCCAGCGTTTAACATTTTTTTTTCCTTCAAAATTGAATTAAATTGTCGTGTTTATGGCGTTTACCGTAAATGAAGTAATTTATTCATGCAATTCATCACGCTGCGAATGTCGGTACATTGCGAGGCGGACGCGGGCATGGAACAGCTGATAACGCTGGGTGATAAAGGAGCAAAGCCAAATTAATTGCAGCTCACATGTCTGAAAAATCGAGGAGGGCGTCGCCGCGGCATTAAATTCGCACGTCCCGAACAAAAGACGACTACCCATTGCACGTTGGGAGATTGTATCAAAAAGTGGGGACCAAATTCCCAGGGAGTCGATTCCTTCAAAATTTTCAGAAATATCCAACATTAAAAAATTGTATCTAAGATTTAAGATTTTTCTGTTAAAATTGCATTTTATTAAAAAAATACTTTTAAAAAAATTTCTGTGATATTTTTCAAAATTCAGCCTTTTAAAATAAACCTAAAAAAATTTGTGAAAAGCCCAAGGTTGAAACTGAATTTTTTTCATGAACTCATGAGGCAAAAAAACTTACTGGAAACATTCCAATTTGTATCAATATGGCAGAACTTCCCTTTTAGACCTTCAAAACCGATTTTGGCTCCGATTTTTGGCAAAATGCTCCTCCGTGCATCGGCTCGGCGGTGCCTTGGGGACACAATTTGAATATCGCAACACATGTCCTCCTCTCTCTCTCGACTCAACCGACTCTCATGCAGCCATCTGCAGCTCCGGTGTGGTGTCTGGAAGAGTTATGAGGATTTAATGGCCCGAGTGTGACAGAATGATGATGACGAGCATCTGTCGCTGGGCTGGAGTAATTTCGGGCCTCTCGCTCTCGACTCCAAAGTGTAATTGATAATTATTGTTATTATTATTATGTATGCAAAAGGCGGAGGAGCTGAGAGACGGCTTAACAAGTTCGTTACGCGCTCCGGGTGATTCCAAGGTTCCGAAATTTAGTCATTTTCGCAGGCAAGCAGGTGAAAATTACACATTTCAGCCCAAGTATCACTCCAGTAATCATGCGATTGGGCCTCTGGCTTATCTAATGCGGCCAGTTTCCGCTACTAATTGCTCGCAGACCTTATCGGTCGCACTCCGATTTGGCATAATGCCTGTCGTTACCCTAATTGAGCCATTCGGCCCATTGTTCCAGCCTGACATATAAGCCCTCCTAAGCCTCGACTTCGCTAGTCCTTTCTAAGCCCTCCAACATGCTGTTCGTTCGAGTATCGGCGCTGCTTCTTTGTAGCTGGAGTATCTCGGTAGCTGATCCTCTTACACTCGCATTAGCTTATCAGAGTCTGCTTTCAGGAGGCCAAGTACACCATCAAGCACAAGTCCATATCGTGCGTCTCGAATCCGGAGTACATCAGCAAGTCTGAGTGCTCGATGAGGAAGGGAGACACCGACAACTACATGACACTCAAGTTCGAGTACGTCCCCGGGAAGGTGGACAAGATTTGGGTGTCGTCGAGGCTCTTCCGGAAGCACAACGACCAGTGGGAGCCCTTCATCCTCAACGTGAAGCTGGACATGTGTCAGTTTGGAGAGCATATGGCGACCAATGAGGTCCTCAGACCCCTCGTCTCGATCATCGACAAAATAGACCCCACGCTCAAGAAGGGATGTCCTCTTCAGGTTTGTAGAAATAACCAAAGCCCTTTTTCTCAGCGAGCCTGAGATTTTCTGCACGTTTTTCTGTTCCAGGGACCTGTCTCGCTGGTCAACGTGACGGCCAGCCAGCTATTTCCCGAAGACATTCCTCCAATACTGCCTTCTGGGGAGTACAAAACGCTAAGTCGCTGGTTTATCATGCCCGAGAACACGACCACTCTCGAGACTGAATACAAAATGACCCTTGTTCTCTTGATTCCAGAACTCCTGAGAGCTCCCAAGTTTTAATTTTTATTTTAGGGTCTCGGTGGTTGATATAACGGCCAGCGAGCTTCTACCTGTAGATTTGCCCCCCATCTTCCCTTCTGGAGAGTACAGAAGCCTGAATCGGTTTTTTGCCATGCCCCAAAACGAAACAGCTCTGGATTTTGACTATGAAGTGGAAGGGGTTCTAGAAGTTCCAGAACTCTTGCGGGCTCCTCAGTTGTGACCACCCAGAAGTCCCCAATAAAATTATGAAATTTTACTCAGTGACTTTCCATTCAGAGACTAGCATCCTCCCAAGCTCCCCCCCCATTTTCCCCTCTGCAGACTATAGAACCATTCCCAAGAAACCCACAGTGTCAGTTTTGGTCGAAAGGTTAGGAAAACTTATAACTTTTCCAAGGACAATTTTTTTTTAAACTTATTTTGAAAGCTTATTTTTTAAATCTTTAATTCCAAAGTTTTAAAAATTTAGCTAAAGAGAAAGTAGCTTTTCCGTAATTTTCTTTAAAAAATTGAATTTTTGAAATTTCCAAAATGAAGAGCTGATTTTGGGGTGTTTGGACGCCCAAAAGTCACACTGTGAAACCCCGGTTCGAAATTCCAGAGCTCCCAATATGTAAAAGAAATGTCCAATAAACGTTAAAGAGAATAATCTTTTTTTTTGCAGGGTCCTGTGAACCTCGAAGACTTCCCAGCGTCGTTCTTGATCCCCGACAACCTGCCCCCGATCTTCCCCTCGGGCGACTACCTCATCAAGTACTACTTGCACATCATGCCCGGCAACATCTCGCTCGTCGATTCGGAGTACGTCATGTCGATGGTGCTGCAGATGCCAGAGCTGCTGAGGAAACCCAACCTGTAAGAAGCGGGAAAATTAATAAAGCCCAGTGCAAATGAAAAGTAATGTCCTGAGCCCTCCCTTCCCGGTCCCGAGATGCTCGAGACATAAATATTCATACCATCGAAAAATGTGTTGCAATCATTCATACACAAAAGTCGGCTGCTCTGCAAGTTTGCACCTTGAGCCATATTCTGCACAATCCACCTAAACTGCGCTCGCTCTCCACGCTGCCTGCCAAAGAGCTGGCCGGCTTTCATACGCGTTCGCCGAAAGAAATATACGATGTTGTTCTGCTATAAAAACGATTTAAATAGCCCCAACGCAGCTGGATGTACATTTTTAATGTCAAACAATAATAATAATCTTATTGAACTGTTGAAACATCATAAATATCAATAACGATTACAACAACAACACACTCGTATATGCAAAGTGAGAGTGCAACATATTTATGTTATTCAACTTGTTCGAATGCTGCCTTCCTTTTTATTATCACACCGTCATCATTATCAACTTTGTCGCACAATATTGTGAAAATAATGTCTTACTCACGGTGGAGACATAAATCTTCTCTCGCGGATTGCGTGTACCTCGTTTCTCTATTCGCATTTCGCATGTCTCTGATCTCGCTAGAGAGACGTTAGGAACGGCATGGAAAGCTCGGCCTCGGATCAGACAAAGGCTTTCTCGGGCTTTTAGGTCGGTATCTATGTAGAAATCGAGTCTTGAAAACTTTTGATCCACCAAACCGTCGATAAACTTTAGGGTGGTTCTCGTTTGGAAGTGAGGGGCTCAGTGGAGGTTGGAGGGAGCCAAAAGCTATGATCTTTATTTATTTTTATTGGTTTAATTTTTCGTAAAAATTTAATGTTTAAGTCGATTTGTTTTGCCCGAAAAAAATCAAAATACCCAAAAATTTTAAGGGGTAATATTTTGGGCGCCTTTTTAATTACTTTGTCTTTTAACGACATCTTTTCGTCACATGAAAAGTTTTCTGAAATTCTTAGAAATGCAAAATAGCCATAGATTTTCATTTCAAAGTAATTTTTTTTTTAATTTTGTAATAAATACTTAAAGAAGACACTTTTCAATTCCTTTCTAGTCGAAATATTCCTGAAAGACCTTAAACAACATTCTAAGTTATACCTAAAATATTTCAAAAATTATCCCTCTCAGAGAAATTTTTTGATAAAATGTTTTGAATCCCTTTTCAGATAAAATTTTTTCAATGTTTCAAAAATTTATTTCTTAAGGTATAAACCCGAAGAAATACCTCAACATTTCAAAATTTTTTTATTAGATAAAATTTCTTTTTTGGAGCTTAAACTTCTCTTAAGTTCCCTTCACTGAAATTTTGTCAATAGAAAAAAAATTCGACACCCAAAGGGTTACAAGAGATAATCCCAGACACCCTCTCGTGTTCCCTCACATCCCAGGACCTAGGTTGCTCCAAGAAAAGAACTTGTGGAGTTTTAAAAGAGGAAAACCAACCAAATGTCGCATCAGGGACTCTTGACAGAAGTGTGATTAGGAGCGGGCCGTAATCAAGCCGTCCAAGGGCGCTCATAACTCACCTCCATAAAATGACCACTTGACCACATTTGCCACTCTAACAAGCAACCCGAAGATATTTTATGGCTCCAAGTGTGAATAAATTTTGCTTGCATTCTCGTTTTATGTTTTTCAAATTGTGCCAATAATGTGTATTTATTACGACACCTCTGGGACCACTTTGGGATTGCCTTTGAGCGTGCCTCCGCTTCCAAGATTTCTGGCCAGCCGTGGTCAAACACCACAATACCTGCCTGGAGTGCCATAAAAACTCGCTTTCCTCCTTTCTTCAATTTATGCCAGAATTTCTTTTCGATTTTCCCCCGCAACCACCGAACGGCAGTAAATTACTCCGTTTCAGAGCCGCCACCCCCACAGCATCCCCTTCACCCCTTTCTCTCTGACCGGCATGCGTGTTTTATTATGATTATCAATTCATTTTGTGCACTTTGCGGGGGATGCCCGTTTTATTGGTTTTGCATTAATTCAGCATCAATGAGCCGCTTTTATTTATTTTATTGCGTGCACTCGCTTTGTCTACTGAATTGGATGCTTTCCTCTATTTACTCGTTCTCGCTCTCTGTCGCAATCAAATTACCAATTTGTGTAATTGAAATCCTTTTGTCTCGCTTTCGATCCGATTAATTTCATTTGGTCCTGCGAATTGTGGAATTTCTGCAATGGCAATTCCAGGTTTGTATTGTGGGTTGTTTTGGGGAAACCTTTTGAAGGCTTTGGAGTTCACTAGGAGACGAGAAAACTGGGCCTGAGAGGTAAAAGAACCCCATAAATTCTCGTCGTTTGTGGTTCTGAGAGGGGACTGAGGGCTCTCAATACTGAGATGCCAGAATCATGAATCAGAATAATCCTTCTTGGAGTTCAGGTCGCAATTTTACTAGCAAACTTTGTCCTTTCCTGGAGAAAGATTTTTCAGGAGATTAATAGAAGAATTCTCAGGCCGATAAGTCAAATTAAATTTGAGAGAAAATTTGAAGTTTTTAATTCCTCCTTGAATAAAGCAGCTCTGAAGAAGTCCTCAGTTTGAGGACGAAACGTCGGAAAATAAAAAGAGTTTCCCTTCAATTTTATCGGAGTCATCGGCCTAAAAATTCTTCTTTCTTTTTCTAGACTTATTTTCAACTCTTGCCTGGCCAATGTATTTTTAGATTCCTTTTTTTGGAATCCTATAATTCCTGTTGCGGGCTTTTCACAGCTCCAGAAGTGGCAGAATTATGACAGAAAGTTAAAATCGAGAACTGTTTTTTAAAATTTTATTCTCTAGTGTTATAGCTCTATGTGTCCTACACCAACTAGTAGCCGTCTCCCAATAACGGAACCCATACAGAGGTATGTGGTCTAAAAAGTACATTAAGTGAAACCTGCCTCCAGCTCTACTTTCCGTCACGACTCTCCCGATTTCTCCGAACCGGCACTCAACACCTCCCCGCGTCGTCGTCATTCCACTTGTCCCATTTTTTGTCAATTAACAAATTGTCAATTAGTACCGGCGTCGGCAATCGGCATTCCGGAGCTCTTGATCGAAGCCTAATGAAGCGTTTCAACGAGCCCGAAAGAGCCGGAGACGGAGAAGTGACAAAATTATACTCCGACCAATTCATTTGGATGACTTTATCGCTCCTTCGGATCTCGCGGCGAGCACTCACTTTGTTCTCCGTGTGTCGATAATCATCGCTCGAGCTCGAACTCGAGTCGTGAACAGCACCCAAAATCAATCAGGTAGTAAACGGTAATCAAACGAGTAATGCGCGACAAAAGCCGGACAAGTCATTCATCAACATGTTGATTACTAATAATCCAGAAAGAGGTACGAGATCAAGTATCCCGAGAAGTTCCATGTCATTCTTTTTTATTGACCTCACGACGAACGACGACGACGACGACACTTGAAGAATTCATCAGCGCAGAAACCTGTTTTTATGCTGCGGAACCGCGAGCCAGTACACGAGTTTAAAGGCGCTTTGTACCTTGTTACAGTCAGATAACTTTTTTACGCCGTCCGAGAGTGGGACAAAAAAAGCCATAATAAATTAAACGACGATTGGAGAGGAGATTATTATTGAAATGAAATCGCACCGAGGTGCATTTGTCGATTCTCCTCATATCTTATCGCAGCGCGCTCAGAGACCAGCTGCAGAAGGAGAAAATGATCAGGAGTGTCGCGTCAATAAATACCTCGAGAGAGTCATAAATTGGAGCTCTTATCAGTGCTGACATGAACGCTTGAGTGACAGCAAAGTGCTTCTGCATGTTGGATGGGAGCTACTTGAACGTGTCCCGGAGTCATCCCGACATGTCTAATGCCACATAAAGTGCCACTGAGGGGCTCTTGCAGGGGACTCTGACGAATTATGTAAATGCCGGCTCACAATTTTCCCGTTTTGCCACCACGACGAACGACTTTTCCGTCTTTGTGTGGTTAAACGCATTTCCTCTGACATAGTTAGTCCTCTCTTTTATGGGCTGGAGAATTTTTTTTTTGCAAAAATTCAACCATTTTTAAACCTGGACCAATTTTCTAAATTGATTAATTAAAATCCATCTTTCTCGAGAAGTAGACTAAAGATTAACAGAAACCTCTTGAAACACAAAGCAGGATTTATGCCCTTGAAATTCAACAATTTTTCTCTAATTAATTTTTAAAAAATAAAGTTTTTGAAAAATTTCCAAAATTTATTTTATCAATGGGATTTTCCATTTTTCCTCCAATGTTTTTTTTATCCATAAACAATAGTTGACAAAAAAGAAATCAGATAAAAAGCTTGAACGGTTGGTTAGTAATGATTTTTCAAAGTTGACCTCTCACCGGTTTGAAAGTTTTACTTTGAGGACCATTATTTCGAGAACGGAACTTCTGAGTGAAAAAATCCTGGAATTAAAATTTGCACAAATATTTTAAAGAATTTACCTGTCTGTGGTTTAATTAAAAGAAAAATATTTCTGAGACTTTCCCTCAATGAAAAATGTAGTCGTCCTACTGTGAGCTCCAATCGAGAGCCGACTGTCGCTTAAAATTCTAGGTATGACAACCAGAGCAGAGATGTTGTCTCGCAAAAGAACATCTCTTTGTTCCTTGTGTCGTGCTCGCAGCCATGGAAAATTCCCTTTGATATATTTATATGTTTCCGAATTTGCATACTTCCTCCACATAGCATCAGAGCACAACATGAGGCTGAGAGACATGGGACGACAGAGTTGAGCGACGTTTGCACACACAAAAGATGAATTTGTGATGAGGGGAAATGCTGCATAACGCAACAGATGGAAAGCAATCCATGAATGAGAATTTCCCGAACATTTGTACGAGTAAGAGACAGAAGCGATAAAAATCAAAACAAAGTTCATGTTTTGGTTGTCTAATCGCGCAAAAATCTGACTTTGATCGCCCGTATCTCGTCCTATCTAATCACCTCGATAAGATTGCGTCCGAGAGTCGCGATTTGGCAGAAAACTGAGCCAGTGTTGGTTCATTTATCGCGAATTTCGGTTCGGTATTTTCACGCAGGAACGCGAGAATTATGAAACTGTGATTGCTGCCCAAACAATGCCACGAGTTCGTTCGTCTCGGTGGCTGAATTTTCACTATCGTTCAGTCACTGGGGTTTATTTAGCGCTGTTACTGCTCTGGGTGCGCATTTCGGGGACCATTCCGATCGGGACGTCGCACCACTTGAATGTTGATAAGGAGATAGTAGAGGAGAGAACAAAACACGTCGCAAAAAAGGTCTACGAGAGCTACAACCAGGACCAGCTCGTCTTCGAAAAAGAGGCTCACGAATGTCTCCTCGGGAGCTCGAGGCAGTACCTGTGGTGGCTGGATCGCGATGGCAAAGTCCGGCTCAGCTCGGGTCTCGTCAGAAACATCGTGCTGGACCTGGCACACTTTGACTGGACCGAGAAGGAGGCAATGGAGTACTTGAAGGTGCGCCAGATGGAGGACAAGATGGTCCAGAAGGTGAGCCTTATTTCTGACTAAAACTGGGCTGTAGGCTTTTTGGCAGTCAGAGATTCAGTGTTTGTTGAAGCAGAAAAATCCTAAGTTAAACTTCAAACTCGTTTTTTGACCAAATTTTGTTAGGGAAGGTTTTGGGAGGAAATTGCTTAAAAATACTAAATCTCGTTGAAAATAGCCGATTTTGATGTCAGCAGATTTGAAAAAGAATAAACTAAAACATATGTGTAGGTTGTAGGAGAAAAGTTCAACCCATTTCCTCTTGGACACGAAAACGTGAAAATTCCTTCTGAGCTCCAGGATCGGTATTTTGTAGGGGAAGGTTTTGGGGAAAAATAGCTTAAAACTACTGAATCTCCTTAGATTGGCTGATTTTTCGCAAACAGGTTGGAAAGAGAACCAGCTAAAATATATGTGCAGCTTGTGGAAAAAAATTTAATTCATTTCGTGATTTTTTGATCTTAAACTTTAAATTCCCTTCTGAGCTCTAAATCGGCCCCAAAAGCATTTTGGGCTCAAAAACTCAAAAACTTGATGAAAAATTCGTTTCAGAGTAAATCGTGACTCGCCCTGGGGAAAGTACTGATCGAAAGCTCTGACTCAGTATTGTCCCCTTAAAGATAAGTCACGACCTTGCTAGCAAATTCGCGAAAAGTAAGCGCCAAGTGCTGGCTTATCGGAGACTCAGAAATGTCTGCTAATGGCTACTGAATCTGTTCTGTAAACGATTGCAACTCGCGATAAACTAATTGTGATTTTTATGGCGCGTCATGGCCGACGGGTCATTATCTTGGCCGCTGATAAAGCCCCCGATTTTTTCATTGTAGAAAATCATCGTGATGTCTCTGGCTCACAACAACTTTGCTCGCGTGCCCTACGACTTCCTGGCGGCCTTCAAGGAGGACCTGGAGAAGCTCTCCCTCAAGGCGAACCCGATATCGACGCTGGTGCGTGAGAAGGTGAAAATGGCGGTCTCGATTGGAGGCCCCAAGAGCAGCTTTCCCGCCATGAAGAAGCTTCGAGAGCTCGACCTGCGAGAGTGTGACTTGAGAGCCCTGGAGCCCAACTCGTTCAGCGAGCTGAAGAGCCTCAAGAAGCTCATTCTGTCTCACAACAAGATCATGACCATCAAGAGCAACGCCTTCAACGGGCTCAAGCACCTCCAGCACCTCGACCTGTCCTTCAACCGGGGCATCGAGCCGGCCACAACGGAGATCCAGCTCGGCAAGTTCGATGCCTACTTCTCCATGCTGCAGGGTCTGGCCTTCTACAAGGACACCTTCAGCCAGCTGGAGGAGCTCGTCTTCCTGGACCTCTCCTACACCAAGCTGCAGGCCTACAGCGGCGTGGCTCTCGCCTTTCTCGGCAAGGACCTCCGCCAGCTCAGTCTCTGCTACACCCAGATCCCCCTCATCGGAGACGGCATGTTCCAGGGAACGCAGCTCCAGGTCCTGGACTTGTCTGGCAACCCCATGCTCGTGCCCACATTCGACGTGGACTCCATCGCTGGGATCGAGGACACGCTGGAGATCCTCCGCTTCGACGACTCCTACCTGAAGCACGTGGGCTGGATCGAGAAGCTGACGAAGCTCAAGGTACTGCTGCTCGAGAACAACAACATCAACCAGCTGCCGGACAAGACGCTGTCCCAGCTGACGGACCTGGCGATCCTCGACCTGAGCTCCAACCATCTGGGCCACTGGTACACGAGACACGTTTTGACGACTCAAAAGCTGCAGGTTCTGGACCTCCGAGACAACAACATCAACGTGATCTCCAAGGAGATGATCGGGGACTTTCAGCAGGTGGAGTACCTGGCTATTGGACGCAACAACTTCCTGTGCAACTGTCTCCTGCGCGAGTTCCTCGAGATCGCCGTCCAGAACACGGAGGACATCAATTGCGTGGAGAAGGAGGAGAGTGGCAGGGAGCCTCCACCTCTCACGATCCAGTGGGCCGACGAGTACGACGCCTTTGCACGCGTTCTCTCGCTCTACCTGGAGGAGATGAGCAACTCCCGGGAGATCATCCTGAACCACCCCAGAGTAAACCTCAAGGAGCCGGTCCTCTTTTCCCCAGAGAGCTCCCCTGAGGAGCGGGAGTACCTGGAGAAGCTGGTGCCGGAGCCCGAGCCTCCACACATCACTCAGTTCTCGCCCTACGAGGGAGCTCAAAGGTAAAAATGTCTCGAGAATCTCGAGACTTTTTGCCTTCGAGATTTCTCGAGAATTTTCGAGACTTTCAATTGAAAGCCTGACTTTTTATTAAGGAGTTCTTAATCGGTTTTTCGAGACTTAAAATCTTATTTTCCTCTCAGAAGTCAGAGTAAAAATTCTTGGGGTTTAAAAGCAAAACTTTCAAGCATTTACTTGTCAAATACACGCTTGTGGTTCAGGAGCTGGAGACAAAATCCTCTTAAAATACTTAAAAATATGTCTAAAAAAATTAACAGTGATGATTACAAAAGTCTTGAAATTCTCGAGAATCTCGAGGTTCGAGAAATCTCGAAAAATTTTCTTTACACTGAAGTCTATTTAAAGAGCTGCTGGGAGACTGGTCCAGACCATGCGAGTGAAGGTGGGGCAGGGGAGGAACACGGACGTCTACTGCAACCACACGCAGCGTCGGGTCAGCAGGTCAGTAGTTGAAATGGAAAAGGAGCCCCGGCCAGAGGACCCCTCCGAGTGGATCATCAAGATGCAGCTCCTGGACTACTCGGACGAGGACTACCGCTGCATGAACTCCAACTCCACCGTCGCGTACTACATCGCCGAGCTGGAGGAGTGCTCCGAGACCCGCATGGCTCGTCTTCCTCCCCTTGATGAGGCCTTCCCGGTGGAGCTCGTGGTCGTCTACCCCATCCTCACGGTCTGCACGATAGGGCTCATCGCAGCCATCTACTACTTCCGTGGATACGACATCCGGTACTTCTGCATCACCTTCCGCAATGTCACGATCCTCAGTTTGCTGGACAAGGACAAGAGGAAGCTGCTCAGAAGGCGGAAGTCGACGATGGTGCTGCAGGAGGAGTTCGACTACGACGTGTTTGTGAGCTACTCGGAGCAGAACCGCGACTGGGTCCTCGAGCATTTTTTGCCCAATATTGAGAGGTCCGATGAAATCAACGTTTGCATGCACGAGAGGGACTTTAAGGTGAGATGAAAAGAAGAATTTTCCACCAAAAACGATTTGTCCGTCTGTCTGTCCGTCTGAGTCAGAAAGGCTCCGAAACCATAAAAACTAGAGACTTGCGGTCTTTTGAATGTTGTTATGCGTAGTTTGGAGAGTGGAAAAATTGTTTCAGTTTTCCTGAAAAACTATCAGGGACGTAACCAGGGGGGTTTTTCTGTTCTATGAAACTTTCTTACACTAATTCTGATAGCGCTAAAATTTCAATATGTTGTAGTTTATGCAAAATCAAGCAAATCGTACATTCACATTTGCCCCCTTACTTTTATAGGGGTGGAGCTAGGGGCCCTAGAAGTTCATTTGAGCTGAAAATTTAGTATTTTACCCTTACCACCATCAGAGTTGGAAATAGGAATGTTTTCATTATGCTTCAGAGAATTCTTTATTCCACATTCCAGGTTGGGCTCACGATTCTAGAGAACATCATAAGCTGCATGGACCAGTCTCGCTGCATCCTCCTGGTCCTCTCAAAGAGCTTCGTTTCCAGCAACTGGTGCCAGTTCGAGCTGCATCTAGCTCAGCACAGGTAGGTCGATTTGCAGAACCAGAATCTCTATTAAATTCCCGGAATTCCAGACTGCTAGAGACCCGCCGAGAGCAGCTCATTCTCGTCCTGCTGGAGGACATCCCGCGCATCAACCGGCCCCGGACGCTGCAGTACCTCATGCGGACCAAGACGTACCTGGAGTGGCCCGCGGACAAGCCGGCGAAGGTGAAGCAGAACAAGATCAAGTTCCAGGACGAGAACGCGCTGCAGGAGCAGCGGAAGGTGTTCTGGAAGCGGCTGAAGGAGGCCATCGTGGAGAAGAAGTGATGTGATATAAGTTACTTGTACTTTTAAGCCTTAGTCAATACAACTCGCGGATGATCTCCCACCACCCCTCGCTTTTGTTGTTGTTGTAGCGCAGGTATCGATGCACGCCGTTACACCTACGGCAGGCAATTCGCAAATATTTCGGTGCGCTGCCCTTTTGGGAATCGACAGCTCGCCCATGCAGCCCCCCCTTCAATGTTTGTTTTTGCTCCGGATTCTGCCGGATTCAGTGATTAGGAAGTAACATGCTGGTGCACTATTTGTTTGTTTTCGATGCACACCTCCTCCCGGAGCCGCCGAGCCAGAGCTTTGAACAAATTTAGCTGTCGTTCCCATGCATAGGGATGCAGGGAGCAACCTCATTATAAATTTAACTGCTCTCACGAAAATGGGAAGGCAGTGCTGGTGACTTGAATAATTACGGAGGTAAGTAGCGAGGTAAACCGCAATGTATCTCGATGGTGGGAGCATGCGGTTGCCATGTATCTTGCTGCTCTCGAGGCGATTTATGACTGGAGTCGGCTGCGGCCCTAATTAGACCCCTTTTTCTTGGAGACAAAGTGTGTTTATGGCTGTCATATTCTCCATGTCGCTTCATATACTGCTTCGGAGGTCACTGACTCGGAGTATCACACAAAAGGACCCAAATCATCCGTGGACACCGCAACAGATATTTACGACGGTCGCGGTCGCGGAGATGAGATCAATCAAAAAGAAGACATATACACCATAAATTCTTCATTAACATTTTGTACGCGCTTTTCAGAGAATTTTATTGTTGTTATGAGGCGCAATAAAGCACTTTTATGGTCGCCATGTGCTATTAAATCATTATCATTTCTCAACTGTCATTAATGGATGTTCTCCACTGCCGCATCTTCGTCTCCGAAGTCCGATCGATTGGTGCCGGCCGAGCTACCCCATGTTCAGCATTGAGAGGTCTATGAGCCCCTTGGACTTGATGTTGGCCTGGTGCTTGATGGTCAGGTAGGTCTCGTTGTTCTCGCTGTGGAACCTGTAGACCCCCAGGTACCTCCCCTGCGGCCAAAACGGGGGGAAGAACCTCTCCACCACCTCGTCCAAGTCGAAATCGGCCATTTTTAGGGTTCCCTGAAACCATTTTTTCTGCACAAAATATTAGCCAATGGAACTCTTACGACTTTGGGACATATTCCGATTGTTGGGTCGATGACGGAGAATATATTCATGATTAGCTCCACCAAAGGGTTGGACTTGGGAGTTTTGTCAAAGCACACGCTGAAGTCCACGTCCACCAGGTAGGGCTGGAAGTGCTGGGCAGCGGTCAAGGGCCGGTAGAAGTACTTTACCTCCCAGTAGGCCGTCGTAACATTCACGTAGTCCCATCTGACGTTGATTAGACCTCGCTTCCCTCGCTGGGCCCTTATGAAGCACTTGACGTTCTCCACGTATTTTTCGTTGACGTCAGTGCAAAATATGCTGACGCTGGTGAGGTAGTAGGCCTTTGCTGCAAAGAAAAATTTGAGGCTAGACGAAGCAAATTTGCTTGCTTACGCTTCGTTTTGGCCGCCTTGCTGCAAAGGGCCATGAAAATGACAGCCAGGCCCAGCTTCATGTTCGAAACTGAGCTCGTCGACGTTGGAGTGTCGTTTCGCGGAAATAATCGACTTTTAATGGGAACTACGATGGAGCTAATTATCAATATATTCTAAGCTTAATGTAGGGCTAGACATCGTTGATTTTAGTGCAGTTTAAACATGCTAAAAAATGCACTTTTGTGTCCGATTTGTCCGTCTGTCCACGTAGCAAATTTTGTGCAGGTTATTAATTGGGGCCTAGAGAAAAATCACCAGGGACGTAACCAGGGGGTTTTCCCGTTCTATGAAACTTTGTTATGCTTGATCTGATTTAGGGAACCATGGAACCTTATGTGACCCCTATCTCTTACAGGGAAGGAGCTAGGAGACGCTTACGTTCACAAGGGGGACCTCTTAAGTTTCTACAGCAACAGATTTTTATTTCAGTCCAACTTTTGCTACAAATCTGCTTTCCTCTTCGAATAAGCTTTAAACATGTTTGAAAAAGTATTTTCCAAAATTGAAATTAGGCCCGTTCGGAAGCTTCATAGGAGGTTGAAAGTCTCCCCAAGGCCACCACCGATTCAGCCGGTCCAGGAATGCATGAGTCGGCCACAAAGGCAATAAATGTATGTCATCGAGGGGTCCTGCTGCGCGTGTCACGAATCGGCTCTCTCCAAGCCGGTCTCCATCGTGCTTTGTGCTGGCCGAAAATTTTTGAAATATCTGTCTTTATGGCATCGTTTAATTAATCATATCTCCTCTCCATATCTCGACTCCGCTTATCACATATCGTGATCAAAGAGCCTCACGTATTCTCATTTACATTGCAGCAAAGCAAAGCCTGTAATGCCAAACATGCATCGGATTTGATTAGATTTGATTACTGGATCGAATCGCAATCATCAGATAGGTTCTGACAAGTGGTCGTACGAGCATGTCTCTCTAATTGGCCAATAGCAACAATCCGAGCGGGTGTGCAATGTAGCATAATGAATTCCTTTGAAAGGCACTTGAGAATTCCTCCAAGAGGTTTTGTTTGTTTGTGTTTGTATGCAAATTGCTTCTGGTGAGTTTTGAAATAATTGAACTGGAGCGGACCCCCTCCCACGGTCTCTTCGTGCATGCCGAGCGTGCCCTTAGAGTAGCCCCCGATGCTGCTACAATGTATGGCAATCTGTCATTCTGCTTGATATCAGTGACATAGCCGCGAGCCGACGCACAACATAAACAAGCTGCCATCTTCTGCAAATTAGCAATCACGGGTTGTTACGAGACCCCGCCAGCTACGTGTGACAGTAATTTGCAAAGCTCTTGTCTCTCGCCCCTTCCTCTTCACATCATAATTATATTCGTCGCGGATCTCCCTAATTACGTGTCCAAACTTCCTCGAAGACCGTCTCGCTACGCAGTGGGAGGATATCAAATTTCGGTCGCGGATGAATTTTCCTGATTTCAAGGGTTGTCCACGAAAAAATTGGACCGTTTTTATTCATTGAAAATTTTTATTTTTGCCAATTTCACAAATCATTGTCTACTGTTTTTGACATTTTTTCGTCGAAAAAATAAATTCTGACCCTCAAAAATTTCAGTGTCAAGCAAATATTGACGAACGTACACCGAATTTTGGTATTTTACTCAAGAGGTGCTTGGTCCAATGTTACAGACATGAATATTTTTAGTTGATTCCTTAGTAAGTTTGTTTATTTTTTAGCCTTCACTTAGGCTGTTTCTGCCAAAAAAATCATTTAAGCCTGATTTCAAAGTATTTTCATTTAAGTTTGGTAAAAAATTGAAGTAAATTTTCGTAGACAAGCTTTAAATTTTCTTTAAATAAAAGAATTTTTGGCTCTAACCTTCTAAGAAAAATTTACACAAAAGTCTCATCGCTTCCCTCGTTTTATCAAAATGTTGCCTTTGACAGAACTTCTGGCTCGAATTTGAGACACTGTGGGCCTTGTCGCGGCGAATCAAAGCCGCCTGAGTGCGTCACCTTGGACAGCCTTTCCTCCCTGCACGCATATTTAAAATTCATCGTATTCATAATTGAATCGAGGATGAAGACCGTGAAGGAACGTCATTGTCACCACGGCAATGCGAAGTGAATGGGCGAGAAAAAATTTCCAAATCACTTGGCGTGACACGTTAAAAATTCAACACCCAGTTCATCATCTTTGACGGGCATAACCAAAGAATATGACATGCCATTATCCACCAAAGTGGCGGCTCAAGCAACGACACAATATATATTATACCTACTTGCAACACTCGCCTCGCTGCTCACCGGAGCGCAACATACCCGATCAGCCGGCAAGCAGCAGCAGCAGCTATTCAGGGTTCCACAGCTCTATCACATGCCCAATCTGAACACTATCATTATGAACAGCGTTATGGTGGGGCTCGCACACACAAAAACAATCATTGCTGCATGCTTGATAGATAATTTGCCTCGCAGTCAATTATTGGGCGACGCAAAATTTAGATCTGCTTGTCGCGTTGCAGGCTGACAGCACTAAATTGAAAAGAGCTGTGACACGCCTCAGATCGAATCCAGCTACGATATGCCACAGTCAAAGCCTCAGCCTCGCGGAACAATGATCAAATGAACAAATCATGAATTTCAGGGGTGGGAAAGGAGGGGGTATTTTTCAAGCTCTGGGTGGACTTTTGAAGCTCCAAATAATCAGGGAAACTTTTAAGCTTAGATTAAGAGAAAAATGCTTCTCAGAGAGGCTCCTTTGAGACGTCTCCTGGAGCCGAAATATTTGTCTAGGCTCATTCAAAATTGGGGAAGGTATTTCCAAGGGCTCCTCAAGGAATTAGAGGATCCCTCGGAGGAGTTCCCTTCTAAACTCGTTTATTTATTTTTAAATTTATTTTTCGTAACTTTAGAAGCCTTAAAAAAATAAGGGGCACCACATCCCTGGCCAGCACCACAGCAAGGAATAACAGCAATAATGAAGTCGCGAGATTACAGGTAGAAATCACGATTTTATGCTAAAATTTTGCTTCTCGCTGCTGCCGTTGCTACATGCACTTTATTATCTTTGTTGTTGCTGCTCGATTCTCGTATTGTTCCGCGTACACGAGCGAGCGTACGAAAGCGCTGAAGATAATGTTGATATTAAAAAACAATAATCACACAGCTGCATGCCCACCACCACCGAACCCTACAATATGCCTCGCCGTTTCTCTCGCCAGCTCAAATTGAGTTTGTTTGACTTGTCTCTGGTCTTTATGCTTGCACACTAAATCTGGGCTCCGATGCTGTGTTTTATAAGCTTGTTCTTGTTCACTCTTACGACTACAAATTAGCGGTTGTTCAAAATGTAAAACAATGATTGAAGAAGTGGAAATAATTGAGAATATTGTATTCTATCGCCGTCTGAGGTGGATTATTACGCTGCTGACTGGTGAATTGATTGCAGAGAACAAATTGCATTTTAGCGCCAAATTTTAATTCGAATCACACGGATTGCGATCACGACCGGCTGCTTTATCATCGCGGTGGTTGGGAAAATTTTTTTCGAGCCCGAGTTCCAGACTTACTGGGTCCTTTGGGTCTCTTACTTAATTTTTAAAAGTTCTTTCTCAATAGCTTTCGTCTTTTCAAAGTTCACATTTCAAACTGAGAACTGCCACTCTCAACCAACTACAACCACGATTTTGATAATTTTTGAAATTGAAGCTCTTAACCATACATATGTGAAATATACAAAAAAAGTGTTCTTTTCATCATTGACTTTAAAAGCCTAGTTTAAGCTTTTAAAAAGCCTTATTTGGGAAAAACTTGATTTTACTCGTGATATTTGAATATTACTCCTTGTGTCATTAAAATCTCAGACAAAAATTGAGAAAGACGAAGTTTTGGGGAATTTTAAAAAAATATGTTTAGAAAAGCCTATTTTTCAAAAGCTGTTGAAGCTAGTTTTAAGAGCCTCGGAACAAAAATTTCCTTCTATGAGCTAAAGACGAAAGATGTAAGATGAAAAATTCCAAAGTTTATGGTCGGAAATCTGGCCCTTGGCTCGAAATGGGTTAAAAAACCCTAAGATTCTGCTGAATAAAGCTAAAAATTAAATAGTAGCAGGTAGTTAAGACGTTTTTAAATTTTACTAACGCTTAATTTGTCCTTAAAAATGAACGTAGGAGCCCCTGTGTACACCTGTGGAGCCCAGAAGAAACCCAACAAGCGTCATGCACTACCGGTTGCCGTCATAAATTTGATACAGTCCAAAGAAATGCCTCTGCCGCAGTAAAAGTACACGCTGGGGAGGTGCAAAAACAAACTAAGTCATAAGAGCAATGCGACAGGAAATATGATATGTGAATCAAGTGACTTATTTCCATATAATCCGCAATATTTTACTTCATATTGTTGTCTAATGCAAAAACCAGTCTTGGAAATTTCTTTCACCGTACCGCTCGAACTTACGCACGCCGTACACACACGGGCGCTCGTCGACGACTGCAAGTGAAGCAGAAAAGTACAATGTAGAGCGGTTGAAGTCTCCGTTTTTGCATGAATGATGATGCGATGCATAGATAAAACCCACTTTTCCTCGCTTTTTAAGTGAAACGCGAGACTGCTGACATAATTTAGCCCGAGCTGGGGAACAAGAGCGGTCCAAAGTTGACAATTGAGAGCAACTTTGTCTCGAACATGGGACAGCAAATTCACCGATCACGACTCAATTCGACAATGACATCTGGAGCGGCGGCTGGAGTCGAGTAAAAGGGGGTTTTGTGGCGAGGAAAGTCGTGAAGAGCGAAATGAAATGTCAACTGGCCAAAGTCGGGGCAGATAACGAACGAAGGTCTGTTGCCAAGAAGCACCTTACAAAGGTAGCTGTTTTATTGTAGGCAAATCAATGCCGTGGGAACTAATGAACAGCTCAGGGCAGCTCCGAAGAGGCTCAAGAGCACGTTTCGCGGAGATCTGTGTCGTCAATCGCGCAGTTTGAAGTCTCTTTTTGTTGCCAGGTCGTCATAAAACGTCATTATTATAGTGTCAAAGGCATTTCAGAGTGACGGGCGGGGAGACGAGAAATTTCGCAATTCCCTTCTCCCTTCGTGTTTCGCGTCTTTCGAAATTTCAAGTCATGAGACGGAGAGAAGGCGAGTGAAGCCTCACGAGAATAACATTTAGAACTTCTATCACGCGTCTCGGAACGCGAAGAAATGATGATTGGTCGTCATACACAGGCGAGGACTCATGACATCCCGAGGCAGGTGGTGGGACACATCGCGTCGTTCGCCGTGATGAGAAAAAAATTACTTCTGCGGGCGACGAGGCACTTGACCTTTCGTTTATCAGTGCGCCGCTCCTAAATGGCACTAAACGCGATTTAAATGGCGGTCTCGGGATGCGTTAAATGCACATTTAAATGGCATTTTCGGAGGCCAAGATGATGATGAGATTCTGGAGTTATAACTTCTGATGAGATGTGAATGGGGAAAACAATCATCATCATTATTTAAAAATGTGAACGGACGAATTAAGAAAATGACTTTTTAAAAGTCATTCGTTTAGGTCTGACTGACTTTGGGGCTTCTTCTAGGGGCTTAGGGGGTCTTAGAGGGTCTAAGAAATTGCTATCCAAATTTTTAGAAAAGAACAGCCTTCCTTTTCTTGAGTCAAGGGTCTCCAGGAAGTCCGCAATTCCATGAAAATCTCTTATCTCAAATCCTTTCTCCACCAGTAGAAAATATTTCCTATGAAGTGACTTCGAATAATCCCTTATACCAAAATTTTATCTCGCCAAAGAGGAATTAAAATCTCAGATTGTGTGTACAAGGCTTCAAGGTCCCTAGAATAATCCCCTAATTCGCCACGAATTTAAAATTTAGAACAGCTTCGCGAGTGCACTTTTTCATCCAAAATTAATTAATGTCATGACATCTCGCAGTGCAATATATATTCCACTCGATGTCCAAACACGCCCACTCAATTAATTTTTCGGGATCTGCAGTGTTCTCCACATCCTCAAATACAATTCAAATCCTCCATTTGCTCGTACTTCCCTTCCCTCATCATCATCATTAGCCTCAGCATAGAGCCATTAAAGGAGAACTAACACGACGACGAATACGACCTGAAATTATAGCATTTAACATGTCATTCAAATAATAAACTGTTGCAGCACATCTTGTTTTTTGCTTTTTGCGAATTTCGACGCTTTTCTTTTCCCTTTCGTTCATTGTCTTGTGCACATTTTCTAAGACTACCTGCCATCGCCATGTCTGCGTTTCGCGTTTCGAGGTGCAACTGAATTATTGCCATGCATCACGAAAACGACACCATAATTACAGCCATACAATACAGACGAGTCCGAAGAATTTAAGTGCACATTTATCATTCCGAAATCCGCGTAACCGCCGAATTGAGACGGAAAAGTTGCAAGCTCCCCGAGCCAACTTGCGCAAGGCATCGATTCCTAACTTCACACCATCGATTCGCATTTCGCAGTCCAGTTTCGGTAGAGTTGCCAACTGGGCTTTTAGACGGATCCGGAGATTATTAGGGGGAGGGCAGAATAGTTGGGGGAGGAGAAGAAATTTTTTTGAAAAAAAATCCTTGTTAAATTTTCAATGAAATTCTTTAGAAGTTTATTCTTTCGGATTTTATTTTTAAACTTATAGGTATTTTCACAAAACATTTTCAACGTTTTTAAAATAAAATTTTAAATTTTCAAAAATATTAATTTTTACAAAAATGTTTTTAAGTTTTTTTTTGGAAAAATTTATTTATTTTTATGCTTATTTGAAAGTTCTAATTTTCTCCACCTAGATTTTTTTTTTAAATCCTAATTTGACTCAAAAACCCCAGCTTGCTCAAATAATGTGTCCTTGAGCTAAACGACTAGAGATTAAAACACAATTTTTAAACCTTAGCTAATTCGAACATTTTTTAGCTTATAGAGTAACTTTCAAAGTGGGCTCAAAAGGAACTCAACATTGGGGCTTAAAAGTCCCCTTTTTACTCCTTATTATAATCTATAAAAAATCCATTTATTGAAAAGACATTTTTTAAAATTAAAATAAATAAAAATCACAAAACAGGAAAAATTTAGCCAAGCCTCAGAAGCCAAGAGAACAACCTTCTAACTCCGGTCCCAACTCTGAGACTTGGCAACTCTAAGCACCGCGCGTTCGTGGGCTTTGGAAATCAATCCAATCGCTCATAATGATCTACTTCATTACTCGTTCTGCAGCGAAAACGTGACTTGCTCCGAACACTATTCGGGGCCGCGGAGAATTCCTGGGTGCCAGTCAAGTGAACGCCTCGGAGCCACTTCTGGGCGCTTTTTCGCGTTTCCTCAAAAAATTCCTATTAGAAAACCCGCGGAAATCTCGGGAGAGAGAGAAGTACATGAAAATTCCCCGACGCTCTCTCGCGCCACCAACACACTCGCAGCTTCCCCAGCGCCCGATTCGGAGGGGAAGTACATAACACGCACACCACCAAGCGGTCCTCTCTCTCTCGCTCTCCCAACTCGATACGCACGCGAGTACGGGCCGCGTGTGTGGATTTGCTTTGAGGAGCAAAATCTAATTACTGATGATAAATTATTCAACTTTATGCTGTTTTAACCTTGTCGCAAACATATCGCAAACAGCTGTATTCTTTGCGTCTTTTTAGCAGCAATCATCGTCATTAAAACTGATGATCAACTGATTAAATCGCGAGTAACATTTTTTTTCTCTTCTCACTCAACTCTACGTGCCCGGCTTGCTGCGCCGCAAACGACAACGTACGAGATGCGCATACCTCGCTTGTCCACCCCGTTTGTCTCCAATCAGAGCAAAGTGTCACCAGCCCAGTCTCCAATCAGATTTTGTCACACGAGAATGCGGGCCCGGAAGAGACGAGAGCGGGGGGAAAGCGAGAGAGCAGAAGACGAAGAAAAGGGACATTTTTATCCAGAGCAAGAGGAGCCTCGTGAGCCATGTCGCGTGTAGAAAAAAGAAGGGGCGGCGTGTATTCTCGTATGTCACAGCGCATTGGTCGCCGTCGTCTGAATATCTCGATATTGTCACATGTGTGCTTATGTACTGGCGACACACAGCCCGTATGCGTGTGAGGCTCAAGTGGGCTCTGATTGTGTCATTTATTTATGTACCTAGGCTCCATTGTTTTTGCGTCGAGGCAGGTATGGGCTGTGGAAGGATATTTTCTACTTGCAGGATATCCGTTTTGGAAACGCCGACGGGGTTTTCCGCGAGACCATTTTTATGTTACACGCTGGGAAATTCGGTAAACAAAGTGAGATTATTTTGGGAGATTGTCCGCCCACGCAGTCGGTTGATTAAATAGGGGCTGCTCGGACTTTAATAAAACATTCATATTTTATTGAGAAATTTGGCTTTAAGTTAAGGTAAAAATATTTTTAAACAATATTTGAATTTCATTGGAAAAATTTTGATGTTTAGAAATTCTCTTGTAATCTTAAAAATTATATTTTTCAGAATTTTCATCGAGTAAAAAACAATTATATACCTCTGGATCTCAAAAATTTTGAATTTGCATATTTCTAAATTTTCTATTAGTCAAGTTTTACTCATTCGAACGTTTTTACAAAATTACAGTATCTTAAGGAAATTCAAATGGCTATGAGTTTATGACAATTGACAAAAAAAGGTTTGAAAAAATCAACTTTTGGATTTTTTTTCAATATTTTTAGAACTGCTAGATTTTTCTTTCAACTTTAAATTCGTTAAAAAAGGCTTCATGTGTCTCCTTATTAAAAAAAAAGACTTCCAATTAGCAGGCATCCCGACAACCCTTATAAATGTAAGCCAGAGAGGAGCAGCGGTAAATTAATTCGAGAAAATTGAAATCTCGTCGGAGCTAATTAATAAAATCAGAAAAATAAGCACCAGAAATGGGCCAATTACTGTCAGCACGCACCTTGTTCGTCACTTTATTGCTCCTTTCATTCCATTAAATTGCTGCTCAGCTCGCCTCACGGTCTCGGTCCCCCAGATTGCCCGTCCCTCCTTGTGATTCCATAAAAATGATACACAATTTGTCGACAGAGCGTTTTGTGTTTGTCTAAACATTCATTACATGGGTCTCCCACAGGACGGGGCGCGGGAAAAAACAATATTTAAGGCGATTAAAGAAAGCGAAGAAAAAATCAAAAGCGGGCGAGATAATGATCAGCGTAATTGGGCGTTAACCGTCACCCCAGTTCCATTGTTTCTGGGGGAATTCGTTTTTTTTTTCTGGGCACCCCAATTACCCCGATTTCGAGAACTCGGGCTCAAGGGAGATAATCGAGTCTGTCAGTCAGCCCGGGTGATGTCAAATATAGCGTCATAACACGTCGTTGATGACATGTAACATCGCAAAAACAGCTCTAGGTGCAACAAAGTAAGCAAAACCATCACATGAAGTTTGCATGGTCGAAGCTCGAAACGATGAGCCAACACATTAAAGTGTAATGTAGAGAAGTGCAAAAGTTTGAGCGCAAATCGATTTACTTACGATCGATTAAATTCACTCAGCGAGAGGCGGCATTCGGGTTAGGAGAAAGAAAGAAGCGGAAAGGATGCGAATCTGCTTCATCCCGAAATTTTCACATGCTCTCTCGTCTCAGACACGCAAATGCCAGGACGGGGGAGGAGGGGGTTCCGTAGACAACGGCGGTGGCGAAGAAGAAAGAAAAATTGAACTCGGTTAGCGCAGGCGCAATTTTTCCACCTGATGTGTGCCGACTTTTCCCGGATTTTTCAGAACTCGGCTGGTTCTCAGGGCTCCATTACCGCAACTCAACACTGTGGCATTTTCAATAAAGCGCGGGCAAGCAAAAAGTTTCCGTGCTGAGAGCAGGGCAGGCTTACAGCAGGCACTTGACTTGATGTGAGAAAAAAATCACATACATATTAAATACAATTTCGGTTGACTGGCATTTAAGCGATTACTGCTACACCGCACACACTTTTTCTCGAGTCGACTTCTGCGGAACCAGGAGCGAGATGCCGCAGTCCAAGTTGGAGTGTATTGCTTTTTGTATCGCTCTGTTATTGCTTCTTACTTCGCAAACCTTTCTTTGCCTCACTCTTTACCGATTTAATGTGCATAAATTTAATGTTTAACTCCTCGTAAAGCTTCATGATTTTGGCCTCTTCTAGAAGAGTGAACATTTTTCCTGGTTTTTTTCAAAGCAGGTCAAGACTCTTAAAGACTCTGTATTAAATTATTTCTTAACCATTTAAGTTCAAAAATATATTTTTCTTGGGAAATTTATTTAAGAAAAATTTTTGAAGCATCATATTTTTCATACTTTTCAATTGAAAAAAGCCAGTTTTTCAACTTCAAAGGGTTAAGAAAAAAAATTTGAAAAACAAAAACCCTAGAATAATCCCTATTTGTTACAATCTGAGTCAAAAAGGCCAGTCAAAAAGTCACTTTTTAAATAAAATATTGGTTCGAGCAATGATGCCACAGAAAGTAGTTTTTATCAAGTTTTTCTTAAAAGAAAATTGACAAAAACTGGTGAAAATATCAATTTAAGGCATACATGTATTTTTTTTCATGACCTTTGAGTGTAAAATGCCAGTTTAAAAAAACATTCAAATAACAAAACCTTAAAATAATCCCTAGAAATTGCCATTTGTTTCAAAAAAGTTCAGTTAAAATGTCATCAAACTGAATTTGGGCCAAAAACGCCGAAAAAGTAATTTTTAGCAAGTTTACCTCAAAGAAAATTCCGGAATAACGGTTAAAATTACGGTAGATTATTTTTCATGGACTTTTAAAAATGAAAACGTGAAACCCCTAGAATAATCCCCCGTAACTGCCATCGATGTGAAAAAGTAACCAAAGTAGCCAATCAGCCAAGCAGTTCTCATGCTTGGAACACTTTTTGTGCCTCACTTAAACGCTCTCAGCTCGCATCTCACCACCATGCCACCTTTAATACGTACAATATAATACATCAAACGTGATATGTTAGCCATGATATTCAATTTCGTTGTTGTTGTTGTCGTCGACCATGCAGTCTTTCTGTACTCGGGTACTCGGTACAAATTGTCCAAACCACAATCTCAATTGGGTGATGTGAATGGCGACTTCTTTCCCAACAATACGCGTACGTGGATGTGAAAGAGCTTAACGAGAAGCGGAAAATGGCTTTTGATTCAATTAAATTGGGCATCCACATTCCTCTCATCGATTTAGTCAACGGCACTTTTTCGTGTTTGGCTATAATCTGTCATAATTTGGGATCTAACGGCACATCGTTGGAAACTCGAGACACTGGACGGTCCACGAGAGTCTCACATAATGACCCCTATAATCTTGTCCCATCATCTAATTTTCGTCTATTACATTTTGGACCGCGACCGCATATCTCGTCGCAACTCGCATCCGAGACATGTTTTGGAAATTTTTCAATCTACCTTGATGGCCATCGCCATCATCTAATTTCTGACTGGCGATGTTTAGGTCCGGAGCTAATTGTGTGCATGTGATACGAGTGATCAATTATCCTCACGCAGTGTCGCTTATTTGGTTTACTTTAGGGTTTTTGTTGTCCGTGCTCTCGATCCACTGAAGGCGGGACGAGCCGATTTCGGGGGCAAAAAAATAGAGCGAGCGTTTTTGAGTGTCTGGCTCATCATCATCGACAAAGGAGCAATTATCGTAGCCCAAATGTCTTATGGTTAAAATGCTTTGAACTGCTCACATACTGAATGGATTCTGAGCATTTTTAGACATCGTATTATTAAAATTTAAAAATATATTTACTTTCAAAAATATTTTTTGCGTCTAGAGTGGCCAAAAATTTTATTATAAAAATATAAAAATTGAAAAATATAATTTTACAAGTACTCAAAATGGTTTTTAGAAGGGTCTGAAGGGGTAATCAGTTTAAAGGTCTTCAGCACTTACCGCAAAAATCAATCTATTAAGGCCTTAAAATCCCAAACAACAACTCCACTGTAAAAAAAAAATAAATAAAGGACCAAAAGTTGAGACTGAAGCATGCTCCGGGCCTCCCCCTCCCTGTAAACAGATAATCATAATCAATTAATTTCGTCTGGAAACGGAAAAAACTTCAATTAGGCCTTTGATTCCCCAAAACTCTCCTTCGAATGAACCAATTTGCATATAATTACATCACACACACGGGAATTAGCATGGCAATCAACTACCGGAGTCCTAGCCGCGTCCAATTAGCACAAACAAAGCGCTGCTTCTGTCTGCCAAGAGCCCAATTTCGACTAATTTTCTAATATTCTCCCTTTTCGATACTAATTTTCTTTTGCAGCGTTTTTTGGGCGCCCATCTCGCATATGCCAGCCGAACGAGGCGTCCTCTCAGACACAAAGGAAAGTTAATGGACGTCATTGTGTGCCGGGAATCTCAAGCATGATGGAAAATACATAATTCCGACCCTTGCGAGTTTGCATAAATCCATTTTGCGTCATGACGAAATTAAATGGCAACCACTCGAGTCTCTCGAGAGCAAATTAAAACAACATTTGAGTACTTTTGTGCGTACTTGATGTCAATTAAAAGTTGCGCTGGGAGACTCTGAAAGCTAAAGTGGGAGGGATAAAAATAGACCCGGCACGGCGCATGAAATCGAGCCCGAGTCGCTTCGATGTCTCTTCGGTCGTCGTCTCAAGTGATTGAAAATCGTGTCTCTCGCCGCTGCAAAGTGGTGTAATTTGTCGCTGCGACTTAATAGGCTTGTGTTCGGACTGTGGGGAGAGAAAAAGACGAGACCAGGTAATGCAAATGATACACGTTGTCAGTCAGGCGAGTTGACACATTGACATCGGAGTAAATCGAGGAATGCGAGTTTGTTTTGGCTCTCAGCTTGACGAACTAATTTCTAGAGAAAACAAGTCGCCTGGCAGAACGCTAATTTTTTTCTCTCGTGATGGTGTGGAATTTTCTTGCGACTCCTGGAACAAATCAAAATTGTGTTTACTAAATAAATTGTAAATCTTTCAGGCAGCGGAGTGGGAAGACTCAATGCATCGATTGGCCCACGACTCATGACACGAATCTGAGATTTCCCGGGCACGGGTACTCTCTCTGTATCTCTCTGTTAGGGTTGGAAAGTCAGTTAGAACCGGAACTTTACCGTAGTAAATTGGGGGAACTTGAAGACTGGAGTCCTTCTGATGTTCAAAGAGCTCTATTGTTAAAATCCATGAAAATTTCTTCAACAACCTTTTCGATTTCGTAATTAGAGAATTCTGAAATTAAATTAAGTACAGACTTTTGACTGATTTTTCTTAGACTTTTTCGTCAATTTCTTACTGAAAACTTTACAGATTTCCAGAAAGACTTTATTCTACACTTCTTGACAAACTTCACAAGTTTTCAAACAGTTTTCCAGTTAAATTTTTCCTGAGAAAATGACTGAAGTTATCCACAAAATATTTGGACGCCCTTAACATTTTTAAAAATTTTCAGTATGCATTTTATGGGTATAATCAGTATATCAAATTTATTCCAAAACGCCTCCAGGATTTGATATTTTTATTCCTGTTTCAATTTTCAACTCAGTTTTCATAGCTGAAAAGCCTCTGAGCTCCCACAAATTGGGGATTTGGCTTGTTTGTGAATTTTCTCCCTTCAATAATGTAGGAAAAGTTAGGTTTCATAAACTTACAAGGTTTTAATTTAATCAACACGAAAAATGGCAAAAATTTGTAAATCTTGGGAAAAAATTTCCCGGTCAAACCCTGAAAGTTGGCAACCCTAGTCTCTGTTTATGTTCGACATATTATAAAAATATTCAGTTGACTCACGCATTGATAAAATTTCGTGGAAAATGGAAATGCGCTTGCTAAAGATCACACATGACAGAGCGTAAGACAAACAATCAAAAAATGTGTGTTTACATTAGTGTCTCTTGGCAGTTGGGAAAGCTTTTTTGTGACTTGTGTAAACAAGCAGAAGTGAGAGATGACTCACGAGCGCGCGATTTCGCCACTTGACATCTCTTCTTGTCGCTTCCTCAAAATGGCGCCTCCTCGTGCCACGCCGCCCCCGGGGAGATGGACCGAGCTGCGATTATGTCATGGTTTACATTATCACAGACCCGGTGAGGTGGAAAAATGAGCTGCGAGGTGTCGATCACAGACCCCGACCTGTCAATCGTCAATCTCGAGCTCGCTACCTGTCGATCACAGCGCGCACCTTGGAATAATAATCATAATCGCCCTTTGATTCGGCCGAGTTTGTTTACTCCCGCTTCCAATCGAAATACCTCTTTGGAATTGGGAAATGAAGATTGAGAGCAGCACACAAAAAATTTCAATTACTACAAATTTCTCAATCATCGGTGGAGCGGAAAATATTGGCAACTATTTCAGAACGAGAATCAAAAAACAAACACGCTGTTATTAAAAAGGTTTCTCCTCAAACTCAAATGATATTTGTTCCGTGCATCGGCTTACGGGAGCCCTGCGTAGACAACAAAAGGGGCGATCATTTTACATACAGAGTGCAACGCAATATTAAAATAACAATAAGTAAATATTTTGTGCAATATTCCGTTAATAATTTCTAAACAATGGCCCGAACCCCGGCCGAATGCTGGAAGAGATGAATCACATCAAATGACGAGCGGCCCTTGTTGCCACCACCACCGTCACTGCCTCCGCCACCATCGCGCGTCGTGATGAGTTGCAAATTTTTAACGAGCAACTCGCCCCTTTTTCACTTAATTTCACACACCCTCATCAATTAGTGACCTCGTTGTGGCACCATGGCAGCATCATTTCGGCGGTGCGGCGAAGATTCATCGTGATATTGATTACCGAAACGAGGGAGGGGTGGCCGTTTCCTCCGTCCACCAGGAAGACTCGGCCCGAATGTGAAGTTTAATCAATGCAAAGTATGGGGAAAACTGGGCTAATTACTGGGGAAAAGTTGGGAAAGTTCTTGAGACTTCGGAACTTTGGGCTGTGAACAAATTGTTTTGAGAAAATACTAGTTGTAAAAATATATAAAAAGCAAAATCGGAGATTAAGCGTAAGGGTGCATTTTCAAAGATTTTGAAAAGACCAAACTTTGAGGGCCCCTAGCTCCGTAGCTGTACATGGTAGGGGTCACATAGGGTACCATGATTTGCTAGATTTTGCATAGACTACAACATGCTAAAATTTCAGCTCAATTGGATGTAAAATAAGGAATTTTCATACAAACGGAAAACACAACAAAATTGATAGCCTGCACCCCAACAGACAATTTTCTATACGATGCAAAAAAACTGCAGCTCTCTAGCTCTTCTGGTTCTTGAGTTATGAAATTTCAGACAGACAGACAAATAGACGGCAAAGCGGCCACAATTGCCATTAAAGGGACTAAAGAGTCAAAAGTAGAATCTATTTCCATCGCTGTTAGACCACAAAGTAAACTTTTTACTCGAAGCCAGAAAGGTTCTCCTATCAGAAAGACCCAACTGAGGTGGCTCAAGTCTAAAAATTCAACCGGTGGTCTTCTTGGATCCGAGAGATTTCAGCGGAGACAGGCTGTGATCCTCGTAGCAAGGATTGAAACAGACAACTTCAAAGTCAAAATGGAGGAGTCAGGAGACCATCCCTTAAAGAGCCCACGTGTCTTCAACTTGAGGTCAGTTTAAACATGTTAAAAATTAGGATGACTGATAAAATAAAAGGCCAAATCGCGAAGCTATAAATCCCAAAAGCTCTTGAGCATCCTTCAGCCCTTAAAAGAGACGAAGAGGCCCAGCAGTGGAACCCATTTATTTGCCCATTATTTAGCTCAAATGAGAGGTCATTACGACCGCAGAACTGTTCTCCGTGCGAGCCATAAAATACCCGCGCCGAGGAGCCTTAACAAGAAGCCATTTCGTTAGTCCAGCTGGAACATAAAATGCAAATAAATCAAACGGGGCTAAGTGTTTTATAATAGCTGTACCGCGTGTGTGCTTTGTGCCTTTCTTCGACGCGGTGGTGTGCCCTGGGACGCGAGACTCCCGATGCAAATGTGTACGCGAAGAAGGACCAAGTCGGAAGGCGAGCAGAGGCGCAAAAACAAGAGAAAGATATGCTCGACGGTGGAAATAAAACAACCTGTTTCGATCGTTAAATTATAGAGCGCATTTCATAATTTTTCAATCATCTTGTCATTAATTAACGATTGTGTAATTAGATGCAATAAATAACATGTGCCCAGGCGCTCTTTTTGCTGCAGCTTCGAGTACACACTTTCGTTAATGCCTCATTTGGCGAGCCCGAGCCGAGCCGCGGTGCGGAGAGCATGCGGTCCAATTACGGCTCTTTTATTGGCACCTTTTGGCAAAGCCGTAAAATCGTCCGCTTTTATTGTCCCTCGATATGGCTACCAGGAAATTCCCTCGCGCCTCTCTAAGCGGCGCATAATTTATTCCCGACACGACATGTGGCTCGAGAGACCGCATCTCTTTTTCAATAACCATCTCTCGCCCTGTCTCGTTGTCGTCATTCTGATCGATTTTCAACGCTAATAAAAACATCAACCGAAGCAGGCCGGCCGCTACGAGCTGGCGGTTTCTCGACCGCAACGTGCTTTATCACTTGATATCAGAGTCTTGGACCTGCTGTGGTGCACAGTGGGAGTTGGCTTTGATAAATTTCTTAGATGAGGAAACCCCTGAAAATCTAGTCTCATTTTTCGCCTATTTACTTTTAAGACCACACACATGATAACACGAGGAAAGCACCGGTCTTTACTTTAGTTTGAGTTTTCTTAGGCTTCCTGACTCTCATAAACATGGAAAAAGGAAGGATTCAGCCTTTGGGGGTTTATCGTTCTGCGCATGCGCAGAGCTATAGTTTTAAAGGGTTTTTCAGAGACCTCTATTACACTCTAAAGCTTTTTTCCGCGAATTCAGTGTCACTAAAAATGGATGAAAAAATATTAAAAATGGAAGCAAAAGACCTGTCCTCATAATTCCAAAATTTAACCACCGTGCAGTCTTCTGTAAACCCAAGTCGAATATGCAGGCATAGGAGGAAGAAAAATGTAATAACGTTGAGGAGTTAATAGAGATGCAACGGCCTGCCTCACCGGTTTATCCGCGATGTGCTCTTGTGATTTACTGATTTTAATCAAAATTTCAATTTCCCTGATTTGAATGCCGTAGAGACAGAGTTCAAGGCTTCTCCGGGAATTTCTTGATTGCTTCCTAGCGGGAACGCGGGACTCTGACCTCCGCACGTCCGACTCCAATTCTCTCAATCCGCTCTTCCTCCGAGACGGCGACCTCATCGTCATTGTTTATCACTTTTATTGACATGTGACAGTCCACTATCAGGTCGAAATTAAATACCATAAACAAAATGCCATGACTTGTCATTATCATATACATATGCAGTTCAATACCTTTCACATGTGTCATGCATGCCAGTTTAGTGTGCTCCAAACACCACTATCGTCCTAGAAACTTTCTCGCATCAGCTATGATGGATGACGCTGCACACTTGGAAGTGCAATCAAATGAAATTTTATTGCTTGTTTTATAGATTTAAATTTCCAATAAATCTACATCCTTATCGCGAAACGGCAGCGATAGCAGTAACGTCAACGTTTATAAATATTCGAGACGCAAGACGCGGTCCATTTAATCAACCCGTTGTCGTACAAGTCAATTAATTTTTGCTCGAAAGAGAGACCTCGAGATAAGCGGGGCGGCGATTTTTAAGAGTGTCACCGACTGATCTTCAAGGGGGCCGCCCGCGAGATTACACTCGTCGCAATCCATAGAAGTAATTGTCAACATGTCATTTAAATGGCCAATTGGCGGGAGTGGAGAGTTGAGCTTTTCTTGGGGGGCAGGCGTCTGGAATTTGGTACACGTATTTTTAGGCTCAAGAGGATTGATTTTTAGCACCCTCTGGTGAGGAGATTTTCCATATTTTGTTTTCAAATTTTTTCTTATAAAAATAAGATTTTTCTGAGATTTAAATTGGCTTCCTTTCCCCAAAAACTCGTTAAAAAAGTATTTCCCCAAAGCTCAGATTTTAATAAAAAATTTTCTGGTAATTTATAGTTCAATTGGCTATTCACAAAGCTCATTTGAGAAAAATGTTGAGAGGGTTTTTGCGGTAAAAAGCTCGTTGAAATTAATTAAATTAAATTTCCAGTTGAAAAAATTGAGAAGGTTTTCCTTAAAATATTCCCAAAAATTCCAGCCCTGCCCAGAACGATAAGAGGGGACATAATTTCGAGGTCCCACTAATCCCCGGTTATCACAAGTTTTACGAGCGACTGGGGCAGAGGTCGGTATGCGCGCAGTGCCACCAGAGAGGCATGAAGTCACGGATTTGAGTCATTTCATTTCCATAAAGTGCGAGGATGCTTCCGTCCATCGTCAGCTCAAGTGTTGTTTTTTCACTCGATCCAGCTTACAAGAGCCTTAGACATTGTAGCAAAGCTACGATGGGCATGCCGAGACACGGCCACAGAGATGAATAATGTATTTAACGTGGTCATTGGTCAACAAGATCAACAAATTAAAGCGTTAAAAAAATAAATCGGAGAGCCAAGTGAAGCGTCCATTGCCCATTATTTACTTAGCTCTAGCGTCGATTGTGTGGTTTTAGAGATTTACTACTCCGGTGCCCCATCGTCATGCAGCGTCCGTATGATGATGATGATGATGATGGAGTATGACAACAACACATTTTTTATTTATTTGCTTTTATTTTGTTTCAATTCGTCAGTCAGCTCTCGGGCACTTGGAGGCTACATTATTTGAAGAGATGAAGAGGAGAACACAACATTTGATTCTCTAAATTTGGCTTTTAGATTAAATGATTTGGAGATAATCATCTCGAGTGCCGGGTACCAGCGGCTGGAGCTGTGAGAAGGAGCCCCCCACCCGAAAATTCCTCGACCGCATCTCTCGAAAGTGCTCACGAGAGTCGCGTCAAGCGTCTCTAAGACAAAAGGGGATTGGACGGTGCGACTCTTAAAAGCTTGTCAAGTAATTGTACCATGATTCGTCGATCACGAGCACGCACAATCACGGCATTGTGCGGGTCCCGGCCCGGCACTTGACTCTCAGCCAACCACATGACACGAAACATCATGGAACTCGCTCGGTTCGTGATCGGAGGAAAAAAAAGTTTAATTGTTTTTCACAAGACACTTGGACGGGCACCAGATGCGGTTCCAGAGTTCCCGAAAGAGCCACACACCGATGAAAGAGAGATGATAGCTGATCAAACACTCGTACAAGGCGATGAGAGAGTTGGACCAAAATGGAAACTTGCAGCAAACGGTAATTTCGATGGGAAGCATAATCGCTCACTTGTTTCGCCCGTAATTATTATTGTTATTACGGCTGCGGTGTGTCTCGGGCCCCTGAAAGAGCTGCTTCTCGTGATTTATGTGCTCGGCCAATCCAAAATGGAGCTGCGGTCACTGGAGCTTGTAATTTTTTAGCACACACGGCCAAATCGCAGTGATGGTAATATCATCACGTGTAACATATGCTTCCTCCACATCCATATATTGCAATTATCTTGACCGACAAATTGCCTCCTTTGCCTCACCTTGACTGCCAGCCGGAGCGCTTTTTGCGTGCCGGGCTGTGGCTTTTCTGGGAAGGCCAGAGAAACGAGTAAGAGAGGCTTAATGGCCCTTTGAGTCTGGGAAAGTCTGAGCCTATGTTTTTGTGTTTCTTTTGGGTGGAAGCTTCATGGAATAATTTCAGGAGCAAGCATAGTTTTGTGGGAAAAATCTGGGAGCTAAAATAAGTTTGTAAGCCTCCTTTCTTAAAGGATTTCAGAGAAAGTCTCTTATTTATTCTAATGGCTTAAATTTCGAAAGTCAATTTTTAATTTAATTTAAGCCAATTAGAAATTCAAAATTTTTGAATATTTAAAATGACAGCCAACTTGCGAAATATGGACAAAAGCTTACCTAGTGAAATGGGGGAATTCCATATAATATTTTTGCCTACAATTTCAAAAGAAAAAGAAATTTCCAAATTCTTGAGAAAAATCTGGAAAAATTGAAGGATGGAATTTAACCATTTACGGGAAAAATTGAAGAGAATTCAAAGCCTCAAAGTCTCAAAGCCTCAAACAATTTTTAATTTAATATTCAAAATGACCACCAATTTCCAAGATATGGACTTTCCAATTCACAAAATTTTCGTGTAAAAAATATTTTTAAGCTGGTTGAGCGTTTTGGAGCCTTGTAGTTCTGTCTCCAGAAGACATAGGAGCCTCAAAATATTTTTTGTCAAGCCATAATCGAAGTTCTTGAGACTGAACGTTGTCTGGTCAGTCTCCAACCCGAGAAATAAATGTTTCCTTAGAGACATAATTTTAGTCAAAAAATATATCAAATCAATCAGTCCCTTTTGGCCTATTTCCCTAGCGTATCAATTTCCACGAGCTCAAAGGGAAATTCTCGTAAGCAAAACACACAAAAGTTCGGAGCCCCCGCGTTAATTTTCCACTTGATTAGCTCGTAAAAAGCCACAAAACACATAAAACTTCGCGTCACCTGCGAACTGTCTGATTCCGCGCCTCCGCCTAGCTGTGACATGTGATAAAATTCACACCATTGGTGACAATCGGTGTAACGCGCACATATTGTTACACACCCAGCCCGCCGAACTACTTTCTTTACGGCATTGTCAAGCGCAACCGACTCCCCGCGATTAATGGCATGTGTATCCAGCCAACTTTCTAGTCATCCGTCATTATTAGGCGCGCACGGAGAAATTTTGTTATTCGGGGTAGCGAAATTAGTTTTTGGCATCCTGCGAAACCCAAAATGACGTGTGTGTGGCACTCGGTTTTCCAGGAACTCCTCTTCGTGAGCACCATTATGAGCTAAATGATACTTCAAATGTGAGCTTTGTGCTTCGATCAAATCAAAGTCATGCTTCTGGTTGCCCCAAAAAAGAAGGGACTCGAAGAAGGGAACGGAGAAATGTTAATCAAGACCACCCCTAGCATGGCCAGGTAATAGAGAGATACGTCTAATTTGGTGCGACCCGGGGTGTCCGGAGGACGAGAGGAATTCCAAACAATGGACACATGTGATAATGAAGCATGGAGCGGCAACTTCGGCATCTGACTGATGGGAGCTCGGGCGGCATTTTTGGTGATACATTTAACTAATTACCTTGTAAATATTTTCCAAAATAAATAAACACAAATGCGTGCACACAAACATGGGCAGTCATGAAATATGAGGGAGCTCAGCGACGGCGGCATAGTTTCAGACGTGGAGGAATCCGTTGGTGAATTTCACCGGGGGATTTAAATTAAATAAAAAAATAGAAACTGAATTCTGAGAACCTGGAACATTTTTGGAAAACTGGGAAAAATCAAGTGAAAAATAGGTCTTTCAGTTTCGAAACCCTTAATTTTTTTTCTAAAAATTTTCACGAAAATTCAGGAAATTCAAGAAATTTCTGGGAACATATGTTCTGAGAAGAAGAGGGCTGAAATCACCACCAACTTGACCCTTCCAAGATCCACCAAGTTATTATTAAGTTCTAGAATTAGACTTTAGAGGGGGACGCTAGCGATACATGTTTGATTTCGGGGGCACTAGGACCTCTACAAATCTCTCGCGTACTTCTGACTTTTGGAGCTCTGCTCTTAAGCCTTCATGTTAAAAAAAAATCACCAAAAATCAGGGAATGCAGCTAATGCGTGAAATTTAGTAGACTAGAAGTTGGCCCTACAAATTAATCCCCCAAAAAATTTCCCTGATTTTCTGGAAATTTTAGAATGCAACCAAAACTAAAATTTTGAACCTCCAAAAATCGTCATAAATCAGGTAATGGCCCAAAAATTATTTTATGTGTATTAAAACGTGGGTTATTTAATACTGCCTATTTTGTCTGCACATTTTAAGTCCCTACAGCCAGCCGTTTTGGCAGAAAAAATTAAAAAAGCCGAAAATTCGGTCAAAAATATAATTACCCTTACCTGGAGAAAAATGTGAGAAATCAAACAAGCACTGTTATCGTCCTCCTCCTGAAACCCAGAACGTCTTTTCAAGGTCATGTCTTTTCTCTCCTAGGGCTCTAAGGGATATTTCAGCTCCTGATCCACATAAAAGCTCACATGACGTTGGAATGCCCCTCCGACACCCAACTATGTGATAATGTTTGCATTTCAAATTTAACGCAACAAATGTGTCAAAATGTCTAAATGCTACTGGAGTTACATACGTACCTGCTGCTTGTTTACGTTCTCGTCTCAGCTCACAGAAGAATTTTTTACAGCGCATTTTACGCAGAACGAGATCCGATTCCTAAGCACAGAGCGTCGGAAGAGCAACTTTGAAGGGCGCGCACTCCTGGCCAAACCAAATATTTGTTGCTACTGCGTCTATTCCCCATTTTCTACATATATGAACTCTTTATGGCCCAGACTTCTAGGAAAGTTAAAAATGTATTAAGCATTATGTTTGTTTGCAGAGCTTTTTATGATGCACCCGAGTGTTTGTATTTCTGACACGAATCCTATCCATCACGTCTTGACGCGGCTTCGAGAGACAAGAGAGATTGAGAGCCCAAAGGACGGGCCGGACCCCACAGCGTCTCGCTAAGTGCCTCCCAGACGACTCATTAGCGGCCGCGATTGGTGTCAAGGTCCCGCGTCTTTGACTCAAAATCGATGCAGGTCAACGCACCAGTCCCTCTCTCTTGGGCGTGTCAACATTGTCACATCAACCGAAAATAGAAATCTAGCTCTCAACCCATGCATCGAAATTTCATATGTATGTCAGTTGGCAGTTGCATATCACATAGCATTTTGGACGCCCTTTCGGGGCACGACAATCGCAGTCATGTGTGACAGTGGCTTCCGAGTATTCCGGGTCCGGACGGAGCCTCCGCCGAAAACCCAGACTACCCTGGTCCCACTGCATTTCGCGCCATTCTGCACATGTCTGAGCCTCGCTAACGTGTGGCAAGGAAACATAATTCAGAAGTGGAAATATTTGTCGTCGTAGCTGCCTTGTACAAAATGTCACGAAAATGTGCATGTGGCAGGACACTCGAGCTAGCTGAGCTGCTATCAAGCGACATGAATCGACTCATCGTGTGTATGTTGGAGCATGTATTATTATCACAAATGTTTGCCATAAAATCGTAATCGCGCTCAATGAGTGTATTTTTAGACTGACGCAGAGCGACTCGGAACCATGCATGAGCATGTCATGCGGAGTTGTGACATGTGAAATTTTAGATTTTTCCCACTCAGCTCGAGCTCCGGCACGAATCAACAACGACGTGCCATGCATGGTGCGACTGGGCTGGCTCTGGCTCGCGAAATGTGACGGCATTCAATAATAATTACAATTGTTTATATGAGCCCATATTATAATGTGTGAGTATTAATAGATCGCTCGATAATCAATATTGGATTGGCATGTGTAGATTCGAGTTTGAGACACATATGAGCTTTGGGCTTCGAAGGACGTGCAATTTTTCGACCTCGTGAAATCCTTCAAAATGAGGACGAATGTTTTTCGGTCCTTTTCCATATCTTCTGAAATCAGGTTCAAGATCTCGAAAGTCCTGAGAGAGAACCCAAATTCCAGAGTCACCGATTATGACAGTCCAGGGAAACTTCTCAGAATAGAGTCTTCAAGAGTCTAAGCTTATGAAGGAAAGCCGTTACTTGACTTCTGGAAGCTGAATTGGTGTTTTTTCAGTCCAAAATGTCTTGTTATGATCCTTGTCAGTATCTTCATCTCTGGCTTCCTTAGCTGAAAAATTTGTTCCATCTTCTTAGTTAACCCATTTCCACCAGCTTTTTCATTTAATGGGATAAGAAATTATTCCCCCAATTTTTTGATTGCCCATGACTAGAATTTCGCAAAAAACCCTTTTTCTAGACCCTCTTGGGGACACCAAAGGGGTTGAAGAAATTTATTTAAAAAAATTAAAAAACCTCATAATTCCCTTAAACAATTTTTTTTTTGAGTTTTCTTAATTTTTGACTGGACACTTTCACTAAACTCACGATTATTCTCAGTATAAAAATTCTTTTAAGCCAAAAGTCCTAGTTTAAAGCCTGATAAAAATAAATCAAAGCTTATTTGTAATTTAGGGAAGTCAAATATTTTTCTGACAAAAAAAAATTTTCCCAAGATTTTCCAGGAAAAATTGACTATCGGACGAAAATGGGTTCTTCCTATCTTGATTTAGCCCAGTTTATCCCAAACAGTTATAAAAATAGCAAGATTAGGCGCCAAAATCTCAGTCTTTCCACGAAAAACGCTTTTCTTCGCCATAAAAAACTTCAAAGCGGATGACAAAGCGAGAAAAAAGTGCCCATCTGTGTCATATTTTTGAGAGATCGCCTCGAATTCGGGCACCAGTCGGTCAATCGCACCAAGAAGCCCCGCCCACACGCCATTCTTCACAGCAAATTGCCAATTTTGACCCGAAATTTGCTTCAATCACCTTGCCATTTCAAAGCACATAATTTTTGTTATTGTTGTTATTAAGATAAATTGTACTAAACGAGTGCCGAATAAATGCGAGAGACGGGGCCCGGACAGAAATTGGATTACATACCGGAAACAATGAAAAATGTTGCGATGCGATGTGATATTGTAATTTTTGCCTTGCTTCTCTCCTCAATCCTCTCCGCCATGCCGATGCCGTCGCGCATCTGTATCCGAGGCCCGAGAGCACAACAGCACAAGCGAAAACAATGTGGTTAAAATGTTGAAATATTGTTCACCGTTCACAATTTGGTTTCGTTAATCCAAATAATAATAAATATAAAATAAAATGTGGTGCACGTTAAATGGGTAGGTAGGACTGGGGCTGCTGTGGTGATTGGACGGATTGGAGAGCAGTTGTTGAACATCGCCGCGTCCGAAATTCGGGCCGTCGCGGTCGCAGCAACACCTGGACGACTCGACTATGCTCGTATGAGGCGATTCCCTTTGTTACACTTTTATCCACCTTTTTGTTTTTTGGCAAGTGGATTTTTGTTAAATGTGCTATCGACTGACTTGAGACAGAAGGTCTCTGAAGACAATTTTGAGGCGTACTTTGGACTTTGGACATGGCCAGGGACGTAACTTTTAACCCTAGAGACCGAATAAGGCCCCAACCATATTTATTTTTCAGTCAGAGGCGTAACTTGAGAGTTCAAAGTAATCTAAAACGCTATTTTAGGGTTCACGAGACGTAACTGGAAGACCTGAGAGGACCTAGAATCCTCAACGCGGCATAAGAAGGCTCTAGATACTCCATTACGGCTCCTAGGGTTCAGCCAGTGGCGTAACTTGGAGGCTTAAAGGGCTTCCAGAGCCGTAACTGGAAGATATGAGTCTCATTCTGAATAAAAATTGTCTCAGAGATGTAACTTGGAGGCTGAAAAAATTTTAAGCCACTCCAGAGACGTAACTGAGCTTCCACCCAATACCACAAACTTCTTTAGCTCTGACTTTTTTTTAATTACGAAACAATCGAGCGATTGAAAACGTAGCTCTAGGCCGGGTCTCTATCACACATTCACAATGTGTAATTTATCATTTCTTTAAGCACACCGGTCAATCGCCTTTCTCGCGAAGAGCACTAGAGGGGCCCGGGGCAGGCAGATAGACAATGATATCACAGTTCATCAAGGTCCGTTCTGCTTTCTTCGGCCCAAGAGTGTAGTGTATACGAGAAAATTGCTCAATTGATCGCATTCCAGAGCCCAGAGACGCAACGCGACGGACTCACGCAGACCAGAAATGCGCGCCCTAATTTGCATCTCGACATCCAAGCTGCCACATGTGCCAGCGAGTCACATTTAATAGCCATCTGGGAAAATCGAATGAGCAGCAGATTTTCATCTTTTTTGTCACCTCACTAATTGACTGTCTGTTAGATTGTCATGCGTCTACTTGGCTCGTGTCAGCGTGTTTGTCGTAATAATAATCAAATTACGAGCAGCAGCAGACATGTCAAAAGACGGCAGCCAGCAAATTGCGGCTCGGAGCGCTCCTCGGAGTGAAAGAAAAATAAAACAAGAAAAAATGTGTTTGACACGCATTGATGGGACGCCCCATTTGTGTCACAATCCCACATTAACATGTGTACGGATTTTCTTTCGGCCAAAAGAGCGCCGAGAACGCGTTCACTAGAGCAAGTCTGTTGAAAAACGACCCCTGTTGGCTAGCTAAGGTCTTTTCCGGGCTTGTTTTCTTGAGTCAGTTTCTCGTCATGGTCATTTCTTGGCTATTTTGGACCCAAATTTTCTCCCAAATCCCACTTACATGAATTTTTTAGGCTTCTTTACGATTGTCGTCCAAAAAAAGAGAACGAAGAACAGTTCTCAGGCTCAGAGCGGAAGCGAAAACAATCCCAAGTGGCTCAAGCACCTCAAGGGCTTCCAAGAATTCGGGGAATGCAGGCACGTGACACTTCCGAAGCCACTTCAGCTAGCCCCATTAACCGCTCAAGAGCGGATAAGTCACACGTCCAGAGCGATATGTGACTCCCACTCAGAAGTGTCCACTCATCTCCTACAATTTACATGACAGCTGAAATTCCGTGGACTTACAAGACGACGATGACTCCGAAATGACACAACATAAGTGGCACAGAGGCAGTGGCTAGTAGTCATTCACTTTTTCGACTCCGCTTCTATTATGTTAATCTCAGCTGCAGTCGACAGAATAATTACAATTCCATGATTGTTATTAATCTACTGTGGAGCGCGAGTGTGTGAGATGACGATGAGAAACGCTTTTGGTGTGTCCATTCGCCCATTCAGCGATCAAATTGGTTTAGTGACTGTCGTGTATGTGGAACCGGGTCTCGTCTCTCTCTCGCTCGAATCACGATGGAGACTATTAAGTTCGGGAACGATGCGATGATGATTACATTTGGTCCAATCCATTAATTTCTCCTTTTTTGTTACACCTTTTATCCAATGATTTACAAAGTGATACGAGGCCAATGTGCTGGCGTCACTCTGGGGCAGGTGATAATGGCTTTGGACTTGCTGCTGTCAATGGGCCTTTGTGGGTGCATCAGCAGGACCACATTATTAATTTTTAATTGCTTTTGAGCCCGCTTCAGGACCATATTCTCCGCTTCCTTTGTGCTTGCTTCTGATTTTTTTTTAAAGCAGGGCTTGATTCAAATTTTAGACGAAAAATAAACCACTTGGTTATTTTATTAAGAAGAAAATCATGTCTTTCTGTACATAAGTTTACATGGAAAACATGGAAAAGGGCCATAAAGGGACATGTGGGGATTGAGAAGCTTTTGAGAATTGGAAGAAAAATCCCAAGAATTCTTCTGGGGTCTGGCCAAAATTCTGATGGGAGTAGATATTTTTGAGAGCTTTTTCCAAGTACAAAAAAAATCTTTTGAGCATCTAGAGTGCATCCAATTCGCTGAGTGGATGTCGGTTTTAATATTTCGAGCCGAAACTTTTAATTAACTGTCTCTCTATTTAACAAACAAGCCCGTGTATTCACGATTCGCCCTCGAAACTCGACTTTGCGCTTTGGTGTGTTTTTGTTGTGCACTTTTCATTCACATTACAAAACCCGCTTTCAATCATTTCTCCAAACGCACAAAAGCAAAGTAAATCAAGGCACATCAAGAGCAGCCTTTCATCCCGTGTTCTTTTGACGTCGCTCCGTGATTTTTATGTGCTTTATTTATATTCCTGTGATACGCGATGCCCTTGCAGTATTCACGATGTTGTAAATTAGCCGAGCGTGTATCGCCCGGCTAATTTCATCAAGGGGGTAAATCAGAACGGATATAAACATTTAAATATACGCCATAATATGTTTTATGCAACGAGGATGTGTTTGTGTGCCTTACTATATCATTTTATGTCCTTTTTACACACACGTGGGACACGGCATCGGCACTAGGGAGGTGAAGGACCTCAAGTACTATTATGATGTGTAGCGGAAAAAATGCGAATATAAATAATACCCTTGCCTGCTGCACATATTTTATTAATTCCTTATTTATTACAACAATTTTATCACCGAAGGGTTGGGAGTGCGACGGTGACTTACGTACTTCGTGGCGAATGTTTGTGATGGATGGCTTCTGGCCATTTTTCATCCTGCTTTCCGGCATTTCTACGCCGGTCACTGTTTTAATTGAGTCGCTGTTGTGAGCAAATTGTGAGGAAAATGTCTGAAATGAGTTTTTCCGGTAAAAGGGGAAAACATGTTGGTCTACAAACTTTTCATGACATTTGGCTTTTATTACTGATTTATTTCAGGACCTAAAGGGCTTGAAAGTTCATTAAAAAAAGAACACAGACTCTTGACCTTTGAAAAACCTACAAAAATTTTTAGCTTTAACCTTAACTAATAACCTAAGTACGGTGATTTTAAAAACTTTTTTCTTGTGTTTAAACTATCGAGTATGATACATCGTTGGCTAAAAAATTTAATTAAAATTTTTACTCCCCCCTATTTTCAATTCAAGAAGATTTTCCAAAACACGTTCTAATCGGCCATTTTTGATTAATTTTTATTTTAAGTTCAACTTTGAATTTTTGCTTTAAGCGCAATAGGCTAAACTTTAGTTAAATGTAAAAAACTTAAAAAAAAAGAAAACAATTTTTATACGAGACAAAACCATGAGCCTAGCAAAGCCCAGGGAAAATGTAGAGAGCTAATTTTTCAGAAATTTCGTGGTCGTCAATGGGTTGAAGTGGTCGTTTGGTTTAAAAATAGTAGCCCAAACATGAGGTGAAAGATTTTCAGACAATCCTTTTTCCCTAAATTTTAACATTTGGTAAAATATATCTGTCTCTCTGTGAGACTCTAAAAATTATATTTAGCCTGAAGACCCCTCAGTTAGCCAGCCCATAAGTCCGTCAATGAGACCGTCCCATAAATAACTTTCTCCACATTGTGTCGGCCCTCAAAGCACACACCTTCCACCACCCCGACGAAAGTCCCGAAATTTTGACAGGTCATCTGGCCAACAAAGAATTACATTGTTGCCCATTTTATTGTGCTTCGAAAATATTAAAAATTAATAAAACTTCGAACCGGAGTCATGCCGTGTGTCATAAATTCAAAAGGACGTCTCGGCTCAGGTCGTCAGCTGTAAATTAGAGCGACTTGCGTCATGCTGGGACCCCGATATGATTCACTAGACATCCATTCGGAATTAATAACGCTGATGGGCCATAAATTGGGTTCCCGATTGCGGCCGCGACTGTCCACGTGGCGCTTCTCCGAGGAGCTGTCTTCGCCTCCCGCACTCACCGACGTGCTGAATAGTCTATTGTTTTTCAATTTTTTGAATAATTACCTTCCATTCATTATATTCGATTGCGCATCATTCCGGCGCGGCGTTGCATGTCTGTGTGTCCGTACGTATGTGGGGCTTCGGCTTGCAATCAAGTCATTAATTTTCATCACCATTTGTGCAGACACAGTTTTGCAAGCAGGCGAGCGAACGGGGCAAAAACTGCGATGGTTGTGCAACTGCACCGATTGTTAATTAGTCAACCAGAGTGTGTAGAACGCTTGAAAGAAGAGGCAGAAGCCTGGTAGCATGCACCTGAAGACTCTCCGAGACTCGAACAGTTTTAGTCATGGTCGACAAAACATCGGTCTTGGACGGTTTTGCACTCGAATACCCGGAGCCGATTGTTCGCTGGCATGACTGGTGTGCTGTTTGCTGTGTTGTAGTAAAGAGCAGAAAATACCTTCCGGAATATCGTGAGCTGCATTGCCGCCTCGCTTGATGGAATCGTTAGTGAAGAAGATTAATTTCTCTTCATTATGTCTTTTTGTATGCTAGAAAAGGCTGCATGGGTTCCCCGATTCTGTCGCGTGTGTGTCTCGGTTACTGGACTGTGACAAGTGCAGGGCAGCGTGCAGGTATTATTTACCTTAGGAGGGACTGGAGCAGGGACTCCCAAGGCCCCCGTCCCCTTGGGTCTCACGAGCAAAAGATTGGGAGCCGCAAATCCGAGCTCCAACCGCAAAATGCCGTGCATTTGAGAGCGAACGGGAACACGACCATCTTCGTACTTTTCTTGCCGGTGCGGCCGAGCTACAGAAATTCGTCACAAGCGATCAATTATTCCATTTTTGCGGACACCGCGACTGCCTCAGCAGCAACAGCACTAGCCATAAAAGAGCAGAGAGTCGTAAAGAAGACGACGACCAAATAATCCACATCACCACAATCTTTCAATTGGAACGAATTGTGTTTATAAGTAGATGAAGATTTATTAAAAGAAGGCACACATATTCTTTTACTGCCGCTCACTCGACAACGCAAGACAATGTAAATTCGTTACAGCTGTGTTGCATTATGACGGCAAGTGTATCTGCTGGAGCGACATGTGTTTGCAGATGGGGGAGGGAGGTGCTGCAGGGTATGAGGAGCCTTCATAAGAGGCTCTATGGAGGTCACATTTTGAGGAAAGTTGGCCCAGAAAACTTTTTGTTTGGACTTTTAAGGTTCTGAATAGGTCTTAAAATCGTAATTGATTTTTTAAAAACTAATTAAAAATTTTTAAGATTTAATTTAGGGCTCAAAAAGGTCCTGGAAGTGGCTCCTGGGAGGTTGTTTTTTTTGGGAAAATTGTATCAGGCAAATTCCTTCTAAAATCACAGTGTTTAAGAATGGCAGGTCCTTGGAGGTTCTGAAAAGGTTCCAAAACCGATATTGATTTTTTCAACTTTTCAAAAATTCTCAAGGTTTAATTTACTGCTCAAATAGGCCCTCGAAGTTTGAAGATTTCAAAAGAGAACTGTGAATATAGTCATCGAAAACGGAAGTCATGTAAACCAGACATTAAAATTTCATGTTTTTCATCACTTTTTTTAGAACTGGGATCCTTCTACACACCCCTCAAACCCTATAAGCCCTCTTAAGACTGAACTGAAGTTTGTCAGAAATTTGACGAAGGTCACAAAGCGCCGTAAATATCAAATCCAAAACCTTACAGAGGTCACGAAGCTCTAAAAGCCCTAAAAAGTTTAGAATAAACATCCTAAGTTGGCCCCAAAAACTAAGCTCCAAATTTGAGGCATTTAAACGCTCATGATCAATAAGAAAGTCAAACAAAGTCCCAGCGAAAGTCCAAAAACGGCAAGAGTGAGTCAAAGTCGACGAGAAGACCTCTGAACGTCCTTTCACCTACGCACCAAACGACGGTTTCGGTTTCAAGCGCCAGCCCAGACCGTCTTGACGTGCATGCAACAATGTCCCCCGCTGCATTCCCACTTGCTGAAATGATTACATGCACCAGCTCCGACCAAAATGCAAATTCACGTCTCAATATGTGGCGTCGTTGTTCTCCCAAAATCTCCAGACTCGCGCATTCCCGCGACAAAATGCCTAATCGAGATCATGCAGCTTTAATTTCTGTTATCTCCTCCATCGTCGTCGACGACGTCGTATTTATTTATGCAAAAAATGTTAACACTCTCAGCGGTATTGTGTCAAGGAGAGGAAAATTATAGTCGGACACAAAAATGCACAGCAACAACAAGACGACTCATTGTAAGGCAGGGAATCGCTGGCGAAACAAAAAATTACTTTAAAATGGTCATAATTATTAAAATATGACATTAAGTTTTTGTGTTATTTACTCCTACACTTGCTTGCTCGTTGATATGAGCCCCGCTGGAGTACTGCAGACGCGCATCATGCAAATTAATGATGTTAATAAATTTATGGTGCGACATGGAGCTCCGCAGTGTTGGGCAGAGAAGTCAAAGAACAAAGCAGAATTGGTTTTTAATAATCGTCATCCTCGCATGTTCGCTAAGCGCCCGTGTCGAGGCTGACTTACGACTGTCGTCCGGACATTCCGAGAAGGAGGCTGAGCCGGTCCTAAACCAACACGTCAAAATGTGAGTTGTCACCTTTGTCACATCTCATCTCCGGTCTCGGGGCAATAAATTCCGGGCTGGCAGAAAAAACAGACCTCTGTGGTGTGTTATTCTTGTCAAGGGTCAATATTTACCTTCTATTCTCAGTTCTCACTCCATACGGGGAGACGAGAGCGTCTTGAACTCGGAAAGTAAACAGGTGAAGGACGTTGCTGTGTGGCAAAAAGGTGCTCGAGATGAGTTTCTCGGGAAGTTGCCAGCCAGCTTGTTTATTTTTCGACACTCAACCGCATTTCGGATCCCTGTAATTGCATTGGCTCTCTCGTTTGCTAAATAGGATCAATTATGTCGATGGGTCGCTTGTTTATCAGTTGCTATGCGTGATTTGCCAAATGTGATTTACATGTTCGGGTATCACATTCAGTCGAAAATCAATTTCCTAGCACGTATGCTCCAACATTTGCCGTCCATTATAGTTTTAATTACACATCCAATGCTGTAGCTCGTTCAGGGATGGCTGGAAGGTGGCTAGAGGGGTCTTGTTCACGGAATAAATCACGGTATTGGATGAAGGGGAGAAAAATGTTGATGGTATTTCACCGAATGCTAGGACTTAAATAAGCCTGACCACCCAGTGTGAACAAGTCTGTCTGCGGCCAGTATGGAACGGACAGACTGTGGACGGACTCAAGTCTGTCCGCGCTGGAGTAAAAGTCTGTCCGCGCGGCAAGAATGCTTGTTCACTAGTCTGTCCGCGCGGACAGACTGGGAAAAACTTGGACTTGCCAGGTAAATTTTAGGTCCGGAAGGAAAAATTTTCAGGAAGAAATGCCTTTTCTTTTTCCAAACTTTACTACCAGACTAAAAATTGGAAGGGACAAACGAAAAATGGCGAATCAGCAAATTTTCTCAACCTTAGAGTTTTCATTTAATCAACAAGTCAATCAACTGATAAACTGATTATCAATCAAATTTTTGGCTCTGAAACATTGGTTGTTTTCCCGCTTCCAGAAAATTTAATAGAGACGGTACTGAATCCAATCCTGGTTGAAATTTATTTTGGTCATTCCTCAAAGACTTCCAAGAGAGGCACGGACCTGAAATCGACTCTTTTGTTGTCAGTATTAATTTTAAAACCTCATTATCGACACACATACGAGCACTAGACGAAATTAGTGCGGCATCGGCATGGCACACGTAAGCCTATTTGACAACAACCTCTAAAACTTTAATTGAACGAAATAATTTAAACTGTTTAGCATGCTCTGGTCATTAAATTTAACGTCCTCGAGCGATCTGGGTGCGTTGCTAATGAAGCTGGAACTCGTGGCTGGGAAAACAACGCAATATTTTCATCAATTAGCGCGCATCGGAGCCGTAATTGCTCTCGCTGCTGACTGCAGTCACACACTCCCAGTGAGTCTCGCGAGAGCACGCCAAGATGGCGTCTTAGCATGCCACCTGCCCACTGATCATGACACTGCAGCAATCATTGGGTGAATCAATGCGAGGAAAAAATGTTATGATAGCGCACGAAGCCCATCTCTCACGCGTCGAGAAGCGGAATGGGGTCGCGGAACCGGGTCTGGCGAGCGAGTGAGAGCCCAAGAGGCAACGCGACACTTAAGCGGAAGACACACACCGTAACTGTCAACCGTCATGGTTGTCTTGCTAATTGTGTGTCTGCGTTGACGTTGCGAGGCAAAGTGCGCGCTGGAGAAACTCAAAAACTCTGCCTCGGATGCGAGCTAGCCGAGTTACAAATAGATAATTACCTGAAATTAAATGGAAATCCAGTGAATCCGCGCATAGTAATGAGGACTTTGCCGAGCATGGAGTCACTTGCTCACTTGTGAACGAGTCAGCGAGGTTGCGGGGAGATGACCTCCTGGACGCTTCTGCAGAGAGGAAACCCCAAACACGGGCGTTAATGCAACTGGCGTCTCTTTTGCCGGTTTTCGCGAACACGCTGCCAGCAAGTACACTGGAGAGCATAAATAGGTACTAATATGTGTAAACATACATATGAAGAGTACGTTTAAGTAATCAGAAAGCGCTTGCTTAAGCAAAAAGATGAATTATATAACCTGGGGCAAGGCAGGCGCACACTCTAACTAATTATACAAGAAGAAAAATACTCAAATTATTTTTTCAGCCTTTTTTTTCCCTCGTCAGCTCGTCTGCACCGAGAAGTTCGAGATGCTCGTGCTTCGCTCAATGAAATATTGAATTAAGTGCAAATTGTACATAACTTTCGACACTTTTGCAGTTTTTGCAATCGAGCCTGTGAATTTTTTATTAATTTGTCTGTCAGTTTGGGCTAAATCAGCCTCTCAAGTGGGACTTGTGGCTCCTTTGGGCTTTCCAGATTACAAGAAATAGCGGAAATAGCTCAGTAGTTAACCTCATAAGACATCATGATAGAATTTTCGCCCTTGTTGGACTGCAAAATTTTTACCGTTATGACCCTAAATGACACATCCTTCTCTCTAAAAACTTGGATTTTTGGATCCCAGACAATATTTTTACTGACAAATTTAACCGAATAGAGACGCACCTTAGATTCCAAAAATAATTTGGAGAGTTCCGCCAGTGTTTGAAATAAGACGCTAAATGAAGGGACCCTTCATCCATCATAAGATTTAATATTAGGGCCCAAAAGTTAACACTAGGGGTCTCATTTTCCAGCTTTTGAAACCCAGATATGCTACTGCTAACAGGAGATAAAATAAGGCTACTCATTATTCCGCCAGAAGCCGTAAGTAAAATTCCACGAAGCCGAACAAGCTGCAAGAAAGTCCCAGCATCGGAGAGGGGAGCTGAGACCATGCAAAGCGGCGTATAAAGGCACTTATTAGGCTCACCCTTCATCGCCGGTTCCCATCGGTTCCGAATCAATTGTTCGAGGCGCAGTATTTTTTTTATTGCGGCAATAACAAGATGATGATGAATTAATCATAAACAAAAATGCAAATAAATTGCCGTCTTGATGTAATTGCGAGACCTCCCCACACATATAAATTGATATCGCAGGGCTGCAATTAAACGGCTGCGCTTCCATACCCAATTATTACCGCTTGCACCCAGACCTGACTTTGTCACGCTATTTTCGCAGAATAATTAGCATTCTCATTGTTTCTGCCTAACGAATTTATATCCCAGAACGCTGGAGCTCGGAGCCTCGACGTGAAACTGCGCCCGAGGTGATGAGCCGATGACAAAATCGTGACACCGTCGTCTGCCGCCAAGCAAGTGATTTAATGGGGGATGAACTTTGGTGTCACGGTCGGCCGTTTTGATTGATTATTAAAATATTCTTTTGTCTCGAGCACGCGGATAAGCTCGGGTAGCCGCTATCAGCTCGTCAATATATATTTTAATTGCTGTAACCGGAAGGAGAACGTGTAATAACGATCAATGGCGAATCAATGGCTGATCTAATGAGTTAGGGCACTAAAACAGTTGACCTATTAAATGAAAAGGTTGACCTGAACATCAATAAGTTACTTTAAAAATTTGTCCTAAAACATTTTTCCCTACTTCAACACGTCATATTTTTAACCAGAACTCTATTATTTCGCAAAATAATTCACTAAAAAATCATGAATTAAAAAAACAATTTTTTCTGAATCTAAATTAGCTACTAAAGACACTTTGTTTTATTTAAATTTCAAAAAATTATGGAAATGTTTTTTAAAATTTTATTTTATCCTTAAAGTTGGATTTATTGACCTTAAAACCGAAATTCGACCTTAACTGTCCAGATTTACTTTAAGTTGAACTAATAACTTTACAGGGAAGGGTCCTTATTTTTAAAAAGGTCACAAAGAAAATTGACGATATTTTCGCAAGTTGACTTTATTGACTTTTAGGTGCCCTACTAGTGACCGCCGAAGTCGCTTGAATTTCAAATTTTCCTTCGTGCTCTGCGCAGCTTTTCATTATCACCGTGTCAGTGGGTTAAGGTCGAGAGATAAGATCGACAAGAGCCATCAAATGTAGCGTGCAGCTCGGGTCAAGATTTTCTCAGTGTCGTGGGAAGAGCCTCGAGCTCCCGAAACGTCTCCGAGGAGGGTCTTGATTGATGTGCCTCGGGTGAGGCGAGCTCTTTGCCCGTGATTAATATGATGCGCGACACATTAGCCCATTCTTGGAAGATCGATCCGGTAAAAAATTACTCGCGCCTGCTGGAGACCCGTATTGTTCGAGTCTTCACAATTATCGCGAGGAATTCATCTTCTTCTCGAGCGCTTTCAGACGATTTTGATTGATTCCCGAACCATTTATTAGACGCGCATATATGTGCACTGACTGAGAGTCAACTCCCTTGGACATTAATCACTAATTACCCACGATATTAATCTCGGGTAAGGAGAAGAAGAAACAAATTAACTTTTGAAGAGCACGACACGACTCGACCCACTCGAGGTAGGTATCGGGCGGCTCTTGAAAGCCCAGCGTCGTCCATGCTGGGACCGCTGAGGTCGTTCTGGGTCCGGCAGTCGGCAGAACACGGTAATTACGGCTCGGCGACCATCTTTGGGATCGCAGCATTGACGAAAAAGAAGAATGACGACGGCCCGATGGAGATGACAAATGACTTTCAGTTTGATTGATTTGTTGACTAAAATTATAGAGTCCGGCTCACACAATGTCGGGTACAGTCCCCCCGAGAGACGCGAATGGGCACCGCCAATGATACGACGGGAGAGTGACTGACAGGTTTGTGATAGATAGATGAAAAGAAAACCATATTCGAGTGCACGTCAGCGTCAGTGGTTCGAACAAAGAGCGAGGCGAAGCTTTTAGTGAGCCTGCAAGAGAGACTCCGGCCTTCAAGGACGCTGTGACAAGTGGTTTTGAGCGCCGAGCGCGCACCAAAAGTGTGTTCGTGCCTTTTGTGCGTCCTTCACTTTTGCACGCCCCATTACGTCAATGATATTGATGTCGATCATTGTGTGATCAATTGTTTCCTCATCGGTTCATTTAGGCATGCCTCGTAGTTTCGTTTTCACGGTGGATACCCAACTTGTCTTCCCTCTCCTTCGTCTCTCGCGCCATTTGTCATGCCAAATCACGCACTTCCCTCTTTTGCTGGGAGTCTGGGTCGGTTTTGGGAAAAATGAGAACTATCAGGAGCTAACCCTGTGTGAAAAAATTTGCTTATCCGCCATTTTTCATCGGTTTACCTCTTTGTCACGTCCAATTTGTAGTCCAGAAGTAAAAAATGGAAAAAAAGACAGTTCTGCCTGCAAAAACTCCCGGTTTTTGCAAGTCTCCCCGAAATTGGGATACTTCAAACAAAATTTGCGTTCAATTTTTTTGAATTCGGGACACTTTTATTAGGGCTTCGCGAGACTTTGAACTGGCCGCCGAAGGACTTGTCGACGCCGGGTTAAGAGTGTTCCCAAAAATCCCCAAAGACAAGCGTCAGATGCCAGATAACCACCTCAGACGATTCCCATGTCGAATACCTCGCATCCTGCAGGGCATCCAGATGGAGCCGCATTCTCACACGACGACGGTGATCTTTGCTAAACAACACCAACACAAAAAGCCTATTTGAAACTTAATTTGATTTTTTCCCGGTCCCAGCAGTCCAGCACCATGAGTCGCTAAATGGTTAATGGCTGGGAATAGGATAATATAACATTTATAATAATCATAATGATGATAAAATAAAAAATGTGAAAAAGTCATTAAAGTGAGGCTGAGACTGAAAAGCCATTAGTCATTTTTGTCGATTGCGCCGATATGATCGAAAGGAGATGAAAATATTAGTAAATTGTAACACATTTGTACTCACAACAAGTAACAACAAGAGTCAAAAAAGTTCATCTTTTATGTAGCTGCTTCGTTCTCATGACTACCATCATCACGCAGCAGACCGTCGATACACAAAATGGAAATGAGATTGTGGTGTTCGCTGCTGATTGGTGATGGTTGATAGATTGGTCCCGAAACAATAGACAGTAGAATGACGCCTACATGCCAGATCAAAGTAGAAGTGACCACTGCACAGTGGGTTGGATTGGTTCATTTTTTGGGACACATTTTCCTTGCGAGCTTTGGCCTTCAAGAGCTGCTCAGACCATTAAGGGCCGCCTACAGTCGCTTACTTTGACATCGCGATATCGAATTTCGGTGAAAATTAATTTTGTTGGTTCCTAAAACTTCGACTCCCAAATCATGCCATTAGCTTTTTCCCGCATCAAAATTGGTGTAGAAATAGGTAAAATATGAATGTTTAGATTTGGGTAAATTTGGTGTCTCGGGTTAGGCCCCAGATCTCAGCCCCACGATTTTTTTTCGAATTTCTCTTATCGAATATCTCTTTAAAAAGTGCTCATTTGTATTTTTTCTGAGGGGAAGAGGGATTTTAGGGTGCAAAAAACCGGTTTTTGACCTAAAATTAATTTTAAAAATTCTAAAGTAAAGTCCTCAGTTTTAGACGAACTTTGAGTTGTCAAATTCTAAAATCTTCAAAGTTGCTGTTTGATCAGATTTCGTGTCATCGTCGCTTGGACGTTTTTAGACTCCCATCTCCCACTGTGCGCCATCTTCTCTTCTCCATCACACTAATGGCAAGGTGTCAATGAACCAAATACTTTCACGACTCTCCGCCGAACCGACAAATGTTATTTTTACTTCTATTTGTGCGAAAACAATGTTGCTGCGGCAAGTACAATTCGAACGAGAGCCATCAACCTACAGCAAAACCTCTTTAAAACAATGCCGAGAGGCCCGACCACTTGTACGCAAGCTGCCGCGCCACTCGATCTCCCAAATACATAATCCATTACACTCTAAAATCCGATCGCATAGGGGGAAATAAAGAAATGTAACGCGAACAAATGGTGGAACAAAAAAGGCTGAAAAATAATCAATTTATCTCCCAGTGATAGCCAAACTTTGGACACGGTTAAAATGCGAAGGTGCAGCGGATCCCAGCGCCATCGCCATCGCCTCGGAATCAATATCACGTCGATGATGTTCATGAAATACACTTTTTGCTCTTGCCCAGCCCAGCTCGACTCCGCGCAGTCGATTATCGAGCATGTATTTGATTTGATTACATTCCAATTTGGTACACTTTAATTTTTTGCCCCAGTCCCGGTCGAGAGGGGGCTCGCAGGGTCTCCTGTGGGCTCAGTTTATTGGGATTTTTCCTGAAAGTCGTTAAATTAGAGCCTCTTTCTCACAGAAATGGACCTTCTTGGTCATTGAAATGACCAAATTTGCTAGAGGAGGTCCTGGAGGCCTCTGAAGACCCAGCCCTTCCCTGCTCATTCTCCAAAGACAATTCCGGACCGTACGAGTGTGTGTGGAACCCACGAAAATTGAATTTGTGATTGGACATCGCGCAGCCACACGAAAATCAATCAACCGAGACTTTCTTGACTTCATCATTATCATTACTCCGCACTGCATGCACGGAATCCACGTCAATTTGTGATCGCTCGCTTTTAAATTTGATTTCTTTCACACGAGAGTGGGACTGCGATGGTGATTTTGATAAACTATCCGTTGGAATTAGCATCCGAGACCCGGGGTAAGCTTAAAAGTCAATAATAGATTAATACCATGGCATCGATTCGCTACGAGACATTTGATGAAAAATTGATCCCATTTTTTCTCCATCTCGAGTTTCGTAATTGGAGCAACAACAGCACTTTCGTTCGCAGGACGTCACTCGCCTTCACTCTTCACGCTTGCCATTAATCTCGCAGTCAATGTTGGGCCGTAACCGGAGCACGAAATTTTCTCCCACGGTGACCGGCTCTGTCGCCCACCTGTCACCCCGATCAATCCTCTTTAGCGCGCAATTAACGTTCCCAGGCCCGAGTGTGACGCGAGAGAGAGAGAAGAAGAAGGACTCGAGGCATGGGAAACGGAGGATGTGCACGAAATCGACGACTTAAAAATGCTAAAATATGCGATGAAGAAATCACCAAGGTGTATCTAAAATATTCCAATTACCTCTTTCGTTCCCTCTGCCCGGCTTTCTCGCAATGTCGCGCTACTTATTCACTTGTTCCGAGTCACACTAGCATTAACATGTGTCCACTGTCTTGGCGCTGATGATGATACGATTATGAATACATAAATTATGATAAACATGTCTTATTTATTCCAAGTGCGCGAAACTCGGAAAGACCCTGCCCCAGAGACGCGTTTCCTGCTTATTGGCCCGTTGAGTAATTCGAGTCTTGAGAATGGCATTTGCATAATTAGTGTCGTTGGACGGAAGACGAAGACAACTGGGACGTCTTTGGGTGTCGCTTCACTGATTTGTGAAGTTATTTTTGTCTTAAAAATCTCATTTAAGAAGAAAAAAAATTACTAGGATCTTCAGTAGCCCTCCCCCTTTCATTAGTAGGGCTACCCCTCCTCTCCAATATTTTTTGAAAATTAAGAATTCCAACCTAAAGTCTTAAAAATGCCGCTCCTCACCCTTGACCCACCTTGATCCACCTTAAACACCCTTCTGGAATAATTAAGAGGAGTCCTGAAAATTTGTACGAGTGGTTCTCTGAAGGTCCTTTGGAAGCCCTCTCAAAAGTACAAGGCAAGCAATTTTTGACATTTTTCTCAATGGGAGCAAAATAATATTTTTGGCCGAATTTTCAGCTTTTTTAATTTTTCCTGCCAAAACGGGCATTATTGAAAGACCTACATTGCCTTTGCCTGATTTATGGCGATTTTGAAAGTTCAAAGTTTAAGACTTGGTTGCATCAGGGAAAATTTTATAGGGCTAATGTATAAACCCGACTTTTAGTCTAGTCCTTAAATATTTTGCCAAAAACCTCAAGAGACTTTAATCCAATAATCTTCCATAGAATTTACCTAGAACGACGTTATTTTAGTATTCAAAGCCTAACCTTTATTTTAGAGCCCAAAAAAATTTTTTACCCCATTTTTGGGCATGAAAATTAAGCCTTAAGCCAAATCAAACAAACAATCATGAGGCTAAGCCGGCTCTCCCTCATAATGAGACATAAATGTCGACGTTTTAACACTCCAATTATGATCGCCGAAGCCGTAAAACGCTCAGTCGCACAAAAACGTCACTCCACTCGATGCTGGATCAGTAATTGACAAACCAATAAACTCTCTGTGACTGTTTTACAACCCGCAACCAATGCGATGGTGAAAAAGTCGTAGTCGTTTCGGATCATTAATCAATAAAAAGATTAAAATGTGATTGACCGTTCTCTTGCACTTTTTTCTCGCTTTTCGGTCCCGGTCGCCGTCTGTGAAAGGCCGCAAAAGCGTATTCCTCCCATAAAATCGACAACAATGGCTCGCAGGACAACTTCAATAAAGTACTGTAAAAGATTAATTATGAAGATGATATTCTTTCCCATCTTCTCGTCCTATATGCTCCTAATAACCTCGGCCGGGATATCTCTCCACTTTTGTCCTCAAATATCCAACATCATCGTCGCTTTTAGAGACCCTCAAAATTATTATAAATGATCCCATAAGGCAGGAATGGGCACAACAAAAGGTGAGACAGTTGTAAGTATAGTGGGTACATGTGTAAGACAAATGAAATGGGTCATTTTTAATTTAAAACGCTCTCCTGTGAGGCACAAAGCGAGCCGCCTCTCGGGACCGAGATGCCATGCCATTATGCTTTGTTAAGCGCTGGCGCTTGTCGTCTATTACGAATGTCATACAGTCTGGGACCGGAGTGTGCCTAATTGGATTAATCTGGCGACTTTGAGACCCTCCGAGAGGTTTCTCTGGGAACCCTCCGTTGATCTTGATTCAATTTATTATGGACTGACGGATACCTAAAAGCCCGTTTTAGCAGAGAAATCAGGGTTCAAAGTTCGGGAAAGGTCATTTTGACTAAATTTTGATAGGGAAGCTTTTGGAAGAAAATTGATAAAAACTACTAAATTTCGTTAAATCGAGTTTATTTTGGTATCAACAAATTTAAAAACGTTTTTTGACGTCTGAGACCTGAAAAACCCACTAAGTCCTCAAAATCAGAGACTAGAGAAAATTAGTTCAGAAGAATCAGAAATAAAGTCACAAAAAGCCCTTGATTTTTCCATAGAATTTTAGTAAAAGAAAAATGAGAATATCTCCCAAAAGAGGCTAATTTTATTCTAGAAAAGCTTTCGAGAGAAAATTGTTCAAAATTAGGGGTCCAAGATGGAGAAAAGGTCTTTCGAAAATTCCTAGAATATTCGAATAAGCCTTGAGACGTTCGCATGTCATGATGCCGCGAGTTGAGGCCCGCGAGAAAGACAGTGCAGTGGGAGAAAACACAAATCAGCACGTAATTGACACAACGACACTGCTCGAACACGGCTGAGGAGCGCAAAAAGAGCCATGGGAAAGCCAGAACAATGCACCATCTTGCTAATGTTATTAGCAATCAAGTCAAAGCGCGAGGCAATTAAAATCGCGTGACGTTTTTCTCCATCACGCTGAGCCGTCCAAGCTCATCGCAGTCACACAAATTGTGTCACTCACAGCGCACTGATTGGCATTCCGCCCGTAGTCCGTACACACACGCCGCTCCAAAGAGCCTCCTATAAAATGACGCTAAAATATGTGTCTGTATGCACATCTACCTCGCTTTTTTGCCCAGGTCTCTAAGCCGATAGTAATTACACTCTGCGAGCAGCGAGGCACATTGTATGTAAATTTGTCAAATGGTTGAGCTACCTTAGCAGTGCGTGATTATAGACGTCGCTGACGACGACGACCGTGTGAGAGATTCTCAATGACGACAACGCGAATGATGAGCTGGATATGATAATAACGTGTGACGGGACGGGTGTATGGGGTGAATGTGGTGCCTGTCATTATGTAGATTAGCGTATGCGTTAGTCACCAGTGTCGTGGAAACTATTTCATGCGTATACGTTTCGCATTTCTTTGAACTTTCAGCGTATGGACGGGAGAAGAAATCGCGGTTGCGGGGCAAAAACACGGAGGAATTTGTGCGCTTGAGAAAACATTGTTTTTTTCCGCTCGCATAATGACGACGACGATGGAGCGATTCGACGAGGCTCCGGCAGAAGCGCAGAGAAGTGAAATTGAACAGGTGTCGCTGGCAGGTCGTGCATCTGATTGCCTTGTTTGGGGTTCAAGGGCGTTGGTACTCAGTTGGGAGCGGGTTGAAGGCTCATCTTAAGCTTCTGAGTCATTTCAAACAAGGGTTTGATATTAATAAAATGTAATTTTTCTCAAATTTGGCGGAGTTTAAAATTTTCCAAGCCATCATAGAGGTCACCTTGAAAATTCTTCACTTGCCTAAAGTTGTTTGAAGTGTTTTTAACAAAACCTGACGTTCAATTTAAATTGATAAAGTCACTTTGAGACTTCATTAAATTTAAAAAAGTATTCAAACATTTTTAAAAATATTTTTAACTTCTTTTTATCACTCTAAAAGCTCTTATTAACTGAAGTTATGGCTGAAAATATGGTTCAGAATGATATTTTTTGTTGAAATGTATTTTTAAAAGGAATTATTCGTGAGAAAAATAAAACGACAAAATTCTTGAATCCATCAAATTCCTTAATATCTCCAAAGGTGCTCATAAACAAAACCGAACAAGCCCAGCTCGAGACCTCAATCACACCTAAATTAAAATAAATTCAAGTGAATTAAAGTGAATGACCATTTGACGCGCATTGTACACCATATTTCTACATGGAACATCAAATTACAGTGATATGTGACCACCTCGCACTCGAACACATGTAGTAGGAACGCTGGAACACGACTCGAGCCTCTCAAGCTAGTAGCCATCACAGAAATAATGGAAGCCATCAAATGAAAAAAGTCATGATGTGAAGTTTAATTTTTTGTTGGCCGCATGAATGTCGTGGATCTCCGTTTCGTACCACGTTGACTTGGTAATTTATCATTTTTGTCATGTTTTAGATTAGATTTTTAATTGATTTACAGAAACGCGAGGCAAAGGTGAAAAACGAAATACGAACGGCGTGTTGGTTTTGCCTGCTGGCCACGGCTCCGGCATCCGGAGTGTCTCTGAGATCCGCGCCATTATCTCTCGGGCTTGTTAGCCCGTTTTTGCGCAATCAAAGTAAAACAAACCGATTTGAGCAACGTGGCGTTTTGTTTCGCGATCGCGAGTCAAACTGTGAAATGCCCAAAAACACACATTGCGAGGCACTAAAAAGCAACTTGAGCATTTAGCTACTAAACGGTAATGGCCGTTACGATCGAGACTCTCAAGAGCAACAGCAGTGGCCACTAAATGTGCCCACTTGAGCTCATACCGACGCCGTCCAAATTTCCTAAACATTTACCTTAATTGTTGCGTTTACGATCGATTGCTGGCCATCTGTTACGTATCATTATGCTCCTATATGTATTTATCGTCTTTCCAAAAAGTGGTGTTTGATTTTATATCGCTCGCGAGTGAGCTCAAAAATGGCCCACAAATTATAGAAAAGGCACTTTTTCGGGCGTGCTGTTACTTTGCGGGCTGTAAATCAATCTCATGTGATGCTAGAGAAATTACAAGTCGGCTGACTTCTGGCACTTGTTTGCTACAATTTAAATCGTTTGTTGATTTTTGAGAAGAGTAAGAGAGATGAGTTGCCACGCCACGCCTCGCCAATCCACTCTTACGGTGTTTTGTGTCACTTTCCAGAGAGACCTCGTTGCTTGTCTCTGAACTTTAGCAGGACAATCTAGCCTTCAATCAATCCCCTGACAGGTGATTTCGCGAGCAAGAAGCACATTGAGATTTATGGCAGCGCACAAAGACCTAGGATTGACACGTAAATGAGGCCTTCTGGTCAGTATTCGTGGCGAATAGTCAGCAACTACCCATAAATTATGATCCAGCACCCGTCTTCCAGCTTTTATCTCTCAAAGTGATCTATTTTTGAATCGCGTTGCGCGATGTTGATATATTTTTTCATTAAAAATCCATTCGAAGTAATCATTTTTATGACACACGCAGAAGTGGAAGAAAACCAGATCCCGTATGGGAGACGAGACCTACAATTTCAATCAAAATGATGATGTCGACTTATAAAAAGATGAGACGAAACGCACAGCAGCACATAACTAATATAATGCCATCACTTTGATGGAGATGACTTTCATGAACTGTGCCTCGCTCTCTTCTCTCCGCCACAAGTCAAATAATAATAATCAAATTGGAAAATGGATCAACTTAGATAAGGATGGGATGGAAGCGCGGGAGTAATTAAGACATGTGGATCAAATGCGCCAAATAGAAGACAATTTAATTCAATTTCAAGACAGCTCACTGCCGAACGCTTACAATTCTGTGAAGTAATGATCGCTCTTAAGTGGTTTGTTTTATCAACACCACAGTTAACGTTTAATTGCACAACACGGCGCGCAGGCAAAATGGAACGTCGCGTTTCGAGGGAGGGAGACGGAGCTCCGACGACCTCGACCCACCAGAGTCTCCAAACAAAGGCTGGTGGTGCGCCTCTCATAGCTCAGATATTCAGGCTGGAATTGAGTAGATTTTAGTTTCAATTTAGTTAGGAAAAAAAAGCCAGAAAATTCTCTAGTTCTTTCAAAATAAAAATTTTAGTTAAAAAATCATCAGTTCATAATTTTTTCTCAAAACAAGTATGTATGGACCAGAAGGGGTCTTGAAAAAAAAATTGAAGGAGGTTTTTTGAAAGCTTATATGGCAATAAAATTGGGAAAAGGCTCTGAAGTCTTGAAGAAAAGTCTTTCTAGATATCTTGGGGGTCTTGGAAGGGGGTCATCCTGGTTCTCTGAGAGATGCAATGGAGGGGAATTTGGATAAGAAAATTAGAATACTTTCAGTTAGCAGTCCAGCTCCCAGAACACACTTCTAAGACTTGAAAAGTCCTTGAAACTCCAAAGAACAGACCAAAGCTCATATAACCAGTTAAAATGTTGGAAGTCAAAAGCTCAAAGTCTGCAAAAAAGGACCTAGGGCCGAGACCCCTCTAGTCCATCCATCTGTATGGCTGCTGAAACCGTTTAGCTGCACCCAACCACGGCTACTTATGCTCCGAGTAATGCACCAGGTCCCTCTAATTGCTAATTTTCTCATTACGGCACCGTCTTGGGTGCCCACCTATCGCTCCCCGCGCACTCACGTACGCCAGCGAGCGAAAATAGATTAACGTCTCTAACAAGTGTATGGGACGCAAACAACTAGAACTATATAATCGTGCACAAAGAACCCCAACTGAACTTAATTATTTTCATTAATTGTGTAAATAGCGCTGCGTTAAAGATAAAATATGGTCAATGACCAGTCCCGCGTATTTGCTTTGCGCGCTCGCAATTTTCGCGATTTGTTCAAGTAGCTACACACGCAAGATGCTCGCTATATTCCTCCTCGCGCTCACTCGCTGCCACCTACATATTTATTAATAGCCAGCACATACACAACAGTTAGTCATGCTTATTGTAAATTTAATAGATTAACATTAAACAATTAAATGCGTTTGAAATCATGATGCGTGTGTGTGCGCGCGGCTTCTCCGCGAATGCAAGTCAATAGTAATCAGCGGAGAAAATTGGTTCACTGCACCGAGCACACACTGAATTATGGGTGCAAGTAGTGATTTTATTGTGACTTGCTTTGTGTGTTAATGGACGGTTGTTAGGGCTAGAACTTCACTTAGGGCTCTGCTGGACCAGGAAGTGCTTTGGAATTAACGGAAAACTTAACGCTTTTTGAGCAATTGAAAATTCATTGAAATTGAAGACTCAAGGAAGACCAAGGTTTTTGAGTTCTGAGACTATTTTTGAGACTTTTATGGAGATTGAAAAAAATTCCCCAGAAATGAAATTTTTGACAAACCTCCGCTCGTTTACGAAAACTCGATTTCGGGAATTTTGGCCAAAAACTTTATGTCTCGAAAATGATCCCTGAAGGCTTAAGTCGACTCAGTTAAGCCCCTGAATCACATTAACGAAGCGTTTTGGTCAAAAAAGTGGGTTTTGGAGAAAATAAATTTTGACCCAAATTTGAAAAATGACCAAACCTCCACTCGTTAACAGAAACTCGATTTCTGGATTTTTACCCAAAATCTTGATGTCACGAAAATGGTCCCTGAGGGCTTCAATTGACTAAGTTTAGCCACAGAATCACGTAAATGAAGCGTTTTGGGCAAAAAGTGGATTTTGGAGAAAAAAAAATTTTTCCCTGAAATTCATAAAATGGCCAAACCTTCGCTCGTTTTGGAAAACTCGATTGCGGGATTTTTAGAAAAAAAAATTGTCACTAAAGTAGTCCTCTTAGGCTTTAATTGACTAAGTTTACACCTAGAATTTTACTCAAAAAATAAAAATTGGTCCTTTCCAGCATTTTTAAAAATTTTTTAGAAATGTCACGAAAAATAAATAAAATAAAGAGTTAAATTGCCTTCAAAACAAAAACTAGAACGGAAAAGATACAAAGAATAAGGACCCATTAAGTACTCAAGCGAGGTGTCTAATTAAGGCCCCCAGTCGAAGAGCTGCCATCTCGAGCGAACGAGTCATTTATAAATTCTTTTCCCACAATCAAATGAGCAATCTCCCAAATGAGTTCCCAAAATCCCTCGCAGAAATTACCTCAATGTCGTGCCTTGATGATGCTTCACTCCAGCGCTTTGATTGCCCCGAGTGCGCTGACATTTGAGGCTCTTTCTTTCTAACCCAGTCACATCAATCGCCGCTCATCTACCTGCTTTTCATCATACTCATATCCAAAGTCATCATATATAGATAGGTAATTCGCATATCATAATCACCGTCATCATCATCAGCATACATCTCTCGCTCCGCAAGCTCGCATCAAATCAAGGTGCCCCTCAGCGGAAATTTATAAACCATGTCACGAGTCACGACATACTGCAGCATGCAAATGTTCAGATGCAGTGCGGATAATTTTGTGGAAAGGCATGGAAGCAGAAATAGACCGTCGCATTGGCGCTCGGGGGGTCTTTTGGGAGGTATTATCTCACATTGTTGCGCGCGTCAGCATCCCCCCATCATGGCAGGTCTTTGTTTCAGCACCCATTCAGTCGCCAGAATATGTGAGGAGTCATGCTCCTTTAATTGCCGATCCATGGTGGCGCGGAATTCGTTCCAAATTAATTAAATTTTTTGTGTTTCGGGCTCGTTTATCTTCCACACCACGCTCTCGCTAATGTCGTTCGCTCCTTCCCGACCAGTCACACACTGGCTCGAGACCAGAGGCGGAGGATTAGGGGGAGTATCACTTCTTTCCATTTTTCTGTGAAGAAAAGTTCTCTAGAGGTCAAAATGGGTCTAAATTTGGGAGAAAAGGGCTTAAACTGGTTGATAAATGGTTTCTTTGTCCTTCATTTGAGAGGAAAAGCCTCGTAATTTTTTTTTTCTTGCTTTATTTGGAAGAAAAGGGTCCGGAAAGGGGAGCTAGGGGTCCATGAATTATTTCTTGCCTTTTAATTATGAAGGAAAAGACTCAAAACAAAAGCTGGGGTTATTTTAAAAATTATTCTTCCCTTAATCGGAAGAGAAAGGCTCAAAATGGGGAGCTAGGGATCCCTGAAAACATAATACTTCTCTTAATTTGAGTGAAAAAGACCCAAAAGATGCACTTGAGGTTAAGTAAAAAATTTCTTCCCTGAACTTGAGGGATGTGGCCCAAATGTGGGATTTAGGGGTCGTTCAAAAATTATTCTCACACATTAAATTTCGTTAATTTGGAAGAAAAGGGTTAAAGAGAGGCTCCAAAGACCCCCCCTTGTTTCAAAACCCAAAGACGCCCCTGCTCGAGACTAATGTGCGCGCCCGGGGCCGCTTCTAAAGGTCGCTCCGGTGCTTGGTGAGAAAATCCGAGCACCGCTTAGAAGGTTCCCTCGCCACAATCAGATTATCCCGCGCAGCTCGGCTAAAATATCAAATTAAACCGAGGAATGTAAAGATCATCATTTTGGCTCCGAGACCCGCCCTCCAGATACAATTAAAAAATTTCAATGTCTCTCAATTCCTTTCCTCCTCTTCGCGGATACTCGCCTCATACCTCTCCTGCCATGTCGCCGGTACGCGTCTCGCTAAAGTGCCATGCTACAGCAACAACAAACGCTTCTTCTCTCTCTTCGGCAATTGGAACGACCATCATCATCTCCATAACATTGTCTTTTGTGCTGTGCGACTTTTAATTTGCCTTACGCGCACACCATTATGGGTCTCCGGAGCACCATAAAGAATATAATACACTTCTACAAATGCGCGTGACAGAAATGAAGGACGAGGAACCGGTTGAGAAGAACGCGCGGACAAAAGCCGTTGATAATTTTCCCAATAAAAGGAGGATCACATTGACAGCGACACAAAGGGAGTCAAAACGAAGCGGAGAATCGACTCTAAATTGCACAATGCGGTCCCGATAAGTGACCCAACAAAGCAGATCTGATTGAAATAATTAATGATGTCACGTTCTAATCAAATCGACACACTTGCAGCTCCGACGCGGCTTCGGGAGATCATCATTCAGAATTTGTCACGCATCCTTCTCGACAACAAAGGCGACCGCTGTCCCGGAGATTGCCTCTTTTGCTTTTTTACTATCAAACACGGCTTTCCCCGACACCTCCAACCGCACCATTATAAATGACATGCCGTGACTTTTGATGTGTGTTGGGTTGGGTCGGGGGAGGGCGAGAATATCGAGATGTGGATTCTCAGAAGAAAGGATCTCTCGGATTCGATGCGGTGTAATAAATTGAGTAACGATTTACTTCTGATGCTTTTCGTTAATCAGATTAGAGAGGTGAAAGTTGGGCTCTGGGTTGCCTAATAAATTTTTTTATCCCAAATGTTCTAGTTTTTTTCAAAAGACTGGAAATAATGGTCTAAATGGATCCACTAAAGAGCTTAGAGGAGGTATGGGTCACAATAGGACTCTCTGCCCCACCCCAGATCTAGGAGCTTCAGATTGAGGTCAATTCGGAATCTGAAACCCTCTACGGACGAGAAGGAAGAGTTTTTCATACTTAAGAGTAGTCAAGAATTTTTTTGCGTTTGATCTCAGCTTGTATGGCACGTACAGAGGCGAGTGATAGCTTAAAAGTTGCGCAAACTCTCCTACACGGGACCAATTTACATTTTAAGTCTATGTTGTGCGGGGCCTCAGAGTTCTGGGAGCTCCCCTGGAGGCCTATAAAATGCCCATTCTCCACTATTCCCCTCCGGACCTCCGAATATTATATTTTTTCCAGATAGCCCATGAAAAATAAAGGTAAGTTTGCCACAAAAAATTCTAGCTCCGAGGGCTCCTTCTATTTATTTTTCATTTTTTTTCCGAAAATTAATTTCTCGAATTTCCATGATATGTGAGCTATCTGAGGGTGCTGTGGTTCTCAGGATGGTCGCAGCGAGCTCGTTGAGCCCTCAGAGAATCAGAAAAAATTTGAACTAAATTTTGAAAACAAGTTTTTGGGTCCAAAACGTCGAACAACAATTTTTCCTTGGAAAACTAAAACCCACCTACCCCCTCTGCCACATTCCAAGTGTATTTCCTCCTTCCAGGGACAAGGTTAAAATTCAAATGAGCACTTTTTGCAAGCCCACAAGTGTCCTTCTTAAAGTTACAGCTCGTCTTTTTGGCTCAAAAATCCCGTTCTGGAGCCCTGGAGGTTGTAACGGGTCAAGGCCTTTTTTCAACTGGAAAAAATTTCAGACCCTTGTGTGGTTCAATGGAAGTTTCCGTTTCTAGGGCATTAAATTGGGGTGCATTTTAAGACCTTTACGTAAAGAAGTAGCTCCTCTGTGCCCGAAATTAGGATCCCCCAAGCAGCTGTTATAGACACGATTTTTGAAGCGCCCATCAATTACAAACCCGTCCGAAATTACAAGTGTCAAGATCGACGACGACTCGTAACTCGAATCAATCATCGAAAACGCATTACGATTCCACTTTCGAGCAACGCTAAACACATTTGACATTGACTTATGTCATAGACACTCACAATACACCGATCGGAGCGTCATTATTATTTTTATTGTTGCCCACTGACTTCGACTTAAAACGACGTCATGCTCAATAAAAATACATAAAAGTTCTCTTCCATCAACTATCCCATCAAATACGTTCGACCGCGTCGTCGTGATGTACTCAGGAGTCATAAAAAGTAAATTCACCTCATCTCATCTCTCTCGCTACTCGCCAGCCCGTAATAAAGCACACCATATTAACCAAAATGACGAAGACGGGGACGATGAAGAGAGATGAGAAAAACACTGAAAAGATCACATAAATACCACTTTCAATCGTAATTAAAGTGTCAATTTTTTATCGTGTATTTCGTCTTGTTCTCCGACTCCTCTCGCCTCAGCTTTTGGTCACAGACCCGCGCAGCATTATTCTTGCTGTCATAAAACATGAACGAGAGGTAAGATGTTCAAATTAGAGACATCATCTCCACAACATTACTTATTAACTTTTTTCATCCCGATTCTGGGGACCGGAGCTCGAGCTTGCTGGGCACATGGACAAAAAGCGACATGACCACTGATCGCTTCCAAGTACAAACAATAGCAGCAGCACTTACTGGGGAGAGAGAAGAAACGACGATCGGGTTTTTGTGGCCGCACTGCACCGGGTTCGGCCACCGCGGCTGTGACTTGTCATTCGGAGGTACTTGTTTTGGGACAGAAAAACGTGTGTTCACGGCTGAAGTGCGTTTAATGCCGAATTAGATTGCTCCGAGTCATGACAGTGATGCCTCTTGGAACTGGGAGCACGTGCGAGAATGTGGCCTTTCTTTTCGCTTCCAAATCGTGGGCTAGCGAGATATTGATCGCTGTTATTGGCTTGGTTTCAGGCTTTCTATTTGAAAACTTTGGCTTCAAGGGCTCATTTGAGGATCACTAGGCTCTGAAAAGGTCCTTTTTTAGCAGAATTTGGTTGATTTTGACTCGGAAATTTTGATCAGGAGTTGACAATAGGGATCAGACTTGATCTCCTGTCTCTTGATCCGTCCAAAAATAAAATATTCAAGCCTATTTTTATTCCTTTAGGGACTTCTTTGGCCAGTTCAACCCAAAAGAGAAAGATTTTGAAGCCGAAACTCCCCGAAAAAAAGTCAAATATAGAAATGCCCCCAAGGCCGACAGTAGCAGAGGGCAAGATGGCGTCCCATCCCTCCGGCCATATGTCCCCTTGCCATCCCAGAACGGAGGGAGGAAGCGTAAATCCCGCCAACATTATTACGCTACCATGATCGTCCATTTGTAAAACTAAATCCTTACAACATCATCGTCATCGTCGCTGCACACATTATCTCCATTGTCAACAACATCTGTTCGCATCGGACTTACAACATAGAGCTTCAAGAGGATAGATAAGTGCTCAGAGCCATTCAAATATCACATATCCGAAATTGATGTGCATTAGCGACGCATCCCTCGTCATTCTAGCCCGATGCAATACTCCGAAATCTATCATCCATTGCGCAAACAACAACGTGCTTGCTTTCAATGAGTTCTTCACAAACTCTTACTCAAATTACATGCGACCCATTTTGTATTCACTTGGATTAACAATTTTTTGCGCATCACAGACCCCTCTCGGGTATGTCAATTGTGAATGCAAGAAGAGGACGAGGCGGAGCTTTGAGAGACACAATCACGACACATATCCCTCTTGGTCCCAGCGCATGCAGAACGCATCGGATGCATAAGGAACATAATTGAACCGTCCAAGTATGAAATATTGAGATTATTTGATACTTTTGTGCGTTCGGAGCTTTCGCAAGTACCGAATTACGCAAGGACGAAGGGACTTTTGTAATTATGAGATGTTGAGTCTTTGTTGGATTGTCAAGAATTGTCAGTTGAGTGCACATTGACGTAAGTGGGGGCCAGGTAGCGCCGGTCTCCGATGGGAAAATGGCTTCTGAGATTTCTGGGGAAGATAAGAAGTTTTCAGGTGGCCTTGAAAGAGGCTTCTTAGGACTTTAAGGGTCTTTGGGACCTGAAAAATCCTAAGTAGTCCCATATAAAGGGCTCTAGAAGCTGGACAAGGGTAAGAGAAAAATAATTACTAAAGTTTCGATCGAGAAATGTCTCAAAAATTGCTATCATTTCTTCTCTTTTTGTACTGATGGGCCTCTGAAAAGTTCCTTTAGAGCAGAATGTAGCTTGAGACTAGCTGTTTTCAACCTGGAAAAGGCTTGAGGAAGGTTCTAAAGCTGAATTGATTTTTTATGGTCGAATAAAAATTAACAAAAACTGTTGTGGAGAGCTCCTGATTTTTCCAAAAATTTAAGTTGATATTTTTGTAATTTCAATTGACTCACAAACGACCTTTAGAAGGCCCAGGTACTCGAAAAGTCACGAGACCCGGAAGCTGGAGCCCGCTTAACGCAAGCCATTAAGCCCAGCCGGGCTCAATGAGCCATAACCCAAAACCTGTTGCGAAATAGCGGAACCGAACAAAAACACATTCCACCGCAATCACTTTAATCTTGTCGCTCGAACTGCACTGGACACGATCATTATAATCGCCGTCGTCGCATGCATTATAATGGTTATTATTACATATTTATATCGCAGTAAAGCCGCAGCCACGGCGAACGGTGCTGCGTGGTAATTGCCCCCAGGAACATTTTACAATATGCTACGCGAACGAAAGAGTCATCAATAACGTGTTTTCGGGCTCGAACTCGGAGTAGCAGAGCGAGAGGAGGACTATTGCAAGCCGGTCCAGAGAACTTTGCAGTGTCTTGCGAACATTCCGAAGAAACCTCAAAGCAAACAATTGCTCTTGTTGTGATATACCTCAAATGATGAGCGAGCCAGCGAAACAACAACAACATTGACCACATTAATGTAACGCCCCCGTCATTATTAACATAAGAATTATTGGTATGTTGCACATTATTATGCAAGTTATGCGAGTGATTTGATGTGCTCCGGAGATATGTCCATGCATTTATCCCCAAATGCAAACACACACAAATCCCGGACCTCGTCAGCGCGCTCTATACTTAAGGCATACTAAATTATTGATTATGACATGCAAGGGAAAGACATTAATATATTGTGGTTTTTGCGCGTTCTCGTGTTTTGTTCCTCTGTGACTCTTTGCCAGCTCAAAGTCAATATTTTGCGTGCCTGAACCCTGAACGTACGTTCAAAGAGGAGAAAATGATGATGCTTATCGATTTATAGAATTCGCTCCGAGCGTAATTGACTTTGTTTTGTCTTTGCACCGTGGTCAAGTCGAGAGTGTCTTTCATATCCACCGAAGGAACGCCCTTTCGTGGCCGCGCCGCGATGCAACATGGCTCCGGTTGGCTTCAGAATGACGGACAGAAAGCCCAGCCACCTTAATGGCCTGGTATAGGGGCTCGGATCAATCAACGCCAACACAATCAATATCATTTGTCAAGGAACCCGCGTCTGGGCTCAACACTGGGCTAGGAAAGGATTATTCTAAGGTTTTTTTTCCCATAAAAATTTTCTGTTTCCAAAAAAGTCCTAAGAGATAACTTTTCTAAGCCTCAAAATCGTCCGTAGGTTTATTCTAAGCTTATCCAATATAGTTAACTTAGAATTCTTTAACTTAATTTGAATAAAAAAATTCTCTAAAAATTTTCAGTCCTTGGATTTCCACTTAAATTTGTTTTCTATGCTCTTGACTATTTCTTTTGAGTTCCTCATCTTTGTTTTGCCCGATCTTAGAGTTTAAAATGACATTTGCTCTAAAATAAGCTCCCCTTTAAAAGTCAAAACAGTACATTTTTTCACCTTCAGGAGACAAAATTGGACGTCCCCCCAAACCGCCTTAGAATAACCCCTAATGGCTCCAATAAAGTGGAATGACAATTGCAATCAAATGCCCAACCGAAAACTAATTATGGGCAACATCGGTGATACAATCGCCGCCACAATAATACATAATCCAATGTCGACGATGAAAAATGTTTCCAAACATTGAACCACATCATATTGATTAATAATATCGAGATTACCATTATTATTATTGGAACCACTGGTCCACCGTCCAACCGCTCCATCGTCCAATGAGATGATGAAAAAACGTACATCACATTTCCAATCACAAGACGAACCACAAGCAGCCACGAAACAAAAGTCGATCGCGTCCACCAAAAAAATATAAATTAGATTTTTCAACGCAGATTACATTTTGTTGTTGTGCCCCATTCCAATTTGAGCGTTTTTAACCATATCATGTTTGTGCTGTTGTTACACATTGCGCCGCGTCGTTTTTTTGTTGCGTTTCCCGTGTACCAGTGTCCAAACACTGCTGGTCATTTGATTGAATTTCGTGAGTAAACGAGATCACCTCTCGGATATGTCATAATCTGGTTTCACCTCCTCCCATTCCCTCGACACACAAATATATATTTGGAACAAATCACGCCAGTGGGCTGAAACGAGATGCAAGATGGGACCCAGAGATGGTACGAGCGAGCGACACGACCCGTAAATGACAATGTGACACAGAGACGTAACTAGGGGGGGGCTAGGGTAGGCTTAGCCCCCCCGAGCTTTTTCAGAAGGGCCCCGTAGGGGCCCCGAAATTTAATTATTATTTTAAAGGCCCCGAAGGGGCCCGATTTAAAAAAATAAATACTAAAATAAGGCCTTTAAAGGGCCCATATTTTAATTTGAGGGGGCCCCTATTTTTGAATCAAGGGGCCCACCGTTTTATTCGAGGGGGCCCCCGTTTTTGATTCAAGGGGCCCCCATTTTTTAATCAAGAGGGCCCACTTATTGAATCAGGGGGCCCACCAGCTTATTCGAGGGGGCCCGCATTTTTGAATCAAGGGGGCCCACTTATTGAATCAGGGGGCCCACCAGCTTATTCGAGGGGCCCCCACTTTTGAATCAAGGGGGCCCACTTATTGAATCAGGGGGCCCACCAGCTTATTCGAGGGGGCCCCCTTTTTTTAATCAAGGGGGCCCACTTTTTGAATCAAGGGGCCCACCATCTTATTCGAGGGGGCCCCCTTTTTTTAATCAAGGGGGCCCACTTTTTGAATCAAGGGGCCCACCATCTTATTCGAGGGGGCCCCCGTTTTTGATTCAAGGGGCCCCCAATTTTGAATCAAGAGGGCCCACTTATTGAATCAGGGGGCCCACCAGCTTATTCGAGGGGGCCCCCTTTTGAATCAATAGGGATAGGAACAGTGCCGCGTTTATCATATGGACAAATTGGACACTGCCCAGAGGCCCCCAAATCTTGAAAAATTCGGTAAAATTTTGGTCAGAAACTTAGCACTTTCCGCCCCATTTTATTTAGCAGGGGGCCCCACATTCATGTCTTTAGGGGCCCCATTTTATTTAGCAGGAGGCCCCACATTCATGTCTGTAGGGGCCCCATTTTATTAAGGAGGCTCTAAATTCTTCAAAACTTAAAAAGGCTTTAAAAATTTTGCGCCTGCGGCGCACTGTTTTACTTTCATTTTTTACATCTCAGTCCTTTGAAATACATAAATTGCTTATGACCCAACACAACTGTGACTTTTTCAACAATTTGAAGCTGGATAGGGATTTTAGTCATTGCTTTTGATTTCTCGATTCTTAAAGGAGCTTTAAACATGGTTTTCTTATTCTCAATTATTGCATACTCCTAAAAATTTTCGCGCCTGCGGCGGGCCTTTTTAAAAATAAATTCCAAAACCGCTCCAAATTTATGTAAATAATTTAAGATACATTTTTGACATATATGGTCTTACAAAAATGTTAGAAAATTTGTGTGGAGGTGGGTGGCCGCGAAATAAAAACGGCCTCGGTTATTCATTTAAAACACGTGACATAATATTTTGTACATAATATTTGTATCAATATAAAAAATTAAATTAAATCAAATCAAAATACAAAATCGAAGATCAAGTATAAGAAGTGCATTTTCCCGGGTTTATATTGTGAGGGAATCTAATTGTAAATGGTTCACGAATTCAGAAATTTATTCAGAAAATGTATTATGAATTTAAATAAGATTCCCTCAAAATATAAACCCGGGAAAATGCACTTCTTATACTTGATCTTCGATTTTGTATTTTGATTTGATTTAATTTAATTTAATTTGATTTGATTTAATTTAATTTAATTTAATTTTTTTACTCATAAGTTCTACTCAAACATTTTTACTCTTATAAACTTTACCAACCTTTTTCGGTAATTTAGATAAATAATTTAAATTTCAGCCTGAAAGGCTAATCCACATGAATTTGCTTCCCAAACAAATTTCGGGAGTTCCCCTCTCCGCCCCCTTAGTTGATAGAAGCATACTATAGGAATGTTTTTTGCTCAAATAAAAGCCCCCTAAGAGTTTCCAAAGTTTGAGCTCAATCGGACGATCTTGAAAATTCGCCCATTTGTCTTCCAAGGGGAGCCACAAGATTATATTCAAAGGTTTCCTGATGGATTGTTTTACGTTTCTGAGACCATGTTTTGAAGCAAATGTTTCTAATAATGTAATTTTACGTGCCTATTTTGAATTTCAGCTCAATCGGAGTAACTAAATTTTCCCCCCTTCGGAGGCCTCTCACCCCACCCCCTTAAGTGATAGGGGCATACATGTGTTCTATGATTTGCTAGATTTAATGTCAACTACAACATATCCAAAATTCAGCTCAATCGAACGAAGTATAAGGAACTTTCATACAACGGGTTTACCCCCCTCACTCCCCCCCTAGGGGTAATGGGGGTCTAAGATGTCTAACCTTCCACCCTACAGACCATGTCCTACACGATGCAGAAAACCGCAGGTCTCTATCTCTTCTGGTTCTTGAGTTATAAAGTTTCGGACGGACAGACGGACAGACGGACAGACGGACAGACGGACAGACGGACATAGCAGATGCAATAGTGCATTTTTTCTCCATTTGAGGGAAAATGCACTAAAAATCAAAATACAAAATCGAAGATCAAGTATAAGAAGTGCATTTTCCCGGGTTTATATTGTGAGGGAATCTAATTGTAAATGGTTCACGAATTCAGAAATTTATTCAGAAAATGTATTATGAATTTAAATAAGATTCCCTCAAAATATAAACCCGGGAAAATGCACTTCTTATACTTGATCTTCGATTTTGTATTTTGATTTGATTTAATTTAATTTAATTTGATTTGATTTAATTTAATTTAATTTAATTTTTAGTGCATTTTCCCTCAAATGGAGAAAAAATGCACTATTGCATCTGCTATGTCCGTCCGTCCGTCCGTCCGTCCGTCCGTCCGTCCGTCCGTCCGTCCGTCCGTCCGTCCGTCCGAAACTTTATAACTCAAGAACCAGAAGAGATAGAGACCTGCGGTTTTCCGTGTCGTGTAGGACATGGTCTGTAGGGTGGAAGGTTAGACATCTTAGACCCCCATTACCCCTAGGGGGGGAGTGAGGGGGGTAAACCCGTTGTATGAAAGTTCCTTATACTTCGTTTGATTGAGCTGAATTTTGCATATGTTGTAGTTCACATCAAATCTAGCAAATCATAGAACACATGTATGCCCCTATCACTTAAGGGGGTGGGGTGAGAGGCCTCCGAAGGGGGGAAAAATTTAGTTGCTCCGATTGAGCTGAAATTCAAAATAGGCACGTAAAATTACATTATTAGAAACATTTGCTTCGAAACATGTTCTCAGAAACGTAAAACGATGCATCAGGAAACTTTTGAATACAATCTTGTGGCTCCCCTTGGAAGACAAATGGGCGAATTTTCAAGATCGTCCGATTGAGCTCAAACTTTGGTAACTCTTAGAGGGCTTTTATTTGAGCAAAAAACATTCCCATAGTATGCTTCTATCAACTAAGGGGGTGGAGAGGGGAACTCCCGAAATTTGTTTGGGAAGCAAATTCATGTGGATTTGCCTCTTGGGCTGAAATTTAAATTATTTATTTAAATTACCGAAAAATGTTGGTAAAGTTTAGAATTAAAATTTATAAGTAGAACTTAAGAGTTAAAAAAATAAATTAAATTAAATTAAATCAAATCAAATTAAATTAAATCAAATTAAATTAAATTAAATCAAATCAAAATACAAAATCGAAGATCAAGTATAAGAAGTGCATTTTCCCGGGTTTATAATTTGAGGGAATCTTATTGTTAATTGATCAAGAGTTCAGAAATTGAGTATTATGAATTCAAATAAGATTCCCTCAAAATATAAACCCGGGAAAATGCACTTCTTATACTTGATCTTCGATTTTGTATTTTGATTTGATTTAATTTTTTTACTCATAAGTTCTACTCAAACATTTTTACTCTTATAAACTTTACCAAACTTTTTCGGTAATTTAGATAAATAATTTAAATTTCAGCCTGAAAGGCTAATCCACATGAATTTGCTTCCCAAACAAATTTCGGGAGTTCCCCTCTCCGCCCCCTTAGTTGATAGAAGCATACTATAGGAATGTTTTTTGCTCAAATAAAAGCCCCCTAAGAGTTTCCAAAGTTTGAGCTCAATCGGACGATCTTGAAAATTCGCCCATTTGTCTTCCAAGGGGAGCCACAAGATTATATTCAAAGGTTTCCTGATGGATTGTTTTACGTTTCTGAGACCATGTTTTGAAGCAAATGTTTCTAATAATGTAATTTTACGTGCCTATTTTGAATTTCAGCTCAATCGGAGTAACTAAATTTTCCCCCCTTCGGAGGCCTCTCACCCCACCCCCTTAAGTGATAGGGGCATACATGTGTTCTATGATTTGCTAGATTTAATGTCAACTACAACATATCCAAAATTCAGCTCAATCGAACGAAGTATAAGGAACTTTCATACAACGGGTTTACCCCCCTCACTCCCCCCCTAGGGGTAATGGGGGTCTAAGATGTCTAACCTTCCACCCTACAGACCATGTCCTACACGATGCAGAAAACCGCAGGTCTCTATCTCTTCTGGTTCTTGAGTTATAAAGTTTCGGACGGACAGACGGACAGACGGACAGACGGACAGACGGACAGACGGACATAGCAGATGCAATAGTGCATTTTTTCTCCATTTGAGGGAAAATGCACTAAAAATTTGCAGGAATATTCTGTACAGAATTTGTATTTTTATAAATTTTTTTGTTTATTTATGAATTTAAATTGTAACCCATCTAAAATTTCGGTCAATAAGTGAAAAAACCTATTTGATGTAGAAATTAAATTTTTATTGGGCTAAGGGGGGGGGGGCGTCTTTAAAAGTGCCCAGGGGCCCCCAAGTAGGTAAACGCGGCACTCGATAGGAAGGGGGCCCCCGCTCCAGGTTCAGCCCCCCCGGTTTCAAATCCTAGGTACGTCTCTGATGTGACAGCCATTAAATGTGTCACATGCGTGTGTGAGAACACGACGGAGATTTGTGTATGGGAGGATTTGTGTGATTGACGTGACAAAGGTGTGTACAAAATGGTTGCAATATGCGGATTGCGTGACAAATACGGAGAAAGGAAACGATTCTGCTGCGATATGGGGTTCCACTTTTCCGCTTCTAGGGAAAAGTGCAGTTTGTCGCATGTGCCAGTCGGGGGCAATTTGGACTTTCCCGAACGGCTGTTCCGATTTTTAATTTTTCTTGGGGACTTTCTACGAGTTTTCTGGCTTTCTGAATCCATTCGGAAAATCTTTGAATTTTTATGAGTCCATTTCCATGGTTTTAAAAAAGACTGGAGACATTGTAACGCTCCTGAGACTGAAAATCGTTAAAGGAAAGCTTTGAAAAAATTGACGTCTCAAATAGACCAAAACCAAACTAAAAAGGGCCTCAATAAGGTGTCTAAATGACGTTCCGGAGACTGAAAATATTTTAAGGAAAGCTCTGAAAAAATTGATGTTTCCAATAATCAAAAACCAAGCTAAGGAGGGCCTTAATGAGGTGTCAAAATTACCGTTTTTACAGTGGCTTCTAGAAAACTTGGAGGCCGTGTAAACGCACCTTAAGCTTTCCTTGACGAAGCAAAATTGTCTGTTTCTTTTTGATAAGAAGCTAAGAGCGGTGGAAAAGCAAGAAGAAATTCATCTCGTCTCAAGGAGTCAAAGTTCTTCTCCTCACTTTCTTGGAAAAATCCAAGTCAAAAGTCGTAACAGCCTAGCGAAGGAGTCATATGTGACAGCGCTCGCAATACGGCGACGGCCATTTTTTCGTAATTTCAAAAGTCTTTTGTCACGCACGCAATAACTAACGTCAATGTACAAGTACGGCACAGCCCGCAAGTACACGAAGTAATTGAGTAATGCTTGTATATTTTTTTTTCACAGCAACAACATACCTTTTTATCTTCACTTCACCTCTTTCAATTTATTCAATTGCTGGCAATGTGTGTATTGATTGTTAATAATGCAGCAGATCCACTTCAGCTCAATTACTCGTCGTCGACGTCGTCATTATTGTCGTTAGAAAGGATAGCATATGGCTCCTTCCCTCGTCATCGAACGAAAGGATTCATTTAGGCGTCCGTTGTCTGACGGCCCATAATCGCTTGTCTAAAGAGAGCGAGAGATGGGATTTTTCGGCAAGTGAAGGCAATTAGGGGAGAGGTCAGAGCGCGAGATTAAAAAAGTTTTCTCATTTCCCGAGCTCCTTTTGTTTCTCGTTTTTGCCCAAATGCCCCTCGTCGTCTGTTTGTGCGGGCCATTCCTATGCAAATTTAGCACTCCAAAGGTCACGGTTGCTTCAGCCAGCGCCGCGCCACGATACAATCTTGACAATATGGCCACACCAAACTACGCGATTCTACATTGTGATACAAAAGAGCTTGCGAAACGGGCGTTTTGGGCGTAGTCCAGCGCAAAGGCGCAATCTTATCTGCCCCAACTAGGCCTAGCACACGCAGCATCATAATGATTGTCTCTAATTTTGCATTATTACTGCACTATTAACTCCAACTGCCAGTGCCACACGGTCTCCATCTCTACATGTACAACAATGTTTGCCTCCGGGACCTTTTTATTCCGCGTTCTATGGCATTATGTTCGTACACTTTTCTCTCGCTGCCTCGCTGGACCCGGCGATTGTTTGCTCTGGTCCGCGCCAAGCGAGCTGAGCAATTTCACGTGATTTGAGATATGCAAATATACATATGAGCAGCGATGGGACCTTGGGGACCTCAGCTCATTTTTAACCCTTGTTCGGTTTTGGTCGAAAAATTTACTTTTAATGGAAATTTACGGTTCATTCTTTTCACGGTCAACCAACATATTTTTTGAGAAATCTTACACTCTCATCGAAAAGAATTTTTTGAGGAATCTTCAACCTTCATCGAGAAGAATTTTTTCCCGAAGACTTTAGAGAAAATACAAGTAAGCTCTGAGAGAGTTAAAAAGCCGGACTCGAACCCACATCCCTGCTACGGTTCATGATTAATTAACTGTACATTTAACTGAGTATTTTTGAAAAATATTTTTTTCTAAAAATTGTGTAAAAGTCTAAGGAAAGAAAAAAATTATACTCAAATACTTAAATTTTAATTTAAAAATTATCAAAGGGACGGTCTTCTTACCCCCGTCCACCCTACTGTTAAGAAGTTATAGTCATATTTTGGTGCTAAAACTTCAATAAATAAATAAAGAGAAGTTACAGCTGATTTTTAAGAAAGAAAATATTTTTTTCTATGAGCTTTAAGAAGCCCTAAATCCTTTTCCTTATACGAAATAGACATTGTTTTGTAAAATTGTAACTCAAATGGTTAAAAAACAAAAATAGTTTTTCCAAAAATGTGATGCATTAGAGGGTTAACATTTTAGAAGCCCCCTCCCGAGCCCCACCCCTGGCCCCAATGTGCGCTGTTTACCCACAAAACCCCGGCCCGCAAAACAAAAACCCGCTCCCCGTTCTGCGACCGCTTATATTATGATATTTATATATATTGTATAATAAAATATAAATATGTGATATTACATTAGAGATATTCAGCAAATAAAATGTTTTTAAATGATACGAACGGAGCTGAGCCAAAAACACCTCCGGGCGTTTTCATTGTGATGCTGCATTGTGTTTTGTTTTGCGTTATTCACCCGTCAAATCTAAAATTACAAAAACAAAAAGTTGCCAATCAATATGTTTAGATGTATCAAATTATGGCCGATTAAATCCTTATCAACCAACTGCTCGCTAGATGTTGTCTGAAATTGGCGTGACAGAATTTTTACGGTGCCCAAATTGCGTGTCTGCGCAATCATATTTTCATGGTTCTCTTTCCGTAATGAAGGCGATGTCGAGGGGCCCGGGTCGAAGAGTACATAATTACGGGTTTCGAAGATCGTGAAATTGATCGCATTTAGAGTCGTCAAGGCTAGAGAGGCCCTTTGAATTAAAACATTGCTCACCCACCAAATTACGGGTTTCTTGCCTTCGCTTTCTGCCCGACGTTCCCTCGCCGGTAAATTTATTGTGTAGACATTCGGAAAAGATGTCATTCTGATTAAAATAAACAAAAAGCGCTAATGTAGGAAGAGGCAGAAGACCGGGCACCGTCTTATTCGAGTTGTCGCGGACCGGCCGTTCCAAAAGGCCGGACACATAAATATTTATAAAGGAAGAAGTGATTAAAATTGAAAAGTCGTACGTAAAACGAGAGAATTATTGCGACAAATTATATGTTGGGAGCCCGGGAATGGGACAAGGTGGATGGATATCTTGGCTCGTCTTAGCAAGAAGGGATTGCGCACTTTCGTGTAGCTCTAACGTGCAATAATCAAGGCATGACTATCTTATATCAACATTGTATCAAACTAGATCATCGAGCAAGAGCTATGATTTGCAGGTGGGAGTCGTTGACTTCGAGAAGAGCTACTGAGTGAGCGAAATTCCTCAAAGGTAGCCTAGTTAGGAGGTAGACGTTGGTGTTTTAAGGCCTATTGAATTTTTGAATTGCACCATGAATGGCTGAGACGACTAAAAGGCTCTCCCTTCAGCTCTTGTGAAGCTTAGTTCAACTCTGGAAGCGACCTTTTTAGTCCTGAAGGTACTCATATCAGCTTTGGGGCCGGCTGTAATATTTTAAACGCCCTTACATACTCAAAAAATCCGTCTAAAGTGTCGTAAAAATTCAAATAGGTTTAAAAAAATTCACGAGACGTCTCAAAAGAAGCAAAAAACGAGCCAAGCTGGACAAACTTCCCCATCCAAGACCTCCAAACGACCTTTAGTCGCTCTAGAAATCCATTAGAAGGCTCCTCGTCAGCGACTCAGCAGGTTTGCGAGTCTTTCGACACGACACCTCGGCTCGAGTGCGTCGAGCGCAAATATTTTCCGCAAGAAAACGTGCCGAAGCCCATTTATTTACTCATCGAATGACTTGCATAAAGCCCCCCCCGTCAGACAAGATCAAATGCTGAATTAATTACTGTATTTTCGTCACCTTGAGACTCGGCTCACTCTCTCAGACACCTCCATTGTTCCAGTTCCTCCGAAGACGGGAGCCCAACTTTCAATTGCACCTTAATTTGTTTGCATTAACAAGCTACACGAATCTCGCGTTTCTGCGATTTCTTTCGCTCGCCACATGCCACATCGAAGCCGTTTCGCGACCGTACTCGGTGCAATCTCATATCAACATCGCTCGCATCCTCATTACTAATGCGAGCGGGCAAAAAAATGAAAATTGAAACGCGAAACGCAAAATTTCACAGTGTCTTGCGCTCGATGCTCGCATTATTGTTTATCACGCCGAAACATATGATTAGAAAAGAAATGTGATGCCAGCTCCTCAAGCTTGTAATGCGTGCCTGCGCGCGCTCTTTTACAATGAAATGCGTCTCCTCAGTGGAGGAAAAAATGCTCAACTCGAATATTGTTGTATGCCAATTGGCAGAAACAATGTGCGCTAGTCGAGTCGACTTTGTGCAATTAAAAAATGGAAACTCGTTGCACCAGCGCCGCATGTGTGTGCTCAGGCCCTCTTGTTAATTATTATATTTGCACATGATGATGATATGCACTCGTATATGAGCTAAAGTAGCTGAAGGTTGCTAATAATAGGTAACAAGTCTCTTGAGCAAACGCATTCTAATATTGCGTGAATCTTCTCAGTTTTCTTTTATTTCAATGCACAGCAAATTAATTTGATTTTCATATTTATTATTATGCAAATGAGATTCACATTGGATACGTGAACCGGCAATAAATTGAGGCAGACGTTTTTATTTTTTATCGGGGGAAAACTTTTTGATGCAAATTTGCGCCTCAGGTGGTGACTCTGGAGACTCTTTAAAGGATTTAAAGGCTTAAATCAGGCACTTGGTGGTTTTTGGAGGAATAAGGGTACCTTGAGGAGGTGCCAACAGGAGCCTGAAAAATTTTTATACATGTCAAAAAGGGTCAAATCGGCCCTAGATTTTTCGCAAAAATGTGCTCTCTCTGCTTGCTTCTCTGTTCAAAGAAAAATCCGGGAAAAATCAAAAGTCTCAATTTGAGATCTGAAATTAAAATTTTGCTGGATTAAAAAGACTTTTGAGGTCCATTACGGCTTAGTTGGGTCTTTAGAGCCTCTTTTCTGCTAAAAAAAGACTTGTGGCTTGACCACCGCCTAAGCAACTTCCTGACCGACCACTCACGCAGCCCCTCCCCCCTCAATCACGCAATTAATTACCCACTTCTGACATCCGAACATCTTTATCTCCGCACCAAGCCCACCTTTGCCTCGTTCGTGGAATTCTAAAAACCCATCATCTGCTGCCGATTCGCCCTCAGGTACTCCCTCTGCGGCACCGTTGAATGTCCATCGATAAAACCGCAAATTTACTTCGTCAACCAATTTCGGACTGTGTTTCTGACAATAAATTAAAAATTACCACCGCATTAGACACGAAAAGTGACCGACATTAGCGACTTGGCGAGCACATGGGCGACCCCAGAGGGGCGATTGTGGTTTCACAACTTCTCTCCCTCCACCACGCAGCCTCAGTGAGCTTTGGCAGCGACTTTCAATTACGCAACCTTAGCATGTGGCTAGAATGCCTTTGGGAGCGAACTAAAATCCGCTGCCACCGCAACGAGTAGCAATTTTGTTCGTCGCCATATACACCGTCTGTTCCTCAGTCGCTCAGTTTTTAATAAAATTCTCTATGGGTGGCCAAAATATATTAAAAAAGTGCCGAGAAAAAGTAAACTTTTTTATTGTATTTAATTTTGTATGAATTATTGATGTAAAATACAAATCATCACCCGGGAGTCGGGACCCAAGAAGCGAGAACACAGAAAGTGGGCCGAGATATGGGCCAGTTGCTGACGGACAAACAAATGCGAGAAGTCTGGTGCATCCTGGGGTCAAAGAGCCCGACAAAGAGACACAGTCATTAACTCACAATTGGTTTGCGGGTGATTCGCTTTGTGTCTTAGCAACAGGAGACCTTTCTTCCACTGCCGTGAGCCGCAAAAACTTCTTAAGCTTGTGATTTATGGCGGCTGAATTAATTTTTAAAATTCTGTGATTTAGCTAAAATTTTTGCCTCGAGAAGGAGCTAGGGCTTTTTTTACTATTTTGGGTAATTTTTTCATTTACCGGCAGACCTGCTAGATTAATCAATACAAAAGACACTGCGAGACATGCATAGGTACAGCTCAGAGGACCGGGAGAACAAAAGCTGGCGATGATAATAAAAAAGATGAGATTAATATTTGTGAGATAACAATCGCAAGGAAGGGAACAATATCGTACGCAAGATGCACAAAAGGTCTCGGAGAAGACAACACAAAACGAAGAATTATGATTATTAATAATAGTTGCTCCGGGTTCTGGTTTCCCTCCAATCACTTCGGCACTCTCGGCAGGTAGGTTTCGTCAGTCATAAAATATGAATTACTCAATCTATTCCTGGGCGAGGACGTGAATCTTTTATTAGACCAAGATCGTCTTCACCCACTTTTCACTGGCAGTTCTGCCGTCCCAGCCTTCCCGTGGCCGTTTTCCGGTAGTGCACGGCCGCCCACGCCTCGTCTGGGAGACACAGACTCCCGTCCACCTTGGAGGTCTCGTAGAACCGCGTGATCTGGTAGTGGTGCGGCTTCATCTCGACGTTGCGCTTCTGGAAGGCGGCTTTGATCTCCAGGAGACGAGCGCAGGCCAGCTCGTTGCCGCTCAGCCAGACGGTCTGGAGGTGGGGGAACTGGCGCAGGAGCAGCTCCTCGTCCAGGTCGACGATGTAGTTGGAGTGGAAGCTGAGGGTCGTGAGGTCTCTGGCCCACCGGAGGCTCTCGAAGGGGAACTCGGGCAGCTGGTTGACGGCAATGTGGAACTCCAGGAGCCTCGTCTGGCTCTTGAAGAGGTTGCAGTCGATGAACTTGAGCCTGTTCTCACTGAGGAAGATGTGCTCCAGCTTGGCGTTGTGCTGGAAGGTCTTGGGAGCCAGAGTTCCCATGCTGTTGCCGTGAAGACTCAGCCACTTGAGCTCGGTGCAGCGGGAGAGGGCGTCTTCCAGCACGTTCACGACGGACAGGGTCTTGAGGTCGAGGCTCTGGAGCTGGGTGAGGGTGTTGCAGACGGACGAGGAGAAGGTCCTGATGGTGGAGGACTCGAACATCACCTTCCTGGTCTCGCTGGCGGGCTTGTCGGAGCTCACGGAGAGCCTCCCGAGGTCGTCCTTGCTCTCGATGTGGGCGAAGACGCACCACCCGTTCTCGTCGGTGTGACAGACGTGCGGAAGTGGGGAGGGCGAGGGGCTTCGGGATGACGCAACCGGCGCACTTTTTCCCTTCTGATTGGCAGCTGACGCGATTGCAGCGATAGAAATGACGATGAAGCACAGTCGCATGTTTCTGGACTGCTGTTTTGACTTGGACTGAGAGCTGCAATTTTTACAGCCGGCCAGAGGTCTGTTCCGTCCCGCGAGAATAGATAAGTTTGTCACTTTTGACAGCGTGCTGTCTTTCATCACATTCGGGTTATCGCAGTAATTACGCGGAACTTGGGGTTTAGAAGCTCGTGTCGCCATTTCAGTTTGAGTAGGAATTTTGCTGGGGAGTTTTTTTGGCTCCTCCTTGTTGACTTTTTTGGACATAAGATGTGTAATTTTGTGAGGCTTTGGGCTTTCATTTTTAGGATTCAGGAGTGTAATTTTTAAGCAAGACTCAGGGATATCATTTAAAGGGCCCAGGACAAAATTTAAAGGGCTCTAAGGCGTCATTTACTTTGTCAAAATTTGTCAAAAATTTGAAGCAAATTTCTAAAAATAATTGAAATACCCTTTTTAGGACTTGGGAAGAGTCAGGAAGTCGAGGGTAGCTAAACACCTAGCTACACCTCTGAGCAAGGGGACCTCCCAAAAAAGCCTCAAAAGCGAGACGATCAAATCAAGATGTTTCTCACGACAATGGACGCAAACTCTCTGGGCTTCGAAACATTAACCTTGAACACTTTTGACTTTGCTTATTCACGCACAGACACATTCAGCCTTCGGGCTAAAGGTGCGTCGTCGTCATCGCCGTCTCCTCCGAGCTCGAAAAGAAACCACCTCATGATCATTAATATTCCGAGCCGAGTGAACGTCCCTGCGGCGGCACATCTCAAATAAAATCTGACGAACATGATTGACAAGTCGTCGAAGACTATCTGGGAGCGAGAGGAGATAAAAGGTGCAGACAAAATCGTCGACAGCAGAGCACACCAAAAACACAAAAGTCAAAGATCCTTCTGGTTCTGTGGCGCACACACACAATCTGATTAATCACGATCCTTTGTGGGCCTGGCAGGTTCACTTTTGTGCAATCCACTTGTCCCAAAGTGTGTCGAATGCGTGTCGCTCAGTTCCCAATATTTATCTTTTGTGTTCGATCGGACACAGCCTTTTCACAAATGACATATAATTACACCTGGGATGGGACTGTGGGACCCTTCGCCGAGACACGCAGGTAAACTCCGGGGCTTGACATCTTGACAATAAAAAGTCACTTGTTGTCGATGTGCGAGCACCAAACAGCCTCTTTGTCAATGGTAATCTGTCCGAGACACACAAAATTTGTATCTTGTGAGCACACGAAAGACGGAGAGAGAGGAAGGTGCAAGAGGTGAAGGAAGAAAAAACCCAAGACATGTTTGCAACACTTCAACAATGAAGCAATAAAAGACACATGATTGACTCCGACTCGGTGTACGGTATTGAGTGGTGACGGTGACTATTTGACGACTATAAAAAAGTAATAAGATTTTTTGGGATGGGCGTAGCGTTTCTCTTCGGAATTTCATTCGATTGTGTTGCTTTCGGGCCCATACCAGTTTCGCCACAGAGACTTTTTTGACGCCTAACAGTGTGAATAATTGTTCAATTATTGTGACACCCGATATTGACCTTTTGTGGCTCGAAACAGCGGAGCCCGTCCGTGTTGCAAGAGCCGTGTCGTCGAAAACAATTTTGAGCGAGGTTGATCGTGAGACAGCGGAGGTTGGGAAACGCTGCTGGCTGAGGTGACCCTTTGGAGTGGAAAGGGTGTCATATTTTCCGTGATTTTTGGGCCTTAAATTTTTTTTGACTAGTTAAAGGACATTTTCGGATATTTTTCCCTGAAACAAGTTGATTCTAAATGAGCTGAGATAATTGCGAGTCCTTAAAAATAATCTTTGGGGGCGAAAACAACGAGTTTTGAGGTCAATAGTCTCAATAGATATTATCTTATCTCATTCAAACAAGATATACTGGGCTCAAACCATGCTGAAAGCAGTGAAATAAGCTAGTTGAAGCTTTGGTGATTCCCGCAAAAATCTGTTCAGAGACCGGAGAACCAAATTTGAATGAAAGAAACAGGATATTTCCGAAAATCGATTTGAAGAAAAGAAATCGACAATTAGAGGGATTTAACTGCTTTTTCCAAGACGAATAAAGACTAAAGAGCAAATGGGCCATTGACATTCCCCATCGATTTGGCGCAAAAAGCACTCAAAAACGCCAATCATTCCTGGAAGTAGCGCTCACCAGAAGCCAGCCGCCTTCGATGTGTCTCGGGGTCTCGCACAGCAGACGGAACCAATATTTATCGGCTCATAAATACGTACAACAAGCACCGCCTCACTTGTATTGCCTCACCACCAATGTACACTAATAAATGCAAATGGCTGTAATTTTTTTATTAGTTTTATTATGATTGTCGGAGACCAGCGCTGCCGTTTCCATACAGCAACATATTGATTTAGACGTTTACCGAATGAATGTATGCAGTACCTTAATTAATATTCATTATCACCTGTCTTTTCAAACATTTATTGCAATCTCTCGTCATCATCGTCGCCGTGCACTGCACCGTCCAATATGTGAGGTGCGGTAGTTGCCATCCATAACAAGTTAATAACGCAACTCGACTGCCGAAGAGCCAGGCTACAATGTTTGTTGCAAAATGTTGGTTGGCGGCACTTGATTATATTCAAATTTTTCCCTAAATAATCAACCATACAGAAAAAATTGTAGGCAATGGCATGCTAGGCAGGCTGGGTTTGCAATATTAAAGGCGCAGCACCGTGCATTAGACAGCTTGGGGCTAGTGTTGGTACCGCGATGTGTGAGTGGAGAAGACGTTGCAAATGTACATTCATTGCGCACTTTAGTACAATTCAAAAATCGTTTGCAACTCAAAAGAGAAATTGATTGCAAATAGTCCCATTGTGCGAGCTCTGGGGTTTATTCTAAGGTGTGGCAAAATTTTAACCTGGTTTTTCTTCTAACTTTTTCAGGAAAATCAAATTTTCTGTTATTCAGAATTTTTTTAACCGTCTGGGGACTATTCTAAAGGAACAAAAATATCTTTCTGAGGATTATTTTAACCTGTGTTCTATGGGGCTCATTATTATAATTAATTTTTTTTCCAATGATTTTCTGAGGACTATTGTTAGGGGCTAAAAATATCGTTCTAAAACTGCTCCAAATATTTTAGGAATTAAGGACTATTCTAAGGAAGTTTAATTTTTCTTTATTACTTCTTTTTCTGTTTACGATATTTCTTGCTCCTTTAGAATAGTTCCCAAACGGTTAAAAAATGTATAAAGAAAACGAAATTTAATTTTATTTAATAATGTTAGAAGTAAGCCTCAGAATGACATATTTAAGTTACTTTAATTTTGTCTTTGTTACTTCTGAAAAAAATTTTAAAGCTTCTTCGAACGAGTCTAAATTTATGTTCGGAAAAAAAATCATTTTAAAAAAATACCCTTTAGAATAAACCCCAGCTACTCAATTTTGCCACAACAAAATCAAAAGCTGCAGAAGAAAAAAATAATACCGAATCGTATTGTTTTGACTATGTTGCACGCGTTCAATTGTAGTCTGCCGACGAGGGCCCACAATTGCGATTTTCGCATTCCATCGTGTTTTGCGATGCGTGGCAGAAATTTCAGAAGCCCCCGAATTCGTCAAAAACGATTTTCCCGGAACACCGATAGCATCACCAATATTTCCATAAAAAGACTAATTTGAAATTAAATTGGCTTACAGATCTGCAGCACAAAAAATTCAAGTGGCATTAAAATTTTAAGCCCAAAAAGTAATTGAAACACAAAGAGGAGGCAACGGAGAACAATTGCGGGGATGAGGATGGATAAACAAGGTTCTATCTGCGTGCCACTGCCAAAAAGGATTATCTGGCATTGAGCAAATAGGATGTCAGATGCTTTTTTCTCATCCCAGCTCTCCCAGTCCCTCTTTTGTCGCTCTTTTGGCATGCCTCATTGTCCTCCCATTGTGATACCGACAACAATGTAGCGATTTGCGAAGGACATTCGGTTCAAGTGGATGTTTGGGGTTCGATAAAGGGATTTCATGCTTTGAGTCCCTTTGTGCGGGACTGAGGCTGGCGTCAATCGTCTGACAGCGGGGCCACTTCAAAGGACTGCTTCTGTTTGGCGCACTTTTGGGTCCGGGGAGCCCCTGTGCCAGTCATGGGTGCTTTCAAGGGAAAAATGCACTAATTGAGCAATTAAGTATCGCAAAAACAATCGCGGACGTGGCGAATAAATATTAATTTTCCTCCACGCTGGATTGAATTCAATATAATTAACTTTTTTATTGACTCTCTTCAATTGAATTCGCGGCTCGCGCGGCCAGAGCACGAGGTGGATCAAGTGCAAGTTGATGCAATGTTTTATTGTTATTTTAATTGATGCGCGCTCATGATAACACGCTCAAAGGCGCGATTGCCGCTGCTCCAAAAGTGCTTGTTGCGCTTCTAGTGGGGGTCTCGCGGAGCCGCAATCTTAATTAATCAGATAAATATTCAAGCCACCAATTGGCACGGCATGAACGGGCAGGTACGCGCTAGAAGAGCCATTTAGAGTAGCTCGGAGATGCGTCAAATTATGCGCAAGTCCACGCTGTGCGCACATTAGAGCACTTACTCTCCTTACACGGCCTGCCAGAGTCACTGACGCGGCTTATTACGCGTTGTTTGCTGCACCTAAACACGCTTAATTTATGTTGTTGCACCGACTGTATTTGAAAATGCATGTGTGGAAGGGCCTTCTGGTCGGGAAGTTTCTGAATATTTCTCGAAAAAATAATTCCCAAAAAAGGTCTAAAATCTTTTCAACCAGAGGGTAATAAAATACTTTTGTCTCTAATTTCGTTCACCAGAGGGTAACAAGAGAATAAAAGTTCCAAAAATTCAGTCTAAAATCTCTTAACTCAGAAGGTAGCCCAACACGAACTAAGAAGCAATTCAGGCCAAAATCTCTCAGATCAGAGGGTAATCCATTATCTTTTCTTTAAAAATAATTTTTAAAAATGCTTCAGAGATCCTATATATTTTAAAATTTTTCCTAGGAGCAAAAAACCTTGAAAGCAGTGCTCCAAAAAATCCCACAAATATTGTCAGAAATCTTTTGAGCCAGAGGGTATTTCTTATAATGTTTTTAAATAAAATTATGTCTAAAATCGCTTAAGAAATCCAGTCCAAAGTCTTAAAGATCAGAGAAGAAAATCGAAGGAGTCCGAAATCTCTCTCACCAGAGGGTATCCAATGCGTATAATAACACATGTGAAGTGCAAGTTGCAGCGAGAGGGACAAGATAAATTTATGTTGGCTTTCATTTTAATAAATTCATCAGCTTACACGCAATATTATGATAGCTCCACGCTGCACCAATGATAACGCGGGTGGCAGCCACCAGAGCCTCGGCGATTGGCAAAAGTATGTGAAAGCTCGGCATTTTTGTGTTCATATTTTTTTTTTGCGCTTTCTAACTCCCAGCCCGACGAGGTGTCTTCCGAGAAGAGCGGCCCTGTCGTAAAATCTGTGACCCGATTGAGAGGCGAGAACAAACGAAAATGGAGCAAAAAGTTGTCCCTTCCAGGCACATTATTGCTTAATTACAGGGTCTGTCCTGCGTCACAGAAGAAGCCGACACATTTTAACATGGCCATAAAACTCTGAGATATCCTGTTTATCCGACCCGTTTTGCATTGTTGTTACGCAACAAATCCTTGACGTGTGATTTCCCTTTGTCCGCAGCCCAATTCGGTGGAAGAACGTCTTGATTGGGCGAGGAGGAGGATTAAAGGGGCCCGAATCACACGTCGTCCAAGGATTAAACAACAACTCGGCTCTTTTATGACCAAGATGCTTTCCGTTCCGAAGACCGAAATTTTTATGCTGGGACGAGCAATAAACACATAAAATTAAGTGAACAAATGAAGGGAAAAAAATTGGAACAGTATCTGTATGTCATCTGTTGTCCGAACAAAGACGTCTTCCTTTTTTATCGTGTACGTGTTGAGAGAACTCAAATTTATTGCCCTTTATTGTTGTTACAAAAATATTTTGTCATAATGTGGTGGAAGGCATTTAACACTCATCTTCCGTTCAGAAAAAGTTACAAAAGTTCCGTTCCCAGCGAGCAGAACATTTGCAACTTTTTTTGTTGGGGGTCACACACAAATCATATAACAAATTGATTCATAAATTCTTTATATATAACACAAATCAGTCAGTGAGCCAAAAATTCAGCTAATTTGGACAAATATATCATATAAAAAAATCTATTTGAAATCCGAAATTGGGTCAATTTGACCCAACCAGAAGATGAGTGTTAAGAGACACGAACGAGAACGAGTTTCTGTCGGCCCTTTTCATACTGGTGGAGGCTCCGGATCAAATATTCAGCGTCCTGAAAAATTCACCGGAGGAAAATCGATAAAATCGTACACCAGACTGGCTGGTAAAAGGTGCCTGTTTTGTCCGTCTGTCTGCTTAACTGAATAATATCCTGTTCCTCGCACCGTCACCTAAGGGGTTTCCTACGAAATTTTCCCGTGTTTTCCCCATGGACGATACTTCCATAAATTTTGTCTGGCTAAACTAAAATTTTAGAATGAGGTTTTCCAGGAAAATTCACGGAAATATTACGTGGCTTTTATCTCTAGCAAGGACGAATCTAGAGGGCTCTTTAGTTTGGATTAATTATTTTGCAATTTTTTTTGTCTAAAAATAGCTTCATTTGAAAATAATTTGGTTGCATTGCTGGTTAGAAAATTACATCTCGTTCCTGAATGAGCTTAAAGCCAATTAAATAAATGTATAAGTAAGATTTGCAATTTCATCAGAAATAAGTACCAAAACTCCTTCAAAAAAAAAAATTAAAAATTAGAAATGCCCTTTAAGTTCATAGTCAGATACATACAAAAGCCGAAAAGTTTGAAGTTTCAGAGCTGAAGAGTTCGGGGCGAAAATCTGGGCTCAACGAGGAAAACAAGCTAGTTGTTCATTACGCCCCCGCACACACGAAAAAAAAATGTATCGCAGAGTTCATGAACTCACATCCCACAGAATTTTCCAAAGAGATAAACTGAGCCTCATTTGTATTCATCGCTCCATGTACCTCGCCAGGCTCCATTCTCTCGTGCACGAGTTGCCACTTTATGTAAGTTGCTCCTGTTGCATGTGAAAATGCACGCCTGTACGTTCCTCCGTACATAAGCACGTAGTGTCCTTGCTGGGCAGAGACATTTTCCATTGCACCCGCGCTCAGTACACATAATGTGTGTTGTGTGTATGTGACACAAGGCGACCAAAGTCGCATGTCTCCAAAAATTGGTAACGCCTTTTCCCATTCTCTCCGTACGTGCGACGAGAAAAATCGCGTGTACGGGGACTGCTGTGCGCTGGCACTGCGCGGCTCTGTCTCACACATTTTTTATGATTATCATTTTATATTTAGAGTACATGATGAGAGCAAGCAAGCATACATTTTTTGAATTGTCATTACGATTGGGCTACAACCAGCCTCGACACCGCGACATGTACGGCTCTATGTATACATGCTTCTTCTCGTCTCCGCTTTGCTCTCGTTCTGTGTCGTTACTCGCTTGCGTTACAGCGCGCAGAGACACAACGTGCTGCAGTGCACACACGAGAAGCGTGCGAGAAGCAGAGAAGAAGAGAAAATAAATAATAAAAATTCCCCCACCATCCACACTAATGCAGTGTCGCGGCGATAGATTATGTGCTCGGGAGTACGCGGGCGTGTGGCGTGCGAGTGTGTGTGGATTAGGCCGCAAATGTCCCACCACCCTCTCTCTCTCTTATATACACCACAGGCGCGCTCAATGCGCATCTTATCGGACGACACCTGACTTTGGATTCTCTCCGTCGCAGTCACCAGAGTGTTGGTTTGTTCAGAAGGAAAAGTCGTCGGCAGGCTGTGTTGTATTGCTCAGTATTATTTGAACTCGTTAGGCGATTGATTGTGTGTGGATCGTTGTCTGTGCTTATTTTTTGGTCGAATTTTCTTCTGCAGATAGCTCTAGCTACTTCAGCAAAACAATCATCACCGATATACCAATTCATCTCGCAACAATAAAAATAATATTACATGTGTTGTCGCACCCAAAGATGGAAACAGAAAAGAAATATCTGTAACAGTACCAAGGAAAATTCGTTCAAGTTCTGAGAAAATCACGAAATGATATCATAGTTCTGGAAAGCGGAAAAGCTCACGGAATATTGAAAAGAGATAAGAAATAGTTCTGAGAAAAGAGTGCCAAGATACGAAACAATATTGATGACTGTATAGCAAAAGTGAAATAAACCTGAATCACCCGAATCACCTCACCTCGTTGCAGCGAAAAATGTCACCAAGACACCTGGATTATGTCATTTTCTAGAGTAAGTACAAGAGTCCTCAAAACTGTTTCAAAATCCCCCGAAATTCCTCTTTTCGTTCGGCAATCGACACGAGAAAAAAAAATCCACAAACAAAGAAAACACGAAAGGGAATGCAAAAATAATCCTGCCGACGGTTTCGCGGTAGCAAAGTGTCGGCGACTTGATCAGATTCGGTGTGGCGTATTCCAGTAAATTTATTTCGATCACGAGCCCAAATGCAGGCAGCCCACATTTTTTACGTCACTTCCAATTTGGGATGCATCATGATTCCGTGATTTTTGTCACCTTAACAAATTGTCTGAGAGAAGCGGGAGCATTGCTCGATTTGCTCGACTCCTCTGCAGTTTTTTGGGCCTTCGTCCAATTAGAGCCCAATTATACGAAAATGAGCTGCTATTATTTTCCTCCCACGCGGATCCAAAGTGCCCAATTTTTCTCTGAATGTTGTCTCAAGTTTTTCTCAAAGCTTCTTTTTGTGACAAAGAACTCTGGTCTCTGGGGAAAAGAACTTAGCCCAATTATTTGGGAGAAGAACAACCACAGACACGAAAATAAATAAATGAGACATTTTTTTGTGGGCCACAATAGGATCTAAGGAACCTCTGTGAGCCTTGCCCCACCCTCAAATCTATCCAAAAATTTTTTCATGCAGAAAAAAAGGCCTAGAGCTTTCAAAAGAATTTGCAAAAAATATTTCTGCCTTCTGAGAAGCCAAAAAGCAACTTTACCTAAAACAAGTCGCCACTCAGGTCGCCCCAAAAATAGATCCATCGCCTTTTATCTCGCCCGTGCGATATGACGGAAAGCAGAACACCAGAAGTCGCGCCGCTCTTGAGTGCTTTTCATCTCCAGAAGCACCAATTTGTCGTGTCAATGTCGCGAACCATCCCGAAGTACTCGAAACGCGACACTCACTGATTGTATTTTATTGCTCCAGCCCGGGTAAAACTATACATTCGAATACGAGAGAGATTATCATCTCCGAAATTTGTTGGGTCACTTTTTTTTATAGAGCGTGCCGAGGCTGGGCGACATGGTGATAAGGCGCGGGACAAAAAACACTAATCGCCGTCATTAATTAACATATATTTGGGCCGCATCGCGTCGCCCGGGATGCGATCGGAAAGCAATAACATTTTATTTGTCCAAACTCGACCCGTGACACGGGCACTTTTGTCATCCTCCTCACTCGTCTGCGTTCCAAGATGATATTTATTAATCTGTAATATTTCACAGCGTGCCCGAATTGTGAGACTGATCAGACTTTTTGTGCCTTAATCGGTTGTCACACATTTTTTTTTGTCTCCGGCTCTCCATTCTCTTTCTTCTGCGTCGATCGCATTTTTATGATTAATCATCTTTTTTGTGTCATCGTTTTCGGACCGACTGCTGCTCCGATCCCAGCCGCTTGACATTTTTCACGGAACGCGGCACGAGATTTTATCGCTGCTGCCCTCGAGCGGGTCGTAAAAAGGTACAGAAATCAATTAAAACGACATCAGCGCACTCGTCTAATTGCCGAACAGAGAGTTTCGCGTCTACCGACATGTCCAAGTCGGTCAGAAGTCGGGCAGGGTGGCCAGTTTGTCGCACTACCGTGTGACGCGAGCTGGAGCCCAATAGAGAGACAATTAGCGGCTCATCGGTAATGAGTCGCGCACTCAATGGTGTGCTTATCACCTCGTTAACCGTTTTAAAATAACGCGATAATGTCGAGAGGTTTCGCGCGAGAAGACTGAAAAGTGTCTCGGGCTCTCTCGGGTTGGAGGAAATGGGAAAGAAAAATGCGGAACGGAGCGCAATGACAGGGCTCGTAATTGGCGTTACACCCCTTTGTGCAACATTGTATTTAATGTATCCCAGAGCGCTATAAAACGTTTTATAAATATGACACTTACACATTGCAGCTGATGGAAATGTAAAACGCGGGCTGGCAAGTAGTCGGAGTTGTTTTATTGCTGGCCTCTGAGAAGTGGGCTGAGTAGAGCCTCGCCGATGAACCTTATCGGCTGGCAAGGTCAAGCGTGCATATGGGGCCTGAAGGGGGACTTGCGTTAACATTTCTGTAAGCTGCTTTGTTCAGAAAAAAACTCTTTCATGGATTTTGAAGCCTAAAAAATTCTTGGAAGTTCAAAGGCTCAGAAACAGAAGCCTAATTTCCTACTTACAACACAAAACTGATTTTTTTTTCATCATTGAAAATAAATAGAGGCTTTTTTCAAACGTTTTGAAGTAATCTAAGGTTTTTTGCAGGTGTAAAAAATTCCAAATTTTTTATTTCAAAGATTTTGAAGCTAAAAAACTTATTCTAGCCTTAGAACGGAAGTTAAAGAGTCCAAATTTTTTAAAGTAAATTTTTAATAATTCAAGCTCATGAAAAAATTTATCTTTTTTCAAAGAATAAGTTTTTAAAAAAATAAATTTTAAGAAAAAACTTCAATAAGGAAAAGACCCATTCCCACAGCCATATGCCAGAGCTCGACTCGGAGTCCCTTTGCGAAAAATTACCTTTCAAATGAGCATTAAATCAATCGTAACTTGATATGTTGAATTGATGCACCACCATCAAACGGCATATGCCACGGCTCGAGTCGCGACGAGGCGAGTGCAAAATAAAATAAAATAAAATTTAATATAAAAGTGCAATCAAATGCATATACGATATGTTGTGCAATATTGACTCAACATACGCACTTTCTATTTTTATGTTGGTTCCATAATAAAACATAAATATAAATTTTTCACTTTATTGGCTTTTCATCGCATTTGAAGCCGAATAACAATTTGATTCGTACTCGCTCAATCAAATAATTAGTTTTTATGTATTTGCGCTTGCCGCACTTTCTTTTATTTCACCTGCTGGCGGCTGGCGGCTGGCGCTGGCTTTTCCCGACAAACCGCACATTTTTGGCAACTGCAGGCGCATGTGATGGGCGCAAAGTGACGGAAAAATTTGGGGAAAGTCGACTCTCGAAGCGGTAATTGACTTCTCGGTTTGGCAGAGGGACCTTTTGGGTTTGGGTGGAAAACTTGATGGAATCAGACAAGCCTGGGAACTGAGAACGGGTTATTCCAGTCGCTTGATTAATGATTGGCACTGGATCGGAATGTCATTTGTCAATTGAATGTGTTTCTAGCTCTAACGGCGCGTATCTGAGACTCGTAATCCGCCTGCGAATTTAATTACGTTTGATTCCACAAACTGCCCATACGGCCTGCGCGCTTGGCAATGCGATAAAAGAGGTAATAATGCTGTAAATTATCAAAATGCTCAGGCTTGCATACGGACTACACGTTTACGAACATATTTATTATTATTATTAGGTTAAATTAAATTATTTGTGTGTTTACGGAGAGCAAAGGCAGCGTATTCGAGAGATATCCTTGCCTCAAGATAAATACAATTATCTTTCATTATTCTGCTGTAGTACACATTGTTTGATTTTATCTCTCTCTCAGGCCCCGTTGCCGCATCTGCGTGCGTCTTGCTCTCCTCCGCCTCGTGCGTTACCAGATATCCCTGTCGGTCCAAACTCCAAAGGGGTGACCCGGGTGTGTCCCAGGAGACGCGCTCCCTTTTGCCCCGTTCTACATATTTGATGAGGATATTAGGCCGGATTTCTTATTAATTTCGGGCGTCACCCTAATGCCAGCTGTATTTCCGACCTTTTTCAGCCTCTTGAGAGCCATCAAAGGAGCCATTTCCGGGCTCCACTCTCGAGCTCCTTAGAAATTGGTCATTGATCGTATACTTGGACGTTTTTAAAAGGGCGTTTAAAAATTCTCTGAATATTCACTTGCAAAAACAAATTCAAATATTTGAGCTCGTAATTTTTTTTTCGTTAATATTTTGAGAAAATTAATTTTTTAGAAAAAATTTTCTATAATTTCCAAAGTTGACTCTTTGTGGATAAATTTGAGTAGCTCAACTTCGAAGCCTCATAACTCCTGAATGCGTGGCTTTTTTTCAGCAATTTGAAAAGCCACAGAGTTAAGAAAGTCATTCTGTTCTTTCGGTACCTGTTTGATCTGGCTACAGAGCCAAAAAGCTGCAATACAGACGGCCATTGTGCGTCGCTAATCGAGCCAATTTAGGAGGTGTCCAAACTGGAGGCCCAAGAATGTGTCAAATCTCGGCATAAATCAAGAAAATGGGAGACGACACAAAAATTTAATAACCCTTTTTTGCTCCTTCTCTCCACCGCACTCTGCAGCCTCCAAAACACGCATTCTCTCACACATCTTATGGCACATTATAAGTAAATCCCATACTGCGTGTTGTCAAAATTATTATCATTATTATATACGACAAGTTGTTATTATGCGCTGCATTTTTTTATCATCTCGCGCCTTTCAGCGCAGAGACTCGTAAAAATGATCCAATTTATTTATTCCTCGGAACCGATAAATAATAATTTTGTCATTTTCTCTACCTGTTTTATTGTCCAGCGTGCAAAAAGAACCGGCCACCCGTAATTAGCCCGCAGTTCCCAGGAAACGGGCACTTGGATCCCCATTAGCAGCCCTCGCGGACGCTTCTCATGGGAATGCGGTCGGATTAGGTCATGGCATGATGCGACAATAAATATTATTGATCAACAATCGTCGTGATTCGGAGAAGAGATGCGGGAAAAAAGGCAGACAGACATCTCGAGCGCTATGGTTTAACATGTGTCACCTACAAAAAAGTCTCTTGTGCGATGGTCTAATGAATATGACAAGTACGGGGGCCGAAAAAAGCGGAATCCAACAATCGAAGTGTCAACCTTTGATGCGTGATGATCAGCGTTTATTTGTCGTCTCTCCTCTCAATTGTTGTCTCCGTCGCTAGTCGCTAGTCGCTACACCACATCTCGATGTCTCTCGGTATGCGTGTGTGAGAAACAAATTAACAAAAAACATCTCCAGGTAATCGATTCAAGTGAGCTTTGCCTCCTCGAGATCGTTACTGCTTAATTTATACGGTTTTTTGTCACTTCGGGCCACCGACAGTACTCGAAACCTCGGTTCTGCGTCACATTTTGAGAGCAGTTGACTCATTTATCGGCAGCCGACTTTGGCAACTCACGCTGCGAGCCGCGACGCGACAATTCGATATATTAATGATACTTTTGTGGCAAGTCACAACAAACTGGTTGCTTCTGAGTCGATAACTCAAGGCTTTTCCCATCCTCAAGACCGCTGGTTGCGCGAAGAAAGGGCAGCACGTGACTTTGAAGGGGGTCAAGGCTGGCGTATTGACGTTTGAGAGGCAGTTGAAGACGCGTCTGGGATGATGAAGTCGTTTTGGGACCCCCATCGTTGATTTCTCAGGTTTGTCCAAGGTTTTTATGGGCTGATTTTCCCGGAAAACACCACTCGCAGTATCTGCCAGAGATCAAACCTTGACCAGTCGATGCCGGACTGCAATCCAATTTAAATTCCTTCAGCGCTAACAAAAGAGTTCAACGAGTCGAAAATGACACCGAATAGCGGCTGTCAAGGAAGTGAAACTGCTACTAATCGGCAAACAATGGACTCGCCACCAAAATGTTCCCATCGAGCATAAAACCGCCTCGTGTTGCGGTTCCCTTTTCTATGTTCTCTCAGTTTTGGACCCAAGAAGGTCAGAGAGACTCCTATGATTATCTCTCATGATTAATTGATGGGGTTAAGCGCGATTTACCCGAAGTAATCCGGAACGTCCGCATTGACAAAGTGGCGCAAAAAAAGCCACAAGATCGGAGGAGCCCGCAGAAGGCTGCCAGTGTGATGAATGCGTGATTTATTGCTTGTCTCAGACCAACCGATGGAAGGGGGCTCTTCTCGCAAAGCCAGTAATTTATTCTCTTCTTTAATTGACATATGCACTAATCAATGTGCAAACTGCGAAGCACAAAGGCGATGGATGAAACGTCATTTCGTCACACGACAGCCGTAGAGTACAAATGCAATCGCCATTTTATTGCCATGTCGTTGATCGATCGATTGCATGGGTCACGGAATGCAGTAATGCGAGTTTTTATGTCTTCATTCCAGGCTCGGGGGAAATTTGTGGGATTGGTAACGCCCATTAAATTCCCCAGTTTCCAGTTTCTAAAATCCATTAAAAATATTTTTAACCCATTTGGATTTTGGACCACCAACTTTGGATTTTTTTCTGACAAAACGTTTAAAGATAAAAAGCTAATTTTTTTGTTTCCAAAAAGCTCTTGGAACTAGCTTTTAAGAATGAGGCTTTACGTCAAAATTTCATCTTTTCAAAGATTAAATTTAAGTTCCACCAAAATAAGCCTTAAATTAGGCTTCAAAATTAGGGTATGACAAAAAGAAGAGGTCATTTTTGGTAAAAACAAAACAAAGTTGACAGAAAAGTCCACCATTAAAGAGCCTCCGTTCCCTGACCTGCTACATTTAAGCACACTTGAGCGTGCTGGAAATTCCGCTGAGTGAAAAACTAACATCAAATATCCGGTGTCGTCCATCATCGTGCGACTCGCGAGCAAAAAGAAGTTGATTGAATGAATGAACACCCGCTCACTTGCTTGTCATCTCGCGTCTCTCTCTCGCCATCCACATCTCCTAGAAACAGATCATCATGCACTTACAATATAAAAATGTGAGCAAAACGCGATGTGGAACGAAATGGGAATAAAAAAGCTGTGAAACCGCACACAAATCAAAGTGATTATTATTAATTTATTTCATCAGCACTTCATATTCAAGATGATGAATATAAGAGCTGAGTGATAGTTGCTTCTAGCGGTCGCGAGCATAAAGCCTGCTCTCATTTGAGCCCCACAAAGGCTCCCATTGAGCTTCGGGCCCCTGCTTAATTAGATTAGTCGCGAGACGGGAGCGGATGGGCGACGGCGACAGTTTATCCACCTCTAATTTTATCCCGGGCCCCGTACATTCGATGTAAACACACATGGGTGATTATGAAAATAAACAAACTGACATAGAGCAGAGCGAGGCGATGGAGAAGCGTGACATCCACATAATACTTTTTGTATTTTTAACTCAAGATAAACAAACACATACCTAACACATGTCGAGGCTTCCTCGGTGACCCCCCAAATGCCCCCCCCCCTCCTCAGAAACGAGACGACTCTCAAGGAAGTTGTGTGGCATTATGGCCCGCTGACACGAAATCTAGATAACTCCATGCATGCTAATTAACCAATTAAAAGCATATCACAATAAATAATAATAATGTTTTCAAACGAGTCGTCATGCGGCGAACTGACAAAGGATAGCGAGATACTCCGGTGCTTGTCTTGTGATATTTACGATACCCGAGCGGCTGCAATGAAGTTTATGTACTATCCGAGATCATGAGAGTGTACCAAAGTTATCGTTTCCTATATCGCCAGTACACATGTGGATTATACTCATTTGCAGCTAAACTTATTTGCATATTAGCATGATACTATTTATTTATGAGTCGCAAACAATTTATTACGATTTCATTATTAGCTGGCGCAAAAGTACACACACGGGACCCCTATATGGGCTCATTTGACGTGTGAATATCATTGTTCTAAGGCGTCGAGTGACATATTTTCGCTATTTATTAGCTGATCAGAGGCTGAGGCGGCTCGAGAGCTCTAATGGGGAGTTAATGGCAATTAATTTAAGTGTCTGGGTATTTTGTTTTCAAAGAGTTATTGCTTAGCCTTTCTTGACTGAACTGGGGCGGGGCCAAAGAGGGAGCAAAAACTATTTTTTATGATACAAAAATTCCATTTACTCGGTATTGATCCGTATTGATTGGTATTGGCGGCTGGCAAAGCCCCGTTTTTCATCAAAAAATTTCTACAAAACCAATGTCATTAAATTTAATTTATTTAGTATTGATCAGTAATGATAGGTAATGCCGGAGAAAAGCCCTTTATTTTTGGGACAAAAATGGTCGACAAAGTCTCCTCCAGGCTATTAAAGGAAAGAATGAAAGAGGGGCCTGATTTGTCAAGCTGTCTGCAGCCCATTAATCGCGCGAGGTGGGGCAATAAGGCGAAAAGTCGTGGGCTCAAATTACAAAATCACCACCGCGACCGTGGCGGGTTTCCAATCGTAGAAAAGCAGCAATTTGTAATTATTTGCAAACTACAACACTATTACTATGCAACACGTTTTCGAGGCAATTAATTTTTGTTCTAAATTTACACAATTGCGTGAACCTGTGGTCAAGAGCTGCGTGCTATTTTTATTTATTATGGACGGGTTATTTAGCATTTTCACACTGCTCCCACTTCCAGTATCGCTCGCCGCCTTCCTGTGGCCCGTGCTTGCTGCTTTCGAGTTTACATTTCTCATTTTACATTTTATAACAATACATTAATTTATGATGTATGCCGTACATTCGCGACTTTGTATTCTCCGGCCCCACAGACCGGGCCGGGAGCGAGAGCGCGGGGCCCATAAACGCCACTCCGCACGGAAAATGTACGACGACGTGTCTGATATGAATTTAATAATAATTTTATGTTAATGATATTCCAACTCGTGCCTTAATTTAAAAATAAAAGCTCCGAGACCGCGAGAAAGGCAGTAGTTCGGCTGGTAGCCGGCGGCGTTTGAGTGATATTAAAGGCAATTGTTATTGTGATTGTCGGAATTAAAACGATCCTCCTTCGTAATTCGGCCGCGCAAACGGGGCGTGTTCGGGCGCTCTCGTCACAGCACATCACGAGACGAGAGGGATAATGTCACATGCGTGGTGCCTATTTGCATAAACTGTGACCAATAGAGACGCCTCTTGACACGTTCCCGGGTGCGCTCAAACGCACTACTGCGCATCTAATATATATATCAGGCCTAATAACATGTTATTAGCATGAATGTCAATAATACCAAGTGTCGTACATTGTCATTATAAACAATACAAAATTGTGAGGTAATTACACGGTGTCGGGTAAATGCGGGGAGTGGACGGAGTGCGAACAAAATGGTGGAACAGATGGCTGGACGGGGGTCTTCGTTCTTTACCTCCCAAAACTAGAGAGTACGGTTCCTCACAAACCCAAAAGTTACCCAAAAAAGACTTCTTTGTGCCTGGAAATACCCAAAAATCAACTACCGTTTTTGGACAATATCTACCTCCATAAAAAAGCCAATTCGTAGCCTCCAAATAGAGCAAAAAAGGACTCACCCCTAAGAAATTATCGGGCTCTCTTCAAATCAAAAATCTAATTTTATAAAATTTAAAAAACTGTCCAAGTCAAAATTTTATAGGTCACCTATTTTTGGCGCCCTACTTACGAGCCCTATTTCCTGTCTCCTTCCAGATTGCAGAGCCACGATGCACACGTAACGGAGACCGCCACACGACCAGCAACCTCCAACTTTACGCTAAATTACGCACGTGATTTCCCACAAGAGAACGCGCATCAGTGAACGTGAGCCACACGAGCCAAGAGTGAAGAAGGCGCGGGCAAAACATTTAGCAAAATTGAGTCACATAAGCGAAACGACTATCAATTGCATCGACCACAAATGGTTATGTCTCCCAGCAGACGCCTCTCAACGCCAGGTATTGGAGCAGCACATCCCATGAACGCCATGCACTTGAGCTCACTCCAGCACTCGCAGCTACAATTGGCAGGTGGCCTAACTCCCAACCAAATGAGTGGTTTCTTCAAGTCCCCCTCCACCTCCCCAAACTCACAGGCCGCCTCCACGGCCACCTCGACACACTCCTCGGGCTCCTCCTCGGACCCCCTCAACCGGCTCCAGAAGATGCAGCCCTTCGACTTCCGGAAACTCAGCGCCGCAGCAGGCCTGAGTCTCGACGACAGACGCCGGCCCAGCAGGGACGAGCTCAACATGATGCACCAGCTCTCGATGGCCGGCAGCCATCTCCCGTTCCCGCTCCCGGGGCCCCCGGGCATGTCACTCAGCAGCCTGAACCCCCTGGCGGCCGCCGCGGCTAGCGGCAACCCTCTCGCCGCCAGCATCGTTGCTCAATCGTTCCCAAACCTACTGCAGCAGCAGCACCAGCGTAGCAAATCGCCCGTCTTGCACAGAGCCAAGTCGCCCGAGAAGCTGGAGTCGCACCACTCCGAGAAGGGGGACGCCCTCAACCTCTCAGCGGGCAGCAGTCAGCGGCAGTCCCGGTACCCGACGCAGCTCTCGTCTCCCCGCAAATCCACGTCTCCCGTGAAGAGGAGCTGGGGCCAGCTGCCCCCCAACCTCGGGACCCAGTTCATAAACCCCGCCACCGGCAAGAAACGCGTGCAGTGCAACGTCTGTCTGAAGACTTTCTGCGACAAGGGCGCCCTCAAGATCCACTTCAGCGCTGTCCATCTGCGGGAGATGCACAAGTGCACGGTCGAGGGATGCAGCATGATGTTCAGCTCGAGACGCAGTCGTAACAGGCACAGCGCCAACCCAAACCCCAAGCTCCACTCGCCGCACCTGAGGCGGAAAATCTCGCCCCACGACGGCCGCAGCTCGCAGCCCCACGCGATGATCTTCCCGCCTCCTGGACTTCCTATCCCCGGCATACACCCCTTCGGCCCGTTCCCGCCCTTCCCGGGGGCCGACATGCGGCACCCAGGGTTCTCGGCCCTCGACTTCAAGGCCACCATGGACTACCACCGCATGGAGAAGGACCGGCTGTCCAAGGGGGCGTCCAGGAGCGAGGAGGAGTACGACAAGGAGATGTCCAAGTCTCCCGATATGAGCGACGAGGAGGACGGCTTCCTCGTGGTCGGCGACGACGAGCACTCCATCTCCGGGTCTGAGGACTACAGCAACAATCGGTCCACTCCCGACGTTCAGGTGAGGAGTCTTTTAATTTTTTTTCCACCAACGAATTCTTCCTGGACTTTTTTCAATCTTCAAAAAAACTATTTTGTATCTTGAACTGCTAGGAAACGGGTTTCTGAGGTTGATAACCAAATTTGGAGCAATTTTCATAGATTTTATGCCATTCTAAAATCTGAATAAAATCTTACGCTAAACCTAGAGCCAATATTGGCCGCTAGTTGACTTTGTAAAACGTTGCTTGATTGAACTTATGGGCTGTCTTTTTAATTTTAAAGCCATAGGCTGACCCAGGAGGTTTTTGATGATATTAGCCGGACAATTATGACCTTTCAAAATTTATTTTAAATTTAAAAGACCGAAAATTTGAAATTTGAACCCAGTTTTCAGTGTAACAACTCTTTACAAATCCAGCAAGCGCTCAACTTTGCCTCTAGGTTGAGTATTTGATTTTACCTGCATCTTAGATTCGCATGAAGTCTTTATAAAGTCCTGAATTTCTCTAAAACGGCCTATCTCTCAATCGATTAAGTTCATCCATGTCTTAAAACTAATTTCAGCCTTAAGGAAGAATAGACAAAGAAACCATTCAAACCTAAAAAATTTACAATAAATTTTCCACCGAAAAAGCCCTTTAAATTTTGGCCAAAAAAATTTCTAACATCTCTTTTTCTGTTATGTCCAGGCCACTCCAGAGCCACCCGCAGACTGCAGCATGCAGGACGAGCCTCAGGACTTCAGCATGGCCAAGAAGCAGCACCCTTCAGTGTCGTCGGATGCCGACGACGTGAGCAACGAGAAGGGCGACGTGGAGGGAAAGGGCGAGGATGCACCCATTAGCAAGCGAAAGCGGAAGAGCCTGAACCCCACAAAGTGTGCAATACAGCCGCAGGAGGAGAAGAAACCTCGCACGTCATCACCACCGATGATCAAGACTGAAAAGAGGGAGGAGGACGAGGCTGAGAACGCGACGCTGGACCTGTCGGTGAAGCAGGAGAAGGACAAGAACGACAACGAGAAGTACCCCAAGTTCACGATCGACGTGAAGCCGCCGGAGAAGCTGATGGAGAACCCGATGTCGCTGATAAAGAAGGAGCGGTCCGAGGAGGACACGCTCCGGCGACTCGAGGACCTCTCGAAGCTCAACGAGATGCGGGGTCTCCTCGGGCCCCAGTTCCCGCCCCTGAACTACTTGAACGCCACGCCCCCCAGCCCCGCCCACTCCCGGGCCTCCTCGCAGTCCGAGCCAGTGGAGTCGGACGCGGAGGCCGAGCAGTGCTGCGCCAACGGGGAGATCAAGGACGGCGACGACAAGGACGGGCGGCAGTGCACGGCCTGCGGGAAGCAGTTCTCGAACCACTTTGGCGCCAAGTCCCACTACCAGGACGAGCACCTGAAGTTGAGCCACAAGTGCAACATCGACGGGTGCAACGCGGCCTTCCCGTCCAAGAGAAGCCGCGACCGACACAGCTCCAACCTCAACCTGCACCGGAAGCTGCTCTCGACGAGCTCCGAGCCGCCCACTTCGACCGCCAGCGACAGCAAGACGTACGGGATGGGGGCCTTCGGGAATCCCCTGCACACCGAGTTCCTGGCCCGTCTCTACGCCGACTCGCAGAACTTGAACCTGGAGGCGCTGAAGAACGCCACGTCCAACTACGAACAGCTGTTCAACGGAAGCCAAAGATTCCCCCCAGCCAACGCCAACCCGTTCCTGTTCCCACCCCTCAGCAGCCTCACCGGGTTCCCGGGCCTCTCCTCCTTCGCCTCTCACCTCCTTCCGCCCCTCAACGGTTTCAACGCCGCCGCCGTCGGCCTCGGACGCAGCATGTCCCGCAGCGACTCACCCGTATCCGCGTGCTCGCCCCCACTCGCTCAAAACATTCCGTCGCCCGTCACGAGCAACCACAGCAGCGCGCACGGCGACGAGGGGCCCGCAAAGTCGCCCTCCTCGTGACCGTCCTCGGCCGCAGGTTCCCGATGCAAGCGTACGAACATGGATGATAGTAGTCTTAGGAGCAATCAGCAACAGTATAGCTGTAGAAGTAATGGTAGTTATATTGATAGCAACAACTGCAAAATGTAATGTTATGTACATGATCTCGGATCATCCAGCGGCAGTTCTCTGGTGACCAATTCAATATAAACCAAATAATAATATAGCACTACTTATTCGTAAAGCTACGGCATATTCATAACCACAATACGCATAATCTTGCAATAGGATATCAAATAATGGTCACTATATTCCCTCTACTTTGCAATCGACCTAAGTTATTGAAATGTGCAATATTATCCTCTCCCTAAGTTGACCCATTCGGCCCGTTTTGTGATGATTGACGGTCATTTTGAGCTTCTAAATTAGCGTTCCTCTGTAAAAATAGTAGCCACCTTACTAGTTTTCGTCCAATCGTGTAAAAATTGTCAAAGAAACTACTAAAACTCGCTGTAAAAATGTATAAAAAAATCGTTTCCCAATTTTTCACTTGAACTCACACAAATATCAAAATTTAGATATTACGGATTAAATACACTTAATACTGCATAGGTACGTAATGTAATGAGCTAATGAGAGTAGCGTAGGGTAATTAGCTAAATTTTGTCTCAATTTTTCGTAGAATTACGTGGAAATCGCAAAGTTGAACTTGGGCGGTCGCAAACTAGCTGTAAACTTTATGAGCTCTAATGGATTAAATAATTATGGTAATTACTAAAGTGAGTAATAATGATAAATATCAGTTAAAATTAAAACTTGAAGAATAAATTATTATCTTTCAAAAATGCAACATCTCTTTTTATTCGACAGCTTTTCTCGTACACGCAAAAAAATTAAGGTGCTTGTTGTTGTAATTTTTAGAAACGACATAAATTTCTGAAAAAATGATGGACTCAAAAATATGAGATTTTTAATTTTTTCTGTCAGGAATTTAATTTTTTAAAAATTTTTTGAAAAATCTCAGGCGTCTAAAACTAAATTCTTCTTGAGAAAAGTGTTTGTTGTTGTAATTTTTAGAACCGAAATAAGATGACTACATGTTCTAAAAAATTATGGACTTGAAAATATGAGGTTTTAAAGTTCTTCTGTCAAGAATTTTATTTTTATAATTTTTTTAAAAAAATCTCAGGCGTCCAAATGACACCATTTTCTAAAAATTTATGGACTCAAAATTATGAGGTTTTGAAGTTCTTCTGTTAGAATTTTTATTTTTAAAAAATTGTCTGAAAAATCTTAGGCGCTCAAAACTAAATTCTTCTTGAGAAGAGTGTTTGTTGTTGTAATTTTTAAAAACGACACAAATTTCTGAAAAAAATATGGACTCAAAAATATGGGGTTTTTAAGTTCTTCTGTCAGGAATATTATTTTTTAAAATGTTTCGAAAAATCTCAAATTCTTCCTGAGAAGAACCTGAGTTAAAATAATTTATTTTGCGTGTATAATTGATGACTTCACAACACCGCCCCCAACACCTGACACCCCAGAACTCGAGACGACTTCCGTGTTGAAAGCTCTCTCGTCGTTCTTTTCACGGGACGAAAGATTAATTGACGTCTCTTAAGTAGCAGCCTCTCCTCCGTTGTTGCGATCGCCGGAGGTTACATTATCCTAAATGCAGCATCATCACGTCTGAATCAAAACTCTGATCGAATCATAATGCATCCCGGCCGACATCATCATCATCACATATTTCATAATTGAGATCCGTCAACGGCGCATCTCCTAATTTTTTTTTTTTTTTTCGTTTTCTGAGGCCGCGACTTGAAAAGGAAAGGACGAGCGAGGAGAGGAAAAACATTAATTTGACAGGAAGGAACGAGGAGAGGGCGCTTTCTGCAAGTCACGAGGATCAATTTGGAGATTCTTCCACTTCATTGTCAGCCTGCATCTGACATAATTAATCTGCATCTAGTTGATTTCACGTACCTTCAAATTAGAGACTGACAACACACACACAATTGTATCAACTATTGCTAGCCTCGACTCTCGGATTCGACCCGGCTACGCGCTTGATTGCGTGGATGGGATGTCGATTGTGAGAGATGATGACAAGAGAGTAAGTGTATTCCGCCTGCTTGCGCTACATGTTACATGAGTGACTTTGGAGGAGACCAGAGACAAATTTATCAAAGTCATCGCATATAAAATACGCGTAATGACATTCCGAAATCACATCGTCATTATTTTTATTATGATTATTAGTTAGATCAACATCGGGACTGGTAAGTGAAATAAAAGCCGGAGCTCGAGCGTGGTTGGAGGCAGCTTCTAGGGGTGCTCTTTTCTATGCTGAGCCTAATTTTAAGACGATTAGATTTGTATTGGTTGGTATTGATCAGTATTGTCTGGTATTGACACTCCCAGATGTCGAATACGGACATTTGAACTTCTTTGGAGTTAAACATTGACCAAAATGCGTTGTGTAATGGTTTGTATTGACAAGTATTGATTATTTAAGGACAAACAATTTTGAGTAATTTTTCAACTCTTAGTTTTTGAGCTAAAAGAAAAGACATACAGACATCATTACAGAAGCACTTTTCCAAGAACTTCTCCCCTAAGCAAGTGGACAAAATTCAATGCGTATTGAATCAAGAAATGTGACTCTTTTCAATTGATGACATGTCAGGATTTAACAATGACGGATCACAGTAACGACAACGGCCAAGATTGTGATTTCTGTGTATTATTATTGTTGTTGTTGTACTACCACTACACTCGATCGCCGAGTCCGAGCACACGGTGGAATGAGCAGTCAAAGTAGCAAAGATTTGGATTCCACCGCGAGCCCAAAGTCACACAATCACGATTTGATATTGTAACATGACAAACTCATTTCGATTGTTATGCAAAGAGGAGAATAAAATGTTGATGATTCGACTTCTGAAGCCCGATCCAGCTCCATCAATGTTATTTTTGTTAATAGCAAATCCGTCAATCCCCCCATGTTCTGTCATTTCGCAACCTTGGCTCGAGTCTCCGGTGAAGGTTTTGGAGTTGAGCTAGATGTTGGTTTTTCCGCGTTGTGGACTTGATTTGAACAGACTAGATCTGGACAAAAGACCTTTTTAGGACTCCTGGCTTCAGAAACTCCTCAAAGTTTTACCTCCCAACTCCTTGTAGGAGTTGTCGAACCTCCTCCAGCTATGTTTTTACGAGATTCCGCTAACTTTCTTCATGAAAATATAACTACTCGTTGATATGAGATTTCAGCTCTTGTACTTTTAAAATTATAAGAAATCGAGAGCCAAGAATACCTACCTGAGCTTAAATTTCAGCAAACTCAGTCTGAAAAGCTAAGAAACTAAGCAAGACACCAAAAGGGGTCCTGGGAATCTCTCCAAATCTGATACTTGTGCCAGGAAATCCCAGAGAAGTCAAAGACCTTCAGTAGGTCTGTTTTGAAAAACATATTTCTGATCCAAATCTGAAATCGTTTAGACCCAAATTTAGAGGTTGTTCGAGTCTGAAAAAGGACACGAATCCCTGAAGCAACGAAATAAAAAGACACCTGGAGCAACTCCGCAGAAAATGTGAAGGCAGGCGGGGCAAATGGTCGCGACGAGCAGAACATTATCGTGTGTACGGTGACTGAAACTCCACCTTTTCGCTCGCAATGATTTATGGCTCGACAATTTTTACGTTTTTTATTTATTTATATTTGCAACATCGCACAGCACAGCGTATATATTTTACTTTTAAGCCACTTCTGTGTTCTCCATATTTATCACACTGCGCTTATATATTTTATATCTCCGGGATCAAAACTGACGTCACTAATTTAGGGAAGTAATTTATGGGCGCGTGATGGATGCCGGAGTGATAGCGAGGCGTCTCGTGGTGCCGAATGAGCTCGCCGGCGACTCGAGGTCTGATTCCAATCAGAGGTATAATTTCGATCAAACAATTTCACGTGATTAAAAATTTGCGGGAGCCTCTCTAATGCTCGCTAATTACTTTCGTCCTGCCCTACTTTTACATTGAGAAACTAAATATTGCGCCAACTAACTTTCCCAAGCACCTCGAACCCCGATTATCGGCGATGTTGATAAGGGAGAAATTTCCGTGCTTTCACCGCCACCCCAGCCCCCTCCTAGTGTTACTAGAATGCCACAAATGCCGCCAATTTTTGCACATGCACTCACATGTCCGTGTGTTATTATTAGATTACAATCAATTTTAAATTCATTATCACGCAATTGAACGAGCAGAGCTCGGTGGAGGGCGCGGGAGAGAGGGAGGGGGTGGCCGTAATCGGCGAATTTTGCAATTTGCCAACTTTCGGTTGGTACCAAAGTGCTGCAATTAATGCAATTGCCCACAAAAGTCCCTCTCTAACCCCCCGGAAAAGCTCCAGAAACCTGACCCGGCAACTGCTAATCGACGAGCCCACCTCCTCCTACATGAGCGCTTGTTTAAAAATTAATGTAAGTTTCGAACAACAACAACTATTACGACTATAACTTTGCGATAATTATCATCATCACAACCTATCAAACTCGAATATTGCAAGCCGGAGTCGCATAAAGTAGCTTGTGAGCAGGCTGGCATGTATGGGAAAGACAAAGAAAGCTGCAGCGCATATGAGCTAGCGGTAGACCGGGAGGGATAAATTAAATCGATTGGGAAGCCAAGTCAATCTTTTAATAATGCACTGAGCAGTAAAGCTAATTTTGATAAATTGAAATAAAGGCTGGGATACGGCGTGGAGTGATTCTGCGGTTGAGAAGAGGCAAGAAGGAATTTTGTACGCTGCTGCACCGAGTCGAGCGAGTCGGGCTGCTCATGAAAACGATTTAATGCAGTTTAGATCTCTACGTGGCCGCAATTAAACTTTCAGCTAAAATTATTTATAAATTTATGCTTTTTGCGTCTTTTCTGTGATCTGCACGAGCGGCACAAGATATGGCGCTCTCTGCAAAGTGCTACTGCACGGTGGGACTATTTGTCTTTGGGTGTCAAAAATAGAGCTTTTTTGTATCAAAAAAGTAAGTTTCTAGTGTTTGAACAATAGAGATAGAAAAGAAAAGAGTGGAAATACGAGAATTTTTAGCTCGTCCCAGGAACTGTCCAATTGCTTTGGAGCAGCCAAATTTGACAATCCCTGGGCAGAATTTGTTTGAAAAATTATCGCCTGAGGCGATATATGGGTATTTCCGCTCTACGTATTTTTATCTCTATTGTTTGAACTTTTATTAATCAAAAATTTCGAAACTCATTCAAACGATGAAAATTAATCTTTTTCAGAGCTGTCCCAAATTTATTTCGAGGAATATCAATACTAAACATTACTGATCAATACCAAAAACTTTTCCATTATTTAATTTGTTAAATTTTCCCTATTAAATGCTAAGGAATAATTTAACATTATGCACTTTGAAAACAAAATCTGTGGGAAGCTCCTGGGCCTGGAGATTGCCCTCGGTTTTGGTCAAAATATGTCCAAATTTCCCAAGGCCGAGATTATTATTTTTAAACACTTGCCTTTCGGTTTTGTGGTCTAGGTAATTTTTAGTGCATTTTTGTTCTGAAGAATCGCTTCTCTCCACTCTTGAGATAAGGCCAATGAATACCAATCAATACTGACCATTACAATCTAATTTTTGTGAGTTCATCAATTATTTTTTTTCAGCTCATTCACCCTTTTAGCGGTCAAAATTGGGTTAAAGCTCCTAAATTAGCCATAATTAAAATTCAAGCCAGTGGTTGACCCCTGTGCACTCTCCAGATTCGTACTACCGAGATTACCTTCTCATGCATGCGCGCTCCGCATATTGTACGGAGCATAAACTGCATCCAATATGATTTATGATCGTGTTCAATTAATTGTGTTTAAACATTAATACTGAAATACATATATATATGAAATGAAAATAGCATTATTGATGCAGCACGATGGAACTATCTATCCTATTATGATTTTCCCCTTCTGGTAGCCACCAGTAGCTGAGGTAGCGAAATTAAAATTCCAATTAAGAAGCGACCGCTGCGAGTCAAGTAGATCACACGTCACAAATTCGCTACTCATTTCTCACACTGCTCAAAGCTCAATCCCATTAGACAAATCACATCTAATATATAATCAATTAACTAGTTAAGCTTGCGTAGATGCGAGGTGAGGCGAGGCGAGGCGCGCGGTAGGCAGAGAGGTGAGCATGTCAGTGGATTTCGGGAATTAATTTCAATTTAACGACGCGTACGGAGGGATCTACAGCATAGAATTCTGACTCCGGCTCTTTGAATGTTAATTAGTTTTGACAAGAAGCCATTTTTTATGCGCTCACCGAACTTTTTTCTCCCGACTCCGGCTCCCGCTCCCGCGTTATGCGACTGTGGCTTTGTGTGAGTGATCAGATTAAGAGCAAATTGATGATTATTTAATCACGGGCTCAGAGCAGATTTGACGTGTAATTTGGCAGTGCCGCGGTGGCAAGGCTTAGTCGGAGGGGTCCGAGGTGGGATCGTGGCGCAAGATTAAGTGGAGGTCATCTGTATAAAATTGCCTGGAATCAATCATACGAGTTCAATTGGATGCGAGAAATGGCGGCAGTCGGAGTGACAGAAGAAAATTAAGGTTTTATGTGTGCACCGCCACATTCAAAGACTGGCCCCGGGGCTACGCGAATGCGAGAGCCATAGCCAAACGCACGTTTCGGCAGAAATTAAATTAAGAAGAAGAACCTTTGGAGAGCTAATTTATATGCAGCGGATGCCGCTGTCGAAAGGATTAAAATTATGAGCAGCACTGTATGGTGACTCGGACTCGGACCGCATTCATGTGAACTCTATTCCAGGCGAGGCAGCAGCAGAGAGAGATAAAAGAGAATTATACTCGCCCGGAGCTCCATTTATTTGATTAGAAGAAGTGAGGCGAAAAATTGAAACAAAGAGTCGATGGTCGAAATTGGATTTTACGAATCAATTCTCAACATGCACGGTCGTTAGCCCGTTCCCCAAGACTGGAAGTGGGACCACTGAGGCTCTCCCAGGTAGTCGTAGAGTTTTAATCACCCATAACTCCTGCAGCCCCATTTTGCTGTCGACACACTCAGTTACATTGTCTGGTAATGTCTTTACTTCTGCCGTCGTCCCGCACTTCCCAGAACTGGCCGGTCGTGGCGTCCACGGCCATAACTCATGGCTCATCTTTCTGCTACAAATTAACATCCATCTCGCGGTGTGGGAGAACTCTAGCAGGTTGCGAACAGCAGAACAACATATGATCCATAAATTGCTCCTGAAGCAGCTAAGGAGGCATTAACCACCGTGCCACGACATGCTGCAGCCAGCTAGTCCATTATTGCTGCATATTGAGAGCTACATTTGACCCGGCCAATGGGAGTAATAATAGCTGTGTGCAGCCCGGGCAGTCTAAGACAAGGCATGGCAATGTACAGAAAAGTAATCAACATCAACGAACCATATAATCCTCAAACAATCTGTGTATAATTTGATTTTACATTATATTTTTCACATTTAGTGGCTGTGGATGCGGTAATCGTGGAAAACGTTGACGTGGAGGAGGTTGTGGATGTGGACTATATGGCTAATGTGTCTCTCGCGTTGCTGGCGAGGCTTTTGGGCTTGCACGGATCAGCTCGGGCTCAGTCTTTGTGATTAGAGGTGCAGTCAGGGGTGGACTTGAGGAGTTACTTTGCTGATATGGAGTCATTCTAACTACTTGTTTGTCTTTTTGCTGTCAATCTCTCCTTTTAGACACTCAGAAACCTCAAAAGCCCCATTTTTAGAATTTTAACCTATTTTAGCCCCGATTGCGAACTTTCAGTCATCGAAAGGGTAATTTTGAATTTTTATAATGCGCTGAAAGTCTTCAAATAAGGTCCCATAAGGCTTCTTACTTCCTTAAGACGCTCAACAGACCACACATGAGCCGTTTAGAAGCCCGAAAAGCCCCAGTTTTAGAATTATAACCTATTTTAAGCCCCGATTGCGAACTTTCAGCCATCGAAAGGGTAATTGAGAATTTTTATTATGCTCTGAAAGCCTTCAAATAAGGTCCCGTAAGGCTTCTCACTTCGTTATGACGCTCAATAGACCACATCTGCAGTACTCTAGTAAATTTTAAAACCCCCAAAAATTGGTGACTTATCAAAAATCTACATTTAAATCCTTATTTGTCCCAAGATCTCAAATTTTGACTCGCGCATCCCAGCACTAAAATAATGTAGAATCCAAAAAACTAACTCTAGAGGCTCGTGAGTTTAGTTCTCAATATGAAGCCCACTTCTCAGACCACCCTCGCCGGAGCCACCCCTGAGCCATTTAGAGAAAAATGTGTAATATGTGCAAACGATCGCAAACATTGCACGAGATAATGGTACCTCACTTCAACAACGACTAAATTAATATTGCAGCAATGTCTGCAAAAATGCATTTAATAATATAACTGTAAGTGATTTCTCCCGAGTCCATCTACGCTAGTGGCCTGGCCGGCATTTGCAACACATATCCATCGCACTCCGCTTCTTCTCCTTCTAAATCGCTGATTTGTGTCTATTTTACGTTTTTCATTTAAATGCCATGCAATGTCGTGATCGATTTATTTTTTCTGCGCCTTTTTTCTCTCCACAAATTCCACTCCACCTCCTTCTCTCTTCATCTTCTCCGCTCCCCGCGCTCCCACCGAACCTTATCGCACGGCTCCATGAACGACATGGAACGGCAGGTGATCCAGCTCGCCGCTGTAAGTGTATTATTTTCGACCGTTTATAATAAAAATTAAACATCGGTTTATCTGTCGACTTTGCTGGATTTCACTGTAACTGGGAGTCGCAGAAAGAGCCTCACTATGGAGTATAATAATCACCTTGTCTCCCGAGTCCCGCGCAAAGCCTCGTTATCCCGAAATTACCGAGAATTAATTATGTTTTAATGGCCCTCAAATTTATTCTAACTTTTTTGGTCTCGCGAAGTGGAGAGTCGGGGTTTGGGGTGGGACACTTCATGCACCAAACGACGATTGCACCGAAATCAAAGAGATAATCATGCCATTATTTTCGGTGGAAGGCACTAATTATCCGCGTAATGGCTCAAGTTATATTTATTGCACACTCGGGTTCTCCTTTTCGTCGCACGGGACGACGATTTGTACTGCAGTTTGCGACGATGCAATAAATTTTGGCGGCTCTCAAGCACGTTTTTGGGAAAAATTGCTTGCTTGGCTTGTCTGTTGTATCGTTCCAAGCCCAAATTAAAACCCACCAAGGATTTAAAAAAATAGAAACCCTTTCTGAGGCTCGAAATCAGTAAAATTTGAGTTAAGAGGTTAGTTCTTTGCCTAGGGAAAGAGTCATGAGGTATCTTAAGCCCCTTACTTTTCTTCCTTTTTCCTCCAAAATAGAAAAAAGGAATGCTTCGGGACCACTGAACAAGCTTTCCTGGAGTATACCAGACTAAATGAAGACCTGCTCTTCAGATGAGTCTCAAGGAGTCCCTTTCCAGAACCCTCTGCAAGCGGAGAAGAAGAAGCTCCAAATTATGCGTTTCGGTCCGCAATAAAACCAAGTTCTCGTAAGCCGGGGTGGAGCAGAGCCCGGTGTCATCGCAGCTCTCAAGCAAATAATATTTCTCTGTCAGTTTTGGGAATTGTCCGAAATTATAGGGAATCAATTATAAATTATGAAATATATTGTCTTACCTCTCGCGTTTTTGCCGGTTACACAAAAACGCTAGTTGCAGCCTTTGCAGGTGTGCTCCTCTCTCGGGCGTTTTTGTGCACTAAATCAAGTAAATATAGGGTACCTTATGACTTCTCGGAAGCACACCAGTGCGACCCGAAATTCGCCTTAATTTATTGATCCCAGTGACGTCCTCAAAAATACTCCCAATTTACAGACCTGTCATGGGGGAGCAGAAATCTAATTAACTTGTCGGTGCAGCAGAGTCCGACTTCGCCAGCCGGCCCACACACACAGGTAGCCGAGTGCATCTTCCATATGCACTAAATCATCCAATTTCTGGACATGGATTTATCCAAAACCCATTGGAATGAATAAAATATAAATAAATATGTGTTCTCATGTAAACCGCAGACTACGAAATTTGTTTTGTGTTACTTGCGTCTTCTGCCTCCGCAAAAAGGGATTACAACATCGCCGAGTCGTCCGACGTCCGGATAAATATTTTGAAAGCGCACATTGCCGATTGACCATTGACCGAAAAAGGCTCCTGTAAATTATTAATGTGAAGAAGGTACACGATGATACACTCCCAAGTTGCGGGCTGCGGCGTTTAATCCAATTTCGGCATGGCAGACAATTGGAAAAGTTTTATTGAAAATTCTCAGTATCAAGCTACTTCCGTTTGAGTTGTTGATTGAAGACAACAAGACGAACGGATGTCTTTCGGAGAGCTGGCCTCAATGTCTTCTTCAACTTCGACCAAATACGGCTCTTTGTAAATGAGCCTTCGCTGGGCTGCGGGAAATTCGTGTGGATCGTATTATTAAAGCGGTTTTCGATCTTAATATTTAAATGGCTTGGAGATTTCAGGTTGACTTATTTTTCGAAACTCAAGTCAATGGTATTATTAAAATATTTTGGAGAGTTTAGGTTGACTCAATTTCAACCATGTACGTTGAGAGTTTAATTAGACTCCAGTTTTTTTGTTTTGCAATTTTATTAGTCAAATTTGGGAGGTAGGAAATGTCTTTGTTTCCTCTTTAAATAAATAAATTTTTTAGCAATATTTTCCAGAAGAGCAACTTCTCCAGAAAAACTTAAGTCTCATTTTTAAAATCAATTAAAAATGTTTGGAGAAAAGTGGGTTATCTCATGAGAAATAATCTTGCAGGACTCCCCTCCACAGAAAAACGTCGAGGGTTAAAAATTATCCCAACTCATATTTTTTAAAAGCAATTGAAAATATTTTGAAACGGGAGACTACCCTGCAGGACGCCCTCCCCAGCGGAAAAAAATCAAAACGAATTTTGATTATGTGTCATCGTCACGTAAACTTTTTTCGCTGCACAGTTTTTTCCGGTTTGTGATGAGTAAGTGACAAAAACGCGATGTTGTTCTTTATTTAGCCAGCCAACACTGGCTGGCGTCAGCTCTTTGCACGACAAGGATTGCTGCTCGCGAGGACATCACGCTAACTACACCTTTAACTAATTTTTTCGTATAATATTTTTTTCCACGCGGAATGACTGAAAAAACTGTCAGCTTTTTAATTTTTCCAACACGCCAGAGCCCTGAAATTTCAATGTGATGAGCGCCGAACAAAATGGCTCCATACGGAGCGCGAAAAAAACTAATTTTCTTCAGCCTTTTAACTTGACGTGGCGGCGACAAATTAATGGCGTGTCATGTAAAAGGTGCCGTGATTGATTTGGACTGTCTCTGCGCCCATCGCGGTGCTTCGTTACTGCGCGGGCCTCGGAGCTGCCAGAATGGGAGTTTATGTGCGGAAATTGTCTGGAGGAAGCGGGGCTTCGAAAATTAGCATGTAAACGACTTTAAAGTTGTGTGATTCGGGGGAAGTCGGCGCTGGCGGTCAAAATGTCTCTATATTGGAGCGACTTGTGGGGCTGGGCGGGGCGCAGATTACGATCCACGACTTGTACTGTGCCAAATCCCTTAATTTTATGCAAATTAGCTCGCATACATGCACCAATGCGATTTCTATTATGCCTCGTCGGTGCCGACTGCCATGCCGTCCACGTCCTTCTCGTCAGTCAGTTCCTTTCGCCTCAAATTATACCACATGTGCTTGGTATTTTGCCTTTGTGTAACAAATTGACGCCGAACACGCCACTGGGGTCTCGAGATTTACAATTTCCACCTCACATTCCTCCAAATCCAACCTTTCCGGTGTGTCATGTCGCGTCCAAACGGCCCAAATGGGACTAATAACGCACCGTGCAGCTCACTGAAGAAGACTCACGGAAAAGTCGTTATTGTTCATTGTCTCGTCTCGCTTCTCTTCAAAAGGATCTGGGCTTCTGATGCAGCTCAAAACAACATAATAACAGTGCCATCTCACAAAAGCAGGGGAGCAAACAAAGGCCAAAGGAGAGACGTAAAAATGAGCCGGCCAGTTAAAATTCTTGTAATCCACTTTGCTCTGGCTCTTCGCCCATCTCTGGCGTCCGCGCTGCTGCAGAAATTACTTTCGCGGTATTCGATTCAATTCAATTGCAATTTCGGTCTTTTGTTTATTGTCCGCAACAAGCGCCCTGCCTTTGACACTCCACGCAGCTCCTCTCGTGAAATGATGGCTGCGGAATAACTCGGAGTTGTGATGCTGATGTGGTGATGGAAATCGTGAGATCAGATTGGTCTCGCAGTGGTGAGTAATGCCAACACTAAATTACTGATTACTTCCCAAGTCGTTCTGCGAGTCAATGTGATTATTGATATCCATGAGAGCGACTGTTTTTTTTCAAATTTCTAAGAACCTTCTTCTATTGAATGAAAAGTAAATTACCAGAATTATTCGGTGTTTTTGTCGATTTGAGAGCTTAGATAGGTTCTAAGTCAGGGGTAGGAGAATTCTTGTTTCAGGGAAATCTAGAGAAATGGAACTAGAATGTACAGATTGAGTTTAAGAAAAAATTAAGATTTTTAGAATTTTTTCCAATAAACTGATAAAATTTTTTTTGCAAGAATTTTTAATGATTTCATCCCTAAAATCAACAATTTATTTAATTCTAAAATTGAGGGAAATTTCACGTTTTTATATGTCTTGGGCTAAGGTTTGTTGAGGTTTTAACTCTTAAAGTCAATTCTAAAATAAACAAATTCGGGCTCTAAATAGTATTTTGTCCATTTTCGCTAGAGCTCCTAAATTTGCAATTTTTCAACTGCTCTGAGGAGGCCAAAAGTAACTTTTTTAAAACAACCAACGTCCGAAGCTTTTAGAACTGTTACCATAAGCCGAGGTTTCTAGCGTTTGGTCATATATCTTCAATAACCACTAAGAAAAATTTTTTTGAAAAACTGAAAAAACCAAAATAAGCGTGAGTAACGCTGAAACTTGCTAAATTTCTCCGCAACTCTTAACCCAAAACCCAAGGATATGGTATTTTCGAAAGGGGAATTTAGTCAGCTTTCTGTCGTGGTACTTTTTATTTTTCTGTATTATCTATTAGAAATAGAATTTGGCTTTGAGTGCAGTCAAGTCAAAAGCTGTGACAGCTTTTTTCAATTTTCTCTAAAAAGATGAGTAATGAAAAACCAACCCGATGTTATTGTAGTACCTCTTAAAACAGCTGACAGTTCAAGCTCAAATTGGCTGCAGTAGGTTAAGCCCCCCAAGAATTAGAAGACCTCAAAGGGCACATTTGGTGCGTTCGTCACGCTGAGAATGGACGATTTGAAATTATTTTTGAAAAGTCCTAAACAAGTTCGAGAATTCACATTCCCATGGCCCGGGAATTTATTGACGAGCTACTTAAAACGCTGGAGGATCAAATGAATAAAGATTTATCAGAAATGAAGTCGAAAATTACCCGTTTCCAGACCAGTAACCAAATCAATTGACCTTGAGAGAGAGAGGAATAATCACGCAACGCCACCTACTGCTCTCCATGACATAATTTTCCCATCAATCAATACGCTCGCAGACATGCATGTATATTCGGAGGTAAAGCGCTAATTTTCGTAAATCAACATACACACAAAAAGCTGTCTGGAAGTGCATCATCATCATGCATATGCGTGTAAGATTGGTAGCAAAGTGGGCGCCTTCTTGTACCACACCGCACCTCGGAGAGTCAACGTCGACTCCACCGAAAATTGTGGTTCTCGATGGCCCGGGGCACCGAAAATTTGCTTCTGTGCAACTCCACCACCACCATTATCATTATTATCATCGCATCAACGGCGGATTTCACGTCAGATCTTTCTCGTCAGAACTCGCAAATTTGGCCGCAGCAAAGAGGTGCTGCCACCGAGGGACCGGGGCCGAGAGTGATTGAAATATAAATAGCTCGTAATTAGAATGTACTTAGCTTAAATGCGCCCGCCGGGGGCTTTGTTGGTATACAAGGGAAGGGTGAGCGCCCCCTACCAGAGACGGGCGAAACTACCCGGGAGAAGCCAGACGGTGGAGCGTTTTTAATGCGTCTGGATCTGATTCGGACCGCCCTATTCATTTTAAAAATGCGTCTTCTGCCTCTCCTTCACTTTATTCTTTATCGCATCTCGCTCTCCGTGCCTACTGTTGTTGCTCATTACCGTCGAGTATGTGTCCATCATCTGCAACTTTTGTTGCAAGAAAGACGCGCTGCAGTTGATACATTTTTAAGATGCTGAGCCTCTTGCAGTGTTTGTGTACATGATGGCATGTTAGAACAAACAAGCATCAGGACATTGACGAGAGCGAACGGCGTGCATATGGAGGAGGCTGAGCGGGAACGGGAATTTATATACGTGGGAAAGCTGGGCTGTGTGTGATTTACGTTAATTATAACGCGCACCCATTTGCCTTTGGATTTTTTAGCCTCGCGATGACACACCACGGTGATGTGAAATGTGGGCGTAAATTAAACGAGAACATGGAACAATGTTGAGGCTCTTTCTCCTGCAATTAGCTGGTTTCAAGCCATTAGTGTTTTTTATATCAAGACGTTGGTTGGCGTAAGATGTCCGTCTGTCTAGCTTTTGGGTCAGTTTTTCCTTAAAACACTCTTACTTGTTACTTTTTGATTTTCAAAGGTGGAAAAGGAACTTCACGATAAGAAAGTTGTTTCTAAGTACTGTCTTTGATTGAAAGAAATGCGCATGCGCTGTAGACTTAAGGTGACACTACACTATGCGTCTAGTCTGCGTCTGTTTTCTCCCAAAAAAAGCCTCAAAACCCGGTAAAAGCGGATCCAGAGGAGTTATTAAAGGTTTTTAGGCCTAGAACTTTCATAAATTTAGGAAAAGAGCTGATTTTTTAGACGAAAATCAGCTTTTCTTCATTTTTCAAGAAAATTCCCAGATTTCTTGCCCAAAATGGCTTTCCAGAGTCTTGGAAAAAGGATGAGGAAGACTCTAAACCAAGAATTTTCTTTATTGAAGGGCTCAAAGAGGCTGGATTCATCCCGAAAGGATTATCAGAAGCCCAGAGGAAGCCGTTTAGTGACTGAAGAAGTGACTGGAAGTGTTATTTAAATTGAGTATTAATTATTGGTGAAGTATTTCAGGGTTAACTGGATATTTGTAATTAAAATGTCCTTCTTCAGCTCTTCTAAACGATCTTTGTTAACATGCTGAATAGTTTTTAAGGCAGTGAGGGTTGAGTTTAAATATATCTCAAACTCCTCGTCACCGTGAAAAGGCCGATATGATACTGTCGTACGCCTTTGCTTTTTTGGCATGAAGAGATGACTCCATGGGATCTAGGGCAGTGGTTGCCTTCCTCTTGTTGTTATGAGTCTTTGGTTTGCGGGTGGTTCTTTGAACTGAATTGCCGTTGGGAGCAGCTTGAGAGGAAGTACTTGGTACATCAAAGATTGCCTCTGCCGCTACGATATTGGGTGAGGATGATCTTGTAGCATTCAATACAGGCGTCAGCGAAAATGAGGGTATTACATTTCCCTCTTCGTCATGGTATTCTATTTCTGCTGTATCGATAACGTCGTTATCTTGCTGGGTCTCAAACAAATATTTGTTTGAGTGCTGGGTCAAACTGCCGTCTACACAGGACTCGTCGTCGTCATCGCTTGAGGATAAACAAAAGTTCGTAGAAGTCTTCTCTGTTGTCTTGTCCCAGAGCCTCCTGAGGAAATAACATTCTTCAGCAAAACGCCACTTGCAGTAAGGAACAGCTGCTTGTCCTGATTTTTTTGCTTCTCGCTTTCTGATGTCTCGTTGAAATTGATCTCGCAGAATCCGCCATGCCCGTTTGCATTCCTCTGCTTTAAAGTGTTGATCCCACTTTTCATTTATTTCCTTGGCTATTACCTCCCAAGGACCAAGGCCTCGACTGTTGACCTTAAAGTTAAAATTTGAATTCAGCTAAACTGTACAGAAAAATGGAGACAAAATTGTGGAAAAGCAACGTCTGCTATTATGTTAATTAAAAACTAGCTTACTAAATAGCTTTCGTGGGTGTAGTCCCAAAGACTTGGATTTGCTTCGCCAGTGATATTAAATCCCTAGAATGGTCGTGGAAAAATGTAACCTTTTTTGCTGCTTGTTTCACCATCTTTTATTAAACTATGTCAACTTTTTCAAAGATATCTTGATCAGAAGTGACTTCATCCAGTTCAACACAATTTGGTTATTTTAGTCATTTCTGCACCGGAAAGCTTGTAAGTTGAAAAAGGAGAGTCGGGGGAGGGGGTGCTGAATTCTTTAAACTTAAAACTAAAGCCAGTTTAATTTTTTTTTCCATAAAAAAATTTCACTAAAAAATTTTGCCTATGCCTGGACCCCCCAAAATTGACCTTAAAAGCCCTATAGCTCCTCACCAGAAGCTTCCAGATCCTATCTGACACCGGAATCTGAAGCCTCTTAAAAATTCCCAACAACTTTCCTACATCATCTTGGCCTCAGATCAACCTCTGAGGAGCTACAGGCCCTTAAACACTTTTCCAGAACCTCCAAATCGAATCAGAGCTGACGGAGCCTTGTCGCACCAGTGACGCAAGTGCTTCTACACTAGAGACGCACCTACCTGCGTCAATATGTGTCACCTTTAGGGTTATTTCTGCTCCATTAAGTTTCAAACAGAGATGTATGTGCTATTAAATACCTTGACATTAACGTACTCTTAAAATTAAAGTATTATATACAAGCACATGCGCCTATATTCGATTAAAAATGGTGGCCAAAAAAAATTTTTAGATTTTTCCCAGAACCAAAATTTCTCCCGAAATTCTCTAGACGGTGCATCTTCTAGTATTCACCTCCACGGTTCCCTCCAAGTGCCTCCTTACCACCAAGTGCCTTCAATTTCCAATTGCCACAATCGATTTAAAAACAAGCAACAGATAGTGACCGATGAGAACAGGCACCCCGCGACCATTTTGCCGTCCACACGGCGATAAAAATGTCGTCTGTAATTCGATTCCGCTCCCATGTTTGTCGCTCCGTTTTTGTCACGAAATTCCTTTGTTCCGTCGATTATAAAAAAATTCGGAGTTGTGTCAAGCTTGTTGTTATTTTCAAAGGATTCTTGACATCCACGCTGATGATATCGAGTTTCATAATCTTTTTGGTATTTCGTACAAAATATTATGTAATGACTATTCTTTTATTCGGAACAGATATCAAATTAAGGATTGTCATGGCAGGTCGGCAGAAAGACTGCTTCTGCGAAACAATGCTTTAAATTTTGTAGATCGATGATTGGCGTTTCCGACTAATTTATTGACGATTTCCTCACTCACCTTCGATTCGAAGGTGCTCGAGACGGATTAGAGGAACCGACTTGAAGCACTCGACCTTTGACCTTTGGCGCGTCGCGTCGCGTCTCGGCGTCTTTGAGGACTTTGGGCCCCTTGAAATCCCGCAGATTTCGCACGACACCATACATTAGGCTTAGGGCGGTTGATAACGCATGAATAACGGGATTTGTTGTTGTTGTCGGAAAGAAAGGCACTAAACAAGCTTTACAACCGACAACAAACTTTGGACAAGGGGTACACAAATCCTCCCTGAATTGAACTTTGAACCGAACGACTAACGATGCTGCCGGCATCAAATGGCTCCATGTATCCCTCGTTCACGTGATTTGGGGGGGAGGAGAAGGGGTAGACAGCGTACGGGATGTGCATCGTAAGAGTATCAAACTGTCGAATCGGAGCACTTTTGTTGTTCGGGGAGTAGCATCATGTAACTTTTCCGTTTGACCAGCTTCCTTATCCGTCCTGATGGATCACCTGTTTTTCGCAAAAATTCCCTCTCAAGCGGTGTAAACATTTCAATCAATTTCCAAAGATGAATAATGAATAGGCTGGCAGCTTCAAGGACCTGCTATCCATGAGACTCGCTACCAATAATAACGACGATGATGATGATGTATCGCATTGTTTGGGAGAGAAAGAACGAATCATTCAATGAGCCAACTCGCATTGCTACTTCGTTGGGAAAATTTATGTTCATTGTATTCATGATGTCAATATGACATATGGAAAGCCAGCCGCAAATAGAGTCGTTGCGATGTGCATATATACAAGTTGGAGGGAGGCGTTTGGGAGAATGGTAAGAAAAATACGAGTACACGTCTCTCACGAGATTAAGGCTGCTGCCGCAGCAGAAAAATATAGCATCAAGGTGTATGTTTGACTGCTTAACAAAATGAATAATGTTGCGAGGTATCATAATGTTTTTCTTCAATGAAGGCACTGAACCTGCCTTGCGCTCGGGTGTAGGGCTCGTAGACTCCTAGTACCGGGCACCGGATTTGTCCGTATGTCTGACGCACAAGGACTCCAACTCAGGAGCTGATTTTGATCTATTTCACCAGGAAATTACCCAGAGAGATTTGTAGCTGTTTGACCTACAAAAGTAGAGCTAGGGACCCTTAGAATCAGTACACAGACAAACTGAAAAGTTTTAATGGTTTTGGAAGAGACTTGAAAAATCTTAAAATATTTAGGGCAGTTTTAAAAAAATTAATATGACTCATTAAGGCTTTTATCAAGGCTTTAGAAATTGAAAAAAAAAAATCAGAATATGGTCTCGAGGTTAAGCAACCCTAACCCAGGCCGAGCCAGTGTGCACCTAATGTTGAGCTGGGCTGAAGCATAGTGATACCCCTTTCGGTAACTTCTTGATGATGAACAGGCGAATTTATCAATCTTTGATTTATAACGTGCAATTTTTATTGCACTCCGCAATCCACTTTAAATTTATGACGCGACATCGGACATGCACTTTAGGAGAGCTGAAAACACTCCGCGAGTTCCCACAATATCGAAATTCAATTATTATCCTCTGCTGCAGCGTGCCATTTTTGTCGTCCAGCAAAAGATTCTCCCGTCGTGACCTCATTTGAGGCGCCTCACTGCGTGACATTGCCAGTGGATGGTAGTGTGTAAGACCTGTGCCTGCACCGCAAAAATTTTGCAATACTGAGCGTCAGCCGCCATAAAACTGCAATCCTCATAAATTGATGCAAACACCCAATCCCGAGCTGAAGTTAATTTCGCGCACCGGCGCAAAGCAAACTCGTTTCTTTAATCAACTCCAACCGTGGCATCGCGACTCGAGGAACCCGCGAGAGTCCGAGAGAATTACAAACAAAACGAAATATGTGACTGCGGTTGATGAGTAAACGTCACGTCAAGAAAAAGAAGGGAGAAACATAAAAAAATCTCATCAGGAATGACAATTAATCAAAATTAAATGTCGTTTTGAATGTGTGCGGTGCTAAAGTCGGTGCTGGTGACCGCAAGCGACGGCAAGGCAGTGGCTTCAAATGGATTCTTGATGAACCAGTTGAGCGATGACAATGTCTGCTTGATCAACTTCGATTGTGGGGCTCGGAGACGCCGCTTTTGTGCAATTATCCTTTGCTTCTTGCAACAAATGGCTTCTTGGGTCATCACGTGGCCTTTGAGAGTGGACTAGAGAACGAGTGTTAGAGCACATAGACGACAAAAAGGAGCTATTGAGTGATTTTAAAAACCTAGCCATTAAAGGGAAGGGCCCAAGCCTCTTCTGGGTCATCCCTGGACCTTTGAGACTTACGAACAAAATTTTTCTCGACGAAAAGAGCCAATATGCAGCAATAGTGAGCCAGTTCTAGGTCACTCAAAAACCTTAATTCAGAAAAGCAAGCGAGAAATAGGGCCCTTCCGTTCCCAAGAACCATGTTTTCTGTAATTCAACTAATTCCTTTTAATCAATTTCAAATTCAAATGTTGCGTGTTAAATCGAGGCGATCCTCCCACCTCCTCGAATACGAATTCCATTCCGTTCCATGCCTTTTATGCTCACAACTCACAACCGCCTGCCTCAGACATGCATGCACAAATCAACATAAATTACTTAGACAAATGTGAGGCACATCCTTTTGTTGCTGTGTTTTGTCTTCGGCCTCTCCTCGTGTCCGCCATAAGGTGCATTTTAGCTAATTTTTAGTTCAAGGCAATGAACAACACAGGCAAAAGAGTGACATATCAAATGCAGCAATCACGAAATGTCTGCCGCGTTCTCCGTCTCCTTCTCATCTAACTCATGTCTTTGCCACTTCCTTTTGCAGACCCGCAATGGAGAAGCAGGTCCAATGTGGAGAGAGAGAAAGAAAAAGGTCGAAATGCAAAGAAGCAAAACAAAACGGGCGAGAGATAAGGAACCGGATAACGCTTGCTGGTGGGGTGAATAATGTGCATTTTGGTGGACTCGAGAACAATATGGAGTATCATTTAATTATTTTCGTTGATGTCGACTCGATGTTCTCTCCGCCAGTCGGCCGGCCGGTTGAGCCGATGGTGGACGGTGAAGAGGAGAAACAGAAAGGAAATGTTGTCATTGCTGGCAGACACGCGATGCACCGCCCAAGGATGATCGATTCTCGTTTCTGTAAAATTATGTAGACATTATGCCTGTCCGCTGTACACTGGGGTCTTCAGAATCCTATTCTTTGCAATTTGGGGCTTCTTTGACCGTTCTTGAGCTTCAGTCAATTTTTAAATTACTCTTCTTTTTCTGTCTTGAGTTGAATGTGGCTCCCGCGATTCTTAAAACTAGCTTCTAAGGCTCCTGAAAAATTGGCTATTTCGAACATATTTTTTGGAAATTCCCCAAAATTTCGTCTTTTTCAATTTTTTTCTGAGATTTTAATGACTAAAAGAGTAAAAGTCAATTTCTTTCCAAATAAAGCTTTTCGCAGGGCTTCAAAAGTCAATGATGAAACAACACGTTTTTTTGTATATTTTACATATGTATGGTATATTTGATAAAAATATATTTTCAAAATTTGAGAAATTCTTTGCTGGATATGATGTGGATGAAGAAAAACCATATATGTATTATATAGTTGAAATATGTACGAAATATATGTATATGTATGAGATATATGTTCACTTCAAAGGGCCAAAAGGAGCTGAAATTTCAAAAATGATCGGTTACGAACGTAGGTCCTGGCCATGTAAGTTCAAAGAAGGGAGTCAGAGTCAAATCCTGATTCACTAGCCCACCTGTTCGAGGCCCACATTTCACCTGATAACAACAGAGAACCACAAAAGGGACTAGCCTGACCCGCTTCTAACAACGATGCTAAATTTTCCACATGGCAGCCTCTCGATAGCCCGTTCCCGCCCTTTTCAGCAGCAAATCGATTACGCTTTTTTGTTTCTCGTCTCTTGTCCTCCTCGCATCCCAGCCCCGCGTCCAACTCGCGGTGCGATCCGAGCATGTCAAAGATCAACTCCATCATTTATCCAGTCGCATGTTGTTGTTGTCGTGGATCGTGCATGTAGCCCGTGATTACTATCGATCACACTTGGCTTCTCTTTTGCTGCGTTGAGCGCTGACTCTCTCGTCCATGTTTGCTGCGCGACCACGACGACTTATCCGGCACAAACTGCGATCTAAGAGGTCGAGTCGCAGCTCTCGCTGGTCGTGTATCGAGTGTAATTTTGTATCATATTAAATTATGTTTTTCAAGCTTCGTCGTCTCTCCTCTCGGACTCCGGTGCAAGCGCACAGAGCTGCCATGTTGATGTTGACCATAAGGAGTCGATGATCATAAGTAATAATTATAATTATTGCAAAGATATTGTGGTAAAATGTATTTCCAGCCGGTAAACGATAAATTTGCGATAACAATTATCTATGAAACCAAACAAGGGAGCACGAACTTGGAAGGCTGGGGCAAGAGCACGACTCGATAGGGACTTCTGACTTCTGGGGCCTGTGGAGCTTCCTTAAATGGCTTTGATACTCGCTTTTTTCTAATTTAAAAATTTTTTGGTGGCAATTTCCTTAAATTGGGTGTTCATTTGATGAGATTATTGCCTTCAAAACCAGCTTAATGCTTCAATAGGTGAATTTAATTTGTTTTTAGAATTTTTTACACAACTTCGAGGTCAATTTTCTATAATTCAATTGCTAATTTTGAATAAAAAGTGCTTCTACCGAAACTCCTGTTTTACTGAGAAAAGTTCAAAGAGGTTCATTTGAGTTCAAGGTCAGTTCAACCTTTAAAATTTTAACCTTCTTTTGGAAGTAAAATTTCGTAGCTAAACGGGAGAAATCAACCCTGGATTAATACATAAATAAATAGAACGAAATAAGTTTTCGCAGAATCTAAAAAGGTAAAAAAATTCTCAAGTAATTCAAGTTCCAAAATGACAAAATTCTACATGGAAAATATTGTGACCTTGCCGCCATTTTTCATCCGCAAATCACGGAGCATCGCCGCGAATGGCTGGGAGAGAAGACCCGTGACTTGATAAATGGAAACTCGCCCCATTTGCGAAGAATGCGACAGAGAAAAATGTCCGTTTTGACTGATCGACCGAGGAGATGCGAGCCCGGCTATGCCTCATCGACGACCAGATATCATCATCATAATTACGCGAGGTCGGGCACATACTCTCCTCCATCTCCCCATATTCTGCGGCGCATTTATGCGAATTACAATTTTCTGATTATGTTTATGACATTACTTGTTGCACCGCAGTCCACATTCTCTCCTGCATTCATTTCTCATTAAAAACGCTAAATGCCATCCCATTTGATACAAGATCCAATAATCCACGCAATTATCTTGCGTTCTTCTGTTTTTTTGCCTCGCGTTCTCCACGTAGGATATTGATATTGAGCTGGAGTGGACTTTGCGAGAGAGAGACGCTGAATATGTGGAGAATTACTGTAAAAGTACAGCAAACACACTACATGGCTGCAGCGATGTTGATAAATTAAAATAGATTAAAACACCTGCATGTTCTTCTCTTCGGGCCTCGGGTCTCAGGGAGGCTTTTAGGGGGTTCAAATTGCTTTTTGTTGTTTTTTTAATATTTTAGAAATAAGACTTATTCAGAAAAATTTTAAAATTGGAAAATATATTTTTGAAAAATCAAATTAAATCAAGAAAAATCGACTGATTTCGTTATTATTTAGGATAAAAAATGACTTCAATATTTGGGGGTCTCTAGCTCCGATCTATTGCGTGATAGGAGGGTCACATGATATTCCAAGATTTGCGAGGTTTTGGACAAGCTACCGTAAAACAACCCCCTTTTTCCTCTCATAAGGGGGGTTGGGGTCTAATATTTCTTACATCCACCCTACATACCATCTTCAACATCTTGCCAAAAACCTCAACTCTCTAACTCTTCTGGTTCTTGAACTATAAATTTTCAGCTAGAAAGACAGACAGACACAAAATGTTAGAAAAGGTATTAAAAATTTAAGTTAGTGGCAAAATAGTATAAATTTCGTAAAATCGAAAAATAAGGTTCTTAAAATTTAAAATGAAAATCCAAGATGGCGGCCAACATAGAGTTATCAAGGTTTCAGGCCTCCAAAGCTAGAGAGTGCGGCCCTGACCATAGGTGGTGTTCGTTAGACAAATTGAAACTCTCCGGTGCACATTGTTGCATGCGCGAAGTGGACGTAGATGCAGATGTAGAGGAGCCCAAGAAGGTCAGATGTCAAAAATTCTATCAACCGGTGATTAGCAACGTGATGGAGGAGCTGCCGTGTACTGGCCATGTTGTGTGAGTCAGAGGGGCGACACGACGTGACCTTTTATGTGCGCTCGTGTGTAATTGAATCACGCAAGACCATCAGCTTTGGGGCTCGGAATAAGCTGTGATTAATGACCTTGGAATGGTCACTCGAGTCGCTAATCCGGTCTGAATTGATCCCTTTACTTCCTGGCCCCTCGACATTCCCCGAACGAAGGAGAGATAACATCAGTGACAACCTGAGAAGTCACATGTTCCAAAAAGGATGATGGATGGCTTTTTGATCGCACGCTCCGGAATTCGTTCCAGACTCGCTTCATTGAATTTTCATCGAACTCGTGCGTTTTTGGTGAATTTAAAATTCTTCACGCGCATTACTGATGAGCCTGAATTACACGCAGCAGTTGGCCTTATTTGCCTTGCTCGCTGACACACGCTCGGGTCCTTCAGCCGCTGATCCGGCGATTTTAAAAATCTCAGCAGCGCCATCTGTTGGGATTTTTTGTTGTCCAACGAATTGACTTCCTTTGAGCCTTTTGGCTGCAGGATCGAATTTTTGAGGTCGACAAAACAAGTTTTAAAATTTTGAAGAATTTTTTGGGAAAAAACGCAAGTGTTTGCGTTTTTCAAAGTCAACTGTTATAATGTATAACAACAACAATTATAACAAGAAATTGAAAATTGTTTATTTCGCACTTGCGAGCTCTCGGAGAAAGAAGTCCCACTCCGACGAGACAGCATCTCGTCAGTTTTGCATAAACCGCACTTTGAAAACAACGCGACCAAACAACGCAGCTCTTCGCGAAACGAGGAATCGGGATTGCAACATTGTGCAAAGATTCTCGAAATTTGCGACTGAATTTTGTTCACTTCGTCAAAAAAAAAAAAAAAACTGAAGTGAAGTCGAGGCGTATATTGGTGGGGAATTCCGGTTCTTTGTCCTTCGAGCCCAGATGTTCCAGGTAAGTGATAAATGCCAGGTAGAATCCCTCATGTTATACGACCTCTATTGTTTTTAAAGGGGCAAGCGTAGGGATTAGTGAGATGAGCAAAATGGAGACTTCGCAACTTTCAACGCCGTCTTCCACAGACACGGAGGAGTGGACAGTGCTCGAGGAGTCGGCCACAATGTTGAGAAATCCAAAAATAACCGTAGATGACGCCACGGACGACGACAACAAAGAGCAGCCGAGCCAAGACGACACTCTCTTGAAGACGACGGGCACCAGAAGACGCCGCCTGATGAGCAATCGGTAGGAGCGATTTTCATTCATACCTTCGGTTGGCCCAGAGCCCATTTCTCGCGAGGCTAAGACGCGTGCTTTGACGTTTCACGTGCTGACACGAGCTGAAACGCGTGCTGATCATGTTAAGGCCATAAGTCTGTCGGTTTAGAGCTTAACGCGTTATCAGACCGCCGCTGACTGCAGCGCGTCGACCTTCGGGAGGCTCGTGTGAAGCTAAAAATTCAGCAATTTTAGATAACGCAGTTGAAGGTCAGAGGTTCTTATCGTGGGATTTAAATATTTGCTCCGCAGTCTCCGAGAGGAAACTCTGCCTCCCAAGTCGAGTCAAGGGAACGTGACGCCCACCGAAAGGTCTTAGGTCTACTTAATTTAACTGCATGACTAATAGCTCACTCGATAAGAGAGAGAGAGGCTGTAAATTTAGAGTCCCATGTGTTGCGAGGCTGGAGCCTGAACCACGCAGTGCTCGGCAATATCTCGGTCCCAAGTTCAGTAAACCGGGTGAGCACGAGCGGAGATGTTATGTTATTCACGTGAACATGATCAAATAGAGTCGTCTCGTCTCTTAGGGGAGATACGAGCATTGGGGGCGGTCATAAATCGTCGTGTCACGTCTTGCGCCAACGGAGGAAAAACAAAGGCGTTACGTAATCTCTGAATGGCTCTTCTCAGCTGCAATGTTATCAAATTATCATTGTTTGAGATGCCATGCCTTCCTGAGAAGCGCCTCTTAATCAATTATTGACCCTGTTTCCTCCGTCTCTCTCTCTTCAGGACGCTATTTGACTTCATTCAATCAACGAAAATGTGTAAAAAGAGCCACCTTTTTCGTCTGTTTGTCGATGATATTTTTTTTGCTACAGTTTTTCTGTAAACAGCATGACCTTGAATATATTTTTGAATTTCCATGGCAATAGAAAATTTTTTTAAAATTCAGAAAAAATTTAAAACGTAGAAATTAGCCCTCAGAGCCCTTCCTGAGCCCCTAATTGACCTAATTTGATGAAAAACTTTAATTTTCCAGCTCCGAAGACACGGATTGTGGCCACGAGACCGACGAGGAGAGCATCTGCGTCATCAGCGAGAGCGAGGCGGACCACGACCGGATCGAGGACCTGCACGTGGAGTACCACGAGAAACTCACAGAGCTGCTCAAGAACAGGCGAAAGATAGAAGAAGAAGAGGACCTCCCGAAGGAGCCAAAACTCCCTCCTCGCAGAAGCCCTGAGCGAGAGAGACCCAACACCCAAGTCATCGTGGCTTCCCCCCAGAATTCTCTGACGCTCCGGGAAGTTGTCATGAAGCACCGCAGCACAATCAGCTTCCTAGTAATCGCGCTCCTGGCAGCAGGTCTGGCCGGCTTTTTCTCGCACGCGAGTCTCATGATCCAGAGCTATCGAACTCAGTCCGACGACGTGGCCAAGTTCCTCTCGTACGAGCGTCGGATCGCGGATTTAGAGGCCGAGAACTACGACCTGAAGCTCAAACTGCAGATCTTCGAGGAGCGATGGGCCGCTATCGAGCCGATTCTTGCCGAGTTGCAGCCCAAGATGCCCCAAGCGCCCACCCAGACGCCAGAGACTTACGCCCCCAGTGGCAGCGGCAAGGAGACGAAGCGCGTCAAGACCCGCTTCGATAAGTTCAAGAGACCCCCGGTGGCTGCGGGGGGAGACGAGGAAACTGTCATCAACGTGCACGTCTCGCCCATGGACGATTTCGAGTGGGAGCCGGAGGTGGCTCCCAAGATCACGTTGCCGCCCGAGGGGTCCTCTGGAGTCGACGTGGAGTCCATAGACTTGAGCAACTTTGAGCCCATTGGCATGGAGGTCCGCGAGGAGGCCGAAAATAGGACATTTCAGGCCATAAACGTGCAAGTCGAGGTCGAGGGGATGGACTTCAGGGCTGACTTGGGAGCAGAAAGAGCCAAAACTCCGGAGCAGAGACGGGAGAAGAGCGTTTTGAAGGAGGGAAGTGGCAAGAAGGAGTCTCAGAAGACTCGTAAGGACGAAAAGGAGCAGCGAAGCAAGAAGGATAAGGAACAGAAGCGTCGAGAAAAGGAGCCCAAGGAGGACAGGGATGGTGAAAAGTCCAAGGAGCGACGACCTAAGAAGGAGGGCTCCCAAGAAAGAAGGTCTCGAAAGGAGGATTCCCCTGAAAGGAAGACTAGAAGAGAGGATTATCCCGAAAAGAATCCTAGAAAGGAGGATTCCTTAGCAAAGGAGCCTAGAAGAGAGGGTTCAAAAGAAAGAGAGTCCAAAAAAGTAGATTTTCAAGATAAAAAGTCTCGGAGGGAAGATTCCCAGGAAAGAAAGTCTCGAAAAGACGAGTTTACGGAGCGAAAGTCCCGAAAGGAGAACGATTCCGGGGAGCAAAAGGGTGATTTCCGGGGAGAAAAGTCTCATAAGCGTGATTCCCGAGAGAGAAAGTCTCAGAAGGATGACTCTAGGGAGCGAAAGCCCCAAAAGGAAGATTCCTGGGAGCGAAAACCCAGAAAAGACGAGGACGATTCCCGAGAGAAGGACTTCAGAGACGACTCGCGGGAGAGACAGGAACGAAAGGAGCACAAATCCAAGAAGGAGTTCAATCATCGACGTCATGATGATGACGATGACGATGATGACTCCCACGAGGAGCGCAAAAGCCGACCTCGGGACTCCCGAGAGCGAAACTTTGACCACTCTGGAGAGCAGAAACGTGACAAGCGCAAGAAGCATGACAAGCGGCCCGAGGGATCGGGAGTCAGCTGGCACGAGAAGCGGGCCAAGTTCCGGGATGGAGCGCGACACAAGGACGACAACTGGTACCTCGAGCGCCAGTTTGATCGTGAGATGAAGCGCAATAGCCAGGAGAAGGACAACTGGCTGATTGAGCGGAATTTGGAGCGGGAACTCATGCGTGGGTTCAAGGAGGGCTCTGCGGAGAGAATCAAGTGAATTACTGTGTTGACCACAGACGAATGTGCTACCTAGACGTCGAGTGCCACGTGTCGTCCCTTCGAGTGACTTGAACTTAATTTTTAAAAATAATTTTAGTTTTACGTTCTTCCAGAAAAAAGAAGCAAACTTTAGTTTTAGGTTTTTATCTGACACTTTGGCCGTCTTCTAGGTACCGCTAGTGATCTGAGGTTTGAGTTAATGTAACATAGAGCTGCTCTGCTGAGCATATTTACCATATGTTAGAGATTTACGGGGATATTTTAAGTACACCTAAGCTGCTGAAGAAGATAACAATAAAGATTGATGTGATAGCGATTTTATTCTCTCTTCTGCTCTACAGACTCGCCACTTTACTTACGATTAAACAGGCCAGGGGACCACTTCTTGACGGGAGACGGGGCTGTCTTGGACTTTTCCTCCTTCTCCTGCATCTCGATCTCCTGCAGCCTCCTCAGGTTCTCCTTGAACTTCTCTAGCGGGTTGTCGAACTGGCGGTAGTAGTGCAGGACTTCACGTACGTCGTGGACGTCGGAGGTGGCCACGGCTAGAAGAGAGGTCTCGGTTTAAAACATAGTCTTTTAAGGTTTCTTTTGGGTCTCTAAATAATAAAATATGCGTTTCAGAGACCGAGAGTGGTTATTTCGTCATTTTGGGTGGTTATTTCGAGTTTCAGCTCGATTATATCAAACCCCTTAGAAACTCTGGGGGTTCCTTACTCAGCCCCCTTGGGTTATAAGAGTGTACTGTTGTTCTACGGTTTTGTAGATTTGAGATGAAAAAATTTCAGCTCAAGCGGATGAAGAATATGGAGCCTTCATACAAAGGGTTCACCTCCCTAACACCTCCCCTAAAGGAAATAGGGGTCTCCCCCCATATCTCGTCTGGTACTCAAGGTATAGAGAGTAAGTCAAAGAAACAGCAGAGAAACTCACTCTTCAGGAACGCCACGAGGTCGAGAAGAGTCGTGTCGCTGTCGTTTCCGTCCCACTTGGGGATGACGAAGGCGTTGTCGGGGTGCAGCTTGACCGAGTTCTCGTTCCAGTCCACCACGATCACCTTCTCGAGGTCGCGATTCAGGTTGTCTAGGTTCTTCACGTGATGACCGTCCACGAAGTGAGTGGCATCTCTGACTAGGCGGTACATGATGTAGCCGTTGGGGTCGAGGGCGTCGAGGATAGGGAACACGGTGATCCCCTGATCGGCAGTGTAGACCACAATCTCAAAGTGCCGGGCGAGCTGCTCCAGGAACTGGTCGACTCCGGGACGCTTTTTGAACCGCCACCCAGTCTTGTAGGTCCAGTCTGGGTGCACGAGGAGGCCCTTCATCTCGAGGACCAGCGTGTACTTTGGCTGGATGTATGGGTACTTCAATGGGTCCGGGAGCAAATTGCGTGCTGACGGCTCCTGGATGATCTTCTGGTAGTACGTCATTGACTTCCACATTCGCTTGCAGTATTGCTGGACGACTGGGAGGTTGCTGAACTCGTCCTCGATCTCGCGACCCTCAGAGTCCTTCTCTGGCGCCCCAAAGTCGTACACCGTCCAGGCTGCCAGACCCCCCATCGTCACCCCCACAAAGTAGAACCCGAGCTTCATTCTTTTGTTGGCCTTCTCCTGGTTCTGCTTTTCTTCCTCCTCTCGTTTTTTCTCCTCCCGGGCCTCCTCCTCGTCCTTGGCATCGACAGCCGTCTGTGGAAACAGCGTCGATATGATTTTGGGTCCTCCAGCTTGGGGCTGTGACGGGGTCCCCGACTGCTGCGAAAAGTATCGGCACGAAGCGAGAGCTGCCAAGCCCGAGCCATGCCGGGTGTATTTTGTGTGGTTTTGCGCGGCCCTCGAGGGGAAACATCTGCTCCCAGTTGATGCGAGGGACGCAGAAGACGTCAGGTTACTGTACTTAGCTGTTTGGAAGAGGAAATTCCAGCTTCTTTGAGCCATGGTGAGCGTTTTTCATGCAGATTTTTTTACGTCTCAAATCACAACAAAACGGAATACCGAATCGGAATGGTGGGCTAGTCGGAATCTTCGTGGGACCAATCAGCAGCGAGAACTCACTGCGCTCACTGCGCAAAACTGAAAGCGTCGCTGTCACTGAGTCAGCTGTTGGCCATCAGAATTCTTGGTCTGACATAATTTACAAAAATATTTCCAACTTTTGCATTTAAATTAGCATGGTAATAGTTTAAAAGTGTTAAATAGTTGTTAGAATATTGCTGAAACATGGCAGAAGAAACGGTGAGTGGAAAAGAGGGCTTTTGTGTGTGAAAACACGGTTTCTACGAACATCTCAGCATCTGGACGAGATTCTGCGAATCACACAAAAGAGCAACAGCTCACTGTAATGGAATTTCAATTAGCTCTCGAATTTACTTGCATTTTAAGCGAAACCCCCAAATCCCAGGGTGTTTCGGGGGCTGCTGCTCCCGATGTGGGTCGCGTATTATTCAAATACACAGATTTTATCAGCTTAACTATCAATGAAATTGAATCAAGAATATTGGACTGATAAGAGCCACGGAACGCCAGGCCTATTATAACAACACTCTCATTATTCGGCTCGAGACATTGAATGGAGCGAGGCCATCGCCTTGATAAACCTTTATCGGGGTTCGCGAAAAGGATTCGTTTGGCAATTGGCAACCAAATCACCAACCAGAGAATATTTCGTCGCAAAAAAATTGGATTCCTAGAAACGGGCAGTGTCGTCATCGCAGTCGGGCCTTCGGAGAAAACGTTGCTTGCTTCTCCCGGGAACCAGGGTTGCAGTTTCTCGTCCAGGGCTCCCGAATGTCCGATTTCAGGTAATTTCAGGCCCCCTGGTTACGTCCCTGCCCAAGTACGGCGTTTTTCGAGTCGCAGAGGAAGCCGAGAAGGCCATTTCCTCTTGCCGTTGGTCACCCGGCCGAGCGTATTGCCTCAGTTTTACGTGCTCCGGTTCATTTGTGGTTGTGCAAGCGACTCGCTTTCGCACTAAAAAATTCGCCAAGCAGAAAGTACGGAGTTTCCAAATTCTCAGACGCTGCGCCGCGAGTTTAGAAAGTCAATGTGTGTCAGTGTAGCAAAAGGGCCCAAAACAAAGGCACATGTCGAAATCGTGTTTGCTGAAATGTCACTGAACCCTCGGCCAGCGAGCAGCCCTTTTGATGCAAGTTGCAACGAAAAGCGAAATGATGAATGCACGGTGGCTCCGAAGCAATATTATTATGCAAATGAGGCTGGTGATGTATTGCAATGGTGCACTTTTTACAGCTAGCTATTGCACCGTTGCACAGTTGTTGTTGCTGTATTAGTAGTAGCAATTGAGAGCGGTTGAGGGCTCGTTCAAATATTACGTCACGGTTAAAATTGAGATTTAAGACCCCCTTCCCTCTGTCACGGCCCGTAACGTTCACTCTAACCCCCCCCCCCCCCCCCTGTCGTCACATCACAATATGAAATATCAAAAAAAAAAAATCATAACAAATAAATTCATAAAAAAATTATTATTTTTTCAAGCAAAGAATTTTTCCAAGGGCTCGAGGGAACAATGGCTACTTAAAAGGTCTAAGTTTAAAACCCAAAATCCTTGTTTTGAGCCTAATAAAAAATAAACGAAGGCTCATTTGTGATCTGGGATCATAAGTCTGGCAAAACGTCGGATCCAATTGATGATTTCTGAATTGCAATTGGCAATATCTGAATTGAATTTCACTTTTTCTTAATCGCATTTGGAATATCTGAATTGTGAATGATACTTTCTGATTTGATTTAGACGCTTTCTGAAAAGCATCTGGTACATCTGAATTGCAATTGACGCTTTCTGAAGAGCATTTGGTGTATCTGAATCGTAATTGACGCTTTCTGAAAAGCATTTGGTATATCTGAATTTCAATTTATGCTTTTTGAAAAGCATTTGTTATATCTGAATTGCAATTGATGCCTTCTGAATAGCATCTGGTTTATCCAAATTGTAATTGACGCTTTCTGAAAAGTATCTGGTATATCTGAATTGTAATTGATGCCTTCTGAATTACATTTGACACAATCAGAATTACAAGTGAAAAAGGTGTAGAAAGCCCCCCTCCCCCTTCTAGGACCGTGACGTAATCTTTGAACTAGCCCTGAGTGCATGTGCACACATTCGCTGTTAGAAATGTAGTACAAGGAGGAAATGCAAAGATAGATGCGAAAATGGAAGAAGCATAAAAGTGCATTTTGCTGTAGGTAAATGGGCATCCTCTTGTTCATATTTATTTATAAAGCGAACAAAGAAAGTAAAATTAAGTGGGACAGACTAGAGCAGTCTCGGAGCGTGCCTGAAATGAGATGCGGCAGATAGAGCGTGATTGGGCACCACGTACATAATCCACTCATGTCCTGCTTTGCTCGTTATGGCACCCATATTCGCAATTTGTAATACATTAATTACTTATTCAATTGAGCGCACCAAAATTAAATCGACTGTCGAAATTCATGAGCATCGACCACCCAAATGGAATTCTGAGGAAACATTTTTGCCAGATTCGCAGAAGCCAGTCGTCGAAATAAAAAATTCAGAGAGGCAAAGGTGCCTCGGATTCCGAAGGTGCCCGACTCGCGCTGCTCGATGTTGATTAAAGAGTGTGTTTCTTCGCCGGATATCCGTCGCAAATGCGGCATCGACTGTTTGTTGCGTTATGTCGTGTCGCTTGTGACAGAGACAGAGCATGAAATAGGTGATTGGTAGAAGCATCGTTTTTGGGAAGAGAAGACGGAGACGAAAATAAATAATTCTGATAATTGAATCAAACTCGAGTGACATAATACTTGGGGACTCTTCATCATGTTCAAAACAGATGTTTCGCATCTTGGGAATAGCGTTTCGGAACAGGGCTCGGGGAGGAAGTTTTTTTGTCCGTTCGGCATTATCAGTTGAAACTACCAGGTTACCGAGCAAGGCAGGAATTTTTCTGTTTGTCGGCAATTTTGAAGTTTGAAGACGGCCTTTCTATCATTTTTAAAATTGATTTCACAAAAGGATGAAGAATATTTATCGACTCAAAAATGTGGGATTTTTGGGTCGAGTTTTATAAACTCATTTTTAAAATTTCCTGTTAAAATTTAAACCAATTTTCTGAAAAAGACTTTTATTTCCAAACTATTCAATATTTTCCGAATAACATTTTCAAAATGCGTCATCCTTGAAAACTTATAGCTAGAGAATCTGAAAATCTAAAAACAAATCAAAGATCCTTCCTACAATGTCTGTGCCAAATTTCAGGTCCTTAATGTCAGGGGTTCAGCTCTGAGAGAGTCTCAAAGGGGATTTGTTTCCCAAAAAAAAAATCGAAGGCACACCAAAGTTTAGTGACAAAAATCTGCTTCCCATCCGGGAAAAACCTAATCTGTTTTCCACCTACCGAGTAAATTCTCACGCTTCGCTTGTTAGAGTACATCAAGTGTAATCGGAGATTCTTGGCTTTGCACCTCTGTCACTTTCATGAATGTTTCACTGGATTCCCCATACGCGCTAAATGCTATCTCTCTAATTATTATGGGAAATAAAGTCGTACTCTCATTGTTTTACGGCTTCCAAGAACCCATTTAATTGCTGCTAAACTTAATTAGTATCGATTTACATATTAATTTGAAGTGGAACGTGCAGTAATCACACTCTAATCCTCGCTGATGAATTGATTTCAATTGGTAATAAGCCGCTTCCTGGAATCAGACCCCAAGGACATTCAATGACCGGCCCGAGTCGCCGGCTCGAATGCATTATTCAGTAGAAAAGCGAAGAAAAGGAAGGACAAATGCGAATTACTGAGAAGATGCGCTTGGAGAATATTTATTGCGCGTGTCATCGACGACTTGGCACTGCCTCGCTGGAAGAGCAGATGATTAATGGCCTTTGCGAGATTCTCTGAGATTTCAGCTGACGCGGTGACGCCCCCTCAAGAGCCCACAGAGTTCAAGCTCCAATTGACATGTCAATGACTCGTCACAAAGCCCAGTTTCCGTCTCATAATGGGTACTCGAGCCGCCTTTTCCCCCATCTCGTCTTTGTCACGCGCTCTTTGAACGCTCTGCATGCCGGGTTAGAGCGTGGACAAAGAAAGGAACAGGTGAATTCGCAGACGAGCAGCTGTCGGTCTCTTCTGAGGTAATTGGCTTGATCTCGACGAGGAGCTTTCGCAGAGAGATTTTTGGCAGCGACGGAACCCGGCTCTGAAGCGACTTCTTGCGGCTATCAGAGGCCTCTGGCGAGCGTCGTCTCTAGCCCGTTGGGGGATTCCGAGCACATGTTCTGCGTCAGTCTCCTCTGAAGAGTGAAAAATTGGTTGAAAAATGAGAAAAGCAAGTACTTTGTGTTCGGATCGGGCAAAGTAAAACAAACAATAAACAAGTTGTTAGAGATCTTTACGGCATAATTAGCTCTTTTGAGGTGGAAGAATGGGCTGTGGATGAGAAAAAGCAGGCACAAAGTGTGCAGGTACTAAACACCTGTAATTATGGCGGTGTTGCGGAGTTCAAGCGCCATGCCATGCCAGCGAACGTAGAACGGTGCATTGCGATACCGCTGGACTTCGATTGCCATTAACCGGATATTGGGTAGTTGGTTTGTGGTTCGCGCTGTAACCTCATTCGAGCTCGTGATAGCGCGGATTTGTGGAGAGATGTGGCGCAAAACTTCAAATGAAATGGGGTCATTGAACCGCAGAGCAGATTTGCACACATTTTAGGCAAAAGAGGGAAATACATATTATTGAAATTGAGTTTTTATCGATTTCCTCTGGGGCCAGTCTCTTTTCGAAGAAACGCATAGCTGCATCATAGCTCACACAGAGGAGCTCGCAGTGAGAGGAGCCGGTTCGTGATCTTGCAATTTCTCGTCGTGGGCACACTCGTACTGCACTAACCCATTGCTGACCGGTTGAGTATTTTTGTCACATGATTTTTTGGGCTTCAGGAGAAGGCCTAGATTCTGAGCCAAGGTTTGAATTTAAGGGGCTCTTGACAGTTTTTTTTAGACTACTTGAAAAGCTTCAAGGCAGGCTAATTCAATTATTTAGAACCTGAAAGAAAACTTAATATTTTTGATAGCTAAAAATACTTAACTCTCACGGTCCTTTTCCTCGTGAAACTGCTCTTTTTCGTACAGAATTCCACCAGAAAATTTTTCCAGTCTCCGAAAAAGACTGCATACTGCATAAATTCAACAGTCTGATTTTAAAAAATTCTGGGCAAAGTCATTAAAGAAGACAAGCAGACCTGGAGCCTGAGGTCTCGAAAACAGCGCCAGATGTCGGGCGGAAGCAATGGGTTATTTGGGAATTGGATAAAAAAGACGAGAAACAACGTATATGGGTGCGTCTGCGGGAGTTTCGAGTTCAGCAAAACGGAGATTAGCCGTGTACAGGCCGAGTGTGCGAGTAGAAAAGAAACTCCATCTCTGAGCGAGCCGTATGCGGCTGTATGAAGTAACATAAAACATATATGATGATGGTGATGGAGCAGCAACAGAGTACCGTGAAGTTTTCATGCATGTTAGTTGGTCTTCTCCATTATTCCTTGCAACATCGGCACTTGGCGCGCTTAAAGTTTTGAGCTATATCGTTGTTGTTGCTGAGGGCAAAAGAAAACTTTACCAGCAACAACAATGAATGCATGTACGAGAGAATAATGATGACAAAATACGGGATACGGGTGTGCCACAAAGTGAAATTATAGCTGCACAATAGGGACTTCTTTGTTTCGAGCCCATGCGAGTCGTGATGACGATTATTTTCGTGTGACAAAGTGAAAAGTATTCTGCAACTCGAAAGTGCATTGGAGAGTCGTGACGGCTGCAAAGTGATAATTGGTGGGTGGATTAGAGGCCCGAAAAAGGCGCCCACCACTCGACCCCTCGGTACATCTCCTCTCTCAAAGCTGCGGAAATTGGCACACCAGCACTCCCACTTGGCCACATTTCTCTCGCATCGCCTTATTCAGCTGGATTCGCGCAATGGTGTTTACCTTGTGCCTCATATTTTTCAATTGACTGACCAGTTTATCGCGCTGCATCTTTCTCCTCTCTTTTTCAACGAAACACGCTTTTTGCAGTGAAATTTGCGCTAAATCGCGCTACTTCAGCACCACCATATTGCAGCACACTGTCTCGATTAACAATTGAATAATGAATAACGCGATCGTGCTACTCACTGGATAAATGATGAGTAAACACTTACACGATCCCAACAAAGAAGATTTATAAAAAGTACATTCACAATTTCCACTGCTATGCGAGAGCCTTTCATTTGGGCAAATGATACTGGCGGGTCGAGTGTGTAATAAATCAATAACCACGATAGTTATGTTGGCGGTGTTTGATTGAAAAGAAATGGAAATGATATAAATGAAGTTTAATAAAATCGTGGGAGCTGGCAAATACTTTTTTCAGTGCGGGCATACGAAGTGATAATAAGTTGATACAAATAAAAACAAAGTTAATTAATAATCATGAGCAAGAGGAAAAAATACCGAGTTACCATCGTAGATCACGTAATCATCTGGATGCTGAAGGTAAATTAACTCCTAAGTGGTCCACTTAATAGGGGAAATAAGAGATTTTCAAGCAGTAGTAGGGGTCTCCAAATAGCTTCGCTTGACTCTAGAGGCTTCGTGATACAAAATTTTTGTTGAAAAGACTCGTTTTACTCCCAAGCAGGTTTTAACAGGTATTCTTGTTTCTTCTAAGGGGTCTTTTAGAGTTTCTTTGGAGGGTATTGTAGGAGAGAACTTACCCTAACGGTCCTTTGAGAGAAGTGGCTCTAGGACTAAAATAGAGGTCTTCAACAGGTGATCTCCAGTAAAATTTCAAAAGCAGTTTAAAAATGATTTTGAATAGATTAGATTTTAATTCAAAAACGTGCTGGAGGCGTTTTCTAAAAAATAAAAATAAAAAAAAATCAACCTGAAAGAGCCCAAAAGTATTGAACACCCCTACTCTTGCAAGCACTTTATTTGAGCCTGAGGTCAGGCGAAATAATTTAGCCAGTGACCTTTAAATTGTCACTTCCCTTTGGCATCTTATTTGTCATTCGAACGCTCCTCGAAAACAAAAACGCTCCGATCGGTAATTGTGGTAGTGAGACTGTGGGGAGGAAGTCGTAAAAATCGCACTAAACAATATTTCATCGCTGCCGCGGTTTGACCCGCATTCACGAATTGGTTCATGTCGGTATGCAATGGCGGAGAAGCATCGCAATTATGCAACATTACTAAAATATGCTACTCGATTTCCGTTTGTGTTGTGATAAGCCATTTCTCCACCAACTCGTGGCCCATGGATTAAGTGTTGCGATTTTTATAATGGACTGCAAACATGACCGGAGTGTGAAATGGAATTCACTTAACGCCTCGGTACATAACCCAAATTGAATATTTATGGACGACCACGAGGTGGTGTAGCAGTGGGGTCCGATATGGCAGGCACCTGGAGCTTGGGGCTTGTTCAAATACTTCGTCACGGTTTGAGAGGGGGAGAGGGCCCTTTTGTTTGTTAACATCTTTGTCCCGTCCAATTTGTAGTCCGGAAGTAAAATTTGGAAAAAGAAAAAGCAATGAAAAAAATGAAAACTTCCGGCCAAAATTGCCCCGGTCTGTCCAAGTTTTTCCGAGTCTCCCCGCGAGGGGAGACTTTTACTCCAGCGTGGGGAGACTTGAGTCTGTCCGAGGGGAGACTTGTTCACCCTGGGGAGTGATAAGGGTCTAAAATCTCAAGTTTTACCGTGACGTAGTACTTGAACGAGCCCTTGTGGGGAGGTGACGCAATGTGATCGGAAATGTTTCGTGATACACCAAAGTCAACCCGGCTCACATGTTTGAAGTGGGAAAGTAATGAATTATCTGTAACGTGACTTGCTCCGCATTACTTAACTTTGATTTTCTCTTTCGGAGTTTTCGAGGGAACTGGTTTGAAAGTGCCCGAAGGAAACCCCCGCCGCGAGTCGCCGAGTCACGTTTCCTCCTCAAAAAAGCTCACAAAGTTCTGCAAAAAAAGTTTCAAGTTCACTCGGCTTCCGCTCCTCGAGGTGCCTCCGAGTCTCTAGAGCGCAATTACGCGAGCTCGGAGGAGAACGCGCGCGAAACTATTACAAAGCTGGGCTTGTTACGGTTCCGATTTAACGCTCTGTGCGTGGCATTCATTCATCATCAAATTGAAAGGTGAGCAGGCAGGTGAGCAGCAAAGCAGAGGCGTAATTAAGTGCCTGAGATGTACCTGGCTGGCTCGCGGACTGAATACTATGTAGCAAATGCGAAAAACGAGAAGAAAGTGAACCTTTTCTTCTTTCTTCTCTCTGCCTCTTCTGCGACACTTTATTTTTTCCTAACGACTCGCATCTACAGTTGCTTGGACTAGAAAGCACTCGCGTCGAGGCGGCTGTTGGCATTTTCAAAGAACCCAATTAATGCGATTTTTATGTTTTGGGGTTTCCAGGTTGCGAATAAGCGCGAATAAAGTTCCTCAAAACGGTATCGGGAGTCAGCTTATCTTATCGGGCTTTCCCCAGAACGAGGTTTGTGTTCGTAGAAACGCGCCATTGGAAGTTTACGTCGGAATTCTCAGCCAAATGGGAAAATGATTTGATTTGAAAAATCGAAAACTTTTTGACCCTACCCCACTTAATTCCTTCTATCTTCCAAACTAAAAGTGGTTAATTTTTTAAATTTTGTGGGAACGTTTGCCACTAAACAAGATACAAAATGACAAAATTTGGGGTTCCAACAAAAGTTGGTTAAAGAGATATTCACAAAACAAATATATGTTTTACTAAATTTTAAAAAAAATCTTTAAAGACTTTTGGCCACAAAATTCTGCAAAAACTCTCAACGTGCGACATTCTCAGCTCGTGCAGTCTTATCTCTCCCTCCACGCTCCCTTAAAAGCCAATCGAAAGCAGCGCGTCGCGCCATTCCGACCGAACCTCCGCAATGGTGACTAACATTTCCATACTTTTGGACTCATTGCAGGCAGTTAAACAGTTTTTAGACATAGTGAATAATTCTGGTAACTACCCAAATCGCAAGCCCATACCACCAACGGAGGTGCTCAAGTATCTGCGAGCACGCAAGTTCGACGTCCAACGAGCTGTCCAGCTGTACGAGCAGAATGAGCTCCTCCGTATGCGAGAGGGCCTGGATCTCTCGGGCACCCTCACTCCGGAACTTCAAGCCGAGCTGGAGACCGGGAAGTTTACTATCTTGGTGAGTGAGATGCTAGGTTTCGAGTCCCCTCAAACTGACAGAGTCTCTTTCAGCCCGGCAAGGACGCAAGTGGGGCAGCTATCGCTCTTTTCACTGCCAATCTACACAATCCACAGAAGGTGACGCACCGAATAACGCTCCAAGGCGTCGTCTATCAACTCGACACGGCTCTGCTGGACCCCCAGACGCAAAATGCCGGACTCGTCTTCATTTACGACATGAGCTGCTCCAAATATTCCCACTTCGACTACGACTTATCTCAAAAAATATTGACACTCCTCAAGGTAAGTGCCATTATAACCTACTCAAGATCGTCTTCACGCTTCGCAACCGTAATTAATTGCGCCAAAAAGTGATTATTGCGACTGAGCGGTGAGGTAAATATGTAATTTTGCATACGTGAGAGGCGTGGATGGGAGCACAAAGCCGCGAATCGTGAACCGAGTAGGTAGGCTCCCCAAGAACTCTTCGGCCGCCTTTCACTTCACCTTGCCTCAACACCCGATTTCCAATTCCGAGAGTCTCACACTCAAACTGTTTCTTAATTGGCCATAAACGTCTTAATATTCCGCGTCCAATTAGAAAACGAATGGCCAAAGAGGCTCGTTTCAAGTGGAGCTGAGTTGTGTAGAGAGCCACTCTAATCTCACCTTCTTTGGGTACGAAGCGGCGCAACATTGTTGCCAGCACGCCGAGAGCGACGTTATCACATCAAATTCCTTGCATAACTCGAACAATTAATGCTTCTTGATTTTCTACACCGCTGCAGATTACATTCACATTACAAAAAAGTGAAGGAACATTTGGAAGAGCTGGCTTGGGGTCAAGCTTACTTTTCGTCTTGTTCCGTTGAAAAACGATAACAGGTGTTTCCGAGAAATATTTGGTAATTAGTTTTTTCCAAGAAATTTCTGTTGAATCATTAAAGTTTCCTTGATAAAGAGTCTTTTATTCTTCTATTTCATGGCCGATTTCTGCAAGAAAAAAATCTGGATTTATTTTTAACCGAAATAATAGGTTTCTTCAAGGGTCTTTCAACTGTTCTTTGAAGAGTTCTCTTGGGGTCTTCTAGAGGGTCCTAACGGGGTGTTTAGGAGAGAGTGGTTTCCTTATGGGCCCTTTTGGGCCTTTCCAATTTAAAAAAAAATTGACTTCTTTAAATAGAATTCAGTACTAGAGTGTCATCGAGACTCCACGACACCCAAATTGGGTCTAATCTAAGTTGTTTGGTCTGAGTTCAAAAGATTTTTTTCATCACTCTTCATACAAATTGACAGTTCGCTTGAAATGGTCGGGATCGGCCAGGAGGGAGAAAAATGAGGGAGCAAAGTAGGGAGCAAAATGAAGAAGCAAAAATTAATTGATGAGAAAATGCACCAAAAACTTATGTTTGGAACCAGGAGAACAGAAATCAGAAGATCGTTCTTCTTGGTTGTGCAAACTGCCGTCTAAAAAGGGACAACTTTGAAGGGACTTCAATCGCGGGAGCTAAAAATCTCCTTTGCCCCCTATTTTCTTTATTAAGAGGTTTTCGAGCTATTTCTGGTAGATATGGGTAGTGCCTGCGAGCCCAGAGTCGGGTTTTGTGGTAATTTAGGAGCTAAATTCTGTACCTTCTTTGCGCACAGAAATTATTATTGAAACCAGTTTGTTAAAAAGCAGACAAACAGACCAGAAAAGGCATGAAAGAGTTGCGGTTGGAGGACGTAGGCAAACAAACTTTTACTCGCCGTCTGATTGCCACCGAATTGCGTTGTTTCTGATTAACCCAATCGTTTCATTCATCCGAAGTTCGTGTCGTTGCCAGAAGCTGTAAATGAGTGGTCTCGTCTGTCTGAGCGCTCCGACGATTCCGACGACTCCAATACTTGTTGATTGTGTTTTACGACTATTTTCAATCAGCCGTGAGTCTCTCGCGGTGTGTACAAAGTGACGTAAATACCTACCTCGCGCGCGCACAATAGACTACGCAATATATGTGTCGCGCATATCGCTACTTTGAATTTTATTTTTGTACACCACCAACCTCTTCGGTCGTCGTCGTATCTCGCACGCGGGTCTGAGGTGTGAGTACGCGGGTATTCTCTTTCCAGCGGTGTTGTCAGTCTAGAATTAAAATTCCTCTCGGTGATATCGATGAGTGAGCGGCTCGAAACGCGGCTTCGTTCGTGAATTCGTGGAGATCAGGCGCAATAAAAAGTGAAAGAAATTCCGAGAAGTCCAAAGTGAAAAGACGATTGTGTGTCAAGCGGATTTATGCTGTCTTCTGGCTCCAAGGTGAGGACCGCGATCTCGACTTTGGGCCGTCCTTGAACCCTTCCGGCCGCCCACCCGCCTGCCAGAACGTCGGTGCCGCTCTTCTGCAAGTCACCATGTGAGTGTGGATAAAAACTTATGCAAGAATGTGCCGCGTGCCAAGTTTTTGTGCCTTTTTTGTGTTCTCGCCAGGCAGCGGGTAATTTAGTGTCTGTGTACGAACTCATTACGCCGGCTGTAAATTGTTTTCAAATACGTGTGAGCAGCGTAGTTTCGAGGAAAATTTGGGGGCCCTTTGGGAAAAACATGTTTACTTCTGAAATGCGCGATAGCTCGGTGAGGTGTGGCGTTGCGGAAGCTGGCCCTTGCGTTGAATAATCAAAAACGACGAGCCGCGATGAGTCACGGAGAGGCAAATAATAAAATGATTAATTATCATATTCCAATACAAGTCGGCTCATTGTTCTGGAAGCGATTACACGATGACCTTGTTGGATCTCCGCAAAAAGGTGTGACGCGGAATTCGGTCCGGCTCGAATCAGCTGAGGGTGACTGGCTTGTCTTCGAGGTTCGACGAAATCCAAAGTATCGGTTGACAGAAAAAATAATCGGAAGTCTATTATGAAGTCTTTATCGGCCACGGATGGATGCCCAAGTTTAATTGAAAAGCGCTGTCAACGTTTGATGTCAACATTAACGGCACACAAAAGTTTCCAATGAAGCATACATGAAATTAAGCAATCGGCGTTCGTATTTTTTGTCAACAAAGTTTTATCGATTCGGTGCGAGAGCATTGAACTCTGAATCAAAACTCTCTATGAGCCTCTCTAAGCAAATAGTGCCAAGAACCATGAGGCCGATTTTTCGTCTATTTTGCAACTTTTTCTGAATTTAAAAATAACAAAGAGCTTTTGTGTGAATGTTTGCTACTTAAATAAAAAATCAATTTTTGAGATATTCGAAAATGTAGATTTACTTTGAGTTTGTTGTTGTTATATTCAACATAGTAATCTTGGAATCAAATGTCAGTTCTCTAATCTCCAAAAAACAAAATCTGGCCAGTTCAGCGAAAACTTCATTGCCCCAAAGAAAACGCTTCTTCAAAGTTTTTGTTTATTTGTCCTCTTTCCAAAATGCTATGAAGAATTTTTGTCGGCTCAGCTGTTGCTGAGAAAAACTTCCCCCAAGAAACAACTCAAGTTTGCTCGAAGCTAGCTCCAGAAAAGCCATTTGTGGACCGATTTTAATCTTTCCAAAAGCAGATTTCTAGTCTGGGGGCTTCTTCAGTTCATTTTGAACCAGATTAGACCCTCAGGAAGCCTCAGGAGTCTCAAATCTGAGCACGCTTATTTTTTTTCAAATCAAGTCCAGATTTTGCCTTGAAAAATGGCCATAACCCTGCAAAAAAATTTAATACAAATTTAAAATTTGTTCAATCAGACAAGTAGTTTGGGAAAAACAATTCAAAAAGTGGAATGTCGTCATTGTTGGCTCCATGACTCAAACAGCTCTCCTGACCAAATTGTTGATGAGCACAATGTACGAGAAAACCCTCTTTCCCATGTCTGCTAGCTGCTCGTAGTTGATAAAGTGAAAAGGACCGGCCCTGAGCAGCTTCCGTCTGTCCACGAGTATCATGATTTGGAGCAGCGTCTTTCTCCGCCACAGCGACATATCGATCCAGGGCAGACTGTAGAGACTGAGTCGCAGCTCATCATAGGAATCGGCGAGCCTCTCGTTCATCCACGCAATCGTCATGTAGGGAATGAAATTAGCGAACGTGGCGATGCATAGAATCCACGCCTCGGGTGCCAGAACGACGCAGATCCACGTGATGAGGATGAGTCCGTAGCAGGCCACCTCGAAGAGGAGCACGGGCATGGAGAGGTAGTCGATGCGGTTTTGCTGGCAGATCATCTCGCAGTGCATCTCCACGAGCTTGCGGATCTTGGCTGTGAAGAGGGGTCTCGGTATGTCGCAGGACTGAGCAAACATGTTCGTCATGACGACCTGAATGTGCTGCAGGACCGCCCTGAAGTGAAAGAGCATCACCAGGATGACGGCGAAGGTCAGGTCTCCGGCGATAGCGACGACGTGGGCGGCTACGATGACGACGAAACAGGGCGTCTTGGGCTCCTCGCTGGTCGTGAAGGGGAAGTAGATGAAGAGAGCAGGGCCGATTCTGCCTCTGAGGTAGCTCATGAAGATTGTCTGAATGACGATGATGAATCCGGTGGAGAAGGGCACGAAGTAGACGAAGCTCCGGAATATGAGGGAAGAGGTGGTTCTGCAGACGCTCCAGTGCTTGGGCAGGTCCGTGTCGAGGTAGAAGGCGTCGCACCACTCGAGGCAGCTGTCGTAGGAGGCCTGGAACCGCTTGAAGTACGGGAAAAAGAGGAACATGACGATCAGGAACATGGTGCACATGCTGTTCTGGATCTTTACGAGGACGCTGTCGCTGGCGTAGACGGTCCAGGCGAAGGCCAGGATAGTGAGCAGGGTGCAGAAGTAGGCCACGGAACAGAGCGCGAGGAGCAGGCCCTTGAGGTGTCTCTTCTCGGTGATTCCGAAGACGAGCTTGACGGTGGAGTAGCAGCTCCAGATCTCGGCCAGGTTGTGGGCTTTTGCCATGGCGTTTTTGAAAAAACTGGTGAATTTTTTTCCAGTTTCGGGGTTTTATACATAGAACTCTCTGAATTATTGATAAATAGAGCTCCGAAAATTTTTAAAATTTTTTTTACAATTTTCAACAATTTTCGTTTAAAGACAAGTAATAAAATTTTACTTATGTTAATTTGTGTAATTTTAAACAAAAATCCTGTTTCGTAAAAGTTGGCTCTAAAGAGATTTTTCTAGAGCTTGATTGACACCATTACCAAGCCGCTTTTGTCTTCAAAAAACAAAAAACTGAACATTTTAAGCTGAAGAAGATTCTTTCAAAAAAAATGTTTCGGGTAAAATAATAAAAGCCTACTCAGCAGTTTGTCTTAACCTATTTTTAGTGCATTTTCATCAATTTTGAAAAAAATGCACTTATGTGTCCGATATGTCCGTCCGTCTGAGTCGCAAAGGCTCCGAAACTACAAGAGCTAGAGACCTGCGGTTTTTTGCATGTTGTCATGTATGGTCTGGAGGGTGGGCGAAATGATTTGGTTTTTCCGAAAAACTACCTGGGGGGTAATTAAGGGGGTTTTCCCGTTGTATGAAAGTTCCATATACTTCGTCCGATTGAGCTGAATTTTGGATATGTTATACATCATGTCAAATCTAGCAAATCATAGAACACATATTGCCCTTATCACTTAAGGGGGTGGGGTGAGAGGCCTCCGAAGGGGGGAAAAATTTAGTTGCTCCGATTGAGCTGAAATTCAGAACATTCATGTAAAATGACAAAATAAGCAACTTTTGTTTGGGGTTATGGTCCCAAAAATGTAAAATAACGGACTCTGAGGGTCAATAAGTGGTCACCCAAGACTTCCCTTGGCGAACTGTAGGGCAAAATTTCAAATTCAACCGATTGAGCTGAAACTTTGGCAACTGTTAGATGGCATCAAATCCAGCAAAAAATAGTTCTACAGTAAGTCTCTATGACCTAAGGGTGTGGAGCTGAGGGCTCCAAAAGTTAGTATGAGGCGAAAATTTTCTAACTCCAATTGAGCTTAAACTTGGGCACATGTTAGATGACATTAAATTAAGCTAAATAGCCTCCTGCATTAAGGCTCTATGACCTGTGGGATTAAATTATGGGGCCCAATAAGTGTCTGCAGTGATGGAATTTGGGACAAAATATTTTTTCTTTGACTCAACTTTTGCAACAAAGCGAAATGAAAATGCACTCAAATGCGTTCGTCACCGACTAAGCTTTAAACATGTTTTATGATATATTCTCAACGATAAACATTTTAAGAAATAGTGAATTTAAATCAGAATTTTGCTTAAAAATTGTAAAAAGCCAAAAACCGTCAAATTTTCCTCAACAAATGTTTTCCAAATATTTTTAACAATTTTCGGGAGCTCTAGTGATAGATAGTTTAAAATTTCGTCGCACCAAAATGATTGCTCTTTATTGGTCCAGAACACGAAGGCCCCATTAAACTTATCTAGTCACTAAGTTATTAATCAGCAAAATGAACGAAAAGGCCCGAGTTCCCATGTTGCTAAGCTGCTCGTAATTTATGCAGTGGAAAGGACCTGCTCGGAAAGCACCACAACTCGCAGCAGAGCCCGTCTCTGGTGCGGGCTCATGTCGACCTAGGGCAGGTTGTAGAGGAAGACGTACGAGTCGGCCAGTTGCTCGTTCATCCACGTACTCATGAGGTAGGACCGATGTTGGTGACGGCTGCGAGACAGGTGATCCATCCCTGGGGAGCTAGGACGACGCAAATCCAGATGACGAGCACCATTCCGTACTCCGACACCTCAAACACCATTGAGAGGTAGTCGGAATCGTTTTGCATGGCAATCAATCGGCTGTGGATTTCGATCACTTTCAATGAGATTTTCTTGGGATCGTAAAAGTGTCTCTGTAAGGCAGTCTGATGGTCTCCGAAATGGCTCTTAAGTGGAAAAGCATGACGAGGGTGAGGACGAAGGACGACGAAGGTGCCTATTGGGGTTTCTTGAGGCTCGCAAGATGCTCAGGATGAGGCAGAACCTGGGAAAATTCCTTGAATATTAGAGTAGACTGTTTCCTGCAGGCTTCCAGTGCTTCTGAAGGTCGCTGGTGACGTAGAAGCTGTCTCACCATTTAAGACAGGTGTCGTAAGAGCTCTGGTTCCTCTTGAAGAACAGAAAGAAAGTCGCCATGATTGCGGTAATCATGCAGAAAATTGAGCTTTGTATTTTTATGACGACGTTGTCGCTGGCGTAGGCAGTCCAGTCCCAGGCTAGGAGGGTGAGAGCTACGCAAAAGAGGGCTATAAGGACCAGACTCTGTTTTTTATCGCCCCTCAGGACTTCAATCAGCAGCTTGAGAGTCGAGTAGCAGTCCTTGGGGTTTCCATGTTGAATAAAATTTTTACCGACAAATTCCCGTCAGCATTTTGAATATTAAATGGGCAAAAATGAGCCAGAAATTTCAGTGAACCAGCTGATTTATTAACAAAATGTAAGAGAATATCCTCTTGGCCATATTCTGGAGCTCCTCGAAGCAGATGGTGTGGAAGGGACCGGCGCAGAGGAGGTTCTTCCGGTGCGAGAAAACCATCATGGTGAGCAGGACTCGTCTCTTCTCGACGTCCAGGTCCAGCCACGAGGTCTCGTACAGCCGGAACTGGAGCTCGTCGTAGGCCTCGTCGAGTCTCTCGTTGAACCAGGCGATGATGACGAAGGGAACCACGTTTACGAGTCCCGCGACGCAGATGGGCCAGGCCTCGGGCATGAGGAATATGTAGACCCAGGAGGTGAGGACGAGGGTGTAGCAGCCCATTTCGAAGACCAGTAGCGGCACCGACAGGCTCTTGAGGTGGGCTTTCTGGCTCAAAATGTTGACCTGGTTTCGGACGATATTTTTTGTTGCAAGAAGAAAATTTTCTCGGGACGTAGGAGGCTCTAGAAGAGCGATGGACTTTTTAGATATCTCCAGGAGGGTTTCCATGTGAATGAGCAGGGTGAGGACGAGGGCAAAGGTGGTCTGAGCGGACACAGTAACGAACGTAGAGCCGATGCTGATCACGAAGAAGAGCACGAACGAGTTGGTGGCGCCTTCTTCGGTCACAAAAGGCAGCAAAATCTCCACTGGAGGCTCCAGTCGGCCGTGCATGAAGCTCCTGATGACAGCTCTGAGGGCCGTCGACACTCCCCCGATGAGCGAGACTGCCAGAAACCTCTTGAAGGTTCGCGTGCAGGCCTCTTGGCACTCCTTCCAGTGGCTCTGGTGGGTGCTGGAGAGGTGCAGGGACTCGCACCAGTCCAGACAGCTGACGTAGACCTCCTTGAGGATCACCGTGATGAAGAAGAAGAGGACTAGGATCACCAGAACGGCAGCACAGAGCGCGCCCTGGATCCTGGTGAGCACGTCACTGGCCGTCACCGCCGTCCAGGAGTAGCTCGCTATCATCGTGGAGATCAGAAGGGCCAGCAGAAGGGCGACTAGCTTCTGAGCTCTGCTGACCCAGGGGCTGTCGGTTTCGGCTATCCCGTGCAGGAACTGGACCCACCAGTAGATTTATCTCACGGCTCTGAGGTTTTGTGTCTCCATGAGTCGGACTGACGAGGAACTGGTCTCTTTCTTCTGCGACAGGGATATTTATTGAGACGAAAAGGACTGTTGAAAGTTTGTTGTGCTTTTTCTGAGCAATTGTGTGCTTTATTAAGTTCAATTATTTAGTTTCGGGGACAATTTAAGTTAATACACCAAGTAGTTGACGAGTAAAATAAACGAAAAGACCCTCTTCCCCATCTTCCCGAGCTCCTCGAAGCAAACAATGTGGAACGGGCCGGCTCTGAAGAGCTTCTTGCGCTTGAGAGACACCATCGTGAGCAGCAGAGTCCTCCGCTGGTACAGAGTCATCCTCTCCCAGGGCAGGTCGTAGATGGTGGTCTTGAGGTCGTCGTAGGAGACCGAAAGCTTCTCGTTGGCCCACGCGATGAGCATGAAAGGCATCACGTTCATGAGGGCTCCGACGCAGATGAGCCAGGCTTGGGGCATGAAGACGAGGCAGATCCAGGAGACGAGGATGAGCGCGTAGCTCATCACCTCGTAGGCCAGCAGAAAGTTCGAGAGACAGCTCATGTTCTCCTGCTGGGACAGAATGTCGCGCTGCACGTCAAAGATGGACCGGATCACCGTCAGGAACCTGTGTCTCGGGGTGCAGGAGTCGCACAGACGGAGACACTGAAGAAGGGCTTTGATAGTGGCGAGCTTGGCTTGTATGTGCAGGATCATGACGAGGACCAGGGCGAAGGTGGTCTGGGCAGCCAGAACGGCAAAGTAGACTCCAAAGTTGAACGCCAGGAACATGGTAAGTGAGTTGAGAGACGAGTCTTTGGTCACGAGGGGGAACAGCATGTGGAATGGCGGCTCGAATCTGCCCCTGAAAGCGCTCTTGAGGACCGAGTTGAAGTTCGCCACGGCTCCTGTTCCCGCCGAGATGGCAAAAAACATGGTGAAGATCCTCGTAGCGAGTCTCTGGAACTCATCCCACTGGGTCCTGAGGAGGCACTTGTCCCGGAAAGACTCGCACCAGTCCAGACAGCGGTCGTAGGTGGCCTGGAAGAGCACCACGAAGACCTGGTACAGCACCATGTTGATGAGAACGAGGCCACAAATCCCGCTCTGTACGCGGATGAGGACTTGGTCGGTGACCGTCGCTGTCCAGAGGTACGACGAGACGCAGATAAGCATCAGGAGCTGGACCAAGACGGCGGCAGCTCTCTGGGCCATTCTGATTCGGGCACTCTTGGCGTCCGCGACACCGTGAAAGAACTTGACCCACCAGAAAATTCCCCGGATCGTGGCCAAACTGCGGCCTCCCATCACAAAGTTTGTCTATAAAGTGAGGATTTTATTGAACACCTTTATTTCATGTCACTTCCAATATTAGCCAGGAAAAACATTCCTTGTTATCATTGATTTTAAAAATGTGTTCTGAGCATGAAGGACGAAGAGAGTGGGGTCTTCGAATGAATGAAACTTTTTTATGCCTCGTCCGATTGAGTTCAAATTTTAGTATGTTGTAGCTGGTTTCAAATTCAGTAAATCATGGAACAACGTTAGGCCCCTTTCACTTAAGGTAGACGAGCTAGCCGTAACTCCCGAACAGTACATGCCAAAAATTTAAGTCAATCTCACAAAAATTGTATCCCCGAAAAATAAATTTTGCGTAGTTTTTGACAAAAAAAAATCATGGCGTTAGAGGGTTAAGCCTAATTCGTGTCCTTCAGCTACCCAACCACGACATTTTTGATAAGCAGAGCGTACGACAGGAACCTCTTGAACACGACACCGAGCTGCTCGAAGCTAATGACGTGGAAAGAGGCAGCTGTGACGAGCTTCTTCCGGTCCACCCCAATCATGACCTGAAGCAGGATCTTGCGCTGCTTCGTGCCCATCTCGTGCCAAGGCAGGAAGTAGAGAGTGTCCCGGAGCTCGTCGCAGGCATCCGCTAGCTTCTCGTTCAGCTGACAGACCATGAGGTAAGGCATGAAGTTGGAGCACGAGGCGATGCTGAGGATCCACTCGCCGTGAACGTAGAAGAAGAAGAGGTAGGCGCTGAGGAGAATGGCGTAGCAGGCGAGTTCGTAGAGGAGGAGTGGAACTCCCCCGAGGCTCGAGAGGAGGTTCTGGTACTTGGTCATCTGGCAGTGGAGTTCCACGACGTCCCGGATGGCAACGTAGAAGGTGTGGCTGAGGATGCTCTTGACGTCGGCTCTGAGGAAGGTGCGGTTGATGATCGTCTTGAGAACGTCGATGGTGGCGATAAAGTGGAGGAGCATCGTCATGACGAGGGCGAAGATGAGCCCGGTTCCGAGGGAGATCGCGAATCCCAGAACCAGGACGGTGGCGCTCGTGACCGGGAGGTTCCAAGCGAGGTCCTTGGGCAGGAAGGGAAAGTAGGTGGTCATGGCGGGTTGGATCTGGCCCTTCATGAAGCTCATGAGGACGGTCTGGATGAGCACGAAAACTCCGGTCATTAAGGGAATTGCGCACACGAACCACTTGTAGAGGCTGACGGAGGTCTCCTTGCACTTCTGGAAGTGGATTCGGTGCTGGGTCATGAAGTGCAGGCTGTCGCACCAGTCCAGGCAGTCCTCGTAGGTCCGCTGGGAGACCATGAAGAAGGGATAGAAGAGGGTCATGATGCCGATCACGACAAAGACGACTCCGGTTTGGATCTTGATGACGAGTCTGTCGTCCTGGAAGCTCGTCCAGGCGAAAGAGAGGTCCCCGAGGGTCACGACAGCGAGCAGCAGGGCCGCAAAGAGCTTCTGCAGGACGTCGATGGTGGGGCTATGGACACTCCCGAGGCCGAAAATGAACTTTACTCTAGAGAGTATCTCCCAGATAGGTCCGAGGTTCCGTTCCATGTCTTGGCGGCTCGAAAGAAACTGGAGAATAGACGCCGGCTCGTTAGGAAGTCGGCTCTTAAGTACCTTCTTTGTAACGAGAAACTTTCTTTAAAGAAAACAAACGAAAACAGTGAAAACTTTTCCAACCAATTTTCACCTCACATTTTATTCATGACTCTTGAAATATCCATTCCAAGAACTCAAACTACGACCTAACTTCGATTACGTTGTTGACTAGCACTATGAACGAGAAAACCCTCGAGAAGATGTTCTTGAGTCCCTCATAGCCGAGCCTGTGAAAGGGTCCTGCCGCGAGAAAGAGTCTTCGCTGCGTCGCCACCATCAGCATGAGGATCGTCCGGCGCTGGCTGGCTTTCAAGCTGTACCAGGGCAGTCCGTAGAGCGTGTTTCTGTAGTCGTCGTAGGCTCTTGCCAGCTCCTCATTTATCCAGCAGAGGAGGATGTAGGGGATAAAGTTGCAGAGAGTCGACACTGAGATGAGCCTCATTTCCGGCACGTTGACCACGAAGACCCAGGAGACCACCATGAGCACGTAGCACTCGATTTCCAGGACCAGGATGGGCCACGAAAAGATCTCGTTGACTTTGTTCTGGGTCGCAATCATGTCGCAGCTCAGCTCGACGACTTCTTCCACGGTCTCAATTTTGAGCGTGGGAAGTTTGGCGAGGACCCTCTCGGCTCTCTGGATCACCGCAATGAAGTGAAGGACTGCGGTGAAGGCGGAGGCCACCACGACTCCTCTCCCGAGCGAAATGAAGAAAGCGGTAACTTGCACTATAGCAATCATTATGAGCATGTTCCAGCTGCTGGAGGGGCTGAGGAGAGGAAAAGTTACGTAGATCGGGGAAACGAACTTCCCGAAGAAGAGCCTCAAGAAAATAACCTGAGCGGTGACTGTGAGTCCCGTTGCTATCGGCATGACCTTCACGAAGGCCGTGAAAACTCCAGTGGACTTTGACTTGCACTTGTCAGAGAGCTCCTGGATCTCGAAGATCTTCGCGTGTAGGCTGTCGCACCAGACTAGGCACTCCTCTATGGCTTTGTGGTGTTTGACAACGAGGTAGAAGATGAGCAACATGGCACTTCCAGTGGCCATAGCGAAGCCGTTCTGGATCCTGACCAGAATCAGGTCCGACTGGTAGAGGGTCCAGCCGAAGCAGGACACTGTGAGGACCATGGTTGCGTGCATAAGCGTGGCTAAGGCCCGCTTTCTCCTGCTTGAGTGTCTCCGGATGCCGAAGAAGAGCTGAATCCTGGAGTAGAGCAGCCAGATTTCCTTTAGGTGGTACCTCATGGTGACCTCTCGCTTGCCCTGCTGGAACCCAACTGAGTGTGTTTGGGGATGTTTTACATTTTAATTGCTCCTAGTGGCGTATTTCTGTGACAAAATGTAGAACAGGAGTTTCTTGAAGAGGTTTCGTCAATTAACGAAAATGATGTTTTGGAGCTAAGTTCTCTGGTGTTTCTCCGAAAATTTAAAAATACTTTTTTATGAAGATCATTTGATAAAATTACATGTTAATTATTTAAGAGCTTTAAAAATTAGGCAACTTACAGGGATGCGAATTTTGAATTTTCGACCAGACATTTTTTTCAATGAAATGGTCTCTGATGCCTTCAGTCGACGACTTTTAGCCTTCGAGCATGAAAACTCAATTTTTTATTTTCATATGAAAAAATTTTCACCTGAAATTCATAAAATGACCAAACTTCCTCTCGTTTACGAAAACTCGATTTCGGGATTTTTGACTAAAAATTTTTGTTTTCTAAAATGGTCTCCGAAGTCTTCGATCGACTTAGTTCAGCTCTATAATCTCGTTTACGAAGTTTTTTGGTCGAAAAAATTCATATTGGCGAAAAAACTTTTAATCTGAAATAAAAATTTTGGCCAAACCCTCACTCGATTTCAGATTTTTCAACCAAAAAATTTATTTCAAATTTAAACATTTTTCATAGCCCTGATATTTGCTGAGTCCCCTCGAAAGCGTATATTTTGGTAGTCAAGGAAAACTATCGAGGAAGTGCACAAACGAGTCAACATCGGTGTAAGCGCTGTAAACCCATGCACATGCTTGAATAGGGGTGCATTCATTATAATTTAACGACAGTTGACATGCCACGAGCAGTGTGGTGTGTGTGGAAGAGCAAATAGAAAACGAAGAAAAGCCGTGCTGGATCCGAAAATGTCGAATTTGGTGCGCAGACTCGCGATCTCGGTCGTTCTGGTGCTTCGTCGGTCGGTGTCTACCTTTCCCGCACACTCATTCTCGCATATGCACGATATTATCACAACAATACATTTGCCACTCACCCAATCGATGGCAGTCGTCGACTCAGCAGCTGTGAGTGCCTCCTCTTCGATGTGAAAAGTGGAAAATGCGCAGCAGGCATTCGTGGGAGACACTAGTCGCTGTTTGGTGCTCATTTTGACCACATAAAATTCGACAGAGCAAAAAAAAAGTGCAAAGCCAGCAAGGAGGGCTCTGAAAGGCTGCCAAGAAATTCCATTCACTGCTCTCTGGTGCGCGTACGGAGACGAAAAATCAATTACACATGCCTAAACTGGTTCAATTAAGAGTTGGAAGAAGTGAATTTAACCGAAAGTGAAGCTTAACCCTGCAATAGCACATAACTGCAGTTAGTGCAGAAATAATAACTGTGAGTCAATCAGTCTGCCTCGGGCACGAACACGTACAAGTAGAGGAAAAGAAGAAGGCATCTGCAGTACACGTCTATTTTTATACCCCCAAAACGCGAGACGACGACGAAAGAAAATCGTTTGTGATGTTTTAATTCGGAGCTTGCGGTTCATCAATTATATCTCGAGAAAGAGGCTGCTACGGTAAGAAAAGCGAGTCCTTGCCGCGAGGTCGAGCATATTTTCCCACACTCGTCGGTCTGTGTGTGATGCAATTCTGTTGGCAGCGGGCTGGGAGAGATTATCGGGCGTCTAATTGAATCGGTTCCGGGAGCAGAGCAAGGTTGCCGACGAGCTTGCAGGATGCAAAACAAAGAGGGACTTATAATTATTGATTTTTCGCGCTTGTCCTGCGTTTACAAAACATACACACACGACATCCTGGATATTATCCTCTCATTCCCGTTTTTTGTGCAATCAATATACCGTCGTGTACGTATGCGTCGCGACTATGTGCCGGGTGATTGGTGCCAGTGTATGGGTGAGTCTCGATGTGCCAAAACAACCCCCGAAATTGTTTTGTGCACCATAGCAGCACCACCGACACCATCCACCGTTCCGTGATTGTGTCACTCTCCCAGCTTTTCCCATTATTATTAAACTGCGAGTCACAAAAAACGGAAAGTGGTGTCTCTGGCAGAGACTTTGTCTTGATTGAAGGCACGTTTATTGCAATTTGCCCGATGATCAAGAGGAAATGGTGTATGCAGGCATGTGAAGTGCAGCAAAATTGCGATATCGGTGCTGACCCAGTTTCATATGAGAGTGAGAGTGCGCGCTCGAACGCGATGCGATACCTACTGGCAAATGGATTTGTCAACAGAAAGCCAATTGACCCAGATTTCGACCCACTTTGGTGCAAAAGGCTCATGCAGGATCCCCCTCGGTCCTCAGAACATATTAAAATTGCATGAGCGAGCTTTGCTGCGTCAACTTCGGGCTCTTGTTTGCCCAGAGTCATGTTTGGACTTAACATTGAGGCTATTCAAACCAGGTTATAGGGCTATCGCTGGGTTGAGACGTTTTTAATGGCCTTTTGTTCAATTTTTGAGGGAGCAAAAATATCAAATTTGTCCTATTTCCTGGGAATCTTTTTTCTATCCTACTTTCTCGGGAGCCCAGAGTCTCGTCAATCAGATGTAAGAGCTTCTGAAAGCTTGAAAATTTTTTGAAAGGCTATTCCAGTAGGGGTTATGACCTTTTGAGAATTTTAAGAGACCCGAAAGTTCTCGGGTAAGGAATTTTATGAGCCTTAAAAATTTTTTAAGCCAAGTGCAAGTGCTCTGAGTGCAACACCCTTCTGTTTTGGGGGCCTAGAGTCCTCTTTATTTTATTTAAAACAGGTTAAAGAGCTTCCAAGAGCTTGAGCAATTTTTTTGAGGGCCTTTGGGAGGTAAAAAGTCATTAATATACCCTTTAAAAGCGACATTTTGCTCTATTATCGTATCCTTCATTTCCTCAGAGTCTCGAAAAAGTATTATTATTATTATTCAAATAAGTAGGAGCGTGCCGAAGCATTTTGCTCGAAAAAGTAGTTTTGAGGCTAGTAAGACCAGATTTGAGAGCTTAAGAAATTTTAATATTATTTTTTAAAGGCCTTTCCTGTAAGAAACAAGACTCTGAGACGCCAAAAAGCCGCCCTTCTTTCAAGGAGAACACTCCACTCCCCGCCCACACCAGAAAACTCCCATTTCATGAATATGTATTTAATGTTCATCGCTCAATTTCGATTCCGACGGAGCATTCGCCAGCTCCAGCCTATTTTTAGCGGCAACCCTCGGCGACCTTGAGCGCGTGAGCACACACATTATCGCAGCACGGGAAGCTGCGCCTCACGGCGAAATACATCTTCATTAACGACGTTCCCGATGCCTTCAATAACTCGCGATCTCGCTGCGGCAAAAAGTCCACGTCAAAACTTCCGCCATGAACACGTATTAAATAACCAATCAATCAAGTGTAATCCAGTGAATTTGCATGCAGCTTTAATTGAAGTCCGCTCGCGCTGTCTCTCCCTTGAAGTGCTCACCTGCAAGCTACGGCAACCTTCACCTTCAATTACCTCACTTAAATCCACCTAAATCATGTTCGTCGACCCGCCTGCCGCATGTGATCACGACAATTGTACTGTTTTTTTTTTATATGTGCTCCGAAGTAGCAACAGCAAGTGACATATATACACCAACAATGGAGGTATCTGTGTGAGTTATTATTATTAATTATGAATGAAGATAGACGGGTGTACGCTAGGCTGGAAAGTTCGATGGGGTGGCAGCGAAAGCAATCAGCGGAATGTGGCGCGGCGGTCGCAAGAGGATTGTTTTGAGTGCGGTCATGAAGGTGAAACTACACTTTGCCACCTCGACACCGCCAGCCAAGGTCGGCTTTACTTTCTCTTTGTGGCCTTTGATTTCTGATGTGGCGGCTCTGTGCCTTTTCATTGCTGTTTCTTCAGATTCTGAGCCTAGTCCCAAAAAGCTTTACTCTTATAAGAGCTCTTATTAGCCCAAAAAGCTTACAATCAAACCCGAAAGCCTTTCTTGTTGGCCGATAAAAAGACCAATGGAATTTTTCTGCTGGCCACCAAGGCTCTTACGAGGTTCCAACGGTCTGAAACTCAGTTATTATGCTGGTTTTGGCATCAAGAGAGTCCAGTTAATGTTAATGATTTAATGTATGATGTCCAGTCTGTTGAAGGACTAAGCGTTTGCCAAAAAATTCTCGAGAAAGTAAACCTCCAGTCTGAGCCTAATAAAGCCTCCGAGTGAGCCAAATTAAATTTGCAAGATTTAATTTGCCCAAGCTGGCACTAAAAGTTTACGATCCTCATCCACTTTTCAGGAGATTACCTCGTGAAAAACAAAGCTCAAGTCCCCCGAAAGCCGCTTAAAGTCTAGACGAGTTTTTCCCAATCTCCTTGATCCGCTTCGGCCAGTAGGGCGACATGTGTCGCGACACGAATTACCGCTTCTGACTCACAACGATGTCAATTTGCATGTCACCCGATTCGCGGAGAAAGTGTACACGAATGCGTGAAAGAACGAGCTCCAACGACTGACACAAGCTAAGTTGCGTTAATGATCCCCGACACGGAACCCATTTCCTCCGTTTGCCCTACTAATTGCGCATCGTTAGGGTGATTGACGGGGTTTGCAGGATTCAGGAAACTGGCTTTTACTTTTCCACTTGACGAAAATTGGAGAAATCCGTAAAATTACGATGCTCACGGTTGTGCTCCATTGGGTCGGCAGACCGAGATATTATTGCAATAATGGTTATGTGAAATTTCGCTGCGCTGCGTTTATATAAGGCGTGAAATGGCAGAGTGCAGACCGCAACAAAAACAACGGCAATTCATCGCCGTGCTATTGCGGGTCGTCGGACAGCGTGGCGTTTGTATATACGGCGCAGGAAAAGCGAAGAAATAAAAGTGAAATGATGATAATCAAATCGCGGTGATAGAGACAAGGCGCGCAGAATTATGAAATTTTCTTGGTTTCGTTCATACATACCCAAGGTCTCCCGCTCATCCGAACGACATTTGGGCTATGAACGGCGGTTGGGCGGGCGGCAGAGAAAGGGAGAATCGGCGAAAGAAATCCGAGTCACGCAAGGAGGTGGTCTGACCTTTGAGACGGAGAAATGCAAGGGCGCACCTCGAAAACGCTGACATTTGTCAAGAGCATTCTGACAGCTGCTATTTCTGGACTGTGTCTTTTTTGACTGCTATTAAACTTTATTTAGTAAACTGAATGAAACCTTCAAATTCACGAGCTGCGTTTTTTTATTTTAGCGAAATTTATTTTTAAAAATATGCAAAAGTGGGAGGAAAAGTTGTGTTCCGGGAAATCAATGAGTGGAAATATTTTCTGAGCCGGAAAAACACCTTGAATTTTGTCTGTTAGAATGGAATGAAGGCAAACAATCAGTTTTCTGGGAAAGTCAGTCAATGAAAAATTTCTCTGAGCTCTGAGTTTTTTATTTTAAAGCGATAATCATCCAGTTTAAGTCTAAAATACGCAAAAAAAAATCTTTCTGAGGTCAAATCAGTCAGTAAAATTTCCTGAGTTTTCAAATTAACTTCGTTGACTCGATGTTGTGAAAATACTCATGAAAAGAAAATCTTCTTCTATGGAAATCCAGAGAGGGAAAAAATTTTCCCGAGCCGTTAAGTCATTAATATGATAAGTACGCAAAAATAGGATGAAAATTCTGAATCCGGAAAAATCCGTTTGTAAGTAAAAATTCCTGGAAACGGTATGAAACCCATGAAAAGGAAATTCTTCCGGGAAAATGAGAGAGTGAAAATTTTCCCCAACCGTATACAAATTTTAAATTTAAAAAAATGATGAAAAAAGAAAAATATTTTTTCGAGAAAACCCCTCAATGAAACATACTTTCCAAGAAAAAATCTGCGATGTAGGAAAAGCTTGAACCAAAATGCGGAAAAAAGGCATATTTACTTCTGGGAAAATCAGGTAGCGAGGAAAAATACCTTGGAATGTTTTTGAATGAACCGAAGGACGCTCAAACTTGATTTTTAATCACAGAAGCCCTTCCAAAAGTTAAAGACAGAGCGGTGTCAAGAAACGAAATTCTATTTGCGCTGCAAGTAGAAATTTCCCACCATCACGCAATCTCGAAAATGGTACGACCCAGTGAATATATTCATGAAATTGGATTAGGTTTCGTGAGACTTGAGAGTTCAAGGAGGTGTACTAGGGCAACGTCATCTCTCAGGCGGTGCATTTCAATCTTCAATATTAAAAGTGCCTCAGTGACACATTTTTCTCCTATTACCGGAATGAAAGCACGAGACAATGCACTTTTTGCGCAGAGGTAATTTGCATCCTCTTCAAAAGAGTGCAATTTTCCAAGCTACACCTGTAGTGGCAGGAAAAATTGGACGCAATACCAGAGAGAGACGGAGAACTTGAGTGCCCACGAACGCGTAAACACTGTCCTGGAAAAAGGTATACTCAGTCGAGTTGGGGGCGGAATGTGGGTGTGGGTGGGAATGTACGTAATCGAGTCTGCCTACGAAGTAAACTACCCTCGAGTTATTTGTTGACTCGGAAGCGGCCTGAGCCGAGCTTGCGTTGTCATGAGGCAAAGTTTGTGAGACAGTTTCACTTTCATTCGTCCTCTATGGCCCGCACTTGGAATCGTAGGGCCCGTTTTTGACGCGCAACTGGTGATTTATGGCTCCCACCAGCTGTCTCCGTCTCCTCAATGAAAGGAAGTGGAGCTCAACTCTCGTGTACTTGACGTTTTAAATTAACGAGACGGAGAGTGATTACACGTACTTATGGAGTATAATTTAGACTTGATAATTTCTCTTCTGACGCAAATTTGCTTAAACTTTTACTGATTCGAGTTTTGCATCTTTCAGGGCGGCTACCCGGCACGGCTGAAAAAAGTATTAATCGTAACGGCCCCATTGTGGTTCAAGGCCCCGTTCAAAATACTGCGGCTGTTCGTACGTGAGAAGTTGCGTGAACGCGTTTTCACCGTATCAATTCCACAACTGAGTCTTCACATACCACGTGAGTCATTACCAGACAGTTTGGGTGGTGTTCACAAAATAGATCATTCCACATGGTAAGTTCGCTTTTTTTGACAGTTAATACACGATTAATTAGTCTGGGAATTTTAGGGATTCAACTGGGTGAAGGAAATGGGCTTGAACTTAGTCCCAAAATTCAGTCAAAATATTTTTTAAATTTTTTTTGAGTTTTTTAATTAATTTAGTAGTTTCATGAAACCTTGAAAAAAGCTCAAAATTCAGTCAAAATATTTTTTAAAAATTATTTGAGTCCTTAAATTAATTAAGAAGTGTCATGAAACCTTAAAAAAGCCCAAAATTCACTCAAAATATGTTTTTAAAAAATTGTTTGAGTCCTTTAATCAATTCTATAGTTTCATGAAACCTTGAAAACCGTCCAAAATTCAGATTGAATATTTTTAAATTTTTTTTTTGATTCCTTAAATTAGTTAAAAGCCCAAAACAGTTAAAAAATGTACCTTAACTTCAATAGACAGAAAAAGAAAATATTAGCAAAAATAATTGAACCGCCCTCGGACCGTAAAATAAGTCCATTCTTATCCTCACTAAAATTATATATCCTTTTCAGGTTGCTCCATTGCTACAAATCGATGACGAATCGTGAGGACGAGATTTTAGCCAACATTGGGCCATCAGATCAACAGCAGCAAACGATCGACTTTGCTCGAGACAGTCTCCTGGTGCCGACGCAGGGTGGAGGCGCTGCAGAAGGTACAGCAACTAATAACCAAACGCTTTCTACTCCCACGGCACTGACAAACGGTGATGGAAATATTGGAGATGAAGCGGCAACCGTTGAGACACCCAACGCAAACGGTATAGCTTCCTCTCTAGAAGACCCCACTAACATCCTCACTACTAACAACCTCCATCACATACCATTAACTGTCACAGACAATTCATCCTCCGACACATTAAATAACCTGCCATCATCTCATAATAATGAACCGAATTCGAACGCGAATGCGAACGCGAACGAAAGTGTCTCAGAAAGCCAACCGATTCCCAATAATTCCGAAGGTGGGGTGAACGAGCTGTGGACCTCCGAGAACCCTCCGAGCAGTGCCTCCAGCGGCTTCAGCGATGACGACAGCTTAGCGGGCACGGAGGGAGGCGACTACAAGACCATCGAGCAGATCGTGGAGATGGTGAAGGAGCGCGGACGGCAGGGGCTGATCAAGGAGTACGCCGAGATCCGGTCCCGAGCCCCCGATGGAACCTTTCTGAACGCTAGGTAGGTGACAAGAGTGCAGTCGAGGGCGCGAGAGCTGACCTCTTGCATTTTTCAGACACAGAAACAACCTTAGCAAAAACAGATACACAGACGTCCTTTGTTACGACCACAGCCGAGTGATTTTGTCGACCGAGGGCGAAGATCCCAACTCTGACTACATCAATGCGAATTTCGTGGACGGCTACAAACAAAGGAACGCTTACATCTCGACCCAAGGTGAGCCTCATTAAGACTTCCTTCCTCGCGAGAGTCCACTAATGATGAATTTTTTTGCCTTTCTCAGGTCCCCTACCTAAAACATCATCCGACTTTTGGCGAATGGTGTGGGAGCAGCACTGCTTGGTGATAGTGATGACGACCCGGGTGATGGAACGTGGACGGGTCAAGTGCGGCCAATACTGGGAGCCGGTCGAGGGAGGCATCTCGGAGCATGGGTGTTTCCAGATTAAAACGATATCAATAGACACAAAGGAGGATTATACACTAGCTACTTTAGAATTTAAAAATACCAAGGTGAGAGAGGAGTCGAGATTTCTTTTTTTTCCTAATGTACTCGAGACAGATTTCAATTTAGGAGCGATTTTAGAAGGTCCAGAATTGTTCCTAAATCGAAACCTTAACACAAATGGGCTCAAGTCAACTCACTGGACGCAAAATTTTATATAGATTCAGAATAAAATAAGTTGTAGGGATATTCGGAGTATTTTGGTGGAGCTAGACAGTTCAGATTAATAAGAACAATCTAAAGATGTTTTGAAATTTTCCCCATATTTTTCTTCAGTACTAAATCAAAAATTTTAATGAGCTTTAGAAAATTGAAAAAAATTATTCTATTAAAAAAAATTAATTGGAGCTGTTTAGGATGAAAAAATTTTGAAGCCTATTGTTCCAGTCCATAAGCCATTAAACTAATACACCAATATGCCTCTTTCAGACTGATGAAACACGCAACGTATCACATTGGCAATTCACGAGTTGGCCCGACTACGGTGTGCCCGCTTCAGCCATGGCGATGCTGAACTTCCTGCAGCGGGTGCGTGAGCAGCAGGCCAACATGGTGAAGTCCCTCGGAGACACGTGGGCTGGACACCCCCGAGGTCCCCCAATCGTGGTGCACTGCAGCGCCGGCATCGGTCGAACTGGTGAGGAGTCTCCCGAGCCGCCCCTTCAGTACTCCATTAACTGTGATCCCTTTTTCAGGCACCTTCATTACCCTCGATATTTGTATTTCACGACTCGAAGACGTAGGCACGGCTGACATTCGTGGAACCGTAGAAAAAATTCGTTCTCAACGCGCTTACTCAATCCAAATGCCCGACCAATATGTATTTTGTCATCTCGCACTCATAGAATACGCTATTTCCCGCGGGATGCTGCAATCCGTCGACTTGACCGGCTTCGATGACGGGGACGAGGACTCGGACTAAGCTCTGCATGACTTTCGTTGACGCAAAGTTGACTTTTTTTATATACATATATAAATAGAACTACAATACATGTATTTAATTAATCAAAAGCTAAGAAAATAGTGAAATGTAATTTACGCCTAAAAGTATGGTTTAGAGACAAACAGATCGATTCCTCAGCTTCGTCAATATTTATTTTGTTTTCTATTTTTCATAACAAAACCGCAAAAAAATGAGATAAAAAAGTACAAGTTTCATTCTTCCTAAATATGATTGTGTGACATTGCAAGCTGGCCTAAATTTGGTTTGAACTTCTACAGATAGAGAGAGAACTAGATAGCGTCCAGACCCCACAATATTCGCCGATACTGTCCATGAGAAACGAAAAAGCAACATGAGAGTGTAAAGTTTTAATCAAAATTTTGTAAACTCTAAGTCTTTCCACTAGAAGAGAGCCTGCAGATGAACTTTTCTACAGCAAAATGAAAAAAACAGTAGCAAGCTTTTAGTGCCGCCAACTCAACTTCTCGTTTCTCTGCAAGCATGTGGTGCTCGTTTTACAAATCTCCCATATAACAACTAACAGTAGGTAGACTTTCTCCACCTAGGTCAAATAATTACAAAATAAAGTGTTTATTGAAGCTAAAAATCATTTGATGTAATGAGAACGAGGCACAGGAGCCGTAAAGAATCTAATGAAAAATGAAATCCGTTTCTGGTTAGGAATACGAAGAACACAGATAAAGTAATTTAAACTGACAAATAAAAGCATTGAAAGTGACGAGGTTGTTATTATTCTTATTGGGAAATAGTCGAGCAACAATGTTGATGCAACGTTGTTGCACTCCAGTTAATCTCTTCCATCTTGACTTTTAGGCTTTCAATTCATCACAGAGACGTAAAAAATAGCAGAATATTTTTTGGACCATAGAAATGTTTCCAAATTTAATCTTCAAATTATTTTTGGTCACCATTTTACGCCATTTTATTGACAAGTATTTAGTTTAGTTATAGAATTAAATGTTAGTTCTCTACGACTTCCTCATCGTCTTCCGGAATCTCGCGAGGAGGCTCGTAGGTCTCCTCCTTTTTCGGGTGCTTGTGGTGATGGCGTCTCATGGATCTTGGGGGCGGGGGAGGAGGGGGATAGAACATCGGCATCGGGGGGTACATGGGAGGGTAGGGAGGGGGATAGCCGTAGGGGGAGTAGAAGGGCATGGGAGGAGCCATTATTGGCTGGTGACTCCGAATACGACGAGCGTTTTCGTCGCCAAAGGAGGGCGCAGAGGCGTAGGGGTTGTTGTCCTGGTTGAAGGTGCAGTTCTTAATGGAAACGGTGCCGTCGTCCGAGACCACCTTGCACTTGTGCAGGACCATCCCCAAGTCGTTCTCGATCTCGGAGTCGTTCTCGTCCTCCTCAAACACCTCCGGAGGGTCCCGGTTGAAGCCCTCGTCAAAGTCGTCATCGCACGTGCCAGAGATGTGACACGGAGGCTGGGGTCGATTGAAGGGTCTGAGCACTGGCCCGCGTCTGTAGAGCTGCCCGTACTCGAACCCGTCGTCGTAGCAGCCGGAACACTCGGGAGGAGAGCCGTAGTAGGGGTCACCGTAGTCGTAGCAGCCGTCACAGGGGTCTCGGCGTCGGTGGCCACACTGGACGTAGGGCCAGTAGTCGGTGTAGATGCATCTGGGACTGGGTTGAGAAACGTAGCCGACGTCACAGCCCCCGTTGCCGCAGTTTGAACGACTCACGTGGATGATACGCGAGGTACACTGGGACCCACATGTCTTGTGACGCTTGTGGTGGCACCGAGGTCCAGAAGGAGTCGTGTGACACCGCTTGGGCTGGACGGCCAGGCAGCAGGGTCCGTTCGTGGTGGCTCCGAGACCGAATTTGTCGGACGAGTTGGTGAAGATTGTGATGTTGTTGATGTTCGTGGAGTTGATGTGCGTCGGGACGTTGATGTGGTTCGTGTTGTTGATGTAGTTGTTGAGTCGGAAGACGGTGGTTACGTTGCTGCCAGCCGGGATCCTCTGGGAGTGGCGCAGAGTCTCGTTCTGGCCCACGATCTCGACGTTCTTGTTGATGAAGTCGGGACTGGCCTGGACAATGTAGCGGGGCACGAAGGAGCCTCCTTGGGACTGCACTGTCTGCTGAATAGGGACTTGCTGAATTGGGATTTGCTGGATTGGGATCTGCTGAATTGGGAGCTGCTGAATAGGAATTTGCTGAATTGGGAGCTGCTGAATAGGGATCTGCTGGGGAGCTATGATGTCCTGAGTCACGATGGGCTGGACGTAGCTGGGCTGGTTCTGGTTCTGAGCAATAGCTTGGGTAATGATGGGAGCCACGACGTCCTGAGTTACAATGGGCTGAACGTAGCTGGGCTGGTTCTGGACAGACGCAGGCACAACCTGGTTGATGGGCATGCCGGTGAGGGGGCAGATAAGCTGCCTCTTCCGACGCACCTCCTTGCGGTCCTTGATGCACTTGTAGTATTCATCAAAGTTCTCGTGGTCGCAGACAAGCTTAGCCAGCTTTTCGTCGAGCTCAGCGCACTCGTCGGCCGAAGTGGCAGCGAGAAACGCGAGGATGGCAGTGATGAGCAGGAAAGTCTTCATCTGGAAGCAGAAGTGGATTACTTGCGACTGTCTCCATGTGTGTGACCCAGAAGCATCTTATCTTATCCTAGGTCTCTATTGTGGTGATTGGCTCTTAAGGGTATTCGCGGTATGCAGGAAATTATCTATGACAAACGAATCATTGATATCGCCCTGATAGCGGACTTAGCAGAGCGTTCCAATTTGAGTATTTATGACCCAGAGCGAGACGTATTAGTGCTGGGAAAAAAACTAGGCCTTGTGTTGAGGTAGTTCTCCTAAGGCAGCCTTCACAGGACTAATCTTGGAAAACACTTGCATAAGAAACTTGAAATAAAACAGGAAAATAAACTGGGAACTGGAACTTTTGAATCTTGTGACAGCCTTTTGGAGTCTTCTATAAAATCTATGGTTATCTGAAGGATTTATTTTCACGAAAAAAAATTTTTTTTGCAGTCTTTTTGCAAGCAAAAGCACAGTTTTGAAACACAAATGTTCCCCAATTTAAAAGAAAGCCCACCTTTTCGCCGTGTGTGCGACAGATTCTCCGGTTCGATAAAGACTAAACACCCGTCCACGAATTTACGTTATTGATAAAAGGTCTGCTTGTTTCATTATTGTGGGTGTCGATTTTCATTCGCATTCCCATAGCGCCTAATCAGCAATATCAACAAATGTGTCCCAAAGATAACGCACACTTTTGTCGCCTAGATTTTTCGTAGATATGTTTACGAAGAGGTGTCTCGAGGCATTATCGAATGATGCGAAATGTAGATCATTTTGACGAGCTCTTATGTCGATGCCGTGTTTGATCACCGATAGTGGAGTCACCAAAAGCTCCTCATTGGGCTCGTTACATTGTAGTTTTAAAGCCTCAACGAGCTTCATGTTGACTTAGGCCATGTTCAAGAAGTTTATTTAGCAAACATTACCGGAGCCTAGATTTCCGACTGAGCTCATTCTCAAGTGCTTCGCGCGCCAGATTGCTTCCCACCACTCCACATTGATTACAATGCATTATGCAACTTTCTCACTCACTATCTCCTCCCAAGGGGCGGGCTGACTTATCAGTGACTCACGGAGCAAAATGTAGGTCGTGTTCTTGTCACCTAGACGTAATCGAGTGAAGGTTCGCTGGAGCGTATATTTTTCAGAACTTTATTCAAAAACATGGCAGTTACATTTCAGGTAACGAAAATGGAGCCTCGAGTCCACTAGTTGACGTAGTAGCCGTCGTCGGCGGAGCAGCCAGCTCCTCCATAGTTGGCGCAGAAGGTGTCCTGGTCCACGAGGTTGCATCCGTCTCCACACTCGTATTCCTGCGAAAAACAAGATATATTTTTTATTTAAGGTAAAAAATCCTGGTCAAACTTTTTTAATTTAATTTAATTTTGGGCTGGGCTGAATGTTAAAAAAATCCTTTGGAAGCCCCGGTCAAGATTAAAGGCTCTCTTTCAGCTCCCAAGAATCTACGGGCTTCTCAAGAGCCTTTGAAAACCTCAGGTAAAAAAAAAGCACAATAACACGGATAGAAAATTTACCAGAGGGAAAAGAAAGCCCCCCCCTTTTATAAAAACCCCAAAGCCTAATTTTAGGCTGCCTTTTTTCCTGGATCTAAAGTCAGAGAAGCTTTTCCTTCTCAGAAAAATTAATCTAAGCAATAACCGAAAAAGGTCACTTACGAAGCACTCCTTGGAGCAGCTGTAGCTCCCGTTGAGACACCCGTAGCAGTTGACTCGGTTCCCTCGTCTGGGGTTCACCCGCACCTCAGGGGACGCTGGAGGCATCACGAGCCTGTTCTGTCTGTAGACCGACTGCACGGGCCTCAAGTAGAGCGTGTCCTGGTTGCAGAACGAGCCACAGCGCCGGTAAGTGCGGTGACCACAGTCCCACTGTCCCCGGTTGTTGGTGCAGAGTCGGGGCGTGTGAACGGTGCAACAAGGCTCCTGAGGTCCCGCCCCTCGCTCCGTCTCTGGAGCCTCCAGTCTGGCACCTCCACTGCCACAAGGAACGGTCTCGGTCACGCCGTTTCGCACCACCGTCGTCTGGCCGTCCTTGCAGCCTCCCGGGTAGATGGTCACCGTGTTGACGTTGTGGGAGGTGACGTTGACGGGGGCGTGGATCGTGTTGTTGTTGTGAATGAGGGTCTCGCCGCTCGATCTCTCGCCACAGCCGCCACCACCCACGACTCTTTCGGGCAAGGAGATGCTCGGAATGGACCCGGAGACGGAGTAGACGCAGTTGTTGCCCTCCTGAACGTAGCCGGCGGGGCACCGGATGATGACGTCGGGGAGCTGGGGCGGGGGAGGGACGTCAAAGACACAGGCGTCGTTGATGAAGACGGACTGGGAGGGGCATCGGACGATGATTCGAGGCACGTTCACGGATCCCACATCCAGGATGCAGCTGTCGCCCTCGAGACGAGTCCCGGAGGGGCAGCGAGGGACCACCGTGGGCGGGGCGACGGACCTGACGTCCTGGTAGCAGACGTTGCCCTCCTGAACGGTCCCTGGGGGACAACGGTTGATGATCTGGGGAGGCATGATGCTGGGCACGTTGTAGTAGCACACGTTGTTCTCGAGAATGGACCCTGGGGGGCATCTCACCACGACCTGGGGCACCGAGACGGAGGGCACCTCGTAGAGACACGTGTTTCCGTTCTGGCGAGTTCCTGGGGGGCATCTCACGACGACTTCCGGCAGAGGAACTGAGCGTACCTCCTGGTAGCAGACGTTCCCTTGAAGCACGGCGCCTGGGGGACAACGGGAGACGACCTGGAGAGGCGGGACAGAGGGCACGTCCTGAACACAGGCCCCGTTCTCGAGTCTGGTACCGGAGGGACAGCGAGTTATGACCTGGGGAAGGGGAACGGGACGCACTTCCTGGACGCAGGAGCCTCCTTCCTGCCGAGTTCCGGCCGGGCAGCGAGTTATGACCTGCGGGAGAGGCACCGAAGGCACGTCCTGAACGCAGGCTCCGTTCTCCTGGCGCGTTCCAGCTGGGCATCTCGTGACGACGCGGGGAGGAGAGACTCCAGTGACGTCCTGGATGCAAACTCCGTTCTCAAGGCGGGTTCCGGGCGGACAGCGAACCACGACTCTGGCGGGAGGGACTGCGCTCACGTCCTGGTAGCAGACCCCGTTCTCGAGACGGGATCCGGGCGGGCAACGAGGCTGGACCTGCGGCATGGGGGCTCCTCGGACGTCGATGATGCAGGTGTTTCCCTCCTGACGGCTCCCCGGAGGGCATCTCACGACTACCGAAGGAGGAACGACGCCCTGAGGCTCGATAACGCAGGCATTTCCCTCCTGACGGCTCCCAGGGGGACATCTGACGACGACCTGGGGAGGAACGACGGACTGGGCCTCGATAATGCAGACATTTCCCTCCTGACGACTCCCGGGGGGGCATCTCACGATGACCTGGGGAGGCTGGACGTTGAGGGCCTCGACGTAGCAGACATTTCCCTCCTGACGGCTGTTCGGGGGGCATCTCACGACAACTTGGGGCGGCGACACTTGCTGGGGCTCGACGTAGCAGACATTGCCTTCCTGGCGACTTCCGGGTGGGCATCGTACGATGACTTGGGGAGGGACGCCGCTGGGGACGTCGTAGACGCAGCTGCCGTCTCGCAGGTAGGATCCAGGAGGGCAGTTCAGGGTCAGTGGGGGAGGAATCACCAGCTGGGGAGGATTCACGCGCTGGGGAAGAGATTGTTAGAAATAGGCTCAATACACTGGTGTCTCACAATAAAGAAGTGGACTAGGGTCTGTTCATATATAACGTCACGGTTTGAGAGGGAGGGGGGGGGGGTCAGAGGAGAAGGTGGGGGTCTAAAATATCGATTTAAATGAGGCCTTTTGAGAAACAAGGTCGTATCCATGGATGTTTCTGGGAATGTTGGCCTTCTCAGTTTTAAATAGAGTACCTCAAGCTACCCCCAAATTTTTTCTCAGCACTCCCAGATTATACGGGCTGGTAACACCTCTGTGAGAAGTGGAAAATTGAGAGACACCAGTGTATTTTTACCACAACTCTTCATAAAACATGTAGCTTTGACTTAAAAAAATTAAAGACCCTAATCAGTAGAGAGTTTGGTTGTTTGGGGTCAAGGAGAAACGAAATTGAGGTCAAAAAAAATTTTTCATAAATTCCAAATTTGGAAATTGAAGGTAGAAAAAATAAAATCTCACCTGCGGGGGCAAAATAGGACACTCGAGCATCGGAGGGTTGGTCATCGGAGCTTGGGTGGTTGCGACAGTCCCCGGAATACATCCGATTTGATAACACATATCACCACGCAGCTCGAAGCCAGGCGAGCAAGTGAGCACTTGATTATCAACGCGACATTGACCATTTTCAAGGCGGGATCCAGGGGGGCAAGCGACATTCTGTTTCACGCACTGTCCGTTGATGAGGGTGTACGAGAGCGGGCACGACTGAGTCGACACTGACCCGTATCCGCCGCTTCCGTAGCTCGGGTAGCTCCCGATTCCACTAACGGGGTAGGCGGAAGAGTCTCCGGTTATGTAAGAAGTGTCGTAAGCGGCGCCGTTTGAGCCGTACGAGGAGTATTCGGTGTTGGAGATGGTCGCAGGGATGTAGCTGGAGCCCAAGTAGCCCGAGTCCACGGCCCCTGAGGTGTAGGTCACTTCGGGAGACGTCTGGCCGGATGAGCTGCTGGTCCTCGTGGACCAAAAGCTCTGTGACGTGTTCCGGATCTCGCGTCCATCGGAGCTGCTCGTCGAGTTGCCCTGTTCCTTTTCCACACACCGTCCGTCCCGGAGCTCCTGGGTCTCCAGACACTCGACAGTTTCCTTCTTCTCATCGTAGGTCGCGGGGTCGTCTTCATCATCGTCGTTGTACTCTGTCTCCTCCTCGTCGTCCTGGCAGTGGACTCTGGACACCGCCAGCGCGGCCAACGCCAGTATCAGCAGCCACTTGATGCGCTAGAGGAGGAACTTTGAGATTATGTGGGACACGAGACTCCGGCTTTTACCATTTCGTCCGACTTTGCGAGCAGCTAAGACTCAAATAATCATAATTTTGAAATTTCGCTAAGAACGTGATAAGTTTTAGGAGGAGCAGGCAGGGTCGCGATCTGTTATTGTCACCTGCGAGTCTTTTTCTCAAAAGTCACTTTTCTTTCGGAATTTACGTCCAACTTTATCCTGAATAATACACTTAAAACATTATGGCTTCATATTAGAAAAGGATGGAAAAAGGCGGGTTTTCTCGATGTAAGAAAACTTTTCACTGTCTCTTTCGTTTTGGCTGAAATTTCAGAATATTGTAGCCATCATCTAATCTAACAAATCATGCAGCAACACTATGAACCTATCACGTAAGGGGAAGGAGTTAGAACCCCCTAAAATTAAGACAAAATTTTTAACTCGCGTTTTTCTTCCTTACGAAAATAAAAGTCAATAAAATCAAAATAGGTAATTTGGGGCTCGTTCAAATATTATGTCATGATAAGAATCGACATTTTAACCCCCCCCCACAGGTCCATGACGTAATCTTTGAACATTGCCTAAGGTCTTAAAAACACAACTTCTAAAAATTGCGAATTATTTTATTCGTTAATTTTCTTGCTTATACATATGTTTGGAAGAAAATACAAAATTTTGATCGTTTTTCGTTGAATGTTTTCCTTAATCAGCTACTAATTTTTCTTGCAAGTAATTAATTTTTGTGAAAGTTTGGCATCAGAAAAAACAATCTAAAAATTTTAGTCAAAAGTCGAATAAATTTTTTCAAAGAATAATTTTTGGTTGCCCTTGGGAAAATATAGTCAAATAAGGGCAAGTCAAATAAAAAGAATTTTGCCGCCCAAAAGCACCTAAGTCGGTCGGTTACCTTAGCACTACCCGTATCAGTAACTCTAAAAGGTCGCGGAGTTGAAGATCACTCTTTTTATGTACAAACGTGCTCAGTGTTTGTGAAAAGTGCGCCGCCTGTGTGGAATCTATGAATGAAAATAGAGCTTTCCGAGAGGAAGAAGAGCGTGCCATCTAATCAAGCTTTATTCGCATAATCGCAAAAAAGAGTTACTATGTACTGAGAGACTGCTCACGCTAGTAATCGCACAAGGAACTGTCGTATTCCGTTGAGCAAAATTGATCGTAATCAATGACGTTGCAGCCGGAACGATGATAGCAGGAGGTCTGGTGGCATCCCACGTCGTGGTGATTAAGGCAGTCTGGAAGCAGACAACGTGTCAGGTCTCGGGAGAACCCGGAAGCGACTTACATGGACGGGGAATGCTGATTACGATCACGGAAGCGGTGCATCTGGGTCCACAAATCCGGGTTTTTCTGTGGTAGCACGACCAATCCGAGCTCCAATCCTCGCTGCAGTTCCGCAAACTGTAGACTGTGCAGCAATGCGGGTGTCGGGGGCGAGGACGGGGTTTGGGAGGGTTCGGGTTTGGGTTTGGGGTCGGGTGAGGGTGAGGGGGAACTGGAGGATTTGTAGGAGGTACAATGACAGTCGAGTTCGAGCTGTTGTGGTTCTCCACATGAATGGAGACGTGGTTCTCGTTCACTGGGTTGATGTGGACTGGGCTGTAGACGCTGTTGTGGTTCTGAATGTTTGGTGTCGAAACTCCCGAAACTCTTTTAGAAGACGTGGTGTCGTCAGGAATAGTTTTTTGATAAAACAGGGGGTCAGACAGGGGAGGTTTTTCAGGGCTGGTGCTGCTAGATGATGCAACTTCTTGGCCCCCAGCGTGGATTGTGACCGAGTTGTGGTTCCAGAGAGGAATGTGAATCGGGTTGTTGATGTGATTCACGTTGATCAGTGAGCTTTGTCCCCAAATATCTAAGGGAGGAACATCAGGGTTCGGAGTTCTTGGAGTAGTTGTTGTTGTTGTTGTAGTTGGAGTCCAACTTGTTGTTGTTCTTGTTGGAGTCCAACTTGTTGTCGTTCTAGTTGGAGTTGTTGTTGTTGTCGGTCTCGTTGTAGTAGTGGTTATATCGGGTGTAGGAGGCTCAGTCGTGGATTGGTCTCGATCATGGTGGACATGCACGAACACATTAACATTCAGATTGCAAGTCACAGAAGCCCCACTTCTGTTGTCGAAGCATCTGACGGAATAGCACCTTCCACCATAGAGGTAGTATCCTTGAGGGCACTGAGGCTGAGGGGCAACACAGCCAGAAGTTACAGGACACCAGTATCCCTGCTGCATCACACACCCGCCGTTGAAATAGTTCCAATGTGACCCACACTGAGGCTGGAAGGTACTCGAGGTCCAGTACTGCATCTGTGAGGCCCCCTGGGTGTAAAATTGGGCCTGTGGAGCCAAGTTATTCCAGCCCGAGATTCCACCCTGACCTCCAAGTGCCAATCCATTAGCGCACAGAGGTGATAAATTGCCAATCAAGCCTTGACACTGATAAGCACTAACTGCAGCGAGAAATGGCGCCAAAACGCAAAACGCCCCGACTAATTTCATGCCTTAATCGGGTTTCTATCGATTACTGAAGATTTCAGCGGCTGATGCTGCTTATATACGGTTTCGGGAGATTAAAAATCTGATACAAAGTAGCGCTTCCAGTCGTTTCATCGAGATAATCCAGGAGAGGTCGAGTTGTGAGCTTCTAAAAGCATTGCACACTCTAATATATTTTACTTGTAATGTAAGAATATGTTTGAAAAATTTTCAAGTACAGGAGAACCTTTTGGTTCTTTTGAAAGCAAACATCGTTTTACTAAAAAATCATTTTTGAGAAAAAATTTCACTGAAAATTCAGAGAAATTGCAGAAAAACTGGGGGTAATCTCAAGCCTAAAGCCTTAACATAAAAAGGGTCACGTTTACTAAATTCAAGAAAGCCTCCAAAAATACTCCTGAAGGCCTTTAAATATTCGAATGGCTTTCGAAAAAAAAATCAAGAAAGTCCCTAAAATATTTTAAAATTTTAAAAGGCACCATAAAAATTTAACAAATTCTAGAGAGAATTCAAAATATTCCTGACTCTCTTTACAAACATTCTCCCGTTTAATTAAAACAGATTACTTTCATTTTTATTACATTTTTCTAAGAAGAAAAACGACGAACCTGAATTTCAGTTCTGGATAAGAAACCCTCTCGTCAGAAGCTCTGCTCACTCCGCTTCTCTGTTTTCCCTCTCGTCAGAGCTCCCGCTCCTGAACCACCACTCGGAGATAAGCTGCTGCTGATTTTACAATTTTTGACATTCATTCAGTTGATTGAGAACCGCGAAAGAGCTCGGAACTTAGTTTGAAAGTTCTCGGAAAATGTTCTTATTGCAACCTCAGAGCTAAGGACCGTGAAAAAAATGAAAAGTTTTGTAAGTTCGGCCAAAAACAGTTTCTGGTGATTTTTCATTGAAACCGCGACACCCCTCAGGAAGCAGCGAGTTCCTCCTCCGAAAGAGGGTCAAAATACTGAATTGATAAGAGCCATAAAAAGTTACAAAAACACCACCACACATGCCAAATTCATTCATAATTTAATCGCTCAACTCTTCCACCAGAAGTGCTCTAGCCTGACCTTTCGTTCCAGATTCTATTGCTGCTACATCTCACCCTGACCTTGGCTCAGTCGCCGTGCTCGAGCGAGACTGTGTGTCGCAACGTCACGGCAGAGATCTGTCCCATCAACTTCTCCCTGACCCCCGACAACCGCTGCAATCCCCCCGAGACCGTCTGTCCCGACCTCTTCGAGTGGAACGGCGTCACCTGTCTCTATGTGGAGCAAGTCTGTCCCGCCAACTTCTACTTTGACGGCTCCGAGTGCCAGGTCCGCCAAAAGACGTGTCCCGAGGGCTACTCCTGGAACGGCAACTTCTGCCAGCAGCCTTACGCCGAGTGCCAGGACGGCCTCGAGCTGGTCGACGGCAGCTGTCTGGACACCAATCCAACGTGTCCTCCGGGCGACTTCCGCTGGAACGGGTCAGTGTGCGTCCGCGTCGAGGTCGTGTGTCCCCAGAACTTTGTCCTGAGAGGCGAGATCTGCGTGCAGGAGCGAGTTCAGTGTCCGAATCAGCACCACTTGGAAGGCGAGAGATGCGTGAGAGACGACCCCGAGTGCCCCGACACCGACCAGAGCTGGGACGGGACGCAGTGCGTGAGTCTCCTGGTCTGTCCCCCGGCCTACGAGCTCAAGGAGAACGCCTGCGTCAGACGGGTCCTGGAGTGTCCCCCCGAGTTCGACTTCGTGGTGGACCAGTGCGTGCCTCGGACGGTCTGTGAGAGGAACTTTACGCTCGTGGACGGAAGGTGCGTGCTCGTGGAGAGGGTGTGCGAGACCCGGAACCAGACGTGCGCTCCCACTCCCTCCTGCCCTCCCACCACCACCTGCTCCAACGGCTTCGAGTGGCAGAATGGCAGGTGCGTCTGTCTCCCCGGAAGGATTCTGCCCAACGGGACCTGCGTCAACACGGTCTGTCCTCCGGGGTCTGTATTCCGAAATGGCAGGTGTGAGGCGGTCGAGAAGCAGAGATGTCCCTTGGGATACGACTGGAAGGACGGGAGATGTGTTCTGGCGTCGACGTTCTGTCTCCCGGGCTGGGTTTGGGTCGGTGGCCGGTGCCAGAAGAACTGCTCGGTGCTGGACTGCGGGGTGCTGACCTGCCCCGAGGGAACTGTCTTGGAAAACGGACTCTGTGTTCAGCTTTCTTGTGGAAGGTAGGTTTTTTTTCCAACGTCAAAGACTTATTTCAGGAGTTTTCATGGAAATTTATTTTTCATAGCTTTTTTGATTGAAATTTGAAAATAAGAGAAGTCCGAAATTAGAGTTCATGAGAATCTCCTGTAAGTTTTCAAGCTAAAAAAATAACAAGACTCAGCTCATCGGGAAATTTCAAAATTGAAAAGAGACAGACTTCTGTCAGTCTAGGGTTTCCCAATTTTCAAATTAAATAATTTTTGCAGGAAAAACGTGTCCACTTCGTGCCCTCCAGGATTCGTCTTCCAAAACGGAGCCTGTCTGCCCCTCGTGGTCTGTCCCCCCGGCTACTACAACTCCGGCAACTACTGCATCCCCCTCAACACTTCCATCGGATCCGAGGTCACCACCACGGAGACCACCGGAGGCAGCCAGAACGCCTCCTCCATCCCCGAGTACGGCACTGGAATCACCTCTGAGGTCAGTCCCGGAGTCACAGTTCCCGCCACCACGGACCAGGGATGTGCTACGCATCCCCCAATCGTCCAGTGCCCCAATGGCTACGACCCCGACGGCACCACCTGCGTCCCTCGCTGTCCCCCAGGCTACAAAAACACCAACGGAGTCTGCCAGCTGGTCTGTCCGGAGGGCTTCGTGCCTTCAAACGGAGGCTGCGTCCCACGAGTCTGTCCCGAAGGCTTCAATCTCGTCAACGGGAACTGCGTTCCCGCAGTATGTCCCCGAGGCTTCACGCTCGTCAACGGAGTCTGCGTCTCGAGCCCCGTCTCCTGTCCCGTCAACCACGTCCTGGTCAACGGCGTCTGTGTGCCCATCCGGTGTCCCGACGGCTACTACGTCCAGAGTGGGACCTGCGTTCCGCTTCCCACGCAGTGCCCCGACGGGTTCTCGAGACTCCCGGGAGGAGGCTGCATCGAGGCCTCCAAGTGCGCCAACGGGTTCGTGAACGTGAACGGCGAGTGCGTCCTGGACCAGTGCGGGAGAGGTTTCTTCCGAGGTCCCGATGGCCGCTGCGTCCCGATCCTACAGTGTCCTCCCCACACCTACTTCCACAACGGCTCCTGTGTGCACTTTGGGTGTCCCGAAGGCTTCTACTACGAGAACGAGGAGTGCCATCCGGTGCGGCAGGAGAAGCTGGAGCGTGGAAAGGGACCTCGGGGGGACTTTGGGGAGACGCACGTGACCAACCACAACGTCGTCGATCACCCGATCAACATCACGAACGTCAACATTAACACGATTGGGATCTACCTCGGGTCCTGCCGCGACGGCAGAGTGAGAGCTGTGATTGTGCGCGAGAACGGGACCGAGACTCTCAGCTGCGGGGACGAAGAGGCGGCCCAGGAGGAGGAGACTCTGACGCAGGAGGGAGAGGAAGCCACCGAGGGACCCAGGAAGTGCTGCACCGTCGTGAGTCCGCGGAAGTGCGAGAAGCAGGGCGACGAGTGGATCTGCTACAACCGCAAGAGGCAGCTCTGTGGGGGCTTTTGCTCGGCCGAGACCGTCTATTTGAGTCCGAGTCGAAGAGGTGAATTTTTCAGAATTTCCATAGAGTCTAAAATTCCCACGAGATCAGATTTTTAGGGGTCTTATTTTCACTCTCTCAATTTCAAAATAAGATAGCCCTAAATCTAAATCTATTCCAACATAAAAGGGTATGGAGTTCCAATTAAGGAGAGCTAAAGTTAATTTTAACAAGAAATTTTCTAGTGTTGACTTTGAACCGCGCTAAAATCAATCTAATTTTACAGTTTTTAAGTAAATTTTGTACAACAAAATGAAGTATTTTTTACGAATTTGTATTAGTGAAAAACAAAAAAAAAATCAAGTTTCAAAAAGTTCCTTTGTGCTTTCTAAGGATTAACACTCGAATTGGAGGTTAACTATGTCCTTTTAAATTTTATTGAAAGTTAAAAAAAAAATTTAAAGTCACTGCCAGCTCAACTAATAGATAAAATAATTAATAGAGTTTGATTAAAATGTTTTTCCAGATTGCAACGCGTGTCTTGGAGGTGGCTACCGCTGCGTAACCGAGTGCTTCAAGGCACCTCCATGTGACGAAGGGAGCTGCCACTACATCGATTATGACCACTTTTGCTCCACTGTTTCTAGCGAAATTTGTTGAAACTCGCATTAAAATCTTGTAATTCCGTTGCAATCTCGTTTATCTGCACTCTCGTAGCCCACATTTCTACATATTCTACTCCGGGTGTTCTTAACCACGTCGTAAATGTTCGATTTAATTGCCCGAGTGCTCCGGATCGAGTGGTCGGGAGAAGTCAGAAACCAGAATTGGTTTATTTATGCTTTTATATCATTAGCGTTATCCAATATATCACATGTATCAATCTATCATTACTCAATTGCGGCCATAAACTGGCTCTCTCGGCTGGCCAGAGACGGGGCTTGGAGTGGAAAACTTGAAGCATGTTATTGAAAATATTTCATTGAACAAATTTTCTGCCACAATATTTGGTCACAATACAATATATTGTACAATACTTATTTTTAACAATTTATCGTATTTTCAAAGAGAGAGCTAAAATTTTGAAAACACCATGTTGATCAGTGGTGTAAATACAATATATTGTAGGGAGTGAACAATATTACAACAATAAATTGACTGTGAGTGAAAGACGGCTCCGAAAATGAGAGTCGAGGTATTGTAAAATTTTCCTGCAATTTTCATTTGGACACAATACAATATAATCTACAATACATTGTGGTGCTGGAATTTAAATTTTAAAAACCCGTTTTCGTTAAAAAAAATTATGGAGTGTTATCAATACAATATAATAATCCCTGACGACTCGACTCACGATTCCACGAGTAAAAGTAGGCCCTAAACATGGGAACTGAGGCCCATCCCTGGAATGGCTCGTATGATAAGTGATACGTGATGTAAATGGGTAGAAAAATGTCGATATGTATAACGGCACATCCAATCGGGTTTTTCGTGGAGCGGGAAAACTGATAAGCCGGCCGACGCACCTCGAGCAATATTTTCTCCGAGCCCTCTGAGGGCTCTGCATTCCGTGGCTAGAAAGCCTGAAGTCTCGGGCCGATGAATTTCGAGCTATGTCGCCCCATAAGCACACGTCTATTGAGTTGAGGCAGTCGTGTATACACGGGCAAAAGTGAACGTTCTGGTCATCATAATGCTCAAATTGTTGTCAACTTTACTGTTTGTTCTTCTGCCTTTGGCGTACACAGCGAAATATCGCACACGCAATAGAGACATGCGAGCGGCGATGAGAGAGAGTAGTCATGCGCAGCAACAATTTATGTCTAGCAAACACATCGCGCGAGAGAGGCAGTTGAGGCAGCGATTCCGCGATGTAAAGTCGACCGAGACAGAGTGTAGAGTTAGAAGAAACACAGAGCCATCTAAATTCCCCAAATCTCCCCGAAAAAATGAGAATTTGGTGCGTTTGACGGAGTCTCGAGAGCCGTCCAGAACGCGGAGGAAAAACGCGAGTGCCAAGAGCGAAGAAAGGTGGGAGGAAAAGTGAAAAGGACGACTTCCTTTGTGCCAAGGTTCAAGCAGGCCAGCCTCTTTGGAGCAGCCACATCTCCTAATATGGTAGTGACTAGTGTCCTGATCCCCGACCCGAATCAAGCGACTGGTGCTGCGGATAACCCCAATTTCACGCCCGTGTGTTCGTCCTTCTTCCCTCCGTACGTGTCCTGTCTCAACTACACCCTTTTCTACGTCGTCATCGTGCTTCATGGCAGATTTTTATGTGTTTCAAGGCGATGTGCCAAATCAATATCAACCGTATTGAGGCAGGTATTCCACGGGCGGTGCATTTTTCTCGCGGAAAAAGGGAAAATCTGGGCCCAAATAGAATTTTTCACGCACCACTGGGCCCACAAGTCCGCAACCAGAGACGCAGTTAGAACGCTCCGGTGGCTCTCCATCATCCAGAATGTGAGCACCAAATGGGTGTCAGGCACGTGATCTTGACTACAAACGCGTGTGTTGTGTGCCTTTTTGGAGACTTTCCAATCAGGTCACTGACTCACAGCGGAACGCAGGACAGTTGCGGGGGTGTCAAATGGAGTTTTGAGGGAGGGAAAATCAATTTCAGATTCGACGTGAAGTGGCGTGAAGTTGGGCTTTCCGAGTGACCTAGACGCTGCTACCTAAGCACAAACAAATTATTGCATACCAGAGTCAATTTGCACAATTTATTTTTATTTACATCCGAAATCTGCTTAGTGGCTCTAAACAAAGCCTCTCGAAACATATTCCTACACGAATTGGAGCCACAATGCACCGTACATACGCCTTTCTTTGCGCTTCATTGAGCAATTTTACGAATTGTTGTCGTGAATTATCTTGTCCGCGTATTGTACATCGTAATAGAAACTGAAACGAAACGACACACAACAATAATACTCCCACTTCCCTCTGCCAGAGAGTCTCACCTCGAATCGCTTATTACTGCTGGAGGCCCGAGAGAAAATCTCGGAACTTCAGTATCGATCAAACGGCCGCGGTTTCTGCTTCGTGGGGTGCCAAAGATTTCCACGGAAGTGCAGTTGCATTTGGCTCCAAAGTTTAAAGAGGGTCGTTTCCTCCTCCTCCTACTTTGTTTTCAACATTCAGCCAAGGTTGTTTTCTTTATTTTTCACCAGTCAGCCTGCTTTTATCTCACTGAGTCCTTGTTTCAACAAATAAAGTTTTTTATGGGATTTTCTTTACCGAGGGTAGTTTACAGGACGTTAAAATCAGCCATTTTGAGTAAAATTTGTAAGAGAAGCCTTTGGAGGAAAGTCTATTGAAATTGATTTTAGTATCGGCGGATTTGGAAAAGAGCTAGCTAAAACATTCAAAAGTTTTCCCCATTTTCACCTGGAACCGGAAACCTCGGTCTCCATTGCGATTTTCTCCTTCGAAACAGCTGAGAAGGACCAGACAAGAATCTAAAAGGAAAAGCGTTGGTTAAAAGCCAAGAATAATTCAAAAGTCGACCAATGAGACATTTTTATCTCCGAGAGCAGATTTCACGCTTCCTCTCGACCTGTTTCCCCTAACCTTTACACACTTTCACGCCCTTCTGTGACACAATTCCGCGTTTTCACCTCCTCCTTCCGGCGTCCTCTTTTCAGTAAGTGCAGTATCGTTTAACATGTCAGCGACAAAAAACTCACAAGAACCGGCAATGGCTGATTATCCTCTTTTAAATGTGACGAGAACACTCGAAAAGTAACAACGCTCGCGTGGTGGTAAATTGAGTGCCGATCCGACAAAACAACGTACACGCAGCGACAATGGAGACAACTACACGTAATTGAGCTCGAAAACTTTTAATGGTACTTGAGGCTATCCTTCAAAGTGCAGGAGAAGCGTGTGAGAAGGAGCTCACGAAAAACAAAGTCAAGTGAAACGCGGAAAAGTGAAGAGAAACCCGGGAAATGCATTTCCCGTCGAACGAAAATGAGCCTCATCAGAGCGTCTTCGTTACGCCAGAGTCCAAGGTGGACCAGACCGAGATCGTTTGGCCCTTTCTCATCAAGGTAAGACCCCGAGCTGGTTCCGTTGCTGTCGTTGCGTCACGGAATCAATTTAAATACATGCTAACCCAATAAAAATCGCGTAATTCAATTGAAAGTCGTCAAGTATCAGTGACGTCGATGATTTTCCATGCCACGTTCTTTAATTATTCTGAAAGCGCGCTTAATCCCTCCGCATGATCCTTTGCGCCTCACCGACTGCAAAGCTACCTCCTTCAAACTGTGCCAACTCTGTCGCTTGCGGCCTCCTCTGACAGTCACCCACCTATGCTGTGCTGTGTTTGTTGGCCCATTTTCTGTTTTTCCTCAAATCATGACTCCTAGACGGAATATTCTGTAAAGCGACTTTTTACGATTTTGTCCGTCTGTCTGTCTGTCCTTCTGACCATTTGTCTGTCAGTTTGAGTCCCAAAACCTTCAAAACTGGAGGATTCATAGACTCACAATTTTTTGCATGGTGTCAAGTGATGCTTGAAAAGAAGGTGAAGCGTTTAAATTTTCTTGGAAAGCCTTCAGGGACGTAACTAGGGGGGCTTTCGTGTTGTATGAAACTTCTAAAAACCTCATCCAATTGAACCAAATTTTTGATATGTTCTAGCTAGTGCAAAATCTAGCTAAACATTGTACCTCATATGTATCCTTAGTCCAACAGGGAGGGAGCTAGAGGTTCCCCAAGTTAAAAGCAAATACAAGCCAGGAAGGTTTGAGCTTGATATCTTTAACCTGAAGAGTTTCTTGAATTAAAACTCTTCCGTCTACGAAGCACTCTCATACGCGTTTGAAGCTCTTCCTTTCGCTGTTTTCCCTGCAGCGGTAAAATGAAGTGCACAAAGTGTGTCAAGGATGGTGAGCGGGATTTTCGTGAGTGCGTGATTTTGATGAATGCGGGAAGGCACAATAAAGCATAAAACGCGAAAACAAACAAAAGTCTACATTGTTCTATGCCCTCTTTGTCTTCTGGTTCCAGGGCGCAATGGAAAATCCGGGCTGTATCGCGACTCCCCCAGACTCCATTCAGATCCTGCTGTGGACGATAGTTGCTGTCTTTGGCATAGTTTACACGTTACTAGGTGAGTCCCATTTTCGTCCCCAATTCCCCAGAGACTAATTAGGCTCGCTTTCAGGTTACAGGTGCCTTCGGGCCGTAGGTTTCCTCACCGGGTTGGCGGCTGGAGCGGGCTGCATTCTGTGGCTTCAGGCTCAGGAAATCACGATCCTGGGCACGAACCAGACAGCCCCAGCCCTGGCCATAGTGACGGGTCTCGTGGGGGCCATTCTTGGATCCGCCTACCCGATCGCGTCGGCCCTCATTGGAGCCTTCTGTGGAGCCTTAGTAGCTGCAGCGGCGATGGCCGGATGCATTGCCAGCATCCGGAGTCAGCACTTTGGGGAGCAGGAAGTCCTCGTGGCAGTGGGTGGGGGAGCCATCATCTTTGCCGTCATGACCATTTGCTGTGGGAAAATTGTCACCATCATAGCTTCCAGCGTCGTTGGCTCGGCCATGATCCTCTGCGCCATCGACTTCTTCATGCATGGCTTGAAGACACTTGACTGGGTAAGTTTTTCTGATTCTAGTCTGTCCGTCTGTTAGTTTGTCCATCCGAGTCTGGAAAACTACGAAATGGGAAGACTTCAATTTTTCAAAAAACATCAGAGATAAAACTTTCTTAAAATTTATTCAAATGCAAAATCTTCCCCCTGTCTGTCACAGGGACGAATCTAGGGGCTCTACAAGTTTAAATTATTTTTTTTTTTTTGCAGCTCATCCAGATACGTCTCGACCCCGTTCCACCGCCCTGCTGGGGTGGCATCCTGCTCAGCTCATGGCCAGTCGTCGCCATGATTGGTCTGCTGGTCCAGTGCTTCATAACGGCCTGGAGAGTGGACCACAAGCGACAAAAATACCGCAGAAGAAGGCACCGTCGCAGCAACTCCAGGCCCCGTGAGACGCGTGAGGAGGCCCGCCAGCGCAAATACAGGTACTTGTATCAAGTACGAACTGCCCGGGGAGACATCATCTCCCAGAACTTTGTGTCCGCCCTCCAGAAGCGAGTAGCTTCGGGTCCCCCCTCAGAACAGACCAGCTCAAATGAACGCAACACAAACCGCAGCACCCACACCCACATGACGAACCTGGCGGAGTCGGATGTCGAGAAGATGGACTACATGGCGGACAGCAGGGGGTGACTAAGGTAGGAGTACCGGTACTAGGGGGGAGGTGCGGGATAAGGAAGGCAGAGAGGCGTTATATTTTTCGATTCGGATGTTTTCGGCATCTTCGGTAGGCTAGCGAATCTCAGCAAGAAGGAATCAAAAGGTGCTCAACCGTTTTCTAAATTGGAGGAATATTTTAGTGGACTTGTTCGTTGTATTTATCGTTAATGTAAAACGTATGTAGACTCTAAGTCCCCGACGATTGGCACACTTTTTTACAACATACATTTTGGACAATATTTGCACAATTCTTTGCTTCCCGTTTGCGTTGCAGGAAGTTGAGTTCGGCACAAGGAACTTCTGACCCACGTCCCAGAGAATTTTGTAAAGATTTTGAGAAAAGGAAAAACTAAACTAAACTAATGTTACTATAACCACTATCACCCTTTGAAACGTTAAGCTTAAAAGCTCTCTAGACTGTAAGGAGACAGCAGAATTATAAATTTTCAATGTGAAGAAAAAGTGAAATATGTAAGCTTCCAAAAGCGATCCTCAAAGGATGTCCTAAATTTTAAAAGAGTTCAGAGTTTGATTTGAGAAAGTTTATAACCACTTAACGCCAACAACCAATGGTCTGATTTTAGTAACCAAGTGAACACTCACTGCCGACACCAGTCACCACAAATTTAATCGAGGCTCAACTTTGGCAAACACATCGACAAATTGACAATTTAGTTGTAAAGTTACGCTCTAAGCTCTAAGGAACCAACCAAAAATTGAAACAGTTCATTTCGATGTGATTTACGTAAAGTTGTAATTTATTATGAGTATTTTAAAGTTAAGGAGAAATTATTGAAGCAAACTCACTTAAATAAAGATGATATTCATTATAAACGCGCCGACCGAATTTCAAATCGCAGCAGGCCTTGATTCTGTCACTCAAACGTCAAGCTGAAAGATGGAGAGCGAGAAGGTGAATGGGGAACCAAAAGAGGATCCTCTGTTGCAGGCCATTCCGGCGTCTCACAAGCTGCACCAGGCTCGTCTGGACCTCCGTGTGCTACTCATAGAAACGAGGCTAGCAGACCTCGCCAAGCACGTCCTACCTGATGAGGTGCTGTTGCCACCGGAACTCGTCGACGAGACGGAGGTGTTCAACGACCAGATGCCCCCTCAGCATAGGGGTCTGGCTGGAAACTACGGAGCGGCTCCTAGGAGCAAGATTGAGGCGTTTTTCGGCGACCTCACGCCTCTCTACCAGGCTGAGCAGTAAAGATTTTTATTCAAATTTGCATAAAAATTGGTACAAAATTTAGACGTCTTCTTTCTTGGGGAGGTAAAAGTTTCTGCGTAGCGTGATGTTGGTCTCCGGAACCTGTCCGATGATCCTGCCACCAATCGTCGCTCTGTTCTGGGACACCTCGTAGTTCACCTTCACCAGCAGATCGACAACGTGAACCGAGTCTCCGTACTTGTCAATGGCCTGGCACAGAGCCTGGATGTACCACGTGCCTTCCTTGCGGTCTCTCATGCTGGCGAACCCTCGAATTGTTGAAAAAGCCATCTGGGAGGAGAAAAACGTGTTTGAGAAGTCCCGAATTTTGAAGAAGGAAAATTCTGGATTTTTTAAGAAAATTAGAATTAACTAATTCGGCTCTCAAACCTCCCGTTTAGCGTAAATCCGTTTTCTTAATTTTTTTTTTGGAAAATTTAACGGGACGTGTTCTTGTCTGATTTGACCCTCAAAGTGACTGTTCAACCGTAGACCTACCAGAAGATCTGCGTATGGCGACGAGACTGAAGGAATCGTCCCGTCTGCCTCGATCTCGCCCTCTGGAGCCGCCACCTGGACCAGCGGTTGAGGGGACCCGCCCTGGCACGCCTGGATGATTAGCATCTTGGGCTTGTTGATCAGCTCCGAGGAGGTCAGGATGCTCTGAATCGTCGTGGTAGGCACTGGGACGCAGTTGGCGGCTATGACGACTCCCTCTTCCCCGTGACTGAGGATGCAAACGACCAGAGAGTCGTACGGGATACTCGCCCTCACGATGTTCTGCAGCGTCTCCACCATTTTGGTGTGAGGCAGGTTCTTCTCCACCACAATCTCGTACCCTCGCGTCTCAAAGGTCTTCTTCAGAGCCTCGCAGTCGACCTCCGTGCCCACTCTCTTGTTGTACTCTCGCAGTCCCGGAATGCTGGGGTCTCTCGTAAACGTCTCCTGGTTGATTACCAGCAGGTATCCGCAAAACCTTCGTCTGACCTCGTACCTGTCGGACTCGAATGCTGGGCGGTCCGGAGCTTTTTCCACCTGCTTGCTCTTGCTGGAGTCCGTGGAGGGTTTCTGGATGCTGTTTTCGAGGCTCTTTTGAGGAGCTGTGTCCTTGTAGAGCCTCACTGCAGTCTCCAGCACCTCCTTCAGGTCCTTGCGTCCAATGCTGACCAGAAACGTGAGCACCTGATCCACATTGCACTCGTTCCTTGGCTCCAGAACCAGCTTCTTCAGAGTTATGAGCTGGAAAATCATGATTTCTGGAAGCCCGTCCCTCTGAAACTTCTTGGCCTCTTCAATTTCCAGACTCTCAAACGTCAAAAACAGAGCCTTCAGAACCGCGTTGACTTTCAGCGAAATTTCCGGGCGATAGGGAATGTACTTTTCCTCCAGGGATTTCTGGATGAGGCCCAGCTTCTGAGTCACATGATAGGCCTGGACCAGACAGAGGCTCTCCACCAGCATCTCACGCCAGTCGACCTGGTGCTTCTCGCACCTGCTAGCCCACTCCTCGATGAAAGATGTGTTGGAGTTACCCGGTCTCAGGACGTTGAGGCAGCTCTGCAGGCCAGCTGAGACATGGGAGGGGTCGCTGCCATATGTCAGGAAGATGACCCCTATCTGGAAGGAACAGGCTGCTTTTATTTTGTGGTTTCGCTCAGAAATTACCTTCTCAAAGATGCTGAGGTCCTTTTCCAGGGGAATCAAGTCGTCGACTCGGATATCTGCTATCTGTCTCTCGTTCACATAAAACAGCTGAACTCCCGAGCTCTCCTCCACCACTGCTGCCGCGTCCGTCTGCACGTCATTCAGTCCATTTTTGCTCTCCTTGGAAGACTTCTTGGTCCACTTTTTCAATTTCTTCAGCATGGTACTGGGGAACTTGGATAAGGCACTAAAATCTAAGTTTTATCATCGCGCGCTGATAAAAACCCCCGATTTGTTTACACTCAGTTACTCGTCATTGCGAACTGTCAGCTGACTGCCAATTGCGAACGTAAACAAACCGCATGATCTCACGACTTTTCATGAAATTTTGCGTAATTTCTGTCGCATTCAACCAGAAAGTGCTAAAATCCAGTAGTTCAGAAGTGCAGGAGAGCCTTCAGTGAAAAATACCCCCGAAAAGCCTCGAAATCGACGAAAGTTGGGTGAAAACCGGCGGATTCGAGAACCATGCCGAAAGAGCAGTTTCGCGAGGCGGACGTCACGAAGAAAATCTCCCACGTATCCTTCAGCATCAACGGTCCCGATGCCATCCAGCAAGAGGCCCAGATCCACGTGGTGGCCAAGAACCTCTACAACCAGGACCAGAGCAGGACTCCGATAGCCCATGGAGTCCTGGACCGGCGAATGGGCATCAGCCAGAAGGCTACGAAGTGCGAGACCTGCAACCAGGAGCTCAACGACTGCGTCGGCCACTTTGGCTACCTGGACCTGGCTCTGCCCGTCTTCCACGTGGGCCACTTCAGAGCCACCATCACGATCCTCCAGACGATCTGCAAGACCTGTGCCCGCGTCATGCTGAAGGAGGAGGACAAGGTGGCGTTCAACAAGAAGCTCCAGAACCCCAACCTGTCGTATCTCGCGAAGAAGTCGCTGCACCAGCAGGTGCTGAAGAAGGCCAAGAAGTTCAGCAAGTGTCCGTACTGTCTCTGCATCAACGGGCCCGTGAAGAAGGGTCCGGGTCTCATGAAGATCCTGCACGACCCTCTGCGGGGCAAGAAGCCGACGGACCCGCTCGTGAGGGACGCCCTGGACGAGCTGGCAGCCACGGTGGGCGAGAACAAGGAGCTCAGCGCCGTCATTGGACCCGCGACCCTCGTGGAGGAGATGAACCCGATCCACGTCCTGAACCTCTTCAAGGAGGTCGTCAAGTCAGACATCCCGCTCCTGGGCATGACGAACCCCAACGCGAGTCCCGTGAGTCTGATAGTGACGCGACTCTTCGTCCCTCCGGTCTGCATTCGGCCCTCAGTGGTGTCGGATATCAAATCGGGGACGACTGAGGATGACCTCACGATGAAGCAGAGCGAGATCCTGCTCATCAACGACGCGATTGCCAAGCACATGAGCTCCGGGGGAAAGATCGAGCTGATCCAGGAGGATTGGGACTACCTACAGCTGCACTGCGCCCTGTACTTCAACAGCGAGGTGTCCGGCATTCCGCTGAGTCTGGTGCCGAAGAAGAGCACTCGTGGGATCGTCCAGAGACTCAAGGGTAGGTTTTCACTTTAACAAAAATTTTTTTGGGAAAAATTGAATGGAAAATTTTTTTCTTGAAAAATTTAGATAGAAATATTTTTGTTTAAAACTTTTTCTTCGAAACAATTTTTCTTGGAAAATTTTTTTCACTCTAAAAACTGCTAAATTTAATTTTTTCATCGCTTTCGTAGGAAAACAGGGCCGTTTCCGAGGAAATCTGTCAGGAAAACGAGTCGACTTCTCTGCCCGCACCGTCATCTCCCCGGACCCCAACCTCATGATCCACCAGGTGGGAGTTCCGGACCGAGTTGCCAAGATCCTGACGTTCCCTGAGCGCGTCAACTCGGCCAACATCTCGTGGCTGCGGCAGCTAGTGAGAAACGGAACGGAGGTGCATCCCGGGGCCAACTACGTCCAGCAAAAGGGAGCTTCCTTCAAGCGATACCTGGCCTACGGAAGTCGGGAGAAGGTACATTTTTTCGTTCGACTCCCAGTTATCAAAAATTACCTTCAATCTCATTTTAGGTTGCCCACGAGCTCAAAAACGGAGACGTGGTCGAGAGACACCTCATCGACGGCGACATCGTGCTCTTCAACCGCCAACCCTCTCTCCACAAGCTCTCCATCATGTGTCATGTCGCTAAGGTTCAGTCTCAACGCACCTTCCGCTTCAACGAGTGCGTCTGCACGCCCTACAACGCCGACTTTGACGGTGACGAGATGAACCTGCACCTTCCCCAGACGGAGGAGGCTCGAGCCGAGGCTCTGGTCTTGATGGGGAACAAGTCCAACCTCATCACACCTCGCAACGGGGAGCTTCTCATCGCAGCCACGCAGGACTTTATTACAGGAGGATATCTTCTGACGCAGCGAGACGAGTTCCTGACCCGTGACCAGGCGATGCAGCTGGCAGCTTGCATGCTGGCGGGTCCAGACGCGAATCTGAGGATTGACTTGCCGAAACCATCCATTATCAAGCCCCGGAGACTGTGGACCGGGAAGCAGATTTTCAGCCTCATTTTGAGACCCAACAAGGAGCACCCAGTGAAGGCGAATCTGTCGGTGAAAGGGAAGAACTACACCAGTGGGCAGGACATGTGCGTGAAGGACTCGTGGGTCACGATTCGGAACTCACAGCTGCTGACAGGTGAGTTGACTTTGAGCCCAGCCAATGGTGACCAGAGAGTGAGAAGCAAGAACATTTTTGAAGCTCAAGTAGTTCCGAGAACTCTCAATTCTAGGAACGCCCACAAATGGGGCGTGTCTGAAAAAAATTCTAGGAAAATGAAAATGTATTGAAAAGAGCGTTTCTAAAAATTTTGGAAAAAATCCTGGAAAAGGGACGTTCCTAAAACTTGGTGTTTCCGTGATTTTTCCAGAAACGCCCACTTTTACCAATTATTATATGTTTTTTGGTAAAATCTTCGAACACACCCCTTTGTGGGCGTTCCTGAAAATTTTAATGCTTATATAATCTTTCCAGGTTGCATGGACAAGAGCACACTCGGGTCCGGGACCAAGAACAGCGTCTTCTACGTCATCCTGCGGGACTACGGAGAGGACTTTGCCACCCGGTCCATGTGGCGTCTGGCCCGCATGGCCTCGCACTTCATGATGAATCGCGGCTTCTCGTTCGGCATCAGCGACGTAACCCCCAGCCGACAGCTGCTGGCGGACAAGCAGAACCTGCTAGACAAGGGGTACAAGAAGTGCAACGACTACATCGCGGACATGAAGAAGGGCACGCTCCAGTGCCAACCGGGATGCACGGTGGAGGAGACCCTGGAGTCCATGATGCTACGGGAGCTGTCGAGTATCCGAGAGCTGGCCGCCAAGGCGTGCTTCCAGGAGCTGCATCCGACAAACTCGGCCCTCATCATGGCCCAGTCCGGCTCCAAGGGGTCCAACATCAACATTTCCCAGATGATCGCGTGCGTGGGCCAGCAAGCTATCAACGGCAAGCGCGTCCCCAATGGGTTCGAGGACCGCGCTCTCCCGCACTTTGACAAGCACTCGAAGATCCCAGCTGCCAGAGGCTTCGTGCAGAACTCGTTCTACTCCGGACTCACGCCCACAGAGTTCTTCTTCCACACGATGGCTGGACGAGAGGGTCTCGTCGACACTGCCGTCAAGACGGCCGAGACAGGGTACCTCCAGAGACGTCTGGTCAAGTGCCTGGAGGACCTCGTGGTGCAGTACGACGGAACAGTGCGGAACGCCATCGGAGAGGTGGTTGAGACTAAATATGGGGCCGACGGGCTGGACCCCACCTTCATGGAAACCAAGGGCAGTCCCGTGGATTTTGATCGGCAGTGGCTGCACACGACCGCCGAGGACCAGTGGCGCGATAAAAAGTCGATCCCCGCAAGCGAGATCTTTTCCACCGTATACTCCATGCTGGAGTCGAAGGAGTACGGGGAGCTGAGTGAGGCCTTCAAGAGCGCCTGTCGAAACTCCCTGAAGAACGTAGTAAGAAGTGTGGAAGTGCTGGAGAAGAAGTACAAGAAGTTCCCGAAGCTTTGCAAGGAGATTCAGCCCGTGACGCTGAACCACTTTAAGACGTTCCTGGACCAGGCCAAGGAGAAGTACAACAGGGCCGTGGTGGAGCCAGGGACGGCGGTGGGCGCTCTGGCAGCGCAGAGCATTGGCGAGCCCGGAACTCAGATGACCCTCAAGACGTTCCATTTTGCGGGAGTGGCTTCCATGAACATCACTCAGGGTAACTTTGACTCTTTTCTGATTTTTTGGATTCAAAAAAGTCAAAAATCAAAGACCAATTTTCCAACTTTTTCATTACATTTCTGATCCCGCCTATGGGTCAAAAATTGAAGTAAAAGGTTCTTTTAATTTTGCAAAATTTAATTTGAAGCTACTAAAAAGAGGTCAAAAAATTTATCTGTATATCTTTAGGACTGCAAACATTTTGTCTTTAATTTAATTCAGGCCCCGAGAAGCCCAACATTTAACAAGACTTTAAAAATTACGGCCATTCAAAAATATGTCTTGAGTACGAGAATCCATCTCCACAAGCAATCAGAACTTCAGTTCTAATAGGAACATTTTCCCATTTCTTTTAGGTGTTCCGCGAGTGGTCGAGATCATCAACGCCACCAAATCCATTTCTACGCCGATCATCACGGCCGAGATCAAGCACCCCAACAGCATGGAATACGCGCGGAAGGTCAAGGCTAGGATCGAAAAGACCACCCTGGGAGAGATCGCGAGCTACATAGACGAGGTTTACAAGCAAGACGACTGCTTCCTGCTGGTGAAGCTCGACCTGGACCGCATCAGAGTGCTGGGTCTGGAGATCAACGTGCACAGCATCAAGTACTCGCTCTGCACCTCCAAGGTCAAGCTGAAGGCCAACATGGTGGAGACTTTGGGTAAGACAGAGAGAAGCCTCGTCTCGAATCCGACTAACGCCATGCTTTTGCAGGTCCCTCGCTGCTCATCATTCGGCCAGACTCCAAGTTCAACCACCAGCTGAACGCCGAGCTCCAGCGTCTCCTGCCCCTGGTCCAGAACGTCGTCGTTGCAGGCATCCCGAGCATCTCCAGGGCGGTAATTGCTATCGACGACACCGTTCATCCACCGACATACAAGCTCTGCGTCGAAGGAACGGGCCTGCGAGAGGTCATGGCGACGTATGGGGTGGAGGGGGAGAAATCCAAGAGCAACAACATCATCGAGGTGTACCAGACCCTCGGAATAGAGGCGGCAAGGACGACGATAGTGAAGGAAATCACGGACGTCATGGAGGGCCACGGCATGAGCGTCGACTTCCGTCACATCATGCTGCTTGCGAGTCAGATGACGGCCCGGGGGGAGGTCCTAGGAATCACCCGCCACGGTCTCGCTAAGATGCGAGAATCCGTCTTCAACTTGGCCTCGTTCGAGAAGACTGCGGACCACCTGTTCGACGCCGCCTACTACGGCCAGACCGACGCCATCGACGGGGTCTCCGAAAGGATTATTCTGGGTATGCCGGCCAACATCGGGACGGGCCTGTTTAAGCTGATCCACAATCACGAGGACAAGACTCTCGAGCAGACCGCCGAGCCACTCTTCGACCTGGTGTAAGAAACTCCGGGCTCAAATTTCCTAGTTATTTTTATTAAAACGTGCGAATTTCGACATAAACTTTGGAACTTTTACTGGTTCGGGTCACTCGTGGCGGCGTTGTGTGTCTTGAGTCGCTTCTTCGCCTGTATGTCGGCCATCGTCTGCTCAATCGACCTCTGATCGCGCTTGTTCTCGCTAGGAACTGGAAGAAACGTTTGTTTTTTATTTTATAAAAGACCATAGAATTAACTTCTAGAGGGACAACAGTCCTAAAATTGATTGTGGAGACCTTCCTGTGAGAAAAAGTTGCCTTGTTATTTTTTGTAGGCATTTTCAAGAGCATAAGTTTGTAGCTGAAGTCCTGCATACAGCATACAACATATCTCAGCCCGTTGTCCCTCTAGCAGTTCGATCTCCATGTCCAAGACTCACCAAATCCGTAGCTCTTGTTCATCTCCGTGCGCTTGGCTGCCTCCAGAGCGGCGTCCTGTCCAATGAGATGAACGTACTTGTCCTTATAGTTGGAGTGAGGAACGACATCCGGCTCCGTTGGGGCATTTCTCTCGTCCTCAAGCCTCTGGGCCAGCTCCTCCCGTCTCTTAGCGTACTCTTTGGCTGTCTCGTCGTTCCACTGCTCCCCATTTTTGCGGGCAGCAATTTCGTCCTCGGACGGTGGGTAATACTCCTTCTTATACACCACGATGTAGCGATCGATGCCGTCAATGCCGAAGCCCATTGTCATGAGTTTGTTGGTCTCGGCTATCTCGTGGATGATAGTCCTGTATGTGCGCTCGAGAGGCTGGAACTGCAGGAACTTCCTTTCGTCATTCTGGAACCTGTTTATTCGCTCCTCCGCGTACTTCCGGAATCTGTTCAGCTCCTCCCGCTGCTTCGTCTTTAGCTTTTCCTCCTGCTCGCGGTGCTCTAAAATAAGACTCTTGACCTTCGAATTTTCTTTCGCGCTTTTCCAGCTCACTCTTCATCTGTTCCTTCTTCTTCTCGTCCGTCGCCGGCGGCTTGTCCATCGAACTGAGGATGGAGCCTAGCAAATCCATTATTCCAGTCCTTTTCAGTCCCACAGTCTACTTATTTGCGAGGAAACTTGGTGCGACTTTTCTTTGAGAGAAAAGTTTGTTTGGAGTTCGTGACGACCGATTGCGAGCAGAGCTGTCAGGGCGAGTTGCGAATGTCAACACAAACATTCCACATAAAATTTTGGTCCGAGATTTTTGAGGATTGCGGGAAAAATATCGACAAAACTTGGGCGAAAAAGTGTGCATTTTCTAGAAAATGGAGGACCTGTGTCGTTCGTGCTTGGATCCGGTGGGGGAGACCCCGAAATGCTGGCTTTTTGCGGACCAATACAGTCCTCCCCTGTGGATTCAGTTCTCGTCAGTGGCCCAAGTCTCCGTAAGTTGAAACCCCCCTGAGTCTCTCGGCTCTAAAAAATGTTCCTCCAGATAACAAAGGACGACAGCTTGCCCCAGTTCATCTGCACCAACTGCCTGGAGCTGATAACTCTCGCCCTGAACTTCCAAGAGAAGGCACAGGAGTCGGATCTCGCGCTGCGGGCGAGACTCATCAAGAAGGAGGAGCCGGATGCGTACGACGCAATCGAGTTCCTGGACCTCGACGGGAACATGAGGGACGCCGACTCGGAGAGCGACGAAGCCAAAGACGACTCGAGTGAGAAGTTCAACTGCGGCAAGTGCAAGAAGGTGTTTGCGTGCTCGCAGGCCCTCAAGTACCACGAGAGGCTCCACACGGGGGAATCGCTCCGACACTGCCCTGAGTGTGACAAGGGCTTTATTAAGCAGAGTCACGTCCACCGACACATGAGACAGGTCCACAAGATGAGCCCTCCAGCGCCCGTTGAGGACTCGGAGAAGCCCTCGAAGCGGAAAAAGTCGAAGGTTGCTAGTGAGAGCGAGGAGACCTCTGAGGAGAGCGACGACCAGTCGGCCAAGGAGGAGCCGACGGAGAGGCTGCAGTGCAGCAAGTGCGACAAGTCCTTCGGGTGCCTCAAGACCCTCAAGTACCACGAGAGGCTGCACACCGGGGAGTCCCTCAGGCACTGTCCCGAGTGCAAGAAGGGGTTCATTAAGCAGAGCCACGTTGACAGGTGAGGCTTTTAAAAATGTTTGTCTCAGAAAAAACGAAGTTTGAATATTTTCGGAAACCTAAATCTGAACCTAAGATCAAATTTTAGCCAAACTCTTAAATTTTTAATTTTTACAGACATTTGAAGCAAGTCCACAACATAACCCGCGAGAGCCCTTCCCGGAAGAAAGACAGTAGCTCCTCCCAGATCACCAAAACCCTCATCTGCAAGATCTGCGACGCCTCCCAGAGCTCCATTTTCGATCTGCGAGCGCATCTACACTCCCACATGGACATGCACTCGCTCATGAACGTTGACTGGCTCACCAAACTGTCTCTCTTTGACGAGGCTGACCTGGTTGAGGGCTGCGACAACGATCTGCTGATCTCTCTGGTCATGAGGAAGCTCGAGGCCGGCAAGAACTCGCAGTTCTACTACATCCTGACACCCGACTGCCTCGAGAGAAGTCTCTCAGACACGGACTCGGACGAGGAGGAGACCAAGAGCGGGTCCTACAAGTGCTCCAAGTGTTTCGAGGTCCTCCGAACGAGTCGCCAGGTCGAGAATCACGTCACCGAGAAGCATCCCATGGCCACCTTCGACGACAAGTGCGAGGTCTGCTCTCGTCAGTTCGCCTGCCAAGAGCTCCTGGACAAGCACTTGAGGCAGCAGTGCAATAATTCCTCCAAGACCTACTTCTGCTCCCTCTGCAACCTCAAGTTCCAGTGGGAGGAGAGCTTCAACCTCCACATGGACAAAGTTCATGCCGATTCGACGCACCAGCGCAAGTTCTTCTGCTCCGTCTGTCGCAAGTCCTTCATCCGGTCCGAGCATCTCCAGAGACACCAGCGGACGCACGACCAGGCTTCGAAGATCTTCGAGTGCCAGATTTGCAAGCGAAAGTTCAACAGGAAGGACAACCTGAAGTCACACATGAAGATCCACGAGCCGGACAGGGACAAGAAGGAGCAACCCTCGTACTTGTGCGTCTACTGCGGGCGCAGCTTCACGAGTTCCTCGAACCTCATTGTTCACACGAGACGGCACACGGGCGAGAAGCCTCACAAGGTAAGCTCCGAGACGAATATCAGCTCAGGCGTGCATAATTTTCACTGCTGATAAAGCAGAGCTAGAAATGTACCTTCTGAGGTCTTAAGGGAGAAGGCTCATAGCAGGGAAAAAATGTTCCCTATCTTCCAAGGCCTAAAAAATACGCCACTGGAGTCTAAAAGGTACTCAAAACTCCAGAAATTCCTAAAAATGAATTCTCAGATTCTAAACAATGACGTCCTAATGTCCTGAAATCATGACTCAGAATCCAGCAATGAAACCTAAGGGTCCTAGAATTTACAACCAAAAACGATAATGATTCTTCAGACTCTGAAATACTTGCTTCAGGGCCTCAAAAATGACCCCAGAGTCTCAAAAATGACGCCGCAGAATTTTGATATTGACTTTCCAAAACCCTATCGAATTTCACCTTTGAGCCTTAAAAAGGACCCCTTTAAGTCTTAAGGTCATCGCCCAAAGTCTTATGAAAGTCTCCGTCCTTGATCAAAATCGGCCAAATCTCAGCGTTTAGAGGTTTCTAGCTCCATACAGTCCAGTTTCCAGATTTTTTAATAATTTAAAGGTCAATAAGAGTCCAAAATAATTTCAGTGTGGAACCTGCGGAAAAGGCTTCCCCCGAAAGTCAGACCTAAAGTGCCACGAGAGAACGCACACGGGAGAGCGCGAGGCCGTCTGTGGAGTCTGCGGAAAGGCCTTCTCCCGCTCCAACAAGCTAGTCCGTCACATGCGCATCCACCTTGGCATCAGACCCTACTCCTGCCCACACTGCTCCCGCACCTTTACGCAGTCCAACGATCTCACGCTCCACATCAGACGCCACACAGGTGAGCTCCCCAATCTCCAGTCTCGTCCCACTGAATCACACGTGTTCTTCGTTGCAGGTGAGAAGCCATATGGGTGCTCCTGCGGCGAGCGATTTATCCAGGGAACGGCTTTGAGAGCTCACACGAGGGCCACGGGACACACGGAGGACCCCTCGAACCCCAACTCGTACAAGGTGGTGAGCGTCAACAACCCGAACCGCAATATCGGGCTCAAGATCAAGATGGACAAGGACGTGAGCATCCGTCCGGTGGCGAAGAAGGGGAAGGCAGTGAAGACGCAGCAGGAGGAGGTGGAGCCCCAGATGGAGGGAGCAGCCAAGGTCGACGGAATCAAGATGGAGACACCGTCGGCGAACTACGGGGTCACGCTGCTCTCCAACGGCAACGTGGTCATGAGCAACCTGGAGATCCCTTCGATGTTCCAGGTGGCTCCTTAATCCAGCATTTAGACTATGATCAAACATTTATTTAAACATGGGTGTGAATTTACAAGAACTAGGAGGTCTTTTTACTCGCGAGCTCCTCCGCCAGAGCCCGGATCTTATTCGCGTTCTCCTCCGTCCCGAAGCGCTCCTCGAAGCTCACGTACTCCCGGAAGAGGGCCTGCAGTCGCTTGGGCTGTATCTTTTGCACGACGGCGCGGTCGTAGACGATCCTGACGATGTCGTAGAGCTTGTCCTTGATCAGCATGTTGGCGTACTGGATCCAGATGTCGGTGCGGGCCGGGAAGGAGGTGAGGAGGTTCTCGAAGATGCTCTGGGCGTACTCCTTCTGGTCGTGCTGGTTGTTCAGGATGGCGAAGCGGGTAGAGAATTCGATGTCTGGGAAGGAATAGGAGATTGCTTAAATACTTTGTTTTGGCTGCAAGGTCTCAAAATAGCTTTTAATATGGAGACCTTATCTTTCAGTTTGGGCTCTAAGCTTTGAATTTTGAGACCTTTACACTTTAATTTAGATCCAATAGCTTTGAGTGAAGGGTTTTCTTAGTCTTCATAAAATAGAAAAAGCTTTGAAGCTGTAAATGTTTTATTCGCGCAAAAGCCCTACAAATTTTGTTTAAAAAAATATCTACTTACGACTCTTCTTGTCGAGGCTCTTGAAGGCCCTATCAAACAGCTTCTGGACCTCATCTGTGTTACCCAGTAGCAGGTTCGTCTCGGCCGCTATCAGCCACATCTTCAGGTGGGGCTTGTATTTCTTCATCATATTCGCCAGCAGCTCCTCCAGGATAGTCTTCTTCTCCGCCTTCACAAGCAACGGAAGGGCGTGTCCGTACACCTCCAGGGGGTTGTTGCAGAGCTCTGCCTCCTTCATGACCTTCAGAAAGCTCTCCTTGGTGCCGTGCTCCATCTCGAGTTGGAGCAGCTCATTCCAGATCTTCGTCTTGTCCTTCTCCTGCCGGTACGGAAGCGCTTGCAGAGCTCGCTTGCAGACACCCCTGGCCTTGTCTATTTCAAATGAGGCGCAATGGAACTTGATATACTGGTGCCAGAGCCGGTAGTTCTCGGGTTGGAGGGCGAGCTTGCGGTCAAAGTCCATCGCTGACTCGGGGGCAGAGTCCAGCTTGAGTCTCTTGACGCCCTTGAACTCCTCCGAGGGCTCACCTGCTTCGTCCTCTGGGTCCTCTTTCGGCTCGGGTTTGGCGGCCGACCAGAAGTTGGAAGCTCCAGGCAGGCTTCTCGAGGCTATTGGCTCGTCTCTGACGGCCTTCACGGGCTCAGCTTTGGGCTTAACGAGGAGCTTCTTGTTCTGGACCACCTGCACTGTCACGAACTCGGCCTTGGTGGACTTCAACGGCACCTTCCCCAGGGCCTTCTTCTTCTTTTTCTTCTTCGAAAACAAGTCGCTGGCTCCGTCCATCTGGTTCTCCCTGAGGAAGGCCGTAATCTCCTCGGCAGTGACTCCCTTCGCCTTCTCCTTCCTGGCTCGCTTCTTCTTAGGCTCCTCGGCCTCCTCCTCCGGCTTGATCCTCAGCAAACTCCCAGGCTCCGACTCGGACTCCTCTCGCTTCCGTTTCGGGAACCGTCTCTCGAAAATGCGCGAGAACTCCTGGCAGTGCTTAAAGTTCTCCTCAAACATGCCGATCACGCGTCCCTCAGCCACTCGCAGGAGCTGCACCGAGCACTTGCCGTAGATACTCAGGTTGGTGATGACCGTGGGCTGGAAGTCGTTGGTGTGGAAACGCGGGCAAATGTGGACCAGCGGTCGTCCCTCTCCGATCGTGGCGATCACGACGTCGTCCCGGACCAGCGTCACGTATCCCTTGTACCGCTTGAGCTCGAGGTTCTCGGGGTTCTTCTGCGTCTTCACGGTGACCTGCTTCATGGCGATCGGGTTGAGGGTCACATCCACGACCTGTCTGGCGTAGTCGATCCACAAGATGGTCCCCTCGGCGGTCTCCCCGGACTCCAGACCCTTGGAAATGTTGCGACAGATGCCGCTGATCTGGTCCGGGAGCTCCACGATGAGGACCTTGAGGGCGTCAAAGTACTCTTTGGTCGTCACCGTGACCTTCTGCCCGACCTTGAGACTCGCTATGGGTCGCTGCTTCTCCTCGAGGCTCGTCCGGATGAGGTTCAGGTCGTGGAAGTACTTCTCCAGGATGTCCGCCGAGGCGTCCGGGCTGCCGTTCCAGACGTCTCCGAGGCGCGCCGACACCAGCAGGCTCTTGGGACTCACAGTCTTGCCCTCAACCCGCACGTAAATGGGCTGGTCCGGGAGCACCTTGAAGTCCTCCACACTCGCCTCTGGGAGCACGGACCTGACGTGGATCAGGACTTTCTTGTTGAAGTTCCTGAGCGGACACACGAGGCTGATAATGCCGTCCTCGTAGCTCTTCACGAACGCCTTCAGGATCGTGCCTCTCTGGACCTCCTGGAACTCCAGGGTCGCCTCATTCCGCTCAAACCAGTCCACGTCTCGCACGCTGAAGATCTTGCTCGTTAGATTGACGACTTTGAGCTTCTGGCCCTCCTTCATGGCCCCGAAAACCTGGTCAGCGATCGAGACAAAGTCCGAGAAGAAGTTGGCAGGCACGTTCCCTGTGAGGTTGAGCTTCTTCATGTGGATCTGCGCGCCGCTGGAGTGCAGACACTCGATCTTAGCCTTCGCTATGGTGCCCAGGTGCTCTCCGGCCTCCCCTAGCGAGTCCGAAGCGGCCACCTTGACGACTATTCGTTTGTTGTTCCACGACAGAACCTTGAAGTTCAGCACGGCGCCCTCGACGAGAGTGCTGGGGGCCAGTTCCTCGGACACCCCGGTGTTAGTCTTGTGCATGACAGCTCGCACCTGGCCGAAGAAGCGCACGAGGTAGAACGAGGGGCAAATCTGGACGATCATGCCGGTGAAGACCGAGTCCGTGGTGACCTGGTTGGGGTTCGAGAGCACGCTCTGGGTCTTTAGCAGCTCCTTCCGGTTCGTCAACTCAAGGCTCCTGTTCTCCTCGTTGACCAAGAGCACCCGACAGCGCACCGTCGCGCCCTTCTTGAGGTCCCCTCCTGCCAACTCCAGGCCTCTGATGGACCCTTTGACGCCTCCCACCTTGACTACGAAGCCCTTTTTCTCGTCGAAGGCCTGCAGCACCTTCGCGTCCACGACGTCCCCTACCTTCACGTCGCTGACCGAGAAGTACTTCTCGCTCAGAGCCGCCTCGCTCACGGTGCAGAGGTAGACCCTCTCGACGACGTCGTAGCTCAGGACCCGGACGCGGTGCTTCGTTGACTTCGAAAACTGCATCAGAGCCGTCTTCTCGTCAAAGTTCCCGCTGATCAGGGACGTGATACTGCGGATGTTGACGGCTCCCTTGGCGTTCTTGTTGAGTCTGAAGAGAATCTGGGCCCCAGACCGGCCCAGACAGACGGCCTCGTCGACGATGTGCCCGACAGGGAGCACCCCCTCGTCCCCGGGGAGCTGCTTCTTGGAGAAGTTCATGGACAGGAAGCAGTGCTGGGTGAGAGGCGCCACGTAGAGCAGCTGTGCCTCAAACTGGAGCCCAATGGTGTAGTCACTGGGCCGGTGGAGGGGCTCCGAGAGGTAGTGCTCGTTCACGAAGCTCTGGAAGGTGTCGAAGATCTTGCCCTCGAGGCCGTTTTTTAGCACGCGTGAGAGGTTGAACGGGACCACGGTGCCGGGGGAGATAAAGTCCAGATTGGGCTCGTCCACCTTCAGCGGCCCGAACTCGTTCCCCTTCAGCACTCTCAGGATGACGGTCGAGGTGGTGGCGGTGGTCGTGACCTCCTCGATGATCCCGTTGCAGATGGCACCGACGGAGAACTTGGTCTTGGATTTCTCGAGCGGCAAGAAGGCTCTCACGTGGCTCATCCCCAGGTCGATCGTGTACCCGTGGTCCTCCACGTCTTCCACGGACCCGCATATCGTCATCCCCTTCTGCAGCAGGCTGTGGAGCTTGTCCTTGTTCAGCTCCGCCGGATCCGACGAGAGGGTGATTTTTTTGCCCTCAATATTCAGGACTTTGGTGCAAATGTTCTGTCCAAGCTTGAACAGACTCTTCAGCTCTGGTGTCTCGGAGTCCTCGTCGGGCTTGGCGAGGAGCTTGGAGTAGGGCCTGGACACGGCGTTCTTCTGGATGCGTCCCGTGAGTCGTCCTGGGAGAGAGACCTCCAGGTAGTTGCTGGCGATGACCTTGATGGTGCCCAGGATCTGCATGCCCTCAGCAATCGTCTGGAAATCAAAGCTCAATCAAGTGTTCGGAAGACACTCGAGGTTCTACTCACGAAGCGACTCAAGGAATTAGCTCGGTCCACCGGAATCTCGTCGGTTTGCTCCTCGGTCTGCTGAATCTTCAGGGCCTGGCGCTGCTTCTTGGACAGCTTGACCTTTTTCTCCACATGATCCGTCCGCACTCCGTAGTTCTGAATGGGAAGTTATTGAAAATTCCGACCCTCGGCTTCCCTCGAGCGAAACTTACCGCCTCTTTCTTGCTCTTTGCGGTCTCCTCCGGGACGACCTTCTTCAGCTTTCCCCCTCGAGGGAACGTCGTTTCTTGAAACATCTCAAAATTAATACAGTGATCCTTGTAATTTATGAATTTCGCGATTAATTTCTGCTCCGCTCGAGACTTGCGATTTCAACGTGGGTTTATTTATTTTGAAGTCGATCGCGCTGAATATGTTTCCGACTGGGTCGTAATTTTCGCGCTGGGCCAAAAGAAATCAACACAAACTGCCGCGCCGTAGAAAACTGCAGACATTACTCGAAATTCAGGCTCTATCGTCGCGTATGGTGGATCATTCTCAGTTGGAAAAAGGTACCTGCGTCCGTTTTAAATAAATAAATAAAAGATTCGCCATATTTGCATTATTCCGTTGGGAAACGACGTTTTTTCCACCCTCACGAGTTCTCGCCCGTAGAAAGCTCGCGTTAAACCAGCTTGCTGCGTTCCACTTAGAAGTATCCCGTCATTTGGACCAATTCCAGGAACGAGGAGCAGCAGAGATGTCTGAGAGCTTCATTAGCGACCTCAAAATAGCGGTGATTTGCTCCTCCAACATGAACCGGAGCATGGAGGCCCACGGCTACCTCGCGAAGAAGCGCTTCCGAGTGAGATCGTTCGGCACGGGCGACAAGGTCAAGCTCCCCGGCATCGCCATGGACAAGCCGAACGTGTACGAGTTCGGGACTCCCTACGAGGACATCTACCAGGACCTACTGAACAAAGACAAGACATTGTAAGGCCTGACCTTGAACTCCGAGGGCTTCTTAACGCATGTTCTTTTTGCAGCTACACTCAGAACGGGCTTCTGCATCTGGTAGACCGGAATCGCAGGATCAAGACGGCACCCGAGAAGTTTCAGCAGTGCAAGGACAAGTTCGACGTCCTGATAACTTGCGAGGAGAGGGTCTACGACCAAGTACGATGGCTATAATAAAGAGGGAGCTTGGGTCACCTTTGTCATTCTCGGTATCTTTGCAGGTGCTAGAGTTCCTGGAGTCGCGTCAGAGCGAGGGGCTCTATCCGGTTCACGTGATTAACATCGACATCCAGGACAACCAGGAGGAGGCGACCTTCGGCGCGTTTTTGATCTGTGATATGGTGGCAATGGTAAAGTCTGACTTTATGATTCACGACAATAAAAGAACCAGCAATAAAACCTCAACTCACAGTTTGATTCAAACTCTTGCCTTGAACAATATGGACTCGAAACACTGATACATTCTTGCAGTCATTTTGTATCGTACTTGTCTGTTTGTCTGTGATTCAAAATTTTTCAATGTTTTATCAAATTTTAGGCGTTTTATTTATTTGAAATCAGATTTTTTAGGGGTATTTTTTTGGGAAGATTTCTACAAGGAAACTGCATATAAAAAGGATTATTTCATCATTCAAAAAATTGTTGACACTTTTTAAGCCTCTTTTCCTCTCTTTTGAGCCGTTTTTGACACGAACTGATCTTATTTCACGCAATTTACAGATATGAAAGTTTTAATTTGCTTTCTAAATTTATTTTAAAAACCTATATTAGTTCCATTGAAGCTCTTTAAGAATCTTATCAGTCGTTTCAAATATTTAAGCTCATTGAAAATGAACAAAATTTGGTTAAAAATCTCTCATGAAAGAATATGCCTGTCTTCTATGAAAATTAACCCTTTCTACACGACCTTTTTCATGGCGAAATTAAGGTTTTTGGTCAAAAAATAATAATTTTATGATACCTTTCCCCTCAAAATCAACCCCACCAAAAATCTGCCTTACTTCAAGGGGTTAAAAATTTTCAAGAGGTCAACAAAGGAGGCTTTTGGTGTAATTTTCGGCAGAAAAAAGCGAGATTGAAGAGCTCTAGCCTTTTCTCCATTCCAGATGGCTCAAAGCGACGACCTGGATAACGACATCGACGAGCTGCTGCACGAGTTCGAGACGAAAAACAAGCGGCCCGTGCTGCACTGTGTCCTCTTCTACTGAGGAACTCCACCAGAACACCAGAAACACGATTCAGGAAGAAAACTTTTCTTTATTGTACAGACAAGATTATGATTGTAATAAAAACCATTTAAAAAAAAGCCTCCTCAGTGCTCATCCAGGTGCTTGTACTTGTTCCTGAGCTTTTCCCGCTTCTCCTTCTTACGGTTCTTCCACGGCTTCTCCCCAATTCCCGCCAGACTCACCATAGACCCGTTCACGCTGCCAGTATAACTGGCCATGGGGTTCGTGACGGCCAGAGACCCCGAGGATCGCACGTTCGGGAAATTAGAGCGACCCTGGATGTAGGCTGTGTTTGCTTTCACCGTGAAAAAGTCCTCGTCAACCTGCGAAGCAGCCGATTTGTTCATCTTGATGGCCCTCTGCTGCCGTGGCGGCAGAGCCTCGACCTCGGCGATATCTTTCTGGCGATCGGGGAACGTGTGGAAGGTCGTCTGGTCAACGCCGGGAGGCGCGTAGCAGAACAGGAGCTTGCCGTTGACGTAGTCTTTGAGAACTATGCGAGCACTCCTGGACTGGTCGGGCTGTCCGTTGGCCGTCATGAAGCCTCTGACGTCTGGAAGATAGGAAATAAAATTCATTTAGTCAGTCAATTTTTTTCAGAGAAATTCAGGAAAACTGTACTTTTTGGTACTTACAAGCATGGGCCAGAAGGAGCTCCTCGCTGTGGGGAGCCCGGTCTGGATCCTCGCCTTCCATCGGTTTCGTGATTCGCATGCCGTACTTGTCCTCCAGGTGATGTCTCGGAATCAGGTCACACAGAAGATTGACCGGAGGAACGTGATCTCTCATCTGATCGATGGGCAGAATGCCGTTCAGGATCATGTCAGCCTTGGTGGCGACGAAACTGGGCATCACGAGACCCGGACAGTCGCACAGCAGGAGCTCGTCGTCCACGTAGAGGGTCTGGAAGTGCTTCGTCTTGCCGGGAGTCGCGGAAACGGAGACCTTCTTGGCGGTCAGGAGGGCGTTGATAGTCGAGCTCTTGCCCACGTTCGGGTACCCCACGAGTCCGATCGTGGAAATACCGGCCGTGTGAGGGTTCGTGATGGGAATGGCTTTGAACAGATCAATCAGCTCGACCCGACTCAGGACATCCCAGGCGTTTTTCGTGATCTCCAGTTTCTCCTCCAGCTCGATCTCCAACGGCTTCTCCTTGGGTTTTTGGGCTTCCTTCTCCTCTTGCTCGTCCGAATCGCTCTCACCCTCGCTTTCTGCCTCGTTTCCGTCATCGCTCTCCTCCTCTATGCTGTCGAGGTTCTGCTCGTCCTCGGAAGCCGCCGTGGCCGAGAAAAAGGCGCACTTTAGGCCGAGCTTCTGGAAGTAGTCCCACCAGCTCTTCCTCTGCTGGTCCGTCAGGAAGTCCGACTTGTTTAGCAGGATCATGTTCTGCTTGTCCTTTCCCACCTCTTTCACGTAGGCCTCGAGGTCCTCGCACCGGAAAAGCAGCGGGTTCCTGGCATCCACGATCTGAATCACGACGTCACTTCGCTCCACGACTCTCCAGAGCTGTCTCCAGAACTCCAGGTTCTTCTCGTACGGCGTCAGCAGCAGCCCGTCATCTTCCTGAAGCAGGGCCAGACCTCGACGCCACTCCAGGAACTCCTGGTTCTCCTCGGCTGCCAGAGTCTCGGCCGTAGTCGAGGCGTCCCACTTGGGTCTTCGGGGAATTCGCACCAGATCTCGCTTCTCGTGGTGCTTCTTCTGCAGATCCACTCGCTCGGCGGTGGTCAGAAGGCCCACCTTGCTCTTGGGGTTCACAAAGGTCACGTTCAGTTTCTCGGCCTGGAACTCCGTGCCGGCCAACTCAGCGGTTCTCAGAAAGTCCTGGAATGACGACTCCTCCGTGACGGACTGGAGGTTCAGACGGCCCCATTCGTACCCGTCCTGGACCTCTGTCGTGTGGAGCTTCAAGAAAACGGCATTTTAGTCACAAGTTTCAGCAACGTGGGTCCTCACCATTGTGTCATTGTCCACCTTCCTGCGGTTCCCCTGGTTGAACCTGTCCTTAATCAGAGCCCTCCCGAGCTGGTTCGCCTTCTTCTTAGGCATTTCGAGTTGTTCTTGCTTCTACCTTCGATTAATCTCTGAAATTGCTTCGCAGTTCTCGTTCAAAACAAACGCACGCGAGTGTGATATTCAGCAGTTCAGCGGATCAGCTGGCCCCAACGAAAACCAAAACATACGTGGCTCATCGACGCAGATTCGCAGGGGAAAAGGGCAATAAAAGCCTTCCAAGTGCTCCAAAATGGACATCACGCCGCTCTTCAAGGCCTGCATCAAGACTGCAAAGCTCCAGGACAAGTCACTGCCGCAGCTCAGCGACAAGAACCGCATTTTGAAGAAGTCCGTGGCCAAGAACGACTTTCTGAAGGAGGCCCATCGGATCAGGGACCAGGTGACCCAGCTCCGGGACCTCCTGCTGGAGAACAGAGCGGCCTATCTGCAGTACGCGTATCACCTCAAGGAATCTCCAAAGATGTCGGATGCCGAGAGGGACCTCATGGACGCGGAGACCTCGAAGATTCTCACCATTTGCCTCCAGCTCATAAACGACTTCCGGAGCGAGTGTCGCAAAAGGAAGCCAGGGGCGCAGTTTGCCCAGCATTTGGACGGCATCATCGAGCTGCTGATGGAGTACCTGCGGACGATCGAGGCGCTGCATAGGGGCCAGAGAGAGTACAGGGTCCAGAGGCAGATCGAGACGTACAAGTTCCTGAAGCTCGGGGCCGGGAAGCAGCGAAGTGCAAAGCGGGTGTCGGCTCCCCAAGAGTCGCCAGAGGCACCGAAGAAGGAGAAGACCGCCATGTCGTCGTCCCTACCGCTGGACGACGAGGAGATCAACAACAGCCAGAGCTTCGTGGAGGAGCACGAGCTGAGCCCGGAGGATATCCAGATCCTGGAGCAGGAAAACAAGCGTCTCTACACGGATCTCCAGGGTCTCAGTGACGAGGTGGAGCAGATCGAGAAGAACGTCGTGGACATCGCGAAGCTGCAGGACCTCTTCACGGAGAAGGTGGTGCAGCAGAAGACGGACATTGACAGAATCGCCAACACCGTCGTGAGCTCGACGGAGAACGTCAAGGACGCCAACGAGCAGATCAAGCAGGCCATCCAGAGGAACGCAGGGCTCCGAGTCTACGCTCTATTCTTCCTGATCGTTATGTCCTTCACTCTGCTTTTCTTAGATTGGTATAACGATTAAATGCACTTATTTTTCACTAAATTAAGGACTTTTAAGGACAAAACCATAGCTCTCTAACCTGATAGCAATACACTTCAAGTTTTTCCTGAGAAAGTTTTGGGCTTAGTGAGCCTGCTTGAGACCTCAACGGCAAGTTTCTGGATCGCTCTATTTATCCTTAAGATTAGAAAGACTTTCATGGGGTCCAGAACTTCGAGCATGGAAATTTTTCAGGTCGGTCGCTCTTCTCATGGAATGGACAAACATGCAGAGCAAAATTTTTAGCCAATTTTTGTGAAAGTTTAGGTTTGAGACCTACTTGGATCGAAAAAAAAATCTCCCACAGTACTTTTAAGTCCGGAGGCTCCGGTGGATGTTTCTAGGGGTCCCAATACTGATTGTCACCAAAAATGGGAGCTCTAGCCCACGTACTTTGGGAGCTAGAGAAAATCAAATCTTGGTGAAATTTTCCCAATCAAAAATTTCACAAAAATTTGATTTTCTCTAGCTCCCAAAGTACGGGGGCTAGAGCTCCCATCTTTGGTGACGATCACTAGAGGAACCCCTAGAAACAGCCACCAAGAGATGAGCCACTCCATATAAAGAGCGACCGACCTGAAAAATTTCCATGCTCGAAAATCCAGATTCAGAGGTAGGGCCAGGGCCGTCGAGAGAAAATCTGGGCCCGGTACTATCAAAGGGAAATGTTCGAGATTCTAGGGGCCCGGTAACCGGCACGGGCCCCGTAACAAATCACGGGCCCGGGGGGTTTACCCCCTTCCCCCCCCCCTCTCGTCGGTCCTGGGTAGGGCTTAGATAGGACAAAGGAAGGTAAGGTTCGAAAAGCTTTGAAAAAATCCCAGACGGCCAGACCCGACGGTTAGAGTTAAATACATATATTTTCCCACAAAATGAGGGCTTTGAATCATCTATTAACAGTTTATTGGCTCCAAGCTCTAGTTCTGCCCCGAGAAGAATTTGGACAGGAAGTCAGTGGGCTTGGGGTCCTGCGACTCCTTCCAGTACTTCATTATGTGTCCCTTCTGCTTCCAAATGTTGACGGACTCCTTCAGCTCCATTTGCCCCTTAATCACCAGCATGTCAATCACCCGAATGTCCTTCACATCCTTGTGGCGCACAAACTCCTCCTTGAGCTTCTCGCGACACTGCTTCTCTGATTTCGGGATGTCGAAGTCTTTCACTGCGAGAGAGGGGAATCCATAAACAAAGGTGACATAACACGGGCTCAAATGGCGAGTTTACCAATATACGGGACTTGACGGTACCAGGCTCGGTAGAGGTTCAGCACGCGCTTCCGGGCCTCCTCTCGGTCGGTCGAAAGGATGGGCTTGACCTGTTTTATCGCAGTTCTCGCTGCTTCTCTGCCAGCCATTTTCGCTCAATATTTTTATCAAATTTTCACGAGCAAGTCAGCGCAGCTGTCAAGTGGCTGTCAAAGTCAGCTGCTGATTTGTTGATATTCGCACGTGGAAAACTCGCTCGTCTGCGAAAAGTAGCAAGAATGGGAAAATCTAAGAAGAAAAACCTCGGAATGGAGGTCAAGCAGTCGCTGGGGGACCAGATCATGGAGGGAAAGGTGGTCAAGTCGAAGCAACGGAGCAAGATCCGCTTGAGGGCCGACGAGGACGAGATGGTGATTGATGCCAAGACCTCGGACAAGATCCTGAAGCAGGCCCAGAAACAGAGAGCCGCGGTCGCCCTGGAGGACTTTGGGCCTACTCCCTCGGAGGCCAAGGCCGCGGGACACTACGAGGCGAAACAGAGGAAGGAGGACGACTTTTCGGACTCGGACCTGGAAGACCGGGAGGAGGAGCACTTTGACGGGCGCGACTTCAACGACCGGATGCAGCTCACGGAGGAGGACGAGAGAGCCATGAAGCTGTTCGAGAACCCCTCGGGAGTGAGAACCAAGACGCTGGCGGAGATCATCATGGAGCGGATCGAGGAGAAGAAGCAGATGGTGGACGAGGCCTTCTCGGACAACGGCTCGGTGGTGATGGAGGACGTGGATCCGCGTATCCGCGAGATGTACGAGGGCGTGAGGGACGTGCTGAAGCGATATCGCAGCGGCAAGGTGCCAAAGGCGTTCAAGGTCATTCCTCAGCTCAAGAACTGGGAGCAGTTTCTGTACCTCACAGAGCCCGCGACGTGGACCTCTGCCGCCATGTTCCAGGCCACGCGGATATTCTCGTCAGGTCTGACGCAGCAGATGGCCCAGCGATTCTTCAACCTCGTGCTGCTCCCCCGTATTCGAGACGACCTCGCCGAGTTCCAGCGTCTCAACTCGTATCTCTACAGAGCCCTTCAGAAAGCCCTCTTCAAGCCAGCAGCTTTCTTCAAGGGCATCATCATCCCTCTCCTGGAAGCGGGAGACTGCACTCTCCGGGAAGCCATCATTATCGGCAGCGTGGTGGCCAACAACCCCATCCCAGTTCTCCATGCGGCCGCGTGTCTGCTGAAGATCTGCGAGATGGAGTACTCGGGGGCCAATTCCATCTTCATCAGGCTGTTCTTCGAGAAAAGATACGCCCTCCCGTATCGCGTGGTGGACGCCGCTGTCTTCCACTTCCTCAGAATGGAGCAGGACAAGAGGGAGCTGCCGACTGTTTGGCACTTTGCGCTCCTGGCCTTTGTACAGCGCTACAAGAACGACATTTCGACTGAACAAAGAGAGGCTCTTCTGCAACTCATCAAGTAAGTTTTCCATGAGTCGTCCTTTTGGTCCCTCAAGCAGAATTAGGCTTAATCCTCCAAGTAGCAAGACGGTCTTGAGACGGTTTTTGACTCAAGAGATTATTTTCAGAAGCAAAAAATTTTAAAATTAAGAGTTAAGGTCCTGCTCGCCTTGGCAGAAAAATCTGGGTTCAAAGTTCAAGGTCAACGATTTTATTTGAGAAGCTCTTGGGAGAAAATCTCTAAAATATACTAACTTTCGTCGGATTGAAATAATTTTGTTCCCAACGGATTTGGGAAAAACCAAGCTGTCCCCAATTCCAACAGAAGTCTATCTGTAAACCAGAAAAACGCATTGAATTCAAAAATTATAATTTTTTCAGGAAAAAGTCCCATCACAAGATCACACAGGAGATCAGACGAGAGCTGATGGCCGCCCAGTGCCGGGATGTGGAAATGGGCGCCTCGCTGGCCCACGAGAACGAGATGGAGGAGGAGAGCGACGACATGGACACCGAATAAAGGTCTTTCACCACATAAACGGCGCCTTTTCCCTCAGGATCTTCAGCCCGTACTTCTCCCAGTCCGCCCTCGAGATCCAGAGCTCCGGGGCGCTTTCGAGACACGACATGATCGCGGCCCCCTTCCACACCGTCATGCTGGGGTCCATGTCCTTGGGGCTCGTGACAATGTCCAGTTGCTCTGAACGATGCACGTAGGGTGTCTGGAGGGCGATGCGGTTCTGAAGCCACTTCCCCACCCCCTTGAACTTCATGCCGCCTCCCACGATCAGGATGCAGCCGTACATCTTCCTCTTGAGCTCGTCGTTGGGGCATCTCTCGATGCTCTGCAGGATCGCCTGGTCCAGGCCGATCATCTGGCCCCCCGGGAGGATGAACTCCTTCGACTTGGCCGTCTCCCTCTCCACCTCTAGCGGCTCGTCCTCGTCGACGTCCCTCTCCTGCGGCACCTGCGTGTCCTGGTCGTGCTCTCGGGCGCTCCTTCTGCCCGTCTCCCGCAGGTACTCGGCGTCAAAGCAGTCCTCGGCGTCCGGCTGGGTGGCTGCGGGCTTCTGGATCTTGGCCTGGGCCTTCTTGCGTCCCGTGATTCCAAGCAGTTCGGGGTGGAAGAGACTCAGGGGAGCCACGATGGCCTCGTCTCCACACATCATGTTGTACTGGGACGGGCTCTGGTTGGGGTGGTAGACCCGGAAGCTCTTCTCGATCGACCCACAGATGTCCAGGTCGACGTGGCAGCACTGGTGCTTCAGCGAGTGCAGTAGCATGGCGTCCCTGGGCACCGTGTCGTTGCACTCCTTGTACGGAAACAGGCATTTCTTGAGAAGCCAGAAGAAGCACTGGGTCACGTCGGCGCCCCCAAACTCCAGACGGACGCGCGTGTTGGGCTGCGAGATGCCGTCCTCGACGCACGACACCGAGACCTTCTGGTCCCCGCAATCCACGACGCAGGCGTACCCCAGACCGGCCCCGAAGGTCCCAGCCACGTGGTCCTGCACCAGGAAGCAGTGCCCGAACCCCATGCGGACCAGAATGACGTTCGTGAGGGCCTTTAGGAAACTCCGGTTGTAGATGTCGGGCACCACGAGGACCGCCTTGTACTTGGGAAGGTCCTGGGAGCTGATCCCCATGATGCACATGATCACGCTCTCCCAGATCTGCTGCAGGTCCGACAGGACTGCCGTGAGGGAGCCTCCCACGCCTCCGTGCAGGTTCAGGTCGCCACGGCGCCACGGGAAGTGGATGTTGAAGTCTGTCTTGGGGTCCAGGGAGAGAACGTCGTCGCCCACTATGAAGTCTGCCTTGGTGTCGAGCCAGCAGAAGGGCGGGTCGGAGGTCGCCTGGGGCGTGCTTCTGCGGTTGAAGGCGGAGATCTGCTGGGGAGGCGAGGCGTATCTCTTGCGGCCGTCGGACTGGAGACAGGACTGGAGGGTGTGCGAGACCTGGAGCCGACACTCCTCCATCTCGGCCAGCATCTCCTTGTTCTTGTCCACTTGCAGTGGCAGGATCAGGTCCCGGTGGAACTTGCCCCCCGGTCTCCTACGACGGGCTATGCAGTGCAGGATCCGGTAGGGGTTCAGGTCCGAAGCTCTCCCGATGCGAAGATAGAGAGAGCCTGGATGAATTATGATGATTTTCTGAGCCTGGTTGAACTGGAAGAAGTGAGATTCAGGTCTAGGGGATTTTGTCTGGGTCTCTCTTACCTCAGGCGCGGTTTCTTGTGGCATTTTGGGTCTTCTTTTTGAATTAATTCACTTTATTTAAGAAGATGTCATGTTTGTTTATGTGAAAGCCGGAAAGTTAGTTCCTCAATTGGCCGCCTCGAACAGCGCCAATAAATAAACAAAGAAATTTGTGCCGCCTTTTATCACACGTTTCGTCGCCGTCGTGCGTTTCAGGTACATTTTCACCCGATTTCCCACAAATTCAGCCACAAAAGCTCACAAATTGCATAGTTCCAGCCATGGCGACGTCTTTTCAAGACACGGAAACCATCAAATTAGCTTTATTCGAGGAGTTGCAGAACATCTTGTCCAGTGACACTGAGATCCGCAAGAAGGCCGAGGAGAGACTGGGCCAGTTGAAGTTCACAGGTGAGCTCTGCGCGCTGCTTTGAGACCGCTCTTGAGAACAGCTCGTTTCAGACGGATACGGGGTTTATCTGGCGGAGATAATCGTGAACCAGGGGTTCGACCTGGCGCTACGTCAACTGAGTACGGTGATGCTGAAGCAGTACGTGGAGACCTCCTGGACCAACGAGGGGCCCATAATCGCATCGGACCAGGCTAAGAAGATGATCAAGAGCATTCTCCCCGAAGGACTTTATGATCCGAACAGCAAAGTAGGTTAAACGGTTTTGGTCTCTAAAGTCGAAACTGAAAGGTCTCTTGTTGTCGAAACTGATTCACCTATTTGATTAAGAAACCTCCTTAGCTTGCCTATTAACGTGACTGTTTGAATTCAAGTGAAATCGGGAAAGTAAATTTTTTTCGTCATGCAAACTTTGGGGGTCCCTAGCTCCGTCTCTGTACATGACAGGGGTCACATGTTGTTCCATGATTTGCTAGATTTCGCCCATACTACAACATACTAAAATTTCAGCTCAATCGGATAATGTATAAGGAAGTTTCATGTAAAGGAAAAGCACCCCCCATGAAAGAAAGAAATCACAGCTCTCTATTTTTACTGAAAATTGCTTTTGCTAAAGCCTTTTTCCTTCTTGCAGATCAGAAGCGGTGTGGCTTACTCCATCTCGACCATAGCGATGTACGACTGGCCCGCAGAGTGGAGTGAGCTGTTCGAGATCATCGTCAAGTGCCTCAGCGGCAACGAGAACTCCATCCACGGCGCCATGCAGGTCCTGATCGAGTTCACGTACGAGCTGAACGCCCAGATCGCCGACTGTGGACCGCTCATCCTGTCCGAGGTGTACAGGATCTTCGAGGCAGACCAGCTCTACAGCGTCCAGACGCGTGCCTGTGCCGTGGAGATACTCTCGAAGGTGCTCAAGGCAATCAACGACCACATCGAGAACAAGCAGCAGGTCGCCAACATGGTGAACCCGATTTTGCCCAGTTTCATCGCTAAGCTCATCACGGGGCTCACGCAGCCCATCGGCAGCCAGAGCAACTTCTCGCTGAAGACCGAGATCGTCAGAGTGCTCACATACATGGTGATCGAGATGCCCAAGTTCATCAACCCGTACCTGGGCCAGGTGCTGCCCCCCATCTGGCAGCTGCTCACGCAGATGGCTGACATCTACATCAAGGTGGTCGTGAACGGGACGGAGGAGTCGCCGTTCCGGGACGACGACAATGAGCGAGAGCAGTTCACGCGCATGATCCTGCAGATCTTCGAGTTCGTGCACTCGATCGTGGAGTCGAAGAGGTTCAAGGCGTCGGTGGAGACGGTGCTCACGGACCTCATTTACATCGTCATCATCTACATGCAGATGACGGAGGAGCAGTGCGAGATCTGGAACGATGACATCGAGAAGTTCGTGGACGACGAGGACGAGGAAGACGTCAACTTTTCCGTCCGAGTCTCGGGCCAGGACGTCCTCAGCATCATTGGAGGCACCTTTAACGAGAAAATGCTCACGGCTCTCTCGAACGCCCTCACTAAGCACGTCACTGTCGCGGATGCCAATCGGACGGCGGGCGATCCCAACTGGTGGAAGATTCACGAAGCCGCCATGCTGGCAGTCATCACGTTCAAGGACCTCACGGTGCAGCACGAGAACCTCTTCAACCTCACGCAGTACCTCAACATGGTGCAGAACCTCCAGGACATGCAGGCGTCCCCGTTCCTCACCGGCAGGTGTCTCACGACTCTCAGCCGCTACGTCGACACCAAGATCTTCAACGCCCAGATGCTGGAGGTCCTCACGAACAACGTCACGGCCGCTCTGGCTCCCGACAAGTCCAGCGTGCTGCGGATCTGCGCGACTCGAGCCATCAGCGGGATCTGTCAGAGTCTCGAGAAGGCCGGGGAGGAGCAGAAGAGGTTCGTAGCGAGCAAGCTGCCGGGATTCTTTGACGGCATCTTCCCCATGATCGGCCAGAGCCAGAACATGGTGCTGGCCCTGTTTGTAGAGACGCTCTCGACCATGTTCTCCTTCGACTCGGGCTTCACGGCGGCCATCAGTCAGAAGGCAATCCCTCTCACGATCGCCATCTTCCTCAAGAACCACGATGACCGCTACATACTCGAGCTGGTGCAGGACATTATGAAGATTCTGTCTCAGAATGTAAGTCAAATGAAGTCTGTCTGTCTGTCTGTCCATTTGGAGATAATTTAGGACTCTTTTGAGCTTCTTCTTAGATCTTAGATACCATCATTTACTAAAATTGGGAAACCTTAGAACTTATTAGCTTCGGGCCAAATTTTTTTGAGCCAAGTTTTTGTTGATTTAGAGGCTCAAATAGGTCCCAAAGAGATAAAAGAAATGCTTGAAAAATTCAAGATTCAAAAATGGCTTCCAAACGAGCTTCAATAAAGAGGTCTTTTAATTCTTCCAGCCCTACTGCATGGAGCCTCTGCACGAAAAACTGGTACCCACGCTCACCAGCATCCTCAACACCCAGGGAGAGCACATGCAGCCGGCGCTCCAGGACATTGCCCTCAACGTCCTCGAGACCATCGTCAAGTATTCCAGCACGCCTCTCAGCGACGCCCTCATGGAGAACGCCTTCCCTGCCGCCATTCACTGCATCCTCCGCACCGAGGACCATTCCGTGATGCAGAGCGGAGGCGAGTGCCTGCGCGCCTACGTGTTCCGGTCCCCCGAGCAGGTGTGTCGCTACAAGAACGGCGAGGGTCTCAACTGGATCATGCAGGTCACCACAATGCTTCTAAACCCCCTGAACACCGAGCACACGGCCACCTTCATTGGACGTCTCGTCATCACAATCATCACGAAGGCCGGCAACTACCTCGGGGAGCACATCGACCTGCTGCTCAAGGCAGTCATCTCCAAGATGCAGCTCGTGGAGTCACTCTCGGTCAACATGTCTCTCGTCATGACCTTCGCCCATCTCATCCTCATCCAGATGGACGCCGTCCTGAACTTCCTCTCGACCGTTCCCGGGCCCACGGGCGAGCCGGCCATGAACTTTGTGCTCGTGCACTGGCTGAGCCGGCAGCACCTCTACTACGGGGCCTACGAGCGCAAGGTCAGCGTCATGGCTCTCTGCAGGCTCTTCGAGTACGGCATCTCCACGAAGGACGCGCGTCTCGTGAGCGTGCAGATACGGGAGCCGCAGCAGCTGCCTCAGGGGCGCCAGCTCAGGTCCCAAACGACCACCCAGTGGGTCAACGTACCCGTTCTCGTGAAGATATTCAAGCTGCTGCTCAACGAACTGGCCTACCTTCGGGAGATCCGTCTGCTAGATGAGGAGAACGACGACGATGGAGACGAAGATGAGGAGGATGGAGACTCGGAGGAGAGCGGAATTGAAGGAGATGTGGGTCAGGGACCGGACAAGACGGGCCGCAACTTCCAGTCCCTGATTGCGGCAGCGGAAGAGGAGGAGAGCAACGAGGATGACCAGCAGATGATGCAGGATCTTATGCAGGACCCCATTTTCCAAGGAGATATGGAGGAGACGCTCACCAAGTTTCTTCAGAACTTCAGCAGAGACGAGCAATTTGCACTCTTCAAGCCCATGCTGACCGACAACGACCTCAGCATCCTCCAGAACATCAACGTGAGCGCGTGAGACGAGTCCAGCAAGCTTCCTTAATATCACAATTTGTTTGTTTTTATTCGAAAGAAAGATTAACGTTACAGCCTGTTGTCAATAAATATTTTATTCTTGGAAATTGCAGATCTTCTTTTTGAAATAGGATTTTTCAGAACTGTCTTGTGGCCTATTTTCAAACATTTGATTTTTTTTGTAAATGGAAATTAAATAGCTATGGCTTAAATAATAGTGATCTTATTAATTATTGGAGTGCCTAAGGTCATACTATGTTTTAAGAAAAAACTCAGAAAATTCTGCTCGATTTTTATTAGATTGAAAAATGTTAGTGAAAATACTCCCACGCAATTCAGTTCCAAAAATTCCAAGGGGACTTTAAAAAGAATTCTCATTGCAATGAAAATTCTGATTGGCTCAGAATCCGGCATTCATTGCTCAAGTCGTCTAGTTAAGTAGCTAAACGGAAAAAAGGCTGAAAATAATCCAATCAGAGATGGACTTCTTAGTTCATTTTAGAATTTCAAGACGTCTAATAGGCCCTTAAACCAATATTTTGTTGTGCAAAAAATGCAAGCCCTCCAACCCATCCCTGAGCAGACGTCAGTATCCAACATCACAAGATGACAAACGAGGCACGATCATGCTCAGGCCTCAGTGAGGTAATGGCGCATTGTTGCATAAAGCCCCCAAGGTCAGTGGCAGGTTCCGCATATTTGATCAATCAATAAGGGGAATCAATATGCATGAACCTCTTAGAGATTGATTTATTTATTCCCGCCACCTGTCTGATGACAACAGACGGCACCTCGTTGGAGGTTGCTCTAGTTGAGATGCAGATTACTGTATTTATTACCCGCAATTATCTATATATGGGGCAGACTAACGCAAAACAGGTGCTAAGACGATCGAAACGACTTGTTTTGGCTCTTAAAAAAGTACGATTTACTAGTTAGTACAAAAGGTTGAGGTTTCGGGGGCTCTAGCGGAGACGAGGACCGATGTGCCAGGTGCTCTCGTCATAGGCCGGGTCTCGCATCCGTCGCTCGTGGACAAATCTCTCGTGACCCTTGCTCTTGAAGTGCTTCTTGAGACACGGGCGGGTGAGGAAGTCCTTCTCACAGGCGATGCACTTGAACTGGCGCAGTCTCTTGCCCCCTCTCTGAAGCGACTGGGGCTTGTACGACATCTCCATCGGCTCCTGCTTGATGTGGACCGTCATGGGGATCTGGGTGTCGATGAGGTTGGCCAGCGTGTCGAGGTCCTCGGGCGAGATCTTGGCTAGCTCAGCCATCACTTGCTCCTCACTCAGGGGCTCGTCTATGAGATCCTGGCCCGGGACGTAGTTGGCGAGAAGATCGGTGTCTGGAGAGTAGTCGGCTATGACTACTTCGTGCGCGAACGGCACTTGACTGTCATCGAAGCAGGACTGGTACGGTTCCTCTTCACTCGCGTAGCTCCGGGTGGAGGAAGTCGGGGAGTCGACGCTAAAGCGGCAACGATTTCCAAGGTCGTTGCGGGGCTCCTCGAAGGAGAACCCCTGCAGGATCTGGTTGAACTCGAGGTCGTTGGTGAAGAGGTCTGACGCAAACTCGTCGTAGTACTGCGTGAGGTTGTCTAGGAACTCCATCTTGAGATGCTTCTCGGACGACTTCTAGTGCTGGAATGACATCACTGACTCGTCCTGGCGACCTAAGTTGTTTTAAGGACGAAAATTCGGGACCGAAATCGGCTTGCTTGCGCGTCGGCCTACGAACTTTATCTCTTCTACTCATTGTAACAGTCGAGTACCTGCCAGACGCGAGCTAGACTCACTACCTGCGGTGTGACGCGTCGAAAGTCGAGTCCAAATTTTCCTAAAAAACTGCTAATCCCGTCTCGGACGCGAGACTCGTCATTCCGAGATGCAGCGTCCAGGTGCGGTTGAGATAAATTGCCGCTACTTCCATATAAAATGACCAATTTGAATTTATAATGGCGTCGTGCAGAATTAGAATACGCCCTTTTATAATTACTCAAGCTAGCTCCGAGATCTCGTACCTTGATACAGTTTCTTCCCGGTATAAAAGCCCGGACTCCCTCCTCAGTCTCCATCAGTCACTCTCCAGACGTTTCCAAGCTCAAATCTCTCAAAATGGCCAAGCTCGTAGCTCTCCTCGTACTCGCGTTCGTCGCAGCCGCCTTCGCTGCCCCGTCCCCAGTCGCCGCTCCCGGCCCCCTCGCCTACCCCGGACCCAACCCTGCTCCTGAGGCCAAGGCCAACCCCGCCGTCTACTATGCTGGATACCCATACGGAGCCTGGCCCTACGCCGGATACTACGGTAAGTTAGGCTCTTGGACCCATCAAGGAACGTTGTTGTTGTAAAATCGAGAAATTGAGTTTACTTTGTGGAAGCCGAAAAAAGAGTTTAGTGACAAAATTCAGACTCATGAAAAGCGTAAATTTGGACAATATTTTTTTAATTTAAAAAAATTTAAAATACCTGGATTTTTTACCTGGATTATCTTAAAAATTTTAAACGTGATTTTTGTCTACGAACTTTGGTGATAAAATCTCTTATGTGGTTCCTTTAGAGTTACATTCAAAAATTATTGTGTTTCAAAGTTTTTACATAAGTTGAGATTTTATCGTTATTTCAAGAGAAAACTATTTTTTAAAATTACAACAACAACAATATATCTGCTTGAGACCTGGAAACTAAGCCTTTCGTTCCAGCAGGATACCCCTACACCTACGTTGTCGGTTAAGGAAGCAGCAGAAGGGCCTCTCTTGCCTCAAATGTGATCCTTTGGCAAGCTCCAACTTCCCTACCTACCATCCATCTGTATTGCCAATAAAATTCTCTTTTCCGTTTACACAAAACCATACTTTTATTCAAAATCACGAGTCACGAGTCTTCCTCTACACTACGTATGCGTATCCAGTAGCTGAAAAGGGCTTCTTTACTCCGGAGTTCGAGTAGGAAAAGAGGACTCACCGTAGGGATAGTAGGGGGCGTAGTATCCAGCATAGGTTCCGTACCAGTAAGGAGAGTAGTAGGGAAGCGAGTAGCTCAGCACCTGGGGCTTGGCTGCGGGCTCCGGTGCAGGTTTCGCCTCTGGGTCGGCGGCAGGGAGGGCGTACGTCACGGCGACGAAGGCGGCTAGGAGCAGGAGGAGAGCGAATTTGGCCATTTTTGATAATTCTTTGGTTCAGAGCTGATCGTCGACTGATAGCGTAGGTGTCGCCTAGACCACCTTTTATACACACCCAGCCGATTTCAACAGCTCCGAAATTTCAATGTCAATGTTCTGAGGTTGCTGGCTCATCAGTATGCGGGGCTCGGAACGTAATTTGTCCAAAATTGCGGCATAAATTAGCTCCACCAACGCCAGCTCGGTCGTCCTTTAAACGTCACTTGCCAGTCCAAAGAATCTTCTGCACCTAGCCATTGATTGATTTTCAATGAGCTCGCGATCACATAATTAGCCGTGACAGCCCCAATGCTGCCCCCTAAGTCGCGCAGCAATGAGGAAAAGCGATTGACGACTCAATTAAAAGACGCGATCATGCGATCGGATCGCGGACGTGCCTCTATTTTCAAAACAATGGGAGACCTTCACCCTCAAACTGCAAGAAGCGCTCGTATTCGGGTCATGTATGATTTATGACACCGCCACTCGATACTCGTCGTTGTCGATTATGAGCTGCTTGAAAATTCAAAATTCGTCTGGTTTGAATTATATCTGCGGCGATCGGTGCAGCGGGCCACAGTGGGACTTGGTGAACTGAAATCGTTCAACAATTCCTAGAGGAAGGCACCGTAAAGATAAATTATGTAAAAAAATTTTTGGAACTTGTAGAAAACCAGACCACCATTTTAGAACGTCCACCATCTTGGTTTTCAAGTATTTAAAATTAATTTTTTGATAAATGAAGCTGAAATTTGGATTTTTTAATTTAGATTTTTCTTAAAAGAGAGTTTTGAAACTAATTTTAAAAAATATTTTGGGTGGGTTAACTTAAGTTTTGTAGAACACATAAATTTAATTTGATTTTTGATTAAATTAATTAAGTAAAAAAATTTAAATTAATTTTTTATATGAAATTCTAGAGAAATAATTCTTTTAAAAATTAATAACATTACTTCGACCTCTCGATACATTTTCGGAGTCTACAGTTTTAGAAGTAAATTTAAAAAATAATTTGGTTAACACGATATCCCAGTGTGCGGGCTCCCGATGCATAAATTACTACCTCAAACATGCATTCACTGGCGGAGGTGCATTGTCGCAGCGTGTTTGTAATATGTGTGATTACAACAACAATGGGCCCATGACGGTAATTTAGTGGATGGCAAAGCCGTGAGTAGCTTTTTTCTTCGGAGGCATTGTCTCTTGCCACGCCGGCTGCAGCAGGGAATATAAAGCGCGAATCAATTAAGCGAAGTGCATTAGTGCAATTGGAATCGAAGACGCAGCAACACGCAATATCGGAAAGATGTCAAAGCTCGTAGTGAGTATTTTTGGCGCCTCCAAAATTCTCGCCCATGGACTAAAACGCCAAAATTGCAGATCCTCTTCGTGATCACCTTCATAGCTGCCATCTACGCCGCGCCGTCGCCGTCGCCAGTGCCGATCCCCGTGCCCGATGCTGCGGCCCTCCCAGGTCCCGTTCCGGACCCCAAGGCGGCTCCCCTGGCAAAACCGAGCCCCAAGGCCAGCGTCTTCGCGCCCTACTACCCCTACTACTCGCCCTACTACTACGGCTTCGGATACCCCTACTACTCTTACGGTGAGTCCTTAGGGCTCGTTCAAATATTACGTCACTGTAAAAGACCCCCTAGCCTCTCAGACCGTGACGTAATATATGAACACTCCATTCACAACTAAAGCCTCTCTTTGCAGGTTTTGGATACCCTTGGTACCTCTAAGGACTAGCCAGCCCGAACCTTTGTTGCCTTCTTGTTGAGAAATAAAATTTTTATTTTTACATAATGCCTCGCGTTATCGTCTCGCATCGCCACTCAATGCAAATTCGGTCCATAAATTTCCTTAGCGCCACCCATCAACATTTCACTAATTAAAATGTTTAGAACCTGTTGAGTGCAAATCCCCAAGTCGCACGCGTAGGTCCCTTATCTTCGGCATTCTTGGCCATTTGGGACAATCAAGAATATGCACGGGCTATTTTTAGGCTGATCACCAGAACCAACCCATTGTCGACCGTCTCGTTTTCGGACACGTTCCGCGGATCCGGCTGCCGGACCGGAGAGTCGGTGGGTTAGACGAGACAATCAAATTACGTAAAACATCTCTCAGCCTGCATTTGGAGGAGATCTCCGGAATTGGGCAAAAAAGTATAGAAGAATGCTCATTTCCATAAATTAAAATATTTCGCATAAAATCGCTGATTGAGTTACCGTCGGATTGGTATAAAAGAGGCGACTCAGATCGGACTTTAGTTCTTTCGAATTTTAGACAGCAAGTGAAAAAGTTGCGAGAGGAATTGGTGAAAAAGTTTTTAAAAATGGTGAATACATATTTTGAGCTGAGCCTGAAAAAACTGTGAAGGGCCTGAGAAACTTTCTTCTGAGTCTAGACAGCACATTTGGCTTCAATTTTAAGTGAAAAAGTTTTCCTGAAAAATCCCAGAATTCCAGGGGTATTTTTTCCTCGGAATTATTAAGTGAAAGCCTATTTTGTCTCTGTAATTGCAAAACTTTTTAAGTGAAAGCCTAAATATTTTTCCCCTTGAAAAAATCGTTATTAAAAAATATGAGTAGCCAAAAATCTTTTAAAGTGAAAGCTTTAATTTTTTTCCTCTTGGAAAAATCAAGAAATCGTAGTTAAATTAAGTCGTAAGCTCCCCACGAGGATGCGAAAGATTCGCGCGTCACAAAGTCTCCCATGGCTTTATCAGAGATTTATGGCCGCTTAAATCGATCGCAGCCGGCAGCCTTGAGCTCGTGCTTCTCAGAAGCTCAGAACAAAGAAGCCTAATTTCATTTCCTACTCTAGTTTCGGCCGATTCGCGGCAAAAAACTGTGCCACCAGAGATAAGCTTGCACACGTTTCAAGGCAGAAAAAGTCATAAATAGAGTTATTGATAGCACTTCGCGGATTAGAAATTCGAAAATTATGCAAATGCCGGCCGATTCACGAGAACAGTAGAACCTACCCCAAAGCCCATTGGTTCCGGATGCATATACATCTCGGACCCACAAAAACGCTCCTCATAAATTCGGCTCTTTTCTTTCAGAGACTTTTTATATTCTGCGCACTCGTGGGCTTTATCAGCCACACATCTGGACAAGGTGAGTCGATCCACCGTGCCGACAAAGCCGGTCCACTTTGATCGTATTTCGCGAATAACATAGGAAGAGGTGTTAGAACATCACTCTCGGAGGTGTCGCGGTGATAAGAAGGCGCGCTTAAATCTCTCGTAGGTGATGAAAGGAAACATGCCGCTAAATTTGCATATCAATTCACCCCACAGGCTTTACGAATTTCAAAGTCAGCTGTCCGGCCGGCATGATTTGTACTGATGGGAGGTTCTGCAACCAGGCCGGAGTTCAGACCAACAACATTGTCGAGTTGACGCCGGAGCAGGAGAGGCTCAGGTTCCCGTTGCTGCCTTGCAAGGTGCCGAGGAGTCAGGGAGGGTACGAGGGAGTCTGCTGCAACGACCCCAACTACCAAGGTGACTATTTGTCCGTCTGTCTCAGTCTTGGATTTTTTTCAATTTTTATTTTGAAATTTCGTCTTTTCGTGAAAAATTCTTAAGTACTGATAACTAAAAGGTTAAAATTCAAACTTGATTTTAAAAATCAGTTCCATCAAAATAAGGCTCAAGTTGGGCTCAAATGTGCATTTTCAAGAATCTTTATTAAAATTTTGTCGCCATTTTTTGAGAATTTTTCCCAAGAGACAAAAATATTTCTCTCAGAATTTGCTGTTGAATTTTGATTCCCCAGAAAATGGAAGCCTGAAAGTCTCTCATTTTAGACCCCTGGCCCAACGGTAACGGAGCTGGATGCCCTGGTAGGAACTTCGTAAGTCCCTCCCCTTAAACTCCCCTCAATACTCTTCTCACCCCCAAAATCAGTCCGCAGAGTTCAAGAGCGATCCCATTGAAGCCGGTTTCGGAGAGTTCCCGTGGCAAGGACTCGTTCTGGGTGCCAACATGTACGACGGACGGTGCAGCTGCTCCTTCACTGAGAACAACACGTGTGTGACCACCGCCTCCTGTGTCGCTGGGTAAGCCATTGAATTTTCAGAGCTTGGAATTCTCACCGTGATTTTACAGAAAACGAGCTCAAGACATCACAATTGGAGTCGGCAAGTGGGACCTGACCCGCGACGACGCCCCTCGCCCAGCCCAGATCATCGAGGCCAAGTGGATCGCCATCGACCCCAACTTTGTCGCCGACAACAGCAAGAACAACATTGCCCTCATTGGGCTCCAGGACGAGGTCAAGCTGGACTATTACATCCAGCCCATCTGCCTCGACACGGAGCAAGCCATCCCCACTTCCAGCTACGAGCGTCGCTGTGTCATCACTGGCTGGGGAGCCTATCCCAAAGAAGGTAATTTCTCAACAAAAAAAAGTCTTCAGACGAGCCTAATTGGGGTCTTCCAGGCGAGACGCTTCACTGGACCGACGTGGATCTACTGACTGTTCCGGAGTGCCAGCGCTACTTCCCGGACTTTGACGAGAAGAAATCCGCCTGCGGGAAGACCGACTTCTACGCCTGCAAGGAGGACTTGGGAAGCGGATTCCAGTGCCAGGCTGACATCAACAGCGCCATCTACTACCTCAAGGGAGCCGTGTCTCGAGTGGCCAACGACTGCTCCGAAACCGAGTCGATTGTGGAGTTCTCGCTCATCGACTTCAAGGGCTGGTTCTTGGATGCCTTGAGGAACGACCCACAGCAGTACCTAGTTCGTTAATGTGCAAAAGCCCAGAATAAAGCTGAATTTTACCTTGTATCGAAAATTAATTTTAGAAGGTTTTTTATCTGGGATTTTCTAATGTGGTCCGAATATCACAAGGAGGGGTTTCTTGGCTTTCTATCGAGATGAAATATTTTTGTACGATAAACATCGGCAAATCAAGTCGGTATTAAATGATTGAAAAATATATAAAAAGCATCGGAGATTAAGCTAAAGGGTGCATTTTCAAAGATTTCAAAAGACCAACTTTGAGGACCCCTAGCTCCTTCCCTGTACATGGTAGGGGTCACATGTGGTACCATGGTTTGCTAGATTTAACACATACTACAACATACTAAAATTTCAGCTCAATCGGATGTAATATAAGGAGTTTTCATACAGAAGTAAAACATCCCTCATTCCGCCCCAAGAGGGGATGGGGGTCTAAAATTGATAGCCTGCACCCCTACAGACCAAGCACTACACGATGCAAAAAACCGCAGCTCTCTAGCTCTTCTCGTTCTTGAGTTATATAAGTTCGGACAGACAGATAGACAGATAGGCAGGCCAACGGACAGACAGACAGACGGCAAAGAGGCTACAATAGTGCATTTTTTGCAAAATGCTGAAAATGCTCTAAAAATTTACCTTTTGTCTGTAAGCCCAAGAGTCCTAGAAAAGTCGTGGTTCAAAAAGTCTTCGAGAAGTGAGCTTTTCAAATCGAAATTCACTCTAAGCCAATTTTCTTACTGAATTTAAAATTTTTCCCGAGTTCAAATTTTTAAAAAAATATTTTTTTCTGTCAATAAAAAAAATTCCTGGTCAGCCTAGAAGCTGGAGAACATTCTACTGGTCGAGAAAAACGACTAAACATTTAACTTCAAAAATACCATCCTTCGACTTTTCAACGGCAATTTTTGAAAATTGAGAGAGCTTCTAGAAGAGAGCCACAAAATGCCGGTTTGTTTTGTTTTTATTCTGTCCAATTAACTTTTAAGCAACACTGCACCCCTCCCATGCCTGCTGACATCATTCAGCGTCCACTGAAACCGGCATGTACTTTGTCTTGATGCGCAATTCGACAATCAATCACGGCAGTATCGTAAAGATAAGAAATATTGCCCAAATTCAATTGACGCGTCAATAACGTGACAAATTCCGATCACAAATGCCTGTAATGTTTTATCGATAAGCGAGTCTGGAGCCTGATCCGTCCCGAAGAACTGACGAAGGCGGGAAAGGAGCGGATTATCAGGTTGGAGCGGTTGAAAGTTTCGCCGGGTGACCACGTGTGTTTGTGTTGGTGAGCGGCTCTTGGAGTTCACTCGCCGCCTCTCCGATTCCGCTTCATTCCGAGCTGAAGTTTGAAGGAGGAAAGACGCAAAAATTCGTGTCCGGGAATTAATTTTGTTTTTACTGCTGCTTCAATAATTTAATAACACTGTAATAATAAGACAACATTCAAGTGCTAATAGTGTAAGAATAAAGTGTGTTAAGTGTGAAAGAACTCCGATTTTCGAGAGCGTCCGGAGTCGGACCAAAAATACTGCATTCGTGTTGAGGTTAGCTACACGTTACTTTCATCAATGTCCCAGTTTTGAAGATGTGACATGTCAGCTCAAAGTATCGGAGTCAGAGTCAAATGTGTTTTTAGCGAAAAAAGCAGGCGTTAGTGCAGTTACGCGCTTGAAAAAGGGTGCTACGTGGACAAGATATGCACAGAAGTGTGTGTGGATTGTATAGAAAAGTTCTGCAGCTGAACGGAGAAATACAGGTTTTGATCTGCTGGTGAGAATAACAACAACGGCAGAAGGAAGAGATCGAGAAGAAATAAAAATCAAGAATGAGATTACGTTTTAATATAAAAATCCCATAAAATAAAAAGGAGAAGAGAAAAGAGTGAAAGAAGTAATAATCGTAATCTTGAGTGGAAATTTTCATAATTAAATGTCGGATGATTCGAGCTTATTTGCTTCTACTTCTGCTATGTTATATGTTGCTCTGCGCTACCATGTAATTCCTTTATGTGGTTAGCATGGTTGGATAATAATTAAAATCATGTAAAGCATTCATTATCAACTAGTAATGTAGCATGAAAAATAAGGTCAGTGTATCGTTTTCTGATTCTTTCGCGGCTCCTCCTCTTGACACGCTTTTTTATTGCCATTGCGACCGATATGTGAGGCAACAGTGCAACAAAGATGCGCCGAGGCATTGGGGCTCGAGGCCACGGGGGTTTCTAGCCGTTTTTCGGGTAAACTTTCCCCCAATTCGGGGTCATTTTGATATTTTTTCTCCCGAACCAGAAGCGAGAGGGAGAATTTAGGAACCTGAATTAAATTAACAGTTAACAAGGGATAAAAAAAATATATAAAAAGCAAATTCGGAGATTAAGCTTAGGGGTGCATTTTCAAAGATTTCGAAAGACCAAACTTTGAGGGCCCCTAGCTCCGTCCCTGTATCTGATAGGGGATACATGAGGTACCATGATTTGCTAGATTTGACACAGACTACAACATTCTGAAATTTCAGCTCAATCGGATGTAAAATAAGGAGTTTTCATACAAACGTAAAACACCCCCTATTCCCCCCGCCCCCCCCCAAGAGGGGGTAGGGGTCTTAAATTGTTAGCCTGCACCCCTACAGACCAGACCCTATACGAAGCAGAAAAACCACAGCTCTCTAGCTTTTCTTTCAGACAGACTGACAGACAGACAGGCAGGCAGACAGACAGACGGCAAAGCGGCCACAATAGTGCATTTTTTGCAAAATGCTGAAAATGCACTAAAAAGGGAAAAAGTTGAAAATTTTTTAAAGAAGTTAAAAACCTTCAAATAAGAAAAAGCTAGCTGAGGCTACTTGGTGCCTGAAAGCCTCAAGTTGAAGGTACATTAAATCTGGGGCCACTGAGATTTGTAAGCTTCCTGGAACTCGGAAGCCACAAAAAAAAACGGCATCAGCAATCGGCCTCCAGTCAACCGAATGGGCTTCAGAGAACTGGCAAAAATGCTGACCACCGCTATGTCGCCCCAGTTATACTGCTTCTCTTGCAGCAGTTCAGCCCGAGTCAGGTTATTAATGTTACACAATCTTGCGGTTCGTTGACAGCTAGTTTCGTAGGTATGAGTGCACGAACGCGTGTGCCTTATGCCTCCGAGAGTACAGCCGAGATAGACGCGCGTACACACAAAAGGCGCAATATGTTGCGAGGAAAACAAGTTTGCCCACCAGTTTGTGTGTTAATTGTTTTTAAACCCTTTGTTCGCGAGTTTGAAATGAAGAGTTGCCGGCCCACGTCTCCCGAGGTGTCATATGCTAATGTGCCCCTAATTTGGCAAAATATTAATGGACGTCTGAATTCGGAGCTGCGAGGCAATTTTCGGAATAAATTCCATAAATCACTCAGATGGACGTTCTCAGGCAACGCAACGCGACGTAAGAGCTCTTCATGCGAACTGTGTTTTAATTTCTCCAGCCAGTTTCACATGCCAGTTTCATTTTTGTCCGTTTTAAGCATTGCACATGGCGATAATTTATCTCGTGCGACTCGCGAGCGTCTTTATTAAGCTCCGTTGCACCAAGAGCTGCTGATTAAATCGTCGTTGTCGGCATTGCGGCGAAACTTTCACTTTTTGTCCCCTGAATTAATGAGTATTTTGTCGTTTTTGGTCGAAAATGAAAGATTTGTTTTGGAATTCAAGGTTGTCTGTCCGTCTGTCGAGCTTCAAAGTTCGATTCCCTGGCATCTCTGGGCTTTACCCCAAACCGTTTATGTTGCCTTGTACCTCTCGAACGATGTGAAAATATGGTTATTGCAAAAATCTCTGGGCGATAAATCAACAAAGGCAACGGTGGCGGTAAGATTGAATGTGGGCTGCGATTGATGAGCGATTCAAAAGGCGATTTGTGGAAATGAGCCATTACGAAATTAGGAAGGCTAATGGCGAGGAGGGAAGGCTACCTATCATCAACTTTCTGATGGACTGATGGGGCAGGAAACGTGTGCTGTTATGGTTTAATGGTGTCACCTTTCGTCTAGCATTACATCATATGTCATATCGATTGAGTCTCGAGCTCGCCTGCATGTAATTTATTATTAGCAAATTCAAATATGTACATACGGTTGCTTATTAAATAGAAAAAATACAATGAAAACACAAACATGTGACAGCTGAAATGCGATGACCTAAAAGCCTCGTTGGTGCTGAATGGGCGCCAATAACAAAGCTCTCGAAGCCCCGAATGTGCAAAGTGTCTCATTGTCAAGAGGCGCGTCAGCTGGCTGAATCGAGTTTTTGCGGAATTTGATGGCCTTTGCGGGATTTTAAGTCCCGAGGCGTTCGTTTTTATTTTCCCTCGGCTCTTTTTACCTAAGAAGTGTTTTTGAGAACCTCAAATTTGGGTTCCTTTCAGTCAGGTTTCGACCCCTAATTTACATATCGCGGATCATGACTCTGCCGTCGAATTAGATTGCAATCAGCAACAAAAGCTGAACAAGTACAAAGTAAAACGAGATGGATGTTGAGATATTCATCCAATTTCTGTTTTATAATTGGTTTCTTCCTGAAACACTGCCGCTGTAGTCGTCCGGAGGAGAATATTTTGATCCCATTATAAGAAGGCGATTAAAAGCAAACATTAAAAATTTATTTTTAACACAAATACACACAGACACACATATGAGAGAATTCGGAATGAAAGGAATGTAGGAAAAACACAAGATGCTTGAGAGCCGGTTTCGTGTTTCTCGTCTGCCGTCCTTTTGAGCGTAAACTGTGGAGTTTTTGTGCCTCTTCTCGCGCTCTTTCGTCCAAATGCGGCTTCATTATCGCGTCATCATGGGGAATTTGCGAGCGAGTTGGGGTCCGAGATGCGAAGAATTTTTGAAGCAAGTCTGTTACTCATCAAAGCGAGCTGCAGCCGAGAGTCGAGAGTGAAAAAGGAAATATTCGAAGACAAACTAAAAATAAACATCCACTGGAGGATGGAGAACGTGTCCGTAACAGTGCAGATGTGAAGCACATTTGCGCCATATTAGGGACGGTTATTGTTGGGTCGTCTTTCTTTGAAGCCGGCCGGGGTCTCGTCTGTCGGTTGGTGGAAAGCTTAAGTTTTTAAAATTTATGGTTTGGCTGCGATCTAATAATAGCCAGTCCCTGCTGTGTTTAGTCTAGGAGTCGGCTGGTGAACTCTGGAGTCTCAAGGAAATGGCCAATTGTCGCGCCCACAATGAAGACAAATGTGCGCAATTCGCGAGTGTCGGTTGGCGCAAAAGAAGCTCGGGATGATGTCGAAAACGAGCTGAGCGAGAAACTTCCGGAGGCACCAATGCATGAATCACCAAGTTTTGGAGAGTGAGGAGGGTACGGACAAAAGGTAGTGTTCATAGAGTGTGACACCAATTCAGTTAAGAGTCACCTGTTTGACCTAGAATGGCGATAACAACACGACTGAGTGAATGGAATGCGATGACTCGCGATGAAGTTAGCATATTTGAGAGGACTGTGGGAGCTGGATGAACTTGAGTGGCATAGATTTTGACAGAGAATGCTCTTGGTTATGTAATTCTAGGGTTTGATCAGTCAGAAAAAATGACCCCAAATCTTCTTAGGGCCTGTTCGACTGCTCCGTGAAAGCCAGTATAAACCATGATAGAGGGGTGCTTAGGGAAACTTTTTTCTGGATTGTCCAATTCAGCTGAAATTTTAGTATGTTGTAGCTGACACCAAAATAAACAAACCATGGAAGAGCAATTTGACTCTATCTCATAAGGGAAAGTAGCTAGGGCTCCCCAAAATGCATAAATTTTTTTTTCCACTAAAATTGGACCATAAACCCCACCAAATCCCCGCCACTGTTGAACGGAATTCATAATGAGACCTTTGAGCACCTCCGAGAGGTCACGAGGAGCGCCGAAGCCATTGTCTAGCGCGATCTCACACAGCCGATTACGTCAATGTATCAGCAGTACAGTCAATTTACTCCAAAATTGGCATAACCACGACTCGCAGTCAGACGTCTAATTATACAGTCACCTCCTAGTCGCTTTTATTATTCCTCGGTAGCGGCAAATGTGTCGTGTTCGATTATTATGAGTGCATCCACGCTTTGCCTTGTCCAGCGCTTCATATTGGGTTCGCGGCCCCGCCGTGGAATGCAAATTCCATTCGAAAGTATACAGAAGCTGGTTTGAATGCGCAAAATGCGCCAATGCCCGCGAGAGATCCATGATCCACAATCTATTTGCTACTTAAGTGTGGCTAGAGAGTCGCTCGGGGGAGTCGCTTTCGTGCGATTCGGTTTGGAAAAGTGCAGAAACGAGCGTAAAGTTTTGACAGGCAATTTCAGGAGTATGAGAGGAATGTTCGCCCTTGGCTCTGTTCTGGTCACGGAAGGTGCGGAGAGTTCCGAGAACCTGAGCCAGCTCAGATGAAGATATCAATCACCGAATTCAATTGAGCGACATGCGTCACTGGTCCGCTGACTAGCTCGAGCTCGAGTAGAGCCAATTAACCGCCGCATCAATCTTTTCCCACAATTGAGCGCTCCATCACATGCGAGCGGCTGAAATTTCAAACCTCTCGGAAAGTTTCGTAATTTGCACCTCACGACTGCAATGCCTCATCCGGAGCGGGACTCTCACCTGTATACCCGATAACCGGCCGTCTGAGAGCTGGGTCGGCCGCTTCAATGTCGGGGCGTCGTGAGTTCGCACCGAGACTGTAACCTTGAAGCTACACGGCAGCGTATAAATATTCAGAGCTTAGTTCAACAAAGTGTTTTTTGTTATTCTCCCGTCTTCGGAGTCGTTTATGGCCCCTCGAGAATACATACAGATAAAGTCTCGTCGTCGCAAACAAAGTGCTAGAGATTGGGGCCATGTGAGTCTAATCTAAATGTGGACGAGAGTGGCACGTCATGGAGCCGGGCCGGGAGATTTTGCAAAGTGGCCGAGAATCGTGATGATTGGATGGGAGTTCTGGGCTCAGTGACTCATTTCGTGGAAGATATGGGGGCAAAAACGGCCAACGCCATTTCTGGCTGGGTCATTAAAATCCCAATTCCCGATTCGTCTCGAGCGGAGATCAAAAAGCAATAACAAACGCGCATGAATCACGTACGGCCTATCGCTGGCGGGAGCTTGGGCAGCGACGGAACCAGAGGAGGTCAATCTGTCTGACCGTAAGACTGAGAAGAATCGTTTAGAAATTGTCATGTGCGTAATCAAGGGGGTTTTTCTTCTACATAATTTATCCGATTGAGCTGAAATTTGAGTATGTTGTAGTCTGATCAAAATCTAGCAAGTCATGGAACAACATGTGACCCCTGTTTTGTACAGAGACGGAGCTAGGAGCCCCCAAAGTTGTTATCTTGCTCCAATTGAGCTTAAATTTTGTTCATCCCAAAATTTTAGCAAATATTTGTGCTACTGCTAGCTGCCCTGTGTAGACTGGAGTCTGTCCGTTTCATACTTGCCACGGACAGACTTGTTCACACTGGGTGGATGGAGCTAGGACCCCATTTAGTTCGATCTCAAGTTCACCTCCCCCGAGTTCAGTCACTGGCCAAGTCATCCAGCCATGTTTTCAATTTCAGCTACTTTGTGCCGGTGCCTTCTCATTGAATTTGCATTTAAGCATCGCATCACCTTTCTATTATGTGTATCCACGACCCATGGCTGCTGAGTTGGCAACAATGTTGAAACACAATCTTATTTGTTTATATATATTTAAGGTAGAGAGAGAGAAGCGGGGGATATAATCGAGAAGAAAACACAGCTCTTTTCAGAAGTGGACTGCCGAGTAGACAATATAAAGTACGGCTTAAGAGCGGGCGATTAGTCTTGCACGGCTCACGAATGAGGCAATGAGTTGTTAAAAGGTTTTGCGCAAGACTGCAAGTGCTTACTGATAGGAGATTGAGCATGGCCGAGCTCCACCTCTCTGTCTAATGTAGGAGCTTCCTCATAATCGGTGGCCGTTACGGATTTCATTCTCCGTGAGTCTCTGAGGAAGAACTAGAGGCACATTCGGAAGGGCCGTAATTTATGCTCGCAATAATTTGAGAGAGGTCGTCTTGATTAACCTCCTGCATCAAGATAATTACTCCTATCTCTTGTGCATTACTCAAAAGTTAACTCGTCACTCCTCTCCCTTTCTCCCAGACCCGCATGGCAGCGGATTAACTAAGTAGTTCACGAGCCACTTGAGTCTCTTTCACGGAATCGCTGATAGTTTTGCAGGAAAAAAACCAGACCAGCGCACATAATTGTTTTTAAAAAGTCGATACAGATAAATACTAAAAGTTTGTTAATTGCCGGAAATTTGTCGTGCAATATACATGGAGGAATGTTGCGTATGGCTCATGAGCAGGTCGGAGCTCAGGTTGGAATGTGCATCGGAGTCGAGTCGCGTCGAGTGTTTATGTTGTTTCGATCGTGTGAAGAGTTCCATGAACTAAAACAATGGAATCGAACATGATAGCAATGTGGACCAGTCGCTTAATGCATTTCAATTAAAGTCCGACGCATATGGCAGACGCTGGCTTTCATCCGTCGAGCGAGACTAAGACAAAGCGAGCTGTAATTCGAGCGCGTCTTTTCTCGATTTGCCTTGGAAACTTGTCTGTCGGTCTCAAAGTTGACCTAATTTTAATTTTTTTCCTACTCAGAGAAGTGTCATAGGAAAAAGTCCAGATCTTGCAGAACGTCTTCTTTCTATTCTGTGGTGTCCTTGGATTATTGATCACAATATTCTTTGTTTAAAATATGATGGCCTAAAAATGATCTGTAGATGTAACCTAATTTGATTGATAACTTTTTATAGATTAAAACATCGACAGGGTGATCGTTTTGCCTCCTTCTACCCTACCTTAAAGATCCTACACAAAGTTTTCTCAAAAATCTCTTTTTTCAATTTAAAAAATTTCATTGAAAAAAAACGAAACTCTTTACAAAAAACAAAATCAGTGGTCTCCCGAAACAGTCTAGAATAGTCCCCAAGTGACCCTTCAAGTCTCGTAATCTCTGATGCATTAATCCAGAAGTCACAAAGAGATCCGAGATCGAGATTGCCGGACCCCACGCGCACTCAATGCCCGCATTGATAACGAGAGATTCGTTGTTGGCAAACAAGCACATTAACTTTTGAGAACCAATTTAAATCAGAAATCGGCAGTCGGAGTCCCAGGAAATGCGCAATTGTTCCACTCTGTTTGGTCCAGCATCGCCCATTTCCACGTGAATTTTTCGCGCAAACAGACGAGTGAAAGAGAGAATCCGCATTGCTCGTTTCAATTGAAGCAAAGGAACACAGCATAATGTTGGTAATCAGAGCATCATCATCATAGTAATCTTCATTCAGCAACATTCTTTAAATGAAATTTATGATCTCAACTAGTTCATTGTGAAGTGACTGAAGTGGTGAGCTAGCTATGCAAGCGATTGTTGCAATTTAACTGATTATCATAAATACTTTCACACACTCGCTGCAAGTCGGAGGCTCGTCACAGGCGGCTAAATCGGCGTTTTTGAGATTCATGTTTTTTAATGGCGAGCTCTCGTTTTCCCAGAAGCCCATCAGAGGCTCCCATAAATCACGACACATGGCCCCAACATCACGCAACCACCACTTGATCTCGAACAAAACAACTTCTGTTGCAAGCCCGCAAGTTCAATGAGCCTCAAATCGAACACAAAATTCACAACCGCTCAACTCCAAACTTATGATTATTGCCCACCATTCATGTGCACGCTTATTAATACTTTTTCGTACACATCCGAACGATTGCCGGAGTCGAAGGAGAAAAATAACAATAATATTCGGTCATTGACATCGGTTAGCTGCGCGATCACCGCTTACAGGTCGGCGGCACACGGAAAGTTGTACGAAGTGGAGTTTTTTGTAGCCGCCACCAGTGTAATTGCGATGCTGAGTCGGGCAAAAAGCCTACCAAATGCGCTAAAGACCGCAACTCAACACACCACGGGCAGGAATCAAAAGCCAAAGATCATAATCGGCATGTGAGTTATTGCGAGCCGAGCCGGGAATCGGGGGAGATTGTGTGAAGTTTTTTTTCCATTTCTCCATTGATTGTCTCATTACTCATTCATTCATGTTCGGTTACAGAGGCGAAACTGTGCAACTGTAACAGGTTTAAGAGCTGAAATATTCGGTAAATGACTCAAAAGCTTGCTCAAGAGCGCGGCTTCGATTTGGAACACTTTCATTTTGGCTGTATTGAATCTTTCCTAAATTTTAAGAGTTTCAGTTTCAGGTCAATTTAAAAGTTGAAATTTACTTCCCTCAGAAACCTTTTTTGGTACTTTTAGGGGGGATTCGGAGACTCAAAATGTTTGAGTTTTGAGTTATGAGGCTCAGAGACTTCGTAATTTTAGTTTAAGAAGTCTTGAGACTTCTTTGTCTTTGAAGTCTTAGGACTCTCAAGTATTCAAGTTTTTTTGGCTCAGAAACTTTTTCAGTGCCACTTTAAGGCATTTTTGAAGAGTTTTGAATCTCTGTGAGCTCGAAATTTTTGGCTCAACAACCAGGAAATTTTTTTTCAAGTTGTTTTTGGTTCAAAAACCTCGGAACATTAGTTTCAAGTTTTTTCTATGTGGTAAAATCTCATTTTAAGGCTTTTCTAGAAAGGAAAAGGAGCCTTTCGAATAGACAGAAAATATTTCCAACCCAATTTAATTCCCAATAATGATGAATTTCCATTCCAACAGACATGTGAGCCAACGAGAAGGGCTGCAAGTCAGGCTTGTAAATGCAAATCGGTATCTGAAAGTTGAGTAATGCATTGTTCGGATCGCGTATTGGGACACGTCTGCTGACTTTGTTGCAGTTATGTAAGACGCAATATATCGCTGAGGTTGGCGCCTGTGGAATGTGCAAGAAACGCGGTGGAGGTGGAGATACTGCAAGTCATAAAAGCAGATACTAATAACCCATCTAGAGATCATATTTCATTCCCCATTGACACCTCAATCGGGGGAACTGGCGAGCCGAGAGTGAGTTGTAGTATTTTACTCGCTTAGTTAAGATTCTGATTTATGCAGGCAATTAAGATGTAGCTAGTTTACATTGCGGCCAGATGAAGGATGATGTGCGGCAGTAACTGTTTTTCCGGAGCTAGTTTGACCGGCATCGGCAGCCAACGCCCCGTGTGAGATCATCTGCTCCACCTTTTTTTTTCGCCAGTTTGCATGCCATTGCAAAAGTAAATAATCCCCGTGTAGCAAGTTCATTGGCCCACATTCATCTACTGCATCACTCTCCGAAGTCGAAGCCATTCACATGCGCAGACTGTGCTCCTCTCAAATGCGGCATGGCTCGTCGCTGGTGTTCCGTAACGCTGAATATTTCGCACCGCTCGATGGTGACTTTCACGATTTCCTGGAGGCTACTCGGAGTGCACTTGCTGCCGCAATTCGCAAGTGCTTGCTAATAACTAGTCTGTACGGAGAGAAGAGGCAGGGCCGGACTCGTCCTCGTTCATGACCAAATTTGGGCACTTCGAAATCAATTAGTCGAAGCCAGGGACGTAGCTGAAGAGGGCGGAAACTCTCCTCGGAAACCCCGGAGCCGGTTCGACCCTGGGTTTTTATCTCAATAAACAAGATAAGAACCTTATCTGTGCAGAGTGTGAGGAGTATTTTTGGTGCCAAGTTTGGAGAGTTCAGTCTGTTTGGAATTTTGCTAAAGGCCACTACCTAGTGTCTGAAAAAATTATTGGAAATAATATGAAAATTTGTTTTTATCAATTAATCGGTGATTAATAGAGTAAATCATGGCGGATAGCTCGTACAGTGGAAGAAAATACGGTGAGACGGAGACCCTTGGACGTCATGTGACCTCCCGAGAACTTGGGCTCAGCCTTCCCCTTGGAATTCCAGCCAGTTATGCTGAGATAAGATAGAGACCGCATGTTTTATGATGTATTGATATTTGATCGCGACTTTATTGATTTTTAGATAAGAGGGCGAGGAAAGCTGGCTTGTCAATGGGCCATATTGATCACGGAGCTGGCCTCAGGGCACAGTTGCGTCACTCCCGTAATTTAATTCCACGCGAAAGAGCACTTATCTGCGCCTCGCGTCGCTAAATATTTGCCGAGCGACGATTGCAGAAGAGGTTCGATTCCTCGGAGCAAAAATCTCGAACAATGCAACAGGTTCGGTGGAAATGTGGGGTAAGCGGAACGTAATCCGTGCCAAAGCCAAGTTCAACTCCATTGATTGTCGTGACTGATACACTTTTATTAGACTCACGGTACCTCTGAATGGAATAATTTATGGAGCAGCTGCTCGCGATTGTTCCACTGGTTGCAGTATGCCCGAGACGTGTACTCTAATACTCTAATTAATCGGAAACGAAGCCGGGCGAGTAATGCGATTGTCTTCGGAACGCGATCCGCCGTGGGTTGTGCCTAATCAGGTGTTAATTGGATTACGCCTGCTTTTTGTGATTGTGTGTGATTCCGTGGGACTCCGGGACTCTTCTTCTGAAAATGACTGCGAGATGTGAAAGCGCGAGTTTCACCTGACGGCAAATAAGCAAACACATCGTGAAGAGGAAGTGCAGAAATGACGGATACTTTGAGCGCGTTATAGGCGAGACGGGAGACTCGACACGAAGTACATGTTTTTCTTTTTGGCATATTTCAGAAATACAGTATGAGAGACGTTATATTTCGAGCCAGCTCCAACAACGTACAAATATGACCCAGCGCGACGGAATTCACAAGTTCGAGAATGAGCGGATAAAGACACTGCAGGAGGAGCGGCTCCACATCCAGAAGAAGACCTTTACGAAATGGATGAACTCCTTTTTGATCAAGGTGAGTTATTTTACTTAACCCTAACAAAGCATTTTTGGGAGAGAATTGCTCTAAAAGTTCCAAATAATCTTTTAAAAATTCACGAAACTTAACCTTCTAATGGACAAACCTCAACATTTTAAAAATTAAAGATTGCCATAAGACTCCAAAACTCAGAGTTTAAAGGTCGTAGATTGAGAGAAAATGAGCCTAGACTATCCATTAGCCTGTAGAGGACAAAAACAGGTTTTGTGAGTAACCTTTACTCGAGAGAGGGTTAAAATTTCTCTGGACTAATTTTTTATTCTATTTTACTGAAACACCGTCTCACGATAAACTGAGCTTTTTGGTCCAAAAGAGAGTGAACAGTCCTCTTGAATAAATTATTTTTGGCTCCAAAAAAGCCTGATAAGTTCCACCCAGGTTTGAAACATGACACCCGCCTTTTAAAAAAATAATTCCCAAGGTTTTCGGACCGGCTGTCGTCCCCACTCCTTCCAGAGCTGCGGCTTGACTCACAGGCCACAGCCACTCCCAGAGCAGCCGGTTCTTACATAACGCTCTTTGCCCAGAACTTCAAATAATTGCTTTGTGTGTCACGATAATTGCCAGCTCGTGTCTCTCCGCCGTTCCTACCACATTAGTAGTGCGGTAAGAGCGTTTTAATAACGAGCAAAATTAAAACGACCTTGCCTGACTTTCTTCACAGCGTCTTCTCTCCCCAAAACTGAATTAAATTTTATGCGTCGCTGGTTTTTGAGTTACGGGCCGCAGAGCTCGGATTCTGACCCACTTACTTACCGTTGTTTATTTTTTTCGGTATTTTACAGGCCCGAATGGAGGTCGAGGACCTCTTCGTGGACCTCGCAGATGGCATCAAGTTACTGAAGCTGCTGGAAATAATATCTGGCGAGAAGCTGGGCAAGCCCAACAACGGCAAGATGCGTGTACACAAGATAGAAAATGTCAACAAGAGCTTGGCCTTTCTGCATACCAAGGTAAGACTTCTTTCACATACCCGGAGCGTTCCGCGTCATGCTTTCATACATCGCCATCATACATTTACGGTTGATTTGACTTGAATATGAAGTGGAAATATGCGATTGACGACTCCCAGGGCAGCTCTCTCGAAAATTGAAGCAGCTAGCAGCTGCGAGAGAAGTGAAAGCAGAGTGCGGTAGCCGAAAAGACAGACAATGCACGGTGGTCATGAAAATTGACATCTTTGCGGGCTCTCTGACGTGTGAATAATACAAATTTCCACAATCAAATTGTAATTCAGGCGCGTAAAGAGGCAAGAGAAAGAGACTTTGGAGGAATGCTAACGACCTGCGCGTGGAAGATTGTAATTTTATTGTTTTGACAAATTAATACGAAACATTACTAGGCTGACGGTACGCTTCCGCGGCGAATGCAATTTGTGTTCGCGAAAACGCCGAAGCTTTCACATTTCATTGCAACCGGTGGCGGTCTGAGAGCCCGAGGCGCAGCCACAACGCCCTCAAAAACACTTAGAAAAACCCTAGGGGGCTATTAAGTCGCGTAATTGCCACCTTGGGAAGCGGCAAATAGGCTTGGGTTTAATTACCCGGAGTGGGCTTTTTGTTGTGGGTTAAGCGGCAGCTTTTAGGCGCTTGCTCGAAGAAAGTGAAACGGGCCTGGGTTTTCTCACGTCGCGTCGTTTAGTTTTTAGGGTCTAATGAGTCCGTATTTTCTCCGCTTCTTTGAAGCAGTCTAATGGATCCAAGACCTTTCTCAGGAGCTTGATTTTTTTAAAATAAAAAATGCTTTAGAAAATCCAAGGCTATTTGGGCCATTTGACCTCGCAAAAAATTCCTAAAAGTCCCTTGAATTTTCTGGAAAAATTAATTGACTCTGGAATAAGACAAATTCGGGCCTTCTGAGCTTCATTTGCTCCATTTCCTACTTTCAAGCTGGATGAAAGCTAATTTCAAACGTCCTTGATCAAGGTCAAAAGAAAAGCCAGAGCTCTAAAAAAATCTCGCCCTCCCAGAAGCATTCCTGATGTCACTGTCACCTCGATTCTCGCTCAAAGCCTTGACTTTGAAACCCGATCTGCAGTTCTGGAGTGGCATTACTCGAGAAGTGTTTGAACAAGTGTCGTTTCTACTCTGAAAATACTCCTTGATAGCGTTGTTTCCAAACAAAGACAGACATTGAGCCAATATGCATAAATACGAATGAAATTGAGCACAAAAACAATAAATTCCTGAAGCTGGTCGTCACCGGAGCGGTATAACGACATAATCTGAGGTCAGCTTACATCTCAGCGAGTCATAATCTCATTAGAGAGCCATAAAATGTCAGCTCGACTCCGATTCTGAAGCTTTTTACGGCCGAGGCGAGTCGAGCCGGTGCCTGGTCCATGATCGGGAGATTATGTGATTGTTCCTTCGTGATTTACAACTTAATTATCATTCATTAGCTACCTAAACTGAGGCTTTATGCACAACTTAGGTACCCTCTCGCTCTCTCCTAATGTTCACACTTTCGTAACTGCTACCTGAAGCAAATTCGTTGATAAAAAAAAATGACGAAGGTCAAGGCACTCATTAGAAGAGCAACATCATCAATTACGCGTAGGCGAGTCGCGAGAACAGAGGGGTTCATTCATTGCGATGTTATCGCGAGCGGTTGATCTCGCAAACTTAATTGTTTTTCTCCCAACGAGCCTTAATTATCAAGTTTGGCGTTAGTCAGCACTTCTCCAGGGTCCTCCGCTATCACGAGAGCTCAAGTCGAGTAGTTGTGTGCCTAAAGACCGCAAAATTGCAGATAAGCGAGAACAAAATGGGACCGGAGCGAGTGCCAACAATGGGACATTAAGTTGGCAACATTTTTGAGAATTATGGTAATAGTTTCCCACCACACCTCGCGTCTCCAGCAGCGCGAGTGTTTCTCACGACTCCCTTAGAATATCCCCTAGCGCCTCATGATCAATCATCGTAATGTTCTGTTACTCGTTGGGAGAGCTCTTTACACAGATTGATAACATTCATAGCGAGAAAAAGCTCGTTGTTGGTCTTTGCACTTTACACTCACTTTGAGATATGCCTGCTTCAGTAACTTCTGTTGAGCGAATCCAGACACGGGTTTTATCGTTTTTTGTGCCTCTCGCATAATTGGTTTTAACGGACAGCGGCTTACTGGGATTGAGTTGTATCTTGAGCAGACACCTCTTAGGTTGGGAATTTTTCTTGGGCGAGTTTTGATTTGAAGGGGTCAAGTAGTCAAATTTTTGTTTCTGAGAATTTACCAAAAAGAATACCTACAAATCAAATAAACTGTACGTTCTAAGACTTAACCCTCCAAATCTACTGAAATTTATTTTCAGAAGGAAACAAGTTTTCTAATTAAGAGTAGAATTTTTGAACTACAAAAACCCCAAAAATTTACCAAAATTTGTCTCTGAATTTTGAATGTTTTTAACTCATCAGTCCAAAATTCATTTTCGACTTAAAAAATGTGGAAAGTTAAGGTTTGCCATGTGGCAGAGTAAAACTACGTCCTTCTGTCACTTTAATATTTAACTAAAATGTGCTGGTGAGGTTACTTATTTGAGCTTGAGCTCCAACGTACCACTTGTTTTGCTGCCAGCCCGATTCCCATCTTCATAAGAAGAGCCATAAATAGCAGATTCCTTCATTTAGGAGTCTATTTTAATTTAAGTCAATTACCTAATTTAATTTAAATTTTTTGTTGGCATTTCAATCAATGAAAAAATCATGTTTAAAAAGACATTGAAGAGTCTTTGGGGCACTGCTTCTCTCACCAAAAAATAACTCTGCAAACATTGCGTGAAGTCAAACAAAGGCAGTTCAAACACCTGTTACGAAATGCACAATTTCCATGTTGTTGCGCGAGCAAACCTTTTTCAATCAACCTGATCCAATTGAACTGAGCTTCGAGTGTGCCCACAAAGCAGCTCCAACAACAACACTAACCATAAAATTCTTTAGCCGCGCCAAACCAGTTTTGTCTGCACGACCTTGACTCTCTCGTTGATTGAATATATACGCGCAATTACACGCGACCAGCCCATTCTTCTCGATTCTCGCGCCCATTCTCCTTCCCGCATCGACACATGTATTGATGGAGGAGCCAAAAATCGAAAATCGGGGCCCGCAGGTACAACAAAGAGAGAGAGAGAGAAAGAAGACGGGGCTGGGAGAAAAGACAAAAACACGGCTTTTTATGGCGGACGCAGTAATCCGTTGGCTAATTAAGTCGTTTTTGTCGGTTGAGGAATTCCTCGGCCGCGAGCTCATCGTGACCTCATCCCGGGACTCGGAGTCTCGGACGAAAGACTCCGCGAGGCGGCAGGCGAGGAACCTCCGATCCGGCAGCATAAACCCGTTTTTAAAATATGCAAACTAGTCCACCATAGCTACGGTTCTTACATAAATTAGCCATTGAAAATTCCACATGATACGCAGCAGCTCAGTTATAATACAAGAAGTGCACCAGTGACATTCCATTGCAGCGCGTTCACATTTATCACCTCGCGAGATCGTGTCCAGGCCAGCTTCGTGGCGGGGACTGTGGAGGAAGGAATGAACAGTTAAAAATGCGCCGCCGGGCTCCGAGAGACCGGCCAACATTGTTGCAGAGTCGGCCCGGAGTCCGAATTGGCCTTTTGAAAGGCAACACGACCACTTCTTGGACGTGATCCAATTCCCGCAAAATTAAGAGCAACAGGTTTAGCTCAACAAAAACATCGAGTGCATTAATCGCCACAATAAACACGTATTTTTTTGCCGCGCCGTCAGTCTGCAACCTTGACTCAGAATTGATTGTTATAAATATCTCTCTCTGTTCCTGTCCCGATAAGCAAATGTCTTGTTTTGTTGCCATTGCAGGTCCGGCTGGAGTCGATTGGCGCTGAAGACATCGTCGATGGCAACCCGAGGCTCATTCTGGGTCTCATCTGGACCATCATTTTGCGGTTCCAGATCCAGGAGATCGAGATTGACGTGGTGAGTGCTTGGTTTTTAGGTTTCAGGCGTCCGTCAGTCGGTCGAGGAGGGGTCAAAAATTCCTCACAATTTTTTTTTATGAAAAAAAAATCTGTTAGTTTCATGTCTCTTTAGGGGTCTACTGAAATATCCTATGAGCGTGTCCTGCCGAAATCAATGTTATAATGGACCTAGTAGACAAAAAAAAATTCCTGAGATTCCATTTACGAGTTTTACTACCTCAGCTTTAATGATTCTGTCCAAGAAAATATTCGTTTGAGGTCTACATAAATTATTATAATTATTAGTCTTGAGTGCTCTCTCTAGGGCTGTTTTAGGATGGTTTCAGTATCTTGCTCTTGGGATAAATTTTGTTGTGTCCAATTTCATAACAAGCTTGCTCAAGAAAGTGACCAAAAGCGGTGATTTTTACGAGTCTGAGAAAGAAACGCGATTGCCGGAAAGCGGACGCACAAAGTAGGATGAGAAAAAAGCAGCAAGGCATTTCTGGTTTAATGGTTAAATGGTTTTGCGTTGCACTTTTTCCTCGTACTCGAACTTGTTAAGTTTCTGTCATTGGATTTCATACCGGAGCCGAGCAACTGGAAATCAAAACATGACTTAGGGCCTGTTCACTTATTACGTCACGGTCCAAGGGGGGGGGGGGGGGGGGTGTTGGCCGCTCCGTGACAGTCAGTACAAACTCAAGTACTGTTGTATAGGACAAACCGTGACAGAGGGGGGGGTGGGGGTCGAAAATCTCGATTTTCACCGTTACGTAATATGTGAACAAGCCCTTAACGAGAACGAAAACAACAACATCAACTTGTCTCGATATCGCTAATTGATTCGTTTCTCGTTGCAGGATGAAGAGGATGAGTCATCGGAGAAGAAGTCCGCCAAAGACGCTCTGCTGCTGTGGTGCCAGCGAAAGACACACGGCTACCAGGGGGTCTACATCCAGGACTTCACGTCCTCGTGGCGATCCGGGTTGGGCTTCAACGCACTCATCCACTCGCACCGTCCCGACCTCTTCGACTACAGCGTCCTCCAGCCTGGCAGGAACCTCGAGAACCTCAACCACGCGTTCGACATGGCAGAGAACCACCTCGGGATCCCGCGTCTTCTGGACGCCGAGGACATTGACACGCAGAGGCCAGACGAGAAGTCCGTCTTGACGTACGTTGCTTCCTACTACCACACCTTTGCACGCATGAAGAACGAGCAGAAGAGCGGAAAACGTATCGCCAACATCGTCGGCAAGCTGATGGACGCCGACAAGAAGAAGATGCACTACGAGCACCTGACCTCGGACCTGCTCACGTGGGTGCGCCAGAAGACGCAGGAGCTCGAGAAACGCAACTTCCCGAACTCGCTGGAGGGCATCCAGAAGGAGCTGCTGGCGTTCAAGCAGTACCGGACGGTGGAGAAGCCGCCAAAGTACAAGGAGAGGAGCGAGATAGAGGCCCTCTACTTCCACGTCAACACGCTCCTCAAGTCCCTCAACCAGCCCCAGTACACGCCCCAGGAAGGCCACCTCATCAACGACATAGAGCGCGCCTGGCAGAAGCTCGAGAACGCCGAGCACAACCGCGAGGTGGCACTGCGAGACGAGCTGCTGCGGCAGGAGAAGCTAGAGCAGCTCAACTACAAGTTCGAGAAGAAGTCCGTACTCCGGGAGGGCTACCTGAAGGAGATGATCCAGGTGCTCTCGGACCCCCGGTACGGCTCCAACATAGCGCAGGTCGACGCCACCCTGAAGAAGCACGAGGCCATCTCCGCCGACATCCTGGCCCGCACCGAGCGCTTCAACGACCTTTCGGCGATGGCGGACGAGCTCGAGAACGAAAACTACCACGGCAAGGAGCGCGTGAAGAAGCGTGAGTCTGAGGTCCTGGCCAAGTGGCAGGAGCTCCTGGACCTGCTGGACCGCCACAAGAACAACCTCAACCAGATGAGTGGACTCATGAACCTGCTGCGGGAGATTGAGGCCACCATTGTCACGATCAAGGGACTGCAAGTCCAGTTCGCGTCCGAGGATGTGGGACCGCACTTGCTGGGAGTAGAGGAGCTGCTGCAGGCCCACTCGCTGCAGGAGCTGCAGGTGACGACGCTGGGGGAGACCCAGAGACGCTTCCTGAGGCAGGGGGAGGCGTACAAGAAGTCGGGCCAGAAGGACTTCCCCATGCTGAACCAGAAACTCAAGGATTTGGACACTCTTTACAAGGAGTAAGTACATTTTTACTGGAATATTTGCAAGGTATTAGTCCGAATGGGCCCTGAAAAAAATTACTTTACTTTATACAAGTGCTAAAAGGCCCATTAAATATAATGGTCCCCTAGAAAATGACCCCAGAGAAGGAATTAGAGACCCAAAAACTGATTTTGTCTCTAATTTTTGGGTAAAAGGTACCAATTTAAGAAGTTTGGAGACTCCCAAACGGCTCAAAGAGGTGGCTAGAGGGGCCTGAAAAATATGTGTCCCTTAATTTGAGAGGAAAAAGCTTTGAAAAGGGGGAAAAATAAGGGTCGTTCCTCAAAGACAAAGCACCAAAGATCTGACGAATTTTCCCTTTTACAGATTACTTGACCAAAGCGCCCTTCGCCGAGCGAAACTAGACGAAGCCCGCGAGTTTTATCACTTCCTAGAGGACCACGACAACGAAGAGGGCTGGCTGATCGACAAGCAGCGCATCTGCAAGGCGGGAATCACGGCCAAAGACCTCCGAGCCGTTTTGTCGCTGCAGCAGAAGCACAAGGCCCTCGAGGACGAGATGAAGGTGCGCAAACCGAAGTCAGCCCAGCTCAAGGACTCGGGCAAGAAGCTCATTTCGGACAAGCACCCGCGCGCCCCTGAGGTCCAGTCCCGCATCGAGTCGCTCCAGGACCACTGGAAGGCTCTTGAGGACCTCGTGAGTGTGCGAAAGAGGCAACTCGAGGAAGCCGCCGAAGCGTACCAGTTCTACACAGACGCGAACGAGGCAGAGTCGTGGCTGAACGAAAAGATGGCGCTCATGGCCTCGAACGACTTTGGGGTAGACGAGCCATCAGCCCAGGCTCTGCTGCAGCGCCACAGAGACCTGCAGGGAGAGCTGAACGCCTACTCCGGGGACATCCTGAACCTGAACCAGCAGGCAGAGAAGCTGATCAAGAGCGGGATCTGCACGCTGGACCTCTCGAATGACCCCGAGCCCATCCAGGAGACGGAGCAGGAGGAGTGGGTGAACGAGACGCGTCTCGTGCCGAAGGAGGTGTGGGAGGAGGAGCCCGTGGAGCGGCTGGAGCACAAGACTGTGACCGAGATGAAGCTCTTCCCGCACGTCAAGGCCATGTACTCGTACGAGGGCCGTGACATGACGATGCAGAAGGGCGAGGTGATGATCCTGCAGAACAAGACGAACCCGGACTGGTGGAACGTGCGCAAGCTGGAGGGCACGGAGGGCTTCGTGCCCGCCTCGTACGTGCGGGAGATCGAAGAGCGAGCTGTCCCGTGCATCGTGAGACGCGCCGAGAAGGTCAAGTCGGTGCAGAAGGTGAAGAAGACGATCCTCGTGAAGGAGGTGTTCCCCACAAAACGCACCAAGCCCGCCAAGGCGTCGCAAGCCAAGCCTCTGGTGAAGCGTAGGATGGAGGGAGACACCTCTCTGGACGCCGCAGACAGCGTAGATCGCCGCCAGAAGCGCATCAACGCGACCTACGACGAGCTCCAGGAGCTGGCCCAGCGACGACACGCGCTTCTGGAGGACTCCATTAGGCTCTTTGGGTTCTACAAGGAGTGCGATGACTTTGAGAAGTGGATCAAGGACAAGGAGAAGCTGCTGAAGGCTGACGAGAGCAACGACAGCGTCGAGGTGGCTCGTCGCAAGTTCGAGAAGTTTGTGACGGATCTCTCGGCTTCCTCAAAGCGCATCGACGCCCTTGACGCAGCCGTCAACGAGTTTGTGCGTCAGGGCCACTCGCAGCTCGACAAGGTGCGGGCGAGACAGCGGCAGATCCACCAGCTCTGGGACCACCTGAACTACCTGAAGGGGCGCAAGGAAAAGAGCCTGGAGGGAGCCTCGAGTGTGGAGCTTTTCAACAGGACATGTGAGGAGGCAATTGACTGGATGAAGGAGAAGATGAACCAGCTGGACACGGCAGAGCTGGGACCTGACCTGAAGACCGTAAAGGCGCTCCAGCGCAGACACGAGAACCTGGAGAGGGAGCTGGCGCCTGTCGAGGAGAAGGTCAACCGGGTCAACCTGCTGGGAAATACTGTGAAGAATGCCCATGCCTCAGAGAAGGGTATGTGACGCTTAATTTGTACTAAAGCCTCTAACCCTCTTATGCAAATATTTTTCCAAAAGTTTTTAAGTCTTGGGAAAAACTTTTTCTGGGGTGTTTAAATTACTTATCTGGCTTCCTAATGGTGAAGGAAGCGTGTGCTGTAAAGAAGTAACGGCTGACTGAAACTTAGAAAAAAGTTTCATGTCTCAGACAAGGGTTAATTAGAGGGTTAATATTTCAATTCAAAAGTGAGCTAATAAAGCTTAATTATCCTCTTCAGGCAACGTGGCAGAAAGACAGAAGGAGATCCAGGACATGCTCCGACTCGTCCAGCAGAAGGCCTCCGACCGCCGATCGCGCCTCGAGAACGCCGTGGGACAGCAGATTTTCACGAACAGTGCCAAGAACCTGTTGACGTGGGTAGACTCGGTGAAGCAGCAGCTGAACGCTGACGAGACGGCCAAGGACGTGGACACGGCGCAGAGCCTCATGAAGAAGCACTACGACCTCGGGGAGGAGATCGACTCGCAGGACGACGAGTTCAAGGAAGTGCTGTCTCTCGGCCGTCAGATCATGGACCGCAACCCGGCAGTCCAGGAGATCCCCGCGACCCTCACCAAGCTCCAGAAGGAACGTGAGGGCGTGAACCAGACGTGGAAGGAGAAGGAAAAGTGGCTCCAGCAGTGCGTCGAGCTGCAGATCTTCAACCGAGAGGCGGACAAGATCGACGCCACGACAAAGGGCCACGAGGCCTTCCTGGACTACCAGGACCTGGGCTCGTCTCTGGACGACGTCGAGGGCATCCTGAAGCGTCACACGGACTTTGAGAACACCCTCGGAGCCCAGGATAGAGTCGTGAAGGGCTTCTCTGACAACGCAGACAAGCTCATCAAGAACAAGCACTACGACAGTCCTTACATCGACGAGAGACGCAACCAGGTGCTGGCGAAGCGCCAGAAGGTGAAGAACCTCTCAGCAGACCGCCGGGCTTCCCTCGAGAACTCCAAGGACTACCAGCAGTTCGTGGCTGACGTCGAGGACCTCGACACCTGGCTCAATGACAAGACCAGGATCGCCGGGGACCAGAGCTACAAGGACCTCTCGAACCTCCCACGCAAGTTGCAGAAGCACAAGGCTTTCGAGAGGGAGTTGAGGGCCAACGAGGGCCAGCTCCGGAACGTCAATAAGAACGGAGACGCGCTTGTGAACCGGAAGAACCGCCCGGAGGAGGTGAAGGCGCTCCTGAGCAAGGTGAACCAGAAGTGGCGCGACCTCATTGCGCTCTCGAACGACAAGGGACGGAAGCTGGAGCAGGCGGCTCGGCAGCGGGAGCACAACCGCAACATCGAGGACGCCAAGACCAAGCTCGTGGAGTTCGACAACGTGCTCAAGAGCAAGCAGGTAGGTCGTTGTGTGGTGGAGTTTTCTAGACTTTTGACAATTTTTTTCCTCCCCAGGTTGGAAACGATCTCCGAAGCTGCAAAGACCTGCTCAACAAGCACCAGATAGTGGAGCAGGACATCCTTGTGTGGGAGCAGAAGATCACGGAGCTCGTCATCTTCGGCGAGGACATGGCCCACGAGGGCCACTTCGACGCCCCCAACATCCAGAACGAGACAAAGAAGCTGCAGTCGCAGTTCCGAAACCTACGCAGTCCCATCCAGAAGCGCCGGGCTGCCCTAGAGGAGAGCCTCAAGTTCCACAAGTTCCAGTTTGAGCTCGACACCGAGATGCAGTGGATCAACGAGAGAGCCGCCACGGTGGCCTCTGAGACCGTTGGTCAGAATCTGCACCAGGCGCAGAGTCTGTTCAAGAAGCACAAGAAGCTGGAGGCCGAGATCGAGGGTCACCAGCCCATGATCACGAAAACGCTGCAGTCGGGCCAGCAGTTCATAGAGCAGAAGCACCCGGAGAGAGAGAAGGTTCAGGAGCTGTGTGACCAGCTAGAGGCCGCGTGGGAGGACCTGCAGAAGAAGTCGGACCTTCGGTCAAAGACGCTGGAGCAGAGTCTGAAGGCACAACAGTACTTGAGTGAGGCCGGCGAAATCGAGACGTGGCTGGGCGAGAGAAACAATGTCCTGCGGTCCACAGACTACGGAAGGGATCGCGATTCAGCCACTAAGTTACTCACAAAACACAAGGTAACCCTTCTTACCTTTCTTTCTCTCTTTAAAATGAGAAAGAGCGATTTCAAACAAACAAAACAAAATTTTGAAGGTGTTTTGGGTCTTTTAAAAATTGTTCTTAGCCTCCAAAAAGGTTCCTAAGTCTTCTCAAATTAATTTGAAGGCCTTTTTAGATCTTTTAATAAGCTAAGGAATTTTCCAAGACATCCTTAAAATGTCAAGGGACGTTTTCAGTAAAAAAAAAAAAAAATTGGTGAAAGAAAAAATCTCTAAAAGCGTTCAATTTACAGGCAATCGAGCTAGAACTGGACACCTACTCCGGAATCGTGTCCGAGATGGGCCACTCTGCAGCTGCCATGATCGCAGCCAAGCACCCAGACAGCAAAGTAATCGCCTCCAAGCAGCAGCTGATCGAGAAGATGCTCAAATCGCTTCAGAAGCTCGCGGGTCAGAGACAGCTGAGGCTCATGGAAAGCCTCTACCGCCACGAGTACTTCGCAGAAGCCGCCGAATTGGAGCAGTGGATCAAGGAGCAGGAGCAAGCAGCCGCCTCCGAGGACTTTGGACAAGACTACGAACACTTACTGGTGAGTTCCGGTGACTGTAGAGGAGTTGGGCGGGTTCTAAGTGAGTTCAATTTTTGGCAGATTTTGACAAACAAGTTTGATGACCTGAAGCACCGCATCGAGGTGGGAAGTGAGAGGTTCAACCAGTGCGAGGAGTTTGCGAAGAAGCTCATCAACAGCGAGAGTCCCTACGTGGAGGACATTGAGAAGCAGCAGGAGAGGCTCAAGTGAGTACTTTGGAGGTTCGGGGGAAGCTTAGAAGCGCCGCCTTTAACAAAATTTCACGACTCTTCTTTTGCATGCAAAAACTAACCTTCAGGTGGGACTCGGAGTCTATCGGTAGCCCAATACATACCACAAGTGATGCCATTGTGGCCGTTATTGATAGACACGACACAGTCTGGTAAAGATTTGCACGTTTCAGAAGCCCCTTTTGTGTTTTGAGATTCGAAACTAGCGTGTTCTTGTGACTTAGACGCTTTTCTTGTCGCTTTTCCACCAAAAACTGTCAACTAACGCTGGTTTCTTCCTCTAGCACGGCCTGGCAGAACCTCCTGGAGCTCCTGAGACAGAGAGAAGCTCGGCTGTTCGCCGCTGGAGAGATCCACCGGTTCCATCGCGACGTTGCTGAGGCGCTTTTCCGCATTCAGGTGAGTTGTGGACTGATGAAAGATTGTTTTCTCCTCAGCATGCTCCGAGCAGCCGGTTAATTGAATTTCATGTTTCAGGACAAAAATGCCGCCCTCTCGGACGAGCTGGGCAAGGACTTGAACTCGGCTCTGGCCCTGCACCGCAAGCACGAGGTGTTCGAGAACGACCTGGTGGCCCTCGAGGCTCAGTTGCAGGTCCTGGTGGAGGACTCGGTGCGTCTCCAAGCCAAGTACCCCGGAGAGAACGCCACGACCATCGCACAGCAGCAGGAGACGGTGGTGGAGGCTTGGAACAACCTCAAGGAGCGCTCCGCCTACCGCATGGACCAGCTGGCTGCCAGCTGCGACCTCCAGAACTTCCTCACGCAGGTCCGAGACCTCATGTCGTGGGCCTCCAATCTCCGGGCGACCCTTCAGGCCGAAGAGGCGGTCTCGGATCCGGCTGGAGCCACCAACCTGAAGCTGCAGCACGACGCCATCTACAGCGAGATCGAGGCACGCGAGGAGAAGTTCAGCAACCTGAGCGAACTGAGCGACTCGATGGTCCAGACGGGTCACTACGCGGCTGCGGAGGTGGAGGAGAAGTGCAACGCTCTGCTGGATGAGCGCCAGCGACTTCACACGGCATGGAACAAGAAGAAGGTGCTGCTGGAGCAGAAGATTGACCTGTTCTGCTTCATGCGGGACGCCAAGCAGATCGACAATCTGTCGTCGAGTCAGGAGGCGGCGTTGGCCAATCTGGATTACGCCCAGAGCGTGGAGGTGGTCCAGGACCAGGTGAGACGCCACGAAGCCTTCGAGAAGCTCATCCAGACGCAGGACGAGAAGGTGGCAGTGCTGCAAGACCACGGACGGAAGCTCGTGGAGCAGAACCACTACGACAGCAATAACATCAGAAGACGTCTCGGGGAGGTGCTTCAGAGACGGCAGCGTGTGAAAGACTTGTGCGCTGAGAGACGCCACAAGCTCGCCAACGCTCTGCTGTACGCCCAGTTCGTGCGGGACTGCGCTGAGGCAGAGGCCTGGATCAGCGAAAAGCAGAAGAAGCTGGAGGCGGACGGCAGCACGTACGCCGAGGTCGCGAACCTGGAGGACAAGATCAAGAAGCTGCAGAAGCACCAAGCTTTCCAGGTACGATTTTGCAAAAACCCATTCTCATTTCCAGGGAATTTTCTTTGAGAACTGAGGCTATAAAATTTATTTTTAAGTCTAGTATGTGGCAAGTTTTGGAGATCAGTGGATTTTCCTGAAAGAAATCGGTGGAAAAGCCCAACCTTTCCCAAGAAAAATCAGCGAAAAGTCGACATTTTTTATCCTATTTCTCCATTAGGAGCTTTTGGGAGAATTTCTCGGATCTTAGAAGTTGACCACTCTAAAATTCAGGAAGACTCCAAAGTACAAGTTAGACAGGGATTTAAAGGGGCATCTCAATGCAAAGACTACCCCATGATTCTCTTATAATTCCAGGCAGAAATTTCGGCAAACGAGGGCCGCATCGAGGACGTGCGCCAAAAGGGAGAGACGCTACTAGCAAAGAGACATCAGAACTCACTTGAAATCCGAGTGGCGACGAACAAGCTGATTGAGTCCTGGAACTCGCTTCTAGAGGAAGTAGAGTCACGGGGCAGAGGGCTGGAGGAAGCCCAGGACATCCTGGAGTTCAACAACCAGCTCGAAAAGATCGAGGCGTGGAAGCGCGACAAGGAGCTGATGATCCAGGCAGGAGATACAGGTCGTGACCTGGAGCACTGCAACGCCCTCAGACGCAAGCTGGACGACGTGGACTCGGACATGCGGGTCGACGAGCAGCGAATCGAGGCCATTAACGTGCTGGCAGACAAGCTTCTGAGCCAGCAGAAGGACCCCAAGGACATGAAAAACGTGGAGGAGAGACGCAAACACTTCAACCAAGAGTGGCGGCAGCTCCAGGTGGCCCTCAACCAGTACCGGGCGCTCCTTGATGGGGCCTACGAGGTGCACGTGTTCGTCAAGGACGTGAACGACACCTCCGAGAGAATCGCCGAGAAAAGCTTGGCGATGAGCGTGGACGACACGGGACGCGACTTGGCGGCCGTGGAGACTCTGAGACGCAAGCAGGACGCCCTGGAGCGCGACATGACGGCAGTGGAGCAGAAGATTGCCGAGCACGACCGAGAAGCGGCGAGTCTGAAGAAGAAGCACCCGTCAGCAGTGGCCGTCATAGACGAGAAACTGGACGAGCTGAAGCTCAACTGGGAGCAGCTCACGAACCTCTCGCTGAAGCGCAAGAAGATCCTCGAGGATGCCTACACGGTGCAGAAATTCATTGCGGACGTGAAGGAGCTGGAGCAGTGGGTCAACGACATCTGCAAGAAGATGGATTCGGCTCCGCTGCCAACCACGATCTCCGAGTGCGAGTCTCAGCTACAGCTGCACCAGGAACGCAAGGCCGAGATCGACGGCAGGGCCAAAATCTTCAGTGCTCTCAAGGAGCAAGGTGAGTTTTTGTGACGAGAATCCATCTCCATTAGCAAAAGTTTAAAAATGTTTAGGTTTAAAATTTTTAAAAATATTTTTTGCCATTTTGGTCAACATTTTTGACCAATTTTTAAAATTTTCTGAAAGTCATTCATGTCCTTATTTCGAATCTAAAGAGTTAATCCATCTCCATTCCCCAGGAGAGGCCCTCGGATCCCGTTACAAGCGCGCTGAGGTGCAAAAGTCTGTGCAGCTCCTGGAAGACCTGAACGGACAGATCCAGTACGCGTGGCGCGACAAAGCCAAGCGCCTCAACGAGGCTCACCAGCTGCAGCTGTTCAAGGAGCAAGCAGACCAGATCGACACGTGGCTTGCAAGCAAGGAAGCTTTCCTCAACAACGACGACATGGGCGACTCCCTGAAGGCCGTGGAGACACTCATCAAGAAGCACGAGGGCTTTGAGAAGCTCCTGACGGTCAACCGAATCGCGGACCTCGAGAAGTTCTCGGAGGAGATCCTCGCCAACGACCCGTACGAGGCCGATTTGGTGAAGCAGAGGCTCCATGCCGTGACGTCGCGTCGAGACAAGCTCTTTGACTCGGCTGCGGGTCGTCGAAAGCGCCTGGAAGAGTCGCTGCAGCTCCAGCTGTTCCTCAGAAACCTCTACGAGGTCGAGAGATGGCTGAACCAGAAAATGCAGGTGGTCTACGATGAGAACTACCGCGACCCCAGCAACCTCCAGTCCAAAATCCAGAAGCACGCAGCCTTTGACCTGGAGCTTCAAGCCAACAAGGGTCGAGTGACGGGCGTCTTGGCCGAAGGAGAGGCTCTCATCGACGGCAAACACTACGCGGCAGCCGAGATCCTGCAGCAGCTAGAACTGCTCGAGTCCGAGTGGGCGAAACTCCAGGAGGCCTCGAAGGACAAGCGAGACCGACTCCAGCAGGCGTACGAGGCGCTCGTATTTGACCGCAGTCTGCACGAGTTTAATGCCTGGATCGACGAGGTGGAGACGCATCTGTCGTCCGAGGAGTACGGAAGAGACCTCGCCAGTGTCAACAACTTGCTCAAGAAGCACGAGATCTTGGAGGCGGACGTGGCTCATCACGCCGAGATTGCAGAGACCATCAAGCAGACCAACAACAAGCTACTGGCTTCGGATCACTTCATGAAGGAAGAGATGCACGAAAGAGCCATGAATGCGATCAAGAGGTATGCTGACCCCCTTTTTGATCCTATTCAATTTTTTAAAAACCACAAGTGTTTACTCTATTTGTGAACCTCTCTTTTGACCCTAATGTTGAGCCTTCCTCAACTCACCGTTGAACCTATTCTTGATCTCATCGTTAACCCTCTCTTTGACTCCATTGTAAACCTCACTGTTGACCCTCTCCCTAACCCAACCGTTAAACCTATTCTTGACGCTCTCGTTTACTTCATTAAGACCTTTTTTGTTAACCCTATTGACCCTTTATTAACCTCACTATCAAAATTCTTCCAGGTACCACAGCCTCCACAGTCCCCTCACCATCAGACGGGACAACCTCGAAGAGTCCCTTCAGCTGCAGCAGTTCCTGCGAGACACCGAGGACGAGATCATCTGGCTGAACGAGAAGGAGCCCCTCGCAGGCTCCAAAGATCTCGGATCCAGTCTCACGGGAGTCCAGAGTCTGCAGAAGAAGCACCAGGCTCTCGAGGCTGAGCTGCTCCTGCGCGAGCCCATCATATCCTCCATCGTTCAGAGAGGACAGCAGATGATCCGGGAGAACCACTTTGCGGGCGAGAAAATCGAGGAGCAGAGCGGAGTGCTGCAGAAAAAGTTCGTGAACGTGCGAGAACTGGCCAGCGTCAGGCGACTGAGACTCCTGGACGCCGTCGAGAGCCAGCTGTTCTACGTTGAGGCGAACGAGGCCGAGTCCTGGATCCGCGAGAAGAAGCCCATTCTGGCGTCTCCGGACCACGGAAAGGACGAGGACTCGGTGCTGTCGCTGCAGAAGAAGCTTGAGTCGGTCCAGCGCGAGATGGTTTCGTTCGAGACGCTGCTCGAAAAGGTATCCAAGCTGGCCTCCAACCTGGTTGACCGTAACCACTTTGACAGCGAGAAGATCCGCGCCAAGAACGAGCGGATCCGAGTGCAGTTCGAGGAGCTGAGACGGCTGGCAGTGGAGCGAGAGCAGCGACTGAGCGAGGCCAAGAAGCTGTTCGAGTTCCTGCGCGAGACCGAGGACCTGCACGAGTGGATCGGAGAGCAGATGGGGGTGGCAGGGAGCGAGGAGTACGGAACTGACGTCGAGCACGTTGAGCTTCTGACCACCTCCTTTGAGTCCTTCGTCTCCAACCTGGGCTCCAACGAGGGTCGTGTCATTGCGTCCGTGACCCAGGGCGAAACTCTCGTGGCAGAGGGCAACGCGAACGCCGAGCTGATAAAGCGGAAGAGAGACGAGACGAAGCAGCTGTGGGAGGAGCTGAAGGACCTCGTGACTGCGCGCCAGGAGGCCCTCGCAGGGGCTCGCCAGGTGCACGTCTACGACCGCACTGCGGACGAGACCATCGCGTGGATCCACGAGAAGACGTCGGCGCTGTTCTCGGAAGACTACGGTCAGGACCTGGAGGCGATCCAGGCGCTCGTGAGACAGCACGAGGCCTTCGAGACGGAGCTGCAGGCGGTGAAGGAGCAGGTAGAGGCGGTTTCGGCGGAAGCCAAGAAGCTCTCGGACGTCTACCCGGACGCCAAGGAGCACATCGAGGTGAAGCGAGAGGAGACTCTCGAGGCCTGGAGCGACCTGCTGGACCGGACACGGCAACGCAAGGAGAAGCTGGGCCAGGCGGAGCAGCTGCAGGCCTACTTCGACGAGTACCGGGACCTCATGGCGTGGATCAACGCCATGCTGGCCCAGATAACGGCGCCAGATCTAGCAAAGGACGTGGCTGGAGCTGAGCAGCTGCTGGCCCGCATCAAGGACCACAAGACGGAGGCAGAGTCGCGCAAGGACTCGTTCGACAACTTCTACGCCACCGGTCGGAAGATCATTGGGTCCAAGCACTTCCTCGCCAACGAGGTGCAGGAGAAGATCAGCGTGCTGGAGACCCGCAAGCGGCTCCTGGACACAACGCTCGCGAACCGACAGGAGCTGTACGAGCTGAACCTCGACACGCAGCTGTTCCTGCGGGACGCCGAGCAGCTGGAGAAGTGGATCGCGACGCGTCAGGGGCAGCTGAAGGACTCGAAGCTGGGAGACTCCATTCCGCACGTCGAGGAGTTGATCCGAAAGCACGAGGACTTTGAGAAGACGGTGGCGGCGCAGGAGGACAAGATCAACGCCATCAAGCGAGTCACCTTGCTGGAGCAGCTGTTCAAGAGACAGCGAGAGGAGGAAGAGAACGCGAGACGGGCGGAACACGAGCGAGTGGAGCGAGAGAGAATCGCCACGATGAAACGCAAGGAGGTGGAACGCATCACGGAGGAGCGACGACGCAACGAGACGCAGATCAACGGGTCGTATGGGTCCCCGATGGCCCAGAAGGAGCCCGAGGTGACGGTGCAGAAGTCGAACTCGTTCGTGAACATATTCGGGGACAAGCTGAGACGTGGGTCGGGAGAGGTGAAGAGGGCCGAGAGCATGAAGGTGGCCCAGAAGACGCCCAAGAGGACGCCCTCCTTCACGACGAGACGCCGCGCCCAGAGCTTCAGGAAGGGGTCGAAGGGCGAGGTGGCGCTGGATCTGCCCCCGGTGGAGATCCAGGGGTCGCTGGAGCGCAAGCACGAGCTGCTGTCGGGCGGCAAGAGGTCCCCCGTGCGCTCCTGGAAGCCCTTCCACACCGTCCTGTGCGGCCAGCTGCTGTGCTTCTTCAAGGACGAGGGCGACTTCATGCAGCAGAAGGCCGCCTCGTCGCCTGTAAATATCTTCAATGCCAAATGCGAGCGAGCCGACAACTACACGAAGAAGAAGAACGTGTTCCGGCTCAGTCTCCCCGACGGGTCCGAGTTCCTGTTCTTGGCCGCGTCGGCTGACCAAATGAACGACTGGGTGAACAAAATCAAGTTCCACGCCGAGCTGCCTCCCAATCTGCAGCTCATGAGCTACGACGAGTCCATGAAGGTGAGTTTCCCTGCACCCATGATGACTAACTTCCTTCCCTCTTTCCATTTGATGCTTTCAGAGGGTGAATCTAAAGTAAATTCTGAATGTTAATTCACTAATAAAAAAATCTTCGTTGAAAAATGTTCATGGGTTAAATTTTTCTACTCCAAAAAAATCCTGTCGTTCCAAAATTTCACTTGAAATGGCATCCATTCACTCATAAATTGAAACACTTCTAAAAGTCTGACTGTAAATTTTTATTTTTTCAGCAACAACAAGCGAGTCTGACGGACGTTAAGAGCACCGAGCACGACGCTTCCTCAATGAGCAACTCGTCGCGAGCCTCGTCCCCTGAATCCCAGAGACTCTCAAAGGACTCCCGAAACAACTCCCTCGGCAGTCGGGGCTCATACGGAAGTGCGGGCAACACGCCGCAGTCAGAGTACCAGAAGATTCGCGACCGAGAGCGACAAGGGCGTGAGAACCAGGTGAGTGTTCTGTGAGAGTCCCAAAAAAAGGCTCATGTTTTTCCCCTCCAATTCCAGTCAATGATGTCAAGTGTGAGCAACCAGTCACCTCCGCCGCCCCATCAGGGTCTAGCAGATAAACCGCCAATACCTCCACGAGGAGCACCGCCTCAGATCCCGCAACGACAATCCAGCTATGAGAACATGAACGTCCAGATGAGGCAAAAGTCAGTTAATGGAAATGGTAAGGGAGAGAGACATGGAGATGGATTCTCGTTCTCCACAATAATTGTTCAATTTTTATATCCAGACGCCGTTGACAACGGAAACTACATAAACACCCAAATGCAGCAGCAACAAAGGCCGTATTCGCTCCAGACCAGCTCAGTGTCGATCCCCTCGCCCAACCGCAACGCGAGTCAAAACGGGAACGACGAATCATGGAAGCGGTCCAGCGACCGCGTATCAGGTAACTAAATGAATTTTTCTTTTCTTTAAGAGTTGAGTTAAAGGTCCGATATGGGAACCCCCTCTTTTGTCCGGAAATGTCAATTTTTAAAAAAAACCCATGAAAATGCAGAAAAACCCCCGCCTGTGCCAACAAACGTGCCCCACATGGGAAGCCCCATCCACCAAGCCTCCCCTCCCAAACTCACGACTTTCGGGAACCACAACAATGGCAACGGGACCAACAACAACCACAGCGTGAAGGGACAGGGCTCGGTGCCGCAGCAGTTCCACTTTTACGACAGTCACTCGCACTTTGGGCCGCAGCAGCAGCCGCACTACGTGAAGATGACACCGGCCCAGCAGCAGCAGCAGCAGAGGAACGTGACGACGTGGCACCAGCAGCACTACATGACCACTGCGTCCTTCCCGGTCGATCAGAACGCGGCTCTGATCAACAGCGAGGGTTAGTTAGATCCCTAGGCTGGCTCTCGGAGGCACTAACTCTTACTGGTTTCGAAGTAGATAACATAGATGTATTGGTGACGGAAACGCACTCGGTTCTGGCTCTCGATTCCTCTGAAACTGCACGAAAATCTGTATTCAAGCGTCTTTTCTAACCGCCCTTTCTCCCTAGGTTGGGGCCAGACCCGCTTCGAAGCCGCCCGGCCCGTTTCCATGCCGCCCCAGAGCGACAACCTGTCCGTCTCCACCCGCATGTCCCAGGAGAGCAGCAGCGAGAGCGAGGCCAGCGTCAACAAGGGCGTGCCGGGACAGAAGAAGAAGGACAAGAAGAGCGGCAGCATGTTCGGGCTGTTCAAGCAGAAAAAGTCATCCAAGTCTTAAGCAATAACCAAGGCAGCAATAGTTTTAGATTCCCACTTTGTATAGCGTCTTTTGTACTTTGAACGAGTGAAATGAAGTATAGGAAGCCTTTTAAAGATAATTTATGAAACTAACTTACGATTAGAGCTAAAGTCATGTTTATGTAACTGTTATATTCAATAAAGTATGCCCCTTATCCATTTATTTCTCGGACCTTCATAGCTTCTAAAATGAGCCCACAAAATTCATCCTATTTTTCTGTGACTTTTATTTCCTTTTTTGGGTCCTTTTATACTCACTCAGAAGTACCATTTTAATCCAAATTCCTAATCTGAGGAAGAATAATTTCTCTATCTCTTTCTTCCCAAAGTGTGGGCCCCCCTACGTGTCATTGCCCTCCTAAACTACAGAATTCCGAAAAGCTAATAAAAATCGACACATTTTTTGTGAACAACATTTATCCGACATAGAAAACAACATCTAATTTAGAAAAGGTTCCTAAACTTGTCCTTGTCCAGCTTCTCCTTCTCGTGGAGCGTTTTCCGGAACTCGGTCAGCTCTTTGGTAACTCTGGGCCCCAGCTTGGGGTCCAGCTCAAGGCATTTCTCGAAGTCTCTCTCGGCCTCCGCCAAGTTCCAAGTCCCGCAATAAGCCTTCGCTCGTCTGTAGTAGGACTTGCAGTTGCTTGGGTCAATCTTGATAGCCTCGGAGCAGTAGGTTATGACGTCATAGTACTGACGCGAGATCAGCTTGCACTGCGCCAGATTCGACAGCAACGGAGCCTTGATCGCCGCCAGCTCGTTCCACTCCACGTCTCCGGGCTTCTCTTTCAGCATCAGCTGCTCCAGGAGTCCGAGCCCGTACTGGTAGCAGTGCTCGGCAGACGTGTAGTTCTTGTCCTTGAACAACTGGTTGCCCTGCTCCCTCATCGTCGTGACCATGGCGGACTTCTCATTGTCGTCCATCTGCCAGGCCTCCTTCTTGTACTCCGTCGGGCGCTCGATTGAGATCAGCTCTATTGTGAATTCGAGGTCGCAGGGCGTTTGGAGGAGCTTGTCGAGGTCGCAATAGCCCAAGCCCTCGTTCTGGAGTGTCATTCCACAGGTATGGGAACGCCGTTCCTCGGGGGGTTTAAAGGTGTCCCGGATAGCTTTGGAGACGAACGGGTATTGCACTACGAGCTGCAAGAGGGCTGTGAGAAAGGACACTTTAACTGGGCCAGAAACTCACTGATTTGTCGACGGTGAAACGGGCGACTTCGTTCAGGGCCATTTTCTGCACTATGACCTCCCACACTTCCAGCTTGAACTGCTTCCCGAGCACCAGCTCCATGGGCTTGTCTGTTTTCTTGCTGTCATCGATGAGGGTTCGCTCTGAGTCGCACTTGCGGGTCTGGTAGTGGAATCTGACCTGAAAATTCAACTTGAGCTCTTAGCAGTTTTGAAGCTTTCGAAGCTTACCCGCGTTCCAGGCTCCAGGGGACTGAACGCTGTTCCAGGATGCAGTATTTCCTTCTTTATGAGCGCGTTTTCCAGCGCAGGATCCATTTTAATTGTTAATTAAATTGTTTTGGGCTTAGAAGGTTTCGATTGTGTTTACAAACATTTGTACTAGAGTAGACATTTGTACTAGACTGAATCTCAAACTTGCGTTCCGCATACATATTTGAAGTTTTGAATAAGAAGTTCCTTAAAACTGTGTAGTTTGTTATTTTGGTCTTTTCTTAACCTGTTCTTGTTATCAAGGAAAGAATCAAGCATTTAACTTATCGCACTGGAGTTTAAAATTGTGGTGTTTCAAGATACGAAAAAATTTAGAGATAACTTCTTAATGGCGGGAGAAAAACAAAAAAGCTTCATGTAGGTGCTTTCTTTTTGTCATTGACCAAAATGTTACCGTTTCAAAATGTGAACTAGACCATTCTATCCAATATGTATGTTAGGTAAGCTCATTCACCTTATGGGAATTATTAAAGCATAAGTACGAAGAATTTATTCAATTGAATTAATCAAGAAAATTTTCCATTTTACAAGGATGAGCCCTGAGAAGTTTACTGGGCAGAGGTTTGATAGTCAAATTTTTGTTTCAATTTAGCCCTATTGTCTCCCTGAGACCCAACATTTTATTGCATTCTGTAGAAAACTTTTCGCAAAAAAATGAAGAATAAGATAGCTCAAAACAGCGGTAGTAGGTTTGATTCCCGCTTATTTCTCACAATTTTGGTTTTCTCATAATACCAACAGACTTATTCGTTTTCAGGAAAGATTTTTGAATCGTTAACTTGCGTGTAGAAAAATGGGTTAGGTTTAACACTGAATGAGGAAGATATGAGTCCTGACATGTCTGTAAATCACGAAAAAAAACTGCCATTCATTCTAACATTCGTAGGAATTTCCACAGAAAAATTAATCGCATCCTACCTCAACAGACCACGAGTGAACCCGTTTCTAGCGTATTTTATTTACATACTAATTTGAGACGCTTTCGTTTGTTTGTTTTGGTCATGTCTTTTTGCTCCTCATGAATAAAATACCAGTCAAGGTCTTTATCACAAAAAGCGTGGAGGTTATGATACCTCGCACGAGTTTATGAGTACCGTAACAGGTGTTTTCCGGCCCCCTTCGTTTCGTCATACTGTTTGTTAGTTTATGCGAATTCAAACTCGTTTCTTTGGTTCCTTTTCACTCTGATTTTCGTAGTCCAGTGTGAAGAACCTTTGGAGTGGAATGCTGATATCAAACGTTGGGCTCACATGAAAGTTTTTATCATACGGAATTAATGAACTTATAAATGGCTTGTCATTTTTTAACCTAACCTTGTTTGAATCACACAGGAAGTCTCCAAAAAGAATGAAAAACTGGCCTGAAGTTTTTGAAAGCCTGGAATAAGTCTTTTGTAAATTTTTTCTAGTGGGCCCAATAGGGTTTTAGGAAACTCCACCCTCAAATTGTTGATTTTTCAGAAACACCGATAGAAACATCTTCTGCGACCGAGATGAAACCTAAGAATTGAGGTTACATTAACCCTTGATCTGCCTCAAGATCTTTACCAAAAGCAACGCCGTCTTCATTATTCATGCAAACTAGCTGAAAGACGAAAGGCTTTCGAATTTAGCAAGATAAGAGTGTTATTTTTGTGCTGAAAGCAACTAAAGCCCCCTGCTTGATTTTAGCGGATTCGGAAAACAGAACATAAATTACATTCAAAGTGTGTTGACCCCTTTTGATCGGAATAAATTAAAGATATCATCAGAGCTCGGCCGAGAAAATTCCAAAACGGTGATCTACCTTGGGTTTATTGCACATCCGCAGGGAGCCGATAGTCAAAAAGCAATCAAGATTTCAAGTTGTAAACTTTCTCAGCCGAAATGTAAAGCTTCGCAGCCCGAATGTAACATTTCCTGGATAACATTCTAAAATTCACCAAACGAGAGCCGCAATTAGCAGGTATTCGATTTGTTTTGGCTCCCATACGCCTTTTTATTGGCGAAATTGTCACTTTCCCATGATATCATTAGTTTTTTTTTGTGGTTTTTGGAATAGCAAACAAGTTTTTTTCCATCACGTGTACGAAAAATGTTCTCTCGTTCTTGAGCACAAACATCTTTATCTATTCTCTTTTGCAAAGTCCTTTCCATACTTAAATATTCATAGTTTCTCACCGTTACCTGTTACTATCTCCGAATTTCGCTGAATATAAATAGGGCTGGTCCAAGCCAGGGAAGCTTAGTTCTTCTTAAAATTTTACCCGAAAATGGTCAAAAAATAAACAGTGAAATACAAAAGTGCAAAAATGAAGTTACAGTTCCTGCTGATTTTAGTGTTTCTAGCACTTAGTGAATCGAGAGGTTGGTGCATACTTGGACTTAGAACATTTCACATTCAAATCGGACTTAGAAAAATCTCAAGTGGCAGCTCTTGGACTTAGAAAAATTTTCATGTTGTACTGGACTTAGAAAAGTTGAAGTGACTTATAATTATTTGATCACCAAGCATATGCAAGCAGCCCACAAGGATACTTGAATACACTAAATACTAATAGTATGAACAGTGACAAGGGCTTTGATTGACTAACGCATCAAATTCTGGATTACTTTAATTTTGAGAACATCAGCTATTGCTTTCAACATCACTGTTAAAAAGTTTAGCGAAGGCTCTTCTTCGATTCTTGTCATTTCAATAGAATAGAACCAGGTGACAAAGTTGAATGACCATCATGCAACATTCAACATAGCTATTAATCGGTTCTCTTGCCTTGATTTTCGCATATCACTTATCAACTCAATCTGAATTTTAAATTAATCTATTAACGGTCGTTACATTTGCATACTAGTAAGATGCCATATGGCCTAGCATTGATGTATTACAATTTTCTTTTGTAGCACCGAATCAACAAAATAAGAAAAAAGACCAGGACCCTCAGGAATCGTACGAGTACTACGACTCCGAGGAACTAAGTCAGCTAGAAAATCAGCAAGCCCAGAAACCTATTGAAAATGAAAACGAAAATTCAGGATCGGTTATGCCCCTGAACGATGCAGAGGATCAGGACGATGAAGAAATGGATGCATTCAAGCATGGATACAAGAAAGACAAGCATTCGCACCCTACGTATGTTCCTTGCATGCATTCTTACAAACACAAGCATTCGAAACACAAGCACAAACACCACCACTACGAGCCCGAAACAACGACTACAACAAAGAAAACAAGAAAAACTAAGAAACCCACTAAGAAGACCAAGAAGCCAGCCAGTGGATCTGGTAGCGGTTCTGGCGAGTCCCACAGCTACAGTCATAGCTACGAGCGCGTATCAGAGAGTGTTTCCGAGAGTGAATCAGAGTCCGAAGAAATTATAACTCCCCCAAAGCGCACTAAACCTCCCACCAAGAAAACGAAGAAGCCCAAAACCAAGACAACAGTTCCACCAACTAAGGAAAAGAAGGTATATCATTTTTAAGTCAAAGCTTTGAAAATTTACTAATACTGAACTTGATTTAGACTAAGCCCCGAAAAACCAAGCCTCCAAAGACCAAGCCCCCCAAAACAACCGCTGCTCCAACAAAGAAAATCAAGACCAGAGCCACGAAAAAAACACTTCCACCAATTTCAGAGAGCATCGAGATCATTCATGAACATGAGCACCACCACTATATCGACGAAAGGTACTTTTATGACGACTTTGTCAAAAATAATCTAACAAATAAAAATTTTAGTGACTCTCACAGTGGCAGCTATGAGTCAAACAGTGTTGAGGAAACACCCACAAAGCGAACAAAGAAAACAAAGGTATGATTTTAACAACTTTTGTATGAAAAAATTGAAAAATTGTTTATTTTAGCCACCGACCGAAGCTACATCCAAGCCATATAGAAGGGTAAAGTTGATTTAATTATTAGAGCTTACAGCTTTCGCTTATAAAAATTGTACGAGTATCAGAGAATAAAGCTTTTGGCATTGTCATACTGTGCTTTTTAAATTCGCTTCCGCTTGCTTAACAGTACTCGTAAGAGGGTGGACCATTTCACTGACTCGTATCTCTATGTTTAGACAAAAAAGTCTCGTAAGCCTACAAAGCCATCAAAAGGAACAAAGCCTGGGCCAATAAGTGAAGAATACGAGCATATCCACAGGTAAAGCAACATAAATATTTAACGTAAGCGATAACACGAAAACTTCTACAGTCATGAACACCATCATTATATCGATTCTGGGAGCTCTGAGAGTGGATCTGGGAGTGGAAGCCACGAACACACCAAACGAACGAAAAAGCCATCAACTCAAAAACCAACCGACCCCAATACCACCCCATCCACAAATCCAGTAACCACGCCCACTGTTCCTGACCCAAAAACCAAACGAACCCGCAAAACTCGAAAACCAGGGACTAAGGGGCCTTCTTCAATTGAGGAGTCTCTCGAATATTTACATTCTCACGAACACCACCACTATGTCGACTCTGGAAGCTCAGAGAGCGGGTCTGGGAGCGGAAGTCGTGAAAAAACTAAACGTACAAGGAAGCCCAAAACCCCGAAACCAACTGAACCTCCCACTACTCCAACAGATCCGGTAACCACGCCCACTGTTCCTGACCCAAAAACCAAGCGAACCCGCAAAACTCGAAAACCAGGGACAAAGGGGCCTTCTTCAATTGAGGAGTCTCTCGAATATTTACATTCTCACGAACACCACCACTATGTCGACTCTGGAAGCTCAGAGAGTGGGTCTGGGAGCGGAAGTCGTGAAAAAACTAAACGTACAAGGAAGCCCAAGACCCCGAAACCAACTGAACCTCCCACTACTCCAACAGATCCGGTAACCACGCCCACTGTTCCTGACCCAAAAACCAAACGAACCCGCAAAACTCGAAAACCAGGGACTAAGGGGCCTTCTTCAATTGAGGAGTCTCTCGAATATTTACATTCTCACGAACACCACCACTATGTCGACTCTGGAAGCTCAGAGAGCGGGTCTGGGAGCGGAAGTCGTGAAAAAACTAAACGTACAAGGAAGCCCAAAACCCCGAAACCAACTGAACCTCCCACTACTCCAACGGATCCGGTAACCAATCCCACTGTTCCTGACCCAAAAACCAAACGAACCCGCAAAACTCGAACACCAGGGACTAAGGGGCCTTCTTCAATTGAGGAGTCTCTCGAATATTTACATTCTCACGAACACCACCACTATGTCGACTCTGGAAGCTCAGAGAGCGGGTCTGGGAGCGGAAGTCATGAAAAAACTAAACGTACAAGGAAGCCCAAGACCCCGAAACCAACTGAACCTCCCACTACTCCAACGGATCCGGTGACCACGCCCACTGTTCCTGACCCAAAAACCAAACGAACCCGCAAAACTCGAAAACCAGGGACTAAGGGGCCTTCTTCAATTGAGGAGTCTCTCGAATATTTACATTCTCACGAACACCACCACTATGTCGACTCTGGAAGCTCAGAGAGTGGGTCTGGGAGCGGAAGTCGTGAAAAAACTAAACGTACAAGGAAGCCCAAGACCCCGAAACCAACTGAACCTCCCACTACTCCAACAGATCCGGTAACCACGCCCACTGTCCCCGTTCCTAAAACTAAAAGAACTCGAAGAACGAAGAAAATGGGTAGTATTGAAGAAAGTCACGAACACATAACTAGATCGACTAGACCTAAACCAACAAAGGCTAGTTCTGAATCATCGGAAGAGAGTATTCCATGGTTTCTCACGAGTTCAACTGTTCAAACAAGAAGAACTAAGCGGACTCGACCAGGAGGAGTGACGTATGAACCTTCAAGTGATTATAGTGATAGCTCCGAGCACACTTCCAAGCCCAAAACAAAGAGAACCAAACGCCTCAAAACGAGACCCACGACTGGTGTACCGGAAACAACAATGTCTTCTAGAAAAACACGGCGTCCTAAAACTAAATCTATGTCTACAAAAGCCAGTTCTGAATCTTCAGAAGAAAGCATACCATGGTTCTTGACAAGTTCTACCATCAAAACTAGAAAAACGAAAACTACGAAAGAATCAAGTGAGAGCTCTGAGCTAACTCCGAAAACAAAGAAAACTAGACGACCAAGAACCAGCCCAACATCTACAGAAGCCTCTCCGACACAATCAACGATAAAAATCCGGAAGACAAAGAAAACTAAACCTGGATCAGGAGGGCTGACTTATGAGCCTTCAAGTGATTACAGCGACAGTTCTGAGCGTACTCCAAAAACTAAGAAGACCAAAGCTTCTAAGAAAACAAAACCGTCTAAAGCTAGTTCAGAATCGTCAGAAGAAAGTATTCCCTGGTTTTTAACAAGTTCAACTGTTAAAACAAGACCAACAAAAGACTCTTCAGAGTCAAGTGAAAGTTCTGAGCCATCTCCCAAAACTAAGAAAACAAAGGCACCAAAAACCAGGCCTACTTCAACTGAAGCCGTTACGGAGCCCAGTACCAATGAAGCTACAACGCCTGCACCGAAGACGAAGAAAACAAAACCTACCAAAATGGGGTCGGACTCATCGGAAGAAACAAAAGCTACCAAGAAACCGAGACCAACCAAAGCTAGTTCTGAGTCATCTGAAGAAAGTATTCCATGGTTTTTGACAAGTTCTACCGTCAAGACAAGGAAAACTAAGCCTACAAAAGATTCTTCAGGAGGTTCTAGTGAAAGCTCCGAACCATCGCCCAAAACAAGAAAAACTAAGGAACCAAAAACTAAACCGACATCAACTGAACGTGTTACAGAATCTACACCAAAAACTGGGTCCGATTCATCCGAAGAATCAAAGCGTACTAAGAAAACAAAGCCCACTAGAACTGGGTCTGGATCTTCGGAAGAATCAAAGCGTACTAAGAAAACAAAGCCCACTAAAACTGGGTCTGGTTCGTCAGAAGAAACAAAAGTCACAAAGAAAACGCGACCGACCAAAGCTAGTTCTGAGTCATCTGAAGAAAGTATTCCATGGTTTTTGACAAGTTCTACCGTCAAGACAAGGAAAACTAAGCCTACGAAAGATTCTTCAGGAGGTTCTAGTGAAAGCTCCGAACCATCGCCCAAAACAAGAAAAACTAAGGAACCAAAAACTAAACCAACATCAACTGAACGTGTTACAGAATCTACACCAAAAACTGAGTCCGATTCATCCGAAGAAACAAAACGTACTAAGAAAACAAAGCCCACTAAAACTGGGTCTGGTTCTTCGGAAGAATCAAAGCGTACTAAGAAAACAAAGCCCACTAAAACTGGGTCTGGTTCTTCGGAAGAATCAAAGCGTACTAAGAAAACAAAGCCCACTAAAACTGGGTCTGGTTCTTCGGAAGAATCAAAGCGTACTAAGAAAACAAAGCCCACTAAAACTGGGTCGGATTCGTCAGAGGAGAAAAACCGTACCAAGAAAACAAAGCCTACTAGAACTGGGTCTGGATCTTCGGAAGAATCTAAGCGTACTAAGAAAACAAAGCCCACCAAAACTGGGTCTGGATCTTCGGAAGAATTAGGGCGTACTAAGAAAACAAAGCCCACTAAAACTGGGTTGGATTCGTCAGAGGAGACAAACCGTACTAAGAAAACAAAGCCTACTAGAACTGGGTCTGGTTCGTCAGAAGAATCAAAGCGTACCAAGAAAACAAAGCCTTCTAGGACTAGAAGACCTAGACCAGATGGTGTGACTTACGAACCCTCAAGCGATTACAGTGATAGTTCAGAGCGTTCCCCCAAACCTGTCATAAAGAAGGAAGAGAGTATACCCTGGTTTTTAACAAGTTCCACAATCCAGACTAAGAAGCCCAAGCCTCAAGTTAGTTTGGAGAAAGGTGCTGAATGGTTTCTTGGAGCAGGGCCACTTGTTAAATCCAACCCTGCAAAAGACAAGAGAAAATCTGAATCTAACGCAAAGAAGTCAGAATATAAACGAATAAACCATAAAATTATCTACATTAGAAAGCATAACGAAGATGGTAAACTTACGGTTACCAGCTGATGATAAAATGTTAAGATAAGGTTGCAAAATTGTGAATAAAACCTGAATAAAAATAATATCATCTTCATTAGATTTGGACTACAGTTCCCGTGATTAAAGTTGATGACTTCAAGATTACTTCAGTATGTGTAGCGATGCTATTGCGGTGCCCAAATGTATCCAGAAAAAGTTGTATCAAGTTTTGTTGACCCGATTCAAGTGTTGTGATAAAAGTCTGACAGTTCAAAGAACTCTGGTATGATTATCTTCAGTCTACTCGTCCATAGCTCCTCAGATTTTAATCAGCAAAAACAGATAATCTGTCTCAGTATCATAGAAATACGATTTTTTCGAGAAACTCCCGCTGAGCTAATTCTGGGGTTTCAGCGAAATGAATGAATCATCAAGTGCACTAACCTGACTTTTGTATGATTGCAGTTTCGAAGGTCCCAATAAGTTTTAGCCACCAATCTTTTGGACTTTTCACATAAAACTGCTGCTTGAAGAAGAAACCGAGAAGAATAAACTTGTTTGACTTAAGCCGGCAAGGTTTGAGAGTATGCAATTAATAATTTGTATAATCGCGCAGTAAATTTGTAAGTAACGATCAAAGGCCGTGCTCATCAAACTCTGGCCATTCTAATCTGCGAATTCATTTTTTAAAGACATAATTTTTGAATCGCGGAATCCCCTATTTTCCTTCATCAATTATAATTTATGATTTTTGCCGTTATGTTTTACGATTTTATTGGTTCTAACAAAGCTGTATACAGCCACCGATGGGCAAAAAAAACTGCGTGTTATGAGAATGTCACTATTATAATTTGTAGAATATAAATATGAGTGAGCTAGGCAAGAACCGTTCAGTTCTTCGGAGCCTTTACATGGAAACAGTGAAAAATGATTAGCAAAGTTGTGTTGTTATTGGCAGTTATACTATTATGTGAAGCAAATGGTCAGTGAAAACCGATAGTTTTTAGTTTTGTAGAACGTTTACTCAACAAAATTGTTTTGCAGAAGTTTTAAACAAGGAAGTGCTGTATCCAGAAAGTCTTGAATACTCTGAGTCCGAGTATTTGGAGACAAACTCAGCTGGCTTAGCAAGTAGTGAATATGTTGGATCAGAAGAAACAAATTCATTAAGCACTCCAAGTGCTGAAATTCAGGACTATGAAATATTTCAAGATTCCAGTAACCAGTTCGAAAGTGCTGAAAGTGATACCTTCAAACATAGCCTTTATCAGAAGTATGGTGGAGAAAAGCCCCATCCAGTTTATGTTCCATGCAAATACAATCACCATGAGAAATATCAACACCATCTTAACAATAAGCATAAATATCATCACAAATTTTGGACCTCCAATTCTCCTCTGACCACAAAGTATGTGAAAGCTACTAAAAAAACAAAAAAACGTCGAACAACACCGGCCAGTGCGCCAAATGACAGCAATTCTGGGAGTGCTTCTGAAAGTGGCTCTAATGAATCACAGAGTCAGAGTCATAGCCACGAGCATATCTCTGAGAGCTTTTCTGAGAGTGAATCAGAATCACAAGAGATCCTGACAAAACCTACAAAAGCCACAACTAAACTTAGTAGAAAAACCAAAACTAAAACAAGTACAACGAAACCTCGAACAAAAGAGGTAAAAAAATTATTTTTTGTCCAAATTGTATTAATCTTTTCAATTTCAGACGAAATCACCGACAAAACGTACCAGAATTATAACACACAGACCAACTAATGAACCTACAAGGCCAAGTAAGGCCACAAGAAAAACTGATCCTTATTCTTCCTCCGAGGAATCCTACGAATACTATTCAGACTCCGAAAGTAATGAAGAAAACCGAACAACCAAACCAACTACAAAAATTACCAGACGAAGAAAGACTCGAAAAACTCAAACCACAAAGGCAACGGCCGCTTCAACTCCTCCTACGGGCTCTGAGACCACGCCCATTTCCTCTTCAACTCCAAAATCTTCTCGAAAAACCAGACGAAGGAGGACTACGAAGCCTCATTCCATTGAAGAGTCCTACGAGCATATTCACTCACACGAGCATCATCACTATGTTGACTCTGGGAGCGGGAGCTCAGAGGGTGGGAGTTCTCAACCCAAAACTAAGCGAACAAAATCATCCTCACCCCGAACCAGAAAGCCCACTGCCCAACCTACTCAGATGACCACTCCCTCAGCTACTTCTAAACCCTCTGAGGCCTCCAGGGTGACAAGGACGAGACGTCCTTATTCTTCCTCCGAGGAATCTTACGAATACTATTCAGACTCCGAAAGTAATGAAGAAAACCGAACAACCAAACCACCTACAAAAATTACCAGACGAAGGAGGACTCGAAAAACTCAAACCACAAGGGCAACGGCCGCTTCAACTCCTCCTACGGGCTCTGAGACCACGCCCATTTCTTCTTCAACTCCAAAATCTTCTCGAAAAACCAGACGAAGGAGGACTACGAAGGCTCATTCCATTGAAGAGTCCTACGAGCATATTCACTCACACGAGCATCATCACTATGTTGACTCTGGGAGCGGGAGCTCAGAGGGTGGGAGTTCTCAACCCAAAACTAAGCGAACAAAATCATCCTCACCCCGAACCAGAAAGCCCACTGCCCAACCTACTCAGATGACCACTCCCTCAGCTACTTCTAAACCCTCTGAGGCCTCCAGGGTGACAAGGACGAGACGTCCTTATTCTTCCTCCGAGGAATCTTACGAATACTATTCAGACTCCGAAAGTAATGAAGAAAACCGAACAACCAAACCACCTACAAAAATTACCAGACGAAGGAGGACTCGAAAAACTCAAACCACAAGGGCAACGGCCGCTTCAACTCCTCCTACGGGCTCTGAGACCACGCCCATTTCTTCTTCAACTCCAAAATCTTCTCGAAAAACCAGACGAAGGAGGACTACGAAGCCTCATTCCATTGAAGAGTCCTACGAGCATATTCACTCACACGAGCATCATCACTATGTTGACTCTGGGAGCGGGAGCTCAGAGGGTGGGAGTTCTCAACCCAAAACTAAGCGAACAAAATCACCTTCACCCCGAACCAGAAAGCCCACTGCCCAACCCACTCAGATGACCACTCCCTCAGCTACTTCTAAACCCTCTGAGGCCTCCAGGGTGACAAGGACGAGACGTCCTTATTCTTCCTCCGAGGAATCTTACGAATACTATTCTGACTCCGAAAGTGATGAAGCAAACCGAACAACCAAACCACCTACAAAAATTACCAGACGAAGGAGGACTCGAAAAACTCAAACCACAAAGGCAACGGCCGCTTCAACTCCTCCTACGGTCTCTGAGAGCACGCCCATTTCCTCTTCAACTCCAAAATCTTCTCGAAAAACCAGACGAAGGAGGACTACGAAGCCTCATTCCATTGAAGAGTCCTACGAGCATATTCACTCACACGAGCATCATCACTATGTTGACTCTGGGAGCGGGAGCTCAGAGGGTGGGAGTTCTCAACCCAAAACTAAGCGAACAAAATCATCCTCACCCGGAACCAGAAAGCCCACTGCCCAACCTACTCAGATGACCACTCCCTCAGCTACTTCTAAACCCTCTGAGGCCTCCAGGGTGACAAGGACGAGACGTCCTTATTCTTCCTCCGAGGAATCTTACGAATACTATTCAGACTCCGAAAGTAATGAAGAAAACCGAACAACCAAACCACCTACAAAAATTACCAGACGAAGGAGGACTCGAAAAACTCAAACCACAAGGGCAACGGCCGCTTCAACTCCTCCTACGGGCTCTGAGACCACGCCCATTTCTTCTTCAACTCCAAAATCTTCTCGAAAAACAAGACGAAGGAGGACTACGAAGCCTCATTCCATTGAAGAGTCCTACGAGCATATTCACTCACACGAGCATCATCACTATGTTGACTCTGGGAGCGGGAGCTCAGAGGGTGGGAGTTCTCAACCCAAAACTAAGCGAACAAAATCATCCTCACCCCGAACCAGAAAGCCCACTGCCCAACCCACTCAGATGACCACTCCCTCAGCTACTTCTAAACCCTCTGAGGCCTCCAGGGTGACAAGGACGAGACGTCCTTATTCTTCCTCCGAGGAATCTTACGAATACTATTCTGACTCCGAAAGTGATGAAGCAAACCGAACAACCAAACCACCAACAAAAATTACCAGACGAAGGAGGACTCGAAAAACTCAAACCACAAAGGCAACGGCAGCTTCAACTCCTCCTACGGGCTTTGAGACCACGCCCACTTCTTCTTCAACTCCAAAATCTTCTCGAAAAACCAGACGAAGGAGGACTACGAAGCCTCATTCCATTGAAGAGTCCTACGAGCATATTCACTCACACGAGCATCATCACTATGTTGACTCTGGGAGCGGGAGCTCAGAGGGTGGGAGTTCTCAACCCAAAACTAAGCGAACAAAATCATCCTCACCCGGAACCAGAAAGCCCACTGCCCAACCCACTCAGATGACCACTCCCTCAGCTACTTCTAAACCCTCTGAGGCCTCCAGGGTGACAAGGACGAGACGCCCTTATTCGTCCTCCGAGGAATCTTACGAATACTATTCAGACTCCGAAAGTGATGAAGCAAACCAAACAACCAAACCACCAACAAAAATTACCAGACGAAGGAGGACTCGAAAAACTCAGACCACAAAGGCAACGGCAGCTTCAACTCCTCCTACGGGCTTTGAGACCACGCCCACTTCTTCTTCAACTCCAAAATCTTCTCGAAAAACCAGACGAAGGAGGACTACGAAGCCTCATTCCATTGAAGAGTCCTACGAGCATATCCACTCTCACGAGCATCATCATTATGTTGACTCTGGAAGCGGGAGCTCAGAGGGCGGGAGTTCTCAACCTAAAACTAAGCGAACAAAATCATCCTCACCCCGAACCAGAAAGCCCACTGCCCAACCCACTCAGATGACCACTCCCTCAGCTACTTTGAAACCCTCTGAGGCCTCCAGGGTGACAAGGACGAGACGTCCTTATTCTTCCTCCGAGGAATCTTACGAATACTATTCAGACTCCGAAAGTGATGAAGAAAACCGAACAACCAAACCCCCTACAAGAATTACCAGACGAAGGAAGACTCGAAAAACTCAAACCACAAAGGCAACGGCCGCTTCAACTCCAAAATCTTCTCGAAAAACCAGACGAAAGAAGACTACGAAGCCTCATTCCATTGAAGAGTCCTACGAGCACATTCACTCACACGAACACCATCACTACGTTGACTCTGATGGTGGAAGTGGAACTAGAATGACTAGACCAACCCAAGGTCCATCTGTGGAAGAGTCCGTTGAAATCCTGCACAGCCACGAACACCATCACTACGTTGACTCTAATGGTGGAAGTGGAACTAAGATGACCAGACCAACCCAAGGTCCATCTGTGGAAGAGTCCGTTGAAATCTTGCACAGCCACGAACACCATCACTACGTTGACTCTGATGGTGGAAGTGGAACTAAAATGACCAGACCAACCCAAGTCCCACCTGTGGAAGAGTCCGTTGAAATCTTGCACAGCCACGAACACAATCACTATGTTGACTCTGATGGTGGAAGTGGAACTAAGATGACTAGACCAACCCAAGGTCCATATGTGGAAGAGTCCGTTGAAATCTTGCACAGCCACGAACACCATCACTACGTTGACTCTGATGGTGGAAGTGGAACTAAAATGACCAGACCAACCCAAGTCCCACCTGTGGAAGAGTCCGTTGAAATCTTGCACAGCCACGAACACAATCACTATGTTGACTCTGATGGTGGAAGTGGAACTAAGATGACCAGACCAACCCAAGTCCCACCTGTGGAAGAGTCCGTTGAAATCTTGCACAGCCACGAACACCATCACTACGTTGACTCTAATGGTGGAAGTGGAACTAAGATGACCAGACCAACCCAAGGTCCATCTGTGGAAGAGTCCGTTGAAATCTTGCACAGCCACGAACACCATCACTACGTTGACTCTGATGGTGGAAGTGGAACTAAGATGACCAGACCAACTCAAGGTCCATTTGTGGAAGAATCCGTTGAAATCCTGCACGGACACGAACACCATCACTATTATGACTCGACGAGCTCTGAAGATGAGAAAGGCAATCAAGAAGGTGAGGAAGGTATTTCTCAGACCATGGCCTCTTCATCCATCGCTGTATCTCAAACTACTCCCTCGACTCCTGAAACCACGCCCTCTTCATCCATCGCTGTATCTCATACGACTCCCTCCACTCCTGAAACCACGCCCTCCTCAACTGTTTCTGAACCATATTCGACTCCCTCGACTCCTGAAACCACGCCCTCCTTAACTGTTTCTGAACCATATTCGACTCCCTCCACTCCTGAAACCACGCCCTCCTCAACTATCCCTGAACCATATACGACTCCCTCGACTCCTAAAACCACGCCCTCTTCAACTATTTTTAAACCTCACACAACTCCTTCAACCCCTCAAGCGACAACCTCAACTTCTTCTCCTAAACCTCAAACAACTTCATCTATTGCTCAGTCGACAGCAACCTCTAGCTTGCATCCCTCGTCAAGAGTAACAAAGCGGTCAACCAAGTTTTCGACTACCCAAACAACGCCATCTTCAACTACTCCCAGCATTGAGACCACTAAAATTGTTTCTGAAACCGGTCCCACCATAAGAACCAGGCGAACTTGGTACAGAAGGACAACAACTAGGAGTAGTAGAACTAGATTCAATAGACGAACGAGACTGTTGATAACAAGAGGAACCAGGAAGCGACCCTACGTGATCCCCAATTATGAAGACTCAAAAGAGTCTAAAATTTATTTTATGAATTAACATTGAAGACTTGAAGGAATACAAAATTTAGATGTGTAGTTTTACAATCGTATATGTTTGAAAATAATAATAAATTTCAAATTTCTAAGTTTTTGTCTAGCTTCCCTTCCAACAGCCTTGGTTTGTATCAGACGTCTGACGGCCTGATGCCTACCCTGTGTAAAAAATTTGCTGATTCGCCATTTTTGGTTTGCTTACATCTTTGTCCCGTTCAATTTGTAGTCCGGAAGTAAAATTTGGAAAAAGAAAAACATTTTTGTCGGCAAATTTTTACTTCCAGGCATTGGCTTAACCCGTCCTGCCACCGTCCTTCCACGTGGAAGGGACCTCCAGAACGCTTTCTTACAAAAGAGCTGTTCTCGCTTATATGGCCACGGACAGACATGTTCAAACATGGTAGGATGCGTATAACTCTAATAGGCCTTCACCGATTCTAACTTCGATATACAAGCCTTTTTCTTAGGTTTTGATCAAATAGGACGAGTGGGCCAGGTATGGAATCTCGACCGACCGGTGCGTAACAGCTTTGACACACTTTGACTCCCGAAAAGCCTTCGAATTCAAACCAATTTGTATGAGTAAGCTACCGAAACACCTATACAGGCTGGGGCTGTCCAACTCGCCGGTTTGTCGTCACTGCTCTCAAGGGGTCGAGGAATCCCCTGAGCATTTCTTACAGGAATGTGAAGGTTTTGAGGTAGCGTGGCGCACGGTTTACAGAGGACCATTTCGATACCAAGATCTGGACAAGGATGGCCTTGACACCTTGCTGCGATTTATTAGAGCAACAGGGAGGTTCAACCTTTGAGCATGGAAATTTTTCAGGTCGGTCGTTCTTTTTATGGAGTGGACAAACAGAGCAAAATTTTCAGCCAATTTTCGTGGAAGTTTGGATTTGTGAACTACTTGGATCGAAAAAAAAAATCTCCCAAAGTACTTAAGTCCGGAGGCTCATCTCTTGGTGGCTGTTTTAAGGGGTCCCTCTAGTGATTTTCACCAAAGATGGGAGCTCTAGCCCCCGTTCTTTGGGAGCAAGAGAAAACCAAATCTTGGTGAAATTTTCCCATACAATCCTGTTACAATCATACAAAAATTTCACAAAAATTCGATTTTCTCTAGCTCCCAAAGTACGGGGGCAAGAGCTCCCATCTTTGGTGACGATCACAAGAGGGACCCCTAAAAACAGCCACCAAGAGATGAGCCTCCGGAATTTGGGAGATCCAAGTCGGTCTCAAATCCAAACTTCCACGAAAATTGGCTGAAAATTTGGTCTGTTTGTCCATTCCATGAGAAGAGCGACCGACCTGAAAAATTTCCATGCTCGAAGGGCTCAACGGCACACAGTGGTCAGCCAGCGAGCGATGATCAAGTGGCTGGGGATGTTAGGACGCTAGGGGCCCTTGACGGCCTATGAAATCCTGGTCGGAGCACCCATCTCCCCTTCAGGGACAGACTGGGAGGCATTGTGTAAATCTGATTTGGAACTGAATAATTGGAATTGGAAGCTACCGAAAACTACTCATGACCGGCCGGATTAGATTTTTGAACGAAGAAAAACAGTTTGATTCTTTTCCTCTTATTTTTTCCAAATTTACTTCCGGTGAACTTTAGTACTTGACTACAGCAACACCCCCCCCCCCCCCCCCCTTGCGCCACTGAAACTAAGTGAGATGGTTCGAATTTTACCGTTACGTTTTAGCTGAACGAACCCCTGCAGTCGATCCGTTAAAAGTCGATTTTAGAAAAAAATCTTGTCGCAATTAGAGAAGTGATTTTGTTCGCCCCCTCATCGAGCAACAGTTGCTTCTATTAACCGCGTTACCCCGCAATAGAGTCTGTGTCGGCGCGGTGCGGCAGTCGGCTTCACCTCGTGCTTTTATTTACATTTTGTTGTGAGCACGAACGGAGCGACGAAAGCAGAGAGCACAAAAATAAAGATGGGAGTCAGAGCGCCGCAGTGGCGTACAAAATGTGTGTGTAGCAGACGCTCTGAGAGTCGTGGCCGCCATGTTTTTTCCCGAGCCCGATCATATGGCAAAGCGAGCGTTTGTTTTGCCGCTACGGCCATGCAGTTTTGTCGAAGTAGTTGACGGAGGAGGTTACGTTCCCCTGCTGCGTGCCGATGTGAATTTTATCGAACTCGATAATCGTGAATTTGGGCGGATAAAGGTGATTTCAAATTGATTGCGCGGTCCAAAGTGTTAATTAAAATATTATCTCCAGTGCTAAAAATGCTAATGAGCCGTCACACGAATAACATTGTTTTTGACCATTAATTTGGTGGCTGGAAGTGACACGGTCATCACGTGCAAAAGCAAGAGATAATAAAGGCTGGGAAAATTATCAGTGTCAGGACAAAGCGAGTGAAGGTTAATCAAAAGTGCCAATTAGTCCAATAAAACCACACAATTAATTTATAACATCCACCAAAGCAAATCGTTGCGGGGAGCTGCGATAATCTCTGAGCAGCAGCATATTTGTGTGTGGCGCACGCTCAAAAGGGCAACGTTACGGCGGGAGAGAGCCCCCTCGTGCAGCCTCGTACCGCTAATTCGAGTGGTAATCGTCCCCAATCGCCCCCTTTTATCATACAATTACCCACCTGCCTTCCTCCATATCACGAGCCTGCCTGAGATCGGCCGTATAATTGAATGTTCTTATAGCATTGACTTGTGCGGTACGTGGCGCGGTGCGGTGACAGCAAAACGACACTTTTTAAGTGACTGTGCGCGCTACACATGCCATATATCATACACGGACGGTCGTGCCGGAATAATCGGATTGACGACAAGTTGGTGGCAAAGCAGCTACGACCTCAGAACTGAGAACACACGATACACTTGAGTATTTCGGTGTTAGTGGCGGGCGTCAAAAGTTGGGAAATCGGGAGCACCCTTGCTTCCCTTTCGGAGAACACAGCACATTGCCGGTGTGTCGAGTCATCATCAAGTTTATTTATATTATTTACATGTTCAATTAGCACGTGGTGTGTATACAGCAACACACAAACACACATCACATCAAAGGAAGGAGGAATGTAAAGAAGATTAATAGCGCTAATTAAAATTGTGTGCCGACAGATTTGAGAATTGGAGGCAAGAAATTATTTGAGGTCACGATTCAGTGGATTTCCAATAGTGTGAATTTGTAAACAATCGGGCATAATAAAAGAGCTATAAAAGTGATGTGAAAAATTCTTATCAAATTGAATGTGTCAATAATCGTGTAATCCGGAGCTATACGACGAAAATGTGGCGAGGCAGCGCGCACTAAGTGAAAGGCCGTGATAAGATAAGGTGAAACAGTAATACTGAAAAGATTGAGTGTGAATCACACCGCTTCGGCTCACCCATTTGGAATTATTTGACGTTTCTCGATTCACGACGAATCCTCGCGGGAGAAAGATGTATCCAACGCCAGCTAGACATCCGTCAGCTGCGGTAAGTCTGAAAGTACGCAACATTTTTTTTGCCTTTTGGGGTAATTTTTTGTGCGGTTTTCTCATTTTCTGGGAAAATAATGACCCCTTTAATTAATTTAGGGGTTTTCCTTAAAATGTCCTTAATTTTTAAAGGGTACAAAGTCTCTTTTTTTTTGTTGCAAAAATTAGCTAATCAAAATAAAATTTTGAAACCTGTTCCAATAAAACTGTAAGTGGGGAAAATTTTTCAGAAAACTACAGTTCATCGGCAGCACGTCGCTGATAAAACTTTCATGAGTATTTTCTTCCACATATCGTGCACGTGGGAATGGGTGTGTTGACAATGTACCTTGACCCACAAATACAAGCCGTCCATTAGAGTAACATGTGTCCATAATAAATTCAGTAATAGGCTAGGTCGTGTAAGTTGCCCCTCCAGTGAAAATACCGATAATAGCGGCTTACATATCAATCAATTTTTTTCACAAATTGTACCTCCAATAATCACGAGGCAGCAATAAAAAATCAAAGTTCAAATACAATACACACCTCTCTAATCACTGCGGCATGGCAAGATAATTGCTATACACGTTAGCATCAAGTGCTTAGTCACGTATGTGTATGGGAGAGCCGGGAATGGACGCGGTAATTGGTTATAGAGCTAGTTGCGAGAGCCAAAGTTGAAGAAGAATGGCGTAAAAAATTACTCGGCTCGGCAAAATGGGCCAGCGAGCGTGAGTAATAATGGCATTAGAGCCGTAATCGAGTGGCTTCCATTCACCCAAAGTTTGTCTGTCGGTCTGAGAAGCCCTTGAGTTGTGGGAAAAAGGGAACGTTCCTTTTCGGGCTTCGGAACAAAGCCCAGACTAAGCACTCTCCGCCTTTTTGCCTCACGTTCGGCATTGTGCTTGTATCATCGCGCTAAACTCAGCCAGCTATTTTGTTAAAACGAGTATAATATGTGATTTGGACGGGGAGCTTACAAATAAGCTAAAGAGCGAGCGAAAAAAGTGATGGATTGCATGACTCGGGTTAAAATAGACACTCTACCGTGTTTTAGTAGTTAATTGTTTGAAATAATCAATTGATCATTGTTGCTTTGTGCTCAGGTTTCGCTCCACCGAGTGTCGGTAATTTGTTGAGCATCGTGCGAATTTCGCCGGACCCCACGTTCTGGTCAGTGGTGGAACTGTGTGTCTTGCCTCACTCAGGATTAGGCGTGAGTTCAACGATCATCTCTAGCAAAGTCGTTAGCGCGGTGCAAAAGCGTGATTGATCGAGATGAGAACAATGATGGGTTATTTCTTGCTGGATCTAGGCCATACCGCCTCGGTTGAAAGTGGAGCCGGTAATAATTTTTTCATCGCCGACTCCGAACAAAAGCCAATAATTTACTTTGGCGAAAGTACTAAATTGATACCATTTTCATTCCATTAAAATGTGCCCTCGGCACGGCAATCGCGTGAAGCGGCGCGACGCGGCATCGGGATGAGCGACCACAAAGTTGTGCGAGTATAAAATTATTTTATTACTCTACAGCTCTCTACACCATCATCGCCGCAATCCAGTGAGTGTTGAAAATTAACTCGGCATAGTGAGGAAAACATTAAATTTTATTTGTTTGGAAATTGTAGCTCCCATACGTACGCTGCCGTCGCCACCACCGCCGAGCCACCGCCTCCCCACCACCGCCACTTTGTCCGTTTCCGCTCCGTAATATTGTTGTTTGTTGGATTTCGTTAAGTGGGTATAAAAGAGCATCCATTGACACAAGTGCCTTTTGAAATTCTATAATCTGATGATGAGGCAGAACGGAGTTGGGTCCCTCGTGGGTATGCCGGAGACCGGAGTTGGGCTGAAAGTTAGTCGTGTAAACAATCGTGATCAAATATTTCAGCAACAGCCCATGCGCTCGGTGGATGTTGAAATGTACAATAAATGTTAATTTCTTAATTACAATTTGTGAGCCATTAGTACAAAACTGCTAATTAATTAAAGTTTCGCAAATCGCATTAGAGTGGAAGGGCGCTCACGAGACGCAGGCGAGGGGTGGCGTAGCTAGAAGGGATTCATTGGGACTCATTTAAAATTGACATTTAGTTTTTAAACCCAAAAAAATGGTTTCCCTAAAACAATTTATTTGGCGCCAAAACGATGAAACTAAAAATTAAAATTGATGGTTGAAAATTGTTCAAGGACAAACAGACTCAGAAGAGCATTTTCCCCCAGAAATAGAGCGCAAACCACTCTGGAAATCGTCGACAGCGAACAAAGAAAAAGGGAAAGCAAAACCAGCAAAAAGTCAGAGAGTTATACATAAGAACTTTGTCAAATATGCGATGTTGAAAGTGGTGTAGACATAATCAAGTAGGAGTTGGTAGCGCTCCCACAAAAAGGGGGGGATGGGGAGCCGACGTCGACGAACGACAAAGAGGAAGTACAAAGTGAGAAATAAAACGATTAGTATGGCAGCGGTTACAGTGATTAACTTCCTTTTTTTATGTACACACAACATTATACACCTTATGATTGAGAGACTTCCTTCCCAGAACGCGCATGCGCAGGCTCCGAGGTCGGCCGCCATGCCTTTTCACGTTCGGATGGGCTTCGGCTCGGGGGAGGCTGGGGTGTGGGGCGACAGGGGGGCAAATCAGCTCGGCGATGGTCGGGGAAAATAAATAAAATAAATGCCACGTTGATAGAAAAGCGCTTCAGTTGTGTAAATAATCTGGCGGTTTTGCATGTTTTCCCTCGTGTTTTTGCGATCGCTACTGCGTGGCTGGCATTGTCGCGCTGCTTATATCAAATTCTCCCCGCCATATTCTCACAGCTTGTTAACCAAATATTTTATTAACATGTTCGCAATATTTCGTTGGTGGTGGTGGAAAACTTCTTCTCCGCTCTGTTCCGTACAAGACGAGAATACCCTCGCACCGGGAGCCTTGACTGAGAGAGCTCATGAACAGTAGACTATAGCTAATATTTGTTGACACAATCTGGACAACTGGACAAACAGGGCTTTGGGAGACAACAAGCGACAGCGAGAGCACTAATTGCCTCTTTTTCTGGGATTTAGAAGGACTGACAAATATTTTCGGCCGTCCATTAGATCAGATCGAGTTTGAACAAGTTTGACGACTGTTTGCCCAAGTGCCTTTGTTATTGGAAAATGTATCGCGTTGTTGACCGGAATGAGATTTCGGCCCCTCAATGCTCGGGCGAGGCTTTGAAATGGGCTCTGTTAGCTCAGCACAAATTCTCGCAGCTGGGGATTGGATGAAAAAGGGCCAGGTCACTTCAAGGAATTATTACTTCGTAGCTCCTTTGTAGGCTGAAAATATTTTGAAGTTCAAAATTAAAGTTTAAGTGAGAAACCCCCTTAAAAATGGAAAAAGGAGAGAGAGGGAATAGTAAGCTTAAAAAACAGGTGAGAATCGATGGCCATTGGGTTAATAGTCTCCTTCTGAGAAGTGTATTCGGGAAGGTGTTAATTAACAATAATGGCGGCAAAGAGGGGGCCTAGAAGTGGGTTAATTAACATAAATTTCATGCGAATGCGTAATTAGGCTGCGATATCTTTATTATTTATTCTACAATTAATCTAACAAATTCGTAAGATTATTCAATTTAATTTAATTACAATTTAACGAGTAGCTCTAGCGTGAAGCGAAATAATAATATGTATGTAATATATCGCCGGCTTCTGGCATCGCCTCCTAGCACGCCGCGCCAGTGCTCACACATATTTGCATTAGAATGGGTCGGCGTTAGTCTCACCTGCCAGCACGTAATGCATTCGGAATTAGCTGAGCGCTGCAGCAGGCGTCCGCCCGCCGTGCCTGGGCTGGACATGCATTATTATTTCTCACATTAGCGTGATTAAGTGTTTTATAATCTTCGTGCCCGGAGTCTCGGCCCTACTCGACTCGAGTGTCGGTAGTAAACTTGAAAGCGCTCGTCTTCTTCCGCTGCTACATCTGACGCCCATTGAGCAATTGGAAATAATATTTACACGTTTCTCCATTCACAGAATTTGTATTTTTATCGGCTTTTGAATTTATTGTTGTTAGGCTTTTCCTTGCATCAGTCGTGTCTGTCTGTCTGGACGCTACGAAAAAAAAACTTTAAATTTTAAAAAGAAATTTGCAGGCTGAAATTTATTCGGTCGAGCTGTTTTACGCGCGAGCAGCACAATAATACTAATAATGTGTTATTTTTACAACACATTGCACACATATTTATTTAGCAGTAATTTTTGCGGCTCGCTCATAAAAATGCAAAGCAACAGACATAGCGAAATAACGCAAAGGAAACTGAATAATGATGTGTAAAGAAATTTGACTTTGAGGCAGTGGGTCTGCCTGCTCAGATTTAAAATAAATTATTCAGATTATATGTGTGATGACGCCAGCGTGAGTTTATTACGAGAAGGATACGAATTTACTCACTACTTAATTCGAGATGACAAATTATTATCTGGTTCGGTGTCACATTTTATATGCCGTCAGTTAATGAGCGAGAAGCGGTTCGCGACTTGACACACTGCTGCTCACTCGTTTTGAAAGCCGTGATGCCAATAGAGCGATCGAGGTGCGGAAAGTGTGGCGAAATCGCGGCAGAATGGGTTTTTATTGGTGGGGCGAAATCAAGACAAATTATGCTAATCTTAAGTGCTTACGTACTTATCTCCATTCTTGTTCATTAGCATCCATTATTCACATCATTTTACGCGAATCGATAGGAAATTTTTTCTTAAATTTCTAAAAAATTAAATGCTTTTGTCTATGTTCGGAAAATTCGTTTTAAGGCTTCCCTGGAGCATTGAGCCTTAAGAAGAGGCTTACTAAAATTGGGCTCCAGGTTCCATTCTGTGCATGGCAACTCAAACTAAATAAGCCAAGACCAAAAAAATTGACAGCTTCATAGCAGACAGACAGACATACCACAGTACAAAAAAGCCCCTCAAAGCAGCATGAGAGAACGTTCTGGCGGCAAGGTGAGCGCGAAATGGGGAAAGAAACGTGATTTAATTAAAAAGCTGTGAACATGAACCCGAGCTGCCAACTCTCTTGTATCTCATTTGCCTGACTAATGTACCGTGCCATTGTTGTTCGGTAGTCTACAACAATAATATTGTTTGTGGACGCCCCAAAACCATTCGGAACACAATGTTACACGGTACAATTTTATTTATTTGTGTGTCGTGAAAACACAATTTAACACAATTTGATTATTGTTCGCTGCTGCCTTTGCCTTTTATTTATCCATTCACTCTTCTCCTCTTCATCATCCATCCGCCGTATTTGCACATTTATTCTCTCGGCTCAGCTCGCTTTGTCTTAATTGAATAAAAAGGCGCGTTGCGCAGAAGGTCGATTTATTGCTAGACAGCACATTTCTCAATTGTTTTTAATCAATTAGTCATCCATTTGATTAACAAGTAAATTGAAAATTAATGAAATCGGCTCGTGAAATGAACTCGACATAATCCACCGGCGAGGTTGACGTCCCACCCAAGTATATAATGGCGCTAATTTGAATTTGAGCGAACCCACTTTTTACTTCCTCGGAATCGCTTGTTGACATATCATCAATCTTCACCTCATCACCGGCGCGCCGTAGCTACCGAGTCGGCGTGGAGAAAAAAAGCGAAGAACACTATTTTGACAAAATTATACTCGTGTTATTACAAACAACACACAAAAATGTTAAAAATCGTTGTCACTCGAATAAATTATTGACGCCGAAAAAAGGCGGTCGTAATTTTGAAGCTCGAGCGGTCGTAAATTTGAGAGCCACAGAAGGTCCGAGATCAAGTAGCGACCCCGTTGACCCAGATTTGTTCCGTTTCAGGGACTGAGTCACTAAAACTGGTTCAGCGTCGCCGGGAGATAATTAAAATGTCTCATTCGACATTCACGGTTATTTTCTCCAAAATCTTTCGCCTCCCATTCCTCCGCGAGCCAAGTGCGAATGAGTCGTTGGCATTTATCAGTTTTTCTTAAATTTTTATAACCCGCGTAACACATTTAGCTGGAATTGTTTAAACAGACGTTGTGCTAATTTTTTATGCAAAGCAGCGGTAGCCTTTTTTGCACCACAGATTTGCTCGCTGCGAGATGAAAAGGCTGAAATAAAGCAAACACGGTCCGGATTTCGAGTAATGATCTACTTTTGACGGATTAAAGCGGAGAATCTTGCGGTTTCTAGTTCTTAATGGTCTCTTTTCTTCGCTATTTTGACACATTTCTAATTAAATTACGTGCTATTGTCTATAAACGATTTTTAGGCTTATCAAAACTGGTCAATACCAACCAATACCGGTTGATTTCCCGAATAAAGGTGAATCAATCAAAGTTTTTAACACATTTTTTATTTTTAAAAAGTCTTAAGATTTTTGAAACAGTCAATACCGATCAATACCGATCATTACTGGTTGGTTTTTCGGATTCATGCTAATAAATTGGTTTTTTAGCCCATTTTGTTTGAAAAAGAAGAACTTATGTCTCTACGGAATATTGGGAACAGTCAATACCACTCAATACCGACCAATACAAATTAATTTTATGAAACTTTTGGAACTTAAATCGTTCGAGTTCAAGTTCAAGTTCAAGTTTAAGACAGGTCAGACTGACAGACAAAGAGGCCCAAAAGTGCGACCCCCAAACGTCTCGCGGATGCTTTATTGTGTGTGTTCACGTAGCAATGTTAGGAATTATCTTGCGAAAAGTCAGCAAGTAGCAGCAAATGATGATGATGATGCGCGTTGTTGAAAATTGGCGCGCGTTACTCGCATTTATTTGAACGTGAACCAGAGCTACAACAACAACGAGCGGGGGAATGAGAACGAAATGTTTGAAATGCAAACACGGAGCAATAATAATTCATTGTCAGTTGTTGATTTTACAAATAAGAGCCATTATTTTGTTTATTTGTGAAAAGTTTTAAATGCCCGGGATTGCCTGCGGTTATAAATCTTTGCGAGTTTGCCAGTAAGTGAGCCGTAGGAATGTTTTTAATTTGGCTGTCGGGCATCTTTCTTCGTTGCGGGCCGGCAGTTGATTAATGAAGATCTCCTCGTGGTGATAAGGAAGTGTGTTGTGAGGCTTTAATCGCATTAAGAGTAATCGCAGATGCCACACTAGTCGAAGCCCCGGAGCACCGTTTTCGCGCTGAAACACAAGAGGAATCTAATTGAAGGCTTATCCGGCAATTAATCAAATCTCTTGTGTAAGCAGAGAGCAATAAAATCCGCATCCACTCACGCGTCGTTCATGGTTTACATCAATTCAATTGAGTTAATGATGCTCCAGATTTTTCACTTGATTTATTGCGTATCTCGAAACTCATTCATCCGCCATCTAGCTCGCCCGTACATGAAAGTATGCGTGTTCCGTGTCCAAACCAATTCACATTCAATTTATTTCGGGCCAAATGTCGAACATCGCTGTGAATACAAAATAATAGAATATCATTAGTAGTGAGATCATGGCTTAAACGTCGAGGCATGTTTCAGCTCTTTCTCTACTTTTGATTTTTTCCGTTTTGTAGCGTTGCCCAAAATGCCCCCAAAGCTCGTCTGTCAGTCTAAAACTAAAGCCAAGTTTGAGACCATAGAGACTCATACTAGAGTCTCGATTCTTCCTTTAAGATTTTAAAGAATGTCTCCAAATGGAGTCACTCGGTTGTCTGTCCCAGACTTCTCACAACTAACCGTCAATTTTCGCAGTACATCTAGCATTTGTCGTCTATACAACCCACTTTCGCCTCTTGATCTCCCCTTTCTGTGTGTCGGCCTGCGCGAGCTTCGAGGTCTTGGCAGGAAAGCCGGTCCCAAAATACTCTTGCTGGCCTTTCCCCCCGCAGAGGCGCCCCCAGTCTGTTATTTTTAGTCAATGAGTGAGTGATTTCTTTCGGACGAAGCGATGTTTTTGTTTTTATTACTACCGCACCGTGTTTATACATCATCATTTTCTTTTTATTCTTTCCTCCTCATATCACGATGCCAACAAACGATATATTTTAATTTAAATCGCGCGGTTTTGTGTACACATTCATGTGTTTGATCGTTATTAAGAGAATTTCTTGTAGTTGCCAACACATTGTGTTGAGCCGCAATTCAACTCATTGCTCTCGACTCGAATAAATCACGGATGATGTGCTCAAGAGTGAATGGTTTGAGGGAGATATAAATACCCACGGTCATAAGAGCGATGATGTGTGTTCACTTAACATTGGATGTTTATTATAATTTGGGCTTTTAAATGCCAATGTTTACTGTAATCTCAATTTGTTGAAACAGAAAGAAAGCGAGTGACCGCCCCTTTCCTCGAGACAACAACGAGACACATCCCGTGACCGCAGCGTCTCGTCTCGTCAGCAGATTAGGAGTCAATCAGCTGCAATTAAAACAGAACTACTTGAGCGTCATTTATAAATCAATCTTCATTAATACAATAATTCCACGCAAACACGCGAGGCGAAGCTGGTAACATGCACCGCAGCGCGACCTGCCAGAGTGGCAGCAATAATAATAATAATAATCGCAAATTCAAACAACGACCGCTAATTAGTCGATTTAATAGCCATTTAATAAAATACTGTTGCAGAGCTGCCACCGGTGTTTGCCTCCATTCTCTCCTTTCGCTCGCACAACAATATGTCATTGGATGTCAGAGCGGCGCCAACAATTAATTTGGAAAAAAAACGTGTGTGCCACCGCAACAAGAGCAGCAGCGGCAGTGCAAACAGTTGTTGGGCTAATTCAAGTGTACCTGATTAGCAGAAGGGCCTCCTTGTGGGTCCACTTCCATAGTGGACGAAGAGACGCACAGTGGGTCTGAAACCGTTAAACAATTCCTGGTGGCTCCGTTAAGGAAAAATCTGCTTTAAATGTTTTTGGCGAAATTGGCGGCCATCTTGGAACCTTCTCCATCTTGAATTTCGGGTTTTTCATCGCAATTTAAAATTAAGTCTGAATTTTTCAGAATAAAAAAAAAAATACGGCCACCATCTTGAAACTTCCTCTTGAGTTAAGATTTTTAGATTAAATTTTTACAAACATTTTTGGAGAAAGAATATTTTTAAAATTAAATTTTGTGAACACATTTAAGAATTCCGTTAACTGCAGAAAATAAAATATTTTCAAAAATAAATTTTAAGACATAATTTTGTTAACACAATATCCCACTGTGCTAGACGGACAGAGGCCGTGGGCCCGGAGTATTTACCAGAACCATTGTGGAGAAGCAGAGGGAGATAATCACGGGAAAATAAACGCTGAAATAATAAATAAAGAGCCTCCTCACCGAATGTATCGACGGAGTTTCTCGGAATCAATTTAAAGTGGAGAGCACGAAGAAGAAGCAGGAAAGAAAAATAAATAAATACAAACTCGCAAGCACCAGAATACACACAATCATCGATTTTTAAAACAAGATTACAATAATTTCCGACCATTTGATCTAACTTTCTGCTTCACTGCAGACGATGATGCGGCACGGCTCTGCTCTCTGCCCGGCGAGGCAGGGCAACTTACACACATCTCATGTTTCTGTGATGTTTATAATCTTAAGGTAAACACTTGATTGCACAACCTCAAGTTCTCCTGTCGTCTCCGGCTTCCTCCACAGTGAGTGGTGTATATGTAGGGTACTCTCGCGTATTGAATTTCTGGTCATTACCACTTTGACCAACCATAACCGAAAATTGCGTTCTGAGGAACTGAGTGCCGAGAAGGCGGTGAGGCGAGTCAAAAGGCAGAGAGCGAAGATGGAGAGGTGGAAGATAATGAACCAGTAATCGATAGCATGATAAAGCGTGAAAATGATGATGATCGAAGTGGTAAATTGTGGAGTTTATTGGTCGCAGCGTGGAGCCGAGCTGTCGAGTTCCAAAAAGCTATTTTGTATGCAAATCGCAATAAATTATATCACGAACCGTGAATGTTTGTTTAATGACCTAATTTGTGAATGCGCCATAAGCCATTCGACGACTGATTTTATCATGCGATACCCGCTCGGAATGTCGTTTGATTTAGAATTTTATAATTTACAGTCCGGCGTGAATGATGGTTCCATTTGGGTCCCCCGGATTCCGGAATGATTGATTCCGTCCCACTTTATCTCGATTACGTGTTGATTAGAGTTCGAGGCTATCAAAATTGGCTCAGCTGGTGAGCCAGAAATCTGATTAGGGTTTTTGCTGGTTGTTGTGACAGTGGTGTGTCTCACAAGGGTCAACAGGTGGTGTTTAATTTTTTTGTTAAATCAGAAGAGGACATCACTCGCAGCCTAGTTGAGAGCCGGGAAGTCAGACATGAAGATCAGGGTCAATTTTTGATCTCATCCTAATTTTAGTAGCCAATTAATCATTCATCGAAAATGATTCTTGAAGGTCTTTCTCGAGTATCATAGAATGGTCTTAATGAGTTTCGAAGGTCAAAGATAAGAGAACCCCTTTTGGGTTTTATTTGTTAATTTTATAGTATACTTAGACCCAGTGACGGATTTAACATTTGGGGGCCCTAGGCACAATTTATTTGGAGGCCCCCAAAAATCTCTAGAAGGCCCCCTAAAAAAACCAGACACTCGTACCTTTTTTAAGGTCGAAAAGGCCTCTTTTCCAGCTGCTAGAGGCCCCTCTTTGAGGGTGAGGGGGCCCTCTTATGGCCACTAAAGAGCCCCTTTTGAATCAAAATAAATCAATTGAATCAAAATGCGTGAAAAAGATATGGCAACTGAGGATTCAAAATTTTTGCCTTTGGCAGAGGCCCTAGACTAGTGCCTAGTTCAGCTTTTGGCGGAGGCCCTTGGTAACACATGTAAATCCTTCACTGTTTAGACATTAAAGCTACACATAAACTTTTGATAGGCAGCTGAAGTCCATCGTTGATCAAAATTTTGGCAGTGTAGTGGCAATAAAGGAAACCTTGGTTTTGGGACTTTAGGTCGAAGTTAAAAGTTGAAAAAGTCAACCTATTATTATTCGACCTTTTTCTATGTCGTCAAAAATAAAAGATCTAAAAAGGGGCCTTGGATGGGGTTAAAAGAACTTTGATACTACTAAAAGGTTTAATAGAACTTTCGTAGATTCAAATCAAGGTCCAAGAACTACTCAAAGTCTTAAAAGAAATTTTTTGTGAGACCAAATAAGGAACTCTGTTCAGTGCAAAAAAGCCTGTTTCGCTGTTCCGAGCCCCATGTCCCACTTCTGGAAGAGCGGTAATCGAGTTCGTCCCACAAAGCTCTGAAATTATTAATAACATCCGTAATTACATGGTGGTGTCGAGAGCAGGCTCCGTAACTCGCCCGCAATATCACTATACCTATCATCAAATAATGGCCAACACGGTGTGGACCAACAAAAATATAATTTTTGAATGTTTATAATATTAATGGGTGTAATTAAATACTTACTCGCTTTTTGGTAGGAATGAGCGCGCGCACATACGGGCTGTTAATGTTATTGGCACCGCTGCCGCAAACGAAGCATGCCAAACAGCTCGCCGGATGGTGGTGATGATGATGATAGATATACACAAAGTTGCTGTATATACATCAGCGAGCAAGAGAGTATAATTATAATTGATTTTGATTGCGCGAGATTGGTTTGTTGATATTGCTATTATTGTTATTACGCGAGTGAGTGCGCGTCGATTGTTATTTTAAAAACGGTTTTATTTCGTTTCATTGCAGTCGTTTTTGTTTATTTTATGGATTTAATTTGTTTTTTGCGCGCTGTCGTTTTTGCGCCACGCCATGTCGATGCCTTTTGTCATCAGTTTGTCTCCCAGCCAGCACTCCTCATGAATGAATGAGTGTGGATGTTTGCATAATTATTGTCATTTGATGCGACGCTGTTTATACGCGATGACACTATTTAATTTAAAAGGTTAAATGGCTTAATAAATATTTACACATCGTCTCGTTCTTTGTCTCCCCGTCCACTGAGGGGCCCTCGACCCATTGTTATCCCCATCCGATGCCACCAGAGCACGCCCGAATTATGTAAATGGCAAGATTGGCTGCCGATGATTTGACATACGTAACGACCCACTCAAGACACATTGCACATTATCTGTCTAATTTCGCAATAACACCGTGCAGAAGCGAGCTCTGAATTGATTAAGTTAATTATTAGATTGTTTTGACAAATTATCTCAGACGCATATACACAAGACTTGCAGAGACGCGACATAGCGGAGTAAAATAAACAACAAAATGGTAATTAAGCGCTTGGGCATGTCTCGGTATCCAGCAGCGAGTGGAGCTGCTGCCTGCCACATAACTTTATCATCGTATAATCAATTATTTATGTGAAATAAAGTTATGGTTAATTGATTCTGTTGCTAATAAATTAAATGGTTTATGGTTCAACGCAGCTACGGCCCCATTAATTTAATGACGCGGCAATGGTGTCGTGTATTTTTCTTGCGGTTGCATGTCGACTCCGCGATCACATACTTTATTGATTTTCCCCTGACAAAGAAAGGTCAGGCTGCAAGTTACGCTGCCATATTGGGTATTGGCTTTTGTTCTGATTTTATTTTTAGAACGGAAGTTAACTCATGTCTGGAGTTGTGAGCTTCCTGAGGAATCTTAGAGAAGCCTTAGAAGGAGTCTTAACTCAAAGAAAGGCATAACAGAAGGTCTAGAAAAGCCCAAGCAAGGAATAAGAGCTTCTATCTTAATTTTAAAATGTTGAATAAGCCTAAGAAAAAACATTAGAAAGACATTAAAGGGCCTCAAAGAAAGGCAAAAAAAGTCTTTATATGCCTAGAAGGAAGTTATAAAGAGCCTCAGAACTTCACTCATAGCCTTAAAGTTCCCTTAGAGGAAATCAAAACAGTATAGTAAGAGACTAGGGAACCGTAGAAGAGGGTTAGAAAGCTCTAGAAGGGAGCTAGAGACCCTAGAAGAACTATTGAACCCTAAAAGAGACCAAGAGATTCCTGGAGAGCTCTCAAAGGGAGTAAGAGACCCTTAAAAAGAAACGAGAGTATCCTGAAGACTGAAGAAACTTCCCTTGAAAATTCCCAGAAAACACGTTTTTAGAGCTTAAAAAGTGTTCCTAGAAGCGGGCCTTCCACAGCTGCGGGGTGGCCAGCTATCGCAAATTGATTATCCACGGTCTGCACATTTCTAGCGCTCCGTACTGCAATTTGTTGCCGCGAAACACAATCACCGACATCGATAATTTTAAGAGCCGTAAAAATTGTGTATAATCATGACACAATCATTGCCTGCTCGTTACCTCTCACTCAGGGCAGTGTAAATATAGTAAATAACCAATAAATCCATTGGAAATGTGTACACGATATGCATGCTTCCATAGTTAATTGTTTCGCTTGATTATTATTGTTGCGCGCCACGGCTCTAGCTCAATCCAGCAACATTCCTTATAACAATGGAAACGAATGTAAGGTCCGTCGTTGTTGTCGTCGTCGAGAGTATTTGAACAAATGGCTGAAATAAACGGCATTGTCACGCTCAGCTACGTTGCGCCGAGCTGAGTCGCTCGTTGCTCAAATTAAATTGAAATTGAAATAATAATACGAATATTGAACGGTAAACATTCCACAAAGTTGAACCCGAGCTGCTCCGGATAAATTTATTTATTTATTAAAATGCTGCGGCTGGTTGTTCCCGCAATTGGGTAGCATGACGTGACAGCATTATCATGGTGATGGCTATTCCAGCGGGTAATCATCGGCTGTCGCTTTCTTTGGCCAAAACTGTGAAAAAGCTAGGTTTTTCCGTCCGTCAGGGGTATGGTTTGCCACTCTCTCGGCTTTACCGCGGCCACACGACAAGCCATTGATTTTAATGACTTTTGATTGACTCCATTTGGGTCATCGTCGCTGTAATGCGGACTCGAATTAGAGCAATTATTAATACACTCGTGGATGTAGAAAGTGAAACATAATCTAAATAAATTGAAGCTTTATTGACTCGAGAGTCGTGTGCGAGTGCAAGACGACGGCTAAGGTCGTCCACAGCGGCGTAGCTCCTCAAGCATACCCTCCTTCTGTCTCATACACACTTTTTCTGTTTTTAAAGGCTTTCTTGTCGCTCTAAAATAATTGCTGTCAAGGCTTTGGCTCCCCAGAAAGATCGTGTTTGCCCTTGAAATAAAATAGTAGCCCACAGAACTCAGCTTGGCTACTTCAACACCTCTCTTAAAATGATTTAAAGACTTTGATGCCTCAGAAGCCCATTTTTGTACGCTTACTACCTTACTTTAACGATTTTATCTGATATAGGCTCCCTAAATAAAAACCTCTTCTTAGAATTTTGATCCATCTGAGAGCTTTGCCCTCCTGAATAATTTTATATGATGTTGGAGCCCTAAACGAAAGCTTCTAGGATTTGGCCGACCTAGAGAGCCCCTTTTGTTGTTCATAACACTCTTTCTTGAATGAGGTTTTCCATTTTGAGTCCTCTAAAACTAAATGTACTAGGTTTTAACATCCTTTTTAGAACAAGTTCTTCTGATTTGGGTCGCTAACATTTAAGCTGCTTCGACAATGAGCCATTAAATTAAAACTTAGGACCTATTTCTCCTCTAACTCCCACCCCCAATTGAAAGAGAAATAGCTACACCACTGGTCGACCATTAGGACATGGTCGACATGCCATATGCCACAATGTGTGGGAACGTTTAAAATTCATCGCTAGTTGAGACGCGGAGGATCGGTTAGCTGCTCAAATATTGATCGACAAAATGGTGGTAGCGCGAGCGATGATGATGATTGATAAATAAACGGAACGCAAATTCCTCAAGTAGCGCGTTTGCTTCCCATTCCACGAGTAATCGATCGACTATTGTGTTGAGTAAACATGAAATTTACATGCCACGGCTAAAATCAGGGTAAACACAGAAGAGGCGTTTGCCGCTTTCTTCCGAACCGCAGAGAGAGCGAAAAAAAAGCGGATCGTAAATTTAGGCCACACCAAATACCCACAAAGCTATTAAACTTTGGCACGTCACGGTCTCTGCGCACCTAAAATACCTATCCGTCTTGTGTTATTCTTCATAAATTATATCGCCTCTCAAATTATAACATAATTTGGCTCCGTGCTCGCAAGCATACGATATCAAGGTGTGATATAGCCATTGTTTGCAGTGGTGTTAGCCATGTGAAGCCGAGCATGGCGAGCACGAATTAAAATTCTGGGCATACCTGATACGTCCCCCGTTGGAATCGCGCAAAAGGGACGGGGTCCCGGGCTCAAGGTCGCGTCGAGTCGGTTCCCTTTGAACAGCTTTAATAATAGACCCGACAAGCGGTGGTCGCGACTCGCGAACCCGCTGCACACCAAATTAACGCTGAAAATATTTATATTATTTATCATCCGTTATTATAATGATGATGAGGCGGTGGTGTGGCGGTTTCCCGCGCTATAGCACTGAGAATGTGCCAACATTTCGGCTGTCGGATCTGATAGCGGCGATAAAATGCGATGCAGATGGGAGGCTTTTAAATCGAATGGCTTTTTGAACCTACATTTTATTTCTTTGGCCCTACAACTTGTTTGAGGTCTTGGCAAAGTCGTGAGTGGCTGATTACAAATTTGTGTTCTGTTTAGTTTGAATCAGGTGCCTAAATTTGTTCCTCTCATCTCGAAAAATTTTTTGGTTACTTTTGAAAAGAGTGTCTTTCAAAGAGCTTTAAGATCTTATCAAACTCAACACTCGTGCCAACTGTCATAAAGCTACCATAAGTAGATTTTTTATACTGAAATTCAAAGATTTAGGCCCTTTTTGTTTGGGAAAATGGACCTTTTGGTTAATAACTTCCCTCCAGGGGGCGCCAAAAATCAATCCTTTCACAACCCCTCTCATTTTCAGTCAAAAAAGATCTGTGCAAGTTTTTGGAATTCTACGTCAAGTGGTTTGGAAATGAGAGCCGATGAATGTGTCAACGATTGAAACGATTGAAAATCGAACTTGTTTTAAATAAACAAAATTGTTTGAAAAAATCGCTTAAAGCCCATTCTAAAACTTCACAATAGGATACTAGGAATTTTCCTAAGCCTCGTTAATCTTTTCCAAAATACATGAAGGGAGCTAAGGAGCAAAATTTTGTAGAAGAAAATTTTTTAAAATTTGCTGAAGCTGAATCAGAAATCAAAAATCAGAATTGATAAATTAGAAGGTCTATTTACTAGCGTTTTTTGAGAACATTCTAAACTCCCCTTAAGCTCTTTTTAGTCCCTAATAAATTCGTGTACCATCGCCTAAGAGAGTAAAAATAGACCAAAAAATTCTGAGGTCAAAAGTCCATTTCAAGGTCCCCCTAAGCCCTCCGAGGTCGATGATTCCGGGCAATCCCATCACTCAGACAAAACGAGCACCTTATTACGGACTGTTATTGTGCTATTTGGGTGGAATTAGTGTATTTATGATAAGTCATACCATTAATCAATCACGGTTATCAAAAAAGCCATTGAGAGTTAATATAAAGCGCGTCTATTGACGTGTTTGCGAGGCGCGTGAGGCGTTATCGTTGGTGTTTAATCGCCGTGCCCGAGCCGATTGTCGACCCGATTGCCGACCCGACTTGGCCGCGGAAGAGAGGGATATAGATTGCACGACAAATAAGCGACAAATGAGTAGGTGGTTTTTGAGGAGTCATTAGCGAGAACAGCGATGGCTACACGACGATTATTTTTCACGTGATTGAGGTCGAATCAATGCTAATTAAAAATGTATGCCGGCAGAAACTATTATCCCCGGTTCGACGACAAAACCCAAATCGTGGGTAATTTCATACCTTTTAACGTTCGATCCGTATCACCCGCTCACACAGACATACACGCACACACGGAATACGGTGCCAGGAAAGCCATCAGTGTGCTCAAATTGGATGGGTATTTGGTTTGGGTAAAGCCGAAGCCGAAGCCGGAATGGAGAGCGCAGAAGAAACAGCATTATTATTGTTATTATAAGCAGAGCGTCGGTGGCGGCAAAAAATGTGGACGGAGTGGAGGAGAGGAAAGAAAATCAGAGGAGAAAAGAAGACACAAAAACGATGAGGAAAAACATGACACAAAACAAAACGAAAATCAATGCCTGCATTTCTGCTCCACGTGGAGCGAAGACACGATACTCGAAAGAAGCCAGCTCGGGAGAGAACGGCGAGCTGCTTATACGTGAGCGCGCGAAGAGAGCGAAATCGATGGTAGTTACATTATTATTTTATACATCGGGTAGACATGTAGCGCGCGCAGCACTCTAAAAATGTTCCCTCGGCTGTTTTATCACGCAAAAGCGATTTCTAACCAATCTAGCTATAAAAATGAACCAATCATGCTTTATAAAGAAGATTGGCATACTTGTTCACAATGTTGGCAATGGTAATCGAATAAAAAGGAAAGCTTTGATGATGATGATGACGGGAGAACAAGAGCTGCATAAATACCAAAGGTCGCTCACCCGACGGGCCCCGAAGATCAGATTACCTGAAGAGGCTTCTCTTTGTGTGTGTCTAAAAAAACAATGATATTTCTGTTTGTCCAAAAAAATTTAATTTGTTTCATAGAATGAAGGGTCTTTTTTCTTAAAAAGTCCTCTTTCGGAGAAAGTTTTTCAAAATTTCTTAAAATTTTCCGTTTTTAAATATTTTCTGAAATTTTTGAAAATCCTGAAACCATACCCTGTGCGAAAAATTGTGCCAATCCGCCATTTTTCGTTTGTTTACATCTTTGTCCCATCCAATTTGTAGTCCGGAAGTAAAATTTGGAAAAAGAAAAAACATTTCTTCCTGAAAATTTTTACTTCTGGACCAAAAATAGACCCAGGCCAAAAATAGTCTGTCCGCAGTCTCCCCATGTGGGGAGACTTGTTCACACTTGGTAAAAATCTCATAAAAGCCTCAAAGTAGGCGTGAAAAATTAGTCAAAATCCTAAAACAAAAATTTCATGATTTTTATTGGATCCTTCGAAAAAAGTTTTTAAAGATTTCTAAAAATCCTCTATTTTAGTTGGTTCGTCCATCTGTCCGCTATCTCATTCAAAGTCTAGAGAGTGAGAAAAACCGCCTGAGACACCTCCTAAATTTGTGTATGGCTTCAATTTTGACGTCTCAAAAAGATGAAATAAAAGCCCCCCCAGAGGGAGACACAAGCTTCCGGAATCTCCCAGGCCTTTACTCCCACACGTCTTGCGCTCGCACCAATTGACTGCATAAACTGCCTCGAATGTGACCCGCGCACTCAAGCCGGTCGCAAACGAGTAATTTCCACCGCAACTGACATAACCGACAAAAAATGTGCAGCGTACATCATAAACACGTATTTGATGCCTCCTCTCGGGCCCATGCCCACATGAGCGAGTATAATGGCAACTTAGTTACTTTCAACGTCCGTCTGGTTGATGAACGTGCTACTCGCTGCCACCAGATTAGTACTAATTATACGAAAATATTTCATTTTAAAACATTCTTCTTTTTTCATCATCCTGCTTCTCCAATTTCAGACATCACATATTTTTCTTTCCACACGTTTTTCTGTATTTATGTCTACACTCTTGTAGATTGTTGTTATTGCTTTTGTATTCAATTTTTTGCTGCTCGCTCCGTGTTCAATGCCAACACAGAGTTCTCTCTATTATACATTCATTTTTATGCCCTGTTCAATTTTTTTCATTGCCTTCACCGCTTCTCTGGAATTGTAAAATGTGCTGCTGCTTATTTTATTTGTTGTGTGAGCGTGGACTTTTTCGGCGCATTTTAAAAATTTAAAATAAATTTTCGTGCGCCTGCCAGTGTACTCTTTTTTTCAGTGTGTGTGATGTGTTTTATTCATATTTTATGTGCCATTATTTATTCATTATAAAAACGTAAATTTGAGCAAATTTGATTCGCTGGCTGATTGTTTTTTTTTATAATGCGGCTTTGATTGCGTCTGATAGCGAGCTGAGCTCCCCCGACACGAAGAGGCCGCGCCGGCTTGGGACCACCGCCTCACTCGTTGTTGCTCAGTAATTAAGGTGAATTGAGGCAATTCAACAAAAACTTTTGAGACGTTTGAGTACACACTTCTGAGGCAGGAAAAGATGTAATTTTTTTCGCTTCTCTCATTCTTCTTCACGAGTGTGGTTTTCAAGTATTACGCCGATTCTCAGTCGCTTTCAGCTGATGCCTTTTCATATTCCCGAGCCGAGTACATACTCATATCAACCGCATCTCTCTTTTATTACCTACACGAAAAATTATTCGGTTCGCTAACAAACCGTGAAATGTATTACTTGATGTAATTGTATACCTCTAACATGAGTCGAGCAGAATGACTGAGAGTCTTCCTTTTAATTCCTCCATTGTGCCCGGGCACTTAATTTCTTGCGGAGCGAAGTTCAAGGTTTGAGAACGCCGAACGGGACGATGGGACAGTGGCATTATTGAAATGTACACATGGCATGATATCGCGTTGAAATATTTTAAACAAACAGCAAATAACACTTTGTGTGTTATTACTACTTTCTGCTTTGTGCTGCTGTCTATTTCGGAGCGTTTTCTAAGAATAACATATTCCATGTCACACACAGAGTAAAAGTAGGCAATAATGATGATGATGACTTTTGAAAGTCGTTGTTTTGTGATATTTTAAAGTGCGTTCAAATTCTTGTTGGCGTAGGGGAGAGCGAGTAGTTTGTGGCTGAGGCTGTTTTGAGAAATAGTGGCTTCTTTTGGGCTCTTTACAGGCTTTTATAGACAAACTATAGACATTATTTTCGAGGTTTATTAGGCTCCAAAGAGACAAGAGTCTGTGAATTAAAAGAAGGTTAAGTGCCATTATTCACAAAAAGGGGGTCTCATAAAACGAAGGTCTCTACAAAAACTACAAAAATAGGCCCCCCCCTCAACGTACACCTCTGTCTTCGAGACCCGAAACACCGAACCCTGGATTATCGGTAATCCGTTAGAGTAGGTTTCAGAAGCAAAGGTACGAGTACAAACAGAGATTAGTGTGTTTTTATTGCGCTCACTTGAGCCGCACTAATGATGATGACTTTATGGTTTAACAAATTTTCGAGCTAACGGAGGTTCGGCGTAGGAACAAGTCATCTCACGCTGCTTCTCACACATTACCGAGTACGAGTATATTTACCCTATCTTCCTACTTAAAAATCATAAATGTCGCAATGTGACACTTTAAACGCTGAAGCGCGGCGTATCGCGACCTCATACCGAGCCAGCTTGAGCTCGGATCAGATGCCGAGAAGAGGGAACGGAGGAGACTTCTTTCTTCAGAGTCGTTCAAGTCGAAAAATAAATTATGTTTTGGATTTTATTTTTGCTCCAGCAGCCACAGAGAGAACATTTTCCGTTCATATGAAGCTGTTGACATTTTTATTATTACGATGCCCAAGTTCGTCGTCGGAGCCGTCGTGTACGAGATTATTTTATGATTGCATGGTGCGCGCCAGTATTTATTTTTACTATTATTGCATTTTGCTGTAGTAGTTTTAGAGGCCGGTCCCGGTGCTCGTGAGCAATAAAAAAGTAGTGGACTAGATTGCGTCTAATTGCTTATTTAAGACGCAGCTCCTGCCATTGTTCGGGCAGTATCTCATAAAGCCATGAATTACCATTGAATGAGGCCTCGGGGGATCGCAGCAGCGGCTTCATTATTACCATATTTACCAAATTAATGTAGTTTAGTGAGTGCCTGCGTCGCTGACACGACGGAGCATGGGAGTGAGGGCTGCGTTATCGAGGTGAAACATGCATAAAAGCAGCAGGAAAATTGAGATACAATCACCAGATTAGCGAGTGCATTGTGCAGTGTGCGAGTACAAAGAATTAATAAATATTTTCAGGCTGTGCAGCGATAAAGGCGCGCTTGATGTGGTGTAAAGTTGCTTGTGCTGTTTGTTAAAATGTGCCAGCCCAATAAATTATCTCACATTGGCGAGGCTCGTACGTGTGATGCTCCCTCCGCTGCCTCCTTATCGCCTACAAGTATCGCAACATACATTAAAAATGTTAAATTTGTAGCGTCATGTAAGGCTGGGGGCCCGTGGAAGAGCGGACGGAGAAGGGACAAGAGAGACAGAATTCGAACAATAAAGGTCTGGTTAACAAGAATGGACATTATTAACCTCTTCTTGGCACCCATTAGGGACAGTGTTTATTGTTTAATGATTCCAATCTCTTTTAAATTGAATTTTAACCGTTTTGCATGCCTATCCTTGAGCTCATTACGGGCTTCCCAGAACAATCAGATCGGTGCGAGCATTTATTGGGAAGAGGCAGGGGAGAGACAATGGGACGGCTCGCGGATGGGGCCTGAGAATAAGGAGGCACAGAAGCGTTAAACAATTTGTCTTTCCACTCACGCTCTCTAACTTTACATTCGAACAACTTTCTGATTTCCGTTCATGATAATTGGCAATGAACGTGAAACAAAATGAGCTTCATGATTCTCACACGCAGACACGAGAATTTTAATTTCTAGCCGCGCGGGAAATGATAAATAATTATGTATGTGCCTCCTCTCGCATGTATATCGCACATTGTAGAGCCTCTGATCATTAATCAAGTCTGCGCCTGTGAATTAGAGACACAAATGAGATAATGATGGAGGGAAACATGAACGGTAATTTCTTCCGTCTGACGGCTCTTAGTCACTCGCACGGCAATAATTGTTCTCACGGGGTGCGTTCGGGGCTCAAAGGTGATTCCGACGTTGGTTGACCAAATTCAGAAACAATGGTTTGTTGCCTGGTCTAAGAATCTACCTTAAACCTTAAATATTTTACTGAGGTCATGTAAAATACCTAAGGCCATTTTTAAAAGCATTTTGTGAGTTTTTCGAAGTTTCCTAGATTCCGGTTTTTGGCTTCCTGAGGGTCTAATCTGGTTCCAAATGAACTGTGGGAGCCTTCTGACTAGATATCTGCTCTTGGACCGGCTGAGCAGCTTCTTAGGGGAAGTTCTTCTCAGCAACGGCTGAACCGACAAAAATCTTTCATAGAATTTTGGAAAGAGAACAAAATAGCAAAAAACTTTTAAGCTTTTTGATTCTTTCTTTTAAACTAACCATTTAATTTTTATAAAATTTTGTTTGAAGGTTTGCTATACTTTAAAATACCAAATGTCAAAATTGATAATTTAGGATAAAATATTTTTTTATTGTCAGTTAGACGTTTCAAAAATGCCCTCAATTATTAAAATCGGACAATTCGAGAAACAATTCGAGAAGTGAGGGCTACCGGCGGCCATTTTGTTTGTCATTGAAATCGGAGATAGAGCTTTCTTGTGTGAGACAATTCCCGAAACCGCGAGACTTCACGGCCATCGCGGCGGTTCTTGTGGTCTCCGAAATAACGACCGGTAAATTTGCCCATGATAAACAATTCGCTGCAATGCGTGCAAAAATGTTAATAAATGGGTGCTGCATTCCACTTGCACTTGCATGGACAAAATGCGCCGATCATGCCATGAATGATAATGTTGTCGTTTTCTTATTACCCTTTTTTTGCTGCAACTCACCTTTTATGACGGCAACGTGTTTTAATTTTCGCCCGAAGAGCAATAAAAAGTGACTAATATTCAATTTTTGAAAGGTTGTAATTTTTCATGTTTTTCGAGAGAGCGAGGGCCAGGGGCAGGTTATTACCGAAATTAGTTTATTTTATACGCGATGAGGCAGCCTGATGGGTTCCGCTGAAGTCTGAACAAAGGATGCGAGGTATGACCATTGTATTGAAATTAAGAGATAATAATTTGAAGAGCACGAAAAACAAAAGGAATGGAATAATGGAGATGTGAACAAGAAATGGGATGCGCGCATAAAACGACAATTTAAATAACGTTGACAACGACATGGATGGTGATGAAGCCGAAGAATTTATTTGCTTATTTACCGTGATATTCCTGGATTGCTGGGTTCTTTTGAAATGCCAAAATGAGATAAATGCTGAATTAAAATGCCTCAGCGTTGAGCAAACCGCACAAAAGAGCGTTCCTGGAGACGAAACCGGGCTGGGGGAGAATTTATGGGCAGACTCGGGAATGTGTGAAATGAACTTTTTAACTTAAAATTATTTTTCTCTCTTTCAGGTACGTATCTTTGATGTCTTCAAGCACCCTGCTACCGTAAGTTAGTTGAAATAGGACAATTTTTCAAACGAGGACTTCTGCGTTGGATCTCTGTGATGCTGGAAACTTTCCTCAGGGACATGTTTTTCAACCTTCTGGCTTTCTCAACTTTTACTTTTGTCTAGAGCCAATTGAGACGCAAAAACGCGAGTAAAAAAATACAAATAATTTTGAGGAACCCTAGCTCATCCCCTTTAAGAAATAGGGTCATAGTTTAGTTTTATGATCTGTTGGTTTTTATGTCAGCTACAACATACTTAAGTTTTAGCTCAATCGGATGAAACATACAAAAGTTTTCATCAGCGGACTTTTGGTGCATTTTCATCAATTTTGAAGAAAATCTCCGATATGTCCGTCCATCCGAGTCGCAAAGGCTCCAAGACTACAAGAGCTAGAGACCTGCGGTTTTGCATGTTATAATGTATGGTCTGGAGTGTGGAGGAACTACTTTAATTTTCCCGAAAAACTGCCTGGAGGGTAATTAAGGGGGTTTTCCCGTTGTATGAAAGTTCCATATACTTCTTTTGATTGAGCTGAATTTTGGATATGTTATAGATCGCGTCAAATCAAGCAAATCATAGAATATATGTTTGCCCCTATCACTTAAGAGGGAGGCCATCAAAGGGGGGAAAATTTAAGTCGGTCCGATTGAGCTGAAATTTTGATATGTTGGTGAACTTGTAGAACCTAGCAAATAATTGTTCTACGGTATACCCGTACCACCACCAGGGACGGAGCTAGAGACTCCTTAAGTTTATACTAAGCTTCAAACATGTTAATTGAGGTTTCTGGGCTGGGAAATCGAAAAAGACAGTCCCCATTCCCACCCCTGATTTGCCAACAGCAATTGAGCTACCTGCAGCAAAAACACATCCTCCTCTCACGTGATTAGTGTTTAATAATTTCAGAGTTAATTACCCCCGTAATTACTTTTCGCTAGCTACTATCGATGACGAGACCCGCAGATTGATGCGGTGTAACAATAATTACCGGCGCGGCGTAATGGCATGTAGTTAGCTGCTTGTGGGCTCTGGACACAAGGGGGTTGTCGCTTGAGCGTAAGAGGAAGTCTGTCTGATTGACACCAGCAATGTTTATTGATTGACCCGTTTCCTCCCGAACCCACATCAACTTCGATATAAAATTTAATAATTCAGCTGAGCGATGGGGAATGCAAAAAACGAGGTCTCATTGTATGCAAAGTTGTGGAGGGCAGTTGATGGCAAAACAATAAATAACGGATGAATGATGTTGTCAATTGAAATCAATTAGGTCGACATTTCAACTTCCATTATGGCGCCTGCTCGACTCAATCCAGGCCCGGAGATTGCCGTGGTGGAGATAACGAGGAGGCCGATGACTTCGCAGGACGGCAAAGCTGGCAGCCGATTATAGTATTTGTAGTTGCGCGCCTAACATGTCAATAGTTTTGTACTCACGCTTGTTTGGCTTTTACTATTATTGTTATTGTTATTCGAGGCGGGTGCGAGCTATAATAAGCTTTTGCTTGTTCAACGAGTATCGTATTATTTTACCGAAAAGCCCGTGGATGCATTACAAGCGGCGAACATGCGATTGCTACACTTTTTTGTCGCTCGTATGGGCTTGCTGATTGCTGCTCCAAGCACCATTATTATCAATATGTATGTGATATTATAATAAGTTGCCAGCGATTGAGTTTTTATGGCCGTAAATCGTGGCTCCGACTTTAACAATTGTGTATCACACGACCGGGCTGGCTGGGTTCTTTCGGGGCCCCGTTGTATTGCATGTGGCAACACGAGATCTGAATAATAACGAGAATGACAGTCATAATAATCACTCGCGAAATTATTTATCTCCGAGCTGCTGCTACTTTTGTCATTGCTATGGGTCCCGGCCCTCCCCGACAAGGTTGGAGTGCTGTTTAATCTTTTAAAATAAGCTTAAATTTCACGTGATGTGATTTCCAATTGCCGCAAACTCGCCAGATTGTGGTTAATTTACAACTGGTGATTATTGAATGATTAATTGGCTCCCATTGAAACGAACGTGCATGACACAGAAATGAATGATTAATGCTGACAAGGGCCGGGGGACCGTCTCGGGCTTGCGTTTTGTGGAAAAAATGCAAAAAAAAGAGTGTTGGTCTTGTGAGCACAAAACACGACTTATTGCTTTTAAATCATAACACAACAATTTATCAAATCATGTTTCTACAAGTTAATGAGTCAATTTATCTTAATGTGCAAGTTGTGTAGGAATGAACGGAGACGTGCGGCAACTTTTTGTACAATGGTGTTGGCTGCCAGTCGCTCCATAATAGATCAAATCCCATAAATCCACTTAAGGCACTTTTGCACTCAATTAAGAGGCCATTAATTGAAACCAGCTGTGACTGTGATCAAATAGAAGTAGCGGCGCTGGCTCTGGGGGACTCTTTAATGACTAATTTCTATAAATAAGAGTCTCTGGGAAAAGAGAACGCCGCAGGCTGGTGGGAACTCACACATCAAAGGCTTTCAAAAGGGCAAATTTTGCTTCTGATAAGGGTAGAAAGATATTATCTTAATTTTTGTAGACTAAAAAAAATTTTTAACCAAAATTACTAAAGCCATCTTGACGTCCTTTAAAGTCAACAAAAGGTTCCAGAGTCCTTAAAACTGAAGGAATTTTGATTTTTATAAAATATCTGACCTCAGATGGAGGAAAATTGCCCTCAATTGACTTTTTTTTTGACAAAAACAAAATCAAAAGGGATAATTTTAACAAAGACCAGTGAAAAGCCCCGTCTTGCTTCTTGAACTAGCTAAAGGTTGACACAAATTAGTTCACCTTTTACCACATGCTGCTCTTGTAATCTGTTTCACACATGTCTTTTCCCTCCATTTCCATAACACGGGCCGTCGAGAGTCGAGTAACTGGTAGCAGTTTAGAAAGTTGCTTATAGCATGTGTACAACAACTCAATTAAAATATAGAAGCCATGTTACGAGAGCGCGCACATTGTGCCGTAAAGCTAACCTATATTGTGTCTCGGAGCTAGCTGAACGTGTAAAAGAGCGTAATGCGATAATATAATATTTCAGAAAAACGTGTTCAATAACACTATTAAATCGGCTTATGTGTGATTAAACGATACTCATGTGCCAATACGCGGTCGTAACGCGATGTGTATTCAATTTTCCCGCACCTATACAATAATTGCGAAGTAAGCTGCAGCGGGCAGAAATCACGGCGCAATTGAATTGGCGGCAGTCATGATGATGCTCAAGAGGGGATATTAAATTTGAGTGTAATTATAAACTTGCGGAGTGGAGTTGAAAGTAGAGGCAATTTTGCGCTAACAAGCTCTCTGGGAGGCGTGTTTCAATCAAAGTTGATTGGCTGCCGACTTTTTGCCGGACGACGGATGCCCGCGGAGTGCCGGGACTTACGGGCTAGCGTGTCAGTTTCGCGCCAAATTTACTTCATCGATATATTTCAATTAAACAAGTGAGCGAAAGCCGTCCCTCCGCGCATAAACACACGGCCTAATTGACATTTAAATGCAGCAATGAAATAAATAAATTAATGAAACCTTTGATGTGCGGCCAAGTAAATGCTGCGTGAAGGTGAGGCGAGCTTGGGCAGGTTCGGACGGCTAATTGCTCCGGAGATGCTTGCTTTAATTATTATTAGCACCGGTTTGGCAGAGCGTGGGAGGGCACATTAATTACTGCCTTCGTCAATCGGCCTGATTTCTGCGCGCCTCTTCTTTCTCGTTCTCCTCATTTAATGCCGCGCGCCGTCAGAAGTAAGCAGTATAAACTTATTAACGTTGCTCTGTTTGACAAATAAATTACAAATATGTGCAGTGGGAGAGAGCGAGAGCGGATCTAAATAAGTCGTTTCCTCCGCTTTGAGACGCTTTCGTGCAACTCAAACAAGTCTGTTTTTCGCTGAGGGCAGGGATGGAGCGGGAGGGAGCTTGAAGGGAGCTATGGCTCTTTAAATGGGAAAAAGAACCATTTCCAAGGCAAAAGGAGTTCCAGTTTTACCACTCAAAAAAGTCTCCCTTTGATGAACTCCAATTTTTATAGACCTATAGGGGCCTCAAGAAGAGGACCTAGAGGGGCCCCAAAAAGGAGCTTTTTAGAGACTCTTCTTTCAAGAATCTAAAAGCCCTATTTGTAGGTAGGTTTGTAGGTCTTTTAGGCTCTATTTTATGAGAAAAGGAGCCCACTTGCTAGACTTTGGGGAAGTTTCTCGTAAAGTATACTTCTGGAGGAGGAATATCCACAAAAAGCTATTTCCTAAAAATTGGCTGATTAAAATTAAATAGAAACTGCTTCCAGTCTTAAGAATCAAATTTTAGGCTAGGGAGACCCCCCATTTTCTAACTTCCTCCCGGTTCCAAATGAGGTCACTTCCAAAAGTTTTTTAAGAAGCGTTATTTACAGGCCTTTCCAAAAAGTCTCTAACCTTTAATATTGGACTTCCCAATCAAAAGTTATGAGAGTTTTAAGAAAATGTGAAGACCGAGTAGGCTGTGGATATTCCTCTAGAAGGTGTATTTCTGAGGGTTCTAATAGGCCCGTAATCACGACCCTGAGAATCGCCCTCTTTGCGGCAAAATTTACTGCTCACGTGACATCATTGGGGGAAGCCGGAATCGGGTTTCCGTGTGGGCTCCAAATCGGGGGGAAGGAGGTGTGGAGAAGGAAAGGAGGCCTAGTAGTCAGACACGGGGAGAACAGAGCAAAAACACGCGAAAATTTAACAACATACTTTAATGGCAAGAAGTCACGCAAAACATTGTAAATATACACACATTTTATTGTATGTAACCTTTTGTATAAAACGCTTTGGCTGCCATAACTCTTGGCCCTGCTTGTGCGTTGCACACAATTTCTTGTTTGTCATGTTTGCTACCTTGTCGTTTGTTATTATATTTTCCTTTTTCTCCGTCGTCACTTGCGAGGTCGGCAGAGTCCGCAGTGCTGCTGGCACTCCACTTGTCCGTCTGTCTGAAGCTCAGTGAGTGACCCAAAATGGGCTTCTGGAGCTGTTGTGCGGATTGTCGTCGCAGCCACGTTTCTCCAGTGTCTACCTACGGACAAAGGCCCCGTAAGAAGGCAGCGCTCGAGTTGGTATAGTGGCACCAATTACACCATTTAATATCACGCTGTTTTGTACGAGCTGTGTCGCCATAACGCGCCTCTCCGTGCCGCCATTCGGTTTTTTCCAGCTAATTTGCTAAAATGAGAATAAATTCGTGACACCTCGTACAATTTCCTGTGCCTGCTACCACGCTGCCACTCTCCACCATTGCATGCGTTGATAATTGTGTTATTATACGACCAATAATTATGTTAAAATTATGGGTTATTTGCGAGCACACGGATAAATATTTGCCTTTCATATGTAGGTACCCGAGAGTTCCGTATTGAGAACGCGCAAGCAGGTTAATAATCTCATTAACTCATCAATCACTCGCTGCTCATACACTTGATGACTTTCTCCCGTACTATTGATTTGTAATTCGTATTTTAATTAAATTAAAGTTACTTCTCTATTGACATATCCTTTGACAAACGGATTTGAGTTAATTTGATACAATCTTGATTACGCTCGGATCATGCAAATGGCAAACCGAAGCCATACCCGAATGGAGCTAATTGGACGCATATTGGATTTCTCCTGGATCGAAGACAGGTTGCTTGATGGCTTTCGAAAGCTCAGGGGTCGAATGGGGGCAAGCTGGAAGTGAATCGTTTTATAGTCTCAATGGGAGGAGGAGGCTTCAGTAGCTTACCTGTGGTCGTTATTTCCACGAACCAGCTTCTCAAACTCAGCCCTGGCTCTCGTCAGATGGTCCTGAGCCTCGTTAAAGGTTTGTTTGGCCGCCTTTTCCAGCATCCTCTTGATGTTGGCGTCGACCATCCGGGAGTTCTTTTTCGCCAGCTCGTGCAGAAGCAGACTCCTCACCGACTGCCTCGAGTGCATCTTAAATTCTACGGGAGGTCTGAAGCCCTTGGGAACGGGTTCTGGGAGATCGTCAAAGGGAGCAACCAGAATTCCCGTCTCCACCATGATCCGCAGCCACTCGAGCATCTCAAACTGCTGCTCCATGAGGCTTTGAGAGTCGCCAGTCTCCCAGTTGCAGAGGATGTCCGCCCAGAAGCTCGCCAGGTAGTTGACGGATGTGCGGTCCAGGATGTGGCTGAACGCTGAGGCTCTCACGCTGGCTTCGGACCTCTCTGGGTCCACGGGGTAGGTTCGCAAGTCCTCCATCGCGGGAAGGTGACAGCTGCCTCCAGACCTGCTTGTGTGAGCTCTAAAGGAAGACCAAGAACCTCAATAGCAAAGTTGGGTCGAAGTGAAACGAAGTGTCCAAAAATCTGTTTCTGAAGAAACTTAAGGGTTCTCTAGCTCCGTTCCTGGTGGTGGGACGGGTACAAGTTACAAGTTCATCACTATATTAAATTTTCAGCTCAATCGAAGCAACTAAAATTTCCCCTCCTTCGGTGGCCTCTCACCCAAACCCCTTAGGAGATAGGGACAAACATGTGGTCTACGATTTGCTATAATCTGCATAGAATACAACATACTAAAATTTTAGCTTAATCGGAGCAAGTATAAGAAAGTTTCATGAAACGGGAAAATCTCTTTAGGGGGTTTTTTGGACGGACGAACGGACATATCGGACACATAAGTGAATTTTTTTTAATTGATGAAAATCCACTAAAAATCAGGCTATGTGAGTAGGAAGCCGTGGTCAGCAGTTTCCTTTATTGGCGTTAAAACGCAGCGCCTTTAATCCAATTAACCATTTGTTACTTCCATTTATTATTCTCCGAAGACTATTTTTTGCCTCATCCTTCCCATTGACATCGCCTTTTTGTGCGTCTGTCGCAGCTCCGCATGCTATCTCTCTGCATCTCTCGCGAAACGAGAGAGCAACAGGGCAGCAGAGTGATTATTATTGCTAATTGAACAAATAAGGCTCGTGGAATGTGTAGAGACGTGCACTGGCGGAGCAAAAAGCTGCTCGCTGATAAATAATGCAACGTGCCCTAAACACTTGAGCGGGGCAAACTACTGCGATTCATGATTACACGCATTTTTTACCCATGTTCGCTTTTATATGGCACATGATTACTTTTCAACAATGCCCCACTCAGGCCGGAGCGAATTTGCATCGAAAGTTGGTCAGGTGCATTTTCCATTTCATCAAATCTGCTGAAATTTCGCAGTTCGGAGGCAATCGCTTGTGAATCGGGGATCGCAAACCGAATCAGTATCCCACTCGCGATACATGAGAGAAGCCCGTCGGATGAAGTAATACATTCAATTTATAACAATTTTGTTTTTGTGAGAGCGTCTCTCATCAAGTCAATTGCCCAAAACCAATTTTGAAATGTGTTTTGTAATCAATAATAAATATTGATGCGCTCACAATTTTGGCAGCGCGCGAGCCTAGTTGAGTCGCGCGAAAAAGGTTGTGTCAATCAGCCTTTTGTGGATCGCTCACGAGCAGCGTGATAAAAATGGCATTATCGGGTTAATTTTCGCCGCATGCTCGCACCCCATATAGGGCTCTCCCTGTTATCTCTCAGACATATCGTGTTGACGCAGAGTCGAGCCAGTGTTTGAACACCATTTGTTTTATCGCGACAAATGGCATATCAAACACGCATTCTGCATTATTTGCCTTCGCACCGTCCATAATTTTATTCATCAATCCGCTGTTATCGCCTTTATGGGGCTTCGTATCTGATTAAGTCACCTAATGCCTACTCGAACGCTTGACTTTTGGAATTTATTGCGAGTTTCTAGCCCCAAATCGGGGTCTATCTGTCGGAAGAGGTTTTTTGTCGCCCAGAAATCTTGGTGCATTTTTGATGACCTTCTGGTGCCTGAAAATCAATAAAATATCCTTGTACGAGCTGGAGATTGCCATAAACTGCCAGACTGACAGGTTATGAGAAGCCTAGAGACTCAAAAATTCCATGAGAGATTCTTTGATTGACTCTAGAAAAGACTATAGAAGATCTTCTCAGAAAAAAATCTACTCAGTTTTTAAACGAGCAATCTCGGCATGTGCTAAAGAAGCTCCCCACTAATAAATCTAATGCCCTGTTTAAGAGCCACTTACCGCTAAATAATTCAGTGCTTAGCTCGAAGGCTGACCCACTAATACACTTACTTACAGAAGAACCCGCCAGTTGCTCATTTAATAGAGTAATTTGTTCCAATTGCACTCACTTCTTTCAATCATATGATGTGATACCGCTCGTTACACATTTGACAATGTTTTTACTACTCGAGTCGATATGACGGCCGATGAATGTCACAGTAAGCAAGTAGAATATGATTACATACCCATAATATCTAACTTGTCCATCTATCAGTCACGTAGTCCCCGATTGAAGCACAAAAAAGTCACCCGTCAGCAGCGTCAAGCAACAAATAATGATCGTATCACATTAAATTAATCATGTAATTTACCACACAGACATGGCATTACAATACTCGAGTAGTTTAACAACTGTAATGTGAGTTTTTTGGGGAACTAGGCTTGGGTTTGTGAAAAAACGGTGCTGGACGGGAGTACAAAAATGGAGGTATTTCGGTGGCATGTGTTATAATGATTATCATGATAAAATGATTGGCTTAATGGCTGACGTTTCGTTATTGAATAGTGTGACAATCGTCTGAATGCGCGCAATTACGAGTGGATTGCTTTCGCTCTATGGTTGGGCTTTTTGGGGCTTCACTCAATCAAGCAGATTTCGGATGTCAAGGTTAGTTGACTCGGCTCTCGTTGGCTTTTTTGGGACAGCCGCTTGTTTGTAGCCTAAAAACTTCACAACTTAACCCTTATGACCCGGAGTAGAGAATTGTATGAAAATTGGGATTTTTCTGCCCACCGAAGTTTACTCAAAGCGACAACTTTCTGCAGTTTTAGGCTGAAAATGGAACATTGGAGGAAAACAATTTTTTTTCACCTAAAATTAAACCTCAGCTCGTTAACGAATAAATTTTTTACCAACGAATAAATTTTTTACCAATAAATTTTTGTCGCCAAAACCGACCTTAAAAGTTTTTTACGACTCATTGAACCCAAAAAACCTCAGAAGATCTCCAGGAGAGTTATTTAGAAGCCTCGAAAGACCCTCTTCGTAATTCTGATTCTCAGACACTTTTCATAAATAAATTTAAGCTTGGGTGGACGAGCTTTAACGACCTTTTAAAAATCTCTCGTAAGCTTCAAAGGAAACGAAAAATCAGAGTAGACTCCCAAGCTCCCTTTTGCGAGTCCTAAGCTCGGCAAATCTCATAAGCAGGATCAGAAAGCAGTTCGAGTGGGGGCTAGGCTCAATCAGAGTAACGTTGTCGTCAATAAATAAAAAGGTGAGTGGACAATGCGGCGAAAGAATGCTTGTAATTCAATCAGCAGTGGCAGTGTGGCAGGCAGTGGCAGCGAGGCAACAGAAGCATGTGAAGGAAAAACATAAAAATTATCATCATCGTCATCTTTCGAGCTATGGCAAGACGGGCATCGGAGCGTCCTTAAGTGTGTGGCTGCGGAGGCATTGAAAATAACTAAATAAATTCTTTTATATATCATATCCAATTAAGGACTTTGTTGTTATAGTAATTGGATATCCATCGTGCAATTTATCTCTTTGCTCTCTGTATGTGTCAGATTATTTGCTAAAGAAGTGGTCTGAAATTACTGCCTGCCTGTTCGCTTGCCTGCCCGCAACCGGCTTCAATCACTCCATTCACATCATCAACATCATCATGCAAAACGCAAATTGTTAACTCCAGTAGCTAATCATCATTAGCATCGCGTCGTTGCCAAGACGTGAATAAAATCGTTTCCACTCTCCTCTTTTATGGCGTTCGCAATCTACTGCCTGATGCGATGCACTCTCTCAAAAGCATTTGCGAATTGCGAGACTTGCGAGTGGAGAAACATAATTAAAGTTGTAAAACGCGCGTTGAACGCTGATCTTAATTGATAAATCTAATTATATGATGACTGCCATGTTCGTACACTTCTTCTTAATATGTGATGTCGACGCTTCTGCATTTGGTAACGCCAACTTGTCAAGAGCTGTCTGCTACATATTTGCACCGCACCGCGCTCTCCGGAATCATGCGACTGCAGCAACTTTTTAAATACATTCAATTAGTTTTTCGCTGCACCTGTGAAATGCCTCGTCTCTGCGTCGCGCCTTTTTGCCGCAAATTTCCCAACACGGAATGTTGCAGAGCCGCGTTGAACAGCGCGAAAGAAAACGGGCGTATGTGTAATGAGTAGGGCACCTAGAAACCAATAATTTTTTTTTTCTAAAATTCTAAAAAATATTCCCTCACCCTCCTTGCGATTTTGAAGCCAACATAGAAGCTTAGAACAAGTCAAAACACACGTTTTTAAAAAAAAATTTCCAACGTATTTTTGAGGCACCCAAAAATGCCAACATCGTTGGGCGTACGGACGGATAGTTCCCTAGCAATAGCTCATTTTTAAAAATAAAAATGTGCTAAAAATGATTCTGGCATAAGGTTTTATTAAAGAGTTTAAGCAACTGAAAACAGACAATTTGGTCAAATTAGAAACTGGCAAGAAAAAAAGGCTCGCTCACAGATGGAGAATTCGCCACAGGAGCATCTGTGGCAGAGGAAGGAGCATCCGTCAGTTGCTGTTCACTTAGAGGGTTCACAGAAGGTGCAACTGTACTGAAGGATATGAAGCAGAAGGTTGTTCAGCCCCAGCACCAGGTCCTTGTTTCACAACAGGTCAAAAATTGCGAATATACCTACGCAGTGACCCACAGAGAGTGCGCTAAAACCTAACATATGGGCCAACTTTGAAGGTCAATTTCTTAAGTAAAATTTGTAAGAAAAAATTTAAAATTTTATGAAGCAAATTTTCTGGCACCCTACAGCAATGACTGCAGCAGGAATGAGAGGTATGAGGCGCAAAAAAACTGGTAAAATGTTAATAGCTCTTTTAGCTCTCTCTGTAGCTCTTGTATCGGAAAATTTCATTAGGAGTAAATAGCCTGGCCGGAAAGATCCCATCGCACCTTCCCCCAATAAAGCAGAGTAAGCTGGTATAAATTAAAACGACCAACTGATAACAGATGGTACCATTTAAGAGACCCGATGCTCGCCCCGGCCTCCGTGCACTCTATCCGGTGTCCATAATAAACGTTGCCAAGGAAGGCAAGCAGGCATGAGCATGCAAACTTAACCTTGCACAATGAAGGTACTTGCCAATATATAACGTGCAGAGATGTATACTTAAAGCGATCATCATGATAATAGTGTAGTAGAATAGCATATAAATTGCCAGCTTGTAGCAGCTCATTTTATATCATGACTCTATGAACAACCAGAAGACCGCATGTATCTTTACCGAGTGACCACATAAACCACAAACATTGTCTGTTGTATCTTGGGAAATGGGTATAAGTGTATAATGTGCCAGTGTGGATGCATTCCACCTTCCAACCGACTCGTTTGATGCTAATACCCCGTACGGCAAGCCCAGAGCTCCCGGGGGAGGAGGAGGTGGGGGACCTGACCACCAAGCTGTGCAAGCTTGGAAGAGAGTGTAAAACACAATTTCATATTTATCCTATTATCCTTCCTCCGTGCTGCTGAAATAATGATCTATGGGGAAGACGGAGGAGTGAGAGGATGTGACCCGAAGTGAAGCAAGCCGGTATTCATTTAGCACGCCGTTCACATGGAAGGTGAATATGAGAGGGGGCTTTTGAATTGCAGCCACAACAATGTACGCCCCCCGGTCTCGGGGAGCATTTGTAAGGGTTGTAAAATGGACTTGCCGACAAATATGAGGAGACAAGAATGTGGTCACAGGACCATCATCAGCCGAACCTTAAATATTTTAGTATTATTATCTTTGGGGAGCTTCGTCATCATTTGCTGTGAGATTTTTTGACCGCAGCAGACATTTGAATTTGTCTTTTGGAAATGTGTCTTTTGGGAGTGGTTTTGGGGGGATTTTGAATCGCCCTGAGGGTGCGTTCACATGGTCTTTAGTATGAACGCACCTTTAGTACCAAAGCAGTCAATTTTGTTTTAATTTCAGTTGATAAGAAGTAGTTTTAGGGAGCTTACTGACATTCAAATTAAGAGAGAGAGAGCTTTGGGGACTCCCATATTGCAGTAAAGGTGCGTTTACATGGGCGAGAAGCAAGCCTAAATAATTTTCCAGGTATAAAATGGCTTCAACAATTATTTATTTTCAAGTTCCTCACAATTCTGAGAGTTGAAAGGGATAGTTTAGTTTATTACAGTGTGAATCAACGAGCTAAATTCGGACTGAGGACAAAGAAAATCCCCCCGACCTGCCGCAACACGTCGCGTCTCCGTCTCCAGCTCACGTCCCACTTAATAAACTTAAATTGAATATAAAGTAGCGGCAATTGTGTTACAAATTTTGGCGCGTCGCCAGCCAATCAATTACGGAGAGCAAGCAAATCATAAAAAATCAACAAATACACGCTTGCACCGAAAAAAAACTCGTTAGTAATTTATGGCAATAAAGCAGCGGGACGTACAAATTGTCAACTCGGTACACCACCATTCACCGGCACATCGCACCCGTATACAGCCGAAGTCGGGTCTAAGTATATCATGTCACAATGAATAACGTTTCAGTTTAGCTTTAGAGACCATTAAATCGGTTTTAAGCACGTTACCAATTCCCCTGTCTGTTTCGACCCAACTACAACATACATATCGTGCATACATTTTGTTTTTGTAACATTTTACCACAATTTCAAATTACAAATCGACGCGCACACGGTTGAGTTAACCTCAATAATACATTAACGATGGTTGGGGTTGCTGCTATGTGCCCGCTGATGGTGTCAGTTTTGTTTTTGTGCGCGTCTGCGACCGGCGACGGTGACGGCGGCTGGGGTGCGGGACTCCTCTGGCCGCTACTCGAAAAAGTGGCGGGCACTGTCAAACCTCAGACCAAATGATGGTAGTTATGCGAGTGGCCGAGAGTGTGAGTAAATTAAATTAAAATCAAATGTGCAGAGATCGAGGGATTTGGCTCTCATATGTGCGTATTTGCTCACATGCCTGATTGCTGTTGTTGTAGATGTGAATGAAATCATCGACAGCAAATTAAATATTGGGACAAATCCGCCGTCAGAGTCGCCCTAATATTATTTTTTGCGTGCATCTTCATCGATGAAAATTCAATTACGAGAGCGCTAGTTCAGGAGCGGCCCCGGTCGTGGTGGAAGGCGGGCAAATTGATTCTGCAGCGAGATGCGAGGCAAGAGTGGCAGAAAAGCAATATATCATATTTTTTAATGACGTCTTTTCAGCGAACGGGAGTATGTAATAAATATAAAAATATGTATTGAAAGGAGAAGAAAATGGTGAATCAGTTTTATGAATACATTGTTGTCATTGCCGCATCACAGCATGTAAAGCACCTATTTGCATATTTAATGTGAAAAAAGTCGCATGCATGCATGATGTCGGATGCTGCCGTCGTCGATGCATGCAAATTTGAAAATAATGATGAGGATGCATATTGTTTGCAGATCATAATATTGTTTTTGCTCCCTTCGTGTCGTTCTCGTGGCATTCAGGTTCTGCTCTGTGACGTGCGAATTAGCGGAGCCAGATTGTGATTTCTTTTACCTTCTGGTCTTTTGAAAAGCTTCCATTTAGGGTTCTGGGGATAATGATGAATTCTCAATTTTTTTCTAGTATTTCTAGTATTCCAGCATTTTCGTTTTCAAGAGCTTGAGGACAGCCCCCAAAATTAATTTATCTAGACTGACGGACACATTCTTGCAGTCCTTGTTGAATCCCTTTTTTTCAAGGTCCCTCTAAGCTCAGAAATTGGTCAGAAGTCCTAAACTTAACTTTCCTAGACTTACAGAAATTGGTCCTAGTGAGAATTTAAAATTAAACATAACATAATGGCCCAAAAACAGACTCAGAAATGGGTCCCATTAAAAACCTAAGCCCCCTAGGAAATGTAAACAGTTGCCAATCCCTGCCAGCGGGGGTGAAAATATCTCAAAATTAATTAACAGAGGTACAAAGAGAGAAAGGAAATGCACCGACATGTGTGAAATAATCCAATTATGCTATTCCTTTTGTTCCCACCCGGAACGTAACAAGAGGATATCAAAATATTTAAGGGAGAGAAGAGAAGCAGCAGAACCTCAATTCGAATAACAAATTTAAAACAACTTAATCTAAACGCCTGAGTGGGTTCCTGATACCGCTCGCATCTATCATGTGAGGAGCCTCTCATATGTGTCAGTCGGCATTCCTAACTTTGTTGTATTTGCTGGGTGGTTAGTCCAAAGTTTAAATAATATTTTGCCGTCGTTCGAATTCCCATTTGCCACAAAGTCCTCTCCATACACGAGCATCTCCATTATAGCGGCAATCGAGACTTGTCATTTCCCTTCTGCTCCGTGAACCGCCCGTCCCCGTCCCCTCCCCCGTCCTCCCGGCGCAGCAACAAGATGTTGAAGACGAAGAAAGCATGAAATTGTCGTCCGTAGAATGGAAAATATTGTAGCTGTGTAATCATTTTTCCCGTTTTATTCTGTCTGAGAATCTGTCTAAATCTAAATTTTTCCGTTTTTCCCATCCACCCTCACTCCGGAGTCTCGCCGCATGCCAGGGAAATCTATCCGTCTTATGGCTGTCGGAGGAGACTGTGAGTCAGATATTTCCTTAAATTTATCATCTTGCTTGCCACTTAAGTGATTTTCTGGTTTCTTCGTGTCTCTCGCTCTTCGTCCGCAGTGGGGGAGGGAGTCGTCGCTCATTGTCTCAAGTGGTGGAGCGGAGTTCCCCAATATGGCTGGAGCTCGGGCCTGGGGTCTCCGGCCGGCCTGTGTAAAATACTTTATTAAGAGATAAACACTTTTAACCTCATTTCCCTCATTTCCTGCTTTCGTCGGCTCCTCGTTCGGGCCCGCCCGGGGGGTGGTGGTGGGGCGAATGATAAAGTTTCAGTGCACGTAGAGACGATGAAGAGACGAAGAATAAGATGAGAGCTGGAGATTATCTTGCAAACTTGGAACAATTGAGATTATTTCTGGTCAAAGTAGCACAATTAAATGATAGGATTATTGCTGGGAGAACGGCAAGAAGGAGATGAAGAGGATATACCGTACAATTTTCCTTTCCTCGGTGCCTCCTCCGTATTTATGTACGTAATCTCGCTTTAGATTTTGATGTGTATGAAAACAATTTACTTTAGCTTTGGGTAAGATGAATTTGGTTTGTGTTATCATTTCAAGTTGACTTGGTTTGTTGGATCGGACATAAACCATTTTATTGTTTGTTCAATTTTCATTATCCTTTGTGGGGAGCGCAGTGGCTTTGTAAACGTCCCCCCTCTGCTCCCGGATGTTCAGGCAGGGCTCGGAGAGGTCTGGTAGCAGGCACAGGTCTCGCGCTTCCAGCACTTCCTTCTTGCTGGCGTAGGTCCTTTGGAAGTCCCGCGACTTGAGGATTATCGGCGGGAAGACGGGCTTCAGGTACTGGCTCTAGAACGACCAAATTCAGCTCATTGGTAGATAAGACGGCTACGTACTCCTCGCTCTGGCGTCCAGTACTGTCTCAGAGGCAGGTTGGTGATGAACTTGAAGGAACTCCCGAAGGAGGGAACGAGATACCCTCTGATGGAGTACTTGAGGCCCTCAGAGTCTTCCGGGAGGAGGACGTTGGCTACGGGCCGGTTGAGCCGACGGAAGACGATTCGGTTCGAGAGCAGCTCGTGGACGAAGGAGGAGGCCTCAGGGTCGCTCGAGGGACCATCCTGGAAGGAGCTAGTTGGGCCCAGAGCCGCGAAAGAGGAGCATACTAACCACTACTTACTAGCACTCGGAGAGACTCGCGGCTCTCCGTGAGGGCCGAGAGTACAAAGCTCGTGTCCTCCTCCTCCTCTGCCTCCTGTCTCGCGAGTCTGCTGGCGATGTCTGGGTACGACTGGGCTCCGTGCTGCGCCGCGACCTCAAATGCAAATTCAGCTGCACGTTGTCGTGAAGCGGTTGGTGTCGCGTGAGGAGCGAGAAGCTCACTTTCACTGCTCGTGTCATCATCATCAACGCGGCCGTACCGTGTCTGGGTAATCGTGATGCGTTCTCGTGAGACAACGCGGCCATTTGGACCGTGGGAGACGTCGTGCCATTTGCAGCAGGCATTGCAGCACCGAGTGAGGGGGTAAACGAGGAAGAAAAACACGTTGTGGGTGAAGAGTCGGTACTGTGACCCGGTCAAGCTCTCGAGTCCAAAGTCCCGCACTGGCTGGAAGAGCAGTCCGAGGACGGCCTTCACGAAACCTGCTAGAAATTTGTCAAAGAGTAGCGTGGGGAAAAATAATTTTACCGAGAGCCAGGAGGGCGAAGACAAGCCAGAAAATCAGGGGGATGAGGGGAAGAGGGTTCCTGCGAGTCTCGCAGCCGACTTGAATGAGCCCGAGGGAGTCGAGACAGAAGAGCTGGGCGGGGGCCATTCCGAGGCACGGTTGACGTTTCGGCCAACAAAGCCAACTGCGGTCGGATAATTAGTCCTGGCCGAGGTACCCGGACGGAAATAATAGGCATCATGTGTGGGGAGAAAGGTAATCCCTTCAATTAGTCTGTCCAGTGTTGCGGTTGCCGTAAAACAAAAGTGCTCCACGCTTGAATTCGTTCGGAGGCACAAACTCGGACGCGCTTTCGGGCTGCTCTGTGTAGTACCGCGCGTTTTCGGTTAGTTTCTGCATTATTTTGAATCGATTTGTTACAGTCATTTGAATTTCACTTTGTCGCTGCATAATATATACAATTCAATTACGGTTCTCTCTAGCAAAGCAAGCGTAGCGTAGCGGAGAAGGTAATACGTGCACAAAAAAGGGGCGGCTCGGCTCAGCTCGACTCGGTGGCATGGAATGACATGGCAGACAAAAAACGATGACACAAATAAATGTATTACACTCGCATACAATTTATTCAAAGGTGCTGCGGCAAATTTGTTAAGCAGTTCAGATTGCATGTCAACGGCCGCTGCTTCGAAACGTGTCGTTTTCGGCAGGGGTGGGAAAGAGGGGTGGTTGGGTGGGGTTGAAATTTTTAGTAGCTGTCTGTCTATTCTCCGAGCTAGAGAGCTTACAACGTGATGAGAGTTATTAGTGTCAAAAGATTTTTTAGACCTCACCCCCTTAGGAAGGGACGGGTGGTGTTTTACGCTCGTATGAAAGTTCCTTATTTGACATCCGATTGAACTGAAATTTAAGTATGTTGTAGTTTGTCCAAAATCTAGCAAATCATGGAATTACATATGACCCCTATCTCTTCTAGGGACGGAGCTAGGGGCCCCCAAAATTTGGTCTTCTCGACATCTTGGAAAATGCACCCTCAAGCTTAATCTCGGATTTTGCTTTTGGTATTATTTTTCCTAGGGCTTTTAGGGGTTTACAGTTATTTATTTGATCTACTTTTAATGTCTGAAAATCGAGAAAAATTCTTGGGAAAAAATTTCGAAGATAGATGAGAGTAGGCCTATGATGGATAGGACCCAATATAGGGATAGTTAAAGTGATAGGGTTCAGCTAATCACTCTAGAAAACTTCACTCACTGAAAGCCAAAAATTTCGAAACTCTTCCTGAACCAAAGGAGATCAAAACTCCCTATTAAAATTGTCCAAAAAGCCTCTTGCCTCAGACTCAGTGTCTAGAGATTTTAGGGAGAAAAAGGAACTTCTACCGGAAAACAAAGTCCTCAATCCACCCCTGGCGTATCGAAGACGAGCACAACAAAGGGTGGAGTGCGTCGAAACGCCAGAGGTGCGACTCACACCGCATTTTTCCCTCACTGCCGCATGCGAGGCGACCGGCGGAGCGGCGGTGCAGCGCGAACAAAAGGACCCATAGATGAGTCCATCGACGACGAGCTGCGGACGTCAGTATGTGTGTAATAAAATAATGTAGTAGTCTCGCTAACGCACGCAACGGAGGTGCAGAACATGCGATTGCTGCTGCCACAAATGCTGCTGCTCTGCCGTTGTTATTTGCAATCAACAAGGGGGAATTAAATTACACTTTATCTGATTAAATACTTGCAAGTTGCTGCTTTTTTGTTTACTTTTCCGTGCTTACTTGCCTGCCCGCTTGCAGTCCTCTCACTCTCCGTGAATTGTTGTGTGTGTCGACTCACTCAATTGAATTCCGGATTATATGGTTTTGTTGTAATGTTGTGTCTACACTCTCCGCGCGTCGACGGCGAGCCCGAGCATAGTGGAGTGGTTCAGATAATAATGTGCGAGCTACATGTATTCATTTGCAAGCAGGCGCAATTGAATTATGCGGATATATATATGTGAATGGACGATGACTGCCGTGTGGAAGTGCAAAAGTGTTTCGTGATCAACGTGTAAAATGTGGTTTTAACACATTACTTCATTAGACTAATTAGTTGACATGATAATGACGAAATAATGGGAAAATATGCGCGTGCGAGACCCGTGAGGGAATGTAGTTTTGTGATTAGGAGGAATTTCTGGGATCTGTCGTTTGAACAAAAAAATTCTGGCCAAATTGAGAACCTACTAAGTTTCTGTGACCCTTAAAATGGCTTCGAAATGGTCCCTAAAAATCAGGATCCATTCAGGAGGGTCCAGAATTGAGCTGAGCCAGTACATTTTCAAAAGATTTCAGCCTAAAAATTCTTAAATCAGAAACCTCACTAATTCAGGTTTGGTTAAGGGTACCTTTCAACAGCCCAAAATTTTTACCTTAAAGAAATCTAGGCTCTAAAAGCTCCTAAATTTCGAGAGAGGGTTTGCCAAAGGGCAAATCGTTCTTAAACCAGTCCTATTGAAAGCCCCAAACTAAAATAAAATCGCAAAAAAATGACCAAATTGGGTAACTCAAAACTCAGTTTTTAACCCCAGAATTTTGTTTTCTCATAGAGCTTCAAAGCTTTCATTTGAGTATTGAAACGTCCCTAATGGAAGCCCAAAAAAGTGCCAAAGCCAATAAAATCGCCTGAAAACGACAAAAGCAGATTCGAGGGATTAAACCCCCAAATCCCGAAATTGGGACTCAATCTGGCGCTGAGCTGCAATTTTAATTTGATTACATTAATTATGTCATTACGGAAACAATCAAAAGTGATCAAGTAGCTGTTGCTGATATCTGTTTTTGTTATTCCCATGATTATTGTAATTCCCGCTAGCATTCTGTTTCACTCATCGACAAACAACAGGCAATGGAGTGCAGTTTAATTAAATTTATATCCATTTTTGTTCGACTGCGTGCAATTGTAATGCATCTCGGCAGTGCGCTAATTATTTTAATCACATGCACAGATCGAGCTCGTCGGACGAGAGGAGAAACAACAGCAAAAAAAATTAATAACAATCGGAATCACATCACAGTGAGATGGCGAGGGCGAGCGAAAAGTTGAGAATTGGCAATTTATGAGCATTATCTGGCGTTTGTCGGGCGGGTGCGGAATAAAATTAATTGTGGCATCAGCGAGAGAGAGAGGGAGCGGGGCAATCGGCCAACTGCAGATTAATCCACTTGATATTCAAGTCAGGGGTGGTGTATAAATATTTCCCTGCATTTTATTCAATTTCATTTAAACGTGAACATAGTTTCCCGATCATGGCTCGACGGCAGCTGGTGCTGGCGAGAGACGGAGCACTTGGTGCATGGAAACAGTTGCGTCCGAGTTATTATTTGTGCTCCCCCCCACCCCCTTCCCCATAGCTCCGCGTACAAACCACAGGATGGTGGCCTGGCAGGCAATAAACACACAAAAAGTTTTGTTGCTCGCCATCCTGGTCGGTTTCGATCCTCGTGAAAATAAATTTCCAGCTGCTCGTTCGCCTGCGAAACCACATTATCATCACCGTTCCGCCACACCGCCATGTATTGTAGTCCTTTCCCGAGTCCCGGTTGCAAGATGCAACTAATTGAACGACATTGTGGGGAGAGAGCGGACGAGAATATGGTGCAGAGACAAAGTTCTAAGTACCGTAGGCAATCTGAATAAAAAGTGTGCAATCAGTTGAAAGCAGACGTTTATCGTTCGAGCCTCGTGCTGGATCGCCTATCGCCGATTCGGAATAATCAACGTGACCAGTGCGGTATGGCGCGGGCACTGGAGCGCACTTGATTGGAACTCGGCAATTGCCGGTGATTATGTTTGCCGTGTTTTGTCACACATTACTGCGGACTAGAGCGGGATTATCGCTTCAAATTGGATTTCTATGTTTGCTTTCCTGAGTGCTTGGAGGGCGCCTCTTTTCTCGGTCTCACGGTAGGGTGTTTGCGGCTCCTACACCTCGAAGCTATGCCTTTTAATTAGTCTGCTTACCTTAACTCATTTCTCCTCCAAATATTTTTGTGTATTGACCTTTGAAGCCCAATTAGAGCTTTTCTTCATCTTTTTTTGACTTGCTCTTCAGAAAATAAGAGTTGCTATTCAGAGTTGTAATTCAGAAGCCTTTCTGTTACATTTCTGTTTTTTAAATTGCACTTCATAATTCTAAAGAATTTATTTAACCCGATTCTTCCCAAACACAAATTCGTTTTTCGCAGACAAGTGAAGGCCTTTGAGAAGGATTTGGGAAAAGTCTTGAAAACGATGAATTTTCGGGAGTTTTTATTACAAAAGCTACATAAAATCGAAAAAATAAAAATTTTCGTTCTTGAAAAAGAGCCAATAAAATCATTTTTGATAGCCTTAAAGACATCACTGTCAAAAAAAATTAAATAGGAGAAAATGGGTTAAGAAATTTCCAAGGAAATCCCGAAAACTCAATTTCCTTTGTCATCCTCAAAAAGTACCAGTCGCAAGCGCAATCAATAAAGGCCAAACGAAGAGGGTCAGAGGGCACTTGGTAATGCCAGTCCATAAAGACCCGGGCTCCCTTATTAATGGCCCCCAACTCGAGTGAGTGGATCCGATTTGATGCCGTTTTCACATTATTTGATTTATTTTATATCTCCCACACAGCGCGCGCTTTCTCTTTCAAGAGGGCGGAGGGGCTGTGAGCGCTATTCATTGTTACACAACATTATCCTCGTGATTCGATGAAATTGGGGTTAGATTACGACGGTTATTTCATCTCCGCTTCCTGCGATTTTTCCTCTCTCCCCTCCCTCCCCATTCCGGAGATTTATTGGTTCAGATTTCTATAAATTACCAACAATGTCTTTGATTACGAGTTCGGATGTTACCCACATTTTCACGATGACAAGCAGCTCTCGCATTGTTCAATCTCCCGATTTGATTGATAGGTCGTTTTTAGTAGTAATTGATATCATTATCTGCGCTTGTGTACAATAGTTTTTCTCCCCCAGACCCGCGGACGAAAAACAATGCAAACGCATTAGTGTGCGCTCAATTTGGTGTGTAGCTAGAACCCTAATTGCCTCATTATGTCCCAGCCCGTAATCATATACCTACATACATGTGGCTGAGTACTTTGAGATGCTATCGATGAGGCTAATGGCATGTGCCTCACTGCATTTGGGCTGCGCGCCGAACTTAATTGAGAATAAATTTTGCATAAAATCTGCATGTACGAGCTTTCCATTGTTGTGGAACCTGAAATGTAAAACGCTCAAATCGAATTTCCCCTGATACCGCGCCATTGTTTTATGGCTGCAACACGAATTTTTATTGTGTCAACCTTTTTTGCGTATCTCCATAAATTTGACGATTTTTTCAATAAAAATAAAAATATATTTACAACATGAACTCTCGGTATATTAAATTATGGGACTGCTACCAGCGCTTCCCAGTGAAAAGAATTGGCTACAAGAGAACCCTGTGTTATTCTGGCCATCGAAACAATATATGGAAACGGAAGCCAATCGGGGTCCAGAACAGATTTCGAATTCTAGTGGGCTTCCGTATTCTACTAGAAACGAAGGCGAAGTGTCCAAGACCGGCCGGATTGTTTCTTGGAGCGAAAAACAAGAAAATTTCTTCGTATTTTTCCCAAAATTTTTTCCGGCTAACTGCCTCCACTTTATTCCACTATATTCGAAAAAGTCGCTGGTTGGAAAACTCAGGAAAGCTTACCAATTTTTTGAAGCTTTTTGCTATGTCTCCTTTTGCTTATTTTTATTAAGGTTCCTTTACAAAAAAATGCATCAAAAACCCTCAAAGAAAAATTTAAAAATTCTTTCCAATTTTTCCAAAATCTTATCATTTTTCCAGCATTTTTCATGAGCTTTGGAGCAAGGATAAATTTAAATAAGGCTAAAAAAAAAGAATTTATGTCCTACATTATCTCTCAATATTCCTAATGTTACCTCAAACTCTCTTATAGTCCCTTTCATTCATCAGAAAAATTAAATAGATCAAAAATTGACTAAAAGAAGGCCTTAAAACTCGAGGAAAAAAATATAACTTCCCTTTTTCAAAAACTGAATTTTCTCGCTGGGCCTCTCAGGGCTGAACTGGGACCATGGCTAGTAACGGAGCTGGAAGCTGATCATTTCTGCATATTGCAGCCGTCATCCAACAATCCTATCTCTCGGAGTTCATATTACAAAACCCCAAAAAGGAGGCGTATGTTGTGTGTATAAATAATAATTTTAATTAAAAATCAGAAAAAAACTGGCGGCAAAAAGTGCATTCACACAAATGAATCGCATTGATTCCCGTCCATAAAATGCACGCACGCAGCGAGGATTGGAGGACCTGTGTGCGAAAAAAAGTGCGCTGGAGTACGAATTCGCATCAATAAATTGGTATTAAAAAAATAAATATTAATATTCAATTAAATTTTTTGCTCGCACTTGGATTTTCGCTTTTTAATTCGTTTTACCCCCGCTTTCGGATGCCGCTCGTGCGAGCGGGAACGCAAGCGAATGCAATTTCTCGCTCATAATTTAATTCGTTTCCTCCGCAGTTGGGGGCCATTAGAACAAATTTTCAAAAATCTCCGAGAAATTTTTAAAAGATAAAAATTTTAACGAAAGCAAATTTTCTCTCTTTTGCAGGTACGTCAATTCGAGTCTTACTTGGGGAATAGCCAGATGAAGGTGTGCCCGCATTTTGATCCTTTTTATTGACTTTTGGGGAGATTCCGGAGCTCACCCGCCGCCGCACGTCCCGCCTTCGGGCCGCTTTGTGTGTGATAATAACAAACTAAATTATCTTCATGTCACGTGATCATTTACTGTCCATTTTATTTGATTTTCAATCGGATGCTTTCACATTTCCAATCCAATTTTCTCTTTTCACTCTTCCGTCGAACGATGAATGCGAGCGTGTGTGCTCGAAAACTTTTTCCGTATTTATTTTGTTTGGGTGCACAATAAAATTATCCTTTTCTGAGCTTGACTGCTTCCCGATGCCTGTAGCTCGGTCGCCTGGCACGGCGCACATCGGCATTGAATCGCAAAAGTGTGTATGGAGGCTCGGGTAATAGACGATATGTAGGCACAAATTTACAGACAGGCGAGCACTGAGCAGAGGCAGAGGCAAACAACAAAACAGGAACAGAAGTAGCAGCAACGTGTGAGGTGGTTGGGTGGCGGTGGCGGCGCTCGGAACGTGTTTTGGATACACAAACCAGCAGTGGCTGCTGCTGCTGCTGCTACTGCAGCAAGAGTAGCAGAATAATGGCTTTGGCTCAGCAGTGGCTCACATGTATTATAAATGGCGCTGCCTCGTTCAATTGTAGCTGGAGCATCGTCGTCGTAGTCATTTATATAAATAAAAATACATGTTCCGGACATGAGAAACATTCATTTGTTACCCCCTCGGACTAGATTGGAATTGTATTTATAGTGTATCCTTGTACTTTTTGTGCACTGTGTTCGCTGCCATCACCACTGGGATTGGCTTGCTCAAGCTCGGTTATTCTATTTGTTTCCATTTGTTTGCAACGCGGGACGGGCTCGCAGCATCAAAGGTGTCGGGCCCGGGGGATGGGGTAGAGCCCGCCTGCCTCCATGTGTCAAAGATGGGGGGAATGTGTGTGTGTGAGCGCGCGGGAAAACAGAACTGTGAATAGGAAAATGTCACTTTGGCCCGCCATTGTTAGGCACGGTGGTGGAAGTAATGCATGGCAGTTCTCTTTTTTCTCTCGTTCCCTTTGAGCCTGCTTTTGCACCAGGGCTGGAGCAATTTTTGGTCCTTTTGTTTATTATTATTAAAAGTTAAACAAAAATAAAAATAACAAATTTTAATTTGAAAAATGTTGGTCTGGAGTTTTGCAGCCCTGATCTACACGGAAAAAAAATCACGACCTACTTTTGAGCCCCAAAGCAGACGGAGATAATATCCTTATTAGCCGGAGACGGGAACAAGTGTTTATCATGAGAAGCATAATAACCACCAATTTACACATAAAAGGGCCACAAAATGAAAATAAGCCGAGTTCATGCAAAGGAGGAAGTTGTGTGTGTAATAAAGCAAAGAAAGTTGGGCGCAAGGAGAGCGAGAGAGGAGACTAAACTACCCTCCCTATCACCATCATCATCATGATTCTCCTGCCTTGCGTTCGCTTCATCTCTGGCATGCCTGGCTGCCATGCAGCCGCACAACAAATGTTTACACCCGAGAAGGCACTTGCTCGTCTTCGGTGTTGTATACAAGATTAACAAACTTTCCGGCATCTCTCGCCTCAATTACCACTGGTTTCATGCTACCACCCATTACCGCAAGTTGAATATTATGGCCCGTTTGTGTTTCCTCCACTCCTTCTCCCAAGCTGGAAGTTAAACTTTTTCACTTCCTTCGCTCTCCAGCACTCTGGCAAAGTAAGTGAATGTGTGCCACATTGCCGCAAAAAATATCGTAAATTTTCTCCCTTTCACACATTGACTCTGGAATAACTTAACTAAATCAATAATCCAAGAGCACGCTGGGACCGGCCGGGAGTGGGGCGGAATCATTTCTACCCACTTGATTTTTATAACACGCTCGCACAGACATAATGTGCCTTTGTCAGTCAATATCTATGGCTGTGGAAGTGCGGAGGAGAAAATCTCTCAACCAATTTATCTGGCTCGTCTTTTGTTCAGCCGGTTCTCGTCCTTTTTTGGGGACAATTTTTCGACTCGATTTTTTTTTTCTGAATTTCAGGAAATTCGAAAGTTAGGGCTTGCATAAAATTTTCAACATAAAAGCCTCATGGATTTCCCATTTTTCGATTTTTTTGGCTCAAGTTTTCCTTTTCAAAGTTCTCCACATTTTTACAAACGCTTAAGGATCCAAAGTTTTAATAATTCTAAATTTCGGAAAAACTTGGAGCTTGAAAAAAATTTTAACATAAAATCAAAGGCCTCAGGGATCTTGATTTTAATTTTATTTTTTAAAACTTCATTTTAAAACTTCAGATCCACTGGAAACGCTGAAGGATCCAGAGTTTAAATAATTCTGAACTTCGGGAAAATTGGAAATTTAGGGCTGGAAAAAAATTTTTAATCTTTAATTTTGTCAATCTTTTGACTCAGGTTTTCTTCACAATAAAACAAAAATAATTTTATAGATCTAAAATTTTAATTCCATATTTTCCCGGTGATCTTCCGAAAACGCCTAAGTTCCCAAAAGTTCACGAGAAGCCTAAAGTTGTATCGGGGGAAATTCTCAGATGTTTTTTGGTAGTTCTGCCAATTTTAAAGCTTATCTAAAGTTCTTCAGAGAGTCAGCAAATCAATCCCGAAAATTTTCCAATTTCCCGGAAATAAATTAATTCACACTATGGTGGTCTTAGATTTTACAAAATACCAGTCAGCCCCCCTTTCGGAAACGAGTTTCTTCCGGCTCAAATCTCCGCGAGACGCCCAAGTGCCAGCCGTCCCTTCCTCAGCAAGCCAAGAAACGTGCCGGAGTTGCCCCCGAGACACTTCCACTCTTATTCTATTATCCTGTGCTCGTTGTTTCTGCGCGCCCAAACATGTTTTTTTCTCGCTTTCTTTCCTTTTCTCCGCCGTATCTGCAATAAAAGTTGTGTTATACGGTTGTAATTTGTATCGTTCCATTTAACTTGTGCCAAATAGCTGAGCCACCCCGCCCATCCCCCCTCTCCCCTCCCCTCCCCGCTTAACCATTTTAGCCTGTATGTTTGGTGTCAAGTGGAATGAGTTTATCTTTCCTTGCTTGCCTGCTTGCTACATCATTTCATCACCACTTCTGTGCCATCACATCGCCATGTACTTTACTCAAGAAGAATCTCAATGTGTCGTGTCGTGAAAGGATGTCGTATCTAAATTGTATACTCGCTCGCCTCTTTTGCTCACTCAATGCGATGGCATCTTTTTGTTGTGTATTATGTTATGTTATGTTGCGTGTAATAGAGAACATTGTTAAGCCGATGATGAGGTTCGCTGTGCGAAAGCGTTTTATGGGCCGACACGGGGCCGGGGCGAACGGGGAGTCGAGTTTATTTATTGATTACATCTTAATGAATTCGGTGTATCACCCACATATCTCGAGTCTGGGCGCGCAGTGCAAAAATTAATTACATTTAGGGCCCCGAAGTTGGGCTCTCGGAATGTGGGGAATGTGATTAACTAAATCATTTTAAGCAGTGAGTGGCAGATGGTGCGGAGAGGGGCACTTGTAGCGGCGAAGGAAGGGAAATTTATGTCTGTAAAATTGAGATGAAAGCGGGGAAAAGTTTGTGTGCACATGGTAATGGGAGGCACAAAGTTGAGGCGGCGTTCACTACATAAATAAACACGTTTCAGGTGTGATTTAGATTTATGACCGTGCTTGGCATTCGCTCCCAGCACGGAGCGATTCGGGGCAGGGATTATAGACAAATGAGAATCGCAGTGAAGCCGCAAAACGTTCCTTTTATGAGCTGCTCTGGCAATCAAATTTAGGGTTATTAGCTACGTCGAGTGCGGCATTAACTAATTAATCCGTGATACCTGCAGCTCTTAACCCTTCTCGGTGGCGCTTTTTTCGCTCCGTACTTTATCGGTCCTCGAATTTATGAGGATGCCAGTGTCTGCTCGACGGAGGGAAATAAATATAAATAAAACAATAAAGCTGTGTGAGTTTCCTCGTACATAAATATACATGGCCTTTTGTTCGCATGACAATAAAAAAGAGGAAATTTATATTGCCAGCGCCTGCCACCACCTCCAGCACCGCATCGACGGAGGCACTTTGAATTTTTCACCCGTGTTTTCACCTCTGCGGCTCCAAACCGGCTTTGGCGATGACGTACGGGGACGGAGTCGAAGTTTAAGCGATAGACAGACTCACCTTGAGCACGTAGATCCCCCCGATAATGGAGCCTGCAACCGCCTCATTATACAAAACCCCTAAGCTCGACGGAGGAGCTTTGCCTCTTTTGGAGTATTTTCATTATTGCCGCCTCTTCGCTCACATTTGAGGCAAACTGCTATAATATTCACGACAACAATGAAAAGGAAAATAGCTAACAGAAGCTATTTGGAATTCATGTTGTACCGCACATTAGACGGTTCACGAGATACAGCCGCAGGGAGAGGAGGTAAAAAAGCTTTTTTGCTCCTTCCCCGGGATCCCGCCGACTCTCTACACGCTTTGGCTCGATACTGGCTCGACATGGCACGGCAAAGAGAATAAAATAAAAATACATAATAACACGGGAAGAGAGTTCACTTTCTGGAAAATGTTCGAAATGGGAGGCGAAAGTGGCGGTGCGGTGCGTTGGTGGTGATGGCAGCAGCGATAAAGAGAATGTATGTTTTGTCGAGGTGATTACTGATGTGAAAATTGTTATGCCACGACGGTGGGGAGCAGATGGGTGCTTCGTCAATTGAAAAACACGTAAATGTGCAGGCGCACGTGTAGATGGAAATTTATTGCAGTTTTCCAATTTTTTAAAGTGGTTCTGTGGGTACGCGTTCAAGTGGCTCGAGCGTTCGATTTGCGTCAAGATTGATGGGGGAAATGATGCATGTGGAGAAGTTGAGTCCTCTGATTTGATTAACGTCACTTGCTCGCTTTCTACGGCAGGGATGGCAGGGAAGGAGTCTTTCAAAAACTTCGAGAAGAAGTTTCACGAGCCCCTAGGGAGTCCTATCGTTTTTTCTTATCGAGGTTCTCAGTAGTTCCCAGAGTCAATAAAATAAAATCACACCCTTTCTGGTCAAGTGGTTCCAAAATCACTGCATTGAGACGGGTCGTTTGAGAGTTACCAAGTGGTTCAACCTCAAATAAAAGCATCTTCTTAGGAAAAAAAAATGCAAAATTTGTTCACAAAATTTTGAGTCTTTTTAAAGCTTTCATATCCCATTTTAAGTCTAAAATTAAAAACTTTCAAAAGAAGAAAAAATCACGGCCTCTTCAAAGCTCCACTCCTGGCAAATTACATCCCGTTCCGCAAGCGATTTCATTTGGCAGGTTCAAAGGAAAGCGGATGGAAGAGATTTTATTTCGATTCCCGTGCCCCAGACTTTGCTTTTCATTAGGTATTACAAACTGTCTGCCGGCATGCTGAACCGCTGTTTGCTCTCTATCTCGCGACAGTGACGCGACACTCTTCGCCAGCTTCCACGGAATTTTCGCCGCTCCAGCTAACATCGTTGAGTAATGGCACATTACCGCGAACACATTATTACTTTTCTGCGGTACTAGGAAATTTATATTGTTGTACATACATGAACAGGCCTGAGCAACATTACCCAGCAGCAGCAGCAGCAGCTAAACACATTAATGGTGGTACAATGGAGCGAGCTACTACAATGTACATGAGAGATACAAGATGCAGGCATTTTCACTGCTCTGGAGAATAAATTGAAACTTAACTACAATAAACATGCTAGGTTTTACGAGTTTGTTGTGTAGAATGTTTGCGTTTTATTATCATGTGGATTAGCAACTTGCCTAATAATGATGAGCCGAAGCTGCCGCTCGGAAAACGGATAGCTAAGTGATTTGTGGTAGTTTATTTTTATTGGGAAAGTCTCTCTTGAGGCTCTTATCCTTCCTGCGAGACATAACAGTAAATAAGTCGCTGTCGGAGGGAGAGCTCCAAGACCTTGAGCGGGCGTGACGGACGACGAGTCAATATTTTATGAGATTGAGAAGCCATTTGCGTCCCCCAATCTCATAAAGGAACCCGAGCAATTCCGAAAAAAAAATTCCCTCCCGCACTGCCGGGCCGGGCCAGGCCACACAAGCCATCCTATTACATTATTATGTTACACATATTACACTTCCTTGATTCACGTCTGCCACTTTCGATCTGTCGCCTCTCTGCTTTCCATGCCGCATGCATACTCAAATAATATTCCACTTTATATGTTCATCTTGCGAAAATGCAAAGTCGTAGTCGTCAACATTTCCTTCCCAACACACATAAAATGAAATTACATTTACATATGGATGAACAAGTTGTCATGTATGCATGTGAGCCGCTCTTGAGCGTTGAGCCCAATTGTATATTCAACATATTATTCGTCTCAAGAAAATTTATATGATGATGACGACGCGCGAAAAAGAAAACGATGTGGAATTGGCACCCTCTTCCGGTGCTGGCTGCCGGCGTGGCAAGAGAAGCCCAAAATTGAATGCGAAATACGACGAAGATCATGTTTTATGATGTTACGATTATCGTGTATCAAACATAATTTTCGTGTAGTATCCGCCCATCCCGAGTTTCTCCCTCCAACGGCGTAACTGGGAGAAGAGCAGCTACCCTCCCAGCTGGTTCTCCAACTCCTAAACCTAGGAAATTTTCCCTCAAAGTCTTAAAAATTTCGTCCCAGAAGTCAAGGACCATAAAATCTCGACCTTAATAGAACCTTCAAAATGACTCCACAAGCTCCTAAAAGCTTTTAAAGCTTTTAAAAATTATGCTCAAGCTCCTGAAAATACCCAGGCTCTTTAATTGCCACTCCTCGCTCCTTCTTATGCTGCCTTGGACTCCAGAATGTCACCCCAGCCCCTAAAAATTTTTTTCCAAAATGACACCCTAGAATCCAAAAACTGCTGCCATAGACTACTGAAAATTTCAGCCGAGGGTCTCTCGCAAATTACTCTAAAATTACGCTCTAGGCTCCTGAAATTGACTAAAAATCCCTGACAATGACTCCCCAAGGCTCCTGAAAATACCACTTAGGGTCCTGAAACTACTAAGGTTATTTTAATATCACCCCTGGCTTCTTCTAATGCCGCCCTAGACTCCAAAAAATGATACCCAAGCCCCTAAAATTTCTTATCAAAATTCCTGAAAACGACACCCCAAACTCTGGCGCCCTAGCCTCCCGAAATGACTCCCCAGGTTAAAATGACAGGCCCCCCCTCGACTACGTCTCTGGTCTCCCCCCTCACTGGGGGAATAGCGCTACCAAATCAGTTTACGGAGCAGCATGAATGACATTATTTCGGTGGTGGCAGGCAGGCAGGCAGGCAAGCGAGAGGGAGCACATTACTCCGCATTAGATACGGCTTGGGTAGAGTCGTGAATATTAAATGATGGTATCTTGCATGCGTGCTCGCGCGTTCGAGGGAGAACTCCGCCAGAAAGTTTATATATCAAGTTGCAAATTGATTTGGGATCAGTTAAATTACTCTGTTGACTTTATAATGGCAATCATCGTTCTCCGCTCCCCGATATGATATTTTAATGAGCCGGCATATCTTTTTGTTCCTCCCCCAGCTCTTCTCGAGAGTTCTCGTTCGGAGCGTAATCCAAACAAATCTGCGAAAGTATGGATCCCAAACAAATACGAATTCGAATCAATAAATCTGGCTTATTCAGATGTGGCAACCCAACCCGGCTTAGGTACCTGAGGTACCTGAGAGAAGAGTGGGAGGGGGAGGAAAAGTTTAAGATACGGCGGGGAAAACATTTTTACCTTTTTCACGAACATTTTTCATCCCAATCGATTGCTTTCAATATTGCATTACAAGTTCCCAATATACCCCATCATATATCATATGCATAATCTGTTTTTAAAAAGATAGCATACTCTAGACATGTTTGCATTTTCCGTTCCTTCTCCCGCTTTTCCGACTCCCCTCGCCGTGGAAACGCTGGCAGATGAATAAAATATGTGTGTGTATCGGGAGCCTCCCACCCCCTCCGCATAACGAATCCAATATATGAAAATGTGAAGTATTGAAAAGAATATTTTATTTTGCTTTTTATCTGCTGCATGTTCATGAAAATTGAGTTATTGTGTGTGTCTGCATGAGGTTCATCAAATTTGATACTTTCCAAGATGAATGGGATCAAGGGCTCTAGTGCAACTGCAGTTCCTCGTTGAGTACCAAAATGGCGGCCAATTTAGGAGGGAAAAAATTTTTTGTGCCCACAAAATCCGGGCCCACATCGTTGAGCGGCACTCAAAAGTGCAGAGACAGGCAGGGAAAATGTTAATCTACTCGAATAACATCAACAATAAACTCAATTACCAAGATTATCATCTCACTAACAACGCGTGGAGGCGGAGAGTGAGGGAAAACAAGACAATAGAATTAAGTACATCATCCTTCTAATTTTGCCATGCACAGAGCGTACGAGCCGAGCTTGCCTGCTAAGTGCCCCGACAACTAGAAATTCGGTGTGCACATCTCTTCATCCGAGTTACTCCGAGCGTAAGTTTAAATAAAGTGAAAATCATCGCCACCCACCGCAAGCCCTTCATCACGTCTCGCAGCGAGGGAGGGGGCGGGCGTGGAAGCGAGGGGGGAGGGAGAAAAATTCTAGACTCGGTTTAAAGTAATCCAATTTGTAGCCATGGCAAATCAACGGCGCCCATTAAATGTAATCTGCAACTGGCGAAAGCTCAATGAATCGGACACACCTAGCGCAAAAGCAGTTAAGTCAGTCAACACTGCTCGGTGGCGGTGGCTGCAAACTGCTCTTTCCACTTGATTACCTCGTATCAGGGGCGTCTCTGGCTGTGTTGAAAAAAGATTGGCTCTTATTTCGGGGGACTGGGAAAATTCCTGACGTCGTTGTGGAGCCAAAAGTGTAATGTAGACTAAAATTTTTAGAAGGTGGTGGTAGAATCAAATCAGTCTCTGGCTTTGTTGAAAAAATAATTGCTCCTATTTCGGGGGCCTCTTAAAATTCCTAAGATTATTGTGGAGCCAAAAAATTTTTAAAGTGGAGGAAAAGATGTATTTTAGACTAAAATTTTTAGGAGATGGTGGTATCGAGCTTTGTGTGTTGAATCTCAATCTAAAAGAATAAAAAAAAATTTAAGCCTTTTGAAGCCCTTCACGTCTAAGGAACAGGAGCCAAAAGCCGTCAAATATCTAAGAATCCCCTGAATTCAAAATTTTCCTGAACCCTAAAATCAGAACACCTCTGGAACGCCCCTGACAACCCCCCTCCCGCCATCCCTGGCACCACTTACAACTTCATCGTTGCTAAGCTCCGTCTATTTTGCTTTACGAGCATCATGCTCGTCCTCATCCCGATGCACATCCCATTTCGTACGCCAGGATTGCTCGGCACTACATTAAAGTACGTATTCTTCATCCGAGGCGCATCTCGCTTTTGTGCTCGTGTCTCATCTCCCCGTACATATGGTGGGTAAAGTGGTTCGTACACGGATGCACCTCAATGAGAACTGTGAAAATGTGGAAAGCGACGGAAATTCCATGAAGCACTAACGAATGAAAAGAAGATGTAATGCTCCACTCGGATTTGCAACCCGGTTTTGATAAACAAGAATTACGAGCTTGCAGATGTGGATGGGGGAAACATCAACATGGCATCCTCGCATGTATCTTGCGGATTTCGGCAGAGAAACACACATTTTATCAATATCATGATCATTTATGTTTGCTCGGCAGCCTCGGCTGTTTGCAGAGTTCAATCGCTTCTGATTGGAAAATAGGTTTGGGGTTAAGGGCCGCCTGTTGCCTCTCTCTCGGAGTTCGGAGCCTGTTGCCGCCTCCCCTTGATTCAATTAGGCCCCATTAGGGGCGCTATTTTCGAAAAGCAACCCCTAATTCGACTCTAATCGAGTTATTGAGATTGATTTAAATTTTTATGAAAGCACGGCCAACCCCTAGTTTTGTATATGCTAATGTTGGATAAATTGATTATCATATAAAGCGCAACATCAACACAAAAAGTACGGCTGGATTCGTGAGGAGGGAAGGAGAGCACAAAAGGAAACGCCGAGGACGAGGGTGAAGAACTTTGTTCAAACTTTGGTTCACTTTACTGTTATCACCTCCAACAATTTTCCCTCTCCCCGAGCTTCCTCCGTGTGCCAGCACGAGGAAGAAAAATTAAATGATAATGAATGTAAAATCGGAAACACCAACATGTTGGCGGGAACGGGGGAGGAGGGAGAGCAACAATGCCAGCGATATTATTGTTATTAAAAGCGAGCGGGGGAGTGTTAAGTACACACAAAAGAGAAAAAGAGGAAAATGAAAAATGGAATTTTCCCATACCGCGCCACCCGCCTCCCCCCGGCACCGTTTCACGGCTGCACTCCGTGCCCTCAGAAGTGTATTTCCAAGATTATTATTATTCCGTTTAAAATACACTCTCCCGCTCCCGCTCGTCTACCTTAATAACATCATAACAGAATGTGAGCGCACGGAGCGGCTGTCTTTAGGCGGGGTGGCTCTCCAATTACCTTTATCCCTTATCTCGAATCAGTTTAAAGCTTTGAAATTTTTACAAGTGATCCTAGTATTTTATTTGAGCCCCTTTTTTATTAAGATTTTTAAGTTGTTAAGAAATTAATGTTTTCTTTAAAAATTAAAGAAAATGACCTTATTTTCAAAATTTCAAAGCTTAGAAAAAATTCTCTTAAAAAGCCCTTTTTTAGTTCTAAAAATTTTTTTATTCGTTCAACAAAATTACTTTTAAACCAATTTTTTAACCAAATTCTTTTCTTTGACCTTTGTTAATTTTCCAGAAGAGTTTGAAGATGCTTGGGGTCAAATTAAAATTCTGTGAACAAATTTTAACGACCCTCAAGAGATTTAAAAAATTATTCAAGTCTGTAAGAACAACATTCTTGCCTTTAATATGTGGGAAAATTAAAAATATTAAATGTTAAAGATGTTCAAAATTCCTAAAAATACAATTGAAAGGTGTTTTTGCCTTCAAAAATGCTTAGGATTAAACAAAAATTCTGTGAAAATGTTTTAACGACGTTCAACGGATTTAACAATTTTTGAACAGTCTATTAGAACTATATTTTTGCCTAAAAAATGTAAAATATGTTCAAAAAATCATTTTAAAAAACAAACGAAAGGTGGGTTTGCCTTCAAAAACGCCATGGGAAGGAAAATCTGTGCCCCAGGAAAGCCAAAAGAGGCTTCATGCCACCAATCCCTCCAAAGCCGAAAAGCTAGCTGGTGGCAGCTCCGATGCAGGAGCAAGCCGTCGTGTTAAGGCTGGGAATGTCGACTGAAAAATGTGTATTACGTGTGTTCGCCGCCGGTATTGAGCGTGAGACTCGTGGGGACGAAGGAAGTGAGCTGTTTTAAGGGTGGGCGCGCGGCTTTAGCATGTTATGCGGTGTGCTGGCGGTGTGGCGGCAAGCTGTTGTGCTTCTCCCGAGAATTCGGGCGGAAAGGGGTGCCTCCCGTGAGCCGCAGAGAGGGTGGCGTGGATTTTTTTCCTCTCCTGCACGATTTTGTACACTCAAATCGACGTCGTCGACACACAAGTACGGGGAGTCATCATCGCTCCGTCGTCAATTTGAACATGCGTTTAGCTATAATAGCTTCCAAAGTGGCCGAGGGAAGACGGGGGGTGGGGTCGGGCGATGGAAGTGGGTGGCTGCCGTATCCAGCGCGCAGCTGTACGGGCTTTTGAAAAATATGTAGGATATTATGCCTGTTAAAATACTACTGGTAATGCTTAACATACATTGGCGCGTATAAAATACAAGTGTAGGTAAATGCATGTTATTATGATAGAGCTGCTGCCGCTGTCGCCTTTCTTTTCAGCCGACGCTCGCCCCAAGAATGAGCGGAATCCGGGGAGAATGTAAAGTGTGAGCACTTTTTCGCATTCACCCGTAGTTGTTGTTGTTGTTGTGAGTATTATTATGATGCGGTGGTGGCGCTCGAGAATGTGTGACTGTGACTAGAGCTGTCTGCGGCGCGCTGGAGAAGGATGGGTGTGCATGAAACGAGGGTGCATATGTGCTCTCTCGCGTACGGGAGGGTATAATGGCAAACGAGGTGGATAACATGTAAAAGCAGAGTGTGGAAGTTATTCAATATAAGGGTGAGATAATTTTTTGTCATGTCGCTACTTGTGTGCGTGCTCGGATGTCATATTTTTCTCACATTATTGGTACTCTTTTATGAGGCCGCAGTGCTGCCGAACAGGGTTGCCGTATGCCAAAAATCCAAATTTAAGGTCCGAAGGAGTCTCCTGCAGATGCAGAGAAGAGCAGCATAAAGCAGAGGTACCGCTGACTAAACGATTACATGATACATAGCCTGTTTGATTCATTCATGGACTCACGGTGTAGCAGCTGAGCTGCGCGTGAGGGGTAAACTTTACAACGATATGGAGAGCGGAGAGCACGTCTGTCTATAGAGCCGGCGTGGTGTGCGAGAAATGTTATGTTGGTGGCGTTTGTGAACATAACACATTTCACAGTTTGCTCTTCTCTTTCGCCGAATCCACTTTGTATCTCCTCTCGCTTTGCATTTGTGTACCAACAACGACCGCAAACAGAGGAACTTTTGTGACGAAGGTCTGGTAATTTCTGCAATTAAAAGGAGCTCGCTATCTCCACGGTGGCGACCCGACATCATTTTGGATACAGTGAAGTGATTATTATTATTATTGCCCCCGACTTTCGGGTGTGAGCGGAAAATTGTTCAGCATTAATTCAACATCATCAAAAGCGTGTTTGGTACTCATGTACCGGTCGATTGAGTGAAACCGAGTGCGCGTTTAGTGGAAGCAAATTGATTATTTAATTAAGTTTTAACGACGGCAGAAACAATAAAAATAACGTAATTGAAAATTGAGATTTCAGTAGTGTCACCGATAAATGAACCGTGAAATCCACTCTGCGCGAATGAAATTATTATCACGCGTACGAACACTTATAAATTAATACTCGTTGCGTATGCGGTGAATAAATTGGTGAATAAATTGATTGATAAATGTTATTGGAGAGTGCGTTATAAATTAATGAATGGTGCTCCGGAAAGCGAAGTGAGAGCCCGGATTATCTGATCGAGTTCCGCGCGCATCCAAATCTTTCACAACCGCGGCAGCAGCAACAGAATCACCATTCACAACAACAACGGCAAATACAAATTGGCACCAACCATGACGGCCAATTTGAAGGTATTAAATGTAATGTGAAAAGTTTATTATTGCTTTCATCTCGTGCCCCTGAAGATGCGCGTCTCTTTGATTGAACAACACTGATAGACTGCTTTCTACTCCGCTAATTGCGCTAATTGACTGTGCGTCTGATTGCCTGCAACGTCGTCATCGTACAGTTGGCCCAATTACGCGAGTCAATTGGCAACTTTGAAAGCTGAGCGGGTTTGGCATGTGCCGGCCGTGCGAGTGTCGGATTACTTGTTTGGAGCCTCATTTGAATAATCACGCTGGGATGTCAATTCGAGAATTGACTGATGACGGGAAGACTTACCTGGAGTGTTCCTGATCCCCTTGTCAGTTTTGAAAGATCTTATTACTTTTTTTTGTGTGTGAAATCAGGGATGGAGTGGGGAGGGGCAGGTTTTTGAACTGTGAATCGGGTTTCTGGACTTTGAATTGGTTTTTGAGCCCTGTTTTAATTTTTTCAAGCTCTATTTTGGCTTTTAAATAGGCTTTTGAACTGTTTGTTCTTAAGAAAATATAGGTTTTTATAACTTTTATCGGTTTTTGAGCCCTAGAAAAAATCCCTCCACAACCTAAATTTTGAATTTAATATTTTTACTAATTTTTTAACTCCAAACCCAAAGAGTCCTTAATGGATTGAATCCCTTGAAACCGGTTTTTGACCTCTATTTATGACCTTTATAGACTTTCGAGAGATTTAAGTCCCTAAAAATTGGTTTTCGAAGTCTAATTTGTTACTTCTCTGGTCCTTCAAGCCGTTAAAATTCAAATAACCCAACTCTACACCGGCCACTGGACCAGTTCCAAGGCTTCTGCTGATGTTTCGCGGAATCTGTAGTGATTGGCGAATTAATGGTTCATCAAAATATTTATTCGAGAGCACGTGTGTGAAATTCGTCGGAAAAATTTTGTGAAAATTTAATTTTCATTTGATCAGGTCTGCATGTGCGATTGCACCGGATGCAAAAATAATATTTGCTCACTCGCTGATGCATAAGTGCTGTGTGTTATTGGCGATTTGTGTTTATTTAATTACCCGTATATTATCACTAATTATATTGCATGTGCATAGCAATATGGGATAATTTGCACTTTCTCGACGACGAGACGCGACTTTGCGGCAGGAACAATATGAATGTTGACGGGAGGAAGAGAGTCGAGATTGTAACATGTTTGCCGCTAATTAGCTCACTGACGTCCCTAATTATGTGAATCATAAACGCATTGGCACTTAATTAAATTGTTTACGTCGTGGTCGGCATTCCTCGACCCGGGGTCGTGAAGTTGCAATTAATCCTCTGAGAGAGAGAGAGACGACTGACGGACATCTCAATGCGCCGAGAATCCCGCTGCTCGAGAGGTGTAAATGTGCCATAAATCATATCAATGTTGTCGGCTGTAAACAGCATTAGCGGCCACAAAGATGTGCTCATAAGAGATATTAAAAGAGGTTAATTTAATTTTTCCCTTTCTGCGCACTGCTTTATTACGGCCATTTGCCAAACGTGTAATCTGTGAATAATTTAGCGGAGGACGGAGAGACGGGGAATCGGAATGAAAGAAAAGATTACAACAAGAAGTCGAGGAGTGCACAAAAAATAAACCTTTTACTTGATTTATTTACTTAATTTTCTCCGCCTCAGCTTATATTCACGGTGTGTGCGCGAGAACTCCGCCATAAATTTGTAAATGTGTGTACACGACACGGCTCTGGCTCGGTCTCGAGCGCTCGGTGTCGGAGTCGGTGTCGGTGTCGGAGTCGGGGAGGGAAAAAAAAGTCCCAAGATGCGGCGCAGCAAAAAAGCATAAAGGAGTGTAAGAGTCTCGCAGACACGATATAACTCCGAGTGCGCACTTACGTTGCATAAGAATGACGACGACGACGGAGATGAAGACGACAACAAAAGCTGCATGTACAAGCTCTTCGCCCTGTTCTCGTACGGGACGGAGGCATGCGAGCGTGAAGAAATGTATTGCAATTGCAGCTTCTTTCTTTTATTACTCGTTCAGATCCACTTTGCTCCCCGGCTAGCTGCTCTTGTGCCATTCTCCGGCGTTGTGGGGTTTACAGGGGTGGACCAACAGGTCTAAAACCGCACTCGAGTCTTTGTCAATAATTTAGATTTGAGGGGAGATTTTATTGACGTCCTTTAGAACGGGCTATGATCTATATTTTTGCAGTTAACCGTCAGAAAGTTACAACAAAAACACGAGTAAAAATTTTGGGTAGCCCTAGCTCCTTTTCCTAAGAAGAAAGGGTCATAGTGTTCTTCCATGATTTGTTAGTTTTGATGTCAGCTACAACATACTAAAATTTCAGCTCAATCGAATCAGGTACAAAAAACTTTCCCTAAGAAGAAGTTGATTAGCTTTTTGACCCTCTAAAACAAAAACACGAGTAACAACTTTGGGTAGCCCTATCTCCTCTCCCTTAGAAGATAGGGTCGTAGTGATGTTGCATGATTTGTTAGTTTTGATGTCAGCTACAACATACTAAAATTTTAGCTCAATCGAATCAGGCATAAAAAACTTTTCCTAGAAGAAGTTGAAGCACCGCCAATTTATTTAAGAAGTTAAGTCACTTTTCTAAAAATCAGTGGTCGTCAGAGGGTTAACAGAACTCGCCACAGTTCAGTAATTGACCCATAAGGCCTCTCTGGTCCCCCCGAGACCACTGAAGCCGGCGATTCCGCAGTCCGTGAAGTTGTTTGCGAAGATGTTTACAAGCGGGGAGCGAAAACAAGCGAGCATTTGGCATTGCATGCGCAGAAAAAGACATATTGATGTAAACTAGGTAATCACGTATGAATGAATGAATGAATGGAAGCGTGACTGAAATAAGACGGAGCGGGCTGGCCTGAGTTGGACCAGAAGCCATATTGGCCATGCATGAAGCTAAAGTCGTAAATATCACATTTCTCAATACTTTCCTCCTCTCCTCCTCATTGTTATTTCTGCAAGCGAATCTTCAGCAACACTTGGCTCCATGTTGTTGTATTTGATGCCCCACGGCACAATTTGCGCTCTCTCTTGCCAAGCCATGCCTTACTTGAGATCGCAAATGTTAATTTAATTTTTTATTACCATTTTTATTTATTCTTCTTTCTCTCTTTCTTCCATTGCAGGGACCACCACCTCAGGGTCCATTAAAATTCACAATTGCCGACACATTAGAAAGGATTAAGGAGGAATTTAATTTTCTGCAAGCACAATACCATACGTAAGTATAAGCATTTGTAGTTTAAAAAGTAATTACGTGTGTCGTCTTGAGCGCAACTGGAGCCCCTTAATTAATGGCAAGGGGGGAAAAAGTTTTCCGCACCTGGAAGTGCACCCCATGTTTGCCGACTGTCACCCCTGAGCTCAAGCTCTCCTCCAAGAAGCGCAGTAACGAGAGGGTAGACAAAGTGGAACGCAAATAAACAACCATCAGCGACATAAACAGTAGTTGGAAATGTTTTAAACTTTTTATGTATTTGCCATAGTTTCTCCCACTTGTCGCTCGTCTTGCGCCAGCTTTGCCCACTCGTGTATGTTAAATGCCTCCGGTGCTGCTCACTGACTCGCTCATCAGTGAAGGAGTGAACTTGTGCTGCTCAGTTTTTGCTGTTTCAAACGGAAGATTCCGGGAAATTCACACAAGGGAGAATACAGTACGGCCAAACGTTCCAGAGACGGACTAGAATTCATTTTTGAAAAAAGATTCCAGGAAATTTTCTTTAAAAAACTTTTCCATCGGTCTGGACTCTGCTAGAAAATTATTATCTACGAGAAAATGGTTTTTAAAAAATGCCTGTCGGTCAAAACTGTTTTTTTCGTTTGCCAAAAATATTTTTTTAGGGAAAAACGCCTTTTAAAAATGTCCGTCGGTCTGAATGTTTCCTTAAAACCCCTATTTGTTGTCCCAGAAAAAAAATTTCGAGAAAAAAGCCTTCCCTCGGTCTGCATGAAAGTCTTTTGAAAGACAAAAAAGCCCTTTTAAAAATGTCCGTCGGTCTAAAAGCGAACGAAACGGGGTCCTGCTCGCTTAATGATGATATTCTGGTGGCACATACTGCAGCAGAGTCGGTAGTGGCGGCGCAACTGAATTTATTTGTTTTGGTCACGTGATCTAAATGTGCGATAATGCTTAATAAAATAGTTTTGGTCCGAGACGTGTAGCGAGAGAGAGAGAAAGAGACGCACGTGACGCGCATCCCAAGGTTCAGCCAGCGGCATATGGTCTGCTGCGATTCCGAGATTATAATCTAATCATAGCAGCTTGGCTACAGAGACTCCGGCGAGAGAGTGTGTGCGTCCCAAATTGATTAGATGATGATGATGAACACCGAATTTCCCTCAATTAGCTTTCATTTGTCGCATGTCCGTCCCCCTCTTAATTGCCGAGACTCGGCGAGTTGCTGTTGTTGTTGTTGCTGGAAATGTCAAGTACTATCGTAAAATACATTTTACACTCGACTGCACACCAATAACTCTCAGCGTTCCTCATTGTTAGCGCGATTTCAATTGAAATCTCAGAGCATGTATTCTCTGGTCTGGGATAAAAATGAGTGGCGGCGAATTTGACGGTTCGTCCACGCAACCAACGAAGCGTCGCTTCTAAATTGCATGTAATTCTCACATCTGACTGAGCACACCAACTTCTTTTTTTTCCCTTCGAGCTGCGAGCTGCGCGCTTCTGTGTGTGTGAGAGTGTGTGTGTATCGTCAAAAGATCCCATAAAAATTTCATCCGCATGGTGTGAGGGAAGAGGAACAGTGAGAGAGCGCAGTAGCGCCAACAACAATAAAATTGCATATGAAGTCAAATAATAAAGCAAACACAGCATGTTGTCCCCTGACAGCCGTTTACAAACGTGAGTAGAGAGCATGTAAAATATTCCCTGGTTGTTGAACAATGCTCATATTTGGCCATCGTGTAGCTGAAGGGAAAGATTTTTTCCCGACCAAGCGCGCATTTTTTGCTCCCGGAGACGAAGCGCGAGGCGAAGTCTCGGAGCAGACGAGGAGCGACAAAAAATGTTTTTAATATTATTGTTATGTACTTAACTTTGTCTTTCTTCCTCTCCCGTTTATTCATGCCATTTGCAGCGATTTATTAATATGTTATGTGTTTCGTGATATGGGATTGTCACAGTATGGAGACGGCTATAATGGCATTATGATTGTCGCTCAGGATACATACATTTTGCTCACTTTTTGTCACGACTCGTTTTTTTGCAATTTGTAAACTTTCAATGGAATCGCGAACATGAATTATGGAGGAGCGGTTGTTGGCCTAGGCCGTGACAAATTCCTCTTTTCCCTCTGCCCGACGACTCGATCGATTTTTCAGCTTTCATCTCCAAAAATGAAATGACTTTCCGGACCTCAAAACTCCAATTTTTCGGAGATAAATTATAGATTGAAGGTCTTTTTAGCAACAAAAGTGACCAAAAATCCACTCAGCATATTCAAATAAATTTTTCATGACCTTCAAAACTCTTTTTATGGGTCTCTTGAAACCCCCAAAATTGACAAGAATATTTTTTATGACCTTCAGGACCTTAAGGGCTCATTTCCGGGACTTATTTTTGGACTTCAAGTACTTTTAAGAATCCAAACCTCTAAAAAAATCCACTTGAGAAAATTCCAGTACCTGAATCTGATAGCAATTCAAGGTCTAAAACTACTTTTGTCGGTATTCCAATGGATTCAATACCTCTCAAGAATCTTGGAACATTCCTGGAAACCCCCAAGATAAGCCAAGACGTCATCGTGCGGAGAACAAGAAGGCAATTAAGTTAAGCACATTATCCGGTTTGCAGCTCTCACCAAAGAGCTCCTCCCAGACGCCGAAGCAGGCTAATTTGAGTAATTATAATAATCTAATACTAATCACAATTGAACAATAATTCAATTACCGATCTGCAAGCAAGTCAAGCTGCTGTGCGAGCAAACGTAATCTGGCCTTAATAAAATCATTTAAATCTAATTCGTTTGACATATCATAAATTAGTGTCAATTTGAACACAGTTCTGCACCTCAATTATCTAGCGTGCACTCGAGTTGGCAGCCGGGCGAGATACTGCCGAGGTGTGGCTGCCTTGCAAGCTGAATAAACATGAAGCTGGGTTACGTGTCGGGCAGCTCCGTTACTATTTGCATAAATATTGCAAAAATGTAAATGGCTGCTTTTCAATTAATCAACGAGCGAAAGAGCGTGAGTGGCCGCGAATTCCTCCGAACAGGGCCCGGGCCAGTGTCGACAGTCGGTAGCGCCAAGCCGAGTCGCGCTCTTAAATGAACCACATAAATGCACAATTTAACAAAGTTTACAACAACATAATTTATGTTTAACGCATGCACACTGAATATTAAGTGTGCACTCACACAGCACATTATTATTCCCGGCATTGTGCCGCAGCGCGACCGGCGACGACGGCAGACTATTTAAAATGGGAAAGGAAATTAAAAAAATAAATGCTCGCTCGCTCGCTCGCCCTATCGAGATGCTGCCGAATGCGCATTAAAATTGTCATAAGCGCTCATTAATTCTTTCCGCTCGGCTGCATCGTAAATGAAGATGATCAGCTACTGATCTCGCCCATGAATTCATTTCACAGCCATTCATCAGCGCGGTGCCAGCGACGGCTCATTTTAATAATGGTTACATTATAAAATAATAAAGTCATAATCATTAACCCGCGCGCATTATCGTGGATATGTGAGTGCACACAATGGTCCGTTTGTGCTGTCTCACTGATTGCTCCGCGATACCGAGTCCCGACCTGCTGTTTTGATACGCGAGACTGTATGTTTACAAAATGTGCATTTGCATAAATTATGGCTTGGCGCGGCCCAGCAGCTTATCAGTGATGCCTAGCTGGCTATAATTATTTAATTAATCAACTTGATTCATGAACTTAAAATGATCGGTTGGGGGCGTGTAATTCGATGATGGTAATGCACTGAGCTGTTTATTTGAAAGCCGTTTAGAGGAATTGAGTTGCAATAATTAACGCTAATTCTGGATGAGTAATTAAGTGTTCCTGCGGAAGTGCTTAATACCTTTGAGCATTAAAGGGGCTCTTGACTGTCACTAAGGGGTTTGAGCGCTTCTGAACACAGCTAGGCTCAAATGAGGTCTTTTACTAAAATTTTTTAACGAAAGTTTTCGAGGAAAAAATACTAAAACTTCTCGAATTGAGCTACTTTTAAACCTAGTGGATTGGAAAAAAATGATGATATGACAAATGTATACCCTCGAAAATTATTCTTCAACTGGGACAACTTAAGCTCAAAAAATCTTAAATAAATTAAGAAATCTGGAAAATGTACAATTATGGGGTCTTTTGGGTAAATCGCCAATCGCCAAAATACCGAGAACTTCCTCAGAAAAGGTCCGAAAAAATGTATATCTACGTCAATAAATTTTGGGTCAGAATAGGACCTTCGGAATCTTCGTGACCCTTGACTCTCAGTACAATCAATAAATTAAAAAGAGTAAAGCTTTTAAAAAAAACTGCATTGAGTTTTTCGTCTTGCCCCCAGCCAACAAATTCGCTGATCCCTCCTGGAACGACTAAGATTCAAAATAGACTAAGTGGTATGAAAAAAACACGAGTCACGGCACTGAAAAAGGTGACAATCTCCCGCGTCAGAAGTCAGAAGCAGAAACATTGTATCGGATGCCACATGTTTGTTTCAGAAATGGTCAATTAAGCAAGAGGAGCCAGGCAGCACGAAAAGCGTCGCGAACGAGCAATAACGTGAAATAATAATAATGTGAATGCATGTAGAGTAGAGAAGAAAATACAATAGATAATGATCCGCGATGCATCAGAGGAGCTGTTGCGTAGGCAGAATGTTCTGCAAATTGCGCAATTCACGTATCTTATTCACTTACATCCTCAACGGTGTTTTATTTATTGAGCCCTTTTAACAAAGTGCAATTTTCTTCGTCTGCTCCGTGTCTGTGTCCACAATGTAGAGTGTGGGCTGGCGTTGTAGTGGCATGAAAATTTTATTTGAGGCGAGCAGGCGAGAGTGAGGAGTCGTCGAGCTCAGGCCGTGGCAGCCATGCATAATGTGTAATTCATTAAATTATTAATGTAATAAATTTTCCGGGGGATCGTAATTGGCCATTATGTGTGAATTTGAGTGCGGTAATGAGCTTCCCCGTTGTATGCAATTACGATGATGATATGTGCGTTGTGGATTAAATGATTTTGATTTTTTTTCTTTTCCTTGCAGACTCAAAATGGAATGCGAGAAGCTAGCGTCGGAGAAGACGGAGATGCAGCGGCATTACGTAATGGTAAGTACTGATTTCAAATCGTTTTATTTATGGCAGCTGTTGGACAAAGTGAGGGCGGGCCGCCCGGAACAAGTAAACAAATAAGTCAGGGATGGGTGTGAAGGGGCTGGCTTTAATATTTTGAAAAATAATTTTGACATGATGAAAACCAAAATTTTCAAGATGGTGGAAAATCCACAATGGCGTCCCCTAAAATTTTTTTAGCCCTAAGAAATAATCGAAAATCTGAAAACGACCTATTTAAAAAATAATATAGCTTTGCGCATGTTTCAAAATGGCAAAAACCTCAAAATGGCAATCCTTTGAACTAAATAAACTGTAGAGGTCTTGTGGTCACAATTGAGGCTTTGGGGTCACCCCTGACATTTATTAAAGTTATTAAATTCGTTACAAGCTCGGCCGTCCTGCATTAATGAAGATAATGTGAAAGCATGTCGCGAGTTGTGACTTCTGACGATTATTATTGCTATTGCTGCTATTGAGCACAGCGTCCAATTGAGGCGAGTATAAATTGGAAGTGGGCTGAAGAAGTGATTCACAAGAAATGCGGCGGAGGAGAGGGAAAAGAGAAACAGCAATAACAATATAGCAGTGTGATTACAATATTCGTGGTGATTGAATTGATTATTGAATAATGAAGGCAGGGAGTTGGATGGAGAGATGATATTTGTCATTTTAACAACGTAATTTATGCTTCCTATAAATATAACGACTCGATGACAAGTAGGCTCGGAGAAGTAGAGGCAATCTGCTCCGATTGATTCATTCATTTGTAAATCAATTTGGTCTTAATTAACTATTTATGTTTTGAATGTGTTCTCCTCTCTCCTATTTGCCGTTTACATACAGCCTTATTTGTTTCCCTATCTGGATTACGGCTTTGTTTATGCATATCTGTATAAATTGGATGGCTTTCAATGGAGCCCGAGATTTCTCTCTCTCCCTTTGTTGTTTGCGGAGGGCAATTTGGCTCAGGAATTCGCAGTCTGGCCATTTTTGGGAGCCCAGACCTCACGAAAACGACACACCGTACACGGAGTTTATTACCACTACTGCAATAATGCCTTTTGCATGTTCCCATGCGGCCCCGTCAGTGTTTATTAGCCTCGCTTCGTGTCCCGGCTTCATCAATTCTGCCCGTTGTAATTACGTTATTGACGTATTGTGGTAGCGCTAAACGTCGTGGAATGGGGTTAAGACGCGGTGTGTGATATGGATCAACTTACGCCGAGATGATACTTCAGCATGACGCTCGAAACGGGAGAAGAGCCTCTAAATCTCTTTATTATTGCCTTATCATCATCTTGTGTACTCTTCTTTCGTATTCCTCCTTTTGTGCTGCTCCACCTCTTGATCACATCACACGCAATTCAGAGAGTTCAATGAACACTTTGAAATTCCCATCGTCATTTCATACGTCTTGCGCGCGAGCTCGAGCTCACAATGTGTACAACAAATATAAGCCACTTAATCATTCATCATTTTAACGCACCGCACCGCACCGCGTTTCGCTTTTCCCAAAGACTGCCAAGCCACGAACGCGCGCATACATAAAATTCACACTCGAAACACGTTTGCTTGATTAGCACCATTCAACAAGTTTTGTTGGTAAGCCTGAGAGTTGTTGAGCCCCCATACCTGGGCTAGCCGGCCACATGCAGTACTCTTCCAATTTGCTTCTCTAAGGGTCTCTCAAGGAGTCCTTCAAAGAAATGCAGGATGGCTTTTTTTGAGTTCTCTGGGAGATTTTGTTAGGTTCCCTAAATAGTCTTTAAAAAAAGAATTCTGATCAGTTTTTCTAGAGTCTTCTGGAGGACCTTCAGAGGGTCCCTTAGAAACTCTTGATGGCTTTATTTTTGGGGTTTTCTAAGAGATGTTTTTGAGGTCCCTAGACAGTCCCTAAAAAAAATCCGATTGATTTTCCTGAGGCCTTCTAAAGTGCCTTGAGAGAGTTCCCTAGAAATCCTTCATGGCCTTGTTTTTGGTTTTTTTTTTTGGAAATTTTGCAGCAAGACTCCGGGATCTTCTGAAGGGCTTCCTTTAGAGAAGGGTTTGAGGTTTCATTTGAGGGTTTTCTGGGCGATTTTCCAAAGGTCAAAAAGCCTTGAGAGGGTTCTTTAACCCTGTGAGGACTTTTGAAGGTCATTTGAGCCAACTCCTCTTATTAAAAAAAAAGTTCCAGCGTTCCATTTTCGTCTCCTTAAACTTCTGAAAGCCCATGATTGCAAAAAAAAAAAAAGAATAGACAAGAGGGGGAGATAAAAAGCTCTTGAAATTCTTTCCGCAGCCGAGAGTTTGAATTGCGGTGAGTCGCTCCGGTGGTGCACCACAACAAAGAGGCAATAAATTGAAAAGATGATTGAAGTTTTGATGCACTAGAGCGGATTGCAATACAACGTCAGATCCCATCTCGGGTCCCCCCTTCAGAGCAATCATTATTTTATTGATGATGCTACTCACTTTGGTCTGACGGGTACGGGTCGACTGACTACGCCACATTATACCGCAGAGTAATATTCAAACGGACAAATGGATGTCCTCATGGCGGCTTCCAACAAGGCTAATGGCATGTAATTAATTAACAACTGCCAGCAAGTTCAACATTGTTGCCGTACACTACGGAGATATAGTTGCGCCGTCATCATCAAACCAACCAACATCCACTCAGTTCAATTTAATTTTATTGTATTATCGTCATCTACGTCGACGTCGTCGTGAACATGAAAGCAATAATAATGTAATGGTATTATAACGTTAAATTGAATAAAGCAGCAAGACGCAGCGAGCAAATTTACGTATTGTTCGAGTGCGAGCCTGGGAGAGAGCCACGGTCAGAGCCAGAAGAGTGGATGAGGAGGAGGAGGAAGAAGAGGTATCAAGAGAATATCAATAATCACAGCTTGCCTGCCCCGCTCTCGCAAAGTGTAGCGCAAAGAAACAACATAATCAAAGATATTCATTAGCCCCACAATATTATGAAGCAATGAAGCATGAAGATACGGCGTGGTGTAGCATGGCACATAAATATAGACCTCCAGACCCCAAAAGTGCTCAACTGGATGCCTTGCCGGGCTGCTTATGGTTATGGCATCGCCGTCGTCGTAAAAATATAATGTAATGCTTAATAAAAAATATAAAAAAGCAATAAAGAAAACACACATTAAGCGAGATGGCGCGCGAAGAGGAAAAAAGCGTAATCTCCAGAGAGACTACCAACGCGCTGCAACGGTTTAAAATGATTATTACGTGTAATGAAAGAGTGTTTTTATCTCCTCATGCTCTTCGTCGTCATCGTCATGTACGGAGCCGTGCATTAATATTGATTTCGATCAGCGAGATCGTATTTGTAACACTTTATGGAGCGTTGGAGAGCGACTGAGCCTCGATAAATTGAATGGCATCTAATTATAATGTGGAAGGAATTTTTCATTTCATTTCATTTCATTTCATTTTATTTGCAAATCGCCTCTGTATCCATTCCTACTATCTCCAAACAATCTTGCGACCTGCTGCCGCTCCAGTGGCTGTTGCCCTTTAAGGAGTCGGCTATCTCAATTATAATCTGTAACACTAACTAAAAAAAAAAAATATATCTCAACAATAGAAAAATGTGCAGTGATGTGAAGTGAATAAAAGGAGCCAATTGAGAGGTGATGAATGGAGTATGGAGAGGGGGGTTCGCCATCAGTCTCTCACTCTGCCGCAGTCAAGAGCCTCCTCAAAAACAAAATAAATAAAAACAAAAAAACTTTAATGATGTTAAAAATTAATCTGGGCTTCCCCGAACGAACATTTTGACATATTTGGCTTGCTTATTTTTTCTACGTTATATTTGTCTTATGATGTTAATCTTGGGTCTAAAAGTATTATTTTCTTATTATTTTTTCGCATAATATGAATAAGAAAATTTTTCCAATAATCAATACTCAATGAATCATAAGGCTCCAATTTCTCCTCATTAATATTTTGGGCTATGATCGACTTATTTTTTTTTTTATTTTTTCACGTAACATGAAAAAGAAAAATAACGACATATCTAGTCTCAATTTTTCAAAATAGCATAATTAAATCTCTTATTGAAGAAAGAATACTTCTCTGTCTCTTGGGCTATAATCAACGGCGAATCAAACACTAAAAGTTAATATTTTGTTTATTTTGCCTATTTATGTTATTACTTGTAATATTGAGAGACGGACAAAGAAACCAAACGGAGGCTCTCGAGGCTCGAAACAGCAAGTAATGCTCCACCGATGGAGGAGATGGGAGCAGCAAAAAGCAAGTGTGTGTACGTTGTAAAGGTGATAGCCAATTAATGTCAATTTATAAACAAGCAACGGCGAGCAGGCAAGCGAGCCATGTACACATATAATAATGTTTTAATGTTGTGCATGAGCATGTCGTTTTTATCGCATTCCTCGTCATCGTGTTTTATATTTTTTGTGCTTCTTCTCTTCCTTCTTTTCACCTACGCTTCGCTCTCTGCGCAATAATTATCGTTAACATTTCATTTTTAATTAATTAACCTGGCTCTTTTTAGTGCCATCGCCATGCCAGGCCGTGCTCGGGAGTGTTTACGGTAACTGACAAATTCCAATGAATATTATTATCGTCATCGTCGTGTTATTGTTGGCGTGAGGGGAGAGACCACCTGAAACTGCATTGGGGAGATGCTATTAGAGTAATGAAGAGGTTGGGGGTGGAATCAATGAAAGATTGGAGACAAGAATAGGAAGATTTGGAATTTATGGGGTCGGGGAAAATTACAGACTAATGCTGGCACTGGTGCAATTAATATGTAATTTGTTTGTGCATGTGGCAGGGAGCCCAATATGACAGTCATCTCCGACCACAGTCCAACAAGTTTGGCAAATATATGCTGTGCTAAACTAAATGAAAATTGATTGTTGTTTATATGTCATGCTGCAATTGGAGGACGATTAGATGCTCAGAACTCGCTCGCACTCGCACACGGCACAGCACTGCCTCATTGGCTTAATTGGACGGCAGGCAAGTTTAAATATGTACGGCTCTGCTGTAGATGGATTTGCGCCGAAATTGAATATTGACTATGCATTATCATTTAACATTAAGCACATACTTGATGTGCCATATATGCATTTTGGACGAGCCAAATAACATCATTCCGGATCGGGCTCCACAAGATTGATTTGATTTCGCAGTTGTTGTTGTTTTATGTGGGCCCGGCCATAATTACTCATGTCTGTCTGTTCCGGATATAGTAGCTGTTGGGGATTATATTCGACCGAGCTCATTGTTATTGATATGCGAGTGGGTTTCCGCTTTTCGTTTGGGGATTTCCCGCTCTTCACGGGATAGGAAACCTTTCATCTCTTGGAGAAAAATCCTTTGATTTTGGCCAGCCTTTGGGGGGATTTTCTGGTCTCTATTTTCCTAGAAATTTTCACGTCTCTTCAGGGGATTTTTCTTAGCCATGTTCCAAGAAAACTTTTGTCTCTTTTGGAAGGAGATTTTTCCTTTGTTGCCAGAAAAAAATTCCTTCCATATTTTGAAAAAAAAACCATTTTTGTGCCGAAAAACAAAATTAATTTTCAAAAAAATATTTGTGCTTCCTTCAGTTTTCCGGAAAAATTAGGAAGGTTTTTTCACAGAAAATAATTTTACTTTTTTCGGAGAAACTACGCACATTTTCCAATCTCTTTGCTTAGCCTTTGGAGAAATTTCCCCAAGAATCATATTCTGAGAAAAGACCAGAGATTTTTCTTCTCATGAAAAACTAGGCCTGGGAAATCTCTTTTAAAAACGGCCATGATTTCTGAGCCATGTTCTAGGAAACCTTTCGTCTCTTTTGCAGAAAAATCCATGATTAATTTCCTTTGGGAGGATTTTCCTCTCTTTTTCCAAAAAAATCCTTTCATGTGATGATTTTCAACTTTTCTTTAAAAAGCTAGAAAATTTTCCAAGAAGAGAATTTTCTTCAGTTTTCCGGAAAATAGGAATGATATTCCAGGAAAAATGTGTAAACTAAGCAAATTTTCCAAGAAAGCCCGTCATCTCTCCAAGAAATCAAGTGTAATTTCAAAGAAGGGGCTTGTAGGCCTTCCGAGAAGTGGGAGAGCGCTTTGAAGTCTGAGCAAAGGCGGTAATTGGAGAGCCTATTATCAATTTCCGAACAACAAACCCATATTAGGAGCCACTTAGGAAGACACACCCTCCCGCCGCGTCGGTGTGATCCGAGAAGTTTATTAGATTGCCTCTGATTGCCATGCACAGATCAAATAGTGAACTGTCGACGAGAGCAGGGAGCCGGGAGATCCTATCGCACTCTCGGAATTGAACAAATATTGTATTAGCCGACACGCTGTCTCTCATCTTTGCTCTCTCTCCCGTATCACTGGCATCAAAGCGTCGTCGTCGTTACTTACGAGCTCACTGGAGTGGTTTTCCGGGTGGAAAGAGGGTCGAGGTGAAAACAATCTCGTACTAAAGTGCGTCGTCATAATTGAATTTGAGCCAGTCGAGAGTGCGAGAATGTAAATGACTAAGCAAAGTGTTTGTTACCGAGTTACTATTGTAGCAGCACCTTCGCTTTATTCTCATGGCAATAAAGTTCCCATAAATCATTTAATTAAACCTGACCTGACGCTAATTGAATTTGCTTCAGAGAAATGTGTATGTAGTGTAATTTTATTTTCGTACCGAGAGAGCAATCAAAGCTTTTAGTGGGGGCTCGCACTTCTCTTTGTTCTCGCCCCGTTTCCGCCATCTCACGCGCGCGTCGCGCCTCCCAGCAGTCAGTCAGGGGTCGTTCAAATATTCCGTTACGGTAAAAAATATTTATTCCAGCTCTCCCCCAGGCCCCTAGCAGTCAGTTAGGGGTCTTTTAAATATTCCGTAACGGTGACGTAATATGTGAACAAGCCCCTAGCAGTCAGTCAGTGGAGTTTACAAACATAATCAAATATTAATGATTTACGGGCGGGGTACGTCCTTCTCGCGCACTACAGAGGTCGATAAATTACCGCAAACTTTCCACGGGCTCGCTCCGCTCTCCAAGAACGTTATTAATGGTGGTGTTTAATGGTCTCGACGATGATAACATCATTAATGTGTACTTCGTACGTGTTTAATTTAATTTTATTGCAATTGCAAGGAATTGAAAAATTGCGAGCGCGAAAATAAATCAAAGCGAGTGACTTTTAACGAGAACGGGGAAGAACGAGGAGCAAAACAATCACGGCGAATGTGCAAAAGTAAGCGCAAAAATTTAAATGATAATCAATAGCTTTGGCAGCGCTTGTGGGGATCGGGATTGCGCCGCATTGTGCGGTTATTATTATGTTTTCATGTGTATAATTTTTTCCGATCTCTTCGCCTTGCCATCATTGTTACATTGTGTCCGTTTGTATAAATATTGCGAAATACAGAAATCACGTCAATTCCGCCGAAGGAGAGAAGAATGGCGGAGACAAAGTTTATTTAATTTATATTGGAAGAGGCAAGAGTATAGGGTGACCTGAAATAGTGATATTTTGACTTTAAAAAATCAAAAATCGTGAAATTCCAAGATGGCTACCAATTCAAAATGGCTCTTAACTTTTTTTTTTTAATTCAAAAACCAAAGTTTACATATTCATATTAAATGGTCCAAAAGCAATGATACTTAACTTCAAATCCAAAATGGTAATGAATTCAAAATGGCCGAAAATAGACCAATAGCCAAAGTTAAAAATACAAGATGGTGGTAAATTCAAGAAGTTTGAAAGTTACAATAAAGATTTAAATATCCAAAATGGCTGCAAATTCAAAATGGCTCAAAAATTTTGTATTCAATATATTAAATTGCATCACAAAGATTTACATATTATCTTAGGTTGTTCGAAAGTTTCGATAAAGAATTAAATATCCAAGATGATGGACAATTCAAAATGGCTGACAAAAATTTATCTTCAGTCGGGTCAAGTTGTGAGAAAAAATTCAAAATGGCTGACAAAAGATATTTGGCCCAAGATATTCATCTCAACATGTTCAGGAGGTCACCCTACAAGAAAAGGCAGCAAGGGAGCAATACAATTTATTTCCCGACTCATGATATATGGCTACAGCAAGCACTAACCAGATTTCGAGATTCTGATCAATTTATTTGTTTTGTATGTCCAACGTCGTCGTCGTTCAATTATTAAGTATTTGCCAAATAAGGCGATGACTGTGAGGTTGAGGTCTTTTTTATCCGCATCGCATTATTATTATGTGATATTGTAAACGCTTTATTATAATAATAACATTACACATTATTGCTGTTCCTCCTCCTTCCCTTTTCGTTGTTTTTATCTCAATCCAAATCGCATTCTTGATGAATAATTGCGGGGACTTCATTGTTCAGCATAAAGCGTGTATGTGCTCTGATCTACATAATGGGATGGAGGAGAATCTCCCGCCAAGCTCGCGATTAATATCTCCGTCGTCATGGACGGATTTCTCGCTCTGAGCGCCAACCTTGTTGTTGTTGTTGACTTTGTGTCATTTAATTTTCTCTCGCACTCATGCACATTTCGCATTAATTATGAAAATACGAAGCTAGCTTGGGCTCACACAACATATGCCACCCCATCCGTCGTTCGCGCGCGCGTGTGTGCTTGAGAAAGACTTTATAATGCGCTGCTAAGTGCACTCCACGTCGCTAATGTCTTTCTATTACGTTTTAATTTTGCATCGCTTTGATTACAAGCATGTTGTTTACAAGTTTTCTGACGTACTCGGGGGGAGGGTGGATTTTCTGCAGGAGGGCTCGCGAACCCATTTTCTGCTCTACTTCGCTGGGACTTTATTAAAATTTGCTTCATTCCAGGAAGCTAGTTGTAGTTGTTTACTAGGGTTTTCCTCGTTCTGGAGGGATTTCTTGGAAAAGCGATATGACTTTGGATGGGCGCTTGGTCTTTTGAGGGCTTTCTTTGATGAACAAAGCCTTCATTTTCATTTCTTTGACCCACTGTTTGATTTGATTACTTTGGACATTAGATACAAGTTAAGTGGAGGAAAATGGAAAAACTGAAAAATGTCCGTCTGTCAGTCTGTTTGTCTACTGTTTGTCAATTCAAAGTAGATTCAAGGTTCTCACTGAGTCAATGAAATCTATATTAAATAGAAGAGGTCCCACGTGTCAGATAAACGGTTGAACAAAGTCTAAAAGCCAAGAAACGGACCTCAAAAGGCAATTAGAGGTCTCAAATGCGTTCCACAACCCCACAACGAAGCTCGGTGGTGAGGAAAATGCGAAATAACGCATATCGTGCTGCATAAAAAGAAGATAAACCCCCGACCGCACACACAAATCCCGCACGTCCTGATTTATTCACTGCACTTTGGCAGCCATCTATATTTCCACCGGATTGCTAAGCCGTGCACTGCAGCACGGCACTAAAACGAAAACCGACTAATTAAATTTTCAAATTTTGATCTCTTTCTAACTCTTAATTAATATACATACGAGGAGCATTTGCGCATGGAGGCGAAAAGCATGCTGCTTTGCCTGGTCGAGTGTGATTTTGGAACATTTTCAAATCTCATTGTTGAACGTTCATTGTTGGCTTCCCGATGCAGCAAAGCGGCCGCCCGTACACACAGATTTTCAATTTCTGGCTCAGAACGGCCCCGGTCGTATACAGTTGCTCTCCTAAACAGCACGCAGCAGAAAAACAATATCAAACCGCATAAGTGTATAAAATAATACGTCGTTTCCAATTGTTTTTGCATATATCGACGGATGCTGCTGCCACTGCGTTGTTGCTCGGGGAATAGTAGAGTTCTCTTTTTGCACAACGAGTGCCTCGACGCCGAGCCAACACTCCGACCTGCGTGCTCTCGACTTTTCAATCTATCTCGTATCCATTTACCTCGCCGATCGGAGCATGATAAAGTTTTAAAAAGCATTTGCACTGCAACACATGTTTGGGAACGCTAGAATGGGCGCTCGTACTTGAGTGACAGTGTCGCTATGTCGGAGAACGCTCGTGCAATCAAACTCGCAATGATTAAATTTGATTCAGTGGAAGTTTCATCTTTCACAGTTGCAGCAGAGCCGCCGCGTCGCCCGCAATTGATTGTTAATTTGATTGTAAACCGCACAGAGAAGTATTTCGCACACGGTAATGACGGCAGCGTGGCGATCGAGGAGGGGAATTCTGCGCTGTAGGTAGAGAGAGGAGAGCAATCAAAAAGATATTAACCACTTTGTAGCGAGCCACAAAACTGCGACTCGTGTGGGCTCTCGATCGCCCGAGACGGACATTAGGATCGAGATTGATTGCTATCGGGGCCGAGATTGATCGTCTGGCTGCGAAACTCTGCGTTTTCGTCTGTCTGTCGGTAGAAAAGTTTTCTGGAAATTTATTCTGGACATTTTTGAAAACAGTAATTTTTTATTAAGTTAAATTACAGTCTGACGTTCTTTGGTAGCTTCTTCAGGCTTACCCTCTACCGTTCGTTTTTGAAAATAATGAAGCTAGAACTTCTTGGCCCACAAATCTCAAAAAATATTGACTTTAAAAAATTAGAAAAATCGAAATAAAATTTTTCGGTAGAAAATGAAAAAATTGCTAATTCTTACTAATATTTAAATTATATTTTGAGGCGTAAATTGTAGTTGAATGATAGGTCTTTCATAATTCATATACAACAAACTAGGAGTTCAATCACTAAAATGACCTCAAAATTGATTATGAATTGATTTTCAAAATAGAGTGATTGTACTCAGAAGTCCACAAACTCCTACCTTGAGACAACGTTTATAGAGGACTAGAGGACTTAAAGGACTAAAAATCAAGGAAATAGCCAAAAATCTGCGGTACCACAGAGTCAAAAGTTCTCCTCTTCAATATTTCAATTTGTTAAATATCCTTCTGAGCACTCCCAGGAATGCGATTAAGTCTCAAAGTTTGAAACAACAAGCTTCGCAGAACAATGGGCGCTCTTGAAAGGCCAGAACTGCAATCGCCTGTGCAGTGAGAAGCAAATAATCGAATCCAATTTAAGCCCATCCATCCATCAAAACTTCAGTGCCTGCTTTGCTATCAAACGCAGCTTCCCCAGCCTAATGGTTCCAATTCAATTAGGAGCAGAGCTAGGCGAATGAAGTAGGTACATGTGCAGCACTAATGGCACACTCGCAATCGAACATGCATAATAAATAAATTACATTCCATGCCGGGAATAAAAGTTGCTAGTGGAATTGAGATAACATTGAATGGGGCTCAAAGGCTAATTTGAAAAAATAAAACACTCCTGAGCCGAGCGAATGCGGAGAATTATTATCTGCTGTGTGTATCTAGGCATTCTCGAGAACCGGGCAAGACGGGGCAGAAGAGGTTCTGGAGCACAATAATACATCACTAAAGAGTAATAATATATGCAATCTAGTGCACAATATGCACAAATCCCTGCCATTATTGCTATTATTATTTCGATCATGATCATCGTGATATGCTCTTGCATATATAGACGACCGTAGCCCGAGCAGATATAATGTGCATGCCAGACAAGCGCTGGTCAACCTAAACGGAATAATATTGCGAATCTTTTCATCGCACGAGTGGAGCGAAATATGTGGATGCGAGAGTCTAGTAGGCGGTGGCAGCGGCGTGGAATTTGCGAGATGAACAAAACGTTATGCAAAAGTACAAATTATGGTATCACCACGTGTGTTTAATGATGTTATTGTGTTATTGTTTGCAGAATATTTTGTGTCTCTTGCGCAACATAATTGGCAAATCAAGTCTTGCATCTCCCCATTATATCAAAGGAGTCGTGTCGATGTCTCTCGCAGTGGGTGCCTCTCCTCCCATAGGTTTAATAACCGCTCGACGCGCTCTCGCTCAGTTTGACGGAACGGGTGGAGACTTGGAGATTGCCGGATAGCATCCCCGCTTTTCACACATAATAAATTCAAAAGTTGAGAGTGCATTTCTATAATAATTTTGCAGTTCTCGAGCATCCTCTTGCGCCGTTATGAAGTAGCAGAACGAGTATCGCAGTGAGCACGCAAATGGGGGTGTGCATAAAGGATGAAAAATGGAAAAAATTTCAAACTGCACTTGAGAAATAAAGGAGGCATAAAAAGGCATCTGGTAGACAAGCACGGTGTACTTGGAAGTGTTTGAAATGTGGTTGAACACACTCCGCTCTGGGTGCGCTGAGGGGATTTGTGAAAGGAGACGGCTGTAATTTACTTGGCATGCAAATTTAATTGGGGCGTGGGAAGGGGGGCTAATTGAGATAAACGCTGGTCTGCTTGCTGGAAGCAAAATATTTGCAGGAGTCTAGTAATTGATTTCTGGCTGGAATTCTGAACCTGAATATTTCTCAGAGCTGCATGAAGGTAGCCAGGGCCTTTCTGGAATTTTGAATAGAGACAATGCCTTTCTCTTTGACTGAAACGAGCACAAATTGGAGTACTCGTACAGTTCTGGGAACCCTGGCAGCCCTGCAAACTCCCACTTCAGTTAAGGGAAAAACTTTTTAGGCTTTAACCCATTGGCTACTAAGATTTTCAAACTGCGTCAAGCTTCCTGAAATCGATTGTTTTGGTTGAACCAAAGTTTCATATGAATAATTCATGAAAATTGATTTGGGGAAGTTATACACTTAAAAAGGTAAAACAGAAATATGCCCATAGTTTGGAAATGGGTTAAATTTTTTTAAAAAAAATTTTACAGAAATAATAGGGATTCAATTCTTAATATTGTAGAAGAAAGTTTTTAAAAATTATCACGTTAAGTATTTTTTAAAAGTTAAAATTTAAATTCCAATATGGCAGTCAAACTCTGAAAATGACTGTCAAAAAGATTTCAAGAGTAGAAATTAATTTAAAACTTGTCCTTAAGCTTCAGTTTGCCCGGAATAAGTTACCCCTCGGTAGCCAATCGGTTAAGGCGTCAAATTTACACTAAGGAAAGAAAACGAACTAAGAAAACCATTTTAAATTCAAAAACAGGTTACGTATCGAACCAGAAAGCTCAGAAATGTGACCTCAGTGAGGGTTCTCAAGAGCACCCCTCTCCCATTCACGGCCTAAATTATGGTGTTACAAATAATCCTCAAGATGTAATTATTTTCAATTAATCGTGACGCAAAGAGATTATGCCATTGTTATTCATGGCGGTGGCAGCAGAAACCCGGATCTTTTGTAGAGCATACGAAATCGCAAACAATTTATTTTTCTTCCCTCCCCTTCCCGCCACTCCGCCAGTCTCTCTACTCGCACTTAATGTCTTCCCTTACACCCGAATTACCTTGAACACAATTTTTGACAAACAATAAATATTAATAGGGAGTATAAATAACCCACCGTGATTTGCACCCCTCGCTCGTTCCGCTCCGACTGGCGGCCGGAGAAGTCGCAGGAGCGGAAAAATACAACATCACGCAAAGCAACCCCTAAAAGGTTCTCGAGCTCCTTTGATGAAGGGATATGAAGTATCTTTATTGCTCTCTAACGACTTCTCATGCGAGTGGATGCGAGACGCGCGGTGGTGGTTTCGTTTCGGAGGGAAGCGAAAGTTGGTAAAGCTTACATGAGTACCAAATTAACACATTCTTGACTTCTTTATGACACTTGAGGAATATCCATTTGTAATTAGAGAGCTTCCGAGGACCCCGCCTTCTAATTACTCCCCGTGCAAGCGCCTGCCATATCGATCCACGGCGAGTCTCATGTACAGGGGCACTGGAAATAAAACAATTATGCAGAAAAGTTAAAATACAATCATAAAACCAGTTGAAATTCAGCAGCCAGAGAAAATATAAACCTCTTACCACATTTAACAACAATGCACAAAAGTTTTCCGTCCATAAGCAGCAGGCAGCAGTGAATAAATGAACAAAAACAATTACATAAAATTTTCATTGGAATGCCAACACAAATTGCATCCAATTTGCTATAAAAGTGAAACATTCGAGCTGCCAACCACCCACCGCCCCCTTTTACCAACTGACTTTTCCACAAAACAGTTAATCTAGCTGTTTGCTGCTCTGGCAACGGGGAATTTCCGAATAGACAAAATTTTTGCGGCGAACACGTAATCTCATAAAAGTAAAGTGTATTGCACAACTACCCTTGTGTGTGCAATGACACAAAGCCAGGGTCTGGCTCGGGCTCGGGCGGGAGTGGAGCAGAAGAAATAAATTTGAATTTTATATTTTTCATACTCTTATGCATTTTCACAATGATTGTCGTCATCTGAGCACATCCACACATTTACAAACTCTGAAACTATTTTGCTATGTGCTCGTTGGCTGGAGAGAGTTGAAGAGCCTGGTGAAGACTATTTTGAATTTTTAAGGAGTAAATTTTGTGGCTGAAAATTCTATCGAAGTTCTCTGCAACTTCTTGATGCTTGGTTAAACTTTTGTGGGACTTTAATGGATTCCTCCGTAGTTTTTGGAAATCTAAATGAGTTTCGTAACTTCAGGCAAAAAAATAGAATATAACTGATTCCATCAGTCGAAATTGTTTTGGTTGAAGCAAAATTTCCATATGAATAATTCGTAAAAATTAAATTTTAAAAAAATTTTTGGAGGTAAAATGTTAAATCTATTAATTCAGAAATGGGTTAAACTTTTTGAAAAATTTTTTATTAAAAAAATAGTTCGAAGTCAACGTTAAATATTGTAATAGAAGTTTTTTAAGTTAAGTATTTTTAACTATTTTTTAAAAGTAAAAATTTAAAATGGACCGTTTAGCTGCTGTCAAAAATGTTTGACGGAAATCCATCGAAATACGTCCCCAAAAAATTTTTCAGACAGACAGACAAAAAGCACTAAAACTGGATTCTCCCTCCGAGGCACCAGAGAGTGCACCAAAATAAGAAAAACTCCGCAACCACGGACTGGAACAATGGAATTTTGTTATTGCCAGCGAGCTAGAGCGCGGCAGAAGTGGGGAAAAGTAAATAAAATTTTTATATGTTCGCTCGGTGGAAAATGTTCCTGGTTCTGCGGTAGTATAACACGGGTATGATCCGCGATATGCAAAATATTAATAAAAATTCTGTGCAGCAGTTTGTCATTCATGCGCTATGTTTGCTCAAACAAAGCGGAATATCGCAGCGACATTCTTTGACTCTCTCTCCTCCCCCACCGTGCCTGCTTTCGCGAGTACCAGTCGGCATTCGGCAGTGATTTTATCGAGGAAATTGAACACTTGACGACACACGCATATGTTGTCACAAAATATATTGTATTTGATCGGTCCGAGCACACATGACGAGGCGTATAAGTGACAGACTGGAGCGCTCAAAGTTGAAAAATATAAGCGGTGATTCATTTAGTATGCTGATTTCTGTTTGCCCAAGCACTCCCCGGCACCGAGAGGATGCCGTGTGTGCCGGAGTTTTTACGGTGTTTGCCCCGTTTTTGCTGTTTGTGCGCTCAAAAACAATCACTCTTGTTTACCCCCTTCTGCGAGTAACTCCTCAGCTCCATTCCAGTGGAGGCGTGGGAGCCCTCCCCAGCTAGCCGCACCCTTTCCGATGAGCTCTCTCAAAGTGTAAAAGTTTAACAATTCAATAAAACGAGATTATTTTCTGTTTTGCTGGAATTAAAGTTCTTTATTAGATAAAATGAAGATGATTTTCCTCCTCTCGTTCTCTCCTCACCTCGCCCTCGTTTATTTTCATTTAGAGCAAAAGATTCCCTACTTCTCTGGCAAAAAGTTTTCCTTCTCCGCTGCGTCGCTCCTTTATACATTTTATGAATTTTTTCTCCGCCTCCCACCGTCTCACTCCCCCGCCTCGATGGGTGGGCATGTAGTTTTTGCTCCGAGATTACTTGCCAGTCTGTGCGAAAGCGAGGAAGTAAGTGCGGCAACATGGAAACCTTGAGGCGCATTTATTTTATTTTAAGAAGGTTGTTGAAACTTTTCTTTAAATTGGCGTCGATGTTTTCATTACACTTTGTAAATTTTATGCCACTCCGCGGCACTTCGTCGACATGGCGGCGTGTGTTAGACTTGGCAAATGACGGAGGGTGGCTCGGTGGTCGGGATAATATAATTAACAGAAATTGGCGTAATTTTCTCGCTCCACGGAAGTGCTTATCTCCCTCATCTCGTCTCGGGCACCCGGACCTCGTTTCGGAGTTCGGACAAAGACGATGACAAGTTGGGCGTAATTAAAATTATATCAACGAGGAACCCCATTTTGATTACATTTTACACATATCACGTCTTAATCGTACCGCATATTGCCTCCCTCGTCTCGGTATCGGCTCAGGAACGGGCGAGGCACTCAAATGCCAAAAGACAACATCATTTAAATAAGTTTACAATTTCAACAGAATTATAAACCGGTAAACATAAATCTATTTTCCCATTTTCCTCCTCCCTTGCATACGGCATATAATAATCCTAACTAATTGTGTAACTAAAGTTTAGCAAAACTGGTTGTGTTGTGTGAATGTGTATCCTTGCTTCACTCAAAGTGTGCAAACACACAAAAACAACAACAATAACGATTGCTGAATCGAGTCGAGATGGTAGTCGACTAAATTGCTTAAAACCGTAAATATGTTCCCTCTTGTTTTTGCTCCGACGACTCACACTCGGAGCACATCTCGTTGGCATGTGCATTTATCCTTTTACCCCATTGCAAGGCACTACGTATAGTTGAGTATATCAAATAATATGTTACAACTTACTGATGCTGCCGGTGGTGTGTGCCGCTGCCTTGCTTACACGATACATTTCGCATCGTATCTCATATCAAACTACCCTCTTCTTGGGAAATCAGGGATGGGACTTGAAGGGACATGTTGGGCTTATTTTATTTTTAAAAATTTCAAACATTTTTTTTTTGACAAATTTAGGCCTTATTGATCCCCATGGACGTCTAATTAAGGGCCTTTAAATTTTCTCTTAGATCCCAAAAGCATATTAAAATAATCAGTCGGCGCGCTCCTTATTATTTTGAATAACAACAACAACATAAAATAATCAGCCTTTAGATTTTAACGAAGAAATCCAATTGAAAATTTTAAATGGTAAAAGTCAAGTCATAAAAGACTTTGACAGGCTTTAAATTGACTATGGGGCTTTTCTAGACATTCAAAATCTGATGAAAGACTTTAAATTTTTTTAAAGGTCTTAAAAATACTAATTTAATGTTCAGAGAATTTTCAGCTCAAAAATTTTAGAAAAAGTTAAGGTTCGATTTTTGACTCTTATAGACATTCAAAATCTGTTGACGGACTTTTAAAAGTACCTTAAAGGGTCTTAAAAATACTAATTTAATGTTCAGAAAATTTTAAGCCCAAAGATTTCAGATGTTCGATTTTTGACTCTCAAAATCCGATGAAGGACATTCTAAAAATATTTACGGCCTTAAAATCAAATCTAAGTCAAATAAAAGCGTGGTCCCCCCTCCCACCACTGAACTCACGACCCCAGCAAGAGCACAATCGTGCTACCTCCACAAAACAATTTACCAGAAACGAGGAGCAATAGAAGCATGAAATGGTTGTCGCACACACTTGAAACAGAAGACGACGATGTGTGTGGTGGTGAAAGAGGAAGCTGCAAGGATGATGTTTGTATTCAATGTCTGTCGTGATGGTTGAATGATGTTGTGTTACAAAACAAGAAAATAAAATCATCTCATGAACCCGGCTCGTGGGACGAGTGGGAGAAGGGGGAGGCGGAGGAGAGAGGGACAGAGTGTAATCACAATAAAGTAGCATAACATGGCTTTATAATGTTTGCAATAGATTATTCATAGACATCTCACAGTTGCTCCATCGACAGCCTGGATGTCGTGTAGCCAGATTGATGTCCCCTCCCTCCCGTAATTCCCAGCTTAGAGACTCATCTGTGGTCCGGACGGAAATGGCCATAAATTGCGCCAAATCCCCTTTAATTTCTCTCTAATTAATATTTGCCGCCCTTTGATTGAAAAAGGCGCTACCATATTTTTTCCTGACACGGGTCGAGTTCGCGATTTCCATGACAAAGGACCGGACTAATTATGTGGCGGGAAGGGGACCGTACGCCCACCCCACCCCCCAATTCGGCAAATTGAGATTCATATCAAATAATAATTTTTCATCATTCCTCTGAGCTCTTAAGACTTTGGCGCGCATTTTTTCCGCGCCACTCCTGCGCCTTCCGTAAGCCGGCACCCCCCTCATTTCGGGCAGAATTTATTATAATATTACACACTTCTTACACATTGCAAATGGCATGACGACGATGAAGAAATTTATATTAGAGTTCACAGCATCAGTTCATTTATTATTCCGCCGGCTGAACAATGCTAAAATTTCCTTTTTTACACTTTCCTCGAGCCGACTCGCTACTCGTTGTTATTCCGCAACCTTCGTCGTTTTTTCACCCGGATCGGAATACGCAGGGGTGGCAAGCCGAAATCTTTTTATTATGTTTTGATGATGATGATTCCGTGTTGCGATGAGGGAGCATCTTTCTACCCTGCCTATTCTCACCCACGTAATATCAATTTAAATTATGATAATTAATTTTTGTACCCTTCTTGAACCGAAATCTTTTCTTCCCGCGTTCTTCCTCGTCTTTTTTTTTTGGCGGCCTGGTGCTCAAGCAAGTCGTGAATCGAGCACGCTCCCTTGTTAAAATTGAATCTCATTATATTTTTTATCTGCTCCCTGCTACATTATGTATTCGCGTCACTGCGTTTCTGTCGCACCCGCCTCCACCTCCCCCGACTCGGGGGGTGGCAGGGCTTTGAGTGGTGGCAAGTCAAGTTTCTCGAGCACTCAAATTAGGCCAAGTGGATTTTTCCGAGCTGAGATAAAAGCAGTGGGAAAGTGGAAAATGCATCAACTGGCGCCCACCCGCCACCCACCCGACACTTAACTTGATTCAAGAGATTTTGTAAAGTTACATACTTAGCCAGTTCTCGTCTTCCTGCATCCTGTCGTCCCAGCGGAATGAATTTTAATAAAGTTTCCTTTCTTCTCCTTGCAGTACTACGAGATGTCTTACGGATTAAATGTGGAAATGCACAAACAGGTAAGTTATTCCTTTGTGAAATCGTAATTAAAAATATGCATTTAGCTGTGAGAGCGTTGGAGAGGGTTGGGGGGACCGTAAGAGGTGCTCGAGTGTTGAAAAGGCGCGGCTGAGTTCCACAACGGACCGGAAAACGGCAGAACGAGCGGAAAATAAAATGGATACAACATTTTATTACGGTTGAGAGTCTTGTTATTGTCTCTCGTCCCGTCCCGCTTTGTTCTCTCCCCGACTTGGGGAAAAGTGCTGTGACAGAAAGGCAAGAAGCAAAACAAACGCAAAATAAAATAGGAGTAATTTTATTTTTCTTCCGTTTTTATGTTACCAACCTACACAACGACCATATTTTCATGGAAAATTAAAGCTTTCCGACTTCTTTTTGTTCCTCTTCTTCACGTTTTTCTTGTGACTGAGCTCTTAATGTGCTTCCCATTGTTTCGCTTTTTGTGCTCTCCAACGACCCCATTTTCTCAACAGCAGCACTACAGTCGTGGAAATTTTGCGAATGAATGGGACTCATTTATCTCCTGCGTTATGGTTTTCCTGGGGTTTCTTTCCAAATATTTTCCTCAAAGCAAAGGGAAAACTTTTTCTTTTCAAGTCCTTTCTCAATGGAGCTACTCTTTAAAAGGTTTTAAAATTTCTCTGACGACAATTTTTTCTTCAGGTCATTTTTAATTCGAAAAAATTTTCTTTCAAAAAAATTTTCCAAGGATTGAATAAATGTCTCTGCTTAGAATAACTCCAGAAACAGCACTTTTCATTTAAAGTTCTTCTAAAAATTTCAGACATTTTTCCTGATTTAAGAAAATTGTTAAAAAAATTTCTTTCCCCAAAAAATATCCTTAAGTTTGATTTCTGGAATTTTAACTTTTTTTCCGATATTTTTTTCAAGGATTGAATAAATGTCTCTACTTAGACTAATGCCAGAAAAAGCGCTTTTCATTCAAAACTTTTCTAAAAATTTAAGATACTTTTCCTGATTTGAGAAAATCGTTTAAAAAAAATTCTTTCCCCAAAAAATATCCTTAAATTTGATTTATGGAGTTTTCACTTTTTTCCCGATGTTTTTTTCAAGGATTGAAAAAATGTCTCTTCTAAGACCAATGCCAGAAAAAGCGCTTTTCATTCAAAACTTTTCTAAAAATTACAGACGTTTTTCCTGATTAAAGAAAATAGTTAAAAAATTTTCTTTCCCCAAAAAAATCCTTAATTTTGATTTCTGGAATTTTAAAATAGTTCCAGAAAAGGCACTTTTTCTTTGGATTTAAGAAAAGCGTTTTAAAAAAATTTATTTCCCCAAAAACTATCCTTAAATTTGTTTTCTGGAAGTAATTTTACTGTGAGTTAAATTTTATTCACCCAAGGGTCAAATGGCCGTAGAATAATCCCCAAAAGAAAAGCACTGCATTAACTGGAAAAACGCAGACGAGCTCCTTTGAAAATATCCCCACACACGAGTACATATCGCATAATGCAACATCCACACAAGATCCCTCGAGCCTTCTTCATAAATTGTGCTGCAGCAACAACAAAAGTAGCGGCGCACTGGAGAGAGAGCGAACAGGCAAAGTGTGCGAAAAAGGCGCAAAATGGGGCCGCTGCTGTTGCCACCGCACGCGCCCGGAGTGAGAACAAGTTAGCAGAGAAGCAGAACACAAAAACATTGAATACATCAAGGTGCTAAGTGGAATGAGCGCTGTTATCGTTGCCACCGAAGTCGGGGGTTGGGGGTGGCGGGGGTGAATTTCAACAGGAAAATTAGTGTATGTAGTACGGCTGCGGTGACGATGGAGAGATGAAATGCCATGATACTGCCGTCTCTCGTGCTCTCGAAATGTGCGCCCCGCGCTCTCACAAGTGAGCATATGAACCATATTATCTCGTCGTTTACGAACATAAGCCGACGAAGTTACGACGACAAGTGGGGAGGGAGGGAGAGGGGGGTCTCGGTATTGCTGTGGCGTGTGCTCGGATGCCATGAAAAAATATAATCAAAACGGAATGGAAAAATAAATGTAATGGTTTTTGTGCCCTCCCGTGCTGCAGCCTTTCTGGGGGGCCGGAGGGGGGGAGACTGGGGGAGGGGGAGGCAGGGGACGGGAAATATATTATCTAATCTTCATCACAATTTGACACTGTTTTATTTACACAGAGATTTTCGAGTTTGCTTGCTTTAAATTATCCTTCTCGAGGTGGTAGATTGAATTTTCGTCGCCCGCAGCGCCCCCACGTGCGTCGTCATGCGTCAGGTCGCGGAAGCGAGGAAGCGCTCGCACAATGGGGGACGCGGCGAATTACTTTTTATTTTATTACTACATGCCTTCCTGCTCCTTTTTCTCGGGTACTCGTCGGGTACCGGCGCCCCTCGCTCCCCCATATGAGCGCGCACAAAAGGCACATTTTCACATTTATATTATATTACACTTGTTCGCAACAGCGAATGCCTTAGATGATCGCTGTGGGAGCCTTTCTGTTGGTAACAGTTGTCGGTTCGTCACGTACTATTACTACTGCTGCATGTACACCCTGACTTTGACTCGATGCGACTAGCATATTTATGAGGTTGCGAGGTTTTTGTTGTGGTGTGGGACCGTGTGGGCGGAAGGCTGGGGGCGGCTGAGGGTACATAAATGTTTAATGAATCTCTGTGTGTACATTTACTCCGAAAATGGTACGGTGTGGTATGGCACGATGATGGATATAATTGGAGGTAAAATGAATAATAAAGCGTGAATAATTATTTAATTACGGGAGGAATGTGGATTAACTGGTGAGCGGGGGAAGGGGGTTGTCGAAGGAAGAGCGACCCCCTAATTGGCAATAAATTCGCACTCACCTTCAGCCGGCACTCGACGTCCACTAGACTGATTTATGGCAATCAATAAATTGCCACCAGCTAGCTTTTTTTCGTGTCGTCGGCTGCCGGCGGGCAGATGTTAAGTTGGTCACAGGAACCTCAGAAAAATGCAAGCCGTAAATTCAGGGGAAAAAGTTTGCCACTGCCTTGTCGTGTTGCACAGTGGAACGACTTTTACCTTGGCTACAAATTTTCTGACTGTATTTGGAGGGCTGTGTCTCAGTCGGACAGTTCTGGAGGGCTTTTAAGATGAGTTTCAGGTATTTCCAGGCCCTTCCGTGACCAGTATGAAAAGGGGAGACTTGGGATAGACTTGAAGTCTCCCCGCGCTAGAATAAAAGTCTGTCCCAAACGGCGAATATTTGTTCTGAAGTCTGTCTGCCAGGAAAGACTTGTGAAGACCAGTGCAATTTCTCAAAAGTTTTTAGTCAGAAATACTTTATTCCAAATTTGACTTCCGAACAAATATCAATTGGACGGGAAAAAGATTTTAACATTCGAATATTGCCGAATCAGCAAATTTTTTCCCACAGGGGGGGGGGGGGGGGTAGAAAAATTCTCGAATAAAAATTTTGCTCTGAAAATGTCTAGAAATGAGTGGTCGGAAAATTACTCCAGGAAAAAACTCTCCTTAATTGAGAATGATAAACCTCTCTAAAATCATTAAAATTCAAAGTGAGATTCAAGAAAGCTTTGACCCTATTTGAAGAACCAATTTTCAGAATTTAGAGTCCAAAAGGCGCGAAAACGTCCCACTGTGCGGCCCCTGAAAGCTCAAAGAGGACATCCAAAGAGTCGGCATTGGGACGAAAAGTGGTGAAAACAGACGTGAAATCCAATCTGATTCGGGTTTAATTGAAAACTGTGCGGGGGCAGCAGGACGGGCGGCGCTCACACGAGAGCACACACGTGTACGGACTCGGTGTACTCAATTTAATTTTTATTACCAATAAATTATTTTATCAATTTTCCTTTCCCTCCTCATTCGTACTCGCTCCGTGTCATCGTAGTCGTACAATATTTATTTAAGTGCCGCAGCGAAAATCAAGCCATGGCACTGCCTCGCCATAATACTCTATTCAATGTTCATGTTTCCGATCTATAAACGATTTTGCTCAACTTTCTTGCCTCTTATTCGCTCCCCGGCCCCGGTCCCGACACACGATGTGATTTTTTCCGATCCGTGCCGCGCCACGCCGCACCACTTTGCCACCCCAAATTGTGTTCAATATTGAGTATAATGGTTTTATCTATTTTTCTTTTCCTTTTTCGCCCCCCCGATTCCGTTTCCTCTCTCTCGTTCATTCTCTCTCTCAAGCGTGCTCGTCCCCAGCCAGCCGGTTTGCTGGCAGAGGCACACAAGTGAAAAGTGGATGAAAGTCTAACAACCGATATCGGGTGAAGAGGCGATGCGAGACAAGGAAGGCGGCAGTTGAATAATTTTTTGTTGGCCATCGACAGACTCTCGCACATAGCGGGCACACAAAAGATGAGATACAAATAAAGGAATCCGGGTGAAAACAAGATTTATGGAGATGACTGTCGATTTTGACTTTTGTTCGGGGGAGAACATGAGATATTTTTTGCGAGCACGGCTCTCCGTCCCACCCCACTGCAGTTGGCGCATCGCATGACACGGGGGAGAAAGCAAATAGGGGGCAACGGGAGCCGTGATTGCGAGAGCGGTGCCAAATTCGGTTTCTAATGCCTCGGTATGGAAAGAAGTGCGGTTTCAATCAATCAATAATCGGATTCGTACCTGTCGGATGAAATGGTATCGCCGAACTGCACCCACAAGTGACAGTAATTAAATTTTTGTAATTAAATTAACCGCGAAATTGATAAAATATTGCCACTGTGCCAATGACGGTGATGATGATGGTAATTACCACTCAAAACTCTATCGGGCCGCCTCACGCCGAGCTGTTAAATGTATCAAATTTAATATGATGAAATAATGATAAATTCGCTGCTATTCATGATAAAACCACCTCTTTCATATATATTTGAGCGAAATTGCCATTATTATTATTATTGCCATTAATGTGGTAGTTGTCGATGCGAAAATATTTACCTACGAATTACGCCGATGAATCATCATTTCGATGATGATGAATATGCAAGTGGAGTGCATTTATTGAGATTATTGTTTTTATATCGCTACGTATTTGTTTCAGTGGCTCTCGGGGGATTAAGCCCCTCTCCACTCTCTAGCCAGAATTGAGGGTTTTCGAAATCCACAAGCTGGTTTATTGACTAGTTCAATTTTTTTGCATACAAACCAATTTCTATTTTCTGGTTTGAGGCTTTGAAAAGGCTTTGCTAAAAATATTACCTCAAATACTTGGACCACTGTTGCACTGACCCCTAGCCAATAAAAAAATTAACTTCTTAATTTTTAGGAAATTTTAAAACTTAAAAAATTTGTCCGTCTTTCTGCGTCTGTTTCTCTTTCTGCTCATTAAATTCAAAGCTAAACAGCTTTTCGTAATTTTGCTCATGTTCTTGAGAGTGAAATAATTTTTGAAAAATTACCAGAGACGTAACCAGAAGGGTTTTATGTGGTGGGAACTCACTCATCCTCCATTTCCAAAAAGGGTCAATAAGGTTAGCCTGAAAATTGTTTCAAAACTAACTTCAATCAGAAGTTTCTAATATCGGTCAAGAAAGCACTTGCTGATTCTATTAAATGAAAATTGAGCTGTCAGTAAGCTCTAAAACTAGTGCTTCTAGAAAGGCCCGTTTTCGCATCCGGTAGACAGATCCTGGAGTGAATAAATTCCGAATTTAATTAATTAAATAAATTATGCACCAAGATCTGCTCCGAGATCCACAAGAAGTTGGGCATGTGAGCCGGCTATTTGCGAGCAGCAAAATCAAATTATTCCGAGCAATATTACATCAATATAATTTATATGCCTGGTGTGTACATAGCGTCATTCTCATGGAATATAAATACCATGGCAAAGTTCACTTGCTTTGTTGAATTACAGCCATTATTGTGGTATGCCGAGCTTTGGCATATGCCACATACAAACATAATACTGAATGAAATGTTAATTGAAAGATAAAATGCACAGCACTGGGGTTGTGGGGTGTGAGGGCGGAGGTGGGGTGGGGGCGGAATGTGAATTGATGGTGAGCAATGACAAACAAAGCGTAATATGGGGAAAACAAATAACATATCATTTTTGGGCCCGAAACCGCTCGTGCATCCCACCTCACTCTGCGTGGCGTCGACTGTATCATTACTGCTAATGTTGTGCATTTTTGATTAGTTTTCGCTCGAACGCATGCCGGAGAATAATCATTTATTGATGCTGGTTGACTGGTTGCTGCAATTATTGTATCGATCCCGCTCAAATGCGTCTTGGCCCGCAAAGGGTTAGTAATGAAGGCTCATTTATTCATGGCACTGCCGCTTAATTGACATCAGCAGCAATAATTGTTGAATTTCATTATGATTTTATGCAGCCGTTAAATGCGCCGCGATAATAATGAAGCGAAATTTAATTTTTCCGGACGTGCCAGGGGAGCAGGGGGGGCTGCGGTGGCGAAAAAAGCGCTCGCGAGTGTCAATGGTGTGGTAATTTCATCAAATTTGGTGTAAAACAAAAATAAAACCGGCAATATTATTTTCAATATTTTAATTGCACGAACCTGCGCTCACTGATGTGGTAATTGGGCGGCTAGACTGCGTTTTAATGTGGATTATACGAGCAACAAGCGTGCGGCGACCTTTGATCCCGTGTGACCCGCAGCTTTAAGGTGATTTTTAGCAAGGCTGGGGAGCAAAACAATTTTTCAAATTTTTCTAAAATTTTCTAAACCATGAAAACATTTTAAAAATATTTCTTGAAACTCAAACTGACCACGTGGCTGTTTATTTTGGAAAAGAAGGCTCATGGAACCTTTTAGAAGCTTTTGAGGAACCTACAAAGGAATCATTAGTGAGTCTGGAATGAAGGAAACCCCTCTAGAGCCTTGAGAGAATTTTAAAATGCCCTGAAATTTAATTCGAAGCCGAGAAGCCGAGTCAAACGGAAGTCGAAACGAAGTTTAGGAGACTCCGCTACCCTGGTTCTGAGCACTCACATCAGAGGGTTCACCGAAAGGACGCCGAAGGACGAAAAAATGGCGCAAATCGAGAAAACAAACAAAAACAAAGGCTGAGCACAAAAGAAAGCGGAATAATGGAAATGACTCTCTCAAGCATCTTTGTTGTCCGCCTCGTCATCCCCCAGCAGATTAGTCCTCTCGTCCGCATCCTTTGCGCTGTCCTTTTATCCTTCCGCTCGCTCGTCTCTGAGTTATTGGATACAAGTTACAGTCAGTTAATTCTGACCACATGCTGCTGCTGCGCAACCCAAATCTCTGTAGGCATCCATTTTCATTTTTTCCATCCTCATCTTTAGTGTAAGTGTTATCATGATAATCATCTTCATGTCTAAACGTCTAATGTACACAATATAATTTTGTGCCATGCCAAGGGTGGTTGAGATGTGGCTGTGCGTTTGATGGAGGTTGCGAGCGAGGCAAAGTTGCGGGAAGGAAAAGAAAACAAGGAGGAAGAAAAATGTGAGCTGAATAACATCATGAGGCATATCACGGAAGGAGAGATATGTGTGTGTGGCAGGGAGAAAATACGGCAGCGAGCTCAATATGAAATAAAAATCATCGTCGTGAAAAGGAAAAATATTTATTATGGTTGATCTACAGCACTTTTTATATGTTTTGTGTATTATGATGGCACGTAAGCGAAAGTGGGTCGAGAGGGGGGAAGGGCTGGGGGAGATTAGGGCGAGAATGGTGTTCATCAATAACGTATTATGAGATGGCGGCTGCCTGAAAGGGAAATTATGGGGTTCGTGGAAGAAAACTTTTGATTAGCGGAATGGCAACTTTTGTCATCGACGGAGCCTCGCATTTATCACAATTTTTCACACGAGCGTCGCACATGCGTGAGCGTGAGCGTGTCTGTGTGTGGGAAAGCAGATTTTATCGCGTCTACGGAGTGGAAAACTCGAAACAACATTATCATCGGCGGCGACGCTGACACATGTAACCGTATATGGTGGCGTGGTACGACGTGACACTTATTTAATAATGATGTAATGCGCTGAGTGATGAATGAACTTTCAGAGGGTTGGAGCTTTCCCTTTTTCCGGCTGTTTCTTGGATGTTTGAGACTCTAATTTTTTTAGTTTCTTTGACAAAGTGTCTTGAAGGCAACCAATACCGATCAATACATGTTTTATTGGGAGATTTTTAAATTCTTTTGGTCCCCAAAATACCGTTTTAAGCCCTCTTCTTGAAGTAAAACTGTCGTTAAATTACTTTTTAGACCGTCAATACCAACTAATACCGGTCGATACAAATGTGTTGTGATAAAATAATAGCTTTTTCATTATCATATGAGATTTTTTACAAATTTTGTTGATGTCAGGTACAATCAATACTGCCCATTACTTAATATAGTCAATACCAAACATTACTAGCGCGTATTTAATTTTTTAAATGCCTAGTCCCTTGTTAGATAAATATTTTCTCCAAGAATTTGCGTGAAAGTGAAATCCCCCGCCAAAAAGTACAATCAATACCCACCAATACTGCCCAATACTTAGTTCAGTCAATACCAAACATTACTGCCGAGTATTAAATTTTTTAAAACCCTAATATCTTGTTAGATAGATGTTTTCTTCGAGCAATTGCGCGAAAGTAAAATCCCCCGCCAAAAAGCAAACTCAAAGTAATTAGAAGATGCTTCCCTCCCCCGTTCCAAACACTTTCATCTCATCAATGAGCTTCCCCCAGAGACAAACGGAGAAAATAGGTGCTGAGTAAGCGTAAAGCCAAATATCAAGGTAATTAGCTACTTTCCCCCGAGTACCGAGGAATCGATAAGTGATTTGATCATAAGTAAATGTAATTTAATCCCGTGCTTCTGTGCCGAGTAACAACAAGTTCGCCCCCAGCGAAATTGCTGTTCGCCGTTTGGGAATATCTCATCACGAAAGAGGAGGTAGGGGTGGGGGTGGGAGGCAAATAGAATTACTCAGCTTCACGCAAAAAGTGGACGGAGGGCGATGAATACCCCTTGGCAATTTGCTGTGTGAGCGTGCAAATACGCAGAAAGATGGCAGGCGGCGGGCGAGAGATGGATAAAAACAAACATTTTCAGCTTAATCTCTATTTACCACCTAATTAACTTTCCATTCTCTCTTTTGACATTGCGTCCGCCGCCGTCGTCGTCGTCGCTGCCGACCATAAACATTCCACCCCAATAAGCGCGCGCTCCATGGTACGAGTCGGGCGGACGAGTCCGGGCGATGCGAAGAAGGATAAATAAATATGTATTAAGTGAACACTGTTTGTATAATTTATACAATTAAGGCAACCTAACAACGGGGGCAAAACACGACATTGGTGGTGAATACACACTTGACGGCCTGGCATGGCAAGGCATGGCAGTTAGGTAGCGGCACAAATCGTGTTTAGAGGAAAATGGATTATGTGTATCTAACAATCCCCAAAAGCAATAAACCAAGTGTATAGTCTCTTCTGCACACACACGCGCGCGGGTCGGCGAGCCGGGGTGGAGGTGCCGGTGGTGGTGATGGCATCATCGCGTGCTCGCGGACGACGCGAACAATAACATTTGACTGAATATAAATTGTTCACGTATACGAGGCGAGAAAGAGGGGGAGGGGGGAGAGGGAAACTGCGCTGGCAGTCCCCCGAGTCTCCGCAGCGGCGTGACGTGGAGGAAAACGAGGCGACGAGCATAGATGGGAAGATATCCGACAGAGTGATATAAAGTAAAACATTCAGCGAGCGCGCAAATAACTAATAATGAAAGCCAAACGTGTGTTGCAGGGGCCTTTGTCCGCGCGCCGTTCATTTTTATGGAGAGCGCTGCAGCGAGAGTGGCGAATGTAAATAATAACAGCTTTGAAGTCGGGTTGCGAAGCGAGGTGACGGCGATTGCGAAGAGCCGCACTGACGCGTGACAATCGATGCTTCGGAGCGAGCAAACTTCATGATTTAGTCACGGGGAACGGGAGTGGGAATTGGGCTGGAAAATCCGACATGAAGAGCATGTAAGTCTACAGGCTTCTCGTAGTAACTTAAGCGACTAAAACTCAGGGCAGAAATAGTTTTAAAAATTAAAATAAATTGCTGGAAATCTGAAAAGATTTTCATCAAACTTTTGAGTTCTGAATAGCTTATTAAGGCCATGGTGGAGCTGATTTGTTCATAATTGTCGCCAATTGTTCTATTTGCCAATTTAGGGTTTCCCGAGTTGTGTACATGATTCCTTGCTCCCTAGAATTTTTTCTTAGAAGTTTGAATGAATAAAATCGGTTCAAAAATAGCTGATTAAGGCCAATTTTTGTTCGAAAGATTGAAAAATCGAAAAAAGCGCTCGAGTCCAAAATGCCCTCAATCATGTATTTCCGTTCATTTTCTGATTTCTGAATATTTTTTGGATGAATAAAGCAAAAAATGGCCTTCGGAAATGTTCGTAGAAAGAAAAATATAGAGGGTTTGGCTGATCTAAAAATGTCAAAAACTCATCTAAAAAATATTCATTTGCCGCAGAATTTTTTTCCAAACATTTTCTAGACTGCTAAACCTTCCATAAATAAAATCTTGTTTAGATTAAGACTCAAAATAAATTTTCTGACCCCTTTTCACAACTTTGACCACTCTCTATGCCAAATAAATCTTGTCAAAAGGCCGATAATTACTCGTTTCTAGACTAATTTTTGCCATGAAGCTAGACAGAAAGCCGCACAAAATGGCTAGCGAAAACGACTGGTACCTTGTAATTTTTCTTCACCCCGAAAATCAATTGGAACCCGCAGAGGAGCGTAGCGTCATAAAACTTTACGGCGCTCACTTCTTAGCATTCAAAACACATTTTACGACTATTAAATGAAGTATACATCATCCCGGAGAGTGAGGAGAGCGCGGAGATCGAGGGTGCGGCGTGGCATTCGCAGCCGGTAATAATAATGAAAAGTTAGCATCAATTTTCCGAATAAATGGCGTCTTTAAAAAGAATTCCTATGGTAATGAAAATCTCTCCTGCGCCAGGCGCTTGTTTGCCTTATTTAAATATTTAAAATCCACTTTTTGCCTCCTCCGTTTCGCCAGTACTTGAACGCAAAGTGATGAATCTGCACCGCTGGGGAGAAGATGGGCAAAGCGGGGAAGCCGAGTAAAAAGAGTAATTTGAATTTTGCAGCTTAACTTTATGTATCTCGGATTTCTCGGGAAGCACACGGATGATGATGAGGTGCAGTCAAACGGGGGCTGGAACGCGGTGTGGCGCGAAAAAAGTTTTAAAAATAATAATGGAAACAAAATAATTAAGAAAATTAAACGGAAAAGATAATCTTAACTAATTATTTTCAGCAAACTTTATGTGACGACGACGACAGAGGGGTGGTGGGGGGCTAAAATGGCTGGCAAACGAGCCTTAATGCGGAGCAGTAAGCGAACATGAAAAAATAATGATGGTGTCGTGGCATTAAAAGTATCTTGTTTCCACTTCGTTTCCTTTTTTATTATGATTTCCCTCCTCTCGCCGTGCCTCGCCGTGGAAAGCGCGCCGCTCCACGCCGCCCGGCCGTTCGGGTGTGAGACATTTAATTTATATAAATGAACTCATTCATTTACTGCCTGCTGCCGTCCCCATTATGATTATTACCATTGTTGGCACCCTCCAATGACGCTCGAGTGTTTGGCGAAATTAATTTTTCTTTTAATTGATATTGACAGGGTGGCTCCGGCCAATTAGGAGGCTCGAGAGCCGCTCTTGACCCCGATTCCCGTCCGCTAGGTAAATAAAAAGAAGATGGAGGGAAATCTGTCACTCTATCGGCTTTGTTATCTGTCCGAGGGGGAAATCAATATCATCATCTCGCACGTACTGGGGCACGGAGAGGCAGAATATTATCCTTTTTGACGAATGCTGCTAGTCAGCAAAGCCATTACCATCAATCCGTACCCTCAATTTATTGCCGCTGGTGTGTGTGCGACCCGGCGTTAAGGAGGAAGCGAAATAAATAGCCTGGAAAGCGGAAGAAAAAATTCTCCTTCTGATACATTTTATTTTTATGGTCGATGAATGGTTTTATAATAAAATATAGATTGAATTGAGAGTGTAAGGAGAGCGTGGATGGGCCTGTTGGTAGTATAAAGTGGGTATTAGACATTGTTGTTGTTGTATACATTCTTCATCGTATTTTTCAAAAACACTTCTCGCTGCTCCTTTTTTACTCGTCTCCTTTTATATCGACTCGTCGCATCAATGAAAGGATATTGAACATAAAATTCTCTTCTTTTTATTATTCCCACTCGTCTTCCTCCCGCTCCTGCCTCTCTTCGCACGACGTTCATTTTGATAAATGCCTGTTCAAACATTTTTATAGCGAGGAGCGGCGGTGGGATGCGGATGGCAGAGAGAGAAGTGGGAGGTTAAACAGGAAAACGGCATAAAAATGGAAATAAAATTGAGTGCGAGGAAAATGATATTATATTGCGCTGGCAGGAGATGGGGATGGAGACGTACGGAGTAATTTTCGAGGGAAAACAGATTTATTATTTGTGAAGGAAGGGAAAACAAGGAAATTCTGAGAAGAAGTTATTACCCTTGTATTATGTCTTGGCACATTTGTCACTTTTACGATTGAGTAGAGCGCGACTGGCGGAGCATGTCGATTTTTTGGGGTGATACAGACTCTCTTTTGAAATATCGTTACTATTGTGCTTAAACCAATTTTAATTTTTTCAAAAAATGGGCTTGGAGATACAATTTTTAAGGATAGTAATTTTCCACGAATTTTTTAGAGGTCTCTTCTTTGAAATCAAAGGTTCACTGCAATAATTTTTTTCAAAGAAAAATTTTAGTTTAATTTAAAGCCCAGAATTCGAAAAGGCTTTCACAAATTTAGCGGCACAGTGGTTCAATTTTTCGGCTCAAAATTGCTCAAAAAAACTGAAAGTTTTTTAAAGAAAAACTGACAATGTTCAGACATCTGTTTTTCTAAAATGCAAGGTCAAATAAAAACTCCAAGAAAACAAAAACTTGAAAGAGGCTTTTATGAACCCAAAAATGCAGTAAGTCCTGTGAGGCACGAAAAAGGACCAGAGAGGCAGGAGCTGCCTCCACTCTCGACGGAAGCAATGATGCATTTCGGGGAAGTGGGCAGCCGTATATCATAAAAACTATTTGATTCATTTTTCAACATCAAGCGATGCTGAAAATCTGCAAAAATTGCAGACTCCAGTGAAGCTAAGCGCATATCGCGATGTCGAACATCCATTATTCTGGGGGAACGTATATTGCACTGCAATATTATTTTCATGAATGTTAAACAAAAAAGCCCACTACTGCTAGTAGTGGTGCAGTGCGAGAGAGAGCCACGAAAAAGGCAAATAGACAGACCGTGTCTAGATTATTTTCATGTTTTCCTTTTTTCTACTCCCGAGCCCTGGCCGGAACGGTAAAAAATTGGAAATTCGTGTATGAAATGGAATACGCGCGTCCTGGCCAGTATTTGCCCATCATCAGCGCGCAGCACATATGGATTTACAGGACCTATGGCTGCCGAGGGCCACGAGAACGCCAGGATCAATTCGTGCCGGTTCTGGTTTAATTCCCGTGGATGAGTCTAGGTCGCATTTTTGCACGGAAACTGCAGCTAGTTCTCACTTTCAAAACACCGTGGACGAATGTTGGGGGGACACATTTTAGCTGCAGCTCTGTGGCCGTGCGAAATGGGTTTAAAATATGCAAAAAGCGGACGGAGAGGGGGCGGGGGGCGGCCGGAAAAAGTGTAAGTTTTTTGTGGGGCGACTGGCGAGCAAAAACCGCTACCGTATTTTTTGCCGTCGCTGCAACAGAAGTGGAATATGAAATTTAAACAAGGGAGCGCCGACTCTCGGGATGGAATGGTCGGGAAAAAATGTAATTTTGTGTTGCTGGAAATATGCTAAAAGTTTTGTTTTGTGGACTTTTGGCATTTTTATTAATTTCCACTACCCGGCGACCCGGAGTGCGTGCAGAGATCAGAATGTTATATTTAATTACACGCAAACAGTGTGATTAACATAATTAGCTGCATGCCATTCATTTTGTTGTGTGTTAAATTGCACATAATCAATTATCACACCTGTATGCGCGTGCAAAGATAAACAGTGGCGGCCAGTAGGGTGTGAAATTCCCATTTTATTTCAATTACGCGTCCCGTTGGCTGTCACTGCGGTCGAAAATAGCGACAGACGGACGAAGAGGGAGCGATTTTTCACGAAAATGGCGTTTTTGAACATGAGCCAATTTTTTTTCTAGAAGTCATTAGCCCATTGCCTGCGTCTAATTGGTTTTTTTGGTTGAAACAAATTTTAAAAAAAATTTCGACAAGTTGAACCGTCGTAAAACCAAAATAAAGTTTTAGAAAAAATTTTTATCAAAAAAAATTAGGACTCAATTCTAAAAATTGTAAAAGAAACTAGCTACTCTTGTTGCTTTTAAGTGCTGCCAAAAAAAATTTAGCAAATTTCGAGAATAGAAAGAAAAAATTATTCAAATTGCCCGGAATAAAATTTCGAAAGTTGATGAGTCGCCAATGGGTTAGGCAGTTTTGGGGGATCGCGAGAAGCCTTGCGCGATTATCTCAGTAAATAAAGCCCAATTCTGGTCCGTGATTGCCGTTTTATGGCAATCCTTTTCAGCAAAGTGAGAGACTAAATGGGTCGAAAAACAAGGGTCATAATGACCACCCACACCGACTTCCGAGCCGTAAACTAAATATATATATCATTGCGTCATTTGGAGCGGCACCACAAAGGAGTCAAATTTGCGCACAAATAGAATGAAAGGATGATATAAAGAAAGGAAGACCCTCGTTTGAACAACTCTCGACGGCCAGCTAACGCTTTTACATAAGAAACACGTAATCCCCGGTTGTAAACCGCCGGGAAATGGAAAAGGGATGAAAATAAAATAAAATAAAAATGGCAGAAGGACCGAGGGGGGATAGGAAAACAGTTTAGATTAGATTTGACATTGGAGTTATTTAATAAGGGCCGCGTCGGGGCTCGTGGGAACGGGAGGTGCCAAGCACCGCCGACTGTCATAAAGCGGCAGAGAGACGATAAATTAGTGCCGTAAACTCTTTCTTCTTTGTGCCCACGCCGAGACTGCTCCAGTAATTAATTTAACGTAATGTACTGCCACCCCTCCCTAGCGGGTAGCGAAAGGCATAAATAATCCAATCAAGCTAGAAAAATTCTATCAATGTGTACCACAAAAACATGCAAGACACAAAAAGGCAGCCAGCTCACAATGATACGACGAGTGAGCAGGGCAAATCCATTCATATTAAACTATTAAGTGAGGCGAGGAGTGTGTTGGCAGGCACAGAGGCAGCAGCCAGAGAGTGTGGAGGAGCGAAGCAAAAAGTTCACTCAATAGAAAAGTCGGGTGGCGATGTGGCACAGCAGACATGTGTAGCTCGGCACCGGCAATAAGGCTGGGGGAGTGCGGTGGTGTGTGCAAAAAGGATTACGGAAAGAGAGAAAGAGAGAGAGAAAAAATTGTGGAGAGTGTGGGGGTGGCGGGCGTGGGTGGCAGATTGACTCGAATATTTTCTCGGTTGGCCGACCGTTTGCCATGTGTGAGTTATTATGTTGGGGATGATAATGGTATTAGGGCACTTTTCTTCTCCTCGGTCTCGCATGCAAAGCCTTTGAATGTAAAATGGTTAGATTTGCTGGAACAAACATATGAACATCAATATGATGGATGGCTTGGCAAATGCTAGGCAGAAGGAGGCTGGCTGAATTGAATCTGTGTGAAATATTGATGGGCTTCTCCACTGCCGAGCGCTTCCTGTGTAATCAATTGTGCCTCCTCTCATCTTCTTATACGCTTCCTGGCTTCCCTTGAATTTATTTATGACTTGACACCTCGTTTTGCCGCTCAATGGCTTGTGGAAACCACGATCAGGGACTTATTTTCAGTTAACCCTTTTTTACAAAATAGAGATTTTTTTGAAAATGATTATATTTTTGTCATCCCTTCGTGAGGAAGTTTCAGCTGATTAAGGGAAGAAAAACACTCTAAAAAATTTAACCGTCCATTTTCACTGAAAATTTGCATCGGATATTTTTAATGATATTTTGTTAGTCCTTAGAGGACCTAACTTACCATGGCAAAAGTAGGCTTTATTCATTAGTTGCACTAAGAGGTACAAGAAAAACATTGGGTTGGGTTCTTATAACTCATCTTCCTAGAGAAAGTCGAGAAGAAGACAGAGTCAAAAAAGACAAAAATGACTTTATACATTTTGGGGAGCCCTACAACCTGAAATTTCAACTCAACCAGATGAAGAAGTACAAAAAACCCTTTTTCTAGAGAGTTAAAAAAAGTTTGAAAGCCAACAGACAAGCTCGCTAACACAAACTTCCTTTTGTATCCTTTCAGACGGAAATCGCAAAACGACTGAATGCGTTAATTGTCCAACTGCTGCCATTCCTGGCCGCCGAGCACCAACAACAAGTGGCACAAGCTGTGGAACGTGCTAAACAAGTAACGATGCCGGAATTGAATGCAATTATAGGGGTAAGTAGAGCATCTCTCCGTTCTGGCAGTTTCCATCCCCACGGAAGCCTCCTACGTAGCTAGCATTTGACTGGGTTTGGTTTTGGGCGAGCAAAGTAGAGTTTTACACAGTAGCTTCAGTTCGGACGGCAGGGCAGAGTCTCGGGTCGACAAAGTTGTGTGTGTTCTGCAGTCAATTAATTTGCATATTTTCTCTTTCTCCCCTTTTCTCCTTCTACTCGCAACGCAAAAATGCTCGTATTTATAAATGCAGCAGCACCTTACCTCACAACAAGGAATACAGCAACTGATAGTAAGTCATAAACATACTTTTTATCGCCATAAATTTAATAAATGTCTGCTGCCTAATTACATGTTTTGTGTTCGTCTCCGTTCATGTCAAAGCACTCGTTTCTCGTGCGTGCCCCGTAATTAGTGCCTGGAAGCGGGAGGCGGGGGGACTCCTTTCGCTCCAGCCTCGGACCCAAATTGCGCATTAACGTCATAAAAACCTATTAATTTCATTACGGGCAGAATTTTTTGTCTCTCTCCCACTCTCTTCGGCTCCTACGAGGCAGGCCCATAATCACATTGCGCGCCACGTATGTATGTAAATATCCTGCTAGTGGCAGCGAGGCAAACAAACAGACAACTGCACGAGGGATCGTCGAAATAATAACGTTAAAAGTATTTATGGGGAAACGAGGCATATGCACGTCGGACGCCCGAGCGTTGCTCGACTACGGCGAAATCATAAATAAAATATTGGTTAAATAAACATGATATGCAAATTATTATTATGATTGGTATTAAAAAGGGTCTTCTGTTTGCGCGGAGCGACGCACTGTGGTCCCGGGTCCGCTTTCGAGGACAAACTCCGGGACACAAAGGCTGGAGAGACCGACGTGCTGCAGATTAAATAAACAAGATGGGTCGGAGGGGGAGGAAGCACAAAGTTTGTCATCGCGCACGAAATGTGGCGCCCGCAAATCGGGCCGTTCCGCAAATCCCGCGCCACCATTATCTGCCTACCTCTGCTTCTTAATTATTTAGATATAATTCCGCCCGAGTCTCAGCTTCTTTTATGAGCATCATGAACAATATAATCGGATGCATTATCGTGGAGGGAGATACGAAATTAAACGATGAACCCTCGAGCGACTGAAACACGACGCGGTTGAAATAATAATCATAAAATGGCTGTGTGTGTGAAGGAAAATAAACATGACAAAATAATAACAATATAAGCCCCCTTTTAATACCGACCGTAATAAAATAATCAGCTGTTCAATTTGTATGTCGCCGGTGTCAGTTGTTTGGTTGTTACCCTATCAAATGTGTAAATGTTGGCATCATGAGCTCGCTGAATGCTCCGTAATGATAGGAGTTTGAGCTCTTGATTGATATATGCGATTGATGGCGGACCGTGTGGGTGGGTTTTAGGGCCAATAAACAGTTTTCCCCCGCGATTTCGCCAAGTCCCGGGGATTAGGTGGGATTTCAGGGATCCTCAAAGGACACAGGGTATTTTTGGGGAGTTATTTTTCGATTAGAGGCAGGTCTTTAAATTTTTAGCATTGAGAATCTACCATATATGGAGGGACTCGTTGAGCTCAACTTAGATCCCTCCTGCTCATGAACTTCCCTTTTTGTTTTACTCCGTTGTTTTTTCAAGTCCTTGGAGACTCTTGAAGCACATGGAACATTTTTGGATGCAAACTAAGCCAAATTAAAGCTTTAATAGCCAGTTTGATAACTAGATACTTGGCTTTAGAAGACTTGTCGAAACTCCCTCTGTGTTTTTCCTTGCATTTTCTTAAAGTCCTGGAACTTAAAAGGGTTTTCAGACTAAGGTATGTTCACGAAATAACTTTTACAACTTCATCGATTTTTTAAAAATAGTACCTAAGTAATAATATTATATGTTATGTACTCCCCTGTTAGAGAAACTTATCCAGTTAATTCTAGTGGGAATTGTTTTTGGATGTTGATTGAATAGTAAGAAATGTCTTTCAAATAAGAATATATTCCAAAAATTCATATGCACATTTTCTCAATAAATCAGCCAAAATCGTACAAAGCGATTAAAATTTTCGCGAAATCCTTTCGATAAACTACAGGGAACGTGTTTTTCCGTTTAAAGGATTCAAAATCAATAAAAAGAAAGAAAAACGGCGGACTAAAAGGAGGTTTTCAGAATTTGGAGCTTATCAAGATGATTCTATGTCTGTTTAAGGAAAATCAAGGGTAATATATTAGAGATGGTTATGGGTGGGCCGGTGCTTCCCTAATTAAATTTGTGAAATAAGAAAAAACTTTTAGTTAGAGGTCATACAAAGTGATTTTAAATCAAATCAAGACGTTTCATAACCAAAGTCTGCACAGCAAAGACCCAGGAACTTTATGAAGAACATGCAGGACAGAAATCGAAGCTAAATTTTAATAGAGGACAAAAACATACGCTAGCATGAAAGCAACCTTTACCTGGTCTTCAAACCTTTTCATTAATTTTTTTTTGGGGTCTAAAGAAAAGCTTAAAGTTCAAATAGCCACTAAAAATTTACTTAAAATCCTGATTTAGCAAGTCATCTGGATATATGTCAAGAAAGCTCAATTTTGCAGAAAGTCGGAGCATTGATGAAAAATATTTCTATCCGAAATTTTTGGGGGAACCAATTGTTACTCGCGTATAACAACCACAATCATAAGCCAACATAATTACTAAACTTTACCTCCATTCATTAATTTAGAAGAGCTGGAGCTCATTTCTAAGCCAAAGAGTCATATTCTTTCTCTAAGAGCATTTACCTACTCATATACCAAAACTTCGTCCCATCGTAAATTATCCGGCTATTTTCAGCCTAAATCTACTGTGAGGCTTCAGGCCTTCCAAAAAAATATGAAATATCTAGAGAAGAGTGAAAAAGTGTAGCTCACAGTATGACAGTGGGTCGGGAAAAAAGGTTTTTTGGGGCCCAAAATAGAAATTTTTGAATCTTTCTCAGATTGAAGTGGATAATTGAAATGGTATTTTTCTTAACATGCTAAAGGTATCTTAAACTCAAAAAAAATATTACATTGTGTATATGATCAAAATTGAAAATCTGACAGCCTAAAACCTGTGTAAAAGTTATTTCGTGAACATACCTTAAAATCAGAGCTAAAACCGCTCTGGGAATTATTCAAGAATATTTTAGGATAAAAAATCATCCAGGTTAAAAAATTACCCCCTCGGCAATATTCGACAATTTCCTCATAAAAGAGCAGGGTCGGGTCAAATACGTCTGAATATGACAAATTACTCCTCTCATATCCAGCTCATCTGCTCTTGAAGCGTGCACCCATGAGACCAGCGCAAACATTCACGTCAAACTTTATTTCCTCTGTCCCCCATATTCGCTTACGCATCTCGCTTCACCCCTTCATCCGGCAACCCTCAAGCTGCAAACACATCTCCGAACCCTCTCTCACGTGCTCGCTCGCGTTATCCTAATGAAAAAATAATCCTTTAGGCACATCAAAATCGTCATTAAATTAAATCCACGGAGCGACGGCAGGCCCCTATGTTCCAAACGGATGAATTAAATTTCCAATCTATCTTCGTCCGCTGCACTCGCTGGTCGAATACAATGTAATTCATTTAATCCCAGATTTTTCCCATTTTGATTGTTTAATCAACATGCACCGTCATCATCACCGTCCGAGTATATCGCGTCCCCCTTCGAAAAGCTCGCGACTGCACGCATTATTAGCCCGCTGCCACTTGGTAAATAACCGCCGTAGCGCGTGCGGAACCCTCGCCTCTGTGTCACGGCAAATAAATCCATGTTCTCAATCAACAAGCCAAATTACTCTACGACGCCGCTCGGCAGCCGGCTCCCCCCTTTCAATATGCTCCCTGCCCCGACTCGAGAGCCGAGACTGTGCGAGGGCGCGGTAAAATATGTCAAGCATGCCAATTTGGCACGGTTTTTTACTATTTGATCGCGTATGTATTCAAAATCACACACCATAATGCGATTTCGGGCGGATATAGGCATGATTGCATGGCTAAGGGTGACTGATGTTCACATTTCCACCTAATAGAGTAATTGTTTGGTGCTTCAAGTAGCTATTATGGCATTGGTGTAACTATTTTTGTGTCTTTTGCCCACTCGAGCTCTTGGCAGAGAATTGATTGGAACTTTTTGCAGCAACAGATGCATGCCCAGCAAATTCCGGGAGCTCCACCCCAGCCGATGCCCTCGCTGGGTGCCCTCGGCCCTCTCGGCGCCTTCGCTGGACCAATGGGACTGCAGCATGGGCCCGCGAGTCTCCTCAAGGCCCCGCAGGACCTCCACAGAGAGGACATCAAGATTCCCGTTGGAGGACCTTCATCAGATGAGCGTTTGGTGAGTCTTTTTTTTTTGCTTCAGGAATTTTCGGAAAATTGGAAAAAGAAGTTTTCGATACACTTTTTGAATATTTAATGTCGGGTCTTTTAAAGCACCCTTCTTTTGCAAATGTGGTCTAGTTAAGGGCTTTACAGTTTGATTCTGCTTCAAAAATATTTTCAAAAAACGAATAAAAATTTTTATTAATTTTCTCTTCCAAAGAGAACGCCCAAACCTTCGCTTTCCGAGTTAAAAATTTTTTCTACGTAAAATTCTTTTCCCAAAAAATATTCTGAAAGCTTACAATCAAAGGTGCTGTTTCTGATTTAAGCCAAAATTCTGTCCTTTAAAAATATTTTCCCTGGTCTGAGTTTGACAGTCCTGGTCTAGGTCCTGAGTTTCGACAAAAAAAAACCAAAAGTTCTAACAAAAGTCTCTATTCCAGCGCACGAACTCCGTCTCCCCGGGAGACCGCGAGAAGTACCGCCCCCGCTCCCCCTTGGAGCTCGACAACGATTCTAAGCGACGCAAGGAGGAAAAGCTTAATCACGTGAGTACAAAGGCGACGATCAATTTTTACGTTAACACACAAATAAAATTCATTTGTCGACTTAATCACCCGCATACATCAATCAACTGTATTGTTTGTGATTAACAACGCTTCGGGCGAGATGTCTTGCATTGTGTGTCCCTACAAATCTCTCCTTGCTCTCCTCATTATTGCCATCATCGTGCTCTTTATATCATCATTAATCAGAAAATACGAATCAATTAAACTTATCTGTGCCGTCCTTTCGTTTCCTTTTGTTCTTTCTCTTATTATTGTTTGGATGTTCTGAATTTGGCATTTTTTTCGTAGTTTTGTTGGTTTTATTGGTTTCGTCTTCGTTCAAAATTTAAATTTTGCAAAAAATTATTGATGCATTTTCCAGGAGAGTGATGGCGATAAGAGCGATCAAGACTTAGTTGTGGACGTCGCAAACGAACCGGTAAGGACCCAGAGCCATCCTCCCTCCCTCTCCCCCAATTTTTTTTATTTCGTGTGTGTGAGCGCACCCGTAAGTTCAATCTTGCCCGAAGTGTTGAGAGACTAATGAGACGCAGTGTTCGACCCCAGACTCGCAGTTCCTCACAGACTTGCTCTTTGCAGGGAACACCCTCTCCTCGCGCCAATGGAGACCACAACTCGAGAGACGGCGACCGGGACAGCGTTGGCCTGAATGGTGATAGAAAAGCGACGAGTAGCGTGGACTTGAAGACCAACGACCGGCCTCCCTCTCGCTCCGGATCCAGCTCCTCGCGATCAACCCCGAGCCTCAAGACGAAAGATGTGAGTATTTTCGTGTCTCCCAAGAAGTTTTCTTAAGGTTTACTCTTGCAGTTGGACAAGCCTGGAACCCCCGGAGCCAAAGCTCGCTCTACGACACCGAACGCTTCAACCACACCAAAGTCGAGCCTACCACCATTGCCCGCTGGATACCCGGCATCCCCCTATCAGCGACCCCTGGACCCGTACGCCAAACCCCCAGCTGACAGCTACGGCCGACCCCTGATGCCATACGACCCCCACTCCGGAGTCCGGTCCAATGGGATCCCCGCCTCCGGCATCACTGGCGGCAAACCGTGAGTAACGAACTGAATTTCTACCCGCAAGAACGTTTCTCTGAGGCACTTTTTTTCGCAAAAATTCAAATCTGCACGAATTTCAATAATTTAGAGCTTAATAAATCAAAAATGTAATCTAGTTTCAAGTAATCTAGTAAAAAAATAGTTTTGAAAGTGCACTTTTGAGACGTGGCGGACCTTCAGACAATATAGTTCTAACTCTTCTCTCCTTCCAGAGCTTACTCGTTTCACATGAATGGAGAAGGCACCCTCCAGCCGGTCCCCTTTCCGCCAGACGCACTCGCGGGTCCCGGTATTCCGCGACACGCCCGGCAAATTAACACCTTAAACCACGGAGAAGTCGTGTGCGCCGTGACGATATCGAATCCTACAAAGTACGTGTACACTGGAGGCAAGGGCTGCGTCAAGATCTGGGATATCTCTGCCACGACCAGACGGGAGCCCGTGAACCAGTTGGACTGCTTGCAGCGCGAGAACTACATCCGCAGCGTCAAACTCCTTCCCGATGGCCGAACTCTCATAGTTGGCGGAGAAGCTTCCAATCTGTCGATCTGGGACTTGACGGCCTCACCTCGCATCAAGGCAGAGCTAACGTCTGCCGCCCCCGCTTGCTACGCCCTCGCCATCTCCCCCGACTCCAAGGTTTGCTTCTCGTGCTGCAGCGATGGCAATATTGCCGTGTGGGACCTGCACAACCAGACGCTGGTGCGGCAGTTCCAGGGTCACACGGACGGCGCCTCCTGCATCGACATCAGTCCCGACGGTCAGCGTCTCTGGACGGGCGGCCTCGATAACACAGTTAGGTCGTGGGACCTGAGAGAGGGCCGGCAGCTCCAGCAGCACGACTTCAGCTCGCAGATCTTCTCCCTTGGATACTGTCCTACAGGTGAGAGACCTCTTTTCTTTTTCAAAAAAATGATGTTTGGAATTTTTCCCTTAAAAGTTCGATTTCTAGCCCCAGAGGTTGCTTTTAAGTCTTTTGATTGATTTTAAAATGTCTATAGAAAAATTTTAGAGCGTGATTCAAGGAAAATCCAGGCCCAACAACTAGCAAAAGACCTCTCGATGACTTCAGAGAGCGTCCAAAAGGAGCTTGAATGGTCTTTCTAAAGCCATCATTGGGTTTGAGGCCTTTGAACTCTCATTTTGAACCCAAAAATCCCAATGTTTGTTTTTTAGTAGCTTTTCTAAGTTCAAAAGACGCAAAATCTAATTTCCATTTAAAGGAAAATTTTTAGAGCCAAAAAGGAGCTGCTTTTCGAAACTCAAAATTGGTCGTTTCCCCCAGACATTTTTTAAATGAAAACCGTAAAATCGATTTCGTGCTTTTAACTCACGTAAATCCCATTTTAGGAGACTGGCTAGCAGTCGGCATGGAGAACTCGCACGTGGAAGTCCTACACGCCTCGAAGCCCGACAAGTACCAGCTGCATTTACACGAGAGCTGCGTTCTGTCGCTGAGATTCGCGAGCTGCGGCAAGTGGTTCGTCTCCACGGGCAAGGACAACCTACTCAACGCCTGGCGCACGCCCTACGGAGCGAGCATATTCCAAGTAAGCCCTCCCTCGCCCATTTTGTGGAGCCGTTCACTGACTCTTTCCCATTTTAGTCGAAGGAAACTTCTTCTGTACTTAGCTGTGACATCTCAACAGACGATAAATACATTGTGACGGGTTCCGGGGACAAGAAGGCGACCGTGTACGAGGTCATCTACTAGAGAGCAGTCGGAAAGTTGTGGGAAAATCAAAAGTATTTCGATTCGACTTAAAATTCCATAGAGAACTCTTACCAAGTAACTGTACATACTATAAATACGATGCAGAAGTATTAAATGCTTACTCTTAATTGATTCTTTCACACAAAATATATTCTAAATGTAATTGACACATTTTAAATGATACGATGGCGTGAAAGTGTTATTATTATCATAAAGTGTATGGCAATTTACGACCCTTCATTACTATTATCAATTACAAAATATGTTCGTATCAGTTCCTGGCCAGAGACACGACCCTCCGAGATGTTGACAAGAGTTTTAGACCGGCCACGGAGACGCAGAAATCGTAAGAGTTAATGTTAGTTTTAGTGAAATGTACAAAATCGTGAGAAGATATTCAGCTTAAAGGTTTCAATGTTAAACAAATGTGTATCAATTATGTAAACTATTTGCGCATTTTCCTAAATCGACATGTTTGACGCTCATTTTCCCGCATCGCGACGCGACGACCTTAGTTTAAAAGTAGCTCTTTTCCTAGTTTAATGTCATTCAATGCATACTATTATTTTGTATATGAGACTGAAGAGATTACAAATTAAATTAAAACTAATATATATAAATGTCCAGCAAGCAACATGTAAAAACAGCTCTTGTACTGTAATTAAATCCAAATTCAGTGTAAAAGTAAATTAAAGGGTTTTGAAATTCTCTTTGTCTTACAACTAAATCCTTGGTGTATAATGCAGAGACCACGAGGCAGAGAAGGTGTTTGAATATTATACGAACTCCATGCTAGATCACGAGAATAGAGATTTCGGCTTTAAATAAATGTGCAAAGTAGATGAAAGTAGTCGATGCTTGCAGATTTTCCCTCTCCCATGCCCATCCACAGAACGCTATAGTTTTCTTCGTAAATGCATATATTACGCACCGTAATTTGTGATACAAACATTCATCTAAAAAAACATTTTATTAAAACGTGTAAAGAAATGGAAAAGATAAAGCTAGATGTTTGCACATTCATATTGAATCTCTGAATAAAGTAACGTGTAGGGGGAGCAGAATCTCTTTGGGAAGTTCGGAAGATTCAGAAGAGCAACTTTTAATGTAATAAAGGCTTATTGACTAATTAAACTTAAATAAATGTAAATGGCACTAGTTTAAAATTAATAATAACGTCATTGAGAAATGAGTAAGAAAATCAATAAAACACAAATTAAAAGCAGTTTTTTGTTGTTATTTTGTTTATGTTCTCATTTGAAAAATCCTTCAAAATTCTGAGAAGTTTCTCGGTTCCAAATTTTCAACCAAGCTTCCAAGTTTAAAGTTTTGAAAAATAAATCACCAGAGTTGTGCTCTGGCAACCCGCCCACCCTTAAAAGTCCTAACCCGCTGGGGGCGGGCGGGCTAGGGTTGGGTTATTTTAGGGCGGGCGGGTTTCGGGTTGGATCGGGTTAGGACCGATCGGGTTAGAGTCAGCCCGTTTTAGCCCGACAACCCGAATTGTGAATTTTGGCCCTAAATTTATGTATTTCTTATTACTTATTTTGCTTGGCTTAATTAACACCTCTTTTGTGAAAAAGCTCTTAAAATTATTTTGAGTGATTCTTATACCGCCAGGGAAGCAAAAACTTATTTCGGGTTGCTTAGGGCGAGCGGGTTAGGATTTGGACCGGGTCCGGGCGGGCGGGTTTAGCGTTTCGTAAATTTCGTTTTTGCACATCTCTAATAAATCACTGAAAAATTGACGATTTTCGATTATTTTGTCTAATTTTTCTTATTTAGAATCCACTAAAAATTAAAAAGCTAAAACTTTAACGGCCGAACGGAAGTTCAAAATTTGTAGAGTTACGAGCGTAACCTCACGCGCGTAACCCCGAGATTTATCCCTGTTTATTTTGCGATATCAGTAGTTCTTCCGCTAAAAACCATAAAACTATGGTGTAACACTCGAATTTCCCAGTTATTTTCTATTAGTTAGGCCTCTAATCGTTTCATTCCCAATTAATTCCCCACCAATCAATTAAATTGATTACTTCATCAATCCAACTCGTCTTCCAAGGCCGCAGAAGTGGTGAGAAACAAAGAGAAGAAGATCCCCGCCCAGGATGGTGCACTTTGTAATCAATTTTGACCGACCTGACTGCAAGTACAGGCCCGGAGAGACCGTCAACTGCCTCGTGAGGCTCTCCCTATCCTCCCCCGCCAAGTTCCGGTCGATCTACGCGCGTCTCCGGGGCGAAGCAAACGTCAAGTGGACCGAGTCCCGCACAGTGACGAGGAACGGCAAGTCTCACACCGAGCACACCACCTACTCGTCCCACGATAGCTTCTTTAAGTACTACCAGACCCTGGCGGGGGCCCAGGGAGCGGGCTCCGACACGACGCTCCCGGCTGGGACCCACGAGTATCAGGTTTCCTATACCCTCCCGCGACGCCTGCCCCAGAACTTCGAGGGCGACCACGGCCACATCCGCTACGACATGAAGGTCCACATGGACGTCGCCTGGGGCTTCGACAACAAGCAGAGCGTCTCCTTCTACATCGTGCCCCATCTCGACCTGAACGAGTTCCCACACCTGAGGGAGCCCGTCCACGCCGAGGCAAGCAAGAGATTTGGGTGCTGCTGCTGGGAGTCCGACCCACTACACACCTTCAACGTCCTGCCCCGCAAAGGCTTCGTCCCCGGCGACCGAGTCTCCTACTCGCTGGAGCTCAACAACGACAGCGACGTGTCGGTCTACGAGGCAGAGGTCAAGCTGGTCGAGAACGTTATCTTTCACGCCCACTCCCCGAGACACAAGACGCGAAACTCGAAACGCACACTGTGGGAGTTCCACTTCAGGACTCCGAGCTCCGAGAGCCTGGTTCTGCCTCTCCAGAAGAAGGTCTTCTCCACCGAGCTCCTCTTCAACCCCGACATGGCGACCTACAAGTTCTTCGACGCCTGTGGGAACATCACCGTCGAGTACTACATCAAGTCAGAGGCCAAGGTGTCGGGCTGCCACTCGAACCTCGACAACCACACGACCATCACCATCGGGACAGTCCCCTTCTACGACTCTGGATTGCCCACTACGATGCTCCCTCACGTCCCGCTCGCGCCCATGGCCCCCATGATTGACTTGCCCGTCTACCCGCTGCCCTCGGCCCCCGCAGATCTGGCATCTGCGCCCCCGGGGTCCGTCACTGAGCAGCCACTGCCCTCGTACCACGACGCCGTTTACAAACAGGGGCCTAGCCTCAACCTGGGATGGGCTGTTGGGACTTCAAACAGCGAGGAAACCCGTAAGTTTAACCTACACATTAATCACATTTTATCCGATGGGTAAACTACCCATGGGGTAAATTACCCATCGGGTAAAATGCGATTTTTATTCCTCAAACCATCTTCATTGAACTTCCTTGGGAGAAAATCTCAGAGTGTGATTTTTCTCGAAAGTTAACCCTCTAGCGGATAAGTTTCTCCTCACTTCTCTCTATCATCTTTGGCTCCTTTTGGTGATAAAAATATCGCACTTTGTTTACTAATGAGTTAATTTTTTATCTGTGGGATTAAAAAAAATTAGAATCTTCTAAATTATATTTTAACTCTAAAAAATACCGTTAGAAGGTTTAAGTACGGTGAACTTCTTAGTACCAGAAAATCAAAGATGAATTTTTCGACGCCAAAAGACCCTCCTGTTTATAACGAAACATTTTCTTAACGTTTTTCAGCTCCTCCAACATTCGATGAGATCGAAAAAGGAAAGATATAATTTCGTTGGAGGAAGTAAGAAAGCCTTTCGGACACACCTACTTAAAGTGCCAGAGAACATTTGCCTTCCGGACAACAGGATCACCTCGAAGACATCCTTATACATACATTCAAGACTACACCTAAATAATACTGTAACCTACCTCGAATTTGAGTCACAAACTCAGGCATTTACGAAGTTTCGAAGGTTTCTGTAGCTTTAAAACGAAGATTACTATACGCAGTGCAATTATTGTACGTTGAAATGCGGTTTATTGTGCAAAGGTCTATGTCTACTTAGGGCTTATGGCTTAAATATACTCTATGCTTGCTTTTACAGGAGAATAAAGAACAATTAGCGACACAAAATGTTGGTCACTTTCTCGCTCTGGAAGCGACCCCCTCTCGTCGCTCTGAAGAAAATATTTTCGGCAACCAGAACTGCCAGAGCCACGCCGTTGGCCGCCAGGTAGTAGATGATGACGTTGTAAAAGTGCTCCAGACGCAGAAGCTTCACCTGGTTCTCTCCGTTGCTCTCAGCGTGGAGGGCAAACTGGATGTACTGCACCTGGTAGTCGGCGGTCGCCTTTTTGGCCGCGTAGTCGATGAACCCCGAGTCCACTATCTGGCCTATGAGGCTGTTGATGCGGGGGAGGTAGGGGGACGACTTGTTGATGATGTGTGCCTCGTAGAACCGGAAGGGGGTGTCGGGGACGTCGAAGATCGTCACGGAGCCTCGGAAAGTTGTCACGCGGAAGAAGTCGACGAGGTTGCCGGGCGAAAGGAAGGCACAGGTTCGGTTCTGGACGCACTTCATGGGCTCGTCGAAGCTGCTCTCCTGCGTTACCCGAGTCTGGTCGTACATCCTGTAGTACTCGGTGTCTGGGGGGAACTGGGAGAAGGGCTTCATGAAGACGGACAAGCCTCGTTCCACCCAAAGCTGCAGTCCGCTGTCCAGGAGCTGGTCAAGACGCTGGATGTCTGCCGCCGACGAGCCCTTGTTCAGAGCCGTGAGGATCAGTCCCTGGTACGAGTTGTTGATGATGAAGGTCATGGTCATGAAGATGAGCAGGAGAAACCTGGATCTGAAGCGAGCAGGGAACTTGGCTAGAGTCACGTTGCAGAGGAGGGAGTTGAGGTTGAGGAGGATCTTCATGATGGGCATGCGGGGTTCGTCCTGAGGATCTCGTGCAAAAGTTCCCTCAAAGTACTCCAACAGGAAGTAGACGATGGTTACGAGAAAGGTGCAGGAGATTTTGAGCGACCGAGTGGTCAGGTCGAAGAACTTGTCTGGGAAAACGTCAAAGGTGACCTTGTAGAAGTCGTTGGGGACGATCCAGGTTAGAGTCAGGGGCGAGACGGGAGTCATGTAAGTGAAAAAGTCCGCGCGGTAGTCGTTTGTGATGATCCTCACGTTGGTGGAGAACTCGCACTTCCCCGTGAAAACGTCCTCGAGGGCGCCAGTGAACTTTGTGGTCCCGTTCTCTGAAAGAGAGGAACTCTAGACAGGCCTTGGAGACTCTCCTTACCTGTGATCTCGAAGCCAAACTTCTGGTTGTCCGGGTTCGTGAAGTAGTTGGGCTTAAAGTTCATAACCTTGCTCAGGAGGTAGCCCACTTCTCCGTCCTGGTAGATGTACCTGCTGCCGTATCTCTTGCAGACTCCCGAGTCCTCAAACACGGACACGTCAATGGGATATCCGTTCAGGTTCATCAGCTTCTGGTCCATGAAGAGCTTCATTTCCTCCACATTCCCGCATCTCAGAACATCCAGAAAAGGGTTGTAGGAGCAGAGAGAGCCATTGGTGAGAGTCAGCACGTTGAGCATCTTGTAGGAAGTCCAAGCGAGAACGCTGAGGGAGCTCTCGTTCGTGAAGATGATCATCCTGGCCTGAGAGTTCACGGTGCTCATTTTGTCCAGGATGGCGTGTGGTGGCAGGTCTCCTAGGAACAGGAACCCAATGTCGGTGTCCAAGCTGTCAGAACCAACCGGGGGTTCAACCTTCATTTTCCTAGAAACAGAAAGAATTTTACTCAAGAGCAGCCATTGGTGAAAAGAGCCTACTCCAGAGAGCTGTAGAGAGTGAGACCGATGCTCTGAAAGTCCTTCAAGTCCCACTGGAGGTCGTAGACGGGAGGCTTCACGATGACCAGGGTTTTGTAGAAGTCAAAAAGAGAGAAAATCTGGGGCAGGATTCCCCCGAAAGCCAGAACCGACGCAGCGAAGACCATGTTGAGAAGCAACTGACGTGTGGAACGTTCGTCATGCTTGTCCTGAAGCAGTATTTGCTCAAGGACTGGCCAGAGGTGGTGCCAAAGGTCTTCAGAAAATGAGAGTACAATTTTTAAGGACCCTTGTTTTCAGGCTCGTTTTGTGCAAATAACGTATTAATAACTGAGCCTCCTCATTTATCAATGACTACTTAATATTTGCTCAGGACCGTGATTAATTGTGACAGCAGTCAAACGGAACCGACAGACAAAGCAGAAGGATTTTAACTACCCTCCAAAAGACTCTCTTTTCATGCTCCCTAGGCTTTGAAGGAAAATTTTCTTTGAGGACTAAACACCAATATTTATGAAGTCTCCCCCAGTCTCTCAAATCTCTAAAAAAATTAAAACTCTTATGGAAGTAATTTTTTCGCCTTTAATCAGCATGCAGATGAGGCCATGAATTTTCGAAAAAGAGACATTTTGAGTCTATTTATTTATTGGATAGCTATACTTTCACAAATCAAACACAAATTATCACAGAATATGTTAGCAGGTGCAGTTAGTGATGCGTCATCTTAGCGGCACAAAACCCTAGTGACGAAGGAGCTCCCCAAAGCGGCTGTTCCTCGTCACCCTGGAGAAGACAATCTCGATAAGCAGAACCCCGAAAGCCACCCCATTCGCGGCCAGGTAGTAGATGAAGACGTTCTTGAAGTGCTTCAGCCGAAGCAGCTTCAAATGGTCCCCTCCGTTGCTCTCCGCGTGGAGCACAAACTGGATGTACTGGACCTGGTAGTCGAAAGTGGCCTTCTTGTTCCCGTAGTCAATGAACCCAGAGTCCACGATCTGACCGATAAGAGTGTTGATCCGGGAGAGAAACGGAGAGGACTTGTTGATGATGTGCGCCTCGTAGAACCAGAAGGGGGTCTCAGGGACGTTGTGGATCGTGACGGAGCCCTGGTAAGTCAGCATCCGGAAGTACTGGACGAGGTTGTCGGGAGACAGGAAGGCGCAGGTCCGGTTCTGGACGCACTTGACTGGTTCGTCGAAGCTGCTCTCCTGCGTCGACATGGTCTGCGTGTACATCCTGTGGTACTTGGAGCCGGGAGGGAACTGGGACATGGGCTTCGTGAACACCGAGAGGCCTCGTTCCACCCACATCTGGAGGCCGCTGTCCAGGAGCTGGTCTATCCTCTGGATGTCTCCGGCCGACGAGCCCTTGTTCAGAGCTGACAGAATGAGGCTCTGGTACGAGTTGTTGATGATGAAGGTCATGGTCATGAACACGAGCAGAAGGAACCTGGATCTGAAGCGAGCAGGGAACTTGGCCAGAGTCACGTTGCAGAGGAGGGAGTTGAGGTTGAGGAGGATCTTCATGATGGGCATGCGAGGTTGGTCTCGCGAGAACCTGCTCTCCAGTAGCTCTATGGCGAAGTAGACGACGGTTACGAAGAGAGTGCAGAAGATCTTGAGGGATCGGGTAGTGCGGTCGAAGAACTTGTCCGGGAAAACGTCAAAGGTGACCTTGTAGAACTCGACGGGGACGACCCAGCTGAGGGTCAGGGGGGAGACGGGGTAGAGGTAGGTGAAGGAGTCGGCGTGGTAGTCGTCGGTGATTATTCTGACGTTGGTGGAGAACTCGCACCTCCCAGTGAAGACGTCGTCGAGGGCTCCCGTGAACTTGGTGGTTCCGTTTTCTGAAAAAACTTCTCAATTTTGGTCTCTCAGGTGTGAAACTCACCTGAAATTTCAAAGCCAAACTTCTGCTTGTCAGGGTTCGTGTAGTAGTTGGGCCTGAAATTCATGACCTTGCTCAGTAGGTAGCCCACTTCTCCGTCTTTGTAGATGTACCTGTCTCCCTGTCTCTTGCAGACCCCCGAGTCCTCAAACACGGAAACCTCCATCGGGTATCCATTCAAATTGAGCAGTTTTTGGTCCAGGAAATCCTTTACTTCGCTCACAGACCCGCACCTGAGGACGTCCAGGAACGGGTTAAAGGTGCAGAGAGAGCCGTTGCTTAGAGTCATCACGTTGATCATCTTGTAGGCCGTCCAGGCTCTGATAGTCACCGACTCGTCGCTAGACAAAATTATCATCCTGGCCTGGGGATTGACGGTGCTCATTTTATCCAAGATGGCGTGTGACGAGAGGTCTCCGAGGAAAAGGAATCCAATATCCGTGTCCAGGCTGTCGCACCCCTCAGGAACCGCCACCTTCATGCTCCTGCAGATAGAACTTCAGTCGAAAGTGTCCGAAAAACCGAAGGCTTACTCCAATGAGTCGTAGAACGTGAGGCCGATATTCTGGAAATCCACTACCTCAAACTCTTGAGAGGGAGGTTTAATTATCACCAGAGTCTTGCAGGAGTCGAAAATGGGAAAAATCTGGGGCAAAATCCCCCCGAGAGTCAAAACCGAAACGGCAAAGACCATGATGGAGGTTGAAGTGCGACTGGCAGCCGGAACGTCAAGCTTGTCTCGGAGCCCTGTCTTTTGGGCTCCTGCCAGAGATGGACCTGCGAGGGTTTTAAATAACTCAGTGATTTTCGGCATTTCGAGCGTTTTGAAGTTTTTTTTGGCACCAAAAATTTTTCAAGCCCCTTTTTTTCAAACCCCTTTTCTATGCAAATAAGTGAACTCCATCATCAATCACTACTTGCTAACTACTTTCTCAGTATCCTGATTAATTATGAACAGGGGATTGGATTAGATTGGTGTGAGGTAAAGGTCGATAAGGTCTTTAACACTTAACTTGCTAAGAGTGTGACCTACAAAACGACACGTGACGGCTCAGGCTAGTGACGAGAGGCTTTTTTGCAAACACTTTTATTTCCTCCAAAAATCTCAAAAATTTTCCTTGAAAGTCTGTCTTCCCTCAGAATTTTTGGAACTTGAAGACCGAGCCCCTCCTCTGGCCTGGTCTCTCGGGCAGCAGATCGTAGTGGTACACAGGGTAGCGAGGCGTGAAGTGAGTGTGCTCCTCGTTTTCCAGATCTACGTCTCCGAACACGGACTCCTCGTAAGTTGGAGGTGCTGAAATTGAAGCAGTTTTTCAAGGGCTTTTTTCAACGACAAAAAGACAGAAACTTACGCAATGTAGTGTCGTCCAGAGGCTGCTCTTCTGCTGGAGGAGTCTCCACAACCGTGCCTCCCAAAGCCTCCTTGTAGGTCGGAAGATTGTCCCGACTCACCAGGGCCACTGCCCCATCCGTGTGCCCCGTGACGCCGACGGCCTGGGGACCGGTAAAGGGAATCGTCCCAATCACGACCGGCATGGTGAACTTGACGTTCGAGGACGCACTGAAGAACTTGAGCTTGACTCCCAGCACGTACTCCATCTGGATGATGCTGCAGAGAACGCGGTTGGTGGGAGGGATGGCGGGGATCCGGATGAAGGCGGTAAAGTCCCGCTCCTCGGCCCTCGGGATTCCGGGCACTAGGGTTCGCACGACGTTGCGTTTCGTGGTCCGCTTGTCGGAGAAGGGGTAGGTGGAGGAGGCGATGATGATCTGCTTGAGTTTCAGCTCGATCTCGAAGTCGCCCTCTGCCTGGCCCGAGTCGTTCTTCACGTACAGGTGGAACGGGATGTTCTCCCCCGGTACGTACCCGGACTCCGGGATCGTGGCTCGCAGGAAAATCGGGCCCTTGCTCGAGAACGTAAAGTTTTTCGTGAGCTCGCCCTTCGAGGGATGACGCAGGTGCGGCGTGAGATTGAGATCGTAGTGGTTCAGGACGGTGAAGGCCTCCTTGAAGGTCTGGTTCCGCCACTGCTTCACGAGCACCAGCTTCGAGGTGTACCGGATGAAGGCCTTGACCCCACCCAAGTCGCTCTCGAACGACGATGGCAGGTTGTGTGTGAGATAGTGGCTGAAGTCAAAGACGTACTTGTTGGGCTCAAACTGCTGGAACTTGCCCGTGTTGGGAATGAACTCGATCTTCACGACAAAGTACTTCTCCTTGCCCGAGTAGCTTGTCCGCGACTTGCCACTGCCGGTTGTCCAGGAGGTCTTGGCGTAGCCCTTCAGCTGTAGGTAGATCCGTGAGAGGCTCTTCGGTTTTGCGAGGTGCAGCGTCACCTGGCCCCGCATCGTGTCGCCAGCGTAGAATATCTTGTTCGGGCTGCTGGCGTAGCTGATGCTGTACTTGGTAGTCATTTTGCCGCGAGAACTCCTGGCGCACTGGGCTGGCGAGCCGAATGTTTTTCGTACATATAAAATTCCAATTTGTTGATACTGGATAGGGCGATAAGTAGGGCAGCAAAAAGTCAACTTGCATTAATTTTTTCCTGATAAGCTCCAGATACAGCTTTCTTAAATAAATAACCCCTCCCTGCGAAGTTTAAGGTCAAAAAGTCAAATTTTAAGGGGTATTCTTCAATTTTTAGAGCTTTTAAATATTTTTTATCAAACTTCCTTCACTGAAGACATATTTTTCGGTAGTTTTTGAAAGTGAAAATTCATGATTTTCCAAACGTTTGCCAAAGAATGTATTTTTTGGAAAATATTGAGGGTTCTGGTTAAAAATACTGCGGAATTATTTAAGGCCAAAGTGTTCAAGGTCAAATGTTTTTCTTGCTAAAGCCGACTTTTCCAATTTAGCAGGTCAACAATTTTGGCGCCCTAGTGATAAGATACGTTTTGTTTATCAGAAGCCTCTCACCTAAGCTTATCTCTGCTTTATTGATACGATTCGGCTCTGTTCCACGCTATTTCGGTGACTCAGAGATCACGTGACTCGCACATTGAGTGCAGAACCTTTACTGCCCGAAAAAAAGACCCGACTGAGAGAATGTTTTCTCCGGGAGAAAATTGTAAGGAAAATCTGGGGGTTCGTGACTTCCCGCCCGTTGAAGTCCACTGCGAGTTCAGGGGGAGCTTCGGGGAGAGCTCCAGAGATGGCCGAGATTCGAACTGGAAAGCGGTTCCATTTCGACGTTAGTGAACTTGTTTGCGTAATTAAAGGAAGTCGCGTAAAAATAAATACATTTAAACAAAGAGGAGAACAATAAATCAGCAACTACTCATTTTCATGCTTAATTATCGCTATCGAAATTGTTTGCCGAGAGACGGGAGACAATGGGAAAACAAACAATTAGCAAAATGAAAACGGCGACAGAGCCAAGTACGAAAGTGAAATGATAATTGGGGATAATGACGACGAGAGTCCTGGAACTGAAAGCCTCGAGTTAAAGTTTGCGACTTAATTAAGAATTATTGTGCATCCCGTGGAGAACAACAGCAGCTGACACGGCCCCAGGGACGGGTCTCAGCCAGGGCGGCGTCACCGCTGACGGCTCTCCGGTGTCGCTGCTGGGCCGGCGAGATGAATGCCGGAGATTGAAGGTACACAAAGAGATTAAAGATAAGAGCCCCTCTCACCTGCTGTGTTTTATGGCTCTTTAATTAAACCTTTTTTAATTTAATAAATTTCCTCTCCTCCTTCATATTTTCATATCTTTTGTGTGCTCACTATAAAAGTTTTCCTTCCTGCTTCGCGGCGTCTCGCAAGGCCTAAGACGCAATTCCCCAGCCCCACAGTACAAATATTGATGTTTGCTTTTGAGTTAATGAAACTTGTCCCCCAGAGTCCCGAGCCACATTCTTGCCAGAGCTTGCCCCAGAATGCACTAACTGCACCAAACAAACTTCATTTACCGAGAGCGATAAGTTGGATTACTCTTGACTCATTGTAATTAAAATCGATGAACTTTCTTCTCGAACGCCGCGGAAACTTATCCGTTTGCTTTCCCGCCACCTTTCAGACGAGCTCTTTGCGGGAATATTGAGCATTTGCATCCAAATGAAAAATGGAAACGACTCGTCTGAGCGATTAACTTCCAGCTTCCACTTTGATGAATGACAGAGTTGTTTGCCGGAAAAGCTCATTAGTAACATTCCATTCGTTCTGGGAAACTTTGAAACTCTGGGTTGAGCGCAAAGTCCCGTTACTCGAAATGAAGCCAGAGAACACATTCATGTTTGAGAGGAAAACAAATTTTATTTGGTCAGCCCTTGAAGAAGCTACCATGGTGGAGCGACTGGTACTTTGTAAGGTTTTGAGGATTTGAACAGGTGCAAACATTATTCCAGGATAAGTCTGAAGTTGTTCCAAGAACTAAAAAATCCGGAAACTACCAAAAAAGTGGCAATCTCGGAATTTTCACGGTGATTTTCTGGAAAAACCTGGATTTTCCGTCATTTTTCAGGAAATTTTTTGGACATTTCAGGGGATTTTTCCGGAAATTTTCCGGTCAAAGAGCGTTCCTGGAGTGTCCCGGACATTTTTCCTTTAAATAGGCGTAGAAAAAAACCAAGCAGAGTCTCTGGAAGAGCGGATAGCTTATGTGAAGAAAGTCTACGTGCGGGGTGTAGCGACTAGGGGCAGTATTATATATGAGTATATAAAAAATAGTAGATAAAAATGATGTAGATTGAATATTAGAGTAGTTGTTTATAGTAATAGTTATGAAAGAGTAGATGAAATGTCTTGGAAGCGTGCAAACACTCTAGGGCACTTCTTCTTGCAGCTCAGTGTTGATTTGAAATTTTTGAATGAGAGTATGTTAAATTTGGAACAGCCTACAACCTCATTTCTGAGCAAAACAAATAACTTACCGTTTTTTGAAGTTGAGAAGTCTGAATTCAAGGACAAAATTGACATGCAAGCGTTCGGGAGAAAATTGATTAAAATCCAAAAACGGCTCAGATTAAGCTAATGAAAAAGAACGAGCTTAAATATAGATTTTATTCATTTTCAACTGCAAGCCGATTAAACTAGGGCACAAAGTGAGGATTTTAACCTCAATCTAAAATTTGATTTCCCACAAACCTGAAATAAGAGTTAACCCGAAATGTTAGTCCAATATGTAAGCCAGGATTTCCAATTCCGAAAATGATTCCCAATCGGCTCTTGACTACTTTTTCGGGAACTCCAAAATGTGAAATTTCCCGCAATTCATCAATCAGCGTGCAGCATATTCCGATGATTTCGTGAATTCCCGTAAAATCACAGTTGCAGCCTCTAATAGCTCGTCATCCATCATTGCGGAATTTTCAGCGAGTTTCGTCAAGCTCAACTTTCCATAGAGACGCGTGTTGCCTCTCGCATCGAGAGTCAATCAATAGTTGGCTAATTTTGCACCATCGCGCGTGTCATCAATCATTCGGATGGGTCCACTCTAGCTCCTAGCACACCCATACACCTCGAATTTATCACTCGTGCTTATCATGGTGTACACACAGAAGCTCGTGGGCCTGCCTCAAAGGGCGACGGGTGGCATTTTTCCACTTTGTACACGGATGACGATGACAAGTCATGAAGAGCGATGTTTAATCAATCGCAATTGCTTGTGTGCCCCACAATGGCCCGTTTTGTATCGAAGATTCAAGAGATTTTCACGCTTCCTGGACTCACACAATGGCACCGGGTTGACACATTATTAATTCCTGATGAATATTCAGCGATTTGTCAAATGAGCTTCCGCCAAGCCATGCGAGAGTCTCGAACTATCGGAACTGGCAACAATATCTTTAATCACTTTGTCACCTCGCCTTCACCGAGGGATTTTCCGCTTTCCACACTCTGCTACCATACTTCTCCTGATTACTTTCTTCCTTTCACGTTGAAGAATTACAAAATCTTGGGAACAACTTTGCTGCGTACCTTCTGGGGAAATACTCAAACGAAAGCAGACAGCGCTTCCATTCATGTTTTCGTTTGATGATTCTTTTGTGCTCAGATGCCGTTGTGGGGCTTTAAACCACCTGGGACAAAACAAGCACTCGTTGTCGTGCTTTTGACCCATTTCGTCCCATGATTTTTGCTTCGATTCGAGAAAAATTATCGTTGCATTTGTTTACATTTTATTGAATTTTTAAAGGGGTTAGTTTTTGGCGAATCAAAAAATTTAAGGTTTCGTTAAAATTTGATTAAAATAAAAAACCGAAAATCAAGTTTAAAGTGTTTAATAATAAAGTTTCTCACGTGATCTTTGATTGTACATTTTTTAATTTTAGCCCTTCTTAAACTGTGTTCCTTTGATTGTGATCTTACGTGTCTGTTTTGAATTTCTACCATACAAACTTGGGCCCTTCTCTACTCCACCCCTCAGGTGATGGGAGAAAATTTTTGCTATAGATTTGACGTGATCTAAACCATATCCAAAATTCAGCTCAATCGGATGGAGAGTTTGAAAGTTTCATCCAACGAGAAAACCCCTCTCACTCATGCTCAAAGGAATATTTCTAACTTTCCACACTACGAACCACATCCTACACTGGAGGTCTGCAGACATAGTCTCCATTTAATGGAAAATGAGCTAAGCTTTCCCAGGAGCCGTTTTTCCAGAAAAAAGATTACATCACTACCGAGAAGAATGGGGTTGTCGCAGAACTCAACCTGGATGTTTGCCACCAAAACCTCAATAAGAGTCTCAAGCCAGTAAAAAAAAGCCGTCTCTCAAAGCCGTCTCTCAAAGACGGCTAACGGACTCACGACGCCTGAAAGACCGAAGGCAGTTTTTTACTATTTTACTGCGTTTAAAACCTTCCCTGTCTGGAGATCTCGACACAATTGCCATCTTTGGAGGCCACTTCAGTGTTGGAAATTGGAGATTTGAGGAAATTGACCTTTCGGATGAGTCTAAGGGCCGCTTAAGTGAGTCACACAAAACACTTTTTTGTCCGCTTCTTCGCTGGTTGTTGTTGTGGTGTTTGTAGATCAAATTCGAGTCGTTTTGCGCCTTGTCTATCCTGACGGACCTACACAGCAGACACAGCAGAGGCCAGCTCACCTGATCCTGATCTTCCCGTCATCCAACTTTGAAGTGAGACACAACAAATTTTAAATTTTTCTCCCTTCGCTGGCTTGTGTGTTTTCAGTAAACCAAATTATTATCGTCGTTTCATCACCGCATCTTGACAGACCTGCACTTTAACACTGTCCAGCAGCAGGGAGCCCGGAGGGCGGCGATTATCTTTGGAATCCTCATTGGACTGACAACAATCACACAACTGATCACTCGCCCAAAAAGTTACCGATCTCCATTCCTGAAGCATTCCTTGGGCGTTCCGAGATGGAATTTGAACAGGACGTTTTCACGCTGACTGAGAGGATGAACATCGACTGCTACAAGCTGAACTGCAAAGATCGCTTTGGAGGCACGATCGCATGTGAGGGTGGTTGCGGAGCTTTTGTGCACCCTTACTGTGCTGGGCAGCGAGTTGGCGAACTGGAGACCTACGTGAAGCTCAAATTTTGGTGCCTTGTATGTGATGAGCGGGAGCAAGCGAGGCGCAGAGGCTATGAGGGTCTGGTTTCGCTTCTTGGCGTCCTGCGCGAGGATTGTGAGAGGCTGAGGCAGGATGTGCACTCACTCAAGAACCAACATGGCGCCAGTTCCTCAACCTTGGACTCGAGCCTTGAGGCCCTCGACTCGTTGAGAGGGGAGATTGCTGAGATGAGGCATGAGATGAAACAGGAGATCTTGGCGGTCCGCAAAGTGGTGTCGTCCTCTGATGAAGCCACCTCAACGCTCCTTTACACTGCACTGACTGCAAAGGCCAACGACATCAAGGATGCCATCCTCGGACAACATTCTGGGCCATGCGAGATCCCGACCGCTCAGAGCATTGCAGACGCAGTATCAGCAGCAGTGACAGCCTCCCTCAGCGCTATCGATGAACCGCTTCCCCACAACCCCGTTGCGCCCACGAACCCTGTCCTGGAGGACGAAGGGACTCAACAGGGCGGCCTGGTCAGGGGGGATGGCGAACTCGACATTGTTCACGACAGGACACTGGCTGAAGAGTTGCAGGAAGCCAGCCAGAAGAGTCCGCTGACAGCCCCAGAGAGCAGTGATGGCTGGACACAAGTACAAGTGCGGAGGCGGAGGAAGAAGAGGAGAACGGCTAACACCGCAACGCTCTCACAGCTCGCTCCTCAAGGCACTCAAGAGGCCCTGACTGGCAGATTCTGGCTTCACGTGTCGGGAGCTGACAATAGGTCAACAGCCGATGAGGTGTCTGAGTACGTATTGGAGAACTTCAACGTCGTTCCGGACTCGTGTCATGTTCTACTTCCGGGCGGAGTCAACCCCATGTCGCGCCGGAGTTTGTCATTCAAGCTGGCTGTGGAGCGGCAACACGCTGAGCGGCTACTTCACTGGGGCGTGTGGCCAGAGGGCGTGGTGGTTCGGGAATTTAAGCCCCGGAGCAGCAGGATGGGTTTTCGGAGGGACTGCAGTCGGTGTCGGGGACGTTGAATGACCTCAGGGTCTATTTTCAGAACGTGGGGGGCATCCGTTCTAGGCTCAGCTCAGTTAGGGCAGCCGTGACCTCCTGTGGATGCGACGTGGTGGTGCTCGTGGAGACCTGGCTCCACCCGGGTATCTTGTCGTCGGAACTGTTCGACTCATCGTGGACAGTTTTCAGGAAGGACCGCGCTGAGGTCAGGTCTTCGAGAGTCGACGGAGGAGGCGTACTTGTGGCAGTGAGAGCGTCCATCTCTGCCAGGCTGATCACCACAACCAGCGACCAGCTGGAACAGGTCTGGGTAGAGCTTGCGCTGGGGACTCGTGTGGTAAGGATGTGTGGGGTCTATCTTCCACCCAGCGCACCGGTCGAAATGTATCAGGAGTTTGTGTCTGAGGCAACCGCCGTGCTGCAGGGAGACGCGATCTCAGCCTTCGTCCTCGGTGACTTCAACCTCGGCAACGTGCTCTGGATCCCCGATGAAGAGAACGAGTGCGTCCTTCACCCAAGCAACTACTCCTCTCCTAAAGAACTGGCCATCATTGAGGGTTTTTCTGAGCTCGGAATGGCCCAGATGTGCAACGAGAAGAAGAGAAACCAGCTGGACCTCATTTTCACTTCAGAGTACGTGAACTGCGTGGTGTCTAGAGCCTCTCTCGCATTGAAACCCGAATGCCGACATCATTGCGCCGTGGAGCTGACCTTCTCGACTGCCATGGAAGCCTCTCCCTCCACTGGAGTTCTGGGATTCGACTATGATAGAGCCGACCACCAGGCTATCGCCAGCTGTCTGGAGGAGATCGATTGGCCAACGTTCTTCGGCAGCGGAGACGTACACGAGAGAGCTAGGAGGTTTCACGATCTTCTTGCTGAACTGCATGAGCGCTTCATACCCAGGACTATGTTTCGTTCCCTGAGCTGCCCTTGGTCTACCCCAGAGCTGAGGAATCTGCGCAACAGACTGAAGCGTGCCCACAGGAGGTACGTATCCTGCCCTACTCTAACCCATGAAGCGTTATTTTCCAGGCTGGGTGACGAGTTCTGGCGCTTGAATGCCGACCTGTACGCGAACTACGTGCAGAGGTACTCAGTTAAGCTTCGTAACGAACCGAGCCGCTTCTGGAAGTTTGTGAACGAGAGACGCCAAACCAAGACACTCCCAAAGACCATCCGTTCGGAAACCAGGGCTGCAACAACAGACGCAGAGAAGGCCGACCTGTTCGCCGCGCACTTCGAAACGGCATACTCGCCAGACAATGGTTCCCCCTTCACGCCGGCGGGACTCCCAAGATGTGCGATTACGGGGTTACACATCTCCACCGAAGCCATCAGGAGGGGCTTGAGCGAACTGGACCCTAGGAAGGGCGCAGGGCCCGATCAGATCGCCCCAAGATTTCTGAGGATGTTTGCCGCGCAGATCTGCGAGCCTGTATCACTGCTCACAAACTGGTCTCTGGAATCAGGAGTGTTTCCGGAGTGCTGGAAACCTTCGTTCTTGACGGTGATTCACAAGTCGGGTACCCGGACAGCAGTGGAGAACTACAGGGGTATCGCCATTCTCAGCGCACTTCCAAAACTGGTCGAGAAACTAGTCCACGCCGAGCTGTCTCCTGTCATCTGCAGGGTACTGCATCCAGCCCAACACGGTTTCATGCCAGGCCGCTCCACCACTTCCAACCTTGTCGAGTTTACCCAGCGAGTGATCGAGGCCATGGCGGCTGGAAAACAAGTGGATGCAGTCTACACCGACTTTTCCAAGGCCTTTGACAGGGTTTGTCATCGGATTCTGCTCCGCAAACTGGAGGCCTTCGGGATTAGCGGCGCCGTTCTCTCCTGGTTCCGCTCATACCTGAGCGGCCGGACGCAGCGTGTGAGAGTTGGCAGCGCAACTTCGAGGACCATTGCCGTCACATCAGGGGTTCCACAGGGCAGCCACCTCGGTCCGTTGCTCTTCGCCGTCTTCATCGACGACTTACTAGGCCTCCTGGAGGACGCTGGACCGCTGGCCTACGCTGACGACTTGAAAATTAGTAGGGTAATCGAAACCGAGGATGACGCAATGCAGCTACAACGCGACTTGGGGAGGCTTGTTGGGTGGTGCGAGAGCAACATGCTTTACCTGAACCCCCTGAAGTGTGAGACGATTACTTTCTCCCGGAGGCGCTCCGTCAACCAGCTGCCCACTTCCTACACGATCTGTGCTACACCTGTGAAGAGAGTCGAGGTCGTGCGTGACCTTGGTGTGTTGATCGACACACGGATGGAATTTGGAGCTCACATCGACCACGTCTGTTCCAGAGCAACGATGATTCTGGGGTTCGTCAAGCGACAGGCCAAGGAATTCGAGTGCCCTTACGTCACTAAGGCTCTATTTTGCGCCCTCGTCCGACCGATTCTCGAGTACTGCTCCCCAGTCTGGTCCCCCCACACCATTGAGCGATCTAGGAAGCTGGAGTCCGTTCAGAAACAATTTCTGATCTTTGCACTTAGGGGTCTCGGTTGGGCACACCGCTTCATCCTCCCACCTTACCAAGACCGCCTTCGCCTCATCAACCTGCGGTCCTTGGAGGGCCGCCGCAGACAGGCAGACGTGCTTTTGGTGTTCGACTTGGTTAGAGGGAAGTTGGACTCTGGGACTCTGCGTCAAAGACTCTGCTTCAACCAGCAATCAACGAGGACTCGTGGCAGCGCATCGACAATCTTCCGGATTCCCCGTGCGACGACAGCATATCAGGCCAATAGTACCCTTCGTAGAGGCATGAGCTTATTCAACACGGTCTCCGGGCTGTATGACGACAGCTGTGCCAGAGCAACCTTCAAGAGCCGAATAGCAGGACATCCGAGGTTCCAATGACCTTTGAGGTAATTGACACTAAAAATCATTTTGTTCTCCTGCTGGGCTCTGTTTTTGTAGCGTTATTCGTGTATCGTTTTCTTCGTATCTTGACGGACCTACACCTGCCCGTAAGGAGGCTTCATCGCCGGGACATCGGAGCCACAACCGTGCAACTGACTAGGATGAACAACATCGACCCAACTGACTGTGATATTCGTTTATTGTTCTATCTACGGCCATCCAAAGATGAAATAAAGAAAAGAAAAAGAAAAACCTCAAATGTGGGACTAACCGGAAGCCGCTTTTCACCTCTAATCTGCCAATAATGGACGAGCAATCCTCTTAATTGGCCATAAACTGCACCCGACTCTTGTCAATTTTTTTTTCGTCCTTCTACCTCGTTCGGTCCTTGCATCATATGTTATCTGAGTTTAATATTTGCAAGTAAAACCAACAGAACCCGCAAATTAAGCTTTCACGTCACGTTGTACCGTTTCATTTTTGCTGATTTTTTTATCATCGCCAAAAACAGCTCAAAGTGGGAGACACACAAAAAGCCCGAACCGCACACACACCACACTCGCAGGCTCCTTTGAGCCTCCCGACTTTGTGGCTGTTGCGGGTTCCGACTCGCACTGCAGGAGAGGTGTGTGGCAGATTTACAAAAATTAAATCTCTAAAATATGCGAGCCCATTTTTCATCGAGTTTTGATCCAGACAAATCGCTCCTGCAATAAAAGTAATCCCCGTTTTTGCCCGACTTTCCACCGAGGGCCTGCCGTTTTTGCGATTGTCTCGCAGAGATATCTGCATCCATCATTTGTGCCCGGAGCTCCCAACGACAAGACAGATGACAAAATTGTCGTAATTAGCGTTTCAGCTTTTTTGCCTCCTGCCTCCTGCCTCAATTATTTATCTCTCTCCGAATCGGCTAATTAGGCTCCATGTCCCGCCGAGATTCCACTTGATAAATTTCCCCCTCATTCCCCTTTCAGCTTCACTTAATACTCCACCTCGTCAGTCGTTCCTTATGCATCAGCGCTCTCACAGTCAGACGCAATGACCTGTGAAGCTCTAGGCTCGGGCCAGACACTTGAGGAGAGTTGTAAATAACATTTTTCGTCGGAATCGTGCCTTGTTCCTTAGCTTTGTTGTGTTTGCCTCCGTCGGCGCTGCCCGGGAATTGGATGAACAATACAAACAATAGCGAATGGCTTTGCCGCATACAGAAAAAATAAAAGTTAAGCCAAGAGGAAGAGGGAGAGCAGCTGAGGTAGGAAGTACGAGCAAAAGTATCATAAAAGCAAAGCAATTTATTATGGCTGTTTGGTTGTGTGTTTAAAAACACGTGTTTTCGGCAATAAAGAATATTGTTATGGCCAGGTTATAGCACACAGGAGTGTGATAATGAGTAAAATAAATTTCTGCGGCGACCGAGGAGGAGACAAGATCATATTTGCATGGTTTGCCGAAGCCACGCTCGTTCTGGCGGCTTAATGAGAGCCGGAAATCGGCGAAAGTGTGCCATAAAGCTTAGTGCTGTGGCTCAAGGGCTCATCTCAGGAATCTTTACCTCTCTTTCTCGCCCTCTCTCATGTTCATAAATTAAAGTAGAGCTTTTAAGCACTTCAATGGCCCAATCCAGCTCTGGGGCTCATCTTTCTCAATGACGTCAAGCCGCAAACGACCTCCAAGACGACTGTTAGAAGCTGAACTAGTGCTCAAACTCAGCAAAAAACGATCTGTGGGAGTTTTTTTTCGGACCTGAGCTTAAGAAGGCTCACTCAGGACGCCTTCAGTGCTAAAGTAGACTCCAGTACTCTGTTTTACTTAGATCAGGCGTTATTGGCCTCTAGTTTGAAATTTGAAGGCTGCAAACATCTAGAACCGAGCTCCTCTGAAGTAGTTACTCAAGCTCCATTTATTAAAGTCTTCCTTCTGAAACCATTGTTGCCAACCACTGCTGATATTGACAATCAGTAAACAAGAAACCACCGCAACTACAGCGCGTTTTGACGTTTAATTTAAAATTAATTCCCAAGGTACATAAATTGTTTGTTGTGCACATTGCACATTTATTCAGGTGCAATTTCCTTCCTTCCTTTCCATGCTCACACTTCGCACCTCCACTTCCTCCCTCCCCCCACGTGCACACACAGCATTTGACTTCCCAAGACGAGACTTACACCACCTTGACGCTTTCGGGCCGGATTACATTTCTCAATCGACGTAGATATCACTGGTAGCGTCCGGAATGGGTGATGAAACATTAATTGAATTCAGGAAGTCATTAATTCTCCTGTCTAGGGGGAGCTGCGAACGGCAGGCTGCATAATCACATGTCGAGCTCCGTGACTCTTTCGTCGTTATAAGCCATGAAATTGGTACCCTCGCTAGAGTGAGGGGAGCTGCTGCAGAAACAGAGGCGATTGGCAGTGTGCCGCTTATATACAAACGAAAGGGGGTCAAGAGTATTTGAACTGGGCGAGATTCAGTCTTACGTGCTCTTTGTGCTTGAAAACCCCCACATTCATAATTTCTCTCTGCCATCCTGCTCCTCAATGATTCACTTTTGGCCTACATTTCTGTTTGCCACTGGTTTAGTAATCAGGTTTGGCGTTCACTCCATGGACGTAGCTAGGATTTTCAGGCATGAATCCAACAAAATGACGCTCAAGAGTCTCAAAAACGACACCGAAAAGTGTAAAATTTTACGTCTAAAAGTCTTAACTCTCTATTGACACATCTTTAAATGACAATTTTTTCAATTGTCATTTAACAATGAAGTCGTGGTTTCAAATGAAAATTATGATTTTTGAATGAAATATAAGAATTATGAACCCAACTTTTAAGTATAACTAACACTCCAATTGGGCTAAAAACTTCATATGTTAGTAAGTTATACCTTTTTTTACTTCAAGCTATAACTAACTATCACTTTTATATATAAGCTATCACTTTTATCAAATAAACCTCAAGGCAATTTTTACCGGGCTTTTCTTAAGTAAAGAATTTAAAGAAAATGTTTTCTGAGATCTGTAGGCCAAGACCATTCAGAAATAGAACTTTTGCCATGTTCAACTTCAGTTTTTAAAAGCGAAGAAATGAGGGTTAAAGATGACACTCTTAATACTCCAAAGTTTTCGAAATCACGCCCCCAAGTCTTTTAAATGACTACCCCTTGAAGACCCCAAATCTATCAAAATGACGTTGCAAGCTCAATAAAATTTTCTCCCAGGCTCCTGAAGGCTTGCAAATGTATAGCCCAGAACTTGAGCCCCTTCAGACCTTGATGAGCTTAGCCCAGTGCAGCCGACTGGCTCCTCGTTCCTCCCAATTGACTCCGTTACGGAAGCAAGTCGGCGTGCAATCTCCAGCTCAGACAAATCCAATTTGTATCATCTACTTCCAAGGAATCGCGCTCTGCCCACCGTCACCTGTCCTGATTTATGGCGCGCCAAGTGCGCCGAACTCCCGCCCAAGCACAAGCGGATAAAAAAGCGATATAAACAGATAAATTATTGTCGGCGTTATCACCTTCGTTTTGTGTGAAAATTAACTTGACACAGTGCCTCCAGCAAGCCCGGCTTAGGGCCGTGCTCTATATTGAATTCTCTACAAATTAGAGACACAGAAAGGAGCGCTAGCCGAGCAGAAAATTGGTACTTGTCTATTGTCTTTGGAGAGATACATCGGGGGTTAAATTGGTTAAATTAAATTTGCTCTCCTCCCTTTATGAACCTACTTACTCGCTGGCGAAAAGATAAATAAATTTAATCAAGTGTAAGCGCCAGTCTAAGACTAACCGAGCAGGTGAGCAGCGCCAAGTACATGTCTGATGTCAGGGTGAATTTCGTTGCGGCCTCGTCTTTGTGTGCCATTCGTATCCTCGAGCACGTGCGGCTGGGAGCTGCGTCGCGAGGAAAGTTTGCGTCAATTTCACTAAATATTTATGTGCGACGACTTGCCTCCGTGTCTTCCCTTCTTCTTCCCCCCCGTCGTCGGAGCGTGAGCGTGTCGCTGGCAGCGCTTTTTGGCCACTTTTTTATCCGAAGGAGCAATTGCCAAAATTTGATGATGACAATCATTTTGATGATCGCAAACTGACTGCGTGTGACATTCTAATCAAATGGAGCCATTTGAAAATATCCAAGCGTGCAGGGAAGGGAGAGGACGCCGAATGAAGATAAATGCAATTGGCAAGGTAATTTGATGATGATCCAAAATGCGAGTTTTGCGGCAGGGTGGCGAGAGAGGGGAGGCAGGAAGTGGGACCAATAACGATGACACAGATATAACTTTGATAAAACATGTCATATCATGTTAGGGATTTGTTTGAACTGCCTCGCCTTGCCGTGTCGTTTCCCACCTGAGATACAGCAACAACGCCTCCGCCAGGGAGCTCCTGTCACCTCAATGTGTGTCACTTTGAATCACTTCAATTCTCCTTTTCACCTCATCCACTCACATCTCTGCCCTGATCTCCTCCTTGAGAACAGTGGTGGGGAAATCGGGGCCCACTTGATCGGTATTGATAGGTATTGATTGGTATCAACTGTGCCAAAATTCAAGTGACATGAAATTGACATAAAATCAATACCGATCGATATAATTTATTTGTGATCGTAGTTGTGTTTTGACTCATGCGTTCATGTCACATTTATTCCAGTCAATACCAATAAATACTGATCAATACATATCAATGTTGGCTAAAGGAATGAATTTCCTTGCTTTCATGAGGGGTGAATTTATTTTAGTGTCTAGGATGGCTGACTTTTCCAATCAATACTGATCAATACCAATCAATACCATTTCTGGGTAAAAAATTTGCTTGTATAAATTTAAGTACAATCATTTTTTAACGTGCTCTTGCCTTCACGCCAAATTTGGGTCAGTCCATAAGCCTACTCTAGCCATCCCCCAGAACTCCACCACTGTTAAGCCACTTGTGAGACCGAGCTGCAGAGAACACGGAAACGCAAACGCCCCATCGACAGTCAGTTTTGGAATCACTGAACGAGGAAACTTTTTAATCAGACTCGAATGAACAGGCACAAACGCAAAACTTTCCCGCCCTCTAACTTTCAGGAGTATCCAATTTAGAAACCACGCGGGCGTAAAAAATCAAACTTTCTCCTCTCCAGATGTTTTAGCCTTTCACCGAGCCACAATTGAAATAAGAGCCGGATCGGGCAATTAGAGTTCCCGTGAAACTTTCGCCATTAATTTGCATAGACAATGGGAAACCTCGATCGATCTGAAACAGCGTCGTCGGAAGTTTGATTGACGGTGTTAAGGCTCCAGAAAGTTCAGCAAACTCGTTCCCTGCACAGGCCGTAAGTCTTCAATTTAGCTGTGAGTGAAGGCAGAGCCACCGCCGTGCATCTCGGAAGCGGCAAAACAAACTCCCCGTGGCATTATTTCTATTTAAACTTTACTCATCTTCTTTTATTACTCGGCGTACGCCTTTTGTTGCCCCAACTTTTTAAATGTCTTTGTTTTGTCGTGTAGCTGCACTTTTTTATTGTATGTTCGGGTCTGGCCGCCGCTATCATCCTGAGACATCGAAACTAAAGCCGGGTAGGATATGATGTTGACCCAACCCAGATCTGTATCTCGTCTACTTGAGGTTTTTGCTTTACGGCACTTTTACTCGACTTTATTGTATCGCTTTTTTCCTCTTCCTCTCCAGCCATTTTATTTCCCTGCCTTCACAAGTGGTTTGTACGACAACTCCGAATCCCCCGTCTTTTTCTAGGAAGTGGCTTTTTGCCATCCCAATTGAATCGAGTTACGGTTCAGATATAAGCTGCAAAAATATTGGAGGAAACATCGATAAGCTAATTACGACCTACTTTGGTTCACGTCACGCAAAAACAACCATTATGGCGACGGAGGAATGTCAGGAAGCTGTTATTTTGCCGAACGAGGCTGCGACGGGTCGCGCTTTGCTCCCTAAACTTTCATTACGAACTGAAGCCTGCCATGATGAAGAAGAAAATTCCAGCTACTAAAAATGTCAAGGACGAGCATTTTTATCGTTCCGGAGAAGCCGAGTCTGTTGTTCTGAAATACGATCAAACCCTTAAGGTCTACTTTGTTAAAGTTTTACCTAACAGCGTTCGGAGTGAAAATAAGTCCGAAAAAAGCTAAGGCTGGAGCACCGAAATTAATTGAGGATAATGATGCGATCATACGGATGACGTCATCACACCCTTGTCAACTCAACCCTCTTCTAGAAAATAGTTAAGGGCGAGATTGACTGTCTTACTCAAAATTTCGGAGGTTATTGGCTTTGTACTGAAATAAGTTTGAAGCCGAAAGCCGGCTAACGTTCCGAAACAAAGCCTGGGAGATATAGATGTCAAGACCTTTCAAGGTCACAAGCCTCAAAAGTGACAAAAATGAAACAAACTTTTTTTCAGATCACCCAAAAGTGCACCACTTCATAACCTATGCTTTAGCTGAACAAAGCCTTAGCCTAGTCACCCGAAGGCTGGGCTTTACCTCCACCAAGCCCACTTTCAAACACCGAAGCTCCTTATTTTTCTCATCTCTCTTGCTTTTTACACAACTTTGTTGAGTGCAACGCTTGTTATTCGCCAGTTTGCTCCCAAGAACTGCAAAAGGAGGCCGTACAAAGTCTAAGTTCAAGATTTCATAGTTTAATTTAAAATTTATTTACGACGCTGACGATAAGAGAAAAAGCGGCACAATTTTTATGGCGCGACTTGCAGCAAAGTATGATGAGAACAATAAATAATCCCGGGAAAGCGAGTGTGTCCTTGCCCCGGAGCATCTTGACGGCACCAGCGGAGCGAGGCGCCACCGTAATTAGCAGAATTGAAGTTTTGCGGGAGAAAAAAATGGAACTCATTACGGCATCCGCAAAGTGGCTCAATTTTTCACACAATTTCAATTAAACTCGACCAATTTGTTCCGAAAGCCTCCACTCCGGTCCTCTCGATATCTGCGACAGGGACGGCAATTAAAAATGAAACAAACGACGAATTAGCATTCCGAGCAGACCCGACATGACGATCGCGATTCGCGCGAGAAATGCGGTTTAAAATTCAATCTGTCTCTCATTATATTCCCAACCATCACAATCGTCATCAGCATCAAATTGCCCCGCAAACGCACAATAGTCGTTATTATTAGGGCGCCAAATAAGTTGACTTTATAAACTGAATTATAATATGGATAAATTTACCGTACAAGTTGACATAAAATTTTTTTCCCTAAATAATTACTTTAATGCTCTAGAACCTTCAACTAGAAAATCATGAATCAATTTTTGCTGAATCTGATTGTGACATTTTCTTTTACGTTTTAAGATTTTGAAAAAATTACCAGGAAATATTGACTCTGTCAAGGTTATTTGATAAAAAATATTTAAGGTAAATTATTTAAAATTTTACTTATCAAGGCTCCCAAAACTTGAATATTTGACCTAAAAACCAAAAGTTGACTCAACGCCTCCAAATTGACTAAAAGTTTATCTACTTTCTTTCTTAAAATTAAGACCACTCTCTGCGAAGTTAGCAGATAATTTTTAAGCCAATTTGGAGACAAAGTAAACTTTCGGTTTTTAGTTCGAAACTTTGGGTCAAAGGGTTAACTTTTAAGATCAATTATTCAAGTTTTGGATAAGTTAAATTTTACATAATTTACTTCGCAGTAAGTGGTCTTGATTTTTTGAAAGTTGTTTTTGAGCTTATCCCGAAAAAGTAACAATTTGGCGCCCTAGTTATTATCTCGACTCTGGCGTTCCCGCTCTTAAAAAATGAATTTAATTAACTCCCATCGCCGTGGCTGTGCCGTTTGCAGTGACAATAAACAAATTAGGCTCTTGCTGATGGAGATGGGCGCGCATGGAAGCGAATAAAAACAATTGTTGTAATCTCTCTTGACAAAATAAATTAGGTCCATACACAATTATCTGCTCCCCCACCCCCTCACGCGCTCTCTCTCTCCCGAGACATGTCCCGGCACGCCATCAAGAGCTACTTTTTCGGCTTCACCGGAATAAGTCATCATTGTCAGAGCCAATGTTTTTGCCGTTGTTGTCACTCGATGTGCTTGCTGCCGCTGTACCGGGGATGTAAGTTGATCCGCTTCCAATTTTACGCTCTTTGGTTTGTTTAATAAGAGTCACGACGACAACTTGTCGACGAGCAAACCACTTTTTCCTCGCTCGTGCCTCGGATCAGGCTTGGTAATTGCGCCGGCACTCTGCCTTGGGGAAGTCCGCCAAGTCGGAGCATGAAATCGGATTTCCATGGGAGAAAACGTTCTAGTTTTTGCTGCGTTTTTGGGTCAAGGTGCGGACAATAGATGTATAAAGTCATAGATGGAATTTCAGGACTTCACAAAAAAAAACAAAAATGTCCAAATATATTAAACTGAAAACGAGACATCGAAACTTCCAGGTCTCTCCATTGATTTCTTCCAAGCTTAGCGGTACAGTAGAGCTTTTAAAAACTGTTAAAAATATTGCCAAACATCGGTTTTTAAAAAATGTAAGCCCTCCCACACTTAAATCAAGATAAAAAGAATTTTAAAGCAATGTTTCTACGAAAAACTTTTGAAATGTGAAAATATGATTAAAACATAAAGCATTCAAATTTTCTTAAAATATTCTAAATTATGTTAATAATTGCTTTTAATAATTTTTGGGAACTCAACTCCTCCCTGAATCTTGAGCCTCTTCTCCACATCTTGAGGCACGCCCCGAAGGAGCACCGGAGATTCTTAAGAGGGTAAAAGATTTTATTCATTTTCAATCGAAACTTGTTTTGAAACATTTTTGAAAAGAAAAATGTCATGGCTTTGAACGAATTAAAATCAGGCTTTTTTTCGAAAAATATTTTTTTACAGCTAAAAATTTAAATTTAAAAAAAATTATTTGCCCAAAATATTTGTTATTAAAGTCCATAAAAACTCACAAAATTTTTTAAAAATCTTTAAGAGAAATCAAAAAAATACTTAAGGGCTTTAAACGAACTGAACGCACTTTTAAAAGAGCACTTATGGAGATCGGTGAAGGAAGATGGCTATTGTGCAGACAAACAGACAAATCTTCCTTCCAGGAGCCCGAAAGTCACCCCAGAAATAACGACCCGACAATAATTACGCACATTCCATCGACACCGCACATTCATCCTCATCAAACGTGACGAATGCAGCGATAAATCCTCTCTTATTGCGTAATAAATCCAAATCATCAGCTAATCAGTCCCCCATCAATGCGATCGTCATCAAACTACTCTCATTACCCCTGTCAGCTAGCCGGCTCAATTTCAGTTTGTGGTACCTGCCCTGCTACAAGACCCAGAGGAACCCTTTTTCTCGACGCCAACGACTCCGGCGACCCGGACGGTCCCTCATTAGGATATGACATGATGCAAGACGACAATGGGGAGCAAATGTGTCCTCGAGCGGATCATCCAAACATTTCAATCTAATATTGCGGCCTAGCCGGAAGAATATCAAGTGGCACAGGAAGCAAAGCGAAGGACAAAGCGTTCATCCGAGAGAGCATGCAGCTGGGGAATGAAATTTAATGGCAGCACTTTGTATTGCATGGAAATTTTATGGCATGCGACTTATTGAATTATTTGGCTTGAATGAGCAGGACTCTGTAGAATCCTGGGGCTTTGCGTTCGGCTGGTGACGTGAGACTTTTTCTAATCTTGATTTTATTACCGAGCTTTGTCGTTTGAATTAGTGATCTGTGGACCGTATGGCCTTCCTAGCTCCTTGCCACCGCCATTCAGAACCAGAAAATTGCATTCTTGTCCATCTCGGTTTCTCTCTCTCTGTGCCATCGTTCTCGGAGCTAAACTGCCTCTTATTGCAAAGCCAGTGCTGCGAAACGTGATAAAAATAAACTATTGCTTACAATCCAAACGAAGGTGTCTCGTCCCTGTTTCCCTCATTCCCAGACTCCTTTCCAGCTCTCCGGTAATAGATAATATCAGCAAGGCGATTATGTACCTGCATTCCACTTTGCCACACTTTCATTAATTTTATTTATTTAGAGACGTCTTCCTTCTCCTCGCACCTTACAACCTTCTTCCTTCGATCTTGGGGTCAGATGGTGCTTTTCTGCGGCCGTTGACTTTGGAAAAATGAAAATGAAAGAAAATAAAATTTGCTAGATTTTGGACGGACTACAAAAGGGTTAAAGATGAAGTACCGCCTAGTTAGGTCCCTGACAATTTTTCGGGAATTTCTTCAAACTCCTTTAAATGTGTTAGTCTTGAAATTTCAGCGTCAAAATAGAAAATTCACCTTCACCTGCAATTCGGAGAAAGACAGTGCCAATTAAAATCCTTAAGACGCCTCGGACAGACGATAAAATGAGACGTCACTTTAATTGCAGTCGACGTGTAGGAAGTGCAATCAGTTTCTTTTCAAATTGATCCATCACGGGTGGCTTGATTCCCTTAATTACGGAGCCTTATAATCGCGAGGTCCCGACCCCCACCCCTTGACTTCCTCCCCCTGCCCCCTCGGGAGTGCAAAATGAAAAACAATGCGCATATAAATGAGGAAATTAATTATAACTCTCTTGCACCGAGCTGCATGCATCATGCCATAGTAATTAATTCTGGATTGTGCGAGGCAGGCCGGCTTATAAACTATTCTCTCCACGATCGACTCGCACTGGATGTTTTGTTAGATATTCAAATTATTCCAATGACGGCTAGTAATCGGCGGTTTAGCATTTGTTCTCTAACACGGCACAAAATTAATATTAATGCGGAGCGCCTGGTCGGTCTCCCTGGCCTCGTCCTCGCTCTCTTTACCTGCCAGACTCTGCCGCAGCTTCAGCCTAGTAATATCAGAATCGAGTGCAGTTTTAATTATTGCCAATCGTACGCCAGTTCGTGCCAATATTTGAGCGGAAGAGAGGGGCGTAACTCGGCGTAAAAGGCTTAACCCATTTCGAACTTCATTTTTGAGATTTGGAGCTTTTTCGCTTTTCTTATAAATTTTGCATAATTTTAACATTTGTTTTGGGAATTTCAGAAAATTCTTGAAATTCGAATTTAAGGCCAGAGTGGAGGCGGTTTTTTCCCAATCGTCGTCAACAGTTATATTTGCCAATTTAGGGCTTTCAAGGGGGTAGAAATGATTCTAAATCGTTCTTTTGCTCCCTAGAAAATTTTTTTAGCACTTTGAATAACTTAAATCTGTTCAGAAATAGCTGATTAAGACCATTTTCTGTTTTATTTATTCAAAAAATGTTGAGAAATCAGAAAATGAACGTACAGACATGATTGAGGGCATTTTGGACTCGCAGATAAATTTTAAAGGCCGTAAAGTGGCCTTTATCAGCTATTTTTGAACCGATTTGAGTCATTTAAAGTGCTAAAAATATTTTCTAAGGAGCAGAAAAACGATTAAGAATCAATTCCACCCCCAAGGAAGCCTTAAATTTGCAAGTAGAACTATTGGCGACAGTTTTTCAGAAAAAGGTTTCAAAAGAGAGGGTTCAATAAACTTTTGAGACTAATTTGATCCCAGTCAGTGAGTTGCATTTGTTGAAGTCCCAAATTGAGTCCTTGGGGGTTTGGTGCACCCGAAAGGCACCCGATAAAAATACAACAAGGGACAAAAAGGATTAAAATCTGTAGAGAAATTTTCCCGAGTCGAGTCACTGTCGTTCTAGCACCCAGGTTCCCCATAAACTATGAACAATGTTAGTGAATAACGCACCTGCAGGCCCCTGATCAACTGATTTGCATATTCCCACTGCCGTTCCCGCCACACTTTTTAATTTTATGCGATAGTCGCGATACGGTTTTGATTTCCTACCGCGTGGAGAATTTCCATTTCGAATTCTAGCGAATTCGTGTTTAATAAATTTTAATCAAATGATTCAATATCACGGGAATTTTCGCTTTTAATTTAATCAAAGAACACAAACCGAGTTTCAAGTTTGATTTGCGCATTCTGGAATCAAATTCAGATTTTTATTTCAAACGCGTGAAAACAGCAAATTCCGATCACGTTTGACGAGTCATGAGAGGCTCCTTACGAATGGGAAACCCTCCCGATGTCTCCGCACTAAATTGACTCTCTCGCATTCACAACATTGCGACAACATGGCATCGCTTTGCAGAACTAGCTTCAGACACGGAAGCACTGCCTGTAAATTGGATGAGGGAGAGAGAAAACGAGGACGCATGGGAGGAAGCTAGGAAACGCGCCAATGCAAAATAGATTAGGTATGTGAGCTAAGTGGTATCATATCTGAATAGCAAGTGAAAGCAAGAAGGTGCTGCCAGGCTCTCAGCTGGGGAAAATGTGTGCTAAAAGATAAAGTGCACAGATTAGAATTGACACGGAAATATCATTAGGAGTCTGTAGACACTCTTTTGAGAAGCGGATCGGGGCATTGAGGCGAAGATGATTCAGCTCGAGCTCCTTCTTTGAGACTGAAAGCCTATTTTGTCATTGGAAAGCCCACAAGGGACGTTCTCATTCCAGGAGATGCTCTTTGATTGCTACACGTTTGAGATTTAAGGTTTTCTGGGAAGGTCTCAAAGGGAAAATATTATGTACTTAACTAATGGAGAGTTCGGCAAAATTGACTGTAGATCTTCCTCGAACCAATCGGGCCCATTTATGAGATGGACAATTTTACTTATCTTGTAAAAACTTCCAACGACTCAGTTTAGCCCCAGAATCAAGTTAACGAAGCGTTTTGGTCAATAAGTGAGTTTTGGAGAAAAAAAATTTTTTACGTAAAATTTGAAAAATGACCAAACCTCCACTCGCTAACGAAAACTCGATTTCGGGATTCTTAGCCAAAAACTTGATTTCACGAAAATGATCCCTGAAGGCTTCAATTGACTAAGTTTAACCCCAGAATCACGTTAACGAGGCGTTTTCTTCGAAAAAGGGGGTTTAGGAGAACAAAATTTTTTGACCCAAAATTTAAAAAATGACCAAACCTCCGCTCGTTTTCGAAAACTCGATTTTGGGAATTTTGGCCAAAAATCCTTGAAGGCTCCTGAACTCTCCCTGAAGGCTTCAATCGACTCAGTTTAGCCCCAAAATCCTTTTGTAAGCCCTGACTTTGAGCTGTTTCTTTGAGCCAGTTCACAAATAAGCCAGCGAGACCGATCCCCTCCTAGAACCGTCCCTGACAGTCACTCTTAAAATAAGTGCCACTAAAAGCTTTTCGAAAGCGAAATCAAACCGTTTTTCTCATGCCAAGCGCGGCCTCCAAAAACGCAGTAGCTTCGGCGGAATTAAATAGAAGCCAGGCTCAGAGCCAGCTGCCACGGCATATTAACATGATAAAGCGTGTGTCAGGCCTAATTTAAATTTCTTTATTCCCTCTCGCCTTTCCGTCCTCCTTTCTCGTGTTTGCAGCGCTCCCCGACAAAGAAATAAATGTCTACGAACGTTTCAAGTATGATTAATTGGCGAATAATGCGAATCAACGCTACGCCGGCATGTGGTGGCCAAGCTGACGGTGGCTACGGCGGGATAGGGAACAATTTTCAGGCACTTGAAAAAGCGCGCCTCGCCGAGTGCCGGAGCGGGAGAGTGTAAAATAAATAAAAGCAGACACACAACTCGGTCGCAATCCAGCAAATGAAACGAAAATAAATGACTTAATTAATGATCACTATCTGATGGGGGATACGCTTTTTATAGCCGCTTTCCGGCATCGATTTTCCCTCAAAGTTAACGTGTTCGAGTGCCTTCAAGTGCTTTCTTCAAGTGCCGTTCTCCGTCGCTCAGTCTCGCTCTCTCGTTGACTGACGGGAAAAAGGTAGGTCATGTTGCCTGGATTCATTAAGGAGCGAGTCGTTGTTCCGTCTGCCGCAAAACCGCAAAGTAAATGTCGCAAATACACGCCAAGGGAAAATAAAGTTTCCCTGCTCCAGACTGGTCTCGGGCAATCAAGCGCTCGTTAAAAACAGCTCAAAAGTTGCATTTGGGACAGCATTAATTTAGCCGATTCCATCCCGGCTTCTCTTTTGCACTTCAGTCCTATTTGTGAGGATGACGAGTGCCGACGAGTTGCGCTCTTGTACTCTATTTTTAAAAATGTCATGTCATGGCTCTTCATTACATACTGGCAGTCCAGTAGCGCCCATTATGCGGACTGAGGGCTCTTCAGAATACTCACAACTCTAGCTTGGAAATGCTGACAAAACTACGTTCCTCTCCAAAAGTTTAATCCCTCTCTAGAGTCTCGGAACGCAATTCTTCTACGTTTGCCAAGCATAAAAGAGATCACAAAGCAAGCAAGCAGGGCAGGCTTTTTATTCTCTCCCCAGAAATGAGCACAACTTTATAGCAAAAGAAATTCTTCAACTTTTGGCCTCAAGAAAGAGACTATTGGTCGTGCATTTTCAACAGTTTAGTGAGTTGCCCAGTTCGTCTGTCCGTTTGTCAGGTGATCTGACGCTACAAAACCCTAAATTTGTTAAGAAAGAGTCATCTAGAGTTAGGTCAAATTTTAAAGAAAATAGACAAAAAAAATTTAATTCTTCAAAGTTAGAGCTTTCTTTTTTTCAAAGGTCGATTTCATTGAAAATATTTTTCACGCTCACATCGACTCCGGGCTGCAAAAAAAAATTAGAAAAAAACCTACATTTAAAGTTAAATACTAAGTATTTGTTAAATTTTCTTCACAGTCAAATCGACTCCGGACTGCTCAAAATATCAGCAAATAAATCTTTTTGAATTTTTAGTTGAATTTTAAAGGCCAAAACGCAGTCTTATTTTCGAGTTTTAGACCGAAAAAACAAACAAAATCAAGCCTTGAAAAAGCTAGGCCTGAATTTCGACTTTCCTTCAGGACTTCGTGGACAAAGACTTTAATAAAGTTAAAATTTACTAATTTAGAGCCTTCATCTGGGCATATCTGGGCTTGAAACACGTTCGCAACTGAGCTTGCAATACCTTTTAATCGAGCTTGGAAAAGTCAAGGTAAATCACACAAGAACCTGAGATTTCCGTTCGCAAAAGGAACAAAGAGATACAAGCGCTACTTCCTTTCCGTAATCTTGCCTTATTGAAAGTCAAGAGAAATCCGACTCTCGAGTCCCCGGAATGCACAAAGACCTGAAATATTTGTTCGATGTTGCAGCTTCTTGCTTAATGATGTGCCTCATTGAATGCGTCTCCTTGTTTGCATGCTTCCCCGTAATCCGAGCTTACTTCTTTGCCCCCCCCGGCATTTGACCTGATTCGCCTCAATGAGTAAGAAGTTCGACTCCTGGGTACGCAAACAAGAGCCGTATGAATCTTAACGACCGTGCTCGAAATATGTTTTCTTTGTTTGCGAATCTCGGTCTTGGTCTCGGCTCTCTCGGGGGAGGAAACTTCAATCGAATCGTACTCACGGAAAGTATTATTATACATTTAATAATTTGCTGCATAATTCTCGAATTTATCATTCGGGGAACATTAGGAGGGTGTCAGAAAATTACACCCGACATATTTACATAAAAGACCCATGTATCATGAAATAAATATTTCTAAAACAGAAGAGGAAACGGAAGAGACGGGGGCGAGAAAAAAGCGCCACGGCCCCCGAGAGTAGGGCTGCGTCGTCAATTCTATGTGTCGACATAAATATCCAATCATTTAAATAAACTGTCGATAACACGAGGAGGCTTCGCAGCATCATCATGTAAATTTCACCCAACCATTCCTTTTTTGCCGGCTCAGCCATGTGCTCTTTGATTTTCATTTTTTACGGCTGCCAAGCTCGGCTCACATGTGTGCCAGAGACCGCAGTGTGTGTGTCTGTGTGGTGTGAAAAAGAGGAAGACAATAAAGTATCTGGCAAGTGGCAAAGGACGAGCCCGATGAATGATGGCTTTTCCAATAACCATCGAGTGTAGCATATGATTGATCATTAGAGACGCTCGTTTGATCTCCCAGCGCCTCCGGGAGATTGTCTAATTGACCAACATTGTCAATTTATAAGTGTCAGAAGAGTGTTGCTGCTCGTTTAATCTCTTCTTCCTTTTCGACAATCGCAAATTTATGATTAGCACAGCAGAGTGAGCTGGCGTTATGAGAAGGGTACAAGGTCATAAAAGGGTGCCTTTTGACATTTATGCTCGTCAAGCTGTGAACCGATTGGGCAAAGGCGTGACCTAGAGGGCGAACCTCTTTGGGCGAATACCACGAGACGTTTTTTAAGCTGCTTTTTAAGGAGAAATTCATGAACTAGAGGGGTATGGAAACTGAATGTCAGCGTTGAGGCTCCCTAGAAATTCTCCCAAGCTTCATTGATTCCAATTTTTCTCTGGGTCTGACAGCTCAAATTTAGGTTTGTGACCTGAAAAATAGGTTTCGGCTTCCACGTCAAAATAGAGGAAATATTTCTTCTAGTACCTAAAGATATGATAGCTGGTTCTTTTTCCAATCCGTTAGTACCAAAATAAGCGATTTTCTCTCGAAAGATTCTCTAAGAAAATTTATTCAGTAAGCCCCCGATAGCACCACAAGTCCAGCTCTGGAGGCTGCTAATTGCAGTGTAAAGCCGTCTTCTAGGTGTTTTCATCCCATTCCATACTCAAAACTATATTTAACAACCCTATACGAGCTGGAGATTTCTCGCTAGGCAACCTTGCTCGCCCTCTTCCCCACAGACACAACATGACCTTTACTCTTTTCCCCCTTCAAGTACTTAACGAGCTGCACTTACCAGCCTAAGCCCGGAGGAAGTCGGGGGAAGTAAGCCCAGCAATTTAGAAACAATTTGCAGCGTGCGTGACGGCAGCTGCTGCGCCTTCAAGAAAGTGGAAATTGTAAATCACAAATGCTACAGTGATTTATATGCAACGGGAGCGGCTCATATGCGCTGCAATCCACCCACCAGCTGTCCCACCAGAGGGTCGACCCTCGAGCTCATGAATTAATCAAGTGAGGCACGTCGGGTCCCGAGATGAATGCGCAAGATGGGAAAGAATGGCATCTCGTTCCCAGAAGCTGCAACTCACAAGCTCGCTTGTTGATTCAGCATCAGCCCCCTTTTTGCCGACAAAAAGCCCGGATGTGCTCGCTCACATAAAGAAATTATGCTCCAACATGCTATTTATGATTCTACCTGCCTCACTGGCGGCCGCCTCTCGCGACTGAACATCGCAAAAAACTACAAAATACAAGATTGTTTGGAGCGCGAGCTGCAGCGCTGGCAAACACTGTTTATCCAAATCACGTTCGCTCATTTGCATACTTCCCTCGCACGGGTCGGCCGGGCACATGAAATATTGCATCCGCTCGTGGCGCTCGTTCATCACCTCCCCGTCCAAACTCGCTTTGTTCAGCACTTCTAATTATAAGCACTCTAATTATCTCCGGTGCTTTTTTACGCTGTGCAACTTCTGCTCATAGACACACTTTTTTCGCGCCAAGACGTCCTCTTTTCATGGCCTCCAGGGTTTGTGTTAGGAAGGGTGAAACTCATGTACCGTAAATAAAGACATTTTCTTTTTAAACTTGAGAATTTCTTAGACTTTGAGGGATGCCTGTGGATTTCTTAAAGCTATGAAAAGGAGTCTCCAGGGCTTTAAGGAATTAAATTGTCATGTAGTCGAGCTATTTTTTACTTCAAAAATTTTATCTAAAAATTTAGGAGCTTCAGAAAGCTTTAAAATTTTTTTTTAGATCCTTTGAACCTAAATTTTGCGAAAGAAAAGTTGTAATTGAAGAAATTGTAGAACTGAGACCCAAAAAAAAATTGAACCAAACTGTTTCTGAAACAAATTCTCCTACATTTTTGATTTGTTGAAAGTCAAAAAGGGGCAATCAGGTTCTGAGAAGCCTCAATGAAAATGTTATCAAAAATATTTCTGGTTTCAAATCCCCTGTAAGAATTATTGATAAGCTCCTTTCAAGCCTCTGAAAAATTAATTTGGGTAACTTTAAGCTCCTTTTAAGCCTCTGAAAAAATAATTTGGGTAATTTTAAGCTCCTTTTAAGCCTCTGAAAAATTAATTTGGGTAACTTTAAGCTCCTTTTAAGCCTATGAAAAAATAATTTGGGTAATTTTAAGCTTCTGAAAAAATCATTTTGGTAAATTTAAGCTTCTGAAAAAATCATTTTGGTAATTTTAAGCCATTTCAAATATCCAGACCGCAAAAAACTCTTGAGAAGAAAAACTTCGTCACAAAGAAGGAAAATAAAACGAACCAAAGCAGACTTACACCCACATATAGAAAGTACTCGTAATTACGAGACTGTTTGTAATTATGTGTAATTCAATCCTGCTATGATCATCATCTCCCCTTCCGAGAAACTCCTCCGTCTGCCGTCTTATTACAATTCATTGCAGGTCCCTAATCCCAGAACAGTACGGCTTCATTTCTTTCACTTTCACACGCACCAGCCCCGGGACTGTCGTGTGCTGGCTCCGGTTGCTAATTCCTTTGTTAACGCGCAATAATCATCATTAACTCGATTGAAGCCTTCTATGGGCCCAAATAAGTAGCAAAAGTAATGAGTAACACGTGCTCTTACACGACAATCGATGCGTGTTAGCTAATTTGGCATCTTTCTCTCTCATTGTCGACTCCCACCTGGGGACTCCCAGCGCCCCTCAGTATTCCATTCACGTAAGCATGTACTTGCTCATATTCTGGAATTTGACAAAGTTGAAACGTTCTCGTGACGAATTAGCAAGCAAGCGAATTCCGTCATTCTGCGGCGCCTCTCAAAACTTTTCCACCCGACTCTCAAGAAGCCCCAGTCCCGCAAGCGTCAAAGTGAGCAGCCCGAAAGCCATTCAAACTTTCGGAGTGATAAAAACCCTCTAACTGCTGCCGCCTTTGTGCAGCCATTATTATGATAGCGAGTGCCAAGACTCGACTACTGTTCGCAAATTTGCATTCCGGCACACTGTCTGTCCCAGGCCCATCTCTGAGGAAAGCACCGATAAATGTGTGAATTCACAAGTGGTACACAAAACACTTGCCAGCTGTTAGCTAGTTGATATTTGTGCATAGCCTGCAATCTACGGGTGCAAGTGCAACATTTAGAAAAGCCCTCTAACTTACAACAATATGCAAATTCGAACAAGAGCCTGAGAGGGGAGCAGAAGAAATGTTTATAAACATTTGTTTGTGTTGCCACTTTGGTTTCAGACGTTTAGTGTTTACCTCTTGTGTATCGTAAATACCCTCTTCCACTCTCTCGCTACCGATTCTGCGGCGCATAATCAAATGGAAAATGCATGGTTGCGGAAAATGTGCAGGCTGCAGATGTGGGAGTCGAAAGAAAGCACGTATTATTGAATACATTTGCATATTTTGGCCCCCTCCACTCCGTTCTCTACACCCGATTTGAGCCATCAAAGGCAATTGGGGTCAAAGGCAGGATGGAAATGGGAGTTTGTAAATTGTTTTATCGCTCAAAAGCGAAACTGCACCTCGGCAGCACTTATTCGCACCACTGTGGCTGCCTCTGCATGATGCATGAGGGGAGAGTCTGAGGCAAAGTGGCGTTTATGGAGCAGCCAGCTGAGAGTGGAACAGGAAATTTTTAGGAAAATCGAGCAAAGTACACATTTCCTCTTTGCTAACTGCATCGTGTAATTTGCTACCGAGCACTCGGAGTTGGACAACTTTTGACGTCAGCCTTACACCATGCTTCAACGCCTTCAGAACTTCTTCTTCCCAAAGCACTGTGGACACATTTTTATTCCTAAAAAAATCTATTTCTATTTATTTGTGGATTTCGAAGAAAAAATTAAGCTCTCCAAATTTCGGTTTCTTGGCCCAAAAATCCGGGAATGAGTTCTCTCTCAAGGTCGTTCTCAGGGTTCAGAGACATTTCATCGCAAAAAACGAGATCCTAACGATATGAAGAATTTTGAATGAAAAATTTTTCAACAACTCTTCAGAAAAATGTAGCTACTCAAAAGATTTAGAAATTTTTTATCGAAAATCCCAAAAGTTAGTTCATAGGTTTGCCCAATTTTTTTCCCGCTGCCACAATGGGAACTTTTGAATGATTACGGGGCCAAAATTCAAAAAGAGCTTAGATCGAGCTGAAAATTGGTTTGTGGGGGTTTTTGGTGTCGAGGAATCTGATTTTATGAAAAAAATTTGGAAAATTCATCATCTTGAATAGGCTCTCTTGGAAAATTTTTGAAAATTTATAAATTTTTCATGAAAACTTATTTTTTTTCATGGAATCGAAATTTTTGTGCTCTAAATAGCCATAATCTAAAATATTATACTCCTACTAAAGATTAAAGGGGCTTTAATTGGTTTTTCCCTCTGTTCTGGTCATAAATTTTACATAAAAAGTTAAATTTACTTTATGTTTAAGTTATAAAATAAAAAATTAATACACCAATCGATCAGAAATTTTATCAGCTTTTCGAAAATGTGCCATTTTCTATAATTTGATTGAGAAATAGAAAAGTTTTCCCTGGTTTTCCCCAAACATGTCTGAAATGCGTGACAAACAAACGGACCGACAGACGGACAAACTGACACAAAGTCAAATAGACGGACAAATCAAGCACAAAAATGTTTTTTTTTTCAAATTTTGACACCCTAAAAACCTTGGATTGTATTAAAAAGTAACTAACTAATTGAAGCAAAATCGGAAAAATCATCTAAAATGCACCATTGAAAATTAATTGCGCCGAACAGAAATTTTCATGAATATTTTAGTACTATTTTTTTGACTTCTCTATTCATGAAGAATACAGGAAAAAAATCTGTTCACCAACTGAGGCCGAGGGATATTACTTCCGATCCAAAATTTGTTGATTTTCAAGGTAAAAAGGGCTTTTTTCAATAAATCATAAATATTATATATAGTAATATTTTTTAACAAAGTATATTTTAAAAAATAACAATAATATCAAATGACATTTTAAAAAGAAAATGGAACAAATAACTTAAGGACGCATAAGAGAAATGATTTTTCAAATATGGGCGACTGAGAAAAAATCAACTTTTCTAGGAAAAATTTTTAAGGTCCAACTTTGAACGTGCATATCTCAGCAACCGAAAGCTCGATCAAAAAACCAAAGATACCGGAGGACGCAGGATTTCTTCACGAATTCAGTGACCCCCCTTTTGGCCTCTTTGATCAAGCTTTAGTGTTTTTGAATTTTGGCCCCGTAATAAATCAAAAATTCCCATTGTGCGCTGTGGCCAATTTTTTGAGGAAAAAATTAAGCTATTTTAAGGCTTCAGGAATCGTTTTCTTGACAAAAAAAATATTTTTAAAACGAGTTTCCTAGGTTCCTTCTTTGGTTCCCTTTTAACATGTGCTTACTCCCATTCACGTGGTTTTCGTTTTTTCCGGACCTCCCAAAACCAACGAGAGCACATGAGACACCGTGTGGCGCGACTCTACCCCAATCAAGCCGCCATCTCGTCAGTTCTGTCATCTCGGTAAAGTATCAAATTACCTTAGCCGCATAATTGGCACCTAGCACCACCTGTAATCCGACCCAGCGGCACAAATCTGTCAAGTGTACCTTTTCTTTCGCCTTCTTTTCCACCTTCCCAAAGTCGGCTCGGAAAAAAAAGTGGCTCAATTAGGGTCCGGCATCTGGCTTGCGGTGAAAAATTGCTAATTTTCTCACAGCCCAAACACCCGATACTCTGTGTCTATTATCGCTGAATGGCCGCAAAGCTGTGCAATATAAACTCATTCTGATCTGTCGATGGCTGCCGGTGACACGCGCGTCCTCATTCAAACACATTCGGCGCGGCAATATTAAAATATTCTCATTACGATAATATGATATTGATGAATTGTGTGTCATTAATTTGCATAAAATATACATGAAGCGCTCTCCCGATCCATAAGCTGCTACAACGGCAGAAACAACAAGAGCAATTTGTTGGCCGCATGCTGATAAAAGGGCTTTAGCTAGCTGCTGGGACGTTGTATATCATGGGAAATGCGTTAGAATAAATTTCGTGCTTTGCGTTTATGAAAATCGGAAAAGCCTGCTGCGTGCGGTGGTGTCAAAATAAAAGGGGGAAAATTGCAGGAAATTTATTTCGCACACACTCAGTCATAATCAAGTTGTTGCCAAAGTTGATTTAGTAAATGAACTGATTTGCTATTTTAGGCCCACTTTCCGGCACGGCGAGGCGACAGGAACATTACAGCATTACGGGGAAATATTGGCGGAACATGGCGGATTTCCCGCTCTCTCGGGTGTCAATAAATCTAATCTCCGGGCGTAAGATCTTACCGCGTCTCCCTGACAGGAATTCTGATATGGGAGTTCTCTCGCTTTCCCCACATTATTTTAATTGACTAGAATTTTCTCGGAAAATGGGGCTTCCTTTCGATGTTTGAACTATTTTTCCTTCTCTGATTGGGGTCTTCTCCTGGTCACTGGGGAGCAGAGACGTATCTAGGTGTTGAAGGAAGAGGCTAGTAATTAATTGGACGTCCTAGTTCCGTCTTTGATGTTGTTTTATTCCAAATGAGTAAAGAAAAAAAATTCTGAACTCTTTCCCTCGTTATTACCTTTTATCTTACTCTTTGGGCCCATTTCTATCAGCTTGGTGGGAGAATAATTTTTATATCGTTTTTGGAGCCTCTTTCTCCCTGGAAATAGAGACATAATTTTTTCTAGCAATTTTTTTCCAAAGTTAGAGCTCCTTAGCACTAGCCTAGGACCTTCCTTGGATACGCCTCCGCCGAGAAACGTCCTTCAAGCGACATTAGACATTTAATTTTGAGAGGCCTGAAATGAATCGTAAAAGTCAATTAAGTGAAATGAAATTTCTCCGGAAGTTCCGGACATTGCCCACCTCTCGTTTCGCCATTAAATATTCGCATTAAAATTCAAAATGTCAGCACCTGGCCCAGCAAGGCATCGCGCACTGAGCGAGCAATAAAAGTCGAGCAATTATGGAAGTAAAACAAGCATTTTAAATTGAAGCCGGAAAGAGGAAATGACAAGTCGTTTCAGATCGTGCCTGAAACGAGGGGGAAAAACAAGGCGGTTCTGCTCCGACTCGTCAAAGCCCCAATATTGAGTCGCATCGGGTAGCAAAGGAAAATAAGCTGGCTCACTTTGCGCTTACAAGGCAAGCAAATTTCACAAGTGATCGAATAACTTCCCCGGAGGGCTCGGCATGCCATGCCACGGCACGGCTCAGGCACAAACATTGATGTGTTTTGAATACTCCCCCCCAACATGGGTGACATTCGATCTTGAACCCTCTCCTTCAAGAGTTGTTCAATTTTGCGTTTTCAATATTTGCAAATTGGTTTATGCTCGGCACTCCGCTCCAGTCGGGGGAAAGATGTATGCTCAATCACTCATTGTCACACTGAGAAATATATAGTGTGTGGGTCTCCCGCAAACCACAGCATTGCAGGGAATGTGTTTCCAAACAACGCACACAACAAGGACGTGTGATTGCGAGGAAATGAGATTTTAACCTTTGGTGATGTACTTTTCAAGTTTTACACGTGAAGATTTTCCCCGCTGAGCTGCCTCCTTGCCGTCGTTCCGGGAATTTTCTCGGAAAAGCCCTATTTACTTAGCTGGCTGGCAAACACAGTGTATTACATTCTCTGAAGCAATGAGGAGAGCAACTTTTTGCTTTGAGGGATTTTCTCAAACCACAAACATATTACTAAACTTGTTCGAGGCTGTGGCTCACTGACTCTGGATGTCTTTACTTGTTGACTCTAATTTTAATGAGCTACAACCTTCCCTTCAGAGCCATGAAAAGTCTGATATCATATTTACCTTGCTGACAAAAATTTGGAGAAGTCAGATGGTCATTTGAGAAAGCTTGTTAAATTTTCCACCAAATAAAAGGACTTCAAGAATTTTTACTGAATTTTCAAAGTAAAAGAAAAAAGGGTTTTTCGGTTTGTGGCCCAATTTTTCCGAATCCAACAAGCCTCTTTTGGGCTTGTAGAAAATGCCCCGTTTCCCACCTCACTCTAAGCTACCAGCCTATATATGACAGAGAGAAAGGGCTTAACGAACAATCACTGCCTCTGATTCGGAAAAACTTTGTTTACAAAAGAAAACAGAATCGAATTGTAGGGAAACATGGAAGTGTGACAAAGTACTTTCAAAGTAACACAAAGGAAACGACTCTCGCAGGACTGCAGCTCCGCAAATTGTTGCCCATAAAAGTCCCGGAGTTCTGAGAAATCTAGGTCACGAGGTAGGAATGCGCCCATTATTTGTCCATTCCTCCATCAAAGTAATAAAAATGATTTAGACGACGAAGGGTTCGTATCGCGGGAAGACACTTGAGGAAATTCATAAACGAGAGGACGCAAGCGAAAGCTAGATTTATCACCATTTTATTTACTACAAAAAGTTTTGCTCAAGACGAAATATAGAGAAGATACGGAGGAGAATGAAACTCATAAATTTATAACCATCTCGTAACCACCGCCACTTTACTTCATCATCATCCTGCAGTCTAGCACCAGCGTGCCTCTCCGCCGGCTCCGGAGTGGATGCGAATTTTAAAGGCGCGGCTCAGGAATTGCACTGCATTTTTCCTCTTCACTGCCTCGTTTCTCCTCTTTACTTTGAGTGTAAGAGCAATAACTTCCATTGAACATGCTATTCGCTTGCCAGGACTCTTGCTGGAGCGGGAGATACATAAGTAATGATGTTATGAGTACAATTTATCATTTAATATCATGCAATATGCGCTGTCTTGCAACTATTGCTCCATTTTGGTAACCGAAGGAACGGCAGGAGATGAGATTTTGTCGACATTTCGCCTTATTGCTACCTGGAAGTTTGTGACTCGTGCATTGGGATTTGGGGATATCAAAGACCGGAATTTCTTTGAAGCCCAAAGTCTTACATTTCCCAGGATAATTAAATCAGGGCGCTTTTCCTAATCTCCCTCTTGCTCCCCGACGACAGAGCAGCTCCGTTTTTAAATGGAACACAGCCAGATGCCTACAATTGAGTTGCCAGCGCAACACGAGCCGCCCGAGGCTCTATAAAACTCGAAACTTGTACATTTATTGCTAGAACAGCGCGCGTCGTAGCGAAGTTTTAATGAATTTTTATAATGCAAAGTTGAGAAGTTAAAAATTTTCGGTGTAAATCAAGTCAGGCACAGCTATAGTGCGCGCTCATGATTAAGCGGAAGCTCAAATGGTTTGGAGCCGAAAGCGGGGAGTTCACGATACAAATTGTAGCACTTTGCAGGGCTCCATTTTTCACTTCTCGCACTGCACATGCACGGGGGCTCGACGAGTTGGGGGAAAACAACGGGGCGGAAGTAATTCTACAGGAATACGATAATATTAATTCTGTCCTTTCCTCCCCCGGCCCAGCCCGACCCGCTCCGGTGTGTCACAGAGGAGCGGCCTCTCTCCAGATTAGGGTTCCCGACCTTTTCATTTTCCCGGGAAATCGGGAATTTTTTAGATTTTGGATTTTGAAGACATATTTTGAGACATCAAATTTTTAAAGAGTGAAAATCCTCTGATAGGATCTCTGATAGATCAAATAAAATTTTATTTCTCAGCTTGCAAAGCACATAGAAGATTGAAAAAACTTTTAATCTCTGGTCCTAGAATTATGTTTTAATTTAAAAATAAGTTTGGACTTCTAGACTTCTCGTAGCTTGAGTAAGGTGTCATGAAGAAGGAGGTTCATTCTCAAAATTTTCTCTTAAAAGTTAACGAAAAATGTGTTTTGTTAGGTTTTGAAGGTTTTCAGCTCAAAAATATACAAAACTCAAAAATTGAGAAATTTCAATATAGGAAAATTTCAATTTTTGGCCATATCTTTCAAACCAAGAGGCGAAAATTCGTGAAGTTTTGTGTATATGTTTGTCAAGACAAAAAATATCAAAAATTTAGAATTTTCAAAAAATAAATATATTACAATTTCTGTATACAGTCTGCGTCATATTGATAGGAGCACTTGTTTTTTTGGGATATTTTCAAAACGGCTCAGCTCTCAACTCTTGTGAGTAGCATTTTTTTAATGACTCGAGATGACACGACTTTTAAACATGAATCGAAATAGTTCGGTTTCGTTATGGGAAAAATATTAGACAAAAACCCTCTTTTGGGTGTTTCAAAATGATAGGAGCACTTTGTTCCTCTGGCTCTCAAATGAATTTAGAAGCACTGTTAAGCATTTTTTAGCCTTTTTATATTAAAGAACACGCAAATTTACGAAAAGATGAAAGGATAGACACAATTGGAGTCAAAGTAATGGCAGAGGCCGGCTTAGGAGGGGTAAAACCTTAATTATCAATATTTGATTTGGTAAAACTATTCAAAACAATCTGATTTTTTTGTTTTGACTAAATTAAGCTCTTTTTAGACGAAATAAAATGTTTTTGGACAATTCTAGCCACTTTGGAACAAATAAATAATTTTTTTATTTCCAAAATTACCGAAGCAACCAAACTAAATTATACTTATTTTCACTTCAAGGTATAAAAGTAGCATGTTTTTGATTTTGCTTAACTATTATTTGAACAATTGAATGATTTTGAACAAAACTTCAAATGTAGCCTGACTTTTATGAGGTACAGAGCTCGTAGAGTGCAATAAAGAAAAATGTATTATGAAGGGCTATTGTGCTTTTTCTGAAAATCACTTAAAAGCTCTTAAATCAAGCTAAACCATTTTCATTTAATAAAATTGAATCATTTGAAAATTTTGTGAATGATTTTCATCCGTGACAAATGTATTGCATAGCCAGAATAATTTTTTAAAATTTTATCCAAAACGAGAAATTTCATGAGCAACATGTTTGAGCTAGTAAGCCTACGATAGCAGAGCGAATAAAAATGTTTAATTGCTTTTCAACAGAAAGGAACAACAAAATCAAAATGGTATACAATCCTTAAGTTTTGGGGCTCTTGTGCTCCCAGAAAAATAAAAAAGTAATGCAGTAGTCGCTAAGTCAGCATACTAATTTAATATTTGATCCTTCCAAAGTGGCTAGAATTGTCCAAAAACATTTTATTTCGTCTAAAAAGAGCTTAATTTAGTCAAAACAAAAAAATCAGATTGTTTTGAATAGTTTTACCAAATCAAATATTGATAATTAAGGTTTTACCCCTCCTAAGCCGGCCTCTGCCATTACTTTGACTCCAATTGTGTCTATCCTTTCATCTTTTCGTAAATTTGCGTGTTCTTTAATATAAAAAGGCTAAAAAATGCTTAACAGTGCTTCTAAATTCATTTGAGAGCCAGAGGAACAAAGTGCTCCTATCATTTTGAAACACCCTAAAGAGGGTTTTTGTCTAATATTTTTCCCATAACGAAACCGAACTATTTCGATTCATGTTTAAAAGTCGTGTCATCTCGAGTCATTAAAAAAATGCTACTCACAAGAGTTGAGAGCTGAGCCGTTTTGAAAATATCCCAAAAAAACAAGTGCTCCTATCAATATGACGCAGACTGTATGAAGATATGTTTTGGATAAAATATTTTTTACCGTCAGTTTGTTGGAAATATAATGCAGTTCAGGAGAAATAATTCCATTTTTCACAAACCTCGAATTTTCAAGATGACCTCTATGGCGGCCATGTTGGAATTTTAAAAAACTAAAAAAGCCAAAAAATTTAGCTCCAATAACCTAGTTTCATCGAAATCAAGAAAAATCGCTGTTGAAAATGTTCAGTTTATTTTGAAATGGTCCAAATTGAAATGAAAAAGGTTCTAGGAAAAATATTCAGGAGTATTTTTCATTGAAATAAGTATAAGTGTTTCCGGGGAATTTGCTCGGGAATTCCCGACTTCCGAGATTAAACCCTACTCCAGATTAACGAGCTTAATAGCGCGAGTTCACGGCACGAAAGTTGGACTGGCGAACTGCGAAGAAGAGGGAAGTTTGCGAAACGCAAGATAAACGCTTTATTCAAATATAAAATGTTAAATTGAGGGGTAAGTTTATCATCATCACGATGTTGTGTGTGCGAAAGAATTGCCTTCAGCAAACAGAGAAAAGGGATGCGGAACGAAAAAGGCAGCGCGGAGGAGGAAAATAAAAATGTATTGAAAATAAATTTGATCAAGAGCGCGCCCGAATCGGGGGTCGATGAATACGAAATTTATCATCACGTTGCATTTTCCCGGCCGTCTCGCATTTACATTCCACTGGTGGATGCGAGAGTGGGAACATTTATTTTAGCACTATTTTGTTACACTTCGAAATAATAATTTATTCAAAATACAATTTATGCCAGATTACACTCCTCCGGCACCGCAGTTTGTTCTTCCTGCGGCTCGAGGTGCACTCTTGAATTACAATCGGGCTGAGGATGGGTTTTCATGGGGCAACGGCAATTCGCGGGAAGACAGATATGAGCTCTCAGCTTGCTTCGAGGAACATCACAGCATCAAAGAGCTACATTTCAGAAACAGAATAGAAACAGAAACAGGAAAATTATCTGGAAAGCGTTTAAGGTGGAGTCCTGTCTGAGTCAAATGAAGCAACACATAGAGATTAATGGATTAGAGCTGTACTAAGGCTCAGAGATGGGAGGGTGCAACCCTTAAGCTTTTGATCCGATTTCGAACTTGCTCTGTCCTATTTTTGGTCTAGTGTTGGTTCTATTTGAGTCCTTTTAAAAACACTTTTATGTCAATCCCAAGTCTTTAGTAGAGAGAAAAGCCCACTACTGAGTGCTTTTCTTATTCTTTTTATTCTTTCTTATTCTTTCTCGAAAAAATTATTTTCGAGCTCGACTCGGAACTACTATTTTGCTGGATTTTCTGTTTTCTGTCTGGTTATTTTTCTCCCTTATTTGGCTCAATTTTCTAACAGGCTATCTTTAAATTTAAAAACAAAATTAAGAAAAATTCAGGGTCGAAATTTGTATACCAATTCCTCTAAAAATTGAAGAGCTTAACACCAGCACTGGATTGTTCATTTTCCAGGAAATTGAGACAGACGAGCTATCCCGGCGCTTTCATGAGCCACTGAAGCTGCTCTGATGCAAATGGCTTCCATCTCTCACTCGACATCCCTTCGACAAAGTTTTGTCATAATTTGTTCCTCGCATCAATGCATTTTGATAAGATTTCCATTCTTCTCTCCATCTTCATCATCATTTGAGTCCAATGACGATGACGATAGCGATAGAAATTTCCATAAATGGATTACTCCCTTTTTACACTATTTCTTTTCTTTTGCTGGTGCGGCGTGGTGCGGGCCAAGTCCGCCGGAGGAGGCAGTTTCGGCTTAGGACTGATATGATATAACAATGTTTGAAAAGGCACATAATCCTCCCATTGGCTACCTTTTTCTGACCATTTATCTGATTTTGCTACTTTTGCTAATCGGATTATTTGCATGAGATTGCCATTTCGGGGGAGGCCAGTGGGCACACAAAGGAATGAATAGCACTCGTAGTGGGCGGAGGGCATTCCAGAGCATTAATTTGCTTTCTCAACCTTGGCTTTATTGATCTCCCGGAGATCTGTTCAGCACCGATTAAAATCAATAATCTCCCAGATCTCGAGCTTGAGGACACACACCGTTGAGGTTCAAGTCTCGAGATAGTCACGAGCTACGTGAGTCTCGAGACTTTTTCAAATAAATTTTTTAAAGCATAAATTTGACAAATCACGTAAAATTGGGTCAAGAGACTATTTTAGCAATTTCCTAACCCTCGCAGACCTCCAGCTCAGTAGCTCATTCTTCAAAAATTTTAATAAATGATCAACATATGTAATTATAATCACCCAAATTTTCTGTGACAATTTTCCTTGCAAAATTACGCCTGAAATACATCTTTTTGTTCAAATAAAATCGATGCTCTAACCTCTGAATACCTTTAAAATACTTCCTTGAGATTCTCGAGTCGGTCTCGAAGACATAAAAAGTCCTCGAGACTCAAAAACTCGAGACTTTGCTAAACCCTCCACCACGTATGTGTACTGCTCCCACCTCAGCCATTAGCAATGATAACAATATTTCGCTTGTTGTCAAAATTAATTAAGAAACCTCTGCTGCGAGGCATCCGGAGTCGTTATCGCCATCTTTAGTGTAACTGTTACGACGACTTCTTTCGCAGCCGCCCGAATTTCCATATCCCGTCCCTTTGCTCGTTGTTCTAAAAATACCCGCCGTACCTGTCGCAGGGTCGTCAGAGTCGCTGCAAAAATATTCGGGTGAGGAAACAGACGGCACACATCGAGGCTAGAACTTTGATGATGAGCACACGGGTGCTGATAAGGTAAACTTGGGAAGGATGCCGTGGTGCGAGCGATTGCGGTTTGTGTACTTTTTGAATATATTCCAAGTACCGTGTCTGTATCCGTTCGGGCCGGCTCCTCTCATTAAAACCTCAATGGGTACATGCCAAACTTTCACTTCGCAGCTGCCATGCCGGGGCACGGCTTCACTCTCTCGGCAGTCTATTAAAATGGATTAGGTAGGAACAGAAAATGCAGCTTTTCGAGTGCTCAATTGAATTGCCAACAATAAATCTGCCAGCCAAGTGGCTTTGTGCAGATTTATTTCCCTTGCGACGACCCGCTCTTGCAGTTGATTTTGTTGCATAAGTACGCTCTCTAGAACGGACAAAAACCACCCGCTACCGCGCTGATTCGACTCCTACCCCATTCAGAATCAATTTGATACAAATCAGACACACTCCGATTTGCATTTTGGCTGCACCTCTGTCGTGCCCGGAGCCCAAATGGCAGTCGGTCAAGAGCAGGACAGTGGGATCCTTCAAATAGGCGAATCAGAGTTTGTTTTTAATTACTTTTCTTCCGGCACTGCACTCTCCAGCTCCATGTCTGTTTGTGTTAGCTCCAGCTTACCTGGCTCCAAGTAAATATTGAAATTTCATTGCGGAATGGACCCCAGAGACGATGAAGTTGTTTGGTGATGAGAGTGTTGACATGATGCAAAATCTACTTACTCTGCTGGGGGAAGGGGTGAGCAGCTTAAGGTGTTATAGCTGCACATTTAATTTAATCTAGGTTGCAATTGACAACGTATGGAGTGAAGCAGCACGTGCTCTGGGGACTAAAAAGTCCCATGAACTTTTAAATTGGGTTTCTTTGCTTTGCGAGTCAATAGAGGCCTACATCGCCTGCAATATTTTTAACAATGAGAAAGTGGAAAGTAAGAAGCCTGCATAATAGAAAGATTGGAGATAGGGTGAGTCCATTTCCTTGGCTTGAATTTATCCTGGAATGTAGCTTTTTATGCACACATTTTTTAAATGACCTTGAAAACTCTCCAACGCTTAAATCTCGCAATTTCATGAGACTTATTTTTCCCACAAACTTGAAGCAAAATTACCTATTTTCTGGAAAAAATAGTTGAGAAGTTTCCTGCAGCCAATTCAAACAAACAAGGCGATATCCATCAGCTCTTTGATTTAAATGAATAAAATGTCAAAGAAATAATTCTTAAAAAGATACTTTACTTGCCAAATCGAGCCACAAATTTGATCTCATTTCTTTCATTCAGTTTTCCTTAGTTCAAAGAACGGAAAATGAGCAGATTCAAAAACAAACACCAGGTGATTTCCCTCCCAAGCAGAAAAACATTCGTAAGTTGCTTTAAAATTCCCATGAAAAGTAATAAGCGGAAATGCTGGTGCCATAAAAATTAGGCAATTTAAAATCCTCACCGAAAATCATTTTCCTTCCCACTCTCACATAAAGTTTGATTAGAAAAAGCACAACCAGCGGAGATAAAGCAATTTATTTGAAATAAATGAGAAATTCTAGCAAGTAAATTGTCTCGGGGGGACCATAAACACCAGCAGATAAAAACGTTTACCGATCTTGTGCCGCAACGCAGGATTCTCTGCACCACGTTCTCACACGTCATGGCTACGTAGGACCCACCCAGGAGTGTAGTGGGAAGCTCTAGCAGACTGGCGAAAATAAAGAATGAATTATGAAAGCATTTGCTCACTGCGAAGAGATCCATATTGTGACAATAAATCTTGCATGGCTTTCAGCGAGAGAGGCGAGGAGGGAAGCGAGGGGCGACCTAATACTTGCTTTCCTCCTCGCCTCGCACAATTTACCCAATTTTCATGCAATCTGGGCACGACACACAGCGGAATACACAACTCTCAGTTCAATGAACAGATTCATCATTTCGCAGTAATCTCGCTCGTAACCGCAGATCAAGGCGGCGCGCTTTAAGCGAGCGAAGCGCCGCAAAACAAATTTGGCAACTTTTCAGCCCGACCGAGCCGCACTTGGGGACTGTTGCAGTGCTTTGACTTCCAAACCTCCACCCAAATTACTAGTCGACATGAAGTGTTTTAATGGACGCCAACCCAGTTAATGCCCTCATGTCCTGTGACGGCTAAATAGTGGTGATGTCGGTGCGAAAAGTGGTCGCAAACATAAATTGAAAATGCTGCAATTTCACCAGCCCACTTTTCATGGCGGCCGGTTCTTTAATGGACACCTAATTGCCACTTTGTCTCCCGGACGCCTTTCTCTCTTCCCAAAACTCAATTCGAGACTGCCTGCGTGGAAGAGAGGTGGGTTCCAGGCCTGTACCTGTGAAATGGGACTCTACTCTACTGAGGTAAAGTTTATTAAATTAGGTACTATGAAATTCGCTAAAATTTAGCCTTTAATTTTTATAAAAATTTTAAAGACAAATTTTAGATACTTGAACTGACATTTTTGAATAAGAAAAAAAACATAATTTCAAAAGCACTATTTTCCAATTTTTTTAAATTTTTTAGGAAGAAATTGTTAATTTTAAAATTTTTTTGGACAGTTAAGGAACACTTAAAGGCTAGCAATAAGGGATTCGTAGGAAATAGTATGACCTTTTTATGAGCTTGAAAATATCAAATAAAATTTTTAGACTCAAGGGACATAATGCCCTAATTGTCGGGTCCCTCAACAAGCTCTGGGAACAGAGCTTGAGTTGACGTCAAATAAAGTTTTAAAAAATTTGTTAGACAATTTTCTGACCAAAAACAAAAAATCTTACGTTTTAAAATGTTTCCAAGGGATGTGAAAAAGTCGATACAGGCCTGGTTGGTGGTTCCCCATCATGGGCTTAGCTGGAAATTTGCTACAAATATTAAAATTTAATGCAGTTTACTCCCATTTCCGCTCCATGATTCATCATTGAATTATTGAAAAGTTTGTCGGAAAAAGTTACGCATAAAATTCTGACTCGGCAAACAAAGCTCGCACATGAGCGAATAAATAAATTCAAGTGTGTTTTTCCGCTTCCCGGAACCGATACAAATTGAAAAATGCAATAACAACAAAAATCAGCGAGAGAAGCTGAAAAGCAAAGCAAAAAAAAAAACTAATACGTCGGATGGCTGTGAAACGGAGTGGGGACGCGGGAAAGTAGAGGTGAGCAATAACAACTGTCACTCGCAGTTCTGTCAGTTCTCACCATTTGCGTGATTAATATTGAGCAGCAGTTACGACAAATTGATGTGCTTTGTGAATGGTGTCAATGTCAATCCGACTTTTTACGGCTCCAGGACGGCCCGAATTCCGATCGAACTCGCTAAATGCCAAATTATCACATCGTTATCTCGCTTGAGTGGCTAAAAAACTCATTTATTTTTGGATGTGAGCGGCCCACTGCAATGCCGCGGAGTGGGCTCTTGTGGAGGGAAAAATTTACATTGACGAGGCGAAGGGAACTTGAATGAAATGGCCATTTGAAACCAATTAAACTTTTTCAATTTGGCGCCTCTGGCAGCGGTGTTTGGAGAGCGACATGGAACTAGCATTTACTGGACTGGATTCCGTCTGATTCGAAAACAGATTGCACTTTCACGGAGCCCTGCACTTTCCTAGGGCTGACAAAGTTTTCCCACTACCAAGTTTTTGCACAAACAATTCCTTCATCACGTGTTGTTAGGGTGCATTCACACGATTATGAGCAGAAGTAGCTTCTATTACGAACCTCGTGAAAATGTGAATTAAAAAATCTCATCAAAAGGGTCGTTCAAACATGACGTCACGAAGCAGCTGACCCCCCAGCTGAACCCCCGTCTCCCCTCAGATCGTTACGTAATATTTAACCAGCCTCTAAGATCCCAGTTCCACCGAGGCTTCACAGCACTCAAGGCTTAGAAGAAATCCAGTTAAGACTTCATTTTAAGTTTTTCATGTGTAAACACAACTTAATTCACTTCCTGAATGCACGATTCCCGATTCGTAGAATGAAAAGCAATCAGCTTAAGTCCCGACGTCACGTTAAAGTTTGCAAAGGCAATCAAAACTCTAAGCAGTTCTAATTAGCAAATCCTGCTTCGGAATTCCCTGGATGTGCGAAAATTGCATCAACTCAGCTTTGTTTTCCCATCCCCGACGACTTGGTGTTTACATACTGCTATATAGAAACTGGAAAATGGAGCAGAGCTCATGAATTCAAAAGTTTCGGAATTCTAGCACCACTAATTCGGGAGGCCATTTGAATGAGTCGAATAATTTACATACTTTCGACGTTCTGAATGCGTCTGCCATGCAGTGGACAGCCACAAATGACCCACCATAGAGATATATAGACTAGGAAGAGATGGAATATGAGACTAGAGCTTTGACGGAACCGCCAATAAATTCTAACTTTAATGTGGAAGTTTTCGAATTCATGGCGAACAAAAATGGGCTTCGTTCCTTTTCGTTTTTTGTCCTAAAACTTTCCCCTAAAAAAGCTATTGAAAGGGAGCTCCTTCTTCGTGACCTTAAATAAGAAAAATGATCAAAAAATACATGCATATTTATTTGAAAATTTAGGGTCCCTGAAAGTTTTATAATGAGCCCAATTTCAAACAAGAAAAAGAATCATGAAAAATCCTGGGGAATTTTAGTCCCCCTCTTGAGCCACGTCCCTGAGCTGAGGTACCTTCTTCTGTCAAAAAGTAATGGCAGTATCTCTTGCCGTTGTAACTCTAGTCCCCGCCTCTCTGGAATACACCCACAATCAGGAGCATTGCGTGCATAAATTTTGCGGTGTTTTGTACACTTTTCCATTCATTCATTGTATTTCCACTATTTCCATAACATGACACCAATGATGTACTTTTGCTTCCCGTGTCCGTGTGCTTTAGATTCGGATTATTGTATCACATTAAATAACATGATTGCATCACAGTCATGCCAACGTTCTGCCATAATTCGACTTGCATGTTCCTGGATAATTTTATAACATTATACTACATAATAGCTCCGTTCACTGCATCACTAGCTGACTGGAGCTGGTCCGGAACATTCAAAATTATTAAGTCGTGTGCGTTCTATATTTGCATACCGGAACTTGAGCGGTGGATGTTGTGGAGCTCGACGACAAACTCTCGTCACTGGGCTGCGATAAGGCTCCCCCTCGAGCCGCTTGGCTGTTTGCAGTTCCATTACAATTAAAATAATTCTGTTTAACTTGCATGCAATATCATCAGGCGTCCCATTTCGCTCCAGCGAACTTTATTTTCTGCCGCTCTCGAGGCACGAGATGCGTTTCTCCAAAACCGAGAGCGCCTAAAAATACCACCTCCACGCTAATGGCCGCCACAAAGTGCAGTAAGCCGGGAATTTTGCGTAAGAGCTTCTAAAAATATCTAATTGAGGAGAGATTTGAGCTTCCCGGTCAGAGCCGTAACGAGACACCACTTGCCTAATTCATTCCCAGTGACTCACAGGCACCAGATGTGTGCCAGTCCCGGCACCAGCAAACAGCCCACCGCTGTCTCGCTTCTATACAAACACAAGGGTCATCAAAAGCGACCTCCGTCCTGACCTCCGTTCCGTCGAAACTCGATACTTGCGTTCACTCGGTAGACATAAATCAGAACCACTCAGCGAGCGCGTCGACAAGACGGAGAAACCCGTGCGTAGTCCACCCAGAACCATGTCACCCTATAGTCTAGAAGAAATCGAGTGCAAGTGCTCAGTACTTGTCCGGAAAGAAAGTAACACAGACGCGTATTTAAATCATCTGCCGCGTTCTCGGGTGAAGTAAACACGCTGTGTGTGAGTCATCGGTTTGCCTGCTGCTAGCCTGTGCGCGACTTTCACGTTGCAGAGTGTGTAAGGTGACCTCGAGCGGTAGTGAAGTCCCTCACGTCTTGATTGGAGTCGGGATCTCTGGGGTGTTGGACTTGTAAGGCAGGTTAGTCTTTCGATTTGCTTTCACGTGATTTTATTTATATCGGTTTTTATTGCCCGAAAAATTTTCTGTCCGTCTGTTTTGAGTCGTTAACTAATTTTTTACCAGGCATTTATTTTATTTGAGACCTATAGACAAACTTTTGGTGGTTTTAAAATAAAAACAATTTTCTGAAGCCTGAATATAGGTATCAAAAACGTTCCAAAAGAGTTAAATTTAAGCACAAACTTGAGCACACCAAAAATGAAAAAACTGCTGAAAAACAATTCAAGAAACTGGGAAACTGTTAAAAATTTAATATTGCTCCCAACAGAGGCTCAATTTACTAAAATAATTTTTTCCTCGGTTAGGTTAAACATTTTTAAATACGTGCAAATCTAACAAAATATGTTTAAACAACCTTAGAATAAAGAACTTTTCATTTTTATCCACACAATTTTGAACTAATCCATTGAAAAAAATTATTTGTCCATTAAAAGTTTCCTTGGCTTCCAAAATGTGGCTCAATCCACCAAAATAAAATTTTTCCCAGGTCAGAGAAATAAAATAAAAATCTCTGGACATTTTAGGGAACCTCAAAAATATTTTTACAATTCTTAGAATTGAACATAATTATCCAAAAATGGCTCCAAGATGATAAATTTCGACAATCAGACCCACAATTAAGCTTCAATCAGCCAATTTCGCATCTCACTTGTTTACCAAACGTCTCAAAGTTCCATTGACCCATTCAGCAACAGCTCCGTAATGTACGATATAATGTGTTCCCGTTAAAGAAAAAAATAACTCACATATATGAGCGCTTAACATAACATAACAAAATTGTATTACTGTTCTCTTTGATCGCGAAGAAGCAAAGCACAACGACAAGAATCCGCGTGTGTCTGTACTCGGGGCAGTGGCGAACGAAATTTATTTTTAGGGCCAACTGCTGAACCGCCGCGTCGTACGCGTATGTTATGCTAAAACTGCTTCGCTCTGTTACTCCTCTTCTTCGCAACATATCACTCAGTTGATTCCGAACCGACGCGCCAGCGGCATGTCATTTTTTGTGCGGTTACTCCAACGTCTGACGCGATAGTTTATCAGCGCATATATCGGGACAATATATATCTTATCACTGATTTCGCTAATCGACATGAGTTCACAATACTACGGGAAGATAACCTTCAGTTGTCAGTTCGAGTTGCTTCGGTGCAGTCGCAGAATCGAGGTGCATCAGGAAAGTGAAACATAAATCAGCCTAGTGAAGAACTAAACTCCTTATCGCACTTCAATCGGTGATTCAATAGAGAGAATGACAAGGTTAGTATGTCATGGCGACGCACTGCCTACGTGGATAGTACGTAGGGGCTCTTAGGAGAAGGGGGAACGAGCGAAGCCCGGCAGGTGCAGACGGATTTCGACAGAAGAAGCGTGTCGGTGGTCGAAAATTGCTCGCCAGTCGTCGTTATGCAGCGCGAAAGCCCGATTAATTAGCCCCCATTCAAGTCATGTGACTCAAGCGGGTGTCAATGGACTATTTACCAACAAGGTGTTAACGAATTAATACGAAAGCCTGTCTCTCTCTTAATTGGACGATTGTCAAGTGCTCTGTTACGGTTAAGCTCTCTTTCCAGCCACTACCGGAGATCTTACCCGACAGCTGCGTTCGCAGCCATGGAAAAGGGCCTCGTGGAGCGGGACCGGGTGGGTCTCCACGACCAGGTGCTGCTCGAGGACTACACCAACGAGGACGCCTTCATCGAGAACCTGAGGAAGCGCTTCCAGGAGAACCTGATTTACGTGAGTTCTCTCCTCTCCTGACCCCGTTCCTGCACTCACCAGCTCTCCCCCACAGACGTACATCGGCCAGGTACTGATATCCGTGAACCCCTACAAGGAGCTCCCCATCTACAGGGAGGAAGACGAGAAGGAGTACCGCAAGCGCCATCTCTTCGAAGCCCCTCCTCACGTGTAGGTCCTCTCTGCTCCTTCCCCAAAAGCCCCCTAAAGTCGTGTTTCCCCCGCAGGTTCGCCATCAGCGAGAACGCCTTCCGTTCCTTGAACGAGGAGCACCGAGGACAGTGCATTCTGATTTCAGGTGAGCCACTCTATTAGCCAATTTCTCGTCTATTGAGCCACCAGCAGGTGACGCCTACTGATAGCTGTACACATTAGGGCTCTCGAGGAATGTCCGAGAGAGATACGGCGTCTTATCGATCAAAGCTTTAGGTCTAAATAGATTAAAGGACGCCTTTCGTTATGCAATTTGGTCGCTGACTGCGAATTAGGGCTACCCGGGGGTGGACAATCCCAAAAGGATAACCACCCCTCGCGCTACCTCAGTAATTATGTCATCGATGAACCAACATGCGACTCAAATCCCCGCTGAAACGTTTGCCAAGGTGTGTCTTAATGTATGTCACTCATAAAATTACCTAGCTGCTGTTTTCCCCTCATCATTTCCTTAGGGTTTGCTCTAAGGGGAGTAGTTTTCGAGCTAATTTTTTCTTCTTCCTTTCAAATTAAACTTTTACCTCAATAATAAAATTTAATGAAACTTAAAATTCCTTAATCTTAAATTTAAAAAAATCACCTAATTTTTTATCCATTAAATCCTAGTGAGAAAGCCCAAGGGATGATTTAAGTTTCTGAGAATTATAAAAACTATTCCAAAATTAAATTAAATCCAAAAATTAAATATAAAAAAATTAAATAAGTAATAGAAAAAACATTTTCGGTGGTTTTTTGGTTTGATTTCTTGGTCAAATGCTTTCTTCAGTTATCAAGCACCAGAAAAACAGACCGACAGACAGACAGGTAGACAGAGAGACAGACAGACTACGTTTTACTTCTTCCAAAAATTTTTCCTGGTTGAAAAACAAGTTAGAATAGCCACTGGCTCCCCCGAACCGTGAAAATAGACCCTTCCATTGCTTACACTGGCCTCTCCCTGTCCAGGCGAGAGTGGATCGGGGAAAACGGAAGCCTCCAAGAAGGTCCTGCAGTACATAGCCGCCGCCTCTGGCCACCTCAACGACGTGGACAGCGTCAAGGACAAGCTGCTGCAGAGCAACCCCGTTCTGGAGGCCTTTGGCAACGCCAAGACCAACCGGAACGACAACAGTTCGCGCTTTGGCAAGTACATGGACGTCCAGTTCAACTTCCTCGGCGTCCCCGAGTGCGGCAACATCCTCAACTACCTCCTCGAGAAGAGCCGAGTCGTGCACCAGGCCAAGGGGGAGCGCAACTTCCACATCTTCTACCAACTTCTCGCTGGCGCCGATGACGAGCTGCTGCAGAACCTGAACTTGAAGCGGAACTTGGATACCTACTACTACCTCTCGGATGGCGTAAGGAGCTAATTGAGTGTCTGCAACTTTGTTAACGAACTTCTTGCCACTTTAGTCGAAGGGGAAGGTGCCGAGAATAGACGACGAGGCGAGCTTCAGGGTAGTGAAGCAGGCCATGTCCGTGATCGAGATCAGCCAGGAGGAGCAGCTGGAGATCTTCAAGATCGTCGCGAGCGTCCTGCACATGGGGAACATCGGGTTCACGGAAGAGGAAGGTCGTGCCAAGATTCTGAAGCCAGAGTCGGCTCTCGCGGTGGTGAAGGTGAGTACATTTCCGGTTTGAGACCTAGACCTTCACTCGTGTCTTGCAGCTGCTCGGGTGCGACGAGCAGAGACTCCGGGAGGCCTACACGAGCCGCACGATCGAGGCTCGCGGCGATAGCGTGACCAGTCCGCTTTCTCGCGAAATGGCCATCTACGCGAGGGACGCCTTATCTAAGGCTCTATACGACCGGCTATTCACGTGGCTCGTGCAGCGACTCAATAAAGCGCTGCATATCCGCGAGAAGGCCTCCATAAAGAATGCCGTCATGGGGATTTTGGACATTTACGGCTTCGAGATATTCGAGAAAAACAGCTTCGAGCAGTTTTGCATCAATTTCTGCAACGAGAAGCTCCAGCAGCTCTTCATCCAGCTGACCCTGAAGGCGGAGCAGGAGGAGTACGAGCGCGAGGGAATCGAGTGGGAGAACATCGAGTTCTTCGACAACACCGTCATTTGCAACCTGATTGAGGAGAAGCACAAGGGAATCATCTCCCTGCTGGATGAGGAGTGCCTCAGGCCCGGAGACCCGAACGACCTCACTTTCCTCTCCAAAATCAACAGGCATCTCGGGAGCCATCCACATTTCGTTTGCCACGAAAGAGCTTCCACGAGCGTCCAGAAGACGATGAAACGTGACGAGTTCAGACTCGTCCACTACGCTGGGGACGTGACCTACAGCGTTCACGGGTTCCTGGACAAGAACAACGACTTGCTGTTCCGTGACTTGAAGGAGATCATGATTAGGTCCTCAAACAGCATCGTCAAGTCGATATTCTCGGAACGTGAGTTTGCCAGCAAAAAGCGTCCCGACACCGCCGTCACTCAGTTCAAGAACTCGCTCAACCTCCTGATGGATATCCTCATGGTCAAGGAGCCTTCCTAGTAAGTAACCGATTTGTCCGTCTGTCTGTCTATCCGAGCTTCAAAGGCTCCGAAACTATATGAGCTGGAGACTTGCGGTGCGGTGATGAATTTTCCGAAAAATTACCAGGGACGTAACCAGGGGGGTTTCTAATATTTGATATAACTGAGCAATGTTTCGTAGTCTAAGTAAAATTAAGCTAATCATTGAACCACATGTGACCACATCCAGTGTCGGATTTAACTTTTGGAGGCCCTAGGCATTCCTCTTTTCCAGGAACGCCCCTTTTTCTAGCATTGTTCCAGGAACTCCCTTTTTCCGCGAACGCCCCTTTTCCGGGAACGCCCCTTTTCCAGGATTCGCAGGATTCCCAATTTTCTCCTAAATTTCCCATTTTCCTGGGAAATTTTGCTGCCCCACCCAGTTTTCCCGGAAAAATTCCAGGAACAACTTCCAGAACAACTTCAGACTAATCTCTTAATAAGCTGAATTTTTAGTATGTTCTATAGTGTATGCTCTAGAGTATACCAGGGACGGAACTAGGGACTCAATAAGTTTTCACAGAAAGGGAATTTTTGATCCAACTCTAGTCAATCATTTTCCCTTCCAGCATTCGCTGTATCAAGCCAAACAACGTGCAGGGCCCCAACAACTTCGACGTGGATCTCGTCAGGCACCAGGTCAAATACCTCGGTCTCATGGAGAACCTCCGAGTGAAGCGTGCCGGATTCGCATACCGGCGGACTTACGAAGTCTTCCTGCAGCGATACAAGTGCCTGAGCGCCGACACGTGGCCCAACTACCCCGGAAGCGCCAAAGACGGAGTCCAGGTCCTGGCTGATGCCCTGGGATACAAGCCCGAGGAGTATCGCATGGGCAAGACGAAGATCTTCATTCGCTTCCCCAAGACCCTCTTCGAGACCGAGGACGCTTTCCAGGCCCAGAAGAACTACGTGGCCTCCGTCATTCAGGTAACCCTTCTCCCAGACTCTTGGGGCTGTTTTCTCAGCCAATTCTATTGCAGGCTCGCTGGAAGGGCATTCTGCAGCGACGAAAGTATCTGCAGCTGCGGGAGTTCACGATCAAGCTGCAGGCGCAGTTCCGACGCTACTTGGCTATCAAGGCGCTCGAGAGGAGAAGGAACGCCGCCAGAACCATCCGGTTCTTCATCAAGGGCTTCATCACTCGCAACGACGCCCTCAACGAGTGCAACCGGAAGTTCATTCTGCAGACCAAGCGCATCTGGCTGCAGAGACTAGCGCAGAACCTGCCCTCCACCTTCATGAAACACACCTGGATTTCGGCCCCGGTGCACTGCCAGGAAGCCTCGGACACCCTCAAGAGCCTCCACAAGAACTACCTGAAGCGAATCTACCGCAAGGAGCTGAGCGAGGAGAAGAAGCGCCAGTTCCAGCTGAAGGTGGTAGCCGAGGAGACGTTCAGGGGCAAGAAGAAGAGCTACCCCCAGAGCATTGGGCCCTGGTTCATCGACGAGAGGTGCGCCAAGGAGAACATGACGGCCATCAGCAACTTTGTCGGCACCTCCTTCGGACAGGAGAGACTCGTCTACTCGACGCCCGTCGTCAAATACGACAGACACGGCTACAAGCCGAGGAAGCGCTTCTTCCTCCTCAGCACCCGGGCGGTCTACCTGCTGGACGAAAAGTACAAGTCCAAGCACCGTCTGCCCCTCGACAAGATCGACATCTGCGTGACAAACAGCAAGGACGGACTCATGCTGGTCCGAATTCCGCCGGACCTCAAGCAGGACAAGGGCGACCTGATCCTTGAGGTGCCGGAGCTCATCGAGTGCTGCGTGTGGCTCCTGGACACCACCAAGCGCCGCGACATCATCCAGATCCTGGACACGAACCAGCTCAGCCACAACCTCGTGAGCGGCAAGGGGGGCGTCATCGAGATCCAGACCGGCGCCTCGCCCAGCATCACCAAGAACAAGAGCAGCGGGAACTTGCTCGTGGTAAGTTGGATTTTGCTTACGACTTTGATCCTTTGGAAGTTCTTTGAACAAACTAGCTAACTTCACTCGACAGATTGCCGCACAATAAGTCAAAAAGCAACTATTCAGTGCCATCTAATAAGACAACTGCCTCAAGACAACGCATTTACGCGACTTAAACAATATTTCAAACTCTTAAGAAGATTTGCTAATTAGCAGTAATTACTCTAGAGCTCTGAACTGGGAGAGGGTAGGCGTAGAAGTACAGTTAGAGCCGCAAAATGTAAATTTTTTATTCTAAATAAATGTCAACTTCCACGCGTGTCTTTCAAATCTTCGACTTCAGCTGGAACCCCGAGGTGCTCTCGATGGCCTCCCGGATGATCCGCAGCACGAGCTCCACGTTCTTGAGTCGCGCGTTCTCGCCCATGAACCCGACCCTGATGATGGCTCCGGCGGTGGGTCCGAGACCTCCCGCGATCTCCACGAGGTACTTGTCGAAGGCGTACTTCGAGATGGCCAGGGGGTCGACGCCCGCCGGGATCTTCACCGAATTGACCGTCGGGAGTCTGTTCGCTGGGTTCTCGATGAACATCTCCAGTCCCATGGCTCGGATGCCCTCCTGGAACTTCTCCGAGCACTGCCGGTGTCTCTCGTGGAGAGCTGGAAGTCCCTCCTCGACTGCTATGGCCAGAGCTTCTCGGAGCCCGTAGAAGAGGGTGGCACATCCAGTGTGGTGGTAGCTGAAGGAGTAAAGGATTAATTTTTCGATTCCCTTTTTGATCGTCTAGAACCCCCCTAGGTAGAGCCCCACAACTTTTCCAAGACTCAAACTTTTCCTTCCCCTTGAGAGATCTGAAAATCCCTTTAAAGCCCTTTAAACCCGTCCTTAGAGCCTTTGGGGTCCAAAACTGAGCCTCCAAACCCTTTTCGAGACCTGAAGATCTGGAAAAACCTCATAGAAAGAAGATGTCAACTCACAATCTGGGCTTTCCAAAGCAGTTCCAGTAGTCACCCAGTTGATACACGTCCAAGTAGTAGACCTTCACCTTCGAGTTGCGGTTCCGGACCTTCTCCCTGCAATGAAATCCTTAAAATGAGCCCCAGAAACCCGGAATCTGCCAGACTCACAGAGCACGAGAGCTGAAGGAGATCGGAGTGATACCTGGTGGAGCTCCCAGCACCTTCTGGGACCCAGTGTAGACCACGTCGACGCCCCACTCGTCCATCCTGAACTCGGTTCCGCCCAGGGACGCCACAGTGTCGACGGCTAGGAGGCAGTTGTGCTTGTGGCAGAGCTCCCCAATGCCCCGGAGGTCCTGTCTGAGTCCCGTTGAGGACTCTCCCTGAACCACGAAGAACAAAATGGGCTTGTGGACCACCAGGTAGTCCTCGAGGATTTGAAGCGTGATGGCATTGCCCGCCTGAAGCTCCAGAACCCGCACGTCTGCGCCGTACCGACGCGCCATTTCCTCCGCTCGCTTGCCCCAGATCCCAGTTGTCCCGATGAGAGCGACGTCTCCGTCCTCCAGGAGGTTGCACATGACGGCCTCCATGCCGGCGTGACCGCTCGCAGTGATGCACATCGTCGCCGCATTGTGCGTCTGGAAGACGTACTGCAGACCCTCCTTGATCTCGTCCATAATCTGGCGAAGCAAAATTAAATCACCGCAACAAAGGAGAGGCCTTATCTCCCTACCTTCAGAGTTTCCGTGTGCAAGTGCCCCAAGGCCGGCTTGGACATGGCGTCCCGCACTCGCTGGGAGTAGTTGGACGGGCCAGCGCCCATGAGGAGCTTCTCTGGGACCACCAGGGGCTGTTTGAGGGACTCTGGCTTGGCGAAATCACCCGCACACTTGTTCCGGGAACACGACATTGTGACTTCACGACGCTTTCAAGTTGAATGTCAGAGGCAGACTGAGAGCAGATTGAGATTCGCTGGAGAAGTGATAAGCTCTGGACTTAGAAGTGAGCAGCATTGTGAGATTGCGGTCGATCTGCGGTGGAAATCAACGCAGTGATAAGAGAATCTGTGCGATAACCGTGAGAACTTGTGAAAGAGTGAGCGCTTGTTTGTCCAAGTGATAGCATGGACTCGGTCTATTTACGCAGCTTTGAAGGGGGGAGAGTCACTTTGAATTGTTTTGTTCCTTTCAACGACTGGCTGCTTTGAATGGCTGTCTCTCGGACCACCGCACAGTGGGTCATCGTGTTCAAAATTCCCTTTCACGAGCAAATTGGTTTTAATAAAAATTAGCGAGGACAAAAATTGAGCATTTCGATTTAATTTACAAATAAGTAAGATTTAAAAATCCGAAATCCAAGATGGTGGACGTTCCAAGATGGCGGTCATTATTTTCCCAAAAATCTTCTGTCTATGTATTTAAACAGATTTTCCCCTTACAGAGCCTCTAGAAATTATTAAACGATTTGAGTACAGCATGTCCCTCTGTGTACAGCCAGATGTTAATGGAGGACGAAGAAAATGAAGTCTAGACAGAAACCTGAAGCCCCGGAAATTACTGCCTGTAGCCCTAAAAATTCTTCTCAAGGAGCAGTTCAAGACTAACCTTCGTCTTAAATTTGAACAAGAGACCCCCAAAGTGGTTGAAAAGCAGTTCATGGCTATCCCCTTTCTTCGACATTTGATGAAGCCAAAACAGTCGAGAGTCTTCAGCTCTGAGGAAATTTGTCGCAATAAAACATAATCCCACAGGGACTCTGAGATGAGCCCTGGAAATTCGGCTGTCCCCAGTCTCCAAATTTAATGCAATAAAACGCTATCCGAGCGGGACTCGGAGCTGAGGGACACATTTTGCGCCAGACATCCTCTGTCGAGCGACATTTACTGCTCATTCATGTGTTTCTTGAACACATTTCATTATGCAAATTAAATTTCTTCATTTTGCGCCTGTCGCTCCTCTGCCTCCTGCCAGCCCACCACCGCACCGCCACGTCTTCTTCAGCGAGTGTTTATTTTCCGAAGGCGATGACGGAGTTTCTAGCTCGCCTTCTGAATCCCGCTCGTCAGTCTCGTGTTTTAAAATACATAAAATTCTTTTCGCTTTTTGTTGTGTGTGCATTTCTTTGAAAACAAAATGATGCTCAAACTTGTCATTTGTCTGTTCGCCCCCGGATAAGCGAGCTCCCGAAATAAGCTATCGTCGCATTCTTCTGTTTGTCGATGTTCCATAGCGTTTCTCCTCGCGATCCGAGCAAACAAAATTTGTGTCTGCTAACGAAAAATGTGCACTTTGCGAGCCAAAGACTGGGACGGAGGCTGTATTAGCGCAAAAATCTCCTTTGCCACGCTCCATGAGGCGAGACAAAGAAACACAAGACATTTTAATATAATGCAGTTATGTTGATTGTGATGGATGCTACGTCAGCCGAGCTAAAATGTAGCTCGAAATGTGGGCTCCGGAGCTAGCCTGAATTTGATTATGTACACTTTATGTTGCAGCACTCATACACCCGGCCTAGCATCTGATGGATTTCAGTGCACGTAACGACTCTAAACAATGCCTTTTACCGCAGAAGAAATTGCACTCTCTGACTGGCGAGAAATAAATTGATGGTGAAGTGAGTTTCAACGTTCCAGTGGGGGAATAAATTGGTAATGCAGCGCATACAGACGGACATGCCGCTGCACAATTGAATCAATCGGCTGGAGTTTTGTCACGTAAGGCCACTTTTTTGTCCCCACGCCATTAGGCTTTGTTTGTTGCTCGTACCAATTTTATACCACATCACCAGTTTCTGCCATTGCGACAACGTTTTTGGCACACGATTCCATTAAAAGTTAGTCTTATATGATTCCGTTTCCTCCGGAACTCGTCTCGATCGGCTAGTTTTGAGACCACCGGCTCCATCAATCACTCGGAACATGTCAACCAGGGAAAACTGATTCCGGACTGAGTGTTGAGCTCTCTGAGGGGGGAGACTTTCTGCCTACTTTTAGTTCATTCTTTTTTCTGAAATTCTTCGTAAGAAAATTTGTTTATTTGGTACACAAAAATCAGCAGCAATTTACGAATAGAAGTTACCCAACGGTTAGCTAACCAGGACTTAACGCTTGGTTATGATGAGTTTTGACCAGGTCTGAATTTCTGAAACAACCCGAGGGTAAACTGCCCAAGTCTTTCTTGGTTATCTTACCCAAATGAATAAAATGGCCTAACAAAAGCCTGTAAGTTTTCTTTCGCCAGAAAACCAGCCCTCTTCGCTTATCAACGGTACTTGAGCGACGCTGAAACCAGCGAAACGCCCCCATGAAACCATAAATTAAAACTTTTTGTTGTGATTCTATCACCTTTTAAGACTTTGCAAACTTTATTTGTGCGAGGAAATATGAATATCGTTGCCACAAAATGTGTAAAATTGTTCAGCTCCGCAGATATGAGAAAATTAACCCGAAATTGTTATGGAAATGTAAGCAATGTTTTCCAAAATCGTATACATCGAGGCAAGCAAAAGTTTGCGTAATTTAAATCTCAGAATTACATTAGGATGTAAGCGTATGTGGGAATGCGGGGCTACGCTGGCTTCAAATCATACAGCAATCACAATTCAAAATTTATTTGCGGCAGATTTATGTTTATGGCACGGAATGGCAACCTCGTAGAGTCGAGAAATTTCCCTTTACACGCAACTTATTTGCAACTTCTTATGCCTTTCCGTTTATTTGACACAATGACAGCACATTCGCATGTATAATCTATGCCCGCTTTTTCTTTTTTGATAAATTGTAAGACTCGAATGAATGCCACCAAATTATAATATTCTTTATTCTTTACAAAAGTGGCAAATTCACACTCTCATGCACATAATTTATTCAAATCTGCACACTCAACAGCTTGGGTGAAATATTATATGATCCATATTCCGCATACACTTTAGCCTGCGCGGGGATTTATTACACGCAATAACTTTCATCAAGGAGGTTTAGCAAGTTTGTGGCGCTCAAAGCACTCGTACCTACCTTTTGGCTCCTTTGTGTTCACGCATCCGCAATCCACCCGCCCTCGCTGTAGGCGTACAGGTCGAAGGTCATTTGGGCTCATATATGTACGTAATTACTTACATCCAGGCCGGGGCGGGGAACACGCACGTTATTTTTTATGCAGGCCATAAAGAAAAAATTAGCTTGATAAATAATCGGCAAATTTGTTTTTCCTCCTCGCTCGGCCGGAGCAACTTTTAAAAATTAAAAGCTCTTTGATTTATAATGCTATTAGTTCCGGAAGTGGAGCCAGGGCCTCATTCTCGAGCTCTGGCTGAAGAGGAAAAACCAGAGGCGTTTTTAAAGGAGGGCCTGCTCTGATATTTAGGCTCTCTGGAAGGAAATTCTCTCTTTAATCCCATTTTTTCCTAAATCAAGGGTCAAACTAGCCACTTTTGAAGGCTCTTTACCTCCATTTAGGGCCTTTTTTCCAAATTAGTACAAGAAAACAAATTTCTGAGCCCAAATTATAGAAAAATTAATATTTCCTGGGGCCCCTTTTTCTTCTATTTTAGGCCATTTTACCCCTCTTTTCCCCTAAATACGCCCTGAAAAAAATAAGGCACATCATTGAACGTAGGCTTTCCAATCAAGTTCCACCTCTGCCACTCCAGAGGAGCAAATCTCAAGTGACCTGCATAATGGGCCGGAAACCAGTGATAAATACGAGATTTCTCGGAAAAAAGGTCCCATTTTGAAGTAATTTTGGCTACGGGAGAAAAAATGTTTGCCAAGACGCAAGAGGGGCAACCTACCTTCAGCTTAGCGAATAATGTACTCATTAAAAGAACGCCGTTTGTGTATGCTTTCAGGACTTTTTTCCTTTTCAATTTTATTATTTACCATTATGATTAACGTTTCATTTTCCTTAAGTCCTACTATAGAATTTTTCGTATCGTTAAAAGAGAGTGCCTATAGGTTAGTTGCTAGGTTCATGGTAGTAATAATGATAATAATAATGTATCTCCTCGCGGTTCCTCATTTACTTCACATCCACAATTCCTGCGCTTCGCGAATCTGCCTACTCCTATTTACAGTGAAGCCTATTCCAATATCTCTGTACACCCAGCTAGCTAAAAGAACTTTTCCATTATAAATAGGTAACATCACTCAAACGAAAGTTTTTCTCTATCATTTTATAATATTTTTCTCTCTTCCTACGACATGGTATAAAACAGGATTCTCTTTCTATAACTATAATACAGGATATTACAACAGTCGTGAAGCTGCGTCTCTTTCTAAAGGTTTTACAGCGCAAAGGTAACAAACATAGAGGACTTTCAACGTAACGATTCAACGAGGTAAAGACTTTTAGTTGCAAGAGTCAGACCCAGACATTAAATTAATTGCACAGACGGAGCTTCCGAGTGAAAAATCTCCCATTCAAACAATTTCGCTTGAAAAATTACCCAACTAAAGGAAAACTTTTTAAAGAGCTTTCACAGGCTGCCTCTCGGGACGGGAAAATTGCTTTTTTCCCCCCACAAAGACATCATTAAGACCCGAGTCAGCAGCAGAGAAGTCTTGTCAACTGACCTTCAAGCCAAGAGATGGGAACGCGATAAGCCCGAGCCGGGTTTCCCCATTTTCAATGAGCAAAAATTAATCACTTGGGATAAGAAAGTTGGGGATATTTTTGCATACTTTCTGGTCGAACAGACTTGCTTCTTAACCTATAAGACTGTGGGAAAGCCGCAGAAACCACTTTAATCAAATCTTAATCAAGTTGCCGTTGAGTTGTGGTAAATTAATTCAATGTCTGTTTCCATTTGTCGCAATGATTCCGTCCCCCCTCCACCCGAACTTTTCTTTTCCATTTTAATTTTCATTTTCTCCGAGCCCGCGACTCCTCTCGAATTCCTAATTCGAGCCGAGGCATTTTTGAGTTGTACCCTTCTCAAATTAATTACGCATTTAATTAGCGATTTATATAAAACTCAGATTTCGAGGAAGATAACGACACAAACGAGTCTCATACATTCCTCGGAATATTTCTCTTTATGTAGCTTCACATTAAATTAATCAGTCTTTTAACATTTTATTTTCCTTCGTAGCGAGTCGTTCTGGGGGGAAGCAAAAACGTAAAATTACTCGACTAAATTTGCTTTTAATTACCTTTCACATCCGAGCTTCACGTCCTGCCGCTCACATCTCGCTCGGGTCACGGAATGGACGAGAGGTCACGAGATATGGAAACCGCCATTTGCCTCTCAATTTATCAACATTTTTAAATTTAATCATGACCTGCGGTAAAATGTCGAAATCCCATGTATTCGTATCATTGGGAGGCGTACGAGAGGAAAGTTTATGAAATATTGTTGCGAAATTGCCATGCCATGCCGTCTCTGTGTACGTTTCGGGGAAAATGATGCGCGCACAAAGGAGACCGAGGGAGAAACAATGATGAAAATCTGATGAAATTTATCTTGCGCGCCATGCTTTCTTGATGATGATTGTGTATTATTTTTGAGATAGGAAACTCGCTCCCCATCCTCTCGCACGACGCTATCAAAGGGCATTTTTCGGGAAAGTATTTGACAATGTCTTATCCTTTTATCCGCAACCTTTGATGTTTCCCATGTATTTCATTTTCTTCCCGACGATTTGTGATCCACTTTATTCTCCAAAACTTTGGCAAACATGCGAGATTGGAGCGCCACTCGGGCCCAGTCAGATGGAAAAGAGAATGATACTTCCACTCCGAGTGGTGCCCTTGACCAATCAAGAAAGTATCTCTTACGGTCCAGCGCACAGATAAAATGATGCAGTTCATCAAATTTGCTGATCTCTGTCAAGTGATTTATTAAGTAAAAGGTTGTCTTGTTTACCGGATACGCTCGTGTTCGGTGTTCGGAGAGATAACAAATATTTTGAGAGACAACACGAGACGGTCCCGAATCTTGTTAAATTTTCACATCTCCGTCGTTCTGCCGCCGGCCATCCAAGCTCATTATTCCGGTTTGGGGACGCTCGCCTTTGAAAGGCAAATTTTTCCACCCTTTCCCTTTAAAGAGAGAGCACCTTTTAAAGACGTACTCGAAATAAATCATCCCATGAAATCTGATAGATGACTTTCGCACAAGCATACACCGGCTGGCATGCACGTGCTCCGCAAGATGATAGAGCTGCTGCAGCCACGAGACTGGGGGATAATTTGGGAAAGATATGGCTCATGTTTGTTAGACAAATTTCAACAGCAAACACACAAATAGATGCGGGGCAATAATGAGCCAACTCATCGAAATCTAAGCTCAAACTAATCAAAATTTCCTCCTCGGCACACAAAAGCCCTCGTATTTGCTCAGCCTCCAGACTTTTCGTACGAGTGCCGATGCGTGTTTACCTATTTTTCATCTAATTAGCCAGCTAATGCCGGATATTCCGTCTTCGGTGCCAATGTTTGCAGCCGGATTAGAGGCGCATTAGAACTTTGTTTACGACTCTCTTCTTGTCTCTCTTGAGGAACCGTGGTTCGGGGATGCGAGCCACAGAGCTAGCTTCTAGAGGGATTTTCTAAACGTCTTTGAAATCATTTTCTGATTCTCAGTAGAAAATTAGTTATTTCTAGGAATTTTTGGGGGAAAATCTAAATTTTCCAGAAAAAAAACACATGGTCTAGTTTTAGGCTTCTTGGGCTCCAAACTTGTGGCCTTTATATTAGCTGGACTTAGAACAAAATTTCTCAGGAAACTGGTGTGAGGGAAAATCTCCCAATGTGGGTTTTTTTTTTAATTTTTAGTCAGAAATATTAATTAAAAAGCCCAAAGTCGTAACTTCTTCATGCAACTGAAAGAATTTTCCTAATAAAATTATTCAGAGAAGTGAAAATTAGACAAGAAACTTTTTAACACCTCATTTCAAATGTAGATTGGAAATTAAAATTATTCGTAACATTTTAAACTAAAAAAAATTGTTCAGTCCAAAATGTCCGTCTGTCTATCTGTTACTATTGAATAGCTTCAAAATCTCCGGGAAAAAAATATTATTATTTGCCTTGAACAAAAAATTTGCACGGTTATCCCTCTATTAGTCATCTCTCTGATGCGAGCACACGAAGACACATTATGACAATGATGGAGGCGGAATAAAAATTGATCGCCTTGGAGGGGAGGTGGGAGGTAAACATGACCTGGTTGTACGCGAGCGAGATATGGCGGCATGTAATACGGGAGGAAATGAGGCCAGGCGCAATATTTATCCATCATTAGCAGCGCCGAGACACGTCTTGTCGGGGAGAGTACAAAAAGTGTTGAGTGTCTTCTCTCGTACAAATTTGGTCCAATTCACAGAATTATTTATGTTTGTCGCAATTAGTTACACACGCACGAATCAACAAAAAGAGACTTTTGCTTACCGTCACACCCTCAATTCATCCATCATGACGGCGTTTTGCGTCTGACTCGCACTCAGATTGGATTTGGTGCAATTTTTCTTCGTCATCGTGCCGCAGTTGGTGCCGATTGCGACGAGGGAGTGTGGCGGCAGCATCGATGTCGTCTCTCCCAGCGATCCCCCCGACTTGATGTGCTTGGGAGGGGGCGGGGCCCGCTGTGGCATATCCGCAAACTCGGGTGGGGGATGCTGGTGGTGGATGGCGTGGTGGTGGGCCAAAAGGGTGCTCGCTGCCTCGCTCTTGCTGTGGATCGTGAGGGACTCGAGGTCCCCACAAATGTTGTTCGGCATCTGGCCGTTTTCGTTTCGCTTCTTGGCCTGCGAGTGTCTGTGCGGGGTCTCGTTCAGTCGCGTCTTGTCTCGCTGGTAGTAGACTCCGGCAAAAATGAGGACGTTCAGGATGAGCAGACTGCACCCGATGGCTATCGTCACGCTGAGAGCGGTGCTGTAGGCTGCAAAGCCATCCTCCTGCGGCGCACTGGTGCCCCCATCGCCATTCACGTCCGGCACAGAGTCGCTGGACTGCTTCACCATGCCACGCGATACGTTGTTGTATGATGCGGTCAGATTGAAGAGCGAGAAAATTTGCTGCTTCGTGGTCGATGATTGCGCCCCCGAGTGATTCCGGAGCGGCGGGTTTAGCGGCTTAACCGTCGATGTCACCACAACAACGTCGTTCTCCAGGTCGTGGTGTGAATTAGGAACGTCATCGCCTCCGGCCCGGTGCAGATCGGGCACGAGGTTCAGCCAGAACGACAGCCGGTGGGCTCGATAGTGGTTCTTGAGTCTCGGCTTTAAATCTGAAACACGACAGCTCAGCTTCCGGGTATCAGGTGGCGCTTAGCACTCACCTAGATTAATATACTTCTTGTGGATGCTCTCGTACGGCGTCCACTCAGTCGTTTTGAGCCTCTTTGGGTGCTCGCTGGGTAACGAGTGCTCATTGGGGTTCCTGGTTAGTGAGAAAATGGGCTGGTTAAGAGGAGTTTCTTGGATAAAGATTAATATAGGCCAGTGTGAGCTATGACGTCACATAATATGAATTACATACTTTCATATTTCAACGAAAAGTAAACTAAAATTTCATTTGAGTGTCTCATACAAACATGGTGGACACGCTGTGTGACGTTATAAATTAAGTAGGTGGGTACTTCATGTGACATCATTATTTCCAGCAACTACTCTTGATTTTGGGCTCACCGAGAGCTTAAAGCCTTAAATCTTAAAGCTTATCTTAAATCAATTTTTAAAGACTTTGAGTCACCCTTAAATAAATAAAAAATCAGAAGATGATCCTAAGGTCAAGAATTAGTACATTTTAAACCTGTCATCAACAGGATACAGTTTTTGGAATTTTTATCCAGAGGCAGAACCAGCAAGCTGCTCGAAAATGTTGGTAAAATTTTTTCTGGTTCAAAAATCAAATCAAAGGCTTCATTTGGCCCACAAAATATGACTCAAAAGCAGTTTTTCTCTCCTAGAGTTTTCTGAGAATAGGCCAAAAGTTAATTGAAAGTCCAACAAGAAACTCCTTACGAATAACCATTATACAAACCAAGAGTCAACAAGACAACTCCAAAGCAAACTTACCCTGTCCTTGCGAAATTGGACCAGTACGTCATTACGGTCTCTGATAAGGCAATCTCCGATTTCGTGTAATTCCTCGGGAAGTGGTTGAACCCACCGACTAATGGTGCTCCAAACAAGTACGGCAGATCGTCCCCATGAATGCAGCCTTGGCGCTAGCGCATAAAAAATACAAGAGCGGTAAGCAAACTTTTGCCCCATTTAATGAACCTTTGAGTGTTGAAGCGGATTTATTAGCACCCTTAAGTGGAGAAGCTGAGGAGCGAGGTGGGGCGCTCTCGAAACTATTTCCAGACGTCAGACCGTAAAGCCCGGCTGAGTGGGAAAGTGGGAAAGCGGGAAAACCCCACACATGCGAGAATGCGAAAAAGATACGGACGGGGTCGGGGACGCAGAGGCATGTGTAGGAGAAAGTTTTAACCAGCGAATGGAATAAATTTCTGTTATTAAATTACGAACGGAACATGATGAAAAACGTAAGCATATGGAAGGCAGCGCGACGGAAAAGTTTTCCAATATTTCATTCCAGCACGAGCGCACACTCGCTTACCTGCGGGTAATCCCCAAATTTGCTCTGGTACTCGAACACGTACAAGAAGGATTTTCGATGATCGAGCGAATGTAGGTCTGCAGTGTGGACGGCGGGCGCCACTACTTGAGCATCACTTAAGGCCTCCATTGTCTCATCCCGTATGCTAATGGGATGCTGCACGGGCCGCTCCCAGTCCGTGTACTCGTTCACGATGGTGGCGAGGATCTCGTTGAGGTGGAAGCTATACGTGTTCTTGACGTAGCTCCGGAGGATCTTGGCGCGGCGCTCCGTCTCGATGCCGTACTGCACGTCGTCCGCATTGAAGGTTAGGTAGGACTCGGCCCGGGTCACGCCAACAAGCAAGTCGTATCTGTGGAGCAAACAATGTCGAAAGTTTCACAAGCGGTCCCGGCACAAAGGGGCGAAGAATGTGCTCTCGTTCTATGGTAGCAGTTTTATCAGTTTGCACTTTGTGAAGTTTTAATTGTACAAATGACAGGTAGTAACGCTGGGCCAGAGACGATAGGAAATTACATTTTCGGAGCAGACGACTACTGAAAGTTTTAATAACATTGGGAGCATTCCTTCCTCCCGCTCCTTTGTCTCGACAGCCCACTGATAGGCCCATCGGTGTGGAATAAGTAAACGAGACGGCTGCTTTGATGTCGTTGTTGTTGCCTTAATTGGCACGAGACTGGGTCTGACGTGAGTGTATCGGGTGTTTGCGGTTCCGGGAACTCACCTGAATAGCTTGTTGATAGCCGATTTCTTTAGCAGGATTTGGTTTATCGTCGTTAAGGTGTTCTGGGGACGGGGCGTCCGCCTTATCACTAGGTTTGGTATACCGTAATCAGCCTCTGTGGGAGTGATTTCATCAACATCTGGAAGAGGGGAATTGTTTGGTCTTGAATTTAGATTCTATCGACTTAATGGGCTCCAATTGAGCTAATTAAAGCTCTTATATGGACGGAGATAGAAGATTTACAGCTGAGCCTTAATAAGGGGTCTTTAAGAGGGTCTTTAAGAGGTTCTTTAAGAGATTCTATAATAGGGTCTTTAAGTGGGTCTATAAGAGGTTCTAAAAAGGAATCTTAGGAGTTTTAAAAAAGGGGCTTACTGGAGGGTTACTAACTGGGTTCTGGAGGGTCTTCAATCCAGATCTGGTAGAGGGTTCTAAAATGAAGTATTGGGGGTCTTGAAAAGGGTAACAGGGCTCTTGAGATGGGGTCTTTTTGAGGTCTTGTAAAGGAATGTTAGATTGGAATTTGAAAAAGGGCGTAGGAGTCTGGAGATGGAGTCTTGCAGGAAGTCTAAAAAAGCAATCTAAAAGAACCCTTAAGGGTATTGAAAAGGTGTTGGAGGAAATCTTGAAAATGGGTCTTGAAGTCATGAAAAGAGATCTTGCTGAGGTCTTAAATTAGTGTTCAAAGGTTAAGTTTTGATTGTCCCAAATTAAGGAGAAGACTCAAGGAGATATCTCACCTATCACAACGCCGTCAACGCTCGGTCCGAAAGCCGGGCCGAAATCTGGCTGTGGCACAGGTGTCGACAGCAGTAAAGCTAATGGCTTGTCGCGTAAACACTTCATCAGCTGCTGATGAGGCAAATTCACTGAACAATTGACATGGTGCGAGACGAAGGCGGCATACTTGGCCGGATCCCCCACCAGTGACCACGGAGCGAATCCGCTGCCCGACATGAGGATGGCACGATGGAAAAGCTGACCTGCAAAGACAAGATTAGGTAGACAGACACTCTCAAATCTCCTCTCGTTTTTTTTTCCGCCGTCTCTTCCACCAAGGAAGGGAGTTCTTTGTTCAATCGACATTGTTGTTGTTGTTAGACGACACTCTCGAGTGATAATGTTTTCCCACTTTTTTTATTTAACTTTTTTTCGTCCCCCCGACAACGGAAGTTTGTATCGTTTTTCAGGGCAGACATACGTCATTGTGCTCTCTTCGGAGAAAAGACATTATAAAAGCTTCTTAAGGTAAACACAGTCAAAAGCTTTAGACGAATTACACTCGCTCATCGTTTTTGTGTCCTCACTCGCCTTTTGTGTTTGCCCTCCCATTTTTCTCTGTTTGCCTTTACGGAAGAGCATCAGACTTTGTTGGGAAGTGACAAAACAGTCGTCGTCGTCGTTGTCGTCGGAGTCAGTCAACAACAACAACTTTGCCATTGTCTTGGAATTACTACTCACCTTCAGGCACTGCACTGGATGTCATCAGGTAATGCACACAGGCTGCACCACTCCCATGCCCCACCAGTGTTACGCTTTTTGGATCGCCGCCAAACGCCTCGATGTTTTCCTGCAGCCAGTGAAGGGCGGCAATGATATCCATGAGCCCGTAGTTTGCCGGTGCTCTCGAGTAACGATCAACATTTGCATTTAAAAATCCTGGAGCACGTGTAAAACAATCATTATCGTCGGGAGCAAAAAAGTGCTAATGCGCCGATGAGGGGGATCTGGGCGGAATCCGGAATGAGGCTGCCATGCCCGGATTAGCATGTGAACTAATCTCAGAGCATGGAGAGGATTTTAGTCTCGCTTCTGGGCTTATCGCTGTTACAAGCCGGGGATTAGAGCTTCTGCTTCAATTCAGGTCTCGAGGGAGAGCTCTCAGAACCCCCAATCCCATAAAATCCACTCCTGCCGTCAGCAAAATAGAGTCCTTGAGGTAGACGAGGAGCTAATAAAAATTTTACAGCATCGAGAGCGACGTAACATCACTCAGATACACGCTCATAAAATCAAATGCTACACATGTTGTGCGGCATTGCAGCAGATGCGCCGTGTTCGGGTAATGGGTGTTTAGGGTTTTGAGCCCACGCCACCCCGCGACGTACAATCGAAGAATTGTTTCCAAAACGCGCAATTAGCTTGGCTGGCAGCCTCATTACGGGTATATAATCTGCATGGACCATCCACTTACCTAATATCCCTAACCGATAATTAATTGTAACGACTAGAATTTGTCCATAACTAGCTAATACGGAGCCGTCGTAGGGGTTGCCACTCATCCATTCGTACGATTCTCCATGCACGAACACGAGCACCGCAAATTTGTTGCTAGCTGTGCCGCCGTCGCGTGATCCGGCTGAAACGACACAAATTGTAAGAATAACATTCTGTTGGGCACAATCGAACAAAGGCACGAGTGAATTAGGGACGGATCTGATTTACGAGCTGCGACCAGAGTGATGTCGAATCCACTTCTTAATTACCCCTTTTTCGCTCAGGGCACCCTAATTGACGTTTGCTGGTACCAATGGGTCATTGACCTTTGGCATTTTTTGTTCTTAACTCTTTTTTTTTGCGTGTTTTCACCTTTTAAGGATTTGAAGATTTTTGGTCAAAACTGCAATGAATTATTTGAGTTTTTTGTTAATTATTAGCCAGTTTAAAAAGCTTATAATTTTTTAAAATAAGCTTTAAAGCTTTTAAATAATGTTTAAAAAATTATCACATAAAACTCATCACTAAATTTAATTTTGAAATTTTATCTTTGGTTCTATTATTTAGGTATCTCTGCAGATCCTGAGGTTTAAACTTGTGACCAATAAAACTTTAAATAACGGAATGTGCGGTTAAAAAACTCTCCAAAACGCTCCGTAGTAAAGCTGCTTTCTCCACAACTCCCACGATCCAGCTTGGTTAACTCTTTATTACTGTAATCATTGCCTCTTTTTATACCACATTTGTCTCTATAAAAAATTTAATAGCCAAGCTTAAGTACTAGCTAGCACCCACCGAAAAGCGAGAGTCAGTGACCTTTTGGAGATTTAATAATATGAGGTTTCCGTGATCCACGCTAGCTCTCCAGCCTCATCCCATTACCTATGATACAACATAATAATCCCCGCTCATTCAGGTCATATTTTATGCAGATCATGCAGAGGCACGGCACAATTTATAGTCTGTCAAGCTAGTTCACGTTTAATATGCGGGAGTCGAGTTTGTATACAAAGTATGTGTTTCAAGGACGGGCGGGAAAATCGATACGCTTTTCCGGGGGAGCCGCAAGAAGAGTGCTACAGACACACTTGCAGCATCTCCTTTAATCCAGCTTCGTTGGCAAGAATAGATGACCTCATTACAATAAACCGTGGCATGCGGGCGTTTTCAATAGTTAAGATATGTGCCAACCTTATCGTCATTGACAGCGACTGAGAAGAAGAAGTGAAGGCACTTCCCATATCACATTAATCCTCCTTTGTCTTATTTTTCTGCAACGACCGATGCCGCCAGGGACGGAGCCAGAAGCCGGGGCTTCCTCCTGCCGACAGTGGAGAGGTCCCGGCACTGACCCAGGATGTCATTTTTTCTGCCTTCCCAGCACATTTTTTAGTTATGATCCTCGGATTGGCCGCAAATTGACGAAGGATTAGGCTCTCCCGTATCCATGACTCTATGACGAGGGAAATTCCGCATTAAAACTTAAATTGGATCTCGCAACTATTCCGACAGTGTCCTTTTCACTTGTCAAAACGGCGAATGACAGATATAAAGCAGAGCATAATGCTGAAAGGGTCGTTTAACTTCCTTACTTGAGCTAAAAATGACAAAGGGACGATAAAAGAGATGAAAAAGAGGAAATTGGCTGTAGAATTGTAGATGAACCTCCTTGATGACCGAAGATTTTGCGAAACTTCTGCTCGGAATCAGCATTTTTATGAACCTCCTCTTCCACTCATCCCCGACAGTTGCTCATTTTCATCAAAGTTTCTCGTGCAGCCGGAAAATTTCCCATTTTCCCCTCCGAGTGAGTTTTGAAAGGGCTTTCGAAAACGAATTAAAAATTCGACGAGAACTTTCACTAAAGTTTCGCAGTTTTAATTAAAATTGTAATTTTAATCGCTGTCATGGAATATTACGTGGCCCGGTGCGTCAATCAAATTTCAATTAAAAATTGTCTGCATTTTACATATTTTCACGTTCATGGGGAACATTCCGCCCGAGCGCCTGCTTAATGTTTGATAACAATGACGAATGTATGGGAAAATAATTGTTTGGCCCAGCTGCTGTCACTCATATTGATAAACTACGTAAATATTTAGGCAGGTCTAAACCAATTAAGCGGATTGGGAGTTAAATTGTGGAAATTATAGCCGTGTTTCCATGATTCCCGGTCCTCATAATAGAAATTAAAACATTGAAAATTATCTGTGGAGCTTTCATTGTGGAAAATGTAATGTGACATGGAGGGAAATTGCGCGGTTAGCGGAACAGTGCGTCGCAAAATTAATGGAAATTAAGGACCCGTGGGAAACTTTTCATCAACTGCAGAAAATTAGGAACAGTTGTATTTTCCTAGAACCAATGCTAGCCCACATTGATTTAATTGGTATCACACGCTCTTGGATTCTATTGACTATCCAGAATCCCTGTGTTCATTAACTAGCAAGATTATTGGGCAGCGAAGTCACGTAAGTCTTATTGTGAACCTCCCTATCGTGACCCACCCTTCTAAAAATTAAATTATCATGTTCTTAGGATCCACCTTGCCTGAGTCAACCCTCTAAGGGAGAGGCAGCCAAAGATCATGAATTGCAGTCGAAGCTTAGTTTTGACAAAAATGCAGTCTGAGGCCATTTAACTTTTTGGGAATTATTTTATGTGCAAACATTGGAAGAATGATAAATTTTACAACAGGAAATTAAGCTTTACAGGGTTGAAAATTCTTCAATGCACCTTAAAGCCACAAGTTTTGTTATGAAATCGTCTCAATGTTGGGTCTTTAAACCGTTTATTGGTCCTTAAAAATTTATGTCGAGTTACCCATAGAAAAATGCCCATTCAGAGAATTTTTAGTGAAAAAATTCAATCACGCTGACATTGCCAAAGTGCCTATCATCCGTAAAGTTGGCGAGAACGGCTCCAGAGGTGTCACGTTGCCAGATTGGAAGAAACACAAATGACGCGAAATCTCGGGCATAAATCAGCCCCATACGCTTTGGTGCACACACAGAGAAACGGAGCTATTCATTAGCATCGGTACGTGCCACAGTGATGCAGTGTTCTCGCAAATTTCCCAGATGCTCGATGCCGCTCTTGGAGTTTCCGAGTTTCCGCGAACAAAACGCGGCGCATAAAAAATTCCGCAGCTCATATATTGTGTGGCTTGATGCGGAGCGACTCGCGAGGTATGTGTGGCTGGATGCCAGCAAATGCCTCCCCTATGGGATGCCGATCCCCAGCTTGTGAGTGCCGTACACAATGAAACAATGTGCCGATAAGGCTCACAATGATGCGTCGCTCAATCATATATGCAGCATTGATATCATCGTCAGATTCGGGAGCCGCTGTTGTGCTTCCTAAACCTCATTAGTATGCATGCATTCAAGCAAAACCAATAGAGTGCATATTTTATGAATCAACCACCGCCGTTGGCATGGCGAATCGAACCTATCTATCAGTGTAGCGCATATATTATGCCAAATAATGTGTATTATTTATATTAAGCTTCCCAGCTTCGCTCTTGATTTGATTAGCATAAGTTTAGCCAAATTAATTTGGAATTCAAATGAGGCACCACTTTCTCGGGGCGCTCGCGGCTTCTTCTGCCACTTGGGCAGGGCTGCGGAGTCGTTACTTTTCTACCGACACCTTGCTCCAACTCCAACTCTGACTTCGAAAGCGAAAATTCCGACACTTTGGCTTTGAACTTCAACTCCCGTCAGACAGTTATGCCATTTTTATGTTCGAATGTCTTGTTTCAGGCTCTAGAAATACCTCTGTCATTCTGAAACCTCAGGCTACCCCAGACGGCCAAATCTACCAAAAGATAAGGATTCCTGAAAAATCCCTAAAAAATTTTTTTATTTTCTTGTATTTTCTTTAAGGGCTCCCACAGCTTTTTAAGGCATTTCCAATGAGCCTTAAAGTTTCCAAGCGAAATCTGCCAACAGATTAGGATGTGACATATTTTTTAATTTCAGGAAAAATTCCCTTAAAAAATTTTCTTTTCTTTTATTTTCTTCAAAAGCTCCCACAGTTTTTAAGGTATTTCCAATGAGCCTGAAAGGTTCAAAATCTAGGCTCACGCCCACAGACATTGTCTATTCATAGACTGACCAACCATGTGGTCGTTTTTGGGCCTAGAACTTTAAGATTTTATCAAAATAGAGACAACATCCTGGTAGCAGATTTTTAAAAAAACAGGTGTGGGAGTCCATGTTAAAAAAATATCAAATAAATTCCGTAAAATTTCAAAATTTGTTGGCTCGAATATCCAAACTTTTGCTCCAGGTTCGGACTGGAAATCGACTTCAAAGGTACTTGGCAGCCCTGCAATTGAGACCCAAGTGGTGTGTGTGCTCGTATCGACGTGCCCTATGAATAATGAATATGCAATGTTTTTTTCGCGCTCCTATCACTCCGATGAAAAATAAAGTGGCTGTTTTATGTTTGAATGTTGCAGTCGCAGTCGCGAGCGCGGGAAGCGGGCAAAAAAAAAATAGTAACTGGCTGGCACGGTATGTTCGGAATTCATGAAAAATGTACATTGTTTGGAGGTAGAGCTGGAAATCTAGGTCAATAGCTTTTGCTGTGCCGCGAAACTCGCACAAACCAACTTCCAGCACCGAATTGCATGTGATGTCATCAACAGTTCAATTTCAATGTTCATGAATTTTCCATGGATTTCATTTGCATATGTTAATATGTACATTCAGCGAAAAAGAACTTAATATCCTCAATTTGTATTTGTTCTATTAGATCGAGCACGCAACACATTTTGCCAGCTCTTTGCTGTTTTAATTTTCCCCGAACGTGGCTGAGTTAATAAATAGCTGCCGCTTTGTTCGGGTTTGGCGGGGGGGAAACCTAAAAATGGCCTTTTGCAGCATGTTGGGCGGAAGCCTGCGAAATACATGCGTCGATTGGGAAGTCACGGGGGTGGAAAACGGGGCTTTGGTGGCCTAAAAGGTCGGAAAGCTGGAAAGTGCAGCGCTCTAGTCCGGACTGTAATTAGATGAGATGTGAAGAAAGCTGGAAAATGCAACGGGCTCGTGAGTCTGGAAAACATTTGGAGTATGTTTTGCCCCAAATTCCCCAAATCCGGAATAAACTGAAAATGTTCTTCACAACTCGAGCGGAATCCTATTAAAATCGTTATTTTCTACTTACACACAACCCGAGCAAGCGGAGCAAATCCTTCCCCGAAAGATTTTACGTAAGGCAGAGCTTAGTCTCCCGCCACCCACCTTTTCATAAACATTTATGCAGCCAAATTAAATGAAAGCACATTTAATCCAATAACACAGTCGAATTTGCATACCTTCCACGCGTCAAAGCAGACTTCGCTGGTTTCTATTCAGTCTTTTAATTGCGGCACGTGATCATTTTCTCTCGGGGTCACAAGTCGCATCGCGACCCCTGCATGCCATTAACACACTAACTGGTGTAGACACGATGTAAGTGTGTCTTCCACTCGATCCAACGAAAGTCTAATTGTCGCGTTTTCGCACCTTTTACCGCACTTGAATTGCTAATGGTGCTCGCAGAAACGTATAAAAGGGGGTGCAGGCCAGCGATGCGCCAGTTAGCTGCTAACTCTCCACTTCAGTGCTCTTTTCAAACGTTCATATTTTTCGAGGAAAACTCACTTTCAAGTAACCCACTGCTCAGTCATGGTCAACAAGAAGTATACGTGTCGTCAGTTTGCCGAGAGTCCCGACGAAGAAATCGTCATCTCGGGCATCAGCGGTCGATACCCCAACTCGCACAATATCGCTGAACTGGCACATAATCTGTACAATAAAATTGATTGTGTCGATGACTCCGAGCGGAGATGGCGTAAGAAGTGAAAAACATGACTAAAGCTTAGTCGGGGAAGAACGCATTCAAGTGCAATTTTAAGTCAAGTGAAAATCTTTCGTCCGAAAATCTGTTTCTGTTGAAACTTAAGGGGTCTCTAGCTCCGTCCCTGGTGGCGGTTCGGGTATACTGTACCACAATTATTTGCTAGGTTTTACAAGTTCACCAACATATCAAAATTTCAGCTCAATCGGAGCGATTACAATTTTCCCCCCTTCGGTGGCCTCTCATCCCACCCCCTTAGGTGAAAGGGGCATACATGTGTTCTATAATTTGCTAGATTTAACATCATGTAGAACATATCCAAAATTCAGCTCAATCGGATGAAGCATATGGAACTTTCATACAACGGGAAAACCCCCCTTGTTACCCCCCAGGCAGTTTTCCGGAAACACAAAAACCTTTCGCCCACCTTCCAGGCTAAACACAACAACAAGCAAAAAACCGCAGGTCTCTAGCTCTTGTAGTTTCGAAACTTTTGTGACTCGGACAGACGGACAGACAGACATATCAGACAAATAAGTGCTTTTTTATCAAAATTGATAAATATATAAAACGAAATCGCCTTTCTCACGAGACTTACTGCATAGGTCACACGCACCCGGGAATCCCCAAGCGACACGGGAAGGTTTACGACATCGAGAAGTTCGACGCAACGTTCTTCGGGGTGCACTACAAGTGAGTCTAACAGATAGGGATGTGAAATAGATTCTCAAGACTGGTTTCCCCGTAGGCAAGCCAACACCATGGACCCGCAGTGTCGAATGCTGCTAGAGCACTCGTACGAGGCCGTCTTGGATGCGGGCGTGTGTCCTCAGGAGCTTCGGGGAACGCAGACTGGGGTCTTCAGCGCGGTCTGCATCACGGAGACGGAGCGGGACTCTGAACCTTCGTCGACTTACGAGGGCTACACCATCATTGGGTGCAACCGTGGAATGATGGCCAACCGGTGAGACCCGTAATTACGACCTTAGACAGACACACTAGACTCGACACTCCAAATTTAGTTAAGTTCATAAAAACGTTCCAGATTTTTCTTAGGAATAATCGAGCCTTTTTGGAGCACTTAAAGATTTTTCGATAGAAAAAGGGTTCAATTTAAAAATATTTAAGTTTATTCAATTAGGTTGTGGAAGTGTCAAAAGGATGTTAAAGTTTTTAGAGCCTAAATTTTGTTACTCCATCAAAATTTTTAAAGCCTAATGTTCTTCGAAAGAGACAACTCAAGGTCTTTAAATCAAAGGGTTTTAAAAATGATGCTTTAAAAATGATACCAAAGAGCCTAAATGATCAAGCCCAAGGATCCGAAAATAACGCCTCAAGGTCTTGGAAGAAGTCACCCTAAGGCTTGATAAAAAGCTGGCCCTCCTTCATACTCCTCTGAGTTTGCAGAAATCTACAAAAATCAATCTTTTCAGCCTGTCTTACATGCTCGACGTCGTGGGCCCGTCCTATGTCGTGGACTCGGCCTGCAGCAGTGCCTGCATGGCCATAGACGTGGCCTACACCGCGATCAGAAACGGCGAGTGCGAGAGCGCACTCGTGTGCGCGGCCAACCTGACATTGGACCCCATGACTTCGTTGCAGTTCGCAAAGTAAGTTACCCTCGATATTGCACAATAGAACGAACTTGATGGACTGCTGCATATTATTATAATAATTAGGTTAGGAGTGCTCGCAATGGATGGATACTGCCGTCCATTTGACCAGCATGCCACGGGATACACGCGGTCTGAGGCCATTACCGTGATTTATCTGCAAAAGAGGAAGGACGCCAGGCGCTGCTACGCCACCCTCATTCACTCCAAAATTAACTGCGACGGCTACAAGGACGAGGGGATAACGTATCCGTCGGGGGAGCTGCAGCTGAAGCTGCTGAAGGACTTCTACAAGGAGATAGACATGAACCCGAACCTCGTGGACTACGTCGAGGCCCACGGGACCGGGACTGCCGTGGGGGATCCCGAGGAGTGCAGGGCCATCGGGAAGGTGTTCTGCGAGGGCCGCTCCAAGCCCCTCGCGATCGGCTCCATCAAGTCCAACATCGGCCACACCGAGCCCGTGTCCGTTCTGTGCTCCCTCACGAAGGTCATCCTGGCCTACGAGAACGGCAAGATCCCGCCCAACATCAACATCACCAAGGTACGTGAGGCCATCGAGCCCCTGAACGACGGCAGACTCAAGGTCGTGACGGAGACCACGCCCCTCCCGGGCCCCCTGAGCGCCATCAGCTCGTTCGGGTTTGGAGGAGCGAACGGGCACGTTCTCGTTCGGCGTCACGACAAGCCCAAGCAGGGTGGGGGGTCCCCGACAGACGGACTCCCACGCCTCGTGTGCTGGGCCGGGAGATCGGACGAGTCGTGCGAGACGGTCTTTAGCGAGATCACGAAGAAGCCCCTGGACGCCGAGTTCATCCATCTGCTGCAGAAGACACAGAGCAAGACCATCACGGCCAACAACTGCCGCAGCTACGGGATTTTTGCGCAGCAGGAGGGAAGTGTGACAGCCAAGTGCGTCACGAAGGAGATCCAATTCTCGACCCAGAAGGTCCCACTCGTCTTTGTCTTCAGCGGAATGGGATCCCAGTGGACCGGGATGGGCACGCAGCTTATGAAAATTCCGGCATTCCGCGACTCCATCGAGCACTGCCACCGAATTTTGCAGCCCAAGGGACTCGACTTAGTCGGCATAATTACCTCCGCCGACCCAAAGACGTTTGACAACATTCTTCACTCCTTTGTGGGCATAGCGGCTATCCAGGTCGCGCTGGTCGACTTGCTGCGGCTTCTGGAGGTGGAACCGGATTACATAATTGGGCACTCGGTGGGGGAGCTGGGCTGCGCCTACGCCGACGGCTGTTTCACCGCAGAGGAGATGGTTTTATCGGCCTACTCGCGGGGCATGGCGAGCATCGAGACCAGGGTAGTCCACGGCTCCATGGCGGCTGTGGGTCTAAGCTACTCCCAAATACTACCCCATATCCCTCCGGGCATCGAGGTGGCCTGCCACAACGGCATAGACTCGTCCACCATCTCGGGACCGGCGGATCTCGTGGCCACTTTCGTGGCAGAGCTAAAGGCGAAGAACATTTTCGCGAAGGAGGTTCCGTGCTCCAACATCCCATACCACAGCAAGTACATTGCAGACATGGGCCCGAAACTCAAGAGACGTCTGGAGGAGGTTATCAAGGAGCCGAAACGGAGGTCGCCCAAGTGGCTCAGCACCAGTGTGCCCAAGAGCGAGTGGGGCAGGGAGGAGAGCTGGTACTGCTCGCCCCAGTACCAGACCAACAACTTGCTCAATGCGGTCCTGTTTGAGGAAACGATGACGCTGCTGCCAGCAAACTGCGTGACTATCGAAATCTCACCCCACTCCCTGCTCCAGGCGATTCTGAGGAAGAGTCTGCCGTCGGCACAGCACATCACTCTCACGAAACGAGACAGCAGTGACAACGTCAGCGTTTTCCTGGCGGGACTTGGCAAGTAAGTACGGCGTCACTTCTCTAAATTGCCTTCTCAGTGTGGGAGTTTCATTTTGAGGCTAAATTAAAATGTCGTAGCAAGATCAGACTCATAAAAAGGAGCCACTTACAGATGCATTGAAAATTTTGAATTAGTTTGGGGAAGACTCCCTGCTCGTACGAGCTTCGTTCGTCAGTTGACTACTCACAACTCAGCTCGTTGACCGCTTTTTAGTGGAAAATCTGGAGTAAACTGAGACACATTCATTAAGGGACAGTTTTTGACCATACCATAGCCACATTACCACCCCTATAACTTCTCTCATAGTAATCATATTTTTTAAAAAATTTATCAAAAAAACCTACACCAAGTTTTGCGCTTAATTGTCCTGTTTCCAAAATGCTATGAACGATTTTTGTCGGTTCAGCTGTTGCTGAGAAAAGCTGCCCCTAAGAAACTTCTCCAGTTAGCTCGAAGCTAGCTACAGACCAATTTCAGCCGGTCCAAAAAAAAGATTTCTAGTCTGGGAGCTATTACAGTTAAATTGGAACCAGATTAGACCCTCAGGACTTTCAAATTTGAGCTCGATTATTTTTTTAAATCAAAACAATCAGGCCAGAAAATTTGATCTAATTTTTAATGACGTTTTCTGGAAAATCTTTCCACCAAGAGTCGTTAAAACTTTGAGCCAAACAATACGAGTAGGTTCAAAATGTCAGACTTTTACGTCAAAAAAAAGTTTGGAAGATGTACAAATTTAATAATATGATTGATGGCTTTCAGGCTTTTCATAAACTCCCGAGACCTGCCAGTGGAACGTATCTACCCCACTATCCAGTACCCCGTATCTGTGGGCACTCCGATGATTTCCCCCCTGATAAAGTGGAACCACTCCGACGACTGGCACGTGGCAAAACTAGGAATCGATAAGAGTGGCGAGCGGACCTTCAAGGTGAATCTGCCAGAGGAGGAGTTTGCCTACATCAAGGGCCACACAATCGATGGGCGCGTGCTCTTCCCCGCCACGGGCTACCTCAATCTGGTATGGGAGACGCTCTCCTGCATGCTGGGAATCGACATGGACGAGATGGAGGTCGAGTTCTCGGACATCAAGTTCATCCGTGCCACCGCCCTGAACGCCACCTCCGTTGCCAGCTTGACGGTGATGATCCAGAAGGGCAGTGGAAAGTTCGAGATCTCAGAGAACAACGCGACTGTCGTCACGGGCCACATCTACCAGCCCGAGAAGCTTCAGTTTGCCAAGTTCCGGGAGCCGCAGGGAGACGTCACGATTCTCGAGACTGCGGACTTTTACAAGGAGCTGAAGCTTCGGGGGTACCACTACGACGGCGAGTTCAGGTCAGTGGTCCAAGCCAGGTCCGACGGGCTCGGGGCCAAGATCCGCTTCAACGACAACTACACCTCCTTCATGGACTGCCTGCTCCAAATCGGAATCCTAGGCAGCGACACACGTGCCTTGATCCTCCCGGTCGGGCTGGACTTTGTCCGTATCTGTCCTCGGAAGTTCAAGGAGTCGCTAACGGAGGTCGATGGCGTCCGATACGCTACCATCGAGGGCAACAAGGCGCTGTCTATCATCCGGGCTCCGGGAATCGAGATCCAGGGACTCAAGGCCAACGCTGTGGAGCGCAGGAAGCCCCCTGGTGAGCCCGTTCTTGAGAGCTACCAGTTCATCCCCTACCACGCTGGACCTTCTCTCTCCATCGAGAACGCCGTGAGGGCCGTGGTTCAGCTGGGGCTGGAAAACGCCCCCAGTCTGAAGGTCAAGGCCGTGGAGGTCGAAGGCAGCTCTCGGGAGCCTCTTCTCCCTCTCCTCCAAGACGCCCTGGGAGACCTGCCCCTGGTGACGGCCGAGCTTACTCTCATCTCACCCGAGACGAAGGAGCTTCCCGGCATCACCGTGGAGAACGTCCAGCTCTCGACCGTGAAAGACTGCCTCTTCGCTGTCGGCTCCCGTTTCTGCTCCAACCTCGAGCTTCTGAAACAAGCCGGCGAGAGCGTCACTGAAAACGGCTTCGTTCTGTCCCGAGAGAACCTCGACGTCGACGTCTCGCAGCTCGTCAAGTCCTGCGAGTCCTTCAAGCTCGTCTCGGTGCTGAGAACGGCCGCCGAAGCACTCGTTTTGATCAAAGCTAGGGCGAAAGTGGCGGAAAATGCGAGTACTGTGAAGATTTCGGTCAACGATTTGGACTTCAATTGGATCGAAAAGGTGAAAACCGAGGCAGCAAAGGGTCGCGTCTACCTGGTGGCCCAGAGTGAGCCAATAAACGGTATTATTGGCTTGGTGAACTGCCTCAGGAAGGAGCCAAAGCTTGATGTAATCTGCGTGTTCATCGACGACAACTCGGCTCCTCCCTTCGACGCCTCATCTCCCTTCTACAAAAGCCAATTGGAAAAGGGCATGGCTATCAATGTCTTCAGAAACGTGAGTATCTTTCCTCAAGCTTGTTTCTAGAGGGATAACTGGATTATCGATTTGTTGAAAAGTTCATTGTGTCGAGGATTTGTTCGTGCATTTTCAATATTGAAAAATGGCACCAGTCTGTCCGTCCAAGTCAATAGGATTTTCGGGACCTACGTGATCTTTTCCTCCACTCTCGATCTATCTAGATTGTCCCGGAAAATCGTCAGGACCGTACTTTCCCTTAGTACGAAAATTCCTGGTTCTTCATTGGATTGACATTAAATATTAGTAGGTATGTTGAAGTACAACATTTGATCCCTATTTCTTAGAGGAGTGGAGCTAAAGGCCCCCAACATTCACAAATATGAACACAGTAAACCTCTATGAGCTAAGGGTTCGGAGGAAGGGGTCAAATAAGTTGATCCAATGTTTTCATCCAAGCCAGTCTCTAGAATTACACCTCTATGATTCCAAGTAATTCGTTCCAGGGACAATGGGGCAGCTACCGACATCTCACCTTCGAGGAAAGCCGCCAACTCGAGCCGAGAAAATCTCATTACTATGCCAACGCCCTTAGCAAGGGAGACCTGTCGTCTCTCACGTGGCTGCAGGGTGACCTGGATATCCTGGAGCCCAAGAAGGACATTGTGAGCGTGAGATACTCGGCCTTGAACTTCCGAGACGTCATGGTAGCCTCGGGCAAGCTGAATCTGAGTCAGCTGGAGGACAGTCGAATCGGCTCCGAGTGCGATCTGGGTCTCGAGTTTTCGGGCGTCAACCGTGCGGGCCAGAGAGTCATGGGGATGGTGCGGAGTGGCGCCATGGCGACTCACGTGGAGGCCGTCAAGTACATCACCTGGAACGTCCCGGACTCGTGGAGTCTCATCGACGCCTGCACCGTTCCGTGCGTCTACTCGACTGTCTACTACTCCTTCTTCGTCTCGGTGCGTATCCAGAGGGGCAAGAAGATCCTCATCCACGCTGGGACGGGAGGAATCGGGCTCTCGGCCATCCGAGTGGCCCTCGCCTACGGACTGGAGGTCTTCACGACGGTCAGCACGGTGGAGAAGAGAGCCTACCTGAGGGAGCTGTTCCCCCAGATCCCCGAGTCCCACATAGGGAACTCGCGAGACAGCTCCTTCTACGACATGGTGATGCTCGAGACGGACGGCGCTGGAGTGGACTACGTGCTGAACTCGCTGTCGGAGGAAAAACTGCTGATTTCGATCAAGTGCCTCGGGAGGGACGGCCACTTCCTGGAGATTGGGAAATACGATATCATGAACGACAGCAAAATCGGCTTAGGGCACTTCGTAAACAACATAACCTTCCACGTAATTATGGTGGATCAGTTGCTCAAATCGGGCGTCGAGTGCGACCGGAAGGTAAGCCACTCCTCGGTTTAATTAAAGGGCCTGCTGAAAGGTCGATTTCAGGTGCTCTACGACCTCATCCAAAATGACATCGACAAGGGCATCATCGTGCCTCTGAAGGCGACCGTCTTCGATGGAACTGAAATCGAGCAGGCGTTCAGGTTCCTCGCCAGCGCCAAGCACATGGGCAAGGTGCTGCTGAAGGTACGGGAAAACGACTCGGACCAGGCCTCGATTCCCCTGCACGTCGTCCCTCGCACGTACTGCAAGCCGAACCTGAGCTACGTCATTCTTGGGGGTCTGGGAGGCTTCGGACTGGAGCTGGCGGACTGGCTGATCCTACGAGGCTGCAGGAACCTGGTTCTGAGCTCCAGCAGGGGGATCTCGAAGCCCTACCAGAGCTACAGAATAAGGTGGGTACGAGTCTTTCCTTGATCAAGGAGTCTCAAATAAGTTGAAGTTTTTCCATGACCATTGCCACATTACGACGACTGTTGCGGGAAAACCAGAAAGGGAATAAGGACATAAAGTTTGGGACATTTTCTGAGAACTTCATTATGAATTTAATTCGTTAGATATTCGTGAAATTCAAAATAGGGGAGACGATTCAATTTTTTGCCTCCTAACATCTTTGACATAACTCGGGCTTCTAAAAAGGCTTCAAAGGCTTCTAGAATTTTTTTTCCAATTTTGAAATACATTTTTATGATTTTATCTGGCGTTGGAAGGATGAGTCCTCATAAATATTAAATTTCCGGAGTTTTATTGAAATCGAAAGAGAAGAAAGTTCATTTTTTAAAAATCCATTGCCAAATATGATTGAAGGCAACCTTTTTCTTTTACATTTAAAAATATCTTAAATTAAAAATAAAACTAAACAAATTACTTTTCACAATTTTTCCTGGAAATTGAGCTTGAAAGTTTGCACAATTTTTAGCCATTTTGAACCCCATTCAACAACTAACTTTGGCCTTTCAGAGCAAAACTTTTAGAGGCCCTAGAAGCCTTAAACTTTAAGGTTAGAATAGACTAAAAATCGAGCATGGTCATCAGCGAAAATTTGCAAACTCTGAGCTTGTTATCTCACAAAAAATGAATGAGCGGAACAAAGACAAAACTGAGTAATTGTCCATTCTTCCTCACGTTGCAAAAAATGTAAAGCTGGAGTTAATATTGAAAGCATCTCATTCCCGGAATTCACTAGATTCCACTGAATAAATAATTGACGTTTTGCAGACTGTGGAAGTCCTACGGCGTTAACGTCCTCATCAGCACGGCCGACATCACGAGCCCAGTGGGATGTCTCAACTTGATCAAAGAGGCGACATCCATCGCTCCTGTCGGTGGCATATTCAACCTGGCAGTCCGACTGCGCGACAACATATTCGAGAACCAGGATTCGCAAAAGTTCACCGAGAGTTTGGCAGTGAAAGCGTACGCCACAAAGTACCTGGACGAGATTTCGCGCAGGATTTGTCCAAAGCTGGAGCATTTTGTGGTATTCAGCTCAGTTTCCTGCGGCCGTGGCAACGCTGGCCAGTCCAATTATGGTCTGGCAAACTCCATCATGGAGCGCATCATTGAACAAAGACGGCTGAAGGGTGTTCCGGGAAAAGCTATTCAGGTAACGAGTTCACAAGTGTTAATTATGGACACGTCTGACGAGGATTTGATTTCAGTGGGGGGCTATTGGCGAGGTTGGTCTGGTAGCAGACATGGCGGAAAACAAGGTCGACATGGAGATTGGCGGGACCCTGCAGCAGCGAATCTCCTCGTGTTTACAGTGTCTGGATTTCCTGCTGAACTGCGAAGACCCGATAGTGGCGAGCATGGTGGTGGCGGAGAAGAAAGTGAGGAAGGGTGCGAGCATCATCGACACCGTCATGAACATCATGGGCCTGCGGGACTCCAAGTCACTTTCCATGGACGTCAAGCTCTCAGAAATGGGGATGGATTCGCTCATGGCGGTGGAAATCAAGCAAACACTCGAGCGTGATTTTGAGATGTTCCTGACACCCCAAGACCTGCGATCTCTCACGTTCCAGAAGCTGCACGACTTCGCCAAGACCAAGACCACGGACGGGGCTGTGAGTGCCCAGGCCGCCCAAGCCAAGGGTCTGGCCCTCATCTTCAACAACTTCAGCGACGAGGAAACCGCCAAAAAGTCCCTGATTCGAGGCAACTCCCTGGAGCTCAAGAAAGAGGCAGTTCTGATCTTCCCCGGGATCGAGGGCACCCTCGGTAAGGCTCTCATCAACCTCGCAGGGAACCTGAAGGTCCCGGCGTTCGGGTGCCAGCCGCTCCTGAAGACCGTGAACGCCAGTAACATCCAGGAAATCACGGACGGGATCTTCGACGAGGTTTTCAAGACGATTTTCCGCGGAAAGAAGCAGTTCTACCTCGTCGGGTACTCGTTTGGAGGCCTCGTGACCCTCGACCTGGCCCACAAGCTGGAGCAGCGAGGCCTCACGGGACGCGTCTTCCTCATCGACAGCTCCATTCAGCTCATGCACGCGATTGGAACCAACATGGTGCCCCCAGACACCCCCGATCCCGAGGAGCTCATTAGACTCATGATCCTCAGACAGGTCAGCATGAACGCCCTGGGTCGAGCACCGACTCCGGAGGTCGAGAACGCGCCCACGTGGGACGAGAAAATTGAAAAGCTGGCCGAGTACGGGCAGGGAATATTCACGACTGCCTTCGTCAAGACGATTCTGGACACAATGTGCAACACGCTGGCCCTCACGAAGAGACTGGAGGCCTCGTCGCTGCACAAAATCAAGTCTGACATCTTCCTGGTGCGGCCCACGGAGCAGACTCTCTTCGACGTGGACGAGGACTACCAGCTGGCTCGATACACCGAGGGAGCTTTCAAGCTCCAGTTCCTGGAGGGCGACCACACGACGGTGCTAAACAACCCCCAGCTCCCGGACCTCATCAATGGCTTCGCGCCCTTCTAAGTGGCAACATCGCTGTGTTGTTGCATTTTCAATTTAAAATTAAATGAATTAATAAAAAGGAGATTTACATGCATGCACATCCGGCGGTTGAATTGAGGACACTCGAGTCCGGTTAATTTCGATATGATCGCAATGCGAAAAAAGCTTGTCGTCAAAAAAATTGGGACGCTTTTAACATCGACTTCGTTACTTTGAAGTCAAAACAAGGAATTCTAAATTTTAAATAATTAGGCAAGCAATCTAAATGTTGAAAATAATGAATAATTAAGAAGACCCCTTTTCTAATTATTCATGATCAGTGACGTATTTAACTTAATCTGTTTGGGGCCCTCCAAAAATCTCTAGGAAGCCCCCTAAAAAACCAGGCGCTCGGACTTTTTTTGAGGTCGAGGGGCCCTTTTTTCAGCTGCCAGAGGCCCCCCTTTGAATTGAAAAAAAGAATTTTAAATTTTTGAGGTGGAGAGGACTTCTTTTCCAGATGCCAGAGGCCCCTCTATGAGGATGAGGGGGCCCCTTTTTTGGCTAAGAGGCCCCTTTTGAATCAAAAATAACCACTTTTATGTTTGAGTAAATGTGTGGAGGAGATTTGGCAAACTGAGGATTCAAAATTTCTGCCTTTGGCGAAGGCCCTAGGCACGTGCCTACCGGTAAATCCGTCACTGTTCATGATACCAAGCTTCAAGATGTGAAGCTGACGGAGTCTGGGTAGTCCAAAGTAAAAATAAATAACTGAATAAATTGCCCTAAACTTCCCCAAAAATGCAACCAGTCAAAGTTTATTGGATGAATTGAAATGAAACGAAATTTCGAGGACAGGCTTTAAATTGGCGAAATCCAATAAAAAGAGCCCTAATTTCCGATTCAATTTCATTACATTTTTTGCGCCTCGATAAATCAATACACATTGCAGTGGGCATCCTTGAGTCGCATAAAAATGCATTTTAATTGCCTCAACGCCACTGTAATTTGATTGGGCTAAATGGTCCCTCGCTATGCCGCTGAAAACTGTAAATTACTTCATTCACGCTCGGGAGGTGGTGGGAAAAATGTAAGGAAACCATTTTCCATCGATGATAATGCAATAATGGATCTTTTATAGTGAAATTATGTGACTGACGCCATAAATAATATGGGATTTACATTTTTTGACAATTTTACTGCTCACAATGGGGCAGTGAAAAAAAATCTCTGGCCGCTTAATGCTCGTAATGAAAATTTATTCGCCATTGTTCGATAGTTTATACACGAGTGAAAATGACACCAAATTTACCTTGAATGGGCCCATAGATGTTCAAGTAGAGACAATCCTCCGACTGGTTCCGGAGATAAGGTAACAAACGGCGCAAATATTCTAAACGTCCTCTGGGCATTTTTTGCAGAGCGGCGGTCTCGTTGGCTATGTCCGGAAATCGCTGCGGACACACGGGGCCGAACCTGGACGGGGGATTTATGGATTTTTGAGGATTATTTTTCAATTATTGGGATTATTTCATTGGTCGTCTTTGCGGATTGCGGACAATTGCTGCGACGCAGGTGACGCCAACGCTCCCACATACCCAGAAGAGACTGTAAATTTGTTTGGACGACCGCAAAAGTTACTTTTAATTACTCCTTTGAGTTCCCTATCGCCCTCTCGCATCTCAGACAGTCGTGCCTCGAGTCGAGAGACGAGAGATATATCTCGGAAAGTTGAGGTGGAAAGGAGATGGAACAAAAAGCCACAGACGAAAGCAAATATTGTGCTTAATGGTCGTCTTACGGGCGATCGATAAAATTTCATTCAATTACGTCATGATGATATTTTCCAGTTCATCACCAATGTAGCCCAAAATGATGTCTCTCAACCATGGATAAATTGCTGCCATCAACGAGATTCAATTTACTAAAAATGGTGATTACTTTGATGTGTAATCTGCTCCATCACCAGCACCAATAGGACGGAGAGAGGAAATTTATGGCTTTCGCAAACAAGATTCGTCGTTGACGGAGCGGTGAAAGCAACAATGGAATGCTTTATTGCACGTTCCCCAATAATCTCTATTTCGTCTCGAGTCTCGACCATGGCCCCCTTATTTACCCACCGAGCTTCATTAATATTACGGTTTCCAGTCACGGAAAGAAAACGCGGCAGCGTCGCAGGAATTTTCCTTTCCTCATAGAGCTGAAGAACTAGAGGGGTGTCCATTCTTTTCACGTTTTTTTTTTCACCCAGAACTGGCCATTTTTAGAAGCTTCAAATGATTTTTACTAGCTTACTTTAACCTTGTGACATAGCTCAGAAGATTAACCAACTAAATAAGGTGTTTTGAACCCGCCCTAATTTTTAGTCAAATCGTTGAATTTTTCAGCTGAAATTCCACTAATTTTTCTTTAAAAATTCTTAAATTTTTTGTGTGTCCCCAAAAACCAGTCCCCAAAAATCCATTGTCAAAAATGGGCCCCTCTAGTTTTCAGCCTCTATCCCCCCAACTTACTGGTCCGCTTTCTTCACTCCAGACCACAGGGCTCCCGTAACAGGTGGCATGAATCGCAGCGAGCCGGTTGGCGGGGAGGCGTAGGGGATGCCCTTGAAGACCTCCACTGGCTCCAGGTGCTTCCCGTCCGGGTGCACTATCAAACCCGACACTGCCCCATATTTCGTGTTCACGATTCGCGACGACAGAGGCACGCCATCATTGTGTCCGATGCCCTCACCGTCGATTGGGGCCAGCAAGCTGGGCACCAGCAAAATAATTAATATGGGAATCAGCATTTTCAATTAGCGAGGACATGATTCAATATTTATCATGCACAAAGACAATCCGCCCGACACTGCCGATGGAGGCTGCAGCAGCGACATAATTGCCCACTAGCTTCGCGCCAGCCTCCTGCTTATTTGATTAATAAATAATTAATCCGGCTTGTGTACTTATTTATTTATTTTTTCGCCGATACTCGTTCATTCACATAATCTCGTGTTCTCACTGATTTATCGATGATGCCTTCGTTAATTTGGTCGCATGTTTAATTTTTCCAGGGCTATCACTTTTTAATTAAAATCACTTGTCGCGGTCGTAAATCTTGCAGCTTTTGGCGGCTCAAATTACTTTTTGATTCTGCTCACAACTTTCACTTTCCTCCTCTTGCATTTCTTCCAATCACTTGGGTGTGTGTATCAACAAGCCTTCCGAGCCTGCAAACACTCTCTGACATCAATAATTTACATTTTAATCTACTTCTCGCATCGCTGCGATCAATATTTAATTTTTTTTCTCCTCCTTTCCTTCTCTCTTTGCTGCTTTACACTTTAGCACATTTCACAATTTATTTACTTCCAATTGTCATGAGAGAGAGGCGCGCTATCCTAGCCCCATCACCGGATGGCAGAGTGTCAGATTCGCAGCTTCTGGCCTCGTCACTCGTCTCTCACTCACATCTTGGCCCTCAAAATTGCCATTTCATTTGGAAATAATTAAAATTCGATTTCACACTCCCGAGATCCCGAATTGATTTTTCCAATTTTCTTCTCCACTGGCAACTTTAAAATTCGTACCGGGGCCGAAATCCGTGCTCTCACACCCAAATCACGACGACGACTGAGCCACACCAATGGAATTTTTCACTCGAGAAGCGACTTTTCCCCCTGCCGACACCAGCGCCCCCACATCCCTTATCAATCAGCTGACTCTGTGGATGGCCCCGTTTGCGTGTGGGCGTCCTGGAAGGGAGCCGGAATCGCGGAAGAGGGAAATTTGTGACACATGCGTCGTCCCTCGCGCCCCGTGACTTACATGAGCGAGAGTCGGGATGAATGGTTAACCGAGCATGCTGGGGGTACTGAAGGTGGTGTGAATCTTACTCACTGACCTAGCTGCATGCAGCCCGTGGGTGTTTTGATGAGGTTTTTGGGGGAGATGCGCGTCCTTAGAGCAACAGGATTTGGCAGAAAAACAAAAGAATTGGCGTCTGAGGGATTATGCAAATCGCACGGAGGCTCTCAGCGGACCGCAGAGAAGCGGAGCAGAAGGAGGAGGAGGAAATATGGCCATCAATTGAACGTGCGAGGATGTAAGGCGAGGATGATACAGAAAAAATTATTTTTTATTTGTTTTTGATCCCAAATTACGTTGAATTTATGTGTTATTACAGCTCACAGAATGGGAAGTAGTCTGCGTTTTTTCTCGCATCGGAATCAGGCTCCGGCCTCTGTAAATATTTGTTCCGCTTGCGTGGCGTGGCGAGGATTTGCCTTTCGCCGTGTTGTCAGCACGCATTCTAACACAAATGAATTTACTCCCGACTCTTAGGGTTGTCAGAACTGCACCTTTGACCCGGGGACTTCGGTCGTCTTTGCATCTTCAGGTTAAGGTGGTAAGAGATCCTTTCTGCACTTTGATGGTAAATTTCAAAAGAATATGATGATTTCCTGCATCCGTCTACATCCACTCCAAATTGTCGGATTTGGGAAATCTTTTGAATTTTAGGCAGAATTTTCTCATAGCACTATAAAATTAAGTCAAATTAAAATACTTTAAAAATTTTGAAGTAAGCTTAAGCTGATTCTATACTATTTATCTAATCCGTCTACAGTCACCTTTAGGGCAAAAAGTCCTTGATTTCAAAGATTCTGTTTAATGCTAGAATTTTTTTTAATAAAGTCAATAAAATAAAGTTAAATAAAGCTTAAAATATTTTTTATAAAATTTTGAAGTATGAGCTAAAGGTGATTGCACACGATTTATCTGATTTGGGTCTTATTTGCGCCAGATCTGTGGCCCATTCAAAATTCGACAGTCGTTTAATGTGCGTCCTTTAGCTGTCAATTCCAGGATATAAGGAAGCAGATAAAACACAAAGTAAACATACTCAAGCTGACGACACACAATCTTGGTTTTAAAAAATTCAATTGACGATTGACAATTATTTAGAAATTGACAAAACGTAGTTAAATTTTTTAAATAAAAGACACAAATCAGACGAAGGAGTTAATTGACGGTAGTCCTCGGGCTTGAACTTGACACCCCTATAGCGACTCCCCCGAAGAAAAAATACGCGCTGAAATTAAAATTTATGCCACAAGTCGTTTGGGGCTTAGAGTGGAAATCGTGAATCGTTTTTTATGCTCCCGAACGAGAAGGCCGGGAGAGTGTCCTTCTCCTCTTCCGCATCCACGAATGGCAAGCCGCATAATATACTTCAGACCCTTTTCGGGGATGCGAATGTGACTATTTGCGATGATACGAGAGAGAGACAAGAGGCAAAGTAGCAAAAATTTACTGGCATTATTCGGTGTATCATTGCGGTGATGGAGCCAAAACCCTTTTTTATTGCCCGTCTTTGCGCCCTCTCTTCTTCCCTTCATCTCTCCGGACGACGACAGTTGAGTCTGTGTGCCAAACCTAGGCTCCTATACCTCCATAAAAAATTGAAAATAATATATTACCGTTTGGATGCCACTCCACCCCCCGTGACCCACTTTCGGGCCCCGATACGGCCGACTTACGACGATGATGCAGCAAGGTCCAGCTCCAGCCTTGGCTAATAATTTGTTTAGCGTTTATCTCACGTACTTTTGCCCTTGTCATCCTCCCTCGGACTCGGATTTTGGTGGGGCGCTCTGGGGGTTTCGCGAGGCAAAATATTATTATTATTGTGATCATCGTCATCATCATTACGGCGAGCCATGTTATAACAAAAGCTTAGCGAATATTAACATTTATAGCTATCGGCTTAAAAATTGCGACACAATTCACGTCAAACTGGCTGGTGGCGTCAGTTGGAAAACAATGCGGACTGCCGTTTTATCGCACGCTTGACATGAAATTGGTTTTCAATTTTTAATAAGACCCTGTTCATGGAGCCATTGTGCGAGGAGCTAAACCCGAATGAACAGGTCGCACGCAATAAATAAGGAAAAAGCTGGATATAATCTTGTCACTGACGGTCGCTGGGCTGTTGTCCTCCGTGTCTCTGCTCTGCGACGTGCCGGTACTTTAAAGTTAATCTCCCACAGAGCTCTCTGCGGTTGCTGGTTAATGATTGGGATGGATGAAGCGTTGCAGTTCTCTCGTGCCATCAAGATAATTAACTTTTGAAATATTCACCAGCGCCTTAAAAATTAATGGGGCGGTTCTTTCGCGACTTGCCCACTGTGACATTGGGATTTCTTGCTCCACTGACGGCTGTCTGGCAATTTTGTCGGCAGATTTTCACAAAGCTCCGTATCCCGTTGAGATAAAATCTCCTCTCCATTATCCCAACTTTTAATCAGTTGAATTCCGGGGCGGCAAAAGCCTCTTAGTTGGCTTATTTTTGCGAGTGTATTTAAGAACCTAAAAATTACCTGAAAATTTCCCAACTCACTCCATCAATGGGAAGCCGCTACTAAACTCATTATAAGGTCTGCTTTATCGCCTGTTTTACGACTATAGGAGTATTGCTCATTATCACAGTTGTTAAACATAAAACTATTGGCTTTGCCTATTTGCAGTCGTCCCTTTGTTTAAATTAATTTTTACAACAACATAAAAATGCAATATTTGTTGGAAACGCTCTAAAAAGTTAGATTAAAATTTTGCTAAAATATTTTTTATTTTTCCGCCCTGTGGGGATCAAAAGAATTTCATCCCGAGCAAAATCCCGCTGAATGGGGCTGGATTAATCAATCACATATCATCCTGTAATCAAAGAGCCCCCATAGCGATTGAGAGAAAAAATTTCACTTCATCCGACGTTGCACTAAAGCAGGATCTGCATGCACAATAACAGGCCTTTAATCATTTTTGATTGAATGTAATCAATCTGGAAAAAGTGTATTCATATATTTCCCTCAATCAAGCTCCTCCACCAGCACATCATTATAAATGCAAAGCACCCTTGAGAATTCAATTTGTTTCAGATACACATGCGAGAGACTACGACGTCTGTGCCGACTGGAGCCTGGGACTGGTGGAGGAAAAAATCAATTTAAATTTCAAACAACTTCCTGCCTTCCACAAAGCCCATGTTGATGAAAAGTTTCCCAGTCAGCCCCAGACGCCGCGTCGTGCCGTGCCGTGCGTACACCTTGATCTCTCGCAAACCGACATTATTCACACCAGCTCGGCAATAAATATCCAATTTTCCACCGACAGAGCTCTGCATTAATAGAAAAACAAATTGTAATTTATTTTGCCCCTTATCTGCACCGCACTGCCCTTTTCCCGCTGAGAAATTTGTAAGCGGGCGAGACGAAAAATGCTGTATGGCCGCCCGAGGGCAGTCGTTACGGAGCATGCTGATGACCGCCGCTAGGCAAATGGACAAACAACTTTTCCACCATAAATTACTTAACAAAACACATTCAACTTTGGCGCTGGCGACGACATCCATTGCTCCGAATCGGGGTATCATCGCAGGCACACACACACACATTCCGCCACAACTCGTCTGAGTCTCTGCATACTTGGGTTAAATTGATTTAGATGTTTGCGTGACATCGTGTTGCTCGAGCTCGTGCCTCTCATATCGCGCGTATGAGCCTTGTAAACACCGTAAAATTTTTATGGAGCGCTGCCGCATTGTATGGGGGACTTTATGGCGAGCGAATGAGACACATGATTTACTGAGATTTGATCCGTCGCGACAAGCACCCACGCCGATTAAGGAATTTATTAAATTCGCATTTGATCCTGTGACACTGCCATTTAAAGCGAGGAGGACGTGAGCATATTCTGGCGGCTTGTACTCGTGAAAAATTGAATGCTCTGTGGATGTTTGTGCGAATGTGCAGCCATATATATTTTATCAATTTCAGAGCTTTTTTCTATCTCCCGAAAGGCTGGGAAAATTGCATTATTTGGCGCCTTGCCAGGTCCCGGCAGCGCGGCAAAAAAGCGGAGAATCCAACCGCTGCCTCTGAAAAATATATGTGTGCTAGTAGGTATTTGTGCTGTGGAAACTTTTTACCTCGTGTTTGCTCCTTACGCTCCTTCCTCTTGGGGGGAAACCCTTCGAGCATGGAATTTTTTTTGGTCGGTCGCTCTTCTCATGGAGTGGACAAACAGAGCAAAATTTTCAGCCAATTTTCGTGGAAGTCTGGATTTGAGATGACTCGGATCTCCCAAAGTACTTAAGTCCGGAAGCTCATCTCTTGGTGGCTGTTTTTAAGGGTCCCTCTAGTGATCGTAACCAAAGATGAGAGCTCTAGCCCCCGTACTTTGGGAGCTAGAGAAAATCGATTTTTTTTGAAATTTTGGAATTTGAAAATGTCACCAAGATTTGATTTTCTCTAGCTCCCAAAGTACTTGGGCTAGAGCTCCCATCTTTGGTGACGATCACTATTGGGACCCCTAGAAACAGCCACCGGAGCCTCCGAACTTAAGTACTTTGGGAGATTTTTTTATCGATACAAGTAGGTCGCAAACCCCTACTTCCAAGAAAATTGGCTGAAAATTTTGCTCTGTTTGTCTACTCCATGAGAAGGGCGACCGACCAAAAAAATTTCCATGCTCGAAGGGGAAACCACGGCCCGACTCTCTGTCTCGCCCGTACCTCACACCAGTGATTAAATTTACTTTCGGGAATCGCAGAAACGTAATTATCTCCGTTGAAAGTTTAATTTTCTCTAAAGTTTCGTTCGAAGAGCACGGCCAATTTCGCACGCGGGACCAGTCGTCCGCGCCATCCCGAGCAAATTTGCCCGCACAGTCTCTCCGACCACTTTGCAGTGCGGCGCAGTAGTTTGAATAACATCTCGAGAAATATGTGCGAAAGTTGCCAAAATATTCACCCAACTTTCCCGCGCCATTTTCCATCACACATTTTCCATTTTCCGCGTACGAGCCATTAGCACGATGATTAGCGTCGGAGCTGGCGTGCCGATAATTAAATTACAGGAGGGGTTGGGAGTCGAAAAGGAAGTCTTCGGGTTACCTGCAACCCGAACTCTAACGAGATGGGAGAGAAACGATGTGGCTTGCTTGTAAGCAACCCCAGCCCGAGCCACACGCACAACATGTGATTGAAATTTGCTGCTTATTTGCATTTCGTGCTGCTCAGTCACACAAATCTGAGCCAGAAACCGAACCTAATGTATTATTTACAAATCAAACACCAGAGCCAGTTGGAGCATCAACACGCTCATGTCACACACACCCTAACCAACAGAGAGATACGGAGAACAAATATTAAGATCGTTAATCAAAAGACAATTTTCCACCATCTCCAGCCTTGAGACACACACATTTTGTGTCAACTCTACTCTCATAATAATCATCATCGTGCGCACGGATGCCTGCCTGAGTGCCAGAGCCTGGGAGAGGCCGGTAGTGTCGCCATATTGAACAAATGGCAAAATGTCTCTTTGAAGCATGGCTGGAACTACAAGTTAAGAAGGGTCGCAATATATATCTGCCCGACATACTCATCTCGAACACATATTCGGGACGATTTATCATTCGTTCAGAAGAGGATGCTGTTGCGTACTTTTCGCGTTTACTGCCTCTCTCGCCATATCCAATTTGTGTCGCACTGGTGTCTGATTCCGGGAAGCGTGTGTAAGGAAAAATCGCGCGGCAAAAAAACAAACGATGACAGGCGTATCAGGTCCTCGTGACGCCCAGAAATCACGAAATTACGCTGCATTGTGTCAAACAATACTCATATCATCTCGCCATGTTTCCGTGACTTTTTATTTAAATTCCATGTTAATCTCTAATTTGATTTATGGCTTTGTCTTTGTCAACTTTCCGGCACTCATTCCAGTCAGAGACGCCACCTGAATGCCAAATATGCCTAAAAGCTTCGTTGGGGGCATTTAGGAGATTAGCCTTGTTTGTATAAATTCTCATTTGAGATTAAAATTTTTTCCCAGACTATCCTCCAAAGGACCTTCAGAGGCCTCATCTTAAAGTTCCCAGGAGACATCTCGAAGGCCTTCCTCTTTTGCTCCTCAAAGACCTCCTAAAAGACTCCCTATAAATTTAAATCCCAAAATAACACCTCAAGACTCCTAGGAAGCCTTTTAGGGGATTTCTTTTAATATTGATCCTGATAGAACCCCTTGTAAGGACCTCGTAGAGCTCTCCAAAACCCGTTGAAAATTTATTTTTTGATAATCTCCAAATATCCCTTCTGAAGAATATTTTGGTTAAGTCACTGAAGGTCCTTCCAGCTTTAAATTTCTCTTTAAAGTTTAAAGGAAAAGAAGCCATCTTAAATTTAAGCATCACTCCAACAGATATCCCAAAACTAGAAGAGCATTTTAATAAAGAGCTGAAAATTCACTAAAAATGGCTGCTAAAATTTTCGTTGTCGGCCAGAGAATATTTATTACTGCGATTTATCTCACAGTCTGAGGCACTCTTTTGAAGTCTATAGCGGCAACGCACGAGTTCAACCACCTCCCAGCAGAAGAAGAAGCCTATATTTGCCTTCCCTTCGCCACATCAAGACGGGAGCCGTTCCTAATTTGGCTAACCACACGCCTCACAACCAGCACACATTTTAGTAACATCATTTATCTCAAAAGGATAATTCAATTTGGCATAATACATTTTTGATTGAATTCTCCCGCTCCATGTCTCTCTCTCCCTCTTTTCCAATCTACCACAGAGCCTCGACTGAAATGTTGTCGTTGCTGCTACAAGCATGTCAATCATGACTTTGTAAATTGGCAGCCACTCCATATCTGAATATTGGGACATTGTGAGACACTCAGACGGAAGAGTTTGGGAGCCAATTTCCCCGATGACGACCACCCGAATTTGCTATGTGAAGTGGAATTGCGACTTTTACATCGAGCTTTTAATGATCATTAACTCTTGGCTCTTGCTCAAGAGTTCCGCCAATCTCGGAGCGACTTGATTGATTCTTATTACCCCGCACATCGCGCCACCCCGGCCCCGCAGACGGAGAGAAAGAAATTGACAAAGCCAACAATGAAAAACGAAAATCAACTCGAGGATGGAGCACAATGAGGAACGACTGGCGGAGAGACAGAAAAAGTTGTTTTCGGCCAAAACAGATTGTCACATTCTATTCACTCCTCCCCCACTGGTCGGCAAAATAATTGTATTTGCTAGAAGGACTATAATTGAAAATAATGTTTGGCTAACAAATCACCCCCGAGCTGGCCTGGGAAGTGGCGCTGCCGGGGGAAAAGCGCTGTAAGCAAAAACTTAGTGCGAATCCCATGATAGAGAAACATAATCAGATTTCGATTAGATGTACACAAGCCATATGGCAATGTATCACTTCCAATTGTGCGGAAAACTTAAAGAAAGCAACTTTTTCTCTGCTGTTGACACTCCGAGTCTTTTGTGCCGGGGCTCGGGCTCATGAAAAATGGGTACAAGCGACTTTTTGTTCGCTGACAATGGCCTCCGAGACGCTGTTGAGGAAGTCGCAAGTAGGTCGAAGCACATGTTGTTCCACGAGTATTGAATTCCGGGTTGGCTTCCATATCGAAGAAACAGCTGAACAATTTTCTTGGGTCTCAAGCCTTCCTTTCCCATTTTACAGTGAATTTTCAGTGATTTTCTTTTATCAAGATTAAGGAATCTTTGTCCTCAGGCTTCGGATTCTTTTGCTAGCATTGAATCTCATCCCAAAAAATGTTAAAATAATAGCTAAAAATGTTTTAAAATGTTTTTAAAAAATATTAGAAAATCTTAAACGATCCATATGTCGTTAGCAATATGACAAAAAAAAATATCCATAAGGTTTAAAATGTGAAAAAAATTAAAACATTGAAAATTTGAAAAATATTAAAGAATGTTTTTAGCATTTTTAGGAGCTCTATATAACAATCTCTGGTAGTCTGTCTTCCAATTTCTCAGCTCCTAAAATATTCAAGTATCTCCTGTAACCTACTTTCATTTTAAGCCTCTCCAAGTCGGTCTTCATCAGCCACTTAGATGTCGAACCAATACTAGGTCAAATCCTCCAAGATGCAGAGGAATTCATCAATACCTGCCTTAAATTTTTAAAGAGCCTGCTCTCATCACTGGCCCAGTGAAACAGCAGAAGCAGCTGAAGTACTCCCCCCTGGAAAGCATAAATTCTCACACAGCTGCGGGAGACCCAAAAACATAAATTTCCACTTGCACTACACATCGATGTTCTTGTTTGTTTCCGCGTCTGTTCAACCTCTTTTATCAACATATTAATTTTGTGTTAGGAAAATAGACAGAGCTCTCCACCAAGAGCGCGTAGTGAGCGGAGAGGCAAAAAGAGCAGACTGCCAGTGTTTTGCCGAGCTGCGTGTAAATTTTCCACTTCGCTGCAGCAGTAACCATCAGGCATATTTATTACATCATTTGCTTGCTCTCTGCAATCATTTGGCCGCTACAAATGTTCCCCTTCGAGAGCTTTTCATCGGAGGAGAATTCAAACTTTACGCCATTTAGTCAATTTTGAGTGGGTCGTAAAATCTCTTTGATCGTTTGTTTTCCGCATAGGATTTCCTTTTTATTTTCTCCTTCCGCCCGTCTCCCAGGAAGATGGTCAAGATTTGCCACAAACAGCTGATTCGGCCTTTTCCTTTGAAATCCACACCCTCGACAGAATCGTTAAATGTCCCGGATTTAATGCCATGGATTCTGTGCCAAATCACCGTAAACACGCACTCACAAGATTATCTATATGTTTGGTCATAAAGATAAAAAGGTTCGGATTCGAAAAAAGAGGGAAGGAAGGACAGGCCAGGACAGAAATCAATGGAATTCGATTCGAGAATAATCCCAAAAGCGGGCTCCAACTCCGAGCTCCACTTTTATTGGCATTGTTTATCAACACCGATCGGAGAATGGCTCAAATAACAACTTTATTCGAGAGTGACGACCCAGATTGCGACAGCCTCGGTCTCAAGAATTCCCATAAATTGAGAATTCGTCTCCCTCCCCCATTTTGTAGTGCATTTTGTCGTTCGCTGTCAGGCTTACGTGCCCTCCTCCGAGGCGGGAGACAAGGCTTTGTTTCTTTTCGGAGGTTTTAATCCTGACGCGACAAACTGAAAATCAATCACGGCAGAAGACACAGAGGAGGCCGTAAAAAGGACGTAAACACGAGTTCAAGGAACGCTCCGACTCATCAAAATGGAGGCAGTGGAAGCCGAATAAATCAATCAGCAGTAATTTATGGAATATCGCTGAATGATTTACATCAAACATATCCTTTTCATATCAAACAAACGGCACGAATGAGCCGGTCTCGGCCGGCAACACCTACACAATAATCATCATCAGCAAGTAACTCAATTTCGGCATGAAAAATGGGTGTCGTGGAATACATTTAATCACGTATCTGATTGCAATAAACAGCTTCCACTCATAAATCTCCCAGGGCACGTTATTACTCGAGTCCCCACGAGGCATCTTTATTGCTCCACACACTACATTGTCTGAGGCTCGGGAGGATGTCCTCGGTATCTGCGAATGCCATCAAAACCAATTTTCCTAAATAAAGGCGCGCGCTTCCCTCATATTCCAGCGAACATATATATCTCATTTGAGCCAAAGGAAGTGTGCGGCAGAAACACAAGTCTCGTTTAGCCCGGCTCCGCTCCCGGCAATAGATCTGCGACGATGGGAACAGAGAACACGCAAAACAAAGCAGAAACGTATCTGTTTGCCGTGTAGGTGTCTTCATAAACTTGTCTCACAATGCACTCTTGCATTCCGCAATTGTAGTCTGTGTTCTTCCCTTCCTCGAGTCGAGCTTTATTGGATCGACAATAACTAATAACTAAATATTTGAGTGGCGGCAAACAAGTCCTTTGTTTTGTTGCACAATTATGATTCATTGTCGAGGTCAGAGGCGAGACTTTTGTTTCTTTTCCCTCGACATTGTCTCCCTTGTCTCACCTTCCTGTCACCTGTACTCTTTGGACGTCTCCAGCCGACCTCTCTTTGTGCCGAGATCCGGCTCTGGTCGACTGGCTTGGAAGCTATCCAGCTCAGTCTGTGTCCGGCTCAGAGACGTAGCCAGAATTTAATTAAAGGAAGCCTATTCTGTTTTTTTCGAGATTTGGGTTGGAACTAAAATTCCTGAGCCGAAATTCAAACGTGGAAAATTTAAACTGATGCTTAGCTGGATAGAGAAAGCTCTCAGTTTGCTCTAAAATGACTAAAAAAATCCTTATTGATGCAAAGTTATTATTTTGTCATAAAAATTGAACAAGCTCGCTGAAATTCCAATTTTTTCAAACCCTTGTATTGTTCATTGAATTTCTTTAAACCTCTCAATAAATTTAAAAGTCGGTTGAAGCTTTGGGATGCTGAGTTTTGAAGATTTTTCCTCATCGAAGAAAATTCCTGACCCTTCCCTTTTGTCTCTGAAGTGGCCAAAATGTTCTCCTCCATTCACGAAAAATGCGGCTTCCACCCCTCTCTTAGTTCCGTCACTGACTGACCTCCCTTCCACCTTTGACTCAATCCTTCTTTATGAGGGATCATTCAGGCATGAAAAAGAGCCCTCTTCTGTATTTTTTTTGTGCACAACAGCCTTTCTATTTTAGTAATTTGCGGAGTAATTGAAGCAAGACATTTCTCTGAATAGCCGAGTAAAGTATCTCGGGAGATGAATGTGTCTTTGTTCCGTTTTATGAGCGAAACAATGGGGGAATTTGTCGCAAATTTGCTACTTTTCATGCAAAACACATTTTATTGAAATTTTCCTCCACCCACACATTAAGAACCGGCTCCCTAGGCGAGGGTTCCGGGAGCAGCCTCGAGGAACTTGACGAAGCTCTTGTCGGAGCCCACGGCGGGGTCGAAGTCGTTCAGGAGCCCGGGCAGCTTCGGGTTGTCCATGACGGTGGTGTGATTTCCCTCCACGAACTGCATCTTAAAGTGTCCTTCTGTGTACTTGGCCAAGTCGTAGTCCTCCTCGATCTCGAGCACCGACAGCTCCGTCGGACGCACCAACATTATGTCTGCCTTGACAGCGTTCACTGTTTCGAGATCGGCATTCACCGCAATATTGACTCGCTGTCTCAGAGCTGTCAGCATCACGCGCTGGTAAGTTTCCGAGTACGAGTGTTTGTCCCGTGTCAGCTCAATAAACTTCTCCAGCCTTTCCTCCCACGTCTCCCGGCTCAGAATCTCCTTGACAATTGGTCGCATGTCTTCCAGCGTGAGTGATCCCACAGCGAGCCGGATAATTAGGTTTTCGATAGTCTTAAGGGTGTTCTGTCCCTCCGTCATCTGACACGCCAGCTTGTTGATGAAGAGGGGAGATCCGTCCACCAGGACGACTCGTCCGGGCTTCCCCACCTCCTCCAGCATGCGGGCCAGCTCGAGAGTGATGTAGGTCCCGAAGGAGTAGCCGATGAGGTAGAAGTTCTCGACGTTCCTGAAGACCTCGAGGACGTCCTAGAAGGCAATTTCTCGAGGTCAAAACCATAGAGGTAACTACTAGAGGGACAACCAATTAAAGCGACAACAAAAAAATCTACTTTTTTAGTTTTGAAAATTCAAGATGGCCGCTGTCACTTGTTTCTCCCAAACCGCAAAGTCTGGCGGCCATGTTTGATTTTCAAAAAACTAAAAATTTAAATTTTTTTACAAAAATCAAAATTTGTCGTCAATCTCTAACGTCAAAGCTCACTCACGTCAAAGACGGCCTTGGAGATCTCCTTGGCGTCGTTCAAGTGGCTGGTTTGCATCAGCTGGAGGATGAAAACGGAAGCATTAAGGTTCGAAGCAAGCTCCCTGTAAACGTTTCCGGCGACCCCCTCCACACCGGGTATTATCAGAGCCGCCGTATGGTAATTATTGTTCTCGTCCTTGCTGTGCAGCCGGAATATCGTCTCGAAAGCCGTCTCTTCCTCCCCCATGCTGCGAAGGAGCACGGCTGCTCCCACTCCCTTCGAGTTCTGAAAGACAATTTTCGGCTTCGCCTCCACTTCCTCGGCCGGACTCTGCGCTGCTGCCTCAAACTCTTGCAATTTCATGAATGTCAGAGATCGCAAATCTTGCGGGGACAAAAGAATTTCAAATTCCCGCTCAAGAGTTTGCTTTATTTCCACCGCCATGAGAGAATCCATTCCGAGATCGGAGAGCGTAGAATCCATTGAAATCGATTTTATGTCACGAATGGCCATTATTTCGAGCACAGTCTGAACAACGCCGCCAACACCAGCCGAACGGGTGCGTTTCTCAGCAACCACCATGCTTCCTACAATGGGACTTTCGTCGCTCAATAGCGGATCCAACTCGTTGAGGCATGACGAAATGCGCTGCTGCAACGTTCCGCCAATTTCCATGTCAAGCTTATCCTCTTGCATATCGGCCACCAAGCCAACTTCTCCCACTGCTCCCCACTGAAAGAAGAGCACGTTAATGCCAGGAAACTTTTTCCTCCTTGCACTTTTTCTTCGACTCGAGTTAGAATTTTTCTGCAGCCTAAATCTACTTTGCAAGTTTCTAAGCAGGTGAGACAGAGGAGACTCATGAGAGGTCTTTTATAGGAAAATTTTGGCTCTATTGGGAAGCCAAATATTGTTGTTTTGAGCGAAAGATAAATTTTCTTGGTAGGCTAATAAATTATTTTGTTCAAGATTTCAAGAAAATCTTTTCTCAGCATGTTGATTTATTTTAAGAGAACATTTTGAAAGTAAATGAGGGGTTTTGCTATGGATTCTAAGAAAATTCAAAGAAAGTGAAGGGCCTTATAGTCGGTTACCACAATTATTTTTGATGGAAAAAAGTAACTTTTAAGTCAGAGAAAAGGCGAGAAAATTTCTAACGAATTTTGGGGAGCTCTATCTACGTGTTTCTCGTTAAATTTCTCTCTAAAATTCAACGAGAACCCGTAGATGACTAACGAAGGCTGATTTTAAGAACATATTAGGAGCTCTAGCTCCTTCCTCTTAGAAAATATTACCGTAAAATTGCTTCGTTAAATCCTGGTTTTAGTTGCAGCTACAACATACCAAAATTCCAGCTCAATCAGATGAGGAATTGAAAAAGTTTCATTGTTCAGAAATTTAAACGGTACTCTTATTAAAAAATTAGCTCATGAGTCATGACCTAAAGAGTCAATAGAAAAGAATTTAAACGTTTTACTTGAGCTTCTTTTCCTCGAGAAACTTTGCAGAGTAATATTTTCCTCAACTCGTCTAAGCTGCTTACGTACCTGAACCGCCTTCGCTGGCAGCCCCTGACTATGCCTTCTTTCAATAATTCTCTCCATCACCGAGTTGGCCATCCCGTAGTTTGCCTGGCCGGCATTTCCTGGAAACAAATGTTACAAAATTTTCTCCAGCAACCAATTCAAACTTACCTCTCCCGCACGAAACGCTGCTGAAGACGACAAATTGGTGCAGCTGTGGGCACATTTTGCGAGAAACTTCGTCCAAGTATCTCGTAGCGAGCGCCTTAGGTGCCATGCATTCCACGAATTTCGTTGGATCCTGATTCTCGAAAATGCTATCACGTAGCTTTACAGCAAGATTGAAAATGCCTCCTACATTCCCGTGTCTCGAAGCCTCCACAACCAGCTTTTCGCACCCGCTTTTGGTGGTTATGTCTTCGGTGCTCACAACCACCTTCACCCCATACGACTCCCAGATCCTGATCCTGTACTTCTGGTAGGCCTTCGTGATGCCCCTACTGGAGCTCAGCACGACCTTCCTGCCGCCCCTCACCACCAGCCAGTCCGCCAGCTCCAGCCCGAATCCCCCGAGTCCCCCACAAATTATGTACGTGAGAGTTGGGTCGAAGTAGACCCGCGACATGACCGGAATGCTCAAGCTGAGCTTGTCCGAGTCCTTCTCGCGGACCTTCAGCAGCACCTTGCCCATGTGTTTGCCGCTCGCGAGGTACCGGAAGCCCTTCTCGACGTCCTCAGCGTTGAAAATCGTGCGTTTCAGGGGCTGAACGACCCCAGCCTTGATGTCCCGGTCCACTATCTCGAAGAGCATCGTCTTCTCGTCTATCGAGGCCCGGAACAGGTTGTCCACGAGCACGGCGTGGAAGGAGATTTCCTTGAGGAAGTGACCCATTCCGATCTTCGTGTCGTTTGCCATGTCGAATTTGCCGATTTCCAGGAAACGCCCGCCCTTTCCAAGACACCTGATGGACGCCTGCAGCTTCTCCTCCGAAAGTGAGTTCAGCACGTAGTCGACTCCCCGGCCCTTCGTTGCCTCCATGATCATTTTCTCGAACGAGGTGTTGCGCGAGTTCCCGATCTGGCTGGCCTTGAGGTCCACGAACGTCTCCAGCAGGAACTGCTTCTTCTCCTCCGTACTTACGGTCGTGAAGACGTCGAGTCCGTACGCCAGAGCCACCCGGATGGCTGCCAGCCCCACGCCTCCGGTGCCAGCGTGAATCAGAATCTTCTTGCCGCGTTTGATCTGGGCGGTGAGGAAGAAGGCCGAGTAGACGGTTCCGTAGACCACGGGGATTGTGGCGCAGTCTTCCAGCGTCCAGTGGGGAGGACACTCCCAGGTCAGGGTGTTATCTGACTCTGGAATTTGCCGGGAGTAAAAAAACGTCATTCTTATCTCTGAAAAGTCTTACCGACAAAAGTCGCCATGGCTCCAGAAATCACCATTCCCATGACCCTTCGCCCCGTCTCAGAGACTCCAGAGTACTCGAAGCCCAAAACACACTCCTGGTCCAGCCGTCCGGAGTCCAGCACCTCCACTGCCAGCTTTCCAGAGGCCAGCATAACGTCCCGGAAGTTGAGAGACGCGTACTTCACTCGCACGACCTCTCCCTTTGGCCGACTGTAGTTGAAGGGGCCGGTTAGCCAGGTGAGAGACGAAATGTCGCCTCGGACAAGGGTGTTGGCGTAGCAGTGGTCCTTGCGCTGGGACCGACGAGGTGTGGGAACGAGCTTGAGATGTCGATAGCTGCCCCATTGGCCCTGGAATGGAAAAGGAGGGGTACTTTTCAGGGAAAACTTCGATGAAAATTTTATTCTTAGCTTGGCCTTGACGACTAACTTGTAGCTTGGAGTTTTTCAGTTCCAAAAGATGCTCAACTTCTAAAATCAGCAATCAAATGTTAAGTTTTCTTAGGATAGAGTGCACCTTTTTGGCTAATTTACTGCAGGAATCTCCTCGAATCTCGATCATTAACCCCATTTAAAATTTTTTTAATAAATTTAAAAGCTCTCAAAACCAACTGAAAGCCCACCAAAATCTCTAAACTGCCAAAAAAACAAGTTTTAATATTTTCAAGGAAGATAGCAAAAGTTTTCTGTTACAAAAAATGATACATTCCGAGAAGCCTCCAACAATAGCATATTTCCCGACCTTCAACTTTCGAATCTGTTTCCCAGATTGTGTCCCCTTCTCTCCCGAATTGGGTACCTACGTGAATGTTCCCTTTACCCTTACAATACTCACATTCCGCAGGACGTTAACGGCCAGTCCTTTGCGCAAGTGGCTCTTGAAGAGAGGATTGTTGATGTCAAATGGAATGGGGTCGTTGACTAGAACACACTTGACATTCTCCCCCTTCGGCTCCTTCCGGATGCAGTTTACGAGCCCGATGACGCCAGAGTAGGGGTCGTCATTGTCGGCCACCACCAGCACGCTCTGGTCTTTCATCACAGCCTGCAGCTCCGTCACCCACTTAAAGGACGAGTCGTTGGCGGGAACTCTGATCACAGCTTGTTGTCCAAAGTCCACCTCCTCCTTCTTCTGGAGCAGGAAGATGGACTCGTGGGGGTCGATGGGCACCATGGCGAGCAGGAAGAACTCGTTCATGGCGGGCACGTCCAGCAGGTCGAGGTTCAGCTCGCGTGAAATCACAAATCCTCGGTCCACCAGACTGAGACTCAACAGGTTGAGGTAGTTGGGCTTTCTCATGCAGTCCTTGACGGCCACGAAGAGACACCCGCTCTGGGACTGGATGTGCGTGCTGTCCACCGTGATGCCCTGCAGTTGGACCTCGCGGTCGGAGAGGAGCGTGAGGTCCGGAGACATCAGGGGCAGGTCTCCCAGGGCCGTCTGGATGAGCTCTATCGTGGGCTGGACCTCGTCGTTGGCGTCCACCTCCACGGCTTTCACGCTGATGGAGTTTGTCGGGCCGTTCTCGAGTCCCAGCTGCACCAGGACGCGGATTGCAGCCTCGCGAGTCAGCTTCTGCGTCGGCAGGTGCGGGATGAACTCGTACCGCTCCAGCACGGGGTCTCCGGGGGGCTTGCGTCGGGTCACTGGCATGGCTGTGAGGCCCTTAACCTCGACTCCGCCGCTCCGGAGGATGTTGAGGCTGCGGTTGAAGCTCACGTCGAAGACGGGGTTCTCCCCATCCATGCTCTGGAGCTGGCTCTGGTGGATTTTGTTGCTGATGCACATCCTCTCGATGCCTGTGGGGAGCATCAGGGACCTCGAGTCCTTGCCCACGATGGCGATTTGCAGGAGACAGTCCATGAAGGCCACCCAGTTGTGCTCCCACCGGACCTTCCCTTCGGACCCGTCTCCCCTTGCCTCCATCACCTGCTTGAACAGGTCCTTGTAGTGGTATCCTCTGAGCCGGAGCTCCTTGTAGAAGTCCCGAGTGGGCATGAGAGGGAAAGACTTGTCGACCTGGGGATCGAAATCGCTCATCTTCATGTTGTTGACTTCCTTTACGAAGCCAGTCACAAGGGTAGTTTTGCCCTCGGCTATCTAAATGCCACAAAGTTAGCAAATACAAAGGTTTCACCGGCAGAATTTCTTACCTCGAACCTCCCTGTGCCATGCTGGATCATCACAATCATGTCTATGTGCTGGTCAGTGGTCATCCCCGTTGCTCTGAGGAACTTTACGTCCTCAAATTCTATCTCTATTTCTATGTAAAGCCTATTTGTCATCACAGCCATCGCTTCCCACACTGAAAGCATACCAAACTGATAAGAAGCTCACCTTTATTGAGAATAAATAGATTATTTGGGATTTCAGGGCATTTGAGACGAATTATAAAGAGGAAATACTGGGCCTGGGCTCCTGTTTCAACATTAACAGATTTATAGGCTCAAAAATTGAAAAAATAAATTCTGATTAAAAATGAAGGGTTAAAAATTCAGTCTGAAGTCTTAAAAATTTTCCAAATACTGAGATAAAATTTTAATAAATTAAATTTAGAAAAAAATTAGATCTTTTCTCACTAAGATCAATTTTTAAAAATATTTCAATATAACATTTTTTAAAAAAATTTTGTATCTAAGAATTTTTAATTATGATTTTTGACTCAAACAACAGTTTTTCGAAAAATTATTCTTTAAACTTCGTCGAACCATGAAGAAACCGAGCAGACTACTACAAATGCCCGTAAGCACGCTCATCAGGGCTTGGGAAGCCACAACGCAGAAGCCATCAGCCAGAACGCCCTGAAAACAGCAAAAAGCTGAGAGGGATTCTTTGGAGCAAGGACTACCGAGCCCTCAAAACTTCAGTTTTGAGTGGTAAATTAATGACTTTCAAAGTCGTGCAACAACTCAAAAACAAAAAACATTTGATTTCTAGAGGTTTTCAGATATTAGGATTTTTAAGAGAAAAAAATCTGTCAAGAGCTTTTTCATTAAAAATTTCAATCAAGAAACAACAGACATTGCAAAAGGCACTTCCTGAGTACCATTTCGTCTAAAAATGTCCCACAAATCTGGATTACAGGCTCGGTAGAGCGAAACAAAGCTTACCCAGGAACAAATACGCCGTGGCTGGGAACAGGACTCGTCCGTCTATGAGGTGTCCTGCCACATACTCGTAGTCCTGATCCACCAAGGACATACGGAAAACCTGCTCTCCACTGATGTGCGACTTGATTGTCTCGTACCGCGTCACAAACCAGTCGCCGGTATGATCCCACTTAATTAAATGCGACAGCATCGGTGTTCCTCTCGAAACCGGGTACTCCACCCTCGGATAAATTTTCTCCAGTGGCAAATCGATGCCGTTGATGTAAAGCTTGCCGAGAGCATTCAGCAGGTACCGCATGTTCTCTTTGCTCCCTCTCTGCGTCAGTCCCACATGGACTCCGTGAGGCATGCTCCTTTTCAGAATTGCCTGCATCAGCCCATGTGGAGCAATTTCGATGGTGAGGGCGTTCCTAGGTAGCAGAGCGGACGTTTCCTCGAACAGAACCGAACTCAGCAGATTGTTCGTGTGGTACTGGGCGGAGCAGAGCTGGTTCTCGGGCAGCTCCCACAGGCTCTTGGGCACGCTGCTGCTGAGCCATTTTGCGGACCGGCGTTTTGGAGCCGGAATCACGTCGTTGAGACGGGCCAGGAGACGCGGGCCCATCTCTGCTATGTACGAGCTGTGGTAGGGGATGTTGGAGGTCTGAACGGTTCTCGCAAAAATCTTCTGGTCCGTCAGCTGCTGCACAAAGTCCTCGATGAGAGACGCTGGACCCGAGATGGTGCACGAGTCTGGCCCGTTGTGACACGCCACTTCCACTCCTGGCGGTAGCATCGGCTTGATCTGGTGGTATCCGAGCGCCACAGCCGCCATGAGACCGTGGATCACGTTGGTCTCGATGCTGGCCATTCCACGCGAGTAGGCAGACAGGATCATTTGCTCGGCCGTGAAGCAGCCGTCGGCGTACCCGCACCCCAGCTCGCCCACCGAGTGGCCTATGATGAAGTCGGGCTCGATGTTGAGGGCCTTCAGAATGTCCACTATCCCAATCTGGATGGCCGCGATGCCCACGAACGAGTGCAGGATGTTGTCATACGTGTTCTTGTCCTGGCTCGTGATTATCTCGACAACGTCCAGCCCCCGGGGCAGCAGCACTCGCTGGCACCGCTCGATGGCCTCCCGGAAGATGGGGATGTTCATGAGGTCCGTGCCCATCTCGATCCACTGGGAGCCCATGCCGCTAAAGACCCACACGATGGGACGCTTCAGGCCGCTAAAGTATTGCACTTCACGCGCCAAGCTGACCGCGTTCTGACCCTGACTGTGTCCGTACAGGCCGTACCCCTTCCACACGAGCGCCGCTACGGAAGTGGTCATCGCACTGTGGAGCAACGCGACGCTCTCGACGTCCAAGGGTCGACTCTCGACGTCGTCCAGCACGAGGTTGACGCCCTCCTCCGTGCGACCCGACCACACCACCAGTCGCGGGATGTTGTCCGACGGAGCCCCGCCGTTCACCTGGAGAATTGAAGATTAAAGCTTTTTTGGGGACGAAGTCATTGAAGTGCTTTTTCTAGACGTATTTAGGTTTAAGGGTCTCAGAGAAAGAGGAACATCTCTGGGATTTCTCTTCTTCTGGGACTTCTGGGACTTTTATCACTTTCCAAATGTGTTTTTCAAGATATTTTTAATAAAGTTTTTGACCCTTTTTCTTCCTTAAAAATTCTCTCAATCAGATGTCGCTCAGAGATGTTTTGAAACAGGGAGAAGGGTCTAACTGGAGAGACTTTTTTTCACCCCAAACCCATTGCTCGGAACCTCTAAGGTCTAACGAGAGTACTAAATTTCCGAATAAGTCAAAAAGTCCCCCTTTTCCCCCTAGTTCCATCTCTGGAAAAGATAGTCGTGTGTGGGTCCATGACTTGCTAAATTTGAGACAGACTGAAGAATACTTCAGTTTCATTTCAATCAGATCAAGAATGAGAAAGTTTCATATATCTGGAAACCCCCTGGTTACGCCCCTGACGACTTTTCAGGAAAATTAAAACCATTCCGGCACCTTCTAGACTCCAGACAAAAAACTACAGGTCTCAAAGTCTTACGATTCCGGCATCTCAAGGACTCTGAGAGACGGAAAAACGAAAAAACAGTCAGACAGACGGACAACTTGGAGACAAAATGTTACCTTGCGCTTCGCATTGGCCTTCAGCAAGGCATGAGCGTTCCCGCCACCGAAACCGAAAGAGTTCACCGCCACAATGTCGCCTGGGAGAGGCGTGTTTTCCGTCACCACCCGCATCCGTCCCTCCTCCAGACTCCTGATTCCCGGCCTGATCTTCTCAAAGTTGATATTCGGCGGAATCAGCTCCGTCTCCATCGCCAGCAGGACCTTTGCGATACTGCAGGCGCCCGACGTCGACTCCGAGTGGCCGATATTGGACTTGACTGACCCGATCCACAGGGGTTCCTTTCGTCCATCGCAGAAGATGTTGTCTATGGCGATGCACTCCTCGGGATCCCCGACCTTTGTGCCCGTGCAGTGGGCCTCCACGTAGTTCACCGTGAGCGGGTCAATGTCAATGTCCTCGTAGAACTCCTTCAGCAGCTTCATCTGCATCGTTCCGGACGGGTACGTGATGCCCTCCTCCTTGTACCCATCGTTGTTCGTCTTCGAGTAGAGCAACGAGGCGTAGCAGCGCTTGGCATCCTTGCGTTTCTGCAGGAACAGCACGCAGATGGCCTCGCTGCGGGTGTATCCGGACGCCTTGTGGTCAAAGGGGCGACAGTACCCGTCGGCTGCCAGGACTCCGAGACGTGCAAACTGGAGCGTGACGTAGGGATGGAGGAGTAGGTTGGAGCCCCCGACGAGGGCCGCCTCACACTCGCCGCTCATGATGGCGTTGTAGGCGCAGTCCAGGGCGTACATGGAGCTGCTGCAGGCGGTGTCGGTGAGGAAACTGGGTCCCTCCAGCCCCATCGAGTAGGAAATGCGGTTTGCCAGCATGGCTCGACTGCATCCCGTGATGCCGTAGCCTCCCGTCGAGACCTTCTCGTAGAACCACGTTTTCTCGGACTCAGCGAAGCAGGCCCCCATGAAGACCCCCGTGCGGCTGCCCCTGATCGACTGCGGGTTGATTCCGGCGTCCAGGACGGCCTCGTACGCGTGCTCTACCAGCATGCGGTTCTGCGGGTCCATGCAGTGGGCTTGCCTTGAAGACAGAACTCAATTTTAAGCGACAAAATCGGCGATAACTTTTATGAAGGGAATAAAAATCCAGCTTTGAATTTTAAACAGCCGTTTAAAAATGTAATACTATCGTTTAAAATTTTATTCAGCTCGACTGCTTATCACGTGGCTTTTATCGGTGATTTCCTTTTTACACTCATAAATTTTAAACGAAGTTTCAAGAACTGATTCAAACTGTACTGAAATGGGTTGGTGTAAAATCATGCAAAAATTCTCCAGACATACGACTTTTCAGCCTGGAGAAATTTAAGCTTCTGGGACTATTCTTTGATCAAATCATATTTTTATATTGCAAACTTTATATTCATCAGAAAATTCTTCTAAAAACGTCCTCAGTTTTTTTTAGATATTTATATCTTTTCTAAATTAATTTAAATCGTATTCTGTCTGGATAAATGAGAGATTCTGGGACTGTTCTTTGATTTAATTAGAAAGCTTTGTTTTATCTTTTAAATTAAATTCTTATTTGGAAAATTTTCTATTCATCAGAAAATTCTTTTACAAAGGTCTTCAGTTTTTTTCTAGAAATTTTAATCTTTTCTATGGTAATTTTAATCGTATTCTGTCAGAAGTTTCTTCAGCTAAAATTTTTGGTTCACTTAAAAAAAGGTTCACAATGAAAACAATTTATTTTTTACTCTCAAAAGAAAAAGAAAAAAAACTCTACTGTTTTCAGTGCAAGTGCCCGAAAAGTTTCATCAGAATAGACGGAGTATTTTATACAGCCCGAAATTCTGTGCTCAGCCAAGCGCCGCGCCGTCGATCAACTCCAATTTACATATTGACTTACTTGAAATGCACGCCGAAAAAAGTTGCGTCGAACTTTTCCAATCCGTTTACTTTCCCCTGAAGGAAGGAGGAAAACTATGTGAGTCCCGTCGAAGCGCGCAAAAGGAAAATTTACCATCCTCTTAGGAATTTCAATATTCGTATGCCTCCACCGAGTCTCCGCGTCATCCACCATATCAATTTTATTGTACAAGTTGTCTGCGAATTCCTTCATGTTCTTCGAGTTCGGAAAGCGCCCGCTAATGCCCGAAATGACTATTTCGTCGCCCGGCGTCATCGGCCTGCTGCGGCAGTACAGCTTCTCCTTGAACTCCCTCGACTCCGACATTGTGGGTTCTTTTTGCTCGAATTCGCGTCGCGATCAAAATTCACTTGGCACTTTAATTTCAGTTTGTAATTGAGTTCAGAAAGCAATGAGGATGTAGAAGTAGTACAGCCGAATAATATCCATGAATGACTGCCCTCGGTCCTCGCTTTGGCTCCCTTTCAACTCCTGACTGGGACTTTACTTTTGCACAACACTTTGGCACTGAAACAAAGCACTTCTCAACACTTCTCAAGAAAGTTGTAATTACTTATTTGAGTTTTCCACCAAACTGAGTCGGATCCAGCGATTGCAGACCTTTTATAGTCGTCTCTGGGCGTTCATTGAAATTATGTGCTGCACTCGGCCGCGGGAAGTTTGCATATTCATATTCGATTTATAAATATGTAATTGTGGAATTAAAGGCAGGCGAAATGCAACTGCGCCCGAATAAATTAGCGCCGAATCCGTCTTGCATCGACTTTCGCGGGCGTGTGCCGAAGCAGCCGCGGTCCGGGGGTCAAGTTTGCAATGCAAAACCGCACCTCTTGAACCCACATTCGAACCCCCACAGCCAAATTGAAATATCAGCGCACTCGTCCATACTTTATTTGAGTGCAAACTGCCCGAATTCATTATACTCCGTGCTTCGTCAACCACTAAATTGGCTCAATCAGCTACCAGGCGCTCCCCTTGCACGCGAATCCTCGCACGTTTGAAGTTTCAGTACAATTCGGAACCATTTGCACAGCGTAAAATAAATTTTCTATGCGATTTCAGCACTCAGGCTCCCCGACAATGTGTGTTACGGTGATGGTGCGGTGTTTGTTTTGCACAAAACAAGCTTCCACATGAATAATAAATGAGTAAAAATTGCGCACAAAAATCAATGTTTGCTTTATTGACGCCATTAGTGAAATTGAATAGCAAATATGCCGGAGGTGCGGCGGCTCTTTACGTATTCATGTTGATTGTCGCAACAGTCGAGACTTCAAAACCTTTTCGGGGAACAATGGAGTCAAAGAAACGCAAGTGCTGTAATTGCCCTTTTATCCCTCGGAAACACTGACTTTTAACGGGAATCTGGAACGGCAACAGGGCATGGGGAAGACTGTTGCCGTTGCGCAACAAGAATGTTTGTTTTTGCACCTTCTGCGTTTTTCGTGGAAGTCTTTTCAAGGTACTTTTGACGATGGATGTCTTAAAAGTGTATTTCAAGAAGAGAGAAAAATGTTAAAAAGATTTTTAATTTTGGGATTCTAAGTGGAGACTTGCGATTGATAATAACGAACAAAACTTACGAAAGAGGATTTCGACTAACTGAAAAAAAAATTTAAAAAAAAATCAGAAGGCTCTATCTATTTTTTGGCTATTTTATCTCAGTCAAGAAAATTTGTTGACTTTTTTTTTTGTTGAAAAATTGCTTGTCCCAAAGAAACTCCCATAGAAACCTCTGTTAAAATTTTTTTCGCTCAATCAAACGCAGAATTCTGTCGATATAAGGAAAAGTAGTTGAATTGTAGTTGAATTTTTCTCGGTCTCAGTTTTGTCAATTCGAAATCCCTTATGACCAATAGTAGCCGATTCATTATGGGAATTTTCAGTATTGACAGTCAAAATAGCTATCATGTCAATCAAGAGAGCCAAATTTAAGGCCAAAGCTCTCTAATTCTGTCTCTACTGTAAATAAATCCACTCGTTCCTCATAAAAACGCAAGCAGATCTTTGTAAAGGCAGCTTTCAAAGGGTTGTACTTCAAAAGAGCCGATTTTAAACACTCCAAAGAGAAGTTAAATGCGGTTCAAAAAAAGCACATTAATTTCGCCAGTCTGGATTTTTTATGTGCCTCTTATGAATATGTAGGCCGAAGTTTAGCGAGAAGAAAACAGATGAGATGTTTAAAAAATAATTCCGACATCAAGAAGAAGACTGAAAAAGAGAAAACAGAGACAAGGCCCCTCAGGAAGCTCTCATCAACTTTTTGTCAAATGACGGATCGATAGCGACTTTTGCCTCGCAGGAGTCGAGCTACGACAGCATGCATTTTTCATCCGATGCAGCATGTTCCCTGATTTCTTCGTCTACTTCCTTCCGCCTTCCTTCTGCACCAGAAAGAATCGTCGCTCGGCAGTCGTATTTGCGAAATTATAAAATCAAACGTTTCAATCTCCCCCCCCCCCCACCTCATTGCACTTTTGCATGTTTGAACGGCATTGCTCCGTCTGTCCCTCATTAAATTTAAGCCACTGCAAAAAATGTGTCAAATCTGAGCTGCAGGGGAAACATACAGCTTGCACGCCAGTTCCGCTTCTGCCTGCTGCCTTCCGCCTGGCAGCCTAAGGTCGATCAATATTTGTCTAAGCGCTCGTGTAGGTCGATAAGTCGAGGAAAGGAAAATAAAAAGCCCAGACAAAGGAGCGGAATAGAAGTGCCTTCATTTGCCTAATTGAAAAAGGTTGCACATTCAATCGTCCATTGAGGAGCGATATTGCCGTAAAATCGAATTGGCAGCTCCCTGATATTGTTTAAATGGGGTCAAGCGAGAAAATTACGGCAAACATTTTTTGCTCACACTCGCACTCTTTCCGCCCACAATGGAAAATTTCCGGTCATCAACCGTTTAGCAGGTACCCTGGCTACAATCACACATTCGGGAGAATTAATGGAAAGTCATTTGGAGCCATTAATGGGAAAGCAAATTGTAATTTATTCCTCTCAAATGGCTGCACAGGCGATATGGGCTCGTGGCAGCGGCGTTCCATAAATTACCCCGAACAACTTCCGCGTCCCTCCCTGTCATCGCGTGGCTCCCCCCGAAGTAGGCCAAGCTTAAAATTCTTAAGCCTCCCCCAAAAATCTCGCCATTCATCGTTTCCTCCCTTTTTGTGTCGTCGATGACTCCGATGCAATATTTCACCTCATCTCGGCTCCTAGTCCTCCTCATATGTATGTAGAGAGCGGAGCGAAAAACGTCATAACATGGCATACACCAACACATCCACGGATCCTGAAAGCAATTCAAATGCTTGAAAACATATCATCTGGCGCCACTCCAACTCAATCGGGCGCAGGCAACGCTCGCCTCTAGTCAAAACAGACATCAACCCAGTAAAGTTTTGTAACTCCCCAGTTCACTGCTACATCAAAACGGAAGTGAGCAGCTTGAAAAATTGATGCACTCACAAAGAGCCGTTTTTGACTCAATTGCAACCTCAAGTGCCTCCTCGTCTGCCTGAGACGGGGATGGGAAGAAATTGTTGCTCAAAGCTCCCGTCTACTTAATTACTTCCCCGCGTCACTTACAAGCAAGGACGTTCGCAGGGTTTTGCCGAGGCACTCACTGGAGTTTGCATATAAGTGAAAATGAGTAATGAATTTTTTTTTTAAATGGAAAAACGTCATGTTTTGAATTCTTAAGGGTTTTAGAAAATTTTCAAGGAACAAAATGTATCAATCAAACAGGGGCAATTTTTTGAAAAAACACGCCTTCTTCTTTTCTTCTATAAATAAGTTTAAATGAAAAATTTTTTTGCAAAATTTTTTAACTTATGAGAAACAATTCGGGCAAATTAGAGGGTTCCTTTTGGAAACTTCGAAGTTGAAATTAGTGACAAAGTACAGTCTTGCAGCCTTCAAAGTATCTCTCTTCCACATTTTCGAGCATTTTCAGCAATTTGCATAAAATGCACTATTGTGGGCGCTTTGCCGTCTGTCTGTCTGTCCGAAATTTTAGAACTCGAGAACCAGTAGAGCTAGAGCTGCGGTTTTTGGCATCGTGTAGAGTATGGTCTTTAGAGGTGCATGCTAACAATTTTAGACCCGCGCCCTCTCTTGGGGCGGAATGGGGGTTGTTTTACGTTTGTATGAAAACTTCTTATATTACATCCGATTGAGCTGAAATTTTAGTATGTTGTAGTCTGTGCCAAATGTAGCAAATCATGGTGCCTTATGTGACCCCTACTATCTACAGGGACGGAGCAAGGGGCCCTCAAAGTTTGGTCTTTTCGAAATCTGTGAAAATGCATACTTTAACTTAACCTCCGATTTTGCTTATTATATATTTTATTTAAATTTTGCTTGAACTTAGAACTTAAAAGAAGTAAACATTGAAGCAAGTTGCAACAGTTTCGAAGCAACAGCGAGCCATCCAATTAACTCGGTGAGCCGTTTCGATTTCAATTTCCAATCTGCCCGGCTTATCTCCGTCGTTTCCAATCCTCAGACAGCCGCTATCGATCCCAGATGTCGATGGTGCGGAGGGCGAAAACCCCATTTCGTGGGAAAGCGGTGGGAATTAAAGAAAGGGGTTGTGGAACCCTCCGGTAATTGCTGATAATGTGGCACTTGTTTACGAAAGGGCTGCGGGCAAAAACTCTCCCTATTTCCCGATGGAAAGGGAAATTTCCTTGCTTCCAGGGAGATTCCACGATCCCCTTCTGCGCATGGCTGTCTCGGTGCTGGCTCAGTCTTGCGGCAACTCGGCTCAGGTTTGGACGTCTGGAGACGAAGCGAGAGCATGGCTTGGATATCACGCCCAAACGGACCGAAGATGGGAGGTCGACGGGGCGATATTAAACAGGTGTCATTGGGTGTCGTTGCAAATGTGGACTTGACATATTAATCTGTGCAGAGTCATGTGCCGTAGCGGATTCTCCATAAATCGCAAATCACACACAGTATATGTGCTCGCATAATGAATGCACATGTATGTATACAGACATGAATAAAAGATGGGCTCTTGAGATGTTTATCTTCTTGCTGAAGACATATTGATCCATGTTCGCCAGGGCGCAATGAATCTCTGAGCACGCTATATGCCACGATGTCAATCAGCCATGGAAGAAATTAGTTTTTCAGAAGCCCCGCCAGTTCGTTGCGTAATTACTCCGGCAAATGCTTCGTCGTGCCGGAATTCAAGTAATGCCATATCATGTAACTTACTCGATTAATCCGGAGGAAGCCAGGCCATCGTTTGCATACACATTTGATTGAAGTGGTCGGTTGAGGGGCTTCTGATTAAATATACTACCATACTACGAGCACTAAGTGTGCATGTCTCAGTCTTCTGGATGACCTAAATTCTTTAGTTGCCTACGTTCTTCGGGCTTGGTCCACAAAATGATCTCAAAAGAACCTCAACAGCGTGTACAAAGGCCATTCAAATTACTGGTTCCTTTCTCTGGGCAAAGTTCTACAAGTTTCCTAGGAAAAAGGCAGCTCGTGACGCTCCCAAGGCTTGAAATTAATTAACTTTGGAGGCAGAAACGCAACTAAACAATACCTTGCATGCATCCCTAGAGCAAGCTTGCCCATTTGGGACGCTGTTAATTTACTGTTGCGGTCACGACCAAATATCGGGTCCATAAATTCATTTAGATCCCACACGAACGCATCCCAGTTTTAATCAATGGTGCATTTAATTTGTCCGAGCCCCTCGATTTTAAGCCGTCTAATGATTCATTGAGCCGAAATAGACCAGTGTTTGCCGGCACATGACCTAATTCGAGCAAATTGGCCTAAATGATGAAGGAACCACCCGAATCCCAGTGTGTCGAAGTTTGATGATAAATGGGGGCAAGAAAAACTCCGAGAAGACTGAATTTAACGTAAACAGATTTCCAGCGAGTTTGTATTGGGATTGGGGAGGAAACGAGCCTTCAAGCCTTGTTTACGTTTCATTGTTCCCTCGCCATAAGAAGGCTTAAGAAGTACGCAATTTTCCCACACAAAGTTTTTCTTGTTCCCTGTTGATTCCGGCTCGCCAGACCGGCCTTGCTGCTGGACTGTGGAACATATTAAAAAAGTTCGCAATAGCAACAAACATGGCCGTAATAAAATATCAAAAACACGTTGCAGCAAAAAATATGGAACTAATCCCACGAGCAAGTGCATTTACAGGGCCTATAAATTGTCAAGTGCGCGGGTGAAAGGCGATTCTGTTGCAAAATTGCGAAATTTTCATGCTGGGTAGAGATAGAGGGAGAGAGAGTCAAGTGGGAAAGGCCAGAGATCAGTTTGTCATCGCCCTTTGCATCTGTGGGAGCCCACAGTGAGCCGGGTCGCTGTTTTCGCGACTAAATCGCCAGCATGGTGGACGCATAAAGGAGTATTATGTTCGTTAAAGCGTGATATTAGACCAGGTGATGCATAAACTATGGTCTCGTTTTATTACAGCTGAAATTGTGTGTCCCCGGGAAACGCGTGAAGGCGTGGAGAAAAATGTGGAGCGAGATGTGAGGCAGAGTTCAACTAGGACATAAATTACATTTTTTAATTAAGAAAATCCCACTCAGACACATGCCGGCACTCTTGGCTCGGTGCATTGCAGACAAATTTATGTTGCTGCTCAGTCAGTGGAAAAGCCAAAGCCAAATAGCTGATACAAAAATTGTGGCTACGAATGTTTTCCCAGCGAGCATCTAAATTAACCTCAATCGTTGTGGTTGCACTGTGGTTTAGGCGGTTGTTTCACGTTGATGAGCAGGGGACAGGGGTGGAACTGGTGAAAATACTTACAGGCGTCGCTGAAGTTCAAAAATCATGAGTTCTCAAGGTGACCTCTGTGGTGGCCATATTGGAAATACCTGAAAATTTTTAAAGAAATTATTTTTTAAAATTCATAGAGTTTCCAAACTTTTAGCTAACTTTGAAAAATCAATCAATTTTTTCGAGGAGTACAAAATAGACTTTTTAACCACCTTTTTTTTAAAACACGTTAAGCTTTACCTATTGTTCGGCACTCTATTTATATGAAAATTTTAATTTTTCGCTAAATTTCAAAAAAAAAAAATTATTTTATTTTAAACTTTCATTTCAAATACAAATCTAGACTAAAAAGAAGTCAGCCCGAGTATTTTTTAAAATTAACCTTTTTAAAGAGTTCGTTAAAAAGCCAAATTTTATCTTGAGACCAGTAGATTTGGAGAAAAAAAATCAAGTTTCGCATTTTTTTGGAAAAATAAAACGGTACCCAATAATTATTTAAAGATTTTTAACGCACCATAAAGAATCTGGTTCGAAATCCCTAGCCAGGGGCTCTGTATAAAACCCACGAGTTGCGTCCCTGCCTTCATCTCGTTAGAGAATTTCATTGAACACTTTACACAATTGACAGTGACACGCACTGCCATTGGGTAATTCATTTCCGGCGGTTCGGCTTCATCAACCACCAAACCTACTTTTGAAAGCCCCCACCCCCGCACAGAATATCCCGTCAATACAAGTCAGAACAAATAATGCGCTTCGCTATCATTTGAATTTATGTATGTGCATATTTTTAGGATCTACTGCAAGCTCTGTCCAAATGTTTGCGACGTATCGATTCGGGTTGGCGCAGCGACTCACATAAACATAAACTAATGCGGGCCGGGAAGGTTGCTTCTGACACATCAAAGTTTCAAATTGTTTGCAAAATTGTTTTCCCTATTATACACAATATTCCGCCAATTGCTGGCTGTTCATTTCAGAAATCACAACCAAACGGTGCCCGATGGGCTTTCAAACGATCCGGCTCGGCGTTAGTAGGAGAGCTACATTATTTAGACACATATTTATATGCAAATTGATTGATATGAGCTTAGCCCGATGCGAGCCTGCATGCGAGGCGTGAGAACAAATGCGATTCAAATTAAATTTTTTCAATTCAAAGCGCTATCTAGGGTTCAAAGATTCCCGAAATTGGGATTCCCGGGAAATTATTATTTTTTTCGAGGGAGTCTTTCACCCCACCTATGCTTGATTGGGTTTTTTAAAAAGAAAATTGTTACTTCAGAAAAGTTTCCTTCATTTAGAATTTAAGGAAGTCAGATTATTTTCCAAGATTCAATCTCTGAGGGCTGATACATGGTCATTCCTTTTAGTAGAGAGCTATTTCCCTCCTAATTGTATCTATTTGACATCCTACAGATTTTTTCAGTTGTTCTTTAGAAGCTTTTAAAGCGTGGATTCTATCGATTCATAGCCATTTTCGTTTTAATCTTCAAGCATGGTTTTTCTTTGAAAAAATTCAAACTCAAATCAAAATTGACGAGGAATTCCTGAGGCACAAACGACTATATTCAGATGAGTTTTTGGCCAATGACTCCCAGTTCTCCCAGCCAAAAACTGTTGCAAAGTTTATTTCAGAGTAACCTAAATTCTCAAGTGTGGTTCCATATATTGCCATCTAGGAATCTCAAGGCTACCTAAGTTTTCATATTATAAACCTGTCAACCTAACTACTAATTTCAACAAAAACTCATATAAAATCAAAAAATAATTGAAAATTTTTGCTTGGAAAATTTTCAGAAACATTTTTCATGAGAATTTTATTAGGTAAAATTAGCATCATTGTATGAAATTGAACTCCTGAAATCCCCGGAAAATTTACTCGGAAAAGAGATTGTCAAACCCTAACGATATAAAGTGCGGGAGAGCGGGCTGGGTTGCAAAAAGGTCCCCATGCATTATATCGGCTCAATTAATTGATTTGTGTTTGCTTATCAGAATGTTAATATTTATGTGAAATGAATTATTTCCCACATAAGCAGATCAGCGCGTTTGCTGGGAGCGTTCGGATGGGGTGCATTTGTGGGGCTCTCTGTGGCTTCGGTCTAATAAAAATATATCATTATTATTTCACCGGAATGCTTTTTCCATTAAATTAAGCAGACATATATGTTGTGTAGGGGATTTTTTGCGGCCGCCGAGTTCTCTCGCAATTCCACGAGGTAACGAAACGGAAGCTGAAGCACTGAGTTATGGGCTCCGGGACGATTTCGGCGGCCTCGTTCCTTGCCGGTGCACTTTATTTATCTTTCATCCTCAGACACTCCCCTGCTACGTGGCCGCGGAGTGGAAGATATACGGACGTGGATATGTGTCACATGCAGAAGGTAATGAAGAAGGTTAGGAAGCTAGTAAAACATGACGGATACAAAAGATGTGTGCCCTTGAGTTATTTTGAGGGGGAGGAAGGAAGGGACTAGTATCTTTATTTTCCCTCTACGTAACATCTTTGACCATGTTGTGAGCCCCGGGATGTTGTGACAGAGAGATTGCTCGGTACTTGATGCCGTTCTCAAAGGCGTGGGGTCAGGGTTGCGTTTTGGGGTGGAAAATTTATTACGACCATAGAATATGGGAGCTAGAAAGACATCAACAAAATGTTTGAAGCTCAAGTAACCTTTCAAATCAATTTTGGCCTCAAGAAGACTTCGAGAGGACCTACTTTTACTTCGGACAAACTCGAACCACAGGTTTCTTACTTAGACAAAGAAAGGGATAAAAATTGAAAGACCTTACAAGTGAATTTACCCGAAAATGCAGGCTTCCAAGCCTCTTTTTAACCACTCCAGAAATACAAATAGAGCCTAAGCTCTACTCTAGCCTAATCCTACTAGAATCAAGAAATACGAACGAGCACGTACCTCCTCATATTTCCTTCATCCCTGCTCTAAAAATATCACGTTCAGGAACACGTGATGCGGCAGATAGATACATAAAATGTTGCAGTTCAAACAACATGCATGTTCGTAGATTTGCAGCCTCTCTTTGAGAATTTATGCCCACAAAGTGTGAGCCCCGGTGCAGGCAAGTGTTACAAGGATCATAGCACTCCAACCTCCTTGCTACTCCCCTCCATTGTGCGGAAACACCTGTGAAGCGATGGCAGGGAACGTGGAAAAATCATTGACGAGAGACTCTTCAGTTTTGTTCTGAAGCGGGGTAAAATTGTTCCTGAGAGCTTTAATGCTGACCTGGAAAGCGGCCCGAAATTGGTGATGCGAGCGCCGTGAGGGGGGAGCGCTGACACAGAGTAGCTTTTTGTGATGTTGAACATGTATAACAATAACAGAGCAAACAAGACAAATGAAAATAAATATAATAACATCAACAAACACAAAAGTGAGCGAGCGAGGGAGCGAGAAGACACGAGCGGGCATCCAAGAAAGGGGGGAGGTGAAATGGGAAAAATAATAAATTTTTCAGGCATGCCACTTCCCCTCGCATGCTCTCTTGTTCCTCCTTCCAGCTGACCGTTTGAACTTTCGCCAGTGCACCTGCTTTTTGCTGTCGTGGATTATTTATGGAGGCCTCTTGTATGCACAAGAGCACGTAAGCACGTCTGTAACACGTCATTTGTTAGACTTTGGAGCAAAAATCCGATCTACTACCGCCATAAATCCAAATGACGCTTATCAAACATTTGTTAATCCACGCGTAGCCCCCCATTCGCCGACCCCCCCCAGCACACGTGCTAATTTGCCATAAAATTGAATTTATCGATCACTCCTGACGTGAGTAGGGCAGCATAATATAAGCATTAATTAAATTGAAACAGGTGATAATATGCAAAAAGTGGTTCGCCTAATGCGTGCAGCAGGTGCGATAATTGTAAAATAATAGCAAATCAATACTCTAGCTCCGGCCTATGATTGATGGGAGTACTCGACTGAATACGTAATGGTTACACCGAATTGCATTGCTTGCCCCCAAAATCCACCGGGATGAGTGTAACGAGGTGAGCACCTAATTGAAACGGCTACCGACAATCCGGAGCTCCGAGCCAAACCGCGGTGCTATTGGATTTGCAATAACAAGCAGAGTCTCGTTCATTTTGGTTGATTTAGTCAAAATTAATGTAATTTTATTGCCCAAACTAAATATTGTCTGGCGGATAGGTAGCGGTGTTGGTTTCGAATTAAAGGTGTTTGGGATGAGTAATAGAAAGCAAATATTGACTCTGAATGAAATTTGCAGGCGCTGTAATGATTTGTGGGCGCCCAGCCGAGCACTAATTTGCATGCAAATTCGTCATGGAGACCAGTGACGTAAAGGAAGGGGACAGTTTCACCCTTTTGACAAACATTGGGCGCTCAAACATTGGGACGTCTACTAATAAGAGTCTTGATTCAAATTTGAGTCAGTAAATTTGATGGCGTAAGTCATCATTTGCAAATCCAGAATTTGTAGAAGAACCGAAGGTCACTAAACAAATTTAAAAATTGTTTATTAGAATCGAAAAAATCTGCTGAAGGTACTGTAATACGTTCCATGAATTTTTTTAATTTTCGTGAAACTCTCACAATGTAGGAATTTGACACCAGAATAATTTTGAATGAGATTTGTAGCCAAATGAATTGGATTTAGGTGTATTTAAGGTCGATTCCAGCCTGCAAGTTACCATTTGGCCGCAAATCTAATTTTCACATAAAATGTCACAAAAAAAATTAAATTAAATTAAATTAAATCAAATCAAATCAAAATACAAAATCGAAGATCAAGTATAAGAAGTGCATTTTCCCGGGTTTATATTTTGAGGGAATCTAATTGTTAATTGATCAAGAGTTCCGAAAATTAGTATAATGAATTCAAATAAGATTCCCTCAAAATATAAACCCGGGAAAATGCACTTCTTATACTTGATCTTCGATTTTGTATTTTGATTTGATTTGATTTAATTTAATTTAATTTAATTTGATTTGATTTAATTTATTTTTTAACTCTTAAGTTCTACTTTTAAATTTTTACTTTTAAACTTTACCAACATTTTTCGGTAATTTAAATAAATAATTTAAATTTCAGCCCAAGAGGCAAATCCACATGAATTTGCTTCCCATACAAATTTCGGGAATTCATAGGAGCATACTATAGGAATGTTTTTTGCTCAAATAAAAGCCCTCTAAGAGTTACCAAAGTTTGAGCTCAATCGGACGATCTTGAAAATTCGCCCATTTGTCTTCCGAGGGGAGCCACAAGGTTATATTCAAAAGTATCCTGATGCCTTGTTTTACGTTTTTGAGACCATGTATTGGAGCAAATGTTTCTAATAATGTAATTTTACGTGCCCATTTCGAATTTCAGCTCAATCGGAGCAACTAAAGTTTTCCCCGATACAAACTTCGGGGGTCTCTCACTCAGCCCCCTTAAGTGATAGGGGCATACATGTGTTCTATGATTTGCTAGATTTGATGTGAACTACAACATATCCAAAATTCAGCTCAATCGAACGAAGTATAAGGAACTTTCATACAACGGGTTTACCCCCCTCACTCCCCCCCTAGGGGAAGGGGGGGTCTAAGATGTCTAACCTTCCACCCTACAGACCATGTCCTACACGATACAGAAAACCGCAGGTCTCTATCTCTTCTGGTTCTTGAGTTATAAAGTTTCGGACGGACGGACAGACAGACATAGCAGATGCAATAGTGCATTTTTTCTCCATTTGAGGGAAAATGCACTAAAAATCCTAGAACGTGTAGCGGTACCTTTAGTTTCGAGCATGGAAATTTTTCAGGTCGGTCGCTCTTTTTATGGAGTGGACAAACAGAGCAAAATTTTCAGCCAATTTTTGTGGAAGTAGGGGTTTGAGACCTACTTGGATCGAAAAAAAAATTTCCCAAAGTACTTAAGTCCGGAGGCTCCGGTGGCTGTTTCTAGGGGTCCCTGTAGTGATTGTCACCAAAGATGGGAGCTCTAGCCCCCGTACTTTGGGAGCTAGAGAAAACCAAATCTTGGTGAAATTTTCCCATACAAAAATTACACAAAAATTCGATTTTCTCTAGCTCCCAAAGTACGGGGGCTAGAGCTCCTATCTTTGGTGACAATCACTAGAAGGACCCCTAAAAACAGTCACCAAGAGATGAGCCTCCGGACTTAAGTACTTTGGGAGATCCAAGTCGGTCTCAAATCCAAACTTCCACGAAAATTGGCTGAAAATTTTGCTCTGTTTGTCCACTCCATATAAAGAGCGACCGACCTGAAAAATTTCCATGCTCGAAGACCTTTAGGCTTCCTGAAGCCAAAGATCTACGGGAAATATTAGAATCAGCTCTTTGGTGGATAGAGGTAACTTTTAAAAATGCGCCAATTTAACAGTGAATTTCTTGTTCCCGGGATGTGTATCTAGTTCAATGAGAAGGGGTATACTAGTTTCAGTCTGCGAGCCTGGTATGTGAATAAGAGCAGGAGAATGCAGCTAAATGAATCAATTCCAGCATACCTACATTACATCAGTGAATAATTCATCTAATGACGTTACGAACAAGAGATACTTCAGTTAACGAAGCATGGTCTTGGGAGAATCCACAGCTCGGATTACAGGAGGGATGAGGAGGGAGGGGCTAGACAAGAAAGTTGTATTTTTGCTTGCATCAACAAACAAAGTTTGAGTTCGAAGAGCGGAATGAGGCCAAATCTGCCAATATTTCTGCTGCATTAGCCAAATTGAACGAGCGGGTGGATCAAAGTCTCAGTCCCAGGCTGAGTGGACCTGACAGCTGATTGCGTTATGGAAACCGTGAAACCGTTCTTGTTTCAATCAAAACCCGGTTTAGGAGGGCACGCCGAATGCAATGCCAAATCCCTGCTCCATAAAAGTTCACCCCCGAAGAAGTTTAGTGTCTTTCCGCTCAACTTGAAACTGACAATCGAAATATGTATTTTTAGCATAAAGCGGACTCATAAAGGTACGAGCAGGCGATCAATGTAGATATGAAGGCAATAAAAATCGAATAACCTGGGTAATCAACTTTATATTGCGCGCGTTATTGCATATCCATTCGAGGCGGGGGAGGAGAGGGCGACCCATAAACGCGAAAGAGCCGCATAAATATCAGCAAATGCATTTCAAGCACGAGTCTTGAGCACATTTCTACATACGCTTCCCCGAGGGTTACAAGCGTAGCGAATTAAAAGGCATTTCGTATTCGCGTCGTTGAACCCCCATTACATTGAGGATCCCTCTCGTACACCTAAATTGAGCTCCCACTCACACACCGAGGCGCACCCAGGGCTCGGCTCGCACTCAAATGTTTGCAGTGCTCTAACAGACACCCGTGAGATAAACTGGGGGAACAATAGAAAAACTTTTTTATGATGACAAATATTTCATACGGCACCACACATGCCATGGGACACGTGTTTTTATGGTGTGATGGCGCTAGCTCGGCGGCTTTTGCAAAGAATGTGTGGGAATTCATGACGGCTGCATGAACAGATGCACTGCTTATGTCCCCATTTATCATTAGGCCATGTTTTGCCTCCCCCAGCCTAAATGGGCTGTTTATGTCGGGGTATCAGATGGAGAGTTCCAAAGTTGCCTAACTTTTTAAAGGGATTAAGGAGCTTAAGCGAGATTTAATACAAGTTGGATTTATGATAAGATTTAACGCTCGGTAGTGCGGCACTTTAAGGAAGACCCTGTGGCGTACATTTAATCAACCTCCTGAAGACTTTCATATTTTCTTCTCAAGACGAGTTTTAGGACAAAAAGGGTGAGTTCAATAAATTTCCTTGGAAAACAAACGTCTCATAAAATTTTTAACTTTCTGAGCCCAATTTGTTGCTCCCTGGAAGCCGATTTTTCAGTGCTCAGAAGGTGGTTTTTGGCTTCCCCTTCCCCCTCTATCTCAAAAACTAAAGATTTATTTTCAAAATGGACTTGATTTTCGTGATCAGCGACCCCCAATTACTCAAGAAAAGTTGGTTTCAGGAGCTGGACAGATTGGTGCTCGAATCAGCTCGATGTGATGAGTTTGATTACTAAGATTTCTAAGTAATAATGGGAACTAGGTTTTCATGGTTGATAAAAGATTTTACTCAAGCAACAAAATATTGAAAGAAGAACTATTTTACACGCAGAAGAGAGCCTACCTCACGTCTGTTCGGAAAATTAGCGATGATCTGCATGCAAAGTTCCCCTGAGCCACATCAATCACACGGACCTCACTCACCCAAATTTAATCATTGACGATGAAAAGTTGATACGCTTTTTTCCGGCTTTCCTTCACGCTTCCCCAACGTCTGACTTTACACATTCCATAAGCTCGTTCAGCTCCGCTCCACTTCACTCTAACCCAATCATCCAATTGCTGTGATATATAGCTCACCCATCTATCGCCATTGACGTAAGATTGAAAGCTTCGTACCGCAGAAACGTCTACTCCCCCTCCTCGCACTCTCCGCTCCTTCCCGGAATAGTGATTTGACAAATCCATATTCGACGACGACTCTGTGTCAGCCGTAAGGCCGATATGTAATCCAGGTCACGACCAAAAAATTTCTCCATGACTACCTCGTGTCTACCGCGTGTCAACATGCGACTTTTCGCACCTAGTCACTCGCTCTGTATAGTTTTGGGAGAGACGAGGAAGACGGATTGACAATATATTGGAGATCCGCACGTTCCCGGCCGACATGGTGGGGAAGGAGAATTGATGGAAGCGCTGTAAAACTGACATTTACCCAAATTGACGTGACTCAACCTCTGGCATTTGCGCTGCCAATAAATAATCAATCTTCATTGGGGGCAGAGCGCCGGTGCAGCGACAGCCACTGGCTAGCCGGCATGTGACAAATGTGCAACCGCGGTTTCTCTCCGAAGGTCGATTGAAATTGAAAATTCCTCGGTGACTTGCAATATGCTGCCATTTGTTTGCCAAGTGAACGGTTATCGGGAGAAAGTGTGTCAATCGGTATTATTGAAGTGTAATTTATGTAGTGATTGAAAAGTGACACACATGCATGACACGATGGAAGCGAAGGAAAATGGAAAATGAAACCACACTGCATGCGGTGGGCGTCGTACCTTTGGTAAGTCGGCATGGGAATTTTCTTTCATGTCTTGAATTTCATGGGTGGTTTAGGTGTAGGTGTGATTCTTGGAAACAAGTCAATGTTTTTGGATGTCCTGTGGAAAAGGAAGGCTTCTTTGTTCTTGGATCCTTAAAGTACACGACCTTGGATATAGCTCCAACGCCTGATCGTAGAATAACGTGTGACTGAAATGCTTACAAATGACATTTGGTCCTTTAACCCATGTGCTACCAAGATTTTCAAATTGTGTCCAGCTTCAGAAATCTACTGTTTTGATGGAAAAAATTTTCCAAATGAATAATTTGTAAAAATTAAATTTTTAAATTTTTTTTGCAAATCAGAAATGGATTAAATTTTTTTATACAAAAATAGTTTAGACTCAACTCTAAATATTGTAGAAAGACGTTTTTTGAAATTATCACGTTAAGTATTTTAATGTTTTTTTAAAGTTAAAATTTAAAATTACTATGGTTAGAAGGGTGAAATTATTCGACAATGCATTTCAAACTTGTCCTTAAGTTTGATTAAAGTTGGGCTGTATGGGAATAAAAAAATTCTGAAACGTCGAGATTCCAGCCTCAAGAAAGCCCAAATTTGGTACGGGGAATTCGCCTTCTTCCAGCTTTTAAAAGAGTCAAGCCTCTTCAAAGGTCAGAAAAACATCCTGAAAAATTAAATCTGAGGAAATTTATCCTCCTCTCACTTTCTCTGAGACTCTGTGTAAGCTCCAAATTTTATCCACTTTTAAAGAGCCCCCTTGTCTGGAGGATAAAAACCGCAATGATTTTTCTGGAAAATCTCAAATCTGAAAGCCATTAAAAGCCTGAAACTTTTAAGCACCGGATTTGAGAACACGCGCTTGTGCAGGGAAACACGGCTGGTTTACAAGAGCCATATAATGGCAACATAATAACATTGTTTCAGGAGGGAAGAAGAAGTACTAAAAGTTTAATTAAGTTTAATTGTTACAGTTGACAGTGTTGCGCGCGTGACAACAACATATTTTCAACTGTGGCAGATAAGGGTGACGTGTTAGGAAGTTAATGAGTATATTTTAATTTTTGCTAAATAATTCTGAGCTGCTGTGGAGCGTAAATGAATTTCCCGACTCCCGAGCATGTAAAAGAAAACTGTTTTAATTACGCAACCACATCATGCAAGCGAGCATAAAGTAATGGGAATATAAATCTTCGTTTAGAGCTCTTCCCGCCCGTTCCGCCCGTCCTAATTGAAGCCGTCTCCGGTGTCTGATGCCTCACCTCGCTCCAAACTACCACCCTCCCATACGTATATGCCATTTTCATAAAGCTATCAATTAAAGAGTGAGAATATTGCCCCCAGCGCTCCGCGTATTTTCTCATTTCCACACACCTCGAGAGCTCCGGAAACCAATTTTCGGCGCTCCCAAACACGAACTCTCTAATCGTTTTCCGAAATTGCAAAAAGTTGCTCCAGACGCCAAAACAACCCCAGTCGCGCTCTTGTAAATTTTAATAATCATATTTTCACCGTCTTCGGCGCCTTCCCACGTCTTGCTGGGCTCTCGAGCGTTCCGTGTAATCAGATGCCAATTAGGCAAGTGTTTAAAAACAATTTAGAAACTTTCTGCAGCCACGCTCTGTTTTCGCAGGTAATGCGCCAAACATTCACACTCTGTTTTACGTCCTGCAGATACTCCTCTGAGACTCCTCTGAAACTTTTGCCATTTCCACTGCTATTGGGGAGCCAAATGGCGCTAAATGAAGAGAGAAGGCGCTTAGGTCAGCACACCAACTTCCAGGAGAGTTGCCAAGTCTCTGGGCTTCACCAACTAGTTAACTAACTCGGGTTGCCTCTGGGTTCATTTTTTTAACCAAAAAGACAGTAAAAAAAAAACTTAAAATTTTGGACGTGATTAAGAATCAGAAAAGACTTTTGGGTAGTTTCCATTGAACTATGAAGCTAGCGAGCGAGTGAAAAAAAATTTTTTGGAATGTTCCGGGTCTCAGATTGACTTTTGCTGATTTATACAGTACTAGGGGGAGACCCCCTGCTCGATTGTCAATAGCATCAGCCGCGTAGATTTTGAGTTCCACTATCGCCAAGAGATTTTTTTGCTCCCTTTTTTTTCTAGAAGTGGTATCCAAGTGTCCTTCAAGGAGCAATAGGACCTTATCAGACTCAACACTAGAGCCAGGTTTCATGAAGCTATCGTAAGTCTACTGTTTTTAAAGCGAAATTCAAATTTTTAGGCGGAATGGGGTAGGGAAAAATAAATTCTTTCACAGCTTGGCTTATTTTGAGACAAAAAAATCTGTGAAAGTTTTCAGAGCTCTAAGTCAAGTGGTTTGGAAATGAGAGTCGATGAATTTAATACTATGATGTAGAAGCTACTGGCTAATTTAAGTCTTAAAGTTAATAAAGATTGATAGGCCTCAAGGTTTTTCGACAAATTCTAATCAGTTAAATCCTTGCTAACTTTGCAAATTTTTAGCATCAAAAAATGTCAGAAAAATTCAATTTGTTAATGGAAGTGCAGCTTTCAAGTCTAAAAAGTCTCGTCTCCCCGGATTTAACTCCATCCCGAGTTGTTTACTCAAATTTGGAAACTTTTAGACGCTTCTGCGATGCCAGACGATAACCTGGGTTAACAATGAAGCTGAAAAATGCGCACGGAATAAAACCTCGGTGCTGTATTGTGCGGCCATCTCCTTTCGGGCTGATGTTTTATGTACAGAAAATAATAATTCCGTCGCGGAACAATGCGAAGTTTGAAATATGAGAATAGCAAGCAGAATTGTAATCGCGCTTGTTCACTTTCCTGATTTTTGCCGAGCGGAACGTCGCCCGTGAACTTTTGTTCAAACAATTTTTGCTCCCTTTTTCTGGCGCTCCCCGGAATTTTCGCCTGCCTCCTTTTTTCCGCATAATTGTTTCAGAGCAAGCAGTCATGAGTGCTGTAGTAACAATTAAAACATTCGCCGCCAGCGCTATTTTTCCGCCCCGCCACCATAAAACCGGCAATTTAGTTCTTTACGCCCGGGAAGGGCAGTTCAACGCCTTTCAGCCCCTTTGAAGCCCTCTCTCTGTCTCAGCAGCGAGCTCCACGGTGATTAAATTTACGACCTCGTCTACTTTGAAAGTTACCTCCACTCTCGAAGCCGTAAATGCCTAAGCACCATGTTCGAATATATGACATTAAAAGACTATGAAAGAGCGTATCATAAAAACTTACTTACGCCACGACTAGGCTCTTAGAGCTTCCCATGTAAATTACTATCATTATCATCATCATCGGCATCTCTGGCGGGAGGGGGAAGAGAAGCTTGTGCTCAATCAAGTGAATTTAGGAGAAAATTACGAGGCACTCATCCGTACGTTTTATTAACCGCACCAATCGATAAGGCTTCATGCATATGATGATGATTTCTGCGGCTTGCGTGCTCACGGCCCATAGCATGATTAAAAGCCATATGAGCGGAATGGGGCTTAATATTTCTTGATGAGCGTGGAAACTGGGCCAGATAAGAGCCAGAAATTCCTCCCGAGCCTCTCTCAAAGGAGCACCGCAGAGCGAAAGCGATGCAAAGAAGCAATTTGCGGTTGAATGAATTGGATAATTGTTGGAAGCCCACTTGAAAGCCAAAATTTAATTTAAACTCAGCCCGAGAGAACTTCAAAGCGTCTGCTCCCCAACGTACCCTGGGACCTGCAACATGTGAATTAATTATTGTATCTAATGTGGACGAGACGAAACGTTGCCTTCTCAAAGCACCTTTTGTGTAACAGGGAGCTGGATGCCATGGCTGGAAAAACCCGAAATCGCTCGCAATACACGTTTGCTCGATGTAAAACAAGCCATTATCTTCATGTAGTCGTGCGAGCACAACCTCTGCTTATCTTATCCAACCATCTTAATATGTTAATTGTTAACGTGCCAGGCTTCATGTTGCCCTTTCTGTCACTCGCCCGAGCCGGCAGCATAGTTGAGTTCCTCTGGCACCCCAACACGACCACTCGGGTAATGTTCTATCATCGTTAATTTGTTGTTACAATAATTACATTCAAATGCCATAATCGGCGTAATTTATCCTTTCCGGTGGGAAGTGCCCGAGACAGGGCATGTCAATTGAAGCTTTCAGTGTCGGACACCCAGGCGTACGGTTTTTATTCAATTTTTTCCGGTCTGGGGACCTCAATAACTAATTTTACGGCCCATTTAAGAGCCCACACTTCCTAGTAATCTCATCTGCATGAGGCAAGGTGGGTGAAAATCGCTTTTTTCCTTCTGGGAAGTAGACAAAAATTATCTTCTAGAACCTATCGGTGTGTAAAAATCGACGTAAAAATTTTGTACATTTTTCTTGGCCCATTTGAAAGATTTTTGATTCCTGTCTCTGAACTTGGCTCAAATGGGCTAAAGGGAAATGTATGTAATATTTAGAAGCTCATAAAAAACTCTAAAAAATCTTTAAAGCCCTCACATGTCACAGTCTGACTCGTCTTTTAAATGAGGGCCCGAAAAAAATGCCAAAATTCATTTTAAAACATTTTTAAAGCTAAGTCGGGGAACGAACGCATTTGAGTGCATTTTCAATTCGTGTTGTTGCAAAAGTTGAGTCAAAGAGAAAAATATTTTTTTCCCAAATTCCGTCACTACAGAAACTTATTTGGCCCCATAATTTGATCCCACAGGTCATAGAGCCTTAATGTAGGAAAACATTTAGCTAAATTTAATGTCATCTAACACATTTGCCCAAGTTTAAGCTCAATTGGAGTTAGAAAATTTTTGCCTCATACTAACTTTGGGAGCCCTCAGCTCCACACCCTTAGGTCATAGAGACTTACTGTAGAACTAGCTTTTGATGGATTTAATATCATCTAACAGTTGCCAAAGTTTCTGCTCAATCGGTTGAATTTGAAATTTTGCCCTTCTGTTCGCCAAGGGAAGTCTTGGGTGGCCACTTATTGACCCCCAGAGTCCGTTGTTTTACATTTTTGGAACCATAACCCGAAACAAAAGTTGCTTATTTTGTCATTTTACATGACCATTCTGAATTTCAGCTCAATCGGAGCAACTAAATTTTCCTACCGTTAGGAGGCCTCTCACCCCACCCCCTTAAGTGATAGGGACAAACATGTGTTCTATGGTTTGCTAGATTTGACGTGATGTATAACATATCCAAAATTCAGCTCAATCGGACGAAGTATATGGAACTTTCATACAGCGGGAAAACCCCCTTAATTACCCCCCAGGCAGTTTTTCGGAAAAACCAAAGTGGTTCCACCACCCTCCAGACCATACATGACGGGTCTCTAGCTCTTGCAGTTTCGGAGCCTTTGCGACTCGGACAGACGGACGGACAGACGGACAGACAGACAGACAGACATATCGGACATATTAGTGCATTTTTTATAAAATTGATGAAAATGCGCTAAAATTTTAAAATTCGTCTTTCTCCTAATATTAGATAGTGGAGCCGACTGGTATTTCCTTGGAACAATTAACCTTTCGTTAATAAATCGAATCCTCCTGGAGAACGAAAATAAGCTAAAGCATGCACCTGCAACAGCAAATAGTGGAGCCAACTGGTGCTTTCTCGGAACAATCAACGTTGCCAGTTTTCCCACAGCCCGCAGTATCTTTAAAAGCTTTTAGTTGGCATTAAATGTTTTCTCCGCAAGAACTAGCCGACTCACAGGGCATAGGAAAGTCATTTTTAAAATGAAACCGAACCGCAATTTATACCTTTTGGAGGCGCAGAAAAACCAAAGGCAGTTTTCAAAAGAAAAACGTCCATAAATCAAATTAAACTACAATGCTTGACGGTTTTTACGATATTTTTTCTTCCTCGCCTCGCTGCGAAAGCTAGATTTGCTCTTTTTGCGGTCTCCATCACGGTTCGGGCAGCAAGAAAACACAGTCAACAGTCCCCCGCTGCTTGCAGTCGCTCTTCCTGTGTAATTTCCATCCGTTCATGCTCGTTGCTGGGAAACAGAGTCGCTTTTCCGCGTGTCTCAGCGCAAAATATGATATAGTCTTTAGTTATGTGCATGCATTATTTACGCCGAGGAGCATCGGTGAATGCATAAAAATGTTGTATCTATAAATATGCACTCGGGAATATTGTCCCGCAGCACCAATTGCGGAACATGGGAAAATGTCGACGCGACGATAATGAAAAAGTAAATATTAATGACAATTACTTGGGGCGCAACGAGTTGCATTTAATGGAACAGTGAAATGTTTGCGGAGAGACCTGTCAGTGGGTGTGAGCTTAGGGTTCTGGAAAATCGCCTCTAATTAGGGCCGCTTTGGTTGTTGCGTAATTGGAGGCTTTTTGTTCTGGCTCACAATCCTCTCAGTCTTAATTACTTTTTAATTTCGCCTGACTGATTAATTGCACTTGGACGCGGCACGGGGGCAAAAAGGGAGAACACGAAGGGAAAAACATAAAGTCCGTAATTATACGCAAACTGTTTTACAGCAGTCAAGTCTTATCATTAACGGCAAGTGCCCTCACGAATCGCAATGGAGGATTATTGACTGAGTAGAGGGATAACGAAAATGAACCTCTGGACTTACCCGAGAGGACCAAAGTTACCTTATCAGGCTCCCAGGGCCTCCTACCGTGTCATTCGAGTAAACTTGGCTCTACTCAGGGTCACTAAAATTCCTACCTCAGAGACTCATTGGGGAAAAATGACTTCAGCAAACTAACGAAGGGCTCAATGGTGACGGCCAAAGCTTTTATCTTTATTAGATTTTTAACCAAATTTTCAAAACTGTCGAGGAGTTTTTGGAAGGAATTCTCATACTGATGACTCCAATTAAATTCAAGAGAATCTCTTTTTCTTTGCAGCCCTGAAGGACTCCTCAGCTAAAGGACGAAAGGACGATTTCTCTCGAATTCAATGTGTCTCTTAGAAAGTCCCTCAAGCTGTGGACATCCAAGTATCAAAATATTTACTAAATTCAATTGGTTGTTTTACAAAACAATCTCTCAAGCTCCGATTCACTTCTAGAACTTGAGCCTCTGTGCGAGCCGCAAATTTTTATAGACGAGGAGGTGGATGGAGAAAGAAGCCAATTAAACGTTGAGTAAGACGATTCGCCCGGAGCCGAGTGGAGGCCGGTCGGCAGCGTTATGATTTTCGATATACTTAAACATTCATGATTTATTCAGAGATCGTGTGGTCGGCGGCGTTTATGGCCTGTCGGCACCCTTCAAAACATTGTGACGGAGCAAGACGTCGTCGGTAAAATTAATCCGGTGCTCCAACATATGAATGACATTCGCAGACGACGGCAACTTTATGACTTTCTGCCATTATCCAAATTGTTATTTTACTGATGGACACGGCTGGCGTCACATTTCATTTATGTGTATGTCTAGAAAGCTATTTCCACCACAATGTTTTCCAGCCCGGCAGCTCCTCTCCTCGCCCCCACTCGTACATAGTCTTCATAAGTTTGGTCTGGAAAGTGTTGGGGTGATTATAATAATGTTATATTTGCAAACTCTCTTGATACGAAAGCGAGTATTCAGTGAAATGTCAAAATTGGTGAGGGCAAAAACAATTGCACTCATGTGTCACGGGTTGTTCAAAAGTTCTTATCTTCCACACACATTTCTGAGCCTTATTTAGCCATACATTAGTGCCATGAGATATCAAGCAGATATTTTATGACGGCGCCCTTTCTGCTGCGTGTTTGCACAATGGATCGAATCTATTTTGTACGATTGGATGATACGATTTTGCATCGAGGCTGAATTTGAATGCAGAGAGGATTCACACAGTTGATTCATGTGGGCTCGAAGACAAACACAAATCTCTCCCCGAGACAGGTGTGGCTCTCTGAACCCCTAAAAAATTTATTTCCTCATGAAACGACAAAATCACAGTAAAAATCCTCGAACGGGAGACCCCAGACGCCCCACCCCTGACCTCTGCTCAAGACACACAGGCTTCGCAGCCCAAAGACTGGGATATAATAATATAAAAACTTTTATTCGATCCGTCAGACCCTCTTTTATGTATCATTCGGGCTGCATATTGAATCCAGCTGCTGCGGGACGTGACTATTTGACAAATTTCCTCATTTTACAGTACGCTGCATTAATGTGTGTAGTTTACATAGCCGATATGATGGATGAAAATCGGCGATGCGCTGTGTGGCACAACTTTTTCAATCTCTTTTATAATCTCTCTCCGCCGGAGCCCAGAGCCGCCATAAAGGTGAAATATTCATGAGTCCTCTCGAGCTTGGCTGAAGACGAAACGCGTTGCTTCTTAATAATTCACGGTATTACGTCAATCTGCGCCACTCGCGCCACTTATAAGCTCGTTCATGCCATCTAAATTGCGAGAATCACTTATCCGTATCCTTCCGCATGACTTGGCCTTGCGTGTCAGGGGCCATTAAAGTCATTATCTGGCGTTTCATGTGTTTTTATGACCGGAGTCCGGATCCTTGCGAATATTGAAATGAGCACCACAGCTCGTAATACGCAATTAATATACATTTCTGAGGTCAACTGCGATGTTGAATTTGCAATCTCCTACACAAATCTTCGTAGAATTTAGACGGTTTTAGCTCTTTTACCTGAAACGTTCTAAATAAAATCCTCTTTGGAGTTCAAGGTCAAGGACAAGCTTATTACGAATTTAGACGCAAACATCCACCTTTTATCATCTACTGAGTCAAGAGTTTAATTACCTGAACTAACGAAGGCTTAGGTCATTAAAGTCTTTACTTAATAGAGGCTTGTCTTATTTCGTAGTTTGATAAAATAGTCAAAGAAGAGCTTGTTATTGAGCCCCCTGAGAAACCCTTATTTTGTTAAGTTATCTTCTGAACCCTTTTTGACTTTTGAAGTTGGCTCTCTTTCGGGAAAAGTAAATGGTTTCTTTCCCATTCTGCGCATGCGCAAATTGCGTAGTGCCAGATTTTTGACTTAACTCGCCAGTTTTGACCTGATTCGGGTTTAAAAATTTTTCAATGACCCACCTGAGCTTAACGATGAGGTTTTAGTCAAAATCTTGAGCCAGCAATCACCTCAATCCAAACAATAGGGATAAAATGTACATAGAGTGGAAATACCCACATTTTGCCTCAGGCGATTATTGGCGAAATTTGACAGGGATTGTCAAATTTAGCAGTTTCTGGGCGAGCTAAAAATTCTCGTATTTTCTCGTATTTCTCTATTATTCAAACTCTAAAGCTTGGAAAAATGTGTTGAAAAATTCTAGGACGAGATATTTTATTCCTTCTAAAAAAATGCACAAGCCAAGGAAATTGAATCAACAATGTCGTTTGCCATTATTTTTCAATTTGCTGGTTTCTCGTAAACTGACAAGATTAACTCAATCTGATTACTCGCTGATTGCATAATAATCTGCGTCGCGTCCGTCAATAAGTTTATCTTATCGCCGGAAGTCACTTTGTTCATTGTTTAGATTTATTTATTGCCCTGACTATAAGTGTAGATCTTGCAATGTCATCAAGCAGACACCAAGGCCTTTTTCTGGGCTACCGTGCGATTAGACAAGGACTATCGCGACATCTCGAGATAAGACTCGGTATAAAACCCCGATTTCGTCCCTCAACTCCCAATCAGTCCCACAATGCTGAAGATTGCAGTTCTCGCTCTAGTCCTCGGAGTGGCCGTGGCCGTCCCCACCAACCCTCTGTTCGAGACCAACCCCTACGTGGTCAACGGCACCAACGCTGACACCAGGACTTACCCCTACGTGGTCAGTGTCCGCTCCGGAACCTCCCACAACTGCGGTGGCAGCATCCTGTCCCCTCTTTGGGTTCTCTGCGCCGCCCACTGCTCCGGATCCTCGGTCCAGTACAACGCCACCCAGATCTCCTCCTCCGGCAGCAACGTCGTCCAAATCTCCCGTTGGACCCGTCACCAAAACTACAGCAGCTCCAATCTCAGCAACGACATCGCTGTCATCCTTCTGGCCTCACCCATTACCCTCGGTGTTGGTGCTCAACCCACCAGAATCCCTCCCCAATTCTACGAAGTCCGAGGAAACTGGGAGCAGAGAGCCACTCTCGTCGGATACGGCCTTGACAGGACTGGAGGAAGCATCCAGACCACCTTGCAGTCCGTAGTCTTGCAAGTGGCCTCCAACGCGCACTGCCGAACTGTCCACCGCAACACCGTCTACGATTCCAACATCTGTGCTGGAGTTCCCGAGGGAGGCAAGGGACAGTGCAGCGGAGACTCTGGCGGCCCCTTGAGGGAAGACGAGACCGGCTACCAGGTCGGAATCGTGTCCTGGAGCGAGAAGCCCTGCACCATCGCCCCCTACCCCGGAGTCTACACCAAGGTCTCCCACTTCCGCAACTGGATCGAGACCACCACTGGCTTGGCTTTGCCTTAAATAAACCTTGATTGACTCCGAGATCGAAATTATTATTATTATTATTAGTGTTCAAAATTTAGTTACATTAGTTAAGTAGCCCCCGGAGCTAGGACTTACCGTGGCAAACTTAGCTTTGTTTTAAATTTAATACCCGGGAGTCCAAAGGGAAATAGTGGAGAACGGGAGAACTCTGAGACCCCATAGAACCCAGATTCGAAATGTAAGTTGGTCTCGTCTAGGAGAGTTTGCGCAACTTTTAAGCCATCATTCGCCCTTCAACGTGCCCTACAAGCTGAGATCAAATGCAAGAAAGTCACCCCATAAAATTCTTGACTACTCTTAAGTGGGGTAAAACCACAAGCCAGGTTATCTTAACACCTATAGTTATCTTAACAAAGCGATAAGTCCTGGATAGTCTGCATAGGACTTACTACTCTAAGTACGGTCCTAAGTCGATTCAATCTGGGTTTTCGTGCTATCACTAAATCACTTGACCTCCCGAGATAAGGTAAGCAAAAATAAATACCCTAGATTCGCGTCCCAGAAGCTCAATCGGCTTAAAAATGTTGAAGATCGCAGTTCTCGCTTTGGCTCTTGCCCCAGTTTTGGTGGCCCTCCCTAGCTACTCCATCGAGGAGACGAATCCAAATGTGGTGAACGGGAGCTTCGCAGACATCAGAGACTTCCCGTATGTCGTGAGCATCCGCTACCAACGCGACCACAACTGTGGAGGCAGCATTCTGTCGGAAATTTGGGTCCTCACGACCGCCAGCTGCGAAGGCACCCAAATCCAGTACAATTCATCCCAGGTATCGCGAGAGGGCGACAACATAATCGACATTGACTCTTGGATCCGACACTCCGGGTACAGCTCCCAGCTCCGAGTCAACAACATTGCAGTCGTGAGGCTGAAAGAAGCCATGGAACTCGGACGAGCAGCGCAGCCCCTGAAGTTTCCTCCCCAGAACTACGAGATTCGAGGGAGCTGGGAGCAAGTGGGCATTCTGGCAGGGTGGGGCTACAACGCTACAGGGGGCTTACGCCAGACCACTCTGATAGCCGTCGACTTGCGGATTGTGTCCCACGCCGAGTGCGCCACCATCCACAACTTTACCATCTACGATTCCACACTCTGTGCTGGCGTCCGAGGGGGAGGCAAAGGACACTGCAGCGGGGATGGAGGCGCTCCCTTGCGCGAGAACGACACGAACTACGTGGTGGGCATCGTTGCCTGGGGCGTGGCTCCGTGCGCCATGTACCCCGGGGTCTACACCAAGCTTTCTTACTTCCGAAACTGGGTGGAGCTATGGACTGGACTGAGACTTGCTTGAAGCAAACATCGATTTTCAGGGACGGGAAACAAATAGACCTTTTTCATAGAAATAATTTTTTTTTCAAAGTTCATTCAAAATTTTAAATAAAAGAACATTATAAAATTAAGTGAGAAGTTTTGGGATGGACATTACTTTATTTTGAGGAAATTGGGCTTATTTGGTCAATTTTTTTTTGTTAAGCCTAAATGACCGCCAGACAGAGTGCTTTCAACACTTCTGATGTAAGAAGCACAAAAAACCATAAGTACTCCCAATACAAATTTGTCAAAATTTATAAAATTTTCTATTAAGAATTTTTTTTTGTGTTTATGGAAAAAAATATAACAACTTTTCTTATTGGTAGTTTTCTATTATTAGATTTTTGAAATTTTAAAAAAAAGTTAAAATAGAAATTCCAATTTTTTTGATCGAAAAAATTGAGTTTTGTCTACCTTAAAATCCCTCTCTCTAAAAATACCTTGAGATAGGGCCTATTGCTTACACTGCAAGCCAGCCCTGCCTAAATGATTGTTTTTTAATTCATCAGTCGGCCTTCGTTCATCCCCCAGAAAAGCTGTCGGTTTCCCGCCTGGCTGAGTCCGCCGTAATTAGCGCAAATAAGGCGGAAAATATTCGATTCCCATCACCGCCAAGCTGGCAAAAGCACTCGGGAGCGCAGAGTATGAAATTGGCTCTGCTGCTCCAATATATTTTTATCCACTTTCGCGAGCATCTCGGCATCAATTTGGTTCAACATTTGAAAAGTTTTTTAATCAACGTTGTGTAACATTAACACCCCAGTTGTTGCTACATCTTCTGGTTCTACAGCGAAATTAAGATGTTCCCCTTTCCTTTATCTCCTCCCCGTTTTATAAACTTTTTACTGCTGGCGCCATGGCTTTTAAGCAGGGCTTTTATGCGTGCAAAGAGCCAAGAGGAGGCACGGCACGGCGACGGCGGTGGGGAGGAATGTATACAAAGTGATCTAATAATTGTCGCAATTAAGCAAATTAGCGCTTTCCATTTTCCATTAGTAATGCAAATCGCAGCAGTCATCGTGTGCGAGGAGAGAGGAACCCGCCGACGCCGACTAGCAAAGACTCAGAAATTGCCTCTCATTGTTTCCTCTCACTTTCGACATCCGCGTCTCTGCCCATGTTTTCGTTCGTTCCTCCTTTGTGTCGGGAGCAGGTCTGATCAAATATTTATTTGAAATTGTCAAAATATTTATGGTAAATTTTTACGAAAAACAGATGATATTTCCAGTTAATTCGATTTGCGAGTAAGTACGTAGAATTTAAAAGGCAAAAAAACGACAAATCCCTCTTAAATGTTTTTGTGAAGAGACGGCCATATTCATGCATACCGAGAGACTCTCTGCTCAGAGGGGGAGCGGGGGAGGTATTTTTGAAAACGTGCACCTTTAATGAACAAGCATTCGAGTTTGTTAATTTCTTTTTATACTTCAAAATCATCTATGTAGAGAGACAACAAACGACATTAAAACACAGTAATTTATTCAATTTTAAGTTGTAAATAACGAAGCGAAAATGTCTTCGAAAAACTCAAAATTCTTTGAAATATTTTTTAAAAAACCCAAAAGCACAAAATATTTATGCACGAACAAAATTAGCCAAAATATTTATTTAAATAAATATTTGATTAGGCCTGGTCGGGAAAAACGCAGGATGAATGGAGTTACCTGTCGACTCTCACAATTTTTTACTCCGAGACAAGCGTTTATGGCCTCTTGAAGTGCCTCCTAAAGAGTTTAATTGCGTCTTGAGTGGCAATTTGTTTTGTCTACCCCCGGGTAGTAAAAAAAAGTTCTCAACCCTGCGGAGAGAATGAATGAAACCAGTCCCTCCATTCCGTAACCGACGGGCACAAAGAGTGCGCCAGACATGCTCTACCTTTGTGAAACTTTGTTATTTTAATGGCTTCGCGAATGAAATATCGCAATAAAAGCGCTATCTGGGCCCGGTGACGCAATTGCATTCATATCAGAAGCAAACATTGCCAAAGTAAAGCACAACATTGCTCGTTGAAAAAATGTAAATTTTTTATGTTTTTCATCACCGCATGTTTTTATTTCCAGCACATTTTTTATGCATCAACGAGACACAAAAACAGCGCGGTGACACAAGTTGAGCGAGCATGAAAGTATGTCAAAGATATACGGGCGCAGAAACAAAGGGATGCTCCTAGATTGAAATTCTGCGAATGTTCCCAAACTTCTCCCAACTCTGCACTTTTCTTCGCTTTTCTATTACCTTAATTTCATCGCTGCTTATACTTACGCGAAAGTATGAAACATAGCAGATCATTACGAAAGCCATAAGCCATGACACAACATCACGAAATGTACACGACCGTTTTTGTCCCATTTTTCTTCTGTTTGCTCCAAACTTTGCCCTCGTGTTGTTGTTGTACTTTTCGTTTATTTGCCCGCGCTCGCATATCCCTGCGAGACTCTGAACCTTGTGTGTGTGCTCACTGGAGCCCTCCAAGCGTGCAGTAAAGTTTAAAAAGTTACTTCGTCTTCGACGTGTAGTCCCACGGATGTCAGCTCTCACTGCGTGTCTCGAGTCTCGGCTCGGCGACAAGGAGCACAAAAAGTGAAACAGTGCTAAAATACACAAACTTTTCTCATACTTTTTCCCCCGCTATGGCATTCCTCTAGCGCCGTTCTCTCTCTCTCTAGCAGAAAAGAATCTATAGTAACGACAAACTTTCTTGTCTGAGCTCAGAGCCCAGAAGAGTGTGTGTATCCAGATTGAGCCATAATAACAATAATAATATTAATAATGTGCTGTTTATGCGCGCGGGAAAACACATCGAGGGAACAGAAGATACTTTAATCATGTTTTGATTACCTTTCGCAAGAAAAGAAAAATTATGGAACTTGTTGACGAGGGTTTCAATGACTATTATAACTTGGTCCGTGTCGAAGGAGGCGCGAAGCGAAGAGGGAGAGGAGGGTGACCTTGATGGAGGCAACCTTCAATCTGCCTAATGTCCCCCTGATTACGTGCGAGAGGGGATTATCGTTCTCCTCTTAATTACCCAAGTTCCTTTGTTTCGTCCGCTCCAAGGGGATTACGCGTCGCTTCCGGCCCGATCGCAATAAAATCGTTTGAAGGGTTTCGCGGGCATCGAAGGTACGGAAGCGTCCATTATTGGTTTAAATGTATTGTCATCGGGACAATTGAAGCACTTTTGGGGTCATTAAGTCTCTTTAATAGCTTGATTGGGAAACCTTACGATGCTGTCATTAGATAACTTGATACTTTTTCGAGCTCGAGCTTTCTAGAATTGACACCAGTCACAATGTAATAGGCTGTTTGGAATTGAACAAAGGACTTTAGACTCAAACGGTGGGTGTCAGGAGTTAAGAATATAATGGAGCGATTCTGCCAGCAAATTTTTACTTCCAGGTCAAAAATTGTTCCGACCTGTCCAAGTTTTGTACAGTCTCCCCGAGTGGGGAGACTTGCGAACAAACATTCTCACCTCGCCGACAGACTTTTACTCCAGTTGCGGACAGGCAATTGAGTCTGCCCACAGTCTTTCCATTCCATACTGACTGCCGACAGACTTATTCACACTGGGAAGGTCTTACCTAGGGTTTGTGTGGGATACAGAGGATGGGAATCACCCACTCTCTCAAACTTCAGGAACCCATTTGCTAATTTGGGAAGTTAGACCTTCTGAACCTTGATATCCAGAGCCAGTTTCTAAGATACACCAGCAACAACTCCTAGGATTTTTTGATACCAAGATTCGCTCATAAGTTTTCTTCAACTTTTCATTTAACCCTTAATAATTTAATTGTAATCCTTATCATTGACTGTTATTGTGTCTGGAAAGTTGAATCCAAAACAAGTGCATGAGTACTGCGTGGAATGGATCAACTTGAAAACAACAAATTCCAGGCAATAAAGAATAGGTCCACTCCCACTCCAAGAGCCCCCTTCAAATGTCCACGAGTCAAGAGGCAATCAACCTTCGAGTTCCTGGAACGGGTGCTCGAGAGCAGCAGCGAGACACAATAACAATCAGCGAAATAGATCACATTACATTTATGGCACCACTTTAATCTTTGTCAGCAGCCATATCTCCCCCATTCTCGTTATCCTCCGTTCCTCCATGCACCCGCTGTAAAACGCAAAGAAGTGCAAAAAGAGCCATCTATGTTACCTATTAGTTTTCCTTTCGTTGCACATTCACATCACGTTCAGACGATAACAATACACGAGAGTTGCTTAGCACTGTGAAATGAATACTCTTCCGCCATGCCTCCGCGTTTCTTTATTCTTATGCAAGCAACTTGATAATAATAAGATGCAAGCGGAAGCCGGGTGTAATATTTCGCTCCACAGCAAACCATCTCCAGCATTTTTCTTCCTGGCAGAGCGTTCAAATTGCTGCTGGCGGATGAACAAATGACTGAATTAAGTCGCCGCCTCGCCAGCTCTCCTTTCTTATGATTATTGCAAACACCCGGGACTCCTTTTGGTCCCGCGTGCTCCGAATGCCCGAGCAGGAGAGACGTGTACATATGCTTATCTGCGATAAAATTAAATTTCAGACAAATTGATAAGTCATAACTCTCACCGGTCGTAAGCTGGATTAGCAATCCAAAGTTATAAGCCGGATAATGTCGTTCCGAAGTGATTATGCTTGTGGCTCGGTGGCGGCGGGCAAAAATAATTTTCCAAAGTTGTGAATCAATTTAATTTCCTTGTTCACCCGCTTTCTACACGCAGATAAGCATGTCGTTAGGCTCGCATAAAGTGCGGAGTGGGGGAGAACAGAAGGAAGAATCGCATAAATTCTCTTAAATTATTCATCCTGTGGCACTTTATGGGCTCAGTTTGCCTATCTCTAGGGCACCAAGATAGTTGACCAAAAACTTGGAAAATTTCACCTGATAAATTTACCTACAAAGTGGAAAAATTAAACCTGCCCTGCTAAAAAATTTTGCCCTTGAAAGTCGTGTTTTGAACCAGAACCCTTCATAAAACGTTCGGATTTGAATAAAAAATCATTAATTGAAAAGCAATTTTTGTTAAATCTAACGAAATTTATTTTAATTAGATTTTTAAAAAAATTGATTCACTCAAGGTAATTTGATATTAATTATTTAAAATATTCAATGCAATCAAATTGACCAAAATTTTCTTTAAAAGTTGACTTTTTGATCCAAAGTTTTTGCCCTAAACCAATAGTTGACTTAACGAGTCCAAATTAACTTTAATATATGATTTAATAACTTCGCAGGAGGGGCGTCTAAAATTTAAAAAAAATTAAAAGCTAATTGTTTTTATTGACTCTTTTGAACCCTACCTATCACATACTCGCAGAGCGGTTTTGCGGCTTCCAACCTGCGAGACTGCGAGCTCACCTGCAGCTGAAGGATTTCCAGATTTGCCGTATCTAATCGTCTACCCTCCATTATATAAATCATCAGCATTGATAAGGAAAAACCTCAGTAAGAATGCGACTTTTTATGGTGCTTGCCTGTATCTCCGGGAGCCTTGGTGTCACCCTGGCCTTCCCGAGCGTCGCGACTCCCTTCATTGTCAATGGCACAGACGCTAGCATCAAGGACTTTCCCTGGGTCGTCAGCATCTGGGACACCTTCGGCGACGATCCGGTCTGTTCTGGGAGCATCCTGAGTCCGGAGTGGGTGCTAACGGTAGCAGAGAGGTGTCGCGGTGTCCACATCCAGTACGGCGTGGACGTAGTGACTTCTAGCCAAATCAACCGCATCCAGATTGAGGAGTGGTTTCGGCACGAGAAAGCCCAGAGACGCTTCGACATTGCCGTCCTGAAGCTAGCTGCTCGCATCAGGTTCGGCATGAACGCCAGACCAGTGAGGATGCCGCTGAGGTACTACGAAGTGGAGGGGAACTGGGACATGGAGGCTCAGGTGGTCGGGTACGGGGTCGACAGGACGGGAGGGAAGCCTTCCAGCAGGCTCCAGAAGGCCCAGCTGCGCGTTGTCTCCACAGAGTACTGCGACTTGGTGCACGAGGACCGCATTTTCGATTCCATGCTGTGTGCTGCGGTGCCGGAGGGGGGCAGGGGGATCTGCACGGGCGATCGAGGGGGCCCACTGACTTTGGACAATGGCATTCTGGTGGGACTGGCAGCGTGGTGGGACGAGAAGGAGGCGTGTGGGGATGTCAAGAGGCCAGATGTCTTCACGAAGGTGTCACACTTCCTAGACTGGATCGAGTTCAAGACAGGGCTGGACTTCCATGAGAGTAAATAAATCTTATTGCGAACTTTTTTACTTTTCAGTAAATTTTCCAAAAATTTAGAAAAAATGTCTTGTAGTTTATTGCATCGTGTTTTTAGACCCCTGTTTTGTGTTCATATGAAAGTTCCTTATACTGTATCCGATTGAACTGAAATTTTAGTATGTTGTAGTTTGTCCGAAATGAAGGAAATCATGGAATTACATGTGACCCCTATCTCTTCTAGAGACGAAGCTAGGAGCCTCAAAGTTTGTTCTTTTCCCTTAGGCTTTGTTCACATATTACGTTACGGTTCTGGGGGAGGCTCCGTGACACCCGGTACACGTAATATGTGAAGGAGGTCTTAGCTGAATCTCCGATTTTGCTTGTATTTTCAAGTCTTCTAACTTCAGAAGAGATTATCTACTTATCTATTCAAATGGAAATAATTGATGATTCCACCTTGCACGTCTGGTATCTCCGGAATGGCGGAGTAAGTTGACGAGTGTCAAAGTCCAGTTCACGCGAAAAAATTAAATTTTAAAATTAAACACCCTTCCCTTAAATCCCAAATTAAAACTTGCTCAAAGGTTTTGATTAAAGTCTATCTCGTGATGACGCCGTTGCTGCCCAGGGACGAGATACGAGCTGTTTGTGTTGAAACTGACCAGGATGACTCCAATTATCCGGTATCGCACTCGTGAAACAGTCCACCGTGTTTGCGATAAGCAGCTGACAATTTAATTATTTAAATAAATGAACCAAAAATAATTTTATTTTAATCAAGATTGGGTTTGGCGCATGCTGAAAACGCCGATAAAGCTACAGGTGAAGCTTACTGGGGGATCAAGTGGTCGCCGTCGAATTTCAAGCCGGTCCTGGTCTCGATCCAGTCGCGGAAGTGGGAGACCTTGGTGTAGACTCCGGGGTAGGGGGGAACGGTGCAGGGTTTCACGCTCCACGAGACAATTCCGACCTGAGTGCCGTCCAGGAGAGTGAGGGGACCGCCAGAGTCTCCGCTGCACTGGCCCTTGTATCCGCCGGGAACTCCAGCACAGATGTTGCTGTCAAAGACCACGGAGGTGTGGACATCCTTGCAGTGCGCGTTGGAGGCCACAGCGAGTCTCACTTCCTGCAAGTCGTTCTGGACTGAGCCTCCTGACCGCTCGTAGCCCCAGCCGACGAGGTTGGCGGGCGTTTCCCAGTTACCGGGGACCTCGTAGCGCAGACGAGGAAGAGTCACGGGACCAGCTGTGGGACCGAAGGGGATGTTGCTTACGAGGGTCAGGACTGCCACGTCGTTCTCGATGGTTCTTCCGTTGTACTGCTCATGATCGACCCATGTTTGGATGTTGATGATGTTCTCTCCCTGGCGACTGATACGGGAGGCTCCGTACTGGATGGAGTCTCCGAAGCAGTGGGCAGCGCAGAGGACGTACCTGGGGCTCAGAATACTGCCTCCACAGTTGTGGCTGCCGGAGGAGCGGACGCTGACGACCCAGGGGTAGTCGCGGATGTTGGCGTTTGTGCCATTGACGATGTAGGGATTGACCTCGATAAGAGAGTTGGTGGACTTGGGGGCCGCCAAGGCGACGGACGTGAGTGCTAGGATGAGTGCTGCGATCTTCATGGTGCTGGAGCTCCGAACAATCTGCTCAGGAGGGTCCAATCTGGCCTTTTTATAAGGCCTTATCGGGCCCAGAAGCAGGGCTTTCCAGCGGATAAGATTGTCGACCTAACGCCTGATTCAATGCAAGATAAAGTATCGCCTGACTTAGACTTTGTTTTAGGCTGCAGTGGCTGCGTGCAGACCAAAGCGGCAAATTGGAGAAATTGAAGTAATCAAAAATCGGCAAATTGTTTCCGTCCTCGTTGATTGAAAGTACATTCACTCGCTTAAAGGACGTTGCAAAAGCGTTTCCGTAGTCGATGTCTGCATGCCAGCAGCATCCCTCAGATGCCGTAAGTTCGAACATACACATGTTCAAGCAGGGACGGAAGGAAGGAATTCGAGGAGTTATTTAGCATGCGAGTAATTGATGAGGCACTTGGTCAGACGACGCTCTTTGCTAACTGCGTATTTTTGCTTTGAGCTGAACACCGACATTCCATGCTGATTTTCTGGATATGAATGCCCTTCCGTCTGCAGAGTTCCTGGAATCGTTGGTAATGTTTCAGATGTCATTTTCACTCAGTTCTCATGCAACTTTAATTTAAATGGATGCAACGTTTCTCCCTCGGACGAAAGGGATGGAGCACGATTGGTGCGCAGAAGAGAGAAAGGAAAAACTACGAACTTATTCACCGGTTTGATTGAAAAAGTTGTAAGACTGTTCAGGGCCAAATCAGTGCCATATTCAGTAGTGAAATATTTTTTAAAAAATAAATTGAAAATCACCAACCCTCCTTAATACTTTGGCTTCACTTAAAAGCTGGTTTTGAAGCTTTTCAGAGCCATTTCGAATAGTTAGAAATTTTTAAAAATTTTGATTAAATCAAAAAACCCTCTCAAATTTTTTGGCTAAGCTTTAAACCTACATAGTAGTAAGAACTTTTTGGGGCAAATGACTTTTTTGAAAAATTCTTCTAAAATTCCAAAAAATTTTATAAAACTTTATAGCCCTCCAAAAACCTCCAAAGTCCACCCCAGAACTCATCAATAATGCACGCCTGAACGCATCATAATTTGGATCGGTTTTAATATGCGAGTTCGTTCATCAGCTTTCAGATAAAAGTAATCCCAGCTGTCTACGGTTGGGAGCCCTTAATCCTCTAAAAGTTGTGCACGGAACGGGAAACCCCCGGCCACCACGCAGTTCCCACGCCCATGCATAATGAAGCCAGACGTGAACTGGCAAAAGTTAAATAGAAAATAAAATTTAATGAGTTTCGCTTACAATTTTCGATGGATTCGTCCGGCCGAGAACGGGAACATAATTGCATCATTAATTTATAATGTTTGTATGAGCTCGCAATTAAACAAAACTAATTTGGCGGCCATTGGCGAGCGCATGGATGCATCTCATCATCATCATCATCGAGACACTTAATTTAGTCACGATTTCGGGTCCAGAGCGTGATAGATGGTGGGTAATACACCGCGTTAATGACGACAATCATGTTCATTAGCGACGGTGAGTTACAGGAGACTCATCTGACCCAATTTCGGGGCCCAAATGAAGTCGCAAATCTCGGCTCGAACCTCGAGATGAGCTCCATCACGGCAAGAACGAGGAATATTTATCTCCCCTTAACACGCCATTTCGCTTTTATGTAACTGCGCACGGTAGAGTCGTTTTACTGCCAGCTAGCCATCATCTGCAGTACATAAAGTGCTCGTCTCTCCGACCCAACTACCCCACTACCCGAGCCAAGTTCAAGAACTCGCCGATTGAATTTTTAGGTCGCTTGAATTTGAATTTTATCGCTCTCTTCTGGCACTTTAATTCACTCGCCCAGACGCTTCCCTCCTCGCAAGCGCCTGACAGACGAAATCCACACGGATCCTCTGCTAATCCTTATCACAGCTTTGTCTTTGTCAACTGCATACTCCGTCGCGCTCCAGCACACCCCACAATTATGCCATTCGCACGCATTCCTAGGGAGTTGCTTTGGCTGCTGGGACGGAAGAAGGCTGCCGTACACGAGCCTGCGTTGGCGTTCTGAGAATTGATTAAAAGCGGATTAGGTGTGGCTGACAGGTCTGAGCTAAGCGGATGATAAAGGCAAGGTCCCGAGCCACTCTCTCCGGTCAAAGGTTGACGGCCTGTGAAGGAGGAAATTGAAAAGAAGAACCGCAGCGAGATTGAATAAATTCGGCTCGATTTAAATCCGTAATGAACGTAAATAATGGAGGTACTCGCTGGAGGTAAATACGACTGACAATTTGTCATTTTTCATCATTAAACATCTCTGGCCTCGTCACATTCCCGTGCCCTCCTGCGAAGACGTGCTCCTGTGTTTGCCTGCGCTGCCAAATTATGTTTGCACACCGCGATTTTGCATGGAGGTTTTATCGTGATTTTGAGCAGGTCCATAGAGTTTAGTACCTAGAGGCGTTTTTCTGACCACCTGGAGTTTTTTTCTGGTTCGTCAAAAATCCAAAATTTTTCAAAAAAAAATTTTGCCGTCGCATTTTGTCGGTCTAGGGCCAGGTATCATTCTCCTGAGGGCTGTTGACTTTGGAGGGTCAAAGCCTGGTAACTGCACGGCCTATTTTCATATTTCATGTCTATAAATAACAGGATCATTGTGTTTTGGATGTTCTTGTGCCAAAAGGTGGTTAAAATTTACCAATTTCCCGACTTAACGGACACATTTACCCACTGTTTTCAAGTTTTTGGCATTTTTTTTTGAAAATTGTGCATTTTATAAAACTCAAATGAATAAAAAGCCATCCTGAATCCATTGACCACCGAAAATAAAAAATACCGAACATTGTATATTTCATACATAATTTTTGCAATTTCATGTGACTTTTCAAGGCTCTTTTTCGGTAGTTTTTTAAAATAATTTTTAAAGTTTAATGTTTTGTTGTTAAATTTAAAATATATTGGGGTGAGAATTTAAAATTTCAGTCAAAAATAAAAATCAATAAGAAAACCGATTTGTAAGGGTTTTAAGAAACCCCTCCAGGAGGAACGAAACTAGAAAGGATGGACTTGATAGTTAAAGCACAATAACTAGGCTTAAAAATCACCGTCAGCGACCCATCGGTGGTAAATGGGTCAATCAAATTTGTTTTCATAATTTCAATGTTTAATGAAGCCATGCTGTGAACTGAAATTCTGAATAAGAGGCTTTAAAACACGTCTCTCAGCCAAATGAGCTCTGCTGGCCAGAATATGTGGGCTCCCAGGATATTTTTATGGTTCCCGGAGTGTGACGTCAGCAACCTCCATTACTGCTCATTATTTCGGGGAACCGTTTTTAATTGTAGCCGTCAGAGGCACTATGAATGGGGCGAATTTATGAGAATGACGATTAAAGGTCGGTGTAAAAGCAATCAGCTTTCCATTAAAAAGTCAATTTAAATTGCCTCCCTTTGTGTGCACTGAGCGCCTCGACTAATTATCCTCATTGTCTACCCCGCTTTCTTCCCCTTCCCCAGTCCCCCCCGGTACCTTGTAAGAAGATGCCGCGCCGGGCAAGACAAATGTCGAACATTAGTGCTTCGGAATACAGGCACCATAAATTACCGGGGTCTCCCGCTGGGCCCGTGATCGGGAGAGAAACTGGGTGAATCAAACGCTCTGGGCCACTAATCACTCAGGCTCCGATGCTTTGTTTGCGTGCGTGAGGCAGCCCCCCGTCAGGTAAACTAATTTGTGGTTCGTGCACATATTACCAGCCCATTTAGCTCCGGAGTGGCATGTGTAAGCGCACCTTCGTTGAGGAGAGACAGCTTGAAATTGATCGGACGGGTGTTGAGAGCGGGCTGGAAAATCGAAGCTCTTTTCTTTTACCACCAGGACGCCGCTCAGAGCTGTAATCATTTCCCCATTCACCCCTTATGCCTCGTAAATATCCAAGACACATGTTACTGGCCCGAAATTGGTGGTTAATGATGTCACTGGTGCAGTAAAGCGGAAGGAGAGGGCTCGGATTTGGCAGCTTAGCTGCTCTAATAAAAGGACAAATCAAATTTCGAAATGAACTCATTCACATTATATCGCCATAAATTAAACAAAAGCACCCGCTGCTACTGCTGGCACCACAAATAGCCCACACACAGCTACAGCTACGTCAGAGGCAAGAATAATGGCACAATGGTACAATAAATGTGTAATAATAACCTAAAAGCTTCATTAATAAGGAATGTCCTTTTTCATTGGCGATATAAAACAACAGTTATACGTTACTGCAAAACGGCTAAAATGTGCCCTAACCCTACAAAGCCTCGCCCCGTCTCTCGTCTCACTCGAGCTGGAGCACACAGAGCACATAATGGGCCCGAAGAACAGGCAGACGGGGCACGGGAAGGCAATTCAGATATGAATGCGAAACTACGAGAGGTAGTTAATAATTTAAATCCCCCACACACGTGATGTGTGTGCCGAGCTGGAGCCAACTTTGTGATTACAAAAGACATTCATTCGATTAATTTTACAGGTAGTTTACTTTATGGCATCTGACTTGTGCCGTACCTATAAATCGACGACGTCGACGATGCGACAAGAACTTCTGACGACTTTCCAATCCATGCGGTGGGGGTGGAAATTCATCAGGTTGGAACAATGAAAGGTTATTATTATTACTCATTTTCTCAAACTTGGTCTTATCATGCGAGAGAGACGCCAACGTGACGCTCGTCCTAGTGGCGAGAAGACGAGTAACTTTTTTTTCGTGCCATCAACTCCAATGACTGCTATCTCGGCGTAATCGATGGTGCAAGTTAATGAGATGGAGTCAAATTCGTTTTTGTCTCATCAGTGTTAATTAAGCTTTTGTGTCTGCGGAATTTCGGACCGCTCTTGGCACTGTCCTGGCCCGGCTAGATGAAAAGCTGAGAGAGAAATTTATGGAAATTTATTTTTAGAGCCTTTGGCCTTGAGTCACAGTCGTCTCAAATGGTTTCGCTGAACCATTCTCCTTGACCATGGTGCTTGACCTCGGCCCGATTTTTAAATCGAGGGGATTCTGTTTGGAAAAGCGTCCTCTTGATTCTGTTTACAGACATACTTTGAAGACAACGGTTTTGGTTCGAATCGAAGGAGGAAAGGTACCAATTAAAAATTAATCTCTCCTTAAAAGTAGTCAAGCATTTTATGGGGCAACTTTATGTACTTTCATCCCAGCTTCCAGGCCACATAAAAAAGCGAGTGATGGCTTAAAATTTGCGCTAACTCTCCTAGACGGGACCGACTTACATTTAGAATCTGGGTTAAGCGGGGCCTCAGAGTTCTGGGAGTTCCCCTGGAGGCCCATCAAAATGCCCGTTCTCCACTATTTCCTTTCGGACTCCCGGATATTATATTTTTCCCAGAAAGTCCGTGAATAATAAAGTTAAGTTTGCCAGGAAAAGTCCTAGCTGCGGGGGCTCCTTCTATTTTTTTTCGATTTTTTTCCCAACATTAATTTCTTGAATTTCCACGATATGGGAATGTGACTCTCAGGATGCTTGCAGCGAGTTCATAAACCACTCAAAAAATTCGAACTAAATTTGGAATACAAGTTTTTGAATCCAAAAAGTTTAACAAAAATTTTCCCTTGGAAAACATACACTCCCATAAACTCACAAAAAATTTTCTGGGGGCTCCCTCTCTGTTTCAAACGAGAACCAGAGTCCTTTCAAGATTCCAGTAAATCCAGTACCATCCAATTAGCATCCTTTCGAGTTTGATGATGGCTGGAGAGTGAAAATTACCCAATTAAAAATTTGATTGGGATGAGTAGAAAGAAATCACTTGGGATTCCTCTTTCCTCATCCTGATGCAGGAAAGAGAAACGAAAACAGCTCCAGCAATGACCTACAAACACAAACTCCCCTCTGCAGCTCGCAGGAAAGAAGATATTTTCGCTGGTTTTCCGCCATTAAACACCATCGTTTCCCCAAATCGCTTCCTGCCCCACATCCCACGCCTTCCAACAGCGGAGAAATCCGGAAAAAAAGAACCGAGAGCGCTCAATACGCTATATCGATTGCTTCATGAAAGGCGTCGGTGTTGTAAAATGCGTGCTTAAGAAAGAAAGTTTTAATAAACCCATCACGTCCCATTCATGTCGAGATTGAATTCATGTTTGCGTGTTTCCTCTTCCACCCGCCTCCTAGTCTCTTATTTATATTTCCCCAAGGACGCGGCCGAAGCATCAATTTCTTTTGATTTCGCCACACACGCTTTCCCCCGTCCACGTCTCTTCCACCGATGCCAAAACTAAATAAAACATTCTCGCAGATTGGGTGGAAGCCCCCACGCTTTCGAATTAATCACGTTAAATTAATTATTAATGATAACAGTAATAACTTTGGCGATGATGAGCTCGTAGTGCAGGCAATAAATACCACAATAAATACTTAATTAAAATTGGTGAACCAAAGCCAAATTAAATTCTCATGTCGCTGCGGTACGAAGCTAGTAGTGCTCCACATAATTAAATGGCCTCGCAATCAAAGGTGAGGTCGAATGTGTGACGCTCGCAATTATGACGGAATTATTAATGGCGTCGGTTGCGGATGGTTCTGGTCGTCCTCATCGTCACGAGTCCCAGATATTGGCATAATTCATCAATGTCACACGCCGATTTCTGCCGCGGAATCCGTCTCCAATGGAGTGTGTTGCGTTTTTTCATCCCCCAAGTGCTTCTCCGAGACGCGAGTCGCGACGAGATGATTTTCAATTGTTGTAATTGCTTTTTAATACTGCACGGTGGGGATTAGGGCACGCGCAGAGACCCCCAAATGTAATTATGCCGTCTTGTGTCGCAGCATCTGTTGACTTTGCAAAGAAGTTTGGCGCTTTTTCGCTCCCAAAAACTCGCAAACCCGGTTCCGACCATGAAACAATTTCATAGAGGGATAACTTCTTACAAGGTCATTAATGTGGGGTTTTTTATTTGTTGAAAATTCAAGATGGCCATCATTAAGGTCACCTTGAAAATTCTGAACCATATTTGAATTGATTCTCGTTGCTAGAATTTTTATTTTAATTCAACTGATTGACAAAATCATAATTATACATTTAAAAAAATTTTTTTAGTCCCAAAATTTGATTTTTTCTCCCTAAAATAGGGGCATACATGTATTCTATGATTTGCTAGATTTATTGCAGCCTACAACATATCCAAAATGTAGCTCATTCGGAATAAGTATAAGGAACTTTTATAGAACAGGTTTACCCCGATCACTCCCCCCTTAAGGGTAATGGGAGTCTAAGATGTCTAACTTTCTACCTTACAGATCATGTCCTACACGATGCAAAAAACTGCAGGTCTGTATCTCAAAGTTTCGGACGGACAGACAGACAGACGGACATAGCAAGTGCAATAGTTCATTTTTTCTCTATCCAAGGTAAAATGTAGTGAAAAATCGAAGGAAACTTCATCTCCTAGTAGGAAGAGACTCTATGGTATCGACACGCTTGCAGCACCAGTCGGCACGTCGGCACTCAATTGTCGCGCTGTCAAAGCTGTCAGCAGACGATCCCGAGAAGAGATGAGGCGAGACGGGGACGGCGGTTTATGAAATTAAACAATTTGTGTCGCACCCGTCACCAGTCCGTCTTGGTCCAGGAGTGGTGATAAACGAGCAAGGAGCCAGACCAGCCTCACGACTGAATTATTTATTGTTATTATTGTGCGATTTTCAAGGAGCTCTGGCGCATTCAGCACCACATGTCGGGCTGGGCTGATGAATATTTAAGAGTCAGCAGTAAATATGGCATCGACATGCTGGCGCATTAGGACAGGTGCGCGCCAGATGTCTCCGTAACCTGCTTCTGAATAATTCATCGTGTGTCCGGGTCAAGAAATTCTCGCTCGAGGCACGGAGGAAATTCAATTTCCAAGTCTCAAGGGCGGAAGAGTCTTTTGTTGGCGCTCCCAGCCGAGCCCACAGGAGCACTTTTGAAATTATCTCGTGGCTCAGAAGAATTCTAATATCCGCCCTTTGCATGTTCGCCAGCATGTGAACAAACAATGGAACTACCAGCGCTCTCTATGACGTACATTATCCATCCAAATTCCAATAAACCCTTCTCTCAGGCTCTCGCTCTTCCCCATTCAGCACGTCCACATTATCCGAATAAAGAGTTAGATTGCTTTTGTGCCATCCGCCAGAGTGCTATTAAAAAAAATTCAATTTGACCATTTTCAATTTGGAGGCGGCATGTTTGTCGCTTCCGTTTGGAACAACAATAAAAATTCCTCCCACCCCCACTCGGCTCGGCTACCGGCCATAAAGAATTACAGGATAGATAACACTTGCAGCTCGCCGCAACATATCGCTCTCGTGCTTTTATTACGCGCGTTTATGGACTCTGTCCGTCAGTCCTGGGCCTCACTAATAAAATTTCTACGGCCTGGAAGCGGAATTTAGGTTAAACCGCTTCTCTCGAGTGATTGAATCGATGAAGCGATGTAAAAGGAAATTTTCCGGGCTCACAAAGCTTTGATTGTAAGGCCATTTGAAATTAGGCATTGAGCCTTCAGCCCAGCCTGAGCAGGTTAAGTGGTTTAATTGACTTCTGAGGGGCGAAATTGGGCTTCTAACTCTATATTGCTCTTTTGGAATTTAATTAAAAGAAAACAAATATGCTCAATCTTGGCTGTTGGTCACCCCGTTATTTATTTTAAGAGAGTGCTTAAAATAGAACTGAAAGAAATTTTTAGTGCATTTTCAGCATTTTGCCGAAAATGCACTATTGTGGCCGCTTTGCCGTCTGTCCGAAATTTTATGACTCGGGAACCAGAAGAGCTAGAGAGCTGCGGATTTTGCATCTGTAGGGGTGCAGACTAACAATTTTAGATCCCCACTACTTCTTGGGGGTGAATGGGGGGTGTTTTACGTTTGTATGAAAACTTCTTATATTACATCCGATTGAGCTGAAATTTTAGTATGCTGTAGTCTGTGTCAAATGTAGCAAATCATGGTACCAGATGTATCCTCTATTATGTACAGGGATGGAGCTAAGGGCCCTCAAAGTTTGGTCTCTCGAAATCTTTGAAAATGCACCCTTTTGCTTTTTATATTTTATTTGTTTTCTGGCGAGCCATGAAATTTTGGTTACTTTTGAAAGTTAATCAAAGAAGAATTGTAATGTTATAATCCACAAAAATTCGTAGCCAAAATCCAGGGGTTTGATAATATTCAAAATTTTCAAAAATTTAGAATAATTTTTATTTTGGTTAAAGTAACCATCAGCCAATACCTCTCTTTAAAATATAAGACAAAATTCAAAATCCCAATGACAGTCCTTTTACTTGCTTTTCAGGTCGACGACATTGCGAGAGAAACCAAGATCAATACTCCGGTCCCCACTCCGGTCTCCGCATGGCCGAGTCCTGGCACGTAATTGTCAATATTATCCCCAGACATTTGAGAGAAAAGATGAAAAATGTTTCTGCCCCAGTCTCCCGAGATGCACAGGTGAGATGTTTGCGAATGCAGAACCCGACATTTTTCTAAATCCACCTCAACCTCGCCACAATTTACATAACTCATTTTTCCCGCCGCCCCTCCCCTCCCCCACCCCCCATCATCGTCTTTTCTCCCTTTTTATCGTCAGCAATCACCCCCATCGTGATTCATAGACCTGGGAGCTCCGACATAGATAGCTCCCGTGTCTTCGGTGTTATCAGAGATGTAAATGAGAAGAGATAGGTTTGTAGATCATACGCCGTTCACGGTTATGGCGGCGGTTATGGGCGACAAAGTGTGCAGATTTATACTCTGTCGCTGATTTTGATGATGATCCAAATTTACATTTTCACTTGGGTGCGCTTTTATGTCCTCACTTCTCCACGTCGTCGAGTGAATGAACTCGCATGTGCCTCCTTTGTCTTGGGCGAGTTCGAGCGGGGCAAAAACGGCTCTGGACGACAGCCGCCGGCCGCAAGTGGGAAATTTGCGGCAAATGTGCATTTGCATATTTGTGGGTGTTTGGCAGTGACAGCAACCTCGCCCATCCCCACTTCTCTCCAGTCTTCGGGAATTTCCATGGAGCACAAATTAATTTTACTGCCGGCATGCGGACTCTCGAGAGAAGTGTGGATGTAAATCATAAGAGCACGTTCTGGCTCTAAATTAATTAAAAAATATGTCGACTTTGTCTCACACCCGTAAGCCTCGCAAGGTGCGCCCGATCATCCCGAAAGCAGTAAAGGGGCGGGAGATAAAATTATCCCTTTTATCTGAAACAACACGTGAGCCGACACGCTCCCTCAAAATCCTGTTTTATCATATTTAACATTAAAATTTTACGATTGCAGGAGCCTCGTACTCTGCTGGCTGCTGCATATCACGTCCTCATTCTCTAACTAATTTTCTTTACGATCATGTTGGGAATGCTCCGGCAGCCCGGCATGAAGCCGTTCCTCTCCTGCAACATTCATACATTTTACGTTCAATTAAAAGATGTGCTAAGATGGCTGCTCCGCCTGTGAGCTCCTCCGAATTTATTTAATTTTTACCTCTCACAAATGAACTGCTAGATGACGTGCCTCTTACTTATCTCCTAAATCATTTATCACATCACACATATAACTCTGGGGCTGCGACGCGTCTCGGGCTCCTTTCGGGCGCTCTCGAGCATGAATCGTTTGTCATTCCTCACCTCGTCGCTGCTCTCTTTATGACAAGGGACCGGCAAATCTGCGGTAAACTTTTATGGAAGAGACATATGCGATACAATGTAATTAGTCATAACGTATTAGGGACAGGGAAGGAGGTTCGTTTAATGAGGCCACTGGTGCTGTTACGGTTGGGGAAGGTACGAGTGTGAGCAAACAGACCCTTTTCCCTTCCGTGAATCAACTGGCGAGCAAACAATGTCTCAATTTCACTCGTCTTCCAAAGGGAACCAGACCAGGGGTGTATCTTTGTTTTGGAACAGAAAGGGCCAACCTTGATTTTTGATGGGTTTCCTGAGAATTTTCCTATCTAATGCCGGTGAGAGTTTTTCCTTCCTTGGGCTCAAAATCGACCCACAACAACCCAAACATATTTTTTTTGTAAGAAGTTCCATAAATCACGGTCAAAAAAGTCAATGAGCTCCTGTTAGATTAGGATTCCAAATTAAAAGAAAATAATTGTTCTGAGTCCTCTTCTCCTCTTTTGTGCCCATTTCGCTCTGTTTGACCTCCTTTTTCATAATTTAAGAGCAAATTAATTTTTCTGAGCCTCGAAGTTCTCTTTTATTCCGATTTAGGGAACGAAAAATATTCCTGATGCCCAAAAATCGTCCTCTTTGGAGCCCTTTGCCCCCAATTTTGAGAAAGAGATTTTTCTGGAGCACTTTTTCCCTCTCCTAGGTCTACTCCCTCCTCCTTCATATTACACATATCAGTGGGCTGCTCTTCCACCCCTTCCACAGTAGCTCCGTGATTAGTTATTATCGTCCTGCCAAGGCTGTGGCCCAACTTTCCGCGCTGAATCACGGCCGGCCGACTTGAGAGAGCGAGATAATCTCGGGCGGCCTCCCCTTCCATGTCGGGGCCGGGTCGTAGACAAAATAATGAATCAAAAGATGGAAAACAATTTATAAAGATAAAAGTTGAGGTCAAAAGTTTTCCAATTCATCATGGTTATGGTGCTTGTCTCCCTGTTTGCTTTCTCATGGCTCCATTTACATGATTTGAATTTAGTTTAGAAACTATTTTAAAATTTATGATCAGGTTTCTCTCCCTATTCCCCATCGCCGTCGTCGTATGTTCCTCTGCAGGCGCACAGATAGCTTGTTACCACTCTCTCCCAATAAAGCCAGTAATTGAGTGACTCTCGTTTTGTCAGGAATATTAAGAGGAGGTTAGGTCAGTAGTCGGTCAATTATTTGTTTCCGAACTTGAGCCCTATCGAGATTACGCCAAAGACTCGTCCTAGATGGGAGTGCAAAAACTTTTCCTTCGATTATTCAGACTGCAGGGCAATGGGACGCTGCATTATCCCCTTTCCAACTTTGTCTGCACGCTCTCAGTGGGTACCACCAGCACCAAAAGCAATCATCGAGCTCCGGAAATTTTCATAATTGCGTTTTAATAATTTTTGCGTGCGAAAATGGAGTTTATTGACGTGTAATTTTAAATTCAATTAACGCTAATTGATGCTGTCGGCCGGGTTCGGGGTTGATGGGCTCGGAATCTCCGTGACATCTTGCCCTGTCGCCCGGATCTCCCCCAAGCCAGGTGCGAGATTGCACAACTCTCGGCCAACAACGATGACAAGCGAGTGATAAATCATTTACGGCGAAGGATTAACTTTTTACTCGGGCAGGCTTGTCAATTTGGCAAATTCAGACTATAAAGCTGGGGCAGTAAAAAGTTACTGGCACTCGAGTGGATGCCAGGGAGAACTGAGAAGAGAAATGTGCCACAAAGTTGTCACTATTAGCACAATGTTGAAACCGAAAATATTGTTGTCATTAGTATAAGAAGCTTTTGCTGATGTTGAACTTGGCAGAGAGCTCCCGCCGTTCGACTCTGAGGCTGCCCCGAAACCAGGGGACGGCGGTGATGCACGTCATCTGCAGCCCCCACAAAAAAGCCAAGCTACTCAACCGCGTCGTACATTTCATTCTCCATGCTTCGGTGACTTAGGCAGGGCTTGCCGAGCAAATTTGTTTTAAATGCGAAGAATAAATATTTATTTTATTCATCGGGAGGTGCTTTTTGCGGGAGCCTCTTCCGATGCCAATGCCGAGGCACTGAGGCAGGGAGGGGCGAAAAGAAATCCAGCCAAAGTGCGCTCTACAAACAATAAGTTGGAATTAAAAGTTGAATTTGCTTTTGTGCGGTGCTTTCCTGCTTTTTATCACTAATTCAATCAGGGTATGGATTTTTCAAGGTTTCTGTTTGTCAGTCTACAGTTCTAAGAGACCTTTAATTTTAATAAAAAAAGGGCTTAATTTAAATTTAAAATTAAATTAATAAGAACGAATGAAAGTCCAGAAACAGCCCCATGCCTTTATATCCAATGCAGCTGCTATCGACTTCACACTGTCCAGGCAGACGCTGAACCGATGATTGAGCCGTAAGATGCAAAAAACGGCCGACAGAAAATCAATGGCAGCTCTCTACGGCGACTCAACCGCAACTCCACAAAGAAAGCGCACTCAATTGTTATCGTCGTTCGTCAAGCATATAAAATAGCGGGTGTAGAAGGGATTAAAATGGAAAAACTTTTTTAACTTCCACTTTTATTCGATTACAATTGATTGAAAAGTTTATCATCGCTCCGCTCCGCATCGTTATTGGCGCGACTAGCACGGAAAAGACAAACTATAAAGTGGGTTTTAGGTCTCTTTTCTCCGTTCCGTGCACCCATGCTCTTCCGCCTAAGCTGCAAGAGCGCTCAACCTAATTTCCAATCCCACATCTGGGATATCCTCCAAAATGCTCCACCACCGCTCCACTAGTCTCTCCCAGAGCAGCGAGAACGTTCGTGGAAATGATTGCAATCTTTGTCAATCTCCTTCAGAATATCTTTTCCACTCGGCACCAGCCGGCACGAACTTTCAAGCACTTTGAAAGGATGCATATGAGGTTGAAACTTTTTCTCCCGCCCGCCTCGCATCGAGGAGAGCTCCTTGTGGGCGGAAAAAACCACTCAGAGAGTCGGTCGCTTCGGAAAACTTTTAATCAGAATATGTATTCATACAAAAGAGATATAATGCGTGCACAAAAAAAAAAATCGAACATAAAAATGCCATTACGGCGCTTCCATCAGCTCGAAATCCACCAGCTTATGACCAGGAGGGGGGGACGATCCGCTTGCGCTGAGAAGCGAAACTGCACCGATTTTCACGTGGTTCCCGGAGCCCGGAATGCAGGGAACATGGATGCCGAAATCCCTCGTCTCAATCCTCAAATCGGCGTCAAAGTGGACGTAGTAGTGCCTGCAAAAAATTTCCCTTGAGCTCCATCTCGTCTGGGAATATTGGCTTTCATATTATAGTCTGAAATTGTAACTTCCCATGTAACAGTTTCCTGGAAAAACTTTCATATTCCCATTTTTTTCGATTTCTCGGGAGAATTTGATGACTTCCGTAACTTCTTAAGATCCACAAAAAATACCCAGCTTTCGGATTTTTCCCAATTTTGTTTTTGATAAGAGAAGTGGGATTCTAAAATTATTCCAGCATGTTCGAAGTACTTCAGGAACCTTTTCTCCGGATTTAAACTAGTTGTGGTTGATATGAGAGACAGAGAACTGAGGCAGAGAAAATTTCCCTAAACCTCAGCCAGATTTTAATGTTTTTGGAGAGTCAGAAATCCTTCGGGAAAAAAAACTCCAGGCTTTAGAAAAGATTTTCAGACATTTTGGAAGAGCTTGAAGTTTTTTGAAACAATATTTCAGACTAATGAGTTAAGAAATCCGGAAAAACCGCCTCTCACCTAACTTCCCAGCCGTTAATGGAGTCCACGGCGGGAAGATACCGCTGTCCCGAGTCCTCCAGGTTGTTCACCACCTCCCGGTACTTCTCGACCGTAATGGGCTTGGCGCAGCAGTGGTCCTTGGCAGTCACTCCTTCCGCATTCTGAGCCACCAAGTACAAAAGTTTGCCCACTCTCAGCTGCTCGCTGTAGAAGTGCACCGCAAATTCCACCTCAATCTCTATGGTGCTCCTTTTGAAGCACACGCTGATAATGAGACCCGGCAAGTGGCTGTACTGGCACACGAAAAGCCTCTGTGGTCCCGCCAAAGCCTCCCTAATAATGAGACACGAGCCACCGTCGAAGGCGTCGTTAAAGTCTCTCTCAAAGTTCGGGACGCTCGGCTGGTGCTCCTGCTTCGACAGGTTGAACCACGGCCGTCTCTTCACCCGCATGCCGAGCCGGTTGTTGAAGTAGCCCGACCCAATGCAGAAGGACGAGTAGAATGGCAGGTGCTTGGGCCCAAACAGGTCCATGTGCTCCCACAAGTACCCCCAGAACTGCTTGTCGCGGTTCATGAAGCGATTGTTGGCCTCGTCGTGCGACTGAGACTTGCGTTCCTGCTTGATTTCCACCTCCACAGACTCCAGTGTCCACCCAACTGCGAAGAGTGCTACCGAAAGTCGCTCCGGGATGCGGATTAGCGTCTTCTGGGTATCAAACTTGGCCACCTGGTTGCGCCCAAAGATGTCGATTCCCACGAAAATGTCCTTGAACCGGGGATTCAGGCGATCAATCACCCTGGCAGCGTCCAACGTGTTCTCCATTTGCTTGTCCTGCCACGTGTAGTTCAGGAAAATGCCGTCGGACTTCTGGAAAAACACTTTGTTCTTGTCGTTCAGCTCATTCTGCCACTGCAGCAAACCTGGAATGAGGGAGTTATGTAAGGAAGGGGGCTTCTGGGGAGTTTTAACGAGTTCCTTGAAAGCTTTGAAAGCCTCTCACTTAGCAGAATCTCTGATAAACTTTGATAACGAGTTCTCTTAACAGCATTTTACATTCGAAGAATTTTATCTGGGAAAAGTTTGAGTTTTCTCGCTTCGTAAGAATCATTGAGGTTGTGGCTTCCAGGAAACGAGCAAAGGGAAGGCTTTGATATTTCAGGATTGTCAGGGCTCAGACAGTGAGAAATCTTTTCATGAAACAAAATTTGGGAGAACTTAAAGAAATGGGGGAGTCCCCTGCTAGCCAACCTCCCACTTCCCATATCTGGAAATTTTAAAATTTTGTGATTTTCTGAGTTGCCAAGTTTGAGTCAATAAAAAATAATCGAAAAAAAAATTCCATCTAGTAGTTTGGAAAAGGGAGTAAGCTTGTCCATAAGCAAGTAATTTAATACTATGATATCGAAGAGAAGACAGACGGAAACCATGTCGTTTGCTGTGAGAAGAAGCACTAAAAAACTCCTCACCTTCCTCGGTGATGCTGTCGTACCAAATTACTCTTCCATTTGGGATGCGGCTGCTCACTTTTTGTGTCAGGCGTTCCACAAACTCGCTGCAAAAGGGATCACGAGGAATGGCAATCATGGCGGCGCACATAAAACCAACAAAGAAGAAAAAGTATATCCATTTTAATGAGGTTCGATTTGCAGGAGAGGAAACAAATGAGGAAATAATAAAAAGCAAAAACTTTTCCGCAAAATCCGCCCAACTTTTTGCTCCTATATGGAGAGAGACACGACTTTTCTTACATGAGAAGTGCAACTTTTTCCCTCGCTAATCCACATTCGATGTTCAGGAGCCATCCTTCGAAGCCGCAGAACTCGCATATGAGGGTGAGGGCATCTACGACGCGCATCATGACCTCCCTCGATGCCAGAATCTGTTCAAGAATCACTTGACCCCGAGCAAACTCGACGATAAATGTACCTAAATGTTCACATGAGTGAGTGGAGGAGAGTAACGACAGTACATTGCTGCACTTGAGCTTTTGAGGTTTTTCGTGCTCATGCCAACCGAGGAGGAAGAAGTGTGGCATACAAATAGTTTCACTCCATACCTAACACTTTGACTCCGTGCTTGTGAGCGGCGTTTAACCATTGCAGCGTCGGTATGGAAACGAGCTCGTGGGAAAAGTAGCAGAAGATGTCGATGGCGTTCCAGTTGTAGAAGCGGTACCCATCCCACTTCTCCGAGCCCCCTATGTAGCTGTCCTCCCTGTAGTTTCCTGTGAATTTTTACTACTCTCTCTCACAACTCTCGGACTCGAAGACAATGGCCTACCTTTGAAGTCGTGACACACGAGAATCTCCCGTCTCTCCGCAGCCTCGTTGTCCTCCGTGAAATGGAACATGTCCAAATTGAATTTGGTCGCCTTCCTCGGCTTTGATCTTCCCTGCAGCGGCACCACTAACGAGCTCCATTGAACTGGATTGCGATGGAAGTCCAGCAGGTCATCCAGCGTCCGGAGTGGCTGGCACATTTGCGAAAAATCTAATTCAGAGAGGGAATCCATGTTTAATGGGCACGAAAGTCCGAATGCAACTGAGTGTAAGATAAAAGACAATACGGCTTAGATTGAGAGCGATCTTAAATCGGTCCGTCACTCTTCCGCTTTCGATAACGAAGCCAGCTCTGGTTGTAAGTACAAATCGTCGGTTGTAACAGAATGTAAAGCCATCTTACATGTTCCGTAATTCTCTTATTCTCTGAACGTTAAAAGAGCGCTCTGAAAGTCCCACCGAGTCAATGAATATTACATGGCAATGGCAGGAACTGTAGCAGGGCATGGGTAGATTTTCTTTTGAATTGGATTAAACTCATTGTAGACACTAGCTCAAGTGAATATAAAAGAGCAAGCACTCGACTCTGATACTTCTCCTACACTCCGCAATTCTCCACCAGGGGCGCCTGGTTATGAGGGCAGTTTTGGACATTTTTATCCCCCCTTTTCCTACCTAGAGTCCTAGAGTCTCAGTTTCAGTATTTTTTTTTTTAATTTTGCTCCTTCAAGAGTTATTCCGCCCCTGGTTCCCACACTCCTGCCTCTGCTCCAGACTCCGAGCCAGGGGAGGGGTGTGTAGTCTTTAAGTTTTAAATGTCGTTTGCAAGATTATCCCATGGACTTAAAATTTTCCATTCCACTGGAGAAACTTTTTCTTCTATTGCACTCGCCGCTTTCGTCTCTTCCTTGCCTCAATGAGCGCTCACGAGGGACTGGCTGTTAGGAAGCTGCGACTTGCCACTGCGACAAAGACAATTTTTAATGCCAAGGAAAACAATTTTGCTTTTTTTCGCTTCTTTTTTTTCCCCAGTTATAGCTCATTAGCTCCCTGCAATTTCCATTGCAATGCTAATCCGGCTTAATGATTTAAATACCGACGCGACGCTGGAGGAATTATACATTTTGTTTTGTTGCAAAGTGTCTCTCTTTCTCTTCTTTATTCAATTCGGGCGCGCGCGATATCTGCAAGAGGAAAACTATTTATTGCCTTACTTGCGAACTTCCTGGACTTCTCGCACAAAAACGCTGCAATAAGAAATTCAATAAATCTCTCGAAACTTTTATCTTCAAATGCGCACCTTTAAAGTTGTGCTTCGAGTCCCAATCCATCTTCCAGAAGTACCAGAGGGCAATCACTCCCCCGAGGAAAACTCCTATGAGAACACCCAATATCGAGACATCGAGGAAATTCATTGTGGCGCTCTCTGTTGGAATTTTTCTGAACTAAATCTCATTCGAAACTGCAAATTTTATTACTGGCGTTAAATTTTTATTTGATATTTTTGGGCTGAGATTAAAATCTGGGTTTAACTTACTTATGAGAAAAATTCCTCAGTTCCTCGTGTGAGATCCACCACAGACAGTTTTTAGTGGGCTGAAAATCTGGGCGTGAAAAAACTGAACTTCTTCTCAGGAAAAATGTTTAATGTCTTCACGAATTTCGGTGTTTGTTTTGAAATTTTCACAAGAACAACACTAGAGAAAGCCTCTGATCCTCTTTTGACTAGAATTTGCGGCTGTTTAAGAATTTTTGACGCAATTTAAACTCCCAACTTCTCCGGCTCACGAACGTAAACAAAGGTGAACTCATTCATAAACACAAATCAGCTGATTTCACTATCATTGCGCACAGAAAACATGTCGTCAGCCCCAAACACGCCAAATAAATAAAAATTCTAGCTCTTTCTACAAAAGTTTCCTTCCAATGAGCTCTTCAAGTGACGCTCCAGCCCACTGGGCAGTTCCTCTAATCGTGAGTTCCCCAAATCACCCAGTATTTCACTGAAATGACAAATTTCCAGGCTGGTGGAGTCGCCGGTTTCGCCGTGGACGTGGTGCTCTTCCCCATCGACACCGTCAAGACACGTCTCCAGAGCGAGCGAGGCTTCTGGCGGTCGGGGGGCTTCAAAGGCATTTACCGGGGCTTGGCCCCAGCTGCAGCAGGAAGCGTGCCGACAGCAGCCCTCTTCTTCTTCACATACGAGGGGATCAAGAGGCATCTGGGAGACGACTCCACCAAGCCCTGGGTCCACATGGCTGCAGCCTCCGCCGCCGAGGTGGTAGCCTGTCTCATCCGAGTGCCAGTAGAAAGTAAGACCTAGAGGTTCCTTTCCCCTGGAGATTTTCTCAAGAACTCTCTTCCAGTCGCCAAGCAGAGAAGACAGTCGTCCCTGCAGGTCTACGACAAGTCCGCCCTGGGCATCCTGCAGCACGCGTTCAAGACTGAGGGCCTCCGAGGCATCTACCGGGGCTTTGGACCCACAATTCTGCGAGAGATCCCCTTTTCCTTCATCCAGTTCCCGCTGTGGGAGTTCTTCAAGGCCAACTGGAGGGACACCACCGGCTTGCCCCTCACTCCGTACTACGTGGCGCTCTGTGGAGCAGTCGCTGGAGGCATCTCGGCCGGCGTGACGACTCCCTTGGACGTCGTGAAGACTCGTATCATGCTGGCGGACCAGAGTGCGGCCAAAAGAAAGACTGTGGTGGACATCCTGACGTCACTGTACCGAGAACGAGGGGTTCGGGGGCTCTTTGCGGGGTTTGTGCCGCGAATTCTGTGGATCACGATAGGAGGAGCCGTCTTCTTCGGGTTCTACGACCTCACGACGCAGATTTTAGTCAACAGTGACGACCAAAGAGGGATAAGATGAACGTTTTTATTAGCTTTCAACAGATAGGTAGCCTTTGACAGAGCCATAGAGTCCCATAGCCTAGAGCTACGACAGAAATAAAATTCTCCTTCTTTCGAGCTTGCTTAAAGTTCCTTTTCTGACACACGTTTCCAGGATTTTTTTGAAAAAATTCGATCAAAAACTCTGGGGACCAAATTTGAGTAGAATGGATCCAGTCATTGTGAACTTCTGACCTCCCATCAACCATATTTCATTTTTCAAAAAATGTCCAAAAATCGTTTAACTCAATTCCAAGACTAATTTGGAACTTTTAAAAATATTTGGTGGCTGAAATTTTTATGTCTGTACCTCTTCTAGTCTGTAAGCCTCTATGGCATTAAAATAGAGTCAACAAAATAAAAATTTAGACTGTTTCAATGACGCCTTTCCGCTTCTGACTTCGAATGAAGGAAGTCTCCTCGGAACTACCGGCGGCGATGGGGGTGGTACTAGCGGCGTTCGCGCTCTGTGGCGTCACGGGTCTCGAGCTGGTGGCGATGGGGACGGGACTCGAGTTCTGGGACCGTCTGAAGTCCTCCAGGGGGATCTCCTCGGAGCGCGGTCGCGGAATGAACCGGGGGCTGCCGTCGCGGGACTTGGAGCTGTTCCTGGTGCGAGAAGCGTCTCGAGACTTGCCGCTGGGACTCTCCTGACGCGAGGAGCTGCCACGTCTCCGGTGATCCCGACCCGGGGTGGTGTCCTCGGTGCGGCTCGAGTTCATCTGGACCCGACTGACCCCGGGCATGCTCTCTCGTCTCAGGGCTGTGGCGAGTCCCGGAACTCTGCTGGAGGTCGCCGTGTTGAAGATCGGTCGGTGCTCTCGGGAGGCCCGTGAGGCGCTGGAACTGCGAAGAGCGTGAGTGGCATAGCTCGTGACGGGACTCTCCGTCACCTGGCCCGGGATCATCAGGAGCTGGGCGATGGAGTACATTTTCTTCTGTCTCGCCTTGCTGCGACCCTTTGTGAGACGCTGCTTGGCTGCCATGCACCGGATGTGGTCGTCAAAGATGAATTTGGCCGACAGAATGGGGTCTCGGTGGATGTTGGAGGATGTGCCCCCTCGGTGAATTGTGATTTGGAGACACCGAATGTCATCCTTGTCCCCAGCCACCTCCACGTCCTGCAGGAACCCGACGAGCTTCGCGACTCCCCAGCCCAGTCTCTTGGGGTCTGGCTCTATGAGGATCAGCTGAAGGGCCTCGATCACCATGAATCGGCGGAACTTTGACCCTCCTTTCATCACCACCGTGCAGGCTATCAAGTCGCTGTTATCTGAAATTGAAGTAGTAGATATTAGGGGTCATTCTCAAAATTAAAAAAAAAAGTGAATACGAGTCCCACACAAGCCCACGGGATAAGCTGTGACCGTAAGAATAAGGTTTCAACTCACTTAAATCCAGCGTCTGGTTGACCTTCACGCAGGAGTCTAAATTCGTCAAGGGCAGGAGATTTTCTGTCTCGCAAAAAAACTTCTGGTAGAGCTTGCGGATGAGGAAAAAGACTCTGATAGCACGTCGGGCCTTCTCGTCCTCGCCACAGGGGAGACGAAGGGTGAAACCGATTCCCGTGAGAGGCGTCCCGGTGGGGGGCAGGAGAATAGCTGACTCTTGGCACAGAAACTCCACATTCAACTGGGACCTCATCATCTCGTTGTACTCGTCCTCAAAGAGATCCAAAAAGATGTCCTCCGACTTGTAGAAATTCCGGAGCACCGTCATGCTCTGGTCTCTCGCTGAAACGAGGAGCTGTCGAATCGAGTCGGTGCAGCTGCCGAGAGTCGAGTTTAGGCGCCGAACCAGCACCTTGATTGTGAGCTCGATGGTGACGAGGCGGATTCTGCAAGCTGGAAAAATTTTTATTAGAGGGCCAAAGTCAAACAGGAGATCAGACTTACAAGGCTTGCTGCTCAAGTGAATGATCTGCATGAGTCTCTCCATCAGAACGCTGTGGTACTTGACGCTTGTGTTGGCTACATTCTGGTTCAAAGTAGCTTCCAGCCAGGCCACATCGACTCCTAAAACGAGTTTAAGGTTAAAATTACCTCCACAATTTTTGGGACCCCTGGCTACGTCCCTGATTTTCTATTACAGAGGGAAAAAATAAAGCGTTTTCGTCACCCTCCAGCTCACAAACGACAGCATAAAAATATCGCAGGATTTTTCAAGACTCAGACAGACGGACAAATTGGCCATAAAGTGCAGATGTAAGAACTACGGTTACCTTCTGAAAGTCCATTTGCGAGCGATAAAGCAGAGGAGAGGTTACTCAAAGCTAGACATCGACTCAGATCTTACCTTGGTTGGTGACAAGGGCATAGATGAGGCTGAGGGCCAGCAGCGCCAGGTAGTCGTTCTCGGAGCAGTCGAGTGAGTTGAGGATCATGTCGAGGAAGGGCCGGCTGGACTCTTCGGGGTTGAGACTCCGCTGCAGGATCTTCTCCTTCTCCTCGTCCGTGATATTGCACTTCTCCAGACCCTCCTCCATCATCGAGACCTCCATGACGCTCGGGGCTCTGGCATTGCTGTTGGAGCTCAGGGCCGGACTCGACATCGTACTGTCCAGAGCCTCCTCCAGGCTCTCCTGGGGCTCCCCAAAGCCCAGTGCCACGACCTCCCGCCGCTCAGCCGAGAGCACCGAGGCGGCTCCCTCCTTGAAGACGCTCCTGTCGCCGTGCAGGATGACCCAGGCCAGGGCGTGCACGAGGGGGGAATGTGTGACTACGAGGAACACCAGGGAGAGACTGAAGAGCGCCACTACCGGCGACACCCTCGGGCTGTCCTGCTCCTGCACCTCGTCTATCTCCACCACCTTGTTCAGCACGGCTGCCAGGTTCTTGGTCACGAGTGCCATGGAGATAGGGGGCGCTGGAGTCAGCGAGAAAATGTACAGGGGGACGAAGAGCTTGTGGAGCAGGTGCTCGGTGAGGACCGCGTTGAGGTCCGAGATGTTGAGGGCCAGGATGTCGTGGACGTAGTGGAGGTGGTCGAGGTGCTCGGCCACCAGGTTTTCGAGCTTGTGCTGAGATTGGTGGTCCTGGTCCGTGCGAACACACGTGTCCAGCTCCAGGATGTGCTTCCCGATGAACCACACGAGGTTGCTGTAGTACGGGGCGGCCGTTCGGTCGCGGATAAACTGGAGCATGGAATCGTTGTGGACCCGGTAGACGTTCAGGGTGATGTTCCGGACCGCGATCCGGACCATGGACTCGGGGTGGTTGAAGAACTTTATCGCTTCCGTGTACAGCGGAAAGTCGTTCGTTAGCTCGTTGTAGAAGAAGTGAATGGTGTGAGTATTGAGTTTGAGACTCAGGGTCTTCAGGAACAGGATGTAGTACCCCATGACGTCCTCGTCGGAGAAGTCGAACTTGTGGACGATTATCGAGTTGACGTGGTTGTTGCTCAGGAGGTAATCTGAAGAAAGCAGGGGTTAGAGGGAGTTGCTTATGGAGAAAGAAACTCACAGAGAGACGTCTCGTTGCGAATGTTCTCGAACAGAATATTCAGAGTCTGCAGGAGCTGGACGCAGACGATGCTCTTCTGACGCATGATGTTGAGGAAGTAACAGAGCATGTTTTTCTCCAGGAAGAAGCTGAAACGAATCAGTCAGATCCCCGAAAAATCACTGGAATCGGTAGACTCCTTCGAGCATGGAAATTTTTCAGGTCGGTCGCTCTTTATATGGAGTGGACAAACAGAGCAAAATTTTCAGCCAATTTTCGTGGAAGTTTGGATTTGAGAAGACTTGGATCTCCCAAAGTACTTAAGTCCGGAGGCTCATCTCTTGGTGGCTGTTTCTAGGGGTCCCTCTAGTGATTGTCACCAAAGATGGGAGCTCTAGTCCCCGTACTTTGGGAGCTACAGAAAATCGAATTTTTGTGAAATTTTTGTATGGGAAAATTTTATCAAGATTTGGTTTTCTCTAGCTCCCAAAGTACGGGGGCTAGAGCTCCCATCTTTGGGGACAATTACTAGAGGGACCCCTTAAAACAGCCACCAAGAGATGAGCCTCCGGACTTAAGTACTTTGGGAGATTTTTTTTTTTGTTGATCCAAGTAGGTCTCAAATCCAAACTTCCACGAAAATTGGCTGAAAATTTTGCTCTGTTTGTCCACTCCATAAAAATAGCGACTGACCTGAATAATTTCCACGCTCGAAGGTAGACTCACTCAAACACGCTGGAATCATTCTGGTCTCCCCAAATCAGGATCTCCGCGATGCTCCTCAGAGACTCCACCAGCAGTCCTTTGTTGTTCTCGCTCACCACCTGGTTCTTCTCGAGTACCGAGTACAGGTATTTCAGATGGTCCAGCGACAACTGAAAGACAATTTGGGACTCAGACCTGGTCAGAGAGGCGGATTTCGAACCTTGGTTTTGGGCTTATTCCAGCCAAACCAACTTCTGCTGCGAAACATCTTGTGACCTTGACGAACTTCAATCCTTTTCCACTTGCTGTTCGCTCAGGCACATCTGCAAAAGTGCTCGGGTCTGTTGAAAACACACTAGCTACAAAATAAAATGGGAATTGAGCGAATTTAGCCCGCAATCGAAGTTTTTGCGGAGAAATTGTTCGCGAACTTGAACGTCATCAGCTGATTCAGGGCCGGCCTTGGCGTTTTTCCTTTTAAACGTCTTCTGTCTGTGTTTCGTCCTTATTAAAATATGCTTTGGTTTATTTTTCAAAAATTCAAAGAAAACTTTCGAGTTTTCTGAAGATGAAAATTTTTGAAGCAACTTTGAGACTCCCCAGGAAATTTCGCCTCTCCCGCCCCTGTCGTGGTTTGTTGTCATTCAATCAAAGTCACACGAGAACTTTTCGCCTCCCCCCTTTCGGCTCATTTTGATACTGTTTTAGCTGTTAAACGTGATATTTCCACAGAAATGGCCGATCAGGTGCTAGAGGGTCTGCGCTGTGCTTGCAGCCAGAGCCCAGAGGAGATAAAATTCGCAGAGGCGAAGCAGAAAGAGTGGCAGGTGGTGCCGGGGTTCTACGAGACCCTCGCCGAAATATTCACCAACCTGAATGTCGAGGAGAACTACCGTCTGATGGCCCTGATCTGGATCAAGCTGGGCATCCAGAGGTACTGGAGGCCATCGCTCCCAAAGTAAGTAGCGTGGTCCGAAAATTGGCCGAGTTCCAGCTCAAAAATCAATATTCTAGCGCAATACCGGGCCCGGAGAAGGAGAAGGTGAAGCAGGCGCTGCTCCAGGGGTACTCTGCTAGCTCCAAGAAGAGTGCTAAGCAGGTGGCCGAGGCAATGTGTCGGATAGTGTGCGTCGAGTCGCTCGACCAGTGGCCCCAGCTGGCCCCCACCCTCATGGAGGGCGTCCAGAGCTCCGATTCGGGGCTCCAGGAGAAGTCTCTGCTCATGCTGTCGCACGTCATCAAGGGCCTCAGCTCCCGAATGCTCCTGACACAGAAGAAAATTTTCGAGAACTTCACGAGTCAGATTTTCGAGACGTTGCTGAATCTGTGGCTCGGCACCATGACCGTCTTCCTGCAGGGTATCCAGGATGGCAGGCAGTCGGAGGAGCTCCTCCACCACCTCGACAAAGCCGTGCTGGCGCTCAAGATCGTGAAGAAGCTGTGCTTGTTCGGGTTCATGAGACCCTGCGAGAACCTCCTGTGCAATCAGTTCTTCCAGAATTTGTTCCCACGCGTCGACGACCTCCTCAAGTGCCGGGTGTACGTGAAGTCGCAGAAGCCAGAGTACGTGGAGACGCTGCTGGAGCCCCTGGAGAAGTACATAGTGCGGCACATGAAGCTCGTGTACGAGTTCCAGGACAAGTTCATCGGGGATTTCGTCCAGCACGCGCCTACCGTCATCGAGTTCGCCTTCAACCACCTCTTCGGGAAGGACATGGAGCTCATTGTGACGAGCAACAGACTCAACTTCCCCTGGTTCGGGATCCACTGCTTCAATATCATCAAGTCTCAGCTGGGCTACGACGACTCTGTACCGAGATACGACAGGAGTGAGTGAAAATTCAATTTCTGTAATATAATTTTTTGCTCTAGTAAAAAATTAGCTCTCCACAACCTCTCAGGACTTCACTAAGCTCGCTAAGCCAAAAAATTTATTTTTTAAAAATTTTATTTAAGATTTGGCATATTGTTGTTCAGTAAAAAATGTATTGAAGTTTCAATTCAAAGTTTAAGTATAAATTAAATATTGATTTAAAATCACCGAAAACCCCCTTAAAATGGGTATTAATTGGAAGGAAAAATATTTTTTGGAGATAATTGAAAAGCCAATTAAATTTCCTATCCAATCATGTATAGTACTTGATAGTTTAAGAGCAATATGGCAATGGTAAAAGGGTTACTAAACATTTTTCTTCATTGCAGGTCTCGATGTCAAGTACGTGAAGGTAACAGACGGGTTCTTTGACTCGCAAAAAGTCACTCTGACGATAGAGCGCCTCATAAACGTCTACCTGCCCCTGAGTCCCGGTGAGCTGAGTCTGTGGGCCGACGACCCGGAGGAGTACATGAACGACGAGGTGGGCGACTCGTGGAAGTACACCCTGCGAGGCAGCACGGAGGCCTTCTTCAAGATAATCTGCCGATGCTACGAGCGCGAAATGTCCTCGTGCATGCTGGAGCTCATCTACACGGTCCAGCGCATGCCCCTGAACTCCATGGAGGCCATTCTATTCAAGGAAGCCGTCTACAACGCCACCGGACTAGCCACGTTCCGGCTCTTCGACAGCATTGACACGGACTTTACGGTGTCTCTGCTGGGCGAGCTGCAGCAGCAGTGCAGCCAAGAGGGCATGCACATCCTCAAACGTCGGACTCTGTGGCTGATAGGCAAATGGACGAGCGTGCAGGACGCAAAGAGCCTGCGTCCACAGGTGTACGCGGCGTGCACGGAGCTGATGCAGGAGCGGGAGGACGTGGTGGTGCGACTTACGGCTGCCCAGACCCTCAAGAGCGTCATGCAGGACTTTGACTTTGAGCCGGAGCAGCTGCTGCCGTACCTCGAGACCGTCTTCCAGCGGCTCTACTCGATCCTCGTGGACGCCTGCGAGGTCGACACGAAGATGAACATTCTCAAGACGATGTCCTTCATCATCGAGAAGATGTCCCTGAACATCGAGAAGCACGCCAACACCTTCGTCAGCTACCTGCCGCAGCTGTGGCTCGAGAACTCGGACAACTGCATGCTGAAGACCGTCATTCTGTCGACAATGCGAGAGATCATCCAGGCCTTCCAGCGCATTCCGGAGACCCTGCTGCCCTTCATCTACTCGATCGTGGACTCGAGCACCAACATCGCGGACCCCTCGCACGTCTACCTTATAGACGAGGGCCTGGAGGTGTGGCTGAAGGCCATCCACTACTCGAAGGAGCCCAACCAGGAGCTCATCACCCACGCCACCAGACTCCTGCCCATCATCGAGAGCTCCTCCACCTACCTTCTCACCTGTCTCCACATCATGCAGGGCTACATCCTGCTCACGCCCGACTTCTTCGTCCAGAACTTCGGCCCCACCATAGTCAGCAGCTTCCGGGTCATGAGTGAGGACATCCGCACCGAGGGCATCGTCAACATCCAGAATCTCTACATTCTGATGCTCAAGACGCTCCCTGCAGTCGCCATTCCGATCCTCAGACCCGTCTTCCTGGACGCCTTCAAGACCGTCTACGAAGACGAGTCGCTGCTCTCCACAACGCGCTCCGCCCTGCTCCTAATTTGTCGCCTTCTGGTGATCGACAGGGCAGCCTTCATTGAAGTGATACAAGGTCTCGAGAAACCCGACGCTCTCGAGGTGGTCGTCCAGGCCATGCTCGATAAGACCAACTGCACCCAGAAGGAAGATATGAAACTCGTATCTCTGGCCTTGCTAAGTATCATCACGGAACCCAGTCAGATCGTTTACTTGAACTTTTCCGCTATTCTGGACAAGCTCCATCGCGCCATGATCCACATTGTGCGGGAGGACCCGCAGGACCCGAGCGTAAAGACCGACTGTCTCGTCATCGACAGCGACTACTTGGAGGAGTTTCTCTCCTACGAGGAGATGCTGCACGCCGAGGCCCTCGACACCACCACTCCCCATTACCAGCGTCTCCAGCAGGTGGGTCTGAGAGACCCTATCCATACCATCCACTTGGACCAACTTTTCCAGAATCAGGTGAGTTACTTTTTGGAGCTTAAAGGGCTCTCCAGTTACGAAAATTCGGTGAAAGTCGCGAAAAAAAAAACCATTTTCTGAAGGCTGTGGGGAATTTATTTGTTCTGCTGATTTTGTTGGTTCTAAATAAATTATAAGTCAAGTCAAAAAATGAAGAAATAGTGCAGCTAAAATGAAAACTTTTTTCGTAGAAGAAAAATTTAACCGTTTTCCAAAGAAAAATCAAAAACCCAGATTTTGGTCAGTCTCGGGCTTGTTTGAGATCTTTTTGGCCTTGTTTTTGTTGTAACAATTGGATCTGAAAATTTTTTTAATTTATCTACAAATCTGAAATAGTACAAGTTATGAGAATTTGTGGAGAATTTTAAGAGAAATCAGCGAAGGAGTCAAAAACTACTTTGAAAATTTTTATTTAATTTTATTCAAATTCCCCAAAAATATTTTCATAAAAATTTATAGAAGAAATCCTAAAGATTGTTAACTCAAAAAGTCAAAAAAACCCCCAAAACCCCATTAGCCACAGTAAAATATGTCTCTCGTCTAAGAGAGTAAGAGGTTCCACGATCAAATCTTAATACCAATTTCTGCCCTCTTCCAGATCAACCAGATCAAAAGCACGCTCGGAGAGGAGAACTACCGCCAGCTTCTGAGCTCCCAGGACATCGAGATCCTGAAGAAAGTGAACGAGTTCATCGACCTCGGGATTCCGGAGCTGCGACAGCTCAAGTCCGACGAAGCCAGCATGATATGATATCCCTAAAGAGTGCTTTCTCGTCAATGTTTCTAATTAATCGTAATAAAAAATCGAAAAGGTCAAAATCCGGGTTTTATCGTGATTCGTGATTCAGCCTGGTACGAAAACGTAATTAAAGTGAAACCAAATCCTCGACTCGCTGGAGGAGATCTGGCAAACGCGCGCTGTGCGTCCGAAGACGAGACAATGTGAAATATCCGTAAAAACCGCTCGGGTCCCCAGGGAATGGAGATCAAGCTGACACTGTCTGGTACATGCGTGGCATGGTTTCTGTAACGGCGACTTCTGTTCTGGCTTTTTGTTCTCATTTGCATAAATTTACTAATCACCGTTGATCGGGAGTCATTAGTGATCCAGACGCCAAACCATGAACGTATCGGACTTTCTGGGCGACGCGTTCCTCGAGGGTCTCAGCGAGACCAGCGACGACTTCCTCTCCAACGGCTTCCACGACTTCTACAACGAGTTCCAGGAGGAGCCCGTGGACCTGGAGTTTATCGACTACGCGCCTCAACTCGACCACCACCCGTCCTCGGACCTCGACATCGACCAGTTCCTCATCGACTTTCCGGCCCCCAGTCCCTCCTCGTCCTCCCTCGACGCCCTGCCCGAGATCACCCCGCTCTGCAGCGACGCGTGCTCCACCTTCATAAATGGCAACTTCAGTGAGCACCTCAGGTTCGATCCCGCAACCTCCAGCGCCAACTTTGACGACCTCAAGACCCTCATGTGTCCCTTTGAGGGCTGCCAGAAGCTGTACGCCAAGCCCACACACCTGAAGGCCCACATGAAGCGCCATCTCAACGACAAGCCCTACGTCTGCAAGTGGCCCGAGTGCAAGTGGCGCTTCTCGAGGTCCGACGAGCTCGCCCGTCACCGTCGGTCGCACCTCGGAATCAAGCCCTACAGGTGAGCTCTGAGACTTTCCTCTGAGATTTTCTGAAAAGTGGACTTCCAGGTGCTCGTTCTGTCCCAAGGCCTTTGCCCGATCCGATCATCTCACGAAGCACCGGCGGGTCCACGAGAAGAAGTTCAGCGCCCAGAACATCTCCCCTGCCGACATGATCTGCTGGCCAGCGATGCCCAAGGGCAGGCCTGGGAGGAAGCCGAAGCCCAAGTGAACTCTAGTGTATTATGTAGGAGTAAAGTAAAAAGCTGTAGTTGAGTAAGGGCTTCTTTCGACTTCTGTTGAGTCTCGCCTCTCATACGTGATTTCCAAGTAGACGCAAGATTTGTTTACCAGAGCCGTAGCTCAGATTTTGAATACTTGTTTGCTGCTCAGTGACTTTTTTGGGTAAAAATGCAGGGGGAGTATCATTCTCCTGAGGGCAGCCGACTTTGGGGAGCCATATCTCACCAACCACATGACTGATTGCCGTGATTTTTGTCTTAAAATGAAAACTGGGCTACAAATTCTCAGAAACTCTTGGAGAAATGTTGGCTTGGTTTCAAAAAGCTGGAGGAAATTGACCAAAACCCTGACTTATGAGCTAAGCTAAAAAATTTAGAGCATATTTGGAGCTTTTGTGGTGCCTGATTTGAGCTGATTTGGACTTCTGAGAGCAAAATCTTATTTTAAAAAACTTTCTTCCTTCTTAAAAATCGTTTAATCAAACCAAACTCCTACTGTTACTCTTCAAGGATCAGGAAAATCAGGGTGACTTTTTCACAGATAGAATATTTAAAAGCCCATCTTACCCAGTTACGTTACTGATAGCAGCTCAGAATGCATTGACCTAACCAGCAACAATCAAGCCCTGTTATACAACACCTCACGTTACTTTCAGTATAAAAACCCCAACTCAGACTTCATTCACCAAAATCACTCCCTAAAAATGTGGGCAAGAACGAGCTGCGTTTTCCTACTGCTATCCTCAGTATTCTCCAATCGGGTTCATGAGCTCCATCTCCCGCTCGTCGTGAGTCTCTGGGACTTCACCGAGGCCACCCGAGTCGCCTGGAACGAGCTAAAACACAACAACGGAACAGCCGTTACCGCAGCCGTCGTCGGATGCGAGTACTGCGAGCTGACCCACTGCCCTGGAGTCGGCCTTGGCGACACCACGGACGAGTGGGGAGAGAGCTACATTGCCGCCACGATCTTCGATGGGTCCAATTTGCGAGTAGGAACCGTCGGATATCTCCCGAACGTACCTCAGGGCATCCGAACCGCCTACTTTGTGCTGACCCACACGCGCCACTCGGTGATTGTAGGTCGTGGAGGGCGTTCCTTTGCCCGCAAAATGGGTCTGGAGCTCGGACCTGGAACTTCTCCTGAGGCCAACCAGGACTACCTGAACTGGAAGAAGAACAACTGCCAGAAGAACTACTGGAAGAACGTCAGTCCGGATCCCACAACCAGCTGTGGCCCGTACACCAGAGTCCCCAGTGATCCCACGGACTTGGCGCCCCCTCGACCTCCCCCGAATCCCTTTGTCTTCACGCCGAGAACCGCCTACGTGACTCCCAACGTGGTCGAAGCCTCACCTCTCGTAGGAACGCCCGACGGGGTCTCCATCATCGCCATCGACGCCTCAGGGAACATCGCTGCAGGATCCTCCTCGGGCGGCGCTAACCACCGACTTCCTGGACGACTGGATGACGTGGCCTCCCCCGGGTCAGCCGCCTATGCATCAAACGACTACGGAGCTGCGGTCACGACTGGTACCGGGGACATCTTGGTGGGCTTCTCACCCGCTTCCCTCGCAGTCACGTGGCTTGAGCTTGGCAAGAGACCCCAGCAGGCCGCCGAGAAGGTCATCGCGAAGATCAACAAGTGGTATCCCAACACCGTGGCCGGGATCGTGGTTGTGGGGATCAATGGGGAGATTGGAGCCGCCTGTTCCGGGCAGAGTGAGATCAAGTACACTGTCGCCAGTGATAAGGTCTGCGGTGGGAACATCTACGTGGTTGCCGTCAAGTGCACCAAGTTCTGAGAAAACTTTTTCAATGAAATAAAAGGAGACGTTTTTTAACCATAGAGCTAAGTTTTGATACCTATCAGGCGTTTAAGGCTTCAGGGACTTCAGTTTTCTGAACGAACGAATTTTAGTATATTTTTGAAAGGCTTTTTTATCCTGATTGTTTTTTCTAAATTTCTTTGAGATACTTGAGCGGACTTTAAAGGATTCAAATGTGATATTTTTGACCCAATTTTCGTGTGGTTTTTATAGTTGAAACTTCAAAATTATCACAGAAACTCCAATACATTTAATCAAATTGGTGTTATAGTAGGTTTTATCCCGGCTAAGTCCCTCATTAATATTTTTTGTGATCCAGAAAAAAATCAGAAAAAATTCCAACACTGCTTGTTTTTTCTAGACCGAGGTTTCTTTTGAGCCCCAGACGGTAATGCAGAAATTCTCAAACAACCCAAGTAACCCAAATAGCTCACCCAATTATTTTCCCTTGCGAACTTAAGCAGCACCGTATAAAAGCCGAATCAGTCAGAGTCTGGTTCATTCTGCAAGCAACATGGTCTTCAAGTTAATTTTGGCCGCGTTTCTGGCCTCTTCAGTCTCCTCTGAAGTCAGTCTGCCTCTAGTCGTGAGTCTCTGGGACTACGGAGAAGCCACAAGGGTAGCGTGGGAGGACGTCAAGTACCACAACGGAACCGCCGTCACTGCTGTAGTTCTGGGATGCGAGTACTGCGAGTTGGATCGGATGTGCACTGACGTCGGACTCGGCAGCACTGCTGACGACACGGGACGAAGCTACCTCGCTGCCACCGTTTTCGACGGGTCCAGTCTGCGAGTCGGAGCCGTCGGCTTCCTCTCCAACATACCCCAGGCCATAAGACTCGCCTACTTCGTGATGATGCACTCGTCTCACTCCGTCATGGTGGGAGACGGAGCCGTGGACTTTGCTCGGGCCATGGGACTCCAACTCGACCCTGGCATCACTCTGCGGACCATCGAGAACTTCCTGGAGTGGCGAAGCAACCGGTGCCAGGAGAACTGGTGGAGAAACGTGGTTCCTGATCCAACTACGAGCTGTGGACCGTACATGAGACCCGGAGACCCCTGGGACTTGGCTCCTCTCCGACCTCCCCCGAACCCCTTCGTCTTCAGTCCCAGCTCGGCCTCCGTGACTCCCGCCCAAATATACGAGTTCGACCCCAACGGAGGCGGTCCAGACACCATCTCCATCATCTGCATCGACGGAAGCGGGAACATTGCCGCCGGAGTCTCATCTGCTGGCCTGAACCACCGCATCCGAGGTCGAATGGATGAAACTGCCTGTCCGGGGTCTGCGGCCTACGCTTCAAACGACTACGGGGCCGCCGTCACCACGGGAGCTGGCGACAGAATGGTGGCTTTCTCGCCCTCCTCTCTGGCCGTCACGTGGCTGGAGATCGGTAAGAGCCCCCAGGAGGCCGCTGACATGGTCATCGAGAAGCTCAACAAGTGGTACAGGAACGTGGAGGCGGGCATCCTGGTGGTGGGGATCAACGGCGAGATCGGAGCCGCCTGCTCGGGTCAGGACAAGATCAAGTACAGGGTGGCCAGTGAGAGGATCTGCGGCGGGAAAAGCCAGCTGGTGGAAGTAAAGTGCTACCAGTACTGATCACTAGGGCAACCAAAAGTCAATAAAGTCAACTAAGGTTAATGAGGTAACTTTTTTATGAAAAACCCAAATCTGCAAGAATTTTTAAAAAAGGACCCCCCCTGGCAAAGTTATTAGGTCAACTTAAAGTCAACTTGGACATGTTAGGTCAATTTTTTACTTAAAAGTCAATCAAGTCAATTTTTGTCGGTTTTTGATCGAAAAATTCAAATTTATCGAAAAATGCTGCAAATAAAAATGTTGCTTGCAACTGACGCAATAAGTTTAATTTTTCAAATAGTACTTAGGTATTTGAGTTGTTGTATTTGACACTTCTCTTGCTGCTGCACCGTTCGTGCACAATAAAAATGCTCGTTTTAAAAATGATTTTTTATTTAAACTTTTAAGATTTGGTTATGGAGGGAAAGGGGGAATTATTTCAGGTCATCATTAGTTCAACTTAAAAAAGTTTTTAGGTCAATTTTTGCAATTTTAAGGTGAAAAGAAGCCATTTTTATGTCAAATTTCCCCTTTTTCTATAAAGTCAACTAAAAGTCAACTTTTTGAATTCTTCAGGTCAACTTTTGAGTTTTATTCGTCAACTTTTTGGTTGCCCTACTGATCACTCCTTTTATTGATTTAGCTCGCCCTCTCACGTCTCACGCCTTTCTAGAGATTCTCTTAAATCTACGGTTTTTGGCCAGTTCAAATATTACGTCTCGGTCTGAGGGGAAGGGGGAGGATCTGGGGGTTTAAAATCTCAATTTTTCAATGACGAAATATTTGAACGAGCCCTTTCATGTCGGTAACGATAATTTCCTAAGTACCCTCTCTCTCATAGACAAACATAATGAAATAGAATATATAAATATTAACACTTGCGTAGAATATCAACAAGCCGTCCTGTATAAGAAATTTGGCTATCCTCAGCAGTTAGGAGCCCGTCTTGAGTTCCGTGTCTGAGCTGGGGGGAATAATGTGACCGTGGCCGTTTGAGGTGCCGTTGGAGGTGGAGTTTTTCGAGAAGAAGGCGTGGTTTTTGTATTTCAGGGCTTCCGGCTCGTCCAGGAATGCTTCTGCCTGAGCAATGTCGTTCTTGATGGTCTCAATGAGGCTCTCGAGAGAGTCAAAGTTCAGCTCGGGTCGGAGGTAGCCGTAGATGCAGACCTTCAGCATGCTTCCATACAAGTCACATCCGTAGTTGTGCATTATGTGGCTCTCCTGCAATGACACGTGAAGAGTGAAGACCCGTAAGTGCCACTTATCTTGGGTGATAGCGGAAATATGGGCACTTCTCGGACAGAGATAAGTCCGCAAGGTCGTTACGAGACTTATCGCTGTAGTGAACTTCGAAGTTTCACCACTATTATGTAACTCACCATTGACTTCTCCGTGTTGTCGTAAAAGGGGTTCCATCCTATGCTCAGCACCACCTTGTGCACCTCTCCGCTGTCCACGTTGGCCCATCCGTAGTAGACTCCCTGGTCCAGCTCCTGAGGCAAAGTTCGCACGACCTCCAATGGCAGGTTCGCTGCAAGACACCAAGTCTCCTCTTGAATCACGTCCCCCAGCACTTCAAAGGTTGCTAGTTACCTGTGGGGATCCCCAGCTCCTTGCTCCCTCGCCCGAACCCCTTCACGATGGGCCCACCCACGAAATACGGGAGGCTCTTGAGGACCCGTTTCGACTCCTTCATTATTGCACGACTAACAGACGACTTTGCCAACTTCACAGTTCACCTACTCTCAGCAGGTGTTCCAACGCTTGCGAAAGGGGGGCTAATCGACTCTGGAATTTTCTGAATCAGCTAAAATTTTGTTTTCAATGTGTGCATGAACACAACCGACGTCACGCGAACTTGAAGGTAATCATCTGTTTCCAATGACGTCAGCATAGTGTCTTTCAAAAATTCAGTTACTCCAAAGTTGGAACCAAAGGTGTTTTTAAGAAGGGGGTGACCTGCTAAATTTTTCAAAGAACCCTGAGGAAATTTTGGTGAGCTATTTTTTTGAAATTTAAATTTGAATTCCTTTTGTAGGAAACTCCTAATTTTTAAATATGTCTAAAATTTAAAATTCCCAAGCATCTTCAAAATTTCCAGGAGCCTCTTCCAGCTGTAGAGAACACCTTGAAATTTTTTGAAGACCCAAAAATCGTTGGGGCACTTTCTCATTTTTCAACAATTTACATAAATGCCTGACAAATTTTCCAAAGCCCCAGAAATTTTTCTGTGTCCTTAAAGGCCTTTTTAGATGTTAGAATGGCGCTTCCAATCTTACCAATCAAGGCTTAGAACTCGAAATTTTTGTTTTGCCAATTTAAAGGGTTTTGAGCATCGTCCAAATTCTCTCATAAAAGATAACGCCGTTCTGATCAGAACTAAATTTTATTCTCTAATAAAACATCATATGGATTCAATGGTTGGGAAGTTTATAGATTAATTGAACAACTTAATTACAACTAATAAGTAATGCACCCTTGTGATGGAGCTGTCGCTAAGTTATATCCTCTAAACCTGTAAATAACATTTTCTCTGACGAACTCTACTTAGGCAATTTCAAGGCATGTCAATCTAACTTCGAATTATTATCGTACAGTAAACCATAGCCCTCTAAACTAGTAGCCTGGAGCCGGAGTCAATATCATTAGGCCTCAAATACGGTCGGTCCAGCCTGGCTTCCTTTGATCGATGTTATCTTTGTTCAACGTCAGTTTCCTCCACTTTGCTCTGATTGTTAAAAGTTTAGTTGTGATTGTTGGAAAATATGTTATCGACTAAGTAGCTCTCTTGGAAGGAATGTGGCTATTTCAGCGGTTATAGCGAAGGAGAAGAGTTAAAACACCTATTCTGTAACACTATTAATCCTTGAAGTTAAGTCAGTAAACGATAAAATGCTGATCCTATGAGGACCGCGCTCATTTCGGCAACACGGGACAAATCATTTCGCAGTGGAGGTCGTAGTCTCGCGTTTTCTTCGCTTGTTCAGCAGCGGGTTGTTCGAGTTGTCCAAATTCTTTATCTGGAGCTGCTCGTAGTCAACTCTCATCGTCGCCAGCGAACGGGTCAGCTCCTCCTGGACCTCCCCCCACGTCTCCTCGCCCTCCTTCAGCATGCGGTTGGTGTAGAGGGGCGTCTGGGGCACGGCCGTGTATTGCTGGAACCGAAAAAACCACGTTAGAGCAGCTCTAAAGGCGGATGAGAGACCTTACCGCAACCCAGGCGTTCCTGATGACCTGGTCGATGGTCAGCCGGAGTGCCGGATCGACGTTCAGCATGCCCTTGATCAGCTCCTTGGCCTGCACGCTGACATTCTTCCACTCCGGGTTCGGGAAGTCGTACTGGCCGGTACGGATACGGGTCTTCATACCCGGCGAGATGGCAAGACCGTTGTTCGAGTAGAAGGGCGGGAAGCCGCACAGCAGGATGTACATGATGACTCCCATGCTCCAGATGTCGCAGCTCTTGTCGTACTTCTCGGGTCCCAGGACCTCCGGAGCGACATAGTAGGGCGTGTAGCACGGAGTCTGGAGCGTGTCCTTGATGAAGGTCTCCTTCGCGAACCCGAAATCGGTCAGCTTGAGAATGGCATCGGGATTCGGGGTGGTGTAGAGCAAGTTCTCCGGCTTCAGGTCCCGATGGGCGATATTCGAGTCGTGGAGGAACTTGACGGCCACACAAATCTCATGCATTATCTGGGCCGCCTCTCGCTCCGTGAAAGCACCGTCTTGGCGGTCCTGGATGCGCTGGAAGAGCTCGCCTCCCGACATCTTTTCCATTACCACCAGCAGGCAGCGGTTGCCGCTGTAGGTGTTCTCGTAAACATCGATTATATTGACGATGTGCCGACATCCACTGGCGCGCCAATGCAGCTCCACTTCGCTGAAATGCGTTAAGAATGTTTGTATCAGAATCAGAAAATATTTCATATCTCTTTCAGGGTGAGGGAAAAATTTCTCTCTAACCCTTATGGCTTCTAACTCTTGGGGAGCTAAAATTAAAAGACTAAATTTAAAAATTATTTAAAATCAAGGAAACAAATTTTATGTTTTTTCTAACAAGCCTGATGACCTTGAACCATTATTTTAATTAATAGTTCACTAGGGTGGGATTTTCACGGCTTCAAAGTTTCTCTTGAATGTAATATTTTTTGAAGAAACTAAAAAATCCTTCCTCAAAAACAATGTCAAGAATGTGAGCCCAATAGTCGAGATAAGAACCTAACCTACCGTCTGGACTTTGGATTATCATGCAGGACCTTGAGGGCGAATTTGAGCTGACTCTTCTTGTTCGTGCACTCCACGACTTTCCCGTTGATGCCGAGCCCCAGGACGGTGTTCGAAATCTCGTAGTCATTCGTGATGTTGTGAGTCTTTCCCACAAACTGCTTCTGGTCCATCACGACGGCGTTCGTGGTCATCTTTAGAGGCTTGCTTTTGAACATGGTTTTGGGATATTTTTTAGTGCTTTTATCAAAAATTTCTGCGTGCGCTTATCTTTCTTTTCTACTCGTGCAAACAATTATCTATTTTTGTATCGTGTCACTGCGCTGTTTGTAGCTCTAATTGATTAGCACAACATGAAGAAGAAGAGAAAATGAAAAGGTACATCAAATATACAGGAGTTACAGCTCACAGAACAATTTAATGACGAATTAGCGCCATGCGAGATTTGTTCACCTCAAGAGATTGTTATCGAGAAAACATCGACACAAGCAAACTACGTTTCTGAAGGTGGCGAGCAAGCAAGTAACGAGATTCAGACCCAACATATGCATGCTGTTATGGCTATTATGTTAATTATCGCAATTGCGACAGTTTGGCTTCAGCTGAGCAAGAGCCAGAGGCAGTGGTGCAAGACTAGACAAAATTACGCAAGAATGCGATTATCGAGCACAATCGAAGTCTAAAAATTATGCGATTACTCATCCCTGCCCCAAAATATACACTGAATACTGAGGTGCAAAAGATAAACTTCCAAATGCACATGAATCGCCACTGAGTCACTCCGCCCTACCTTTCTCCGGAATTCACAAGTTACACGATGTGCCGACACTTCATCTTACACGATAAACAAACGAAGGGTATTTGGAGCTCCTCGGAGGTTTCCAACGCGATATTCTAATCAGAGAAGTTTGTTTTATTGGCTTCTGATTGGCCACGCGAGTTCTGCTGAACGTCGCTTGGAGCGCTGCGCTGATTGGCTGCGTTGAATATTATCGTTAATTTGACAGCAACACGATCGGAATATGTGACTGATAGAGCTAACAAAAATTAGGTTAAAAAAATTTAGAATTCTCGTCAAAAAATGCACTATTGTGGCCGCTTTGCCGTCTGTCTGTATGTCTGTCTGTCTGTCTGAAAGGGGTCTATAATTCAAGAACCAGAAGAGCTAAAGAGCTGCGGTTTTTTGCATCGTGTAGAACATGGTCTGAAAGGGTGCATGCTAACAATCTTAGATCCCTCCCCCCTCTTGGGAAGGAATGGGGGGTGTTTTACGTTTGTATGAAAACTCCTCATATTACATCCGATTGAGCTGAAATTTTAGTATGTTGTAGTCTATGCCAAATCTAGCAAATCATGGAACCACATGGAACCCTTATCATGTACAGGGACGAAGCTAGAGGCCCTTAAAGTTTGGTCTCTCGAAATCATTGAAAATGCTTAATCACCGATTTTACTTTTTATATATTTTGTCTTTCCATAAACGCTCAATAAAAAATTTCAAAATTTTAACTTAAACTTTTGACGCTAAATTAATCAATACTTCTCAATTTGTCCCTGAAATAAAGCACAATTTTGAGAAAAATTGCCAGCAGCTCTAGTGATCGGAATCTCGATTGCTCTCGAAATGTTTGTAGGGATATTGTTGTTGAAAGGTTTTTGAGTGGGAAAAAGAAAACACCTCCATAATGGCGAACAACCTGAACATAGCGCTGGCCCTCGTGCTGGGGGTGATAGCGATAAGCAACGCCCGGCACGACAGGCGGCGGAACGACGACTTTTCAAGCAGAGGGGACGAGCTGAGCCTGTACATTAATGAGCAGCAAGTGAAGATGTTCAGCGGATTTTCCATCAAAGTTTTCGCGATCGACAACGGCCGAGTGAACCCGCACGTGCGGGACAAGGACTTCTCGACGCACCTCCCGCTCGTTCCCTCCGAGGTCGAGTACGTGAACTTCACGTGGAAGAGCGGCAACAAGAAGTACCGCTACAACTTTGACCGTCTCATCTCGCTGGACCCCACGATCCTCCTGCCGCCACGCGTCAACATCAAGACGGACGGAAGGATCCCTCGCAAGCCCAAGGACTTCAGCATCATCATCCCGTGTGCCGCCAACGCCACCGGAATCGGCATACTGAGCATCGGGCTCTCCATCGAGAACGCCAACGGCCAGCCGATCCCGGGCACGCCGCTCCGGATCACGCTGCGGAAGGAGTGTCAGGGAATGCACTCCATCAACGCGTCTCTGGTCCCGGACCTGGAGTGCAACAAGAGCTGTCTCAACAACGGCTGGTGCAACGCCGACAAGATCTGTCAGTGCCCCGAGGGCTACATGGGCCTAGTCTGCCAGACTGCCCTGTGCTACCCGAAGTGCATGAACGGCGGCAACTGCACAGCTCCCGCGGTCTGCTCGTGCCCCAAAGGGTACCAGGGACGGCACTGCGAGGGCGGCATTTGCGCCGAAAAGTGCCAGAACGGGGGCAAGTGCGTGCAGAAGGACAAGTGCGAGTGTCCCAAGGGCTACTACGGGCTCCGGTGCGAGTTCTCAAAGTGCGTGATCCCGTGCATGAACGGGGGCAAGTGCCGGGGAGTCAACAAGTGTCGGTGTCCGAGCGGGCTGCAGGGAGACCACTGCGAGATCGGGAGACACCAGCGCTCGGTTTGCAAGAAGCCCTGCAAGAAGGGGGTTTGCGCGCCCTCGGGGTACTGCGAGTGCGACGAGGGGTGGACCGGCAAGTTCTGCACGCGTCGCGTGGGCCAGCCGCCCAAGTACAACAAGATCCGGACGTGATGTCGTAGCTTTAAGGGGACTCCATAGCTCTCTAAGCTGATAGCCCAGTCTGATATTTTTACCCAAGAAGACTTTTGGTTTTTTAGAGAAACTTTTTCTTAAACTATTGAATATTTTCTAAGTCCTTAAAAAGCCAGGAAAACTTTTTGGGTCCATTTAATCCAAGTTTGGGGGAATAATGTCCTTCTTAGAGACCTTTCCTCCCAAACGAAGAGACAAATAATTTTTTATGTGCCCTCTAAATTTTTTCGAAGCCCCGTTTCTTTCTTTATTACCAATTCTGGTTGCTCCCAGGTCCTTTTAGATACGCTCTTGATAGACAACTCCTAAAAAAAGAGAATTAAAAATTTTCAGAGACCTCCAAGTAAATTATTTCAGACCTTTTTTGCTTAATTTAGGTTCTTTAAATCCAACTTCCTTCTGAAGAGGGTAAATTATCAGAATGGAATGGCTATCAGAAAAGGGGGACTATGGCAGACTCAAAAGAGGGCTCTCCGTACGAGTTCCAGGTAAGTCCTCCTCGCGTATAGAAAGCGCTCTTTTGGGCAGCGGATCTCCACAACAGAAAAATATTTACGTGAATCTCAACTCGATGGCCAAATATACTTAAACATATGTTATATTGAAGTCTTGCATTTATCAAAATACTATAATACTCCTCGAGCTTATGATCAAAGTGCTGCTTAGTAAGAGAAACCTTTTCGGAACCCAATTTGTGATATGACGACGACGACTCATGAGAAAGCCATGCAATAACTAAAATAAGTGTATCTCATTAGGAAGGCGTCAATAAAATTTGTCAAAATCGATTGTAAAAATACATTTATTGCGACTTGAAACTACAGTTTGTGATATGGCCTAGTCCCTAGTCAATCACATGTAAAACGTAAAATCTCTTCTCAACTATCACTAATTTAACTACAATTACAAGGCATGCGTCTCGGCTCTCGACGAAACTACTGAAGATCTTCTGTTAAGCGTACAGAAACGAGCTAGTTGGTAGCGCTACCGAAGAGCTGCTGCTTCGCGCCCTCTAGTAGGGTCTGGGCCAGGTTCTCGTGCTCCTCATGGTCGTGGCTGTGGGAGTCGTGGTTGTGCCCGTGGTCGTCGTGATCGTGGCCTCCTCCGTGGCTGTGTTCGTGTCCAGCTGGAATGAAGGAAGAAAAATAGTTTTAAGATCTTTTTAGACTAGACTGAAACCGAACTAATTCTTTTTTTGCAAGCAACGAACTTCGATTTGTAAGCAACGAACTTCGAAAATCAAACTTTTTTCCCTAAATGACCTTGTTCTTTTAAAGAATATTCTTCAAACCTTTAGTCAGGAGTCACTGAACCCAAGACAGCTTTGCTAGCCATAGAAAGCCCTTTTTGAGACAAGTGTTGTCCAAAAATAGGCCTCATGCTTGAAATCGATACAGACAGACTCAATAATTTTTTCAAGGCCAGCCGTTTATTTTCGACCCAAAAAGGCAAGTCCCCAAATGGTGCAACTTTCATTTTCATGAGGCAACTCAGCATTTCACGGTCACAGCTCCGACGTAGCCGACTGATCTAATAATGGAATTGTGGAGCTCACCACTCGCATGTGCATATATGCAGGTCATCGACCCCCCGACTTCATTTCAATTTGAATTTTAATAGCCTCCGAGCTCTCGGCTCCACCGGAGTGGAATAAAAACGCATTGTGCCGACATGTTCGTCATTTGTGCATTCGTTGGAGTCTGCTCTTGTGTACGTAGATAATTCCATCTGCAAACAGTGGCTTGACACCGGGACAGAAACCCCCGTTTTCGCGGGAATGCAGTAAAAATTAGAAGGTGCAGAAACTCGCGGAATTGCAGCTTTTAATTGTGATAAGTCACGTTGTCCGAGTTTGTTTATCTCTCTCTCCTTTCGCGTTCGCTCCCAAGTCGCTTTTGCAACTCGAAAACCCCGCGAAATGATCAATTACATTCGTTTCCTATACACAAATGCGTCAATGAACTCGCCACGAGTGAGAAACTCCGATTTGCGTAGTTCGTAAACGAAACCTCGGCAAAATATTGGCGCAAATGCAGCAAAAAACGTGCCTGAAGCTTGATTGGAGGGGATTTTTAAGTCGGTTATTTAATTTTTGGCCTTAAAATTCAAATTTTTGTGGAAATATCCAGTTTTTGGAACTCAAAATTCGATTTATCTAAAAATGGAGCCAGCAAAAAAGCCTGAAGGAAAAACTCGAGCCTAAGCCTCTGTACAGACAGACCGACCCAAGCTATTTTTTGTGGACTGAGAAAAAGCAAAACACGGCCAAAAAGGTGATAGCGTGCGGAACATGCGCGATTTCTCTCCCCAACTTTCCGCCAAACCTAATGGCCTGGAGCTCGCACAAAACCCGCCTGAGTCATGCGGTCGCGATCAGAATAGGCTCATTAGTAAGCAGAATAGTGAGTCACTTAAGATCAGCTGGAAGTAAAATGTGGGAACTCAGAAGTCGCACAACAAGTTCTGAGGCTGTTTACTCAGTCCGTCTCGTGAAATGGTTCGTTTTAGTACCATTCCGCTAACAAACGTGTGACAATCAAATTGTTTTTCGTCGTGGCCCGCAATCACAGACACACACGAGATCGAGTGTGATTTCTCGCTCGGGTTTTCCGTCCACCAGCTCTGCATGCATATCACGTTGCTGTCACTTTGTTGGATGCAAATTCGTATTGCGTCACTAGAATATTCTGCGGTGAAGCGAGAAGAACAATATGCCTGGAGACACACAATGGACCTTGGGCGATTACCGGCCCGATGAAGCGGAGTGTGTTTTGGTTTCGGTAGTGTTGAAGGCCGAGACTCGCACAATGTTGCAAGCCCGAGATTTCGAAACATTTATCAGGTCTTATCTCTTATCTCCTTGAGCACAATGAGTAGGGTAGGGTGACCATTTGTCCCGGTTTCCTTTTAAAATGAAGTAGGTCAAAAATTCTAAAAAATTCACCAATGAGAGTTTTTAAAATTTGGCATTTTTGAGACCATGACCCGAAACAAAAGTTGCTAAAATTGTAATTTTACATGACCATTCTGAATTTCAGCTCAATCGAAGCAACTAAAATTTTCTCCCCTTCGGAGGCCTCTCACCCCACCCCCTTAAGTGATAGAGGCAAACATGTGCTCTATGATTTGCTAGATTTGAAGTGATGTATAACATATCCAAAATTCAGCTCAATTGGACGAAGTATATAGAACATTCACACAACGGGAAAACCCCCTGGTTACGTCCCTGGGGGGTTTTTTGGGAAACCAACAAAAATGGTCCACCTTCTAGACCATACCTTACATCTTACACAAAACCGCAGGTCTCTAGCTCTTATAGTTTCGGAGCCTTTGCGACTCGGACGGACGGACAGACAGACATATCGGACACATAAGTTCATTTTTTTCAAAATTGATGAAAATACACTAAAAAATAAAAGGGGCACTAAAATTCAATACCAAAGAAAACCAAACAAATATTTTTGGTTAAAGATTCCTGGTTTTGTTCCAGCCAAATATGGTCACCCTAGCTATGGGGGCTTTGTTTTCCGGGATTTTCGTGTGGGTTCTGTCTCGATTGCATTTTGACGAGCCTCGTATGCCCGAGAACGACTCGGAATTTCGCACTAATGAGGCAAGTGCTGAGTCTCAGCCCGTACAAACCTGTTTGAGAACGGGAATACCAATTATGTGCGACGCCGCGCGCGCCCATTCAGACCGAAACTCGACGAAACAAACAATTCAATCATTTAGAGGAAACGCCAGATACTCACTCAGGTACTGTAATCCGAACATGATGAAGAAACCAAGGACGACGGCAGCGTACTGAATGAGTCCCGATCGCTCTTTCGAGAGCACTTCGAAGAAAATCACGTACAGCAGAGTTCCACTGGCGAGACCTTGGAGGATGACTGAGGGCACGGCGAAGGTGTCGCTGTTGTCGGTCTCGCTCAGGAGGATCCCGATACCGATTCCGATGGGGCTCACGATGGCGAATGTGAGGACGTAGACCACGCTGAGCCACAGTTTCGTGCGGATGGCGACCAGCTCGACTCCGATGCAGAACGCGATGACGAGCTTGTGCGCGGCGACGGCTCCGAAGAAGTAGTAGGCTCCCTCGGAGGTGTGCTCGAGGCCCAGGGCGAGACCTAGAGGGGAGCAAAGGTAACTTCTGGTTCAAAACTTTCAGTCACATACATTAAATATTGTGTCTTTCCCTCACTCTTAAGTGGCAATTTCTTCTCTCAAAGTTATTAGAGGCAATACATTTCAAGAAACTTTAAAACGAGCCCCAAGCTTCAAAAAGAATTTTGTTGTGCGAATTTTGAGGGTTCTAAATTTTTTTTCGCTAGATTTTTAAAAATAATTTGCAAATTCAATTGATAAAATTCTAGATCCTCCACAAGATGGTTTCAGCAAAAGAACTAATTTTATAGGTTTTTCTAATTTTTAAAATTTTAATGAATTTTTAAAAAAATTTAAAGATTCCTTTTGCACATTTCTTGCTGATAATTTCTGAACAATGAAGCAATTCGTTAACCCTGACAAGGTTTAAAGATCTGGGTACCAATTTTTGCCAGTTCAAGAGAAGGTTCCAACCGTTAGTTAAAAAGCTCTAAAATCGACAAAATGTTGCCTTAAAATTGATCCATAAAAAATAATCTGGAAACTTTCTAAATTCCTGGGTCAACGAAGAGCCATAAAATCAAAGCCTCACCTTCCAAGAGCTCGTGGATGGAGAGCGCCAAGACGATGAGCAGGCCCTTGAGGTTCGTCACCAGACTGCTATCAGCCGAGATCGGCAGATGCGAGTGGTTGTGGTGGTCGTGGTTCTGCACCTTGGCCACAATAACGTTGTTGTTCGCCTGCTCGCTCGTGCCCGCGCTCTTCTCCACATCCTGCTGGTTGTCGTCGATGAGCTCCGCCGTGGAGATGCTCCCGTTCCGCAAATCTGCCTTCTTGCGCTTCAGCAGAACACTTTCACGCGCGTGAATTCCTCTCTCGAACGCTCCCGTATCCGTGTGTCGCTTTGCCGACGCGTCAATGTACCAGTGCACGAGTTCCTCGATCAAGAAGATGATGAAAAAGCCGCAGCACATCAGGAGCTGGGCCAGATTGAACTTGTACTCGTCAAGCTTGCCCTCGTGCTGCAGATCCGCGATGATCTCCATGACCTCGGGCTGCAGATGCAGGAAGGTGGTGGCGAGCAGGACGCCTCCCCCAAAGCTCAGGAGACTCGAAACCACCCGGCCGGCTTTGGCGTCGCCCGTGGCTGTCCACTTGAACCACTGGGAGAGCTTGAAGGGAAGCAGGCCCACGATTGTGCTGGCGGTGAAGAGGACGCACATGGCGATCACTTTGGGCACCAGGGCTCCTTCGTGATCGTGCTCATCCTCGTCCTCGCCGTGCGGGCCGTCGTGAGCGGGAACTAGCAGGTTGCTGGCGTTATTTAGTAGCACTTCCATTTTTAGCACTTTCTCCGTTTCTCAGAAATTTTAAAAACTATCACAGTTGAACAATTAAAATCCAATTGGCATCCACTCCTGCGGCTGACTGAAACCCTTTAATTGGTTATTTCGCTTAATTGGCACCTTGCATGCGTGTTTCACTTCGATTTGCGCGCTTGTAGCACTGCAGAGGCGGACGACAGACTAAGCCGGAGTAACGCGAGAGAGCGGCTTTTATACCTGCCGTGCTCACCTGAACTCACGAAGCGAACGAGCAACGACTTTGGCTCTATTTTTAACGGAGACTCGTGGTTCTGAAGCCGCTAAATTATTTTTTACAAAATTCTAAAACCGAACAAAATTTTCTGAAAAAAGTTTTGAGGTTTTTTTGATCGTGACTTCTAAAGCCAGGTGCTAATGGGGCTTTTTTGCCTACTTCATCAATCATCGTCAGCAGTAAGCTGTCTCAAGAGTGATGCTCAATGCTGAAAGAAATGGGTCGTTAAAAAGTACCTGCAATATTTTTCCAAAAGCTCCGCGTAGTTTTCTTCAGAAATAGCCTGTTTGTTACCGAGCAAGATAACGAGTCTCGCAAGCAACAATGTGGTCACCGTATCGGTATCAGTTGAGATAAATAGATTTTTATATAGTCTTTTAACATTAGGAATTTCTTTATTAATCGCTGATTTCCTCCCTTATCTAGCCGCTTTTTCTCTGGCGCAAATTTTGGAGGGCTCTGCTAAGGACTCAGAGAAAGAGAGTGGTCAATAAGGAGCTAGCTATCGCGTTGGGCAAGAGTCTTATCACTTAAGCGCTAAATTTAATATTTATATCGTTTTCGTAGATACGGTGACCACACGTCGTAAAGTGTTTTGATGTACTTTGGCTTCGAGATTATGATAACCAGTTTCGAGAAGTGGCATGGTCAACAGCCTTGGTGGAGTTCACTAACCAGAGCTCAAAAAATTGGGTCAAATACTGGTTGAATTCCACGACCTCTCATCAGTCTGTGAACTAATTGAGTTACCTTGAGACATTTTCTGGACTTCAGGGAACAAGACCTCTTTTTGAGAACACGTGATTTTTCTGAGAAAGTAAGTGCTGCTCGAAAATGTCACACTGATTGACTCTCTCAAATCTGAGTTAAAGCTTCTTCGATCTGAAATGTTTGACTTGGGATCGATTGAGTTGATTGAGTTTATTTCTAAGCCCGGCTTAGGAAGATAATTTCAATTCCAATAGGAATCCAACGGCATTTATTTTTAAATCTAGCAAACGGCGAAATGGCGGTGAATTGGAGGCGAATCGGGCATGTGAGTTTTGCGAAGTAAACAATTTCGCGGCGGAGAAGAAATCGGGCTTTTGAGCCTGCTTCAGCATGAGTGTGTACCACGACGAGGTAGAAATTGAGGACTTTGAGTATGACAAGGAGCTAGAGACGTACTTTTACCCCTGCCCGTGCGGAGATCGCTTCGAAATCAGCAAGGTGAGTGAATTTCACCTCCTCATGCACTTTTGCAACGCATGAGTCACTTCAGGAGGAGCTGCTGGAGGGTCTGGAGGAAGCCACATGTCCCAGCTGCAGTCTGGTGGTGAAGGTCATCTACGATCTGGAGACGTTCAAGGCTGCCCAGGACGAGGTGAAGCTGGAGGACAATTTGAAGAACCTGACGCTGGAGAAGAATTGAAAAGCCGCCAGTTGCCTGATAATTTTAATAGTACACTTTATTACTGTTAAATGCTAATGATAGAGGTGTAACATGTGTGTAAATATAAATATTAAGTCATACGATACAAGCAGTCACGACATAAACTTAAAACCGACGCAGAACGGAATCACTCGAAATTTTGATTTTCCTCGAACTCATAAGACTCGGATGGTTTGATCTACCAGATTCAATCATAATAAATAGTGCGGTCAATGTAGTAAGAACGCAGAATCTACAAAAGGAAGGGCATCAGACCTTGACTACAGCAAGAGTGAGACTTGAAATAGTTTTAATCGCGAGATTCTGTTCTCCTTTGAGGCCTCCTTGGGTACTTAGAAGGACTAAGGACTATGAATAACTAACAGGAGAAATTTGAAAATGTCAACAAAAAATATCTAATTTGATCATTTGGCCAAGGAAAGTCTGGAAAGCCCGTAAAGAGCAAAATAACTGACCCTTTAGAAGATCACAGATCTGATGTCCTTCTATACATACATTCTACGAGTAGGAATCATAAGAGGGGGCTACACATAGATGAGAGGGTTACATGTCTCAGAATACTGACGGAATCTACTTCTCCAACCACGACTGGCCCCCGGTGTTTGGACTCTTGATGTTGAACTGCTTCAGCGTTCCCTCGAGGGCCTGCGCGTTTCCACTAAAGTACGCGGCGACGGCGTTGTGGAGCAGCAGGAGCTGCTTGTGCATGACCTTAACCCGGTTCTCGTCCAGAAACTGCATCTTCACGGCCACATCCGAGCGCAGCTTCTCGTACGCCTCCTTGTGTTTCGCAAAATTCTTCTGAGCCTCCTCCGTCGCGGGACTCGAGACGTCCACGGGAGTCTTCGCCAGCTCCAGATCCGTCCTGTAGGCGTCAAACTCGATTCTGGCCGTCTCGTACTGCCGGATGGTCAGCAGCGTGTCTTCGATTGTCTTATTGCACAGCGTATTCACAGACGATATGAAGAAGTTCAGTGCACTTAGGAGCAGCTCGCCGTTCTTGGTCAAATTGCGTTGCGTCTCGGAGTTGTACATGAACTCCTCCTGCAGCTCGGGGCTCTTCTGGGCTAGATCACTGAAGGCCTCCGCCAGAGCCGCCTGGGTCGCGACGCAGTGATGAAAGTGCGAGCTGAAGGCCCGCGAGAGCCGCAGAATGGACAAGTACTTGCGTTGCGTCTCCCGCAGAAGCTCTATCTGGGACTCGAGCTCCGAGTCCACGGTCCTCGACGACTTGCCCAGTCGCTCCATCATGAGCTGTCTGGTGCACTTGTACGTCGATATGCTCCAGTTCTTGAGACTGTCAATTTTGGAGGCGCCGTTTTTGAAGAAGGCCGAGTCGCTGCTCCCGTTGGAGGAGGGACTGAATGGTGACTGGAGACTGCTGGAGCCCTGCTGCGGGGTCTGGGGGCTCACGGGCGAGGAAGCTACGCACTTGAGACCCGGCAGAGACGTCGGGTGCTGCTTGTACCCCTTCACCTCCGTGCCCGAATGGACGGCGCTGTTGGACTCGCTCATCGAAGGTGTATCCTGAAACGGCCCCGAAATCAATAACTTGCCCTCTTCCCCCACTCCCGAGACTCACCTTGAGCATTTCATGAATGCTCCTTTCGGGCATTGCCATTGGATTAGTGTGAATGTTCAGTGTTGAAACGTCTGCGATGAGTCAAAGCGGAAGGAAGAGTTGAAATGGAAATCGTAGGAAAAACGCCGAAAAACCCTCCCCCGGTACTTACTTATTTTGGAAACCGATATTTGAACAAGTGGCGAAGCAGAAAGACCCCTCGGAGGTTGCGGTATTGCTTTTTGCTCGAAGTTTGATCCGATTTCAGAAAAGTTTGTCGGAAAATTTTCGTCTATTTTATTTTTGCTGCTTTCAGACGCAAGTCACGGTGTCTTTACTGGCTTCCTCGACATTTCTGTACGTCTGAGCCAACTATACCCAGGGCCGTCAAGAAAAAATCTGGGCTCGGTACTATCAAAGGGAAATGCTCGAGATTCTAGGGGCCCGGGGGGGGGGGGGGGGTGTGTTGAGTTGAATTTTTTTTTTTTTGTACATTATTTTAGGCACTGAGACATTTAACTTTTCTACATTTTGCTTCAGCAAACTCCTTGATTAACTTGGCTTCTTTTTCGTCATCCTCGCACCCTTTTTCTATCGAAAGGAAAGTGAGGTCTCTTGTGCTAATTTTTTTCTTTTTGCGCCAATTTTTTCTCCCTTGCGCCTATTTTCCATTTGCGCCCTGTTCCACTCGAACATGTCGAACACCCATACGCGACGCCTCTGGGTTTCCCCCCCCCTCTCGTCGGGCCTGACTATACCAGTCCAAATCAAGGGCTTCCGGAAGCCGTTTGGAACTTCGGAGCTAATTAGCCGGATTTGTGGTCACCGGATAAAGTTTCGGACGATTTTGGTTGACCAGAGAACAGACCCTTTTTCCGGAGCTTTCAAAGCCGGGATAGTTCCAGCGCCTCCATTTGGTTTCCGGTCGCTGACGTTTTGACGTTTGACAGGTTGTAGCGACGGGCGACACTTCCGTCCTTTTTCTCGAGTTTTTCGTGCAAGCAACATGCCGGTCCGTATTTTATTAAATTGAGCCCTCAAACCCGTCCTTTTTTAATCCCAAAAGTATCGCAAAACCCGCACCCACAGTCGGTGCAGTGAAATATCAACTTAGACGAGCGTAAAATGTGCCAGAAAGTGATAAAACTTGGCGAGACACGTGAAGTTGACATTTCGCCATTCACTGCAACGAATTTGCGAGCGATACTGATGTGTGCGAGATTCGTGTTTTCTGATGACGTCTAACTTTTTTTGCAGTTGGCCAAGGATTTGTTACACCCGCTTCCTGCGGAGGAAAAACGCAAGCACAAGCTCAAGCGCTTGGTACAGCACCCGAACTCCTATTTCATGGATGTCAAATGCCCAGGTTGCTACAAGATCACAACAGTTTTCAGCCATGCCCAAGGGGTTGTGGTGTGCACTAGCTGCTCCACAATCCTCTGCCAGCCCACTGGAGGACGTGCGAAACTGACAGAAGGTGAGATTTTTTTTCAGTGAATTTCAGTCCGAAATTTAAAATCCGATTTCTCTTCAGGATGCTCATTCCGTAAGAAGCCCTACTAAAGCAACATCCGCGATTAAAAAGTTCAACACCGTCATTACACTGAAATGTAACCGAGCTACGACCTCAAGGCTTAGATCAGCACATCTTTGATAAATAAAGCCACTCGGAACTAAAGGGAGTTTATTCGACGTCAATGCTTGTAGCTGCAGCTCTCGGCGGGCAAGGGACAGCCGTCTGGGTGGTGGAGGAAGAACCAGCAGGCGACTTCCTTCAGCTTGAGACCCTTCGACTGCTGCAGTCGCTCCTGCAGACTCACTGGCTTCCTGATCTGCACGGACCCCTTTTGGACCTCGAAAATGCTGTGGTTGTTCCTGAGGAGCGTCTGCAGACCCCCGCACTCTGACTTCAGGGCCTTCTTGAGATCCTCCGGGACCAGCTTGATGGCGTCGCTCAGCGCCAGACTCCCTCCCACATTCCAGCCCGGGAAGTCCTCTGAGAACCGCTTCTTCCTCAAAAGCTCCTCCACCACCCTCGAAACGATGGTCTTCTGAACGTCCTTGTCGATCTGCGAGCAGTTCTTGACCCTCTCCACGGCCTCTCGTGGCTTGAAGTCGGTTCTGGAGTGTTGGTCGATGAAGTCCTGAATCTTCTCCGGTCTCACGGGTCTCCTATGTCGACTCACAATGGCTATTCTCTTGGTGGAGGGGATCTTGAGACGGTCAACGTCGACCTCGAAGCCACAGACTTCAGATATCTCCTTGGCGTAGTCCAGAAAGTCCTCGTAAACGCTCCTGGAGGTCTTTCTCCGGCTGAACTTCTCCCCGCTGAACTCGAAGGCGCAGCAGGGGAGGAGGAAAAAGTTGGTTTTGGGGGAAGATCTCGCTGCCACGACGGGAATCCAAGGAGAAAGCTCGTCGGAGTGGTTCCCGATGACCCAGTTGGCTTCGGGGAAGAGCCCGTTGGCGGAGGGGGTGATGGTCTGGACCTCGAGCTTCGTGGAATCCGGGTACATGTCCCATATTTTGCGCTTTCGTAGGTCGATTCCGAGCCCTTCGTGGCCCTCAGAGCTAAGAATGAACACCAGAAGGCCGTTCCCGCAACCCAAGTCCACGAATTTCTGGGGCTCACCGCGACCTCGGTCTTTCCAAAGCAGAATGAGGTACGAGGCTATCGCGACGTCCTCGTAGACGTACTTCTGGGGGTCAGTGCATTCAGGCCACATCTGGAGAAGTCGCGGCCCGTACTTGGACTTGAGTCGGGCGTACTCCTGGCTGTACTCTTCCACGTCTATGAGGCCCAGAGCCTTCAGTTTCGGGCTTTCTTGAGGCTTCATCCACTTTGAGAGTCTGAAAAGGTCCAATGAAGAGTTTTCGTGGGAAATTCGGGACTTACTTTGGCACCAGGACGTTCTCGATCCACGTGATTGAGCGAACTTGGTCCTCTTGTGTCTCGTAGTCCGGCTCAAGGTCCGCCCAGACCTCCAGGCTCTCACCCACGAGGCTGACTTGGTATGGGAATCTAGGAAGGAGACCAGGCTCCTCATTTTCGGTGGCCAATCGGAAGAACCGGAACTCTTTGCTCCCATTTTCGTAGACTGCTCCAACATGGAAGCTTTTCCGCTTTTCCACGTCCTTGGGGAGGATTCTCGAGATTGCCAGGAAGCCAGAATCGGGTGTCACGTCGTCCAGAGAGGTTTCACGGAGACTCGAGTAGAAGACGTCGTCTATGGAAGGCAGGGTTTTGCGCTCTGATTCGAAGACTTTGAGGTCATCGTCCAGCTCAAGCACTTTCTCCACCACGGAGCCACAGATCTTCTTGTTGACCCCCGAGGGCGACTTGATGAAGATCAGAATAGCTTGGAAAAAGGCCTCAAAGTCGCCAGAAACCGGGTTTCTGCTGATTAACTTCATGTTTTGAGCCAACAGCTGGTTTTGAAGTCTACAGAGCGCAACGTGACGAAATTCTTCTGAGTCCAATAATAATATTTATTCAAGAATCAAAAGCTTAACTTAGTTTTTACTACAGACTTCCACTAGCCCGAAGCTCTCAAGGAGTTCTACGCTACTTTTGACGGCCACTCCCTCCCTTATTATCTCGAACTTCCCGGGACTCGCGAGGTCAATGACCGTCGAAGCAGCTCTCTGAGTCTCAGTGACCCCCAGCTGACCCCCATCAAAGACGCCGCCGAGCGAAGGCCACAGGTTCTTGAACTCTGCCACGTTCAGGGTGCTCTTCTCGCTGCTCCGGTTGGCACTCGTGAGGGCCACGGGGAAGTTACAGCTCTTGCAGACCTCCTGGATGAACTTGTAGTCTGGGATGCGGATTCCGATCTTGGAGACTCCCGGGTTGAGGTAGGGGTTGTCGAGGTTCCGGGATTTCTGGAGCACCAGCGTCACGGGGCCCGGGAGGAGGCGGTGGAGAAGCTCGTCCGAGAGATGATGAGCCTCTCCGTAATACTTGAGGCTCCGGATGTCGGCCACGCAGATCGCGACGGGCTTGCGGTCATCGCGACCCTTGACCCCGTAAACCCGCTGGATGGCACGGGCGTCGTTGGCGTTGCAGGCGAGCCCGTAGACGGTGTCTGTGGGGAGGGCAATGACCTCACTGGAGGCGAGGAGCTTGGCGGCTGCAGCCACGGACTGCGACTGCTCCACCTCGAATACGTTGCTATTCATCTTTAAGAGGGTGCTGAAGGTTCTACGGAGCATACTTGGACTTAGTCTCTCCAGTTGTGGGCGCAATGTTCGTTGCAGCAGCGGTAAAACGTGGTCATGGGCTCGTCCGCAGACCGGGTCTGGATCTGCATGAAGTAGGCCCGTCGGTGGCCGCAGCTGGGGCACTCGGCGTCCGTCGAATCTACGTTCTGCCAGGCAGCCTTGCCGCCCATAACATGATCCACCTCCTTGAGCTTCGGGTACGTCCGGTTGGAGATCTTGCGGTTGATTCTGCAGATGTACGGACAGGTGCTGCACGAGAATCTGTTGCGGTCTAGCGTGTCTTCCTCAATCAGCAACAAGTTTCCGCAAGTCGGGCAGAAGAACAGCATATCTGGCAAGCGATTTCGCAATTTTTAGATTTTCGCCTCAGCGGATCAAAATAACGCCATGTGACTTTGACAGCTCTTTGACACTTAAACGTCAACCTCAACCTTCGTGTTGCAATCAAATTGATTTCTGCGAGTTTCTCAATTTATTTGAGATAATCCAGACTACAAAAGGGAGCAGAAGACAATTTCCGAGCAAATCTTTCTAAAATGTCAAACAAATCAATCGACACCTTGAAGGCAGAGTTGAATAACGTAAAGCCCTCGTCCTCGAGTTTGATTTTTCACAGCCCTATAATTCGCAGATAAGAAGCTTCCTGACTGTCTACAACCGCCTCACAGAGGTGTGCTTCCAAGCCTGCGTCGACAACTTGTCGAGCCGCAAACTCAGCCAGGACGAATCCTCGTGCATCCACAGCTGTTTCCGGAAGTTCTCGAGCGCGAACCAGAGGCTGCTGAACGTGTACGTGCGGGAGCAAGCGGCCGTGAACCAGAGACGGCTGCAGGAGGTCGAGAAGATGGAGCAGGAGGCCAGACTCAAAGCCCTGGAGCAGCAGAAGGAGGAAGCGCTGCCCGTTCCTGTCGAAACGGTCGAGAGTCCGGCCGCCTAATGTTGAAGGACGTCGTTCTCGTAGTTCTAGTGGGCCTTCCGGCATCGGGCAAAACCTCGCTGGCTCACATGCTGGAGAGCCGCTTAGGGAAATCGTTAAGTGTTGTTAGTTTCGATAACTTAGTTAAGCTAGATCAAAGCCTGATAGACCAGAACCTGTACAAAGCCTCCAGAAGGCTCTTCATTAAGGCCGTCGAAGGTCTCTTGAGAGACGAGTCAGCTGTCCCCACCTTCGTGCTCGTCGACGACAACAACTACTACAGGAGCATGAGGTACGTCTTCTACCAGATGGCCAGGAGGTTCGGCGTTTCGTTTGCTCAAATCTACGTGTCTGTTTCCCTCGAAGAAGCTCTTTCTCGAGACCTCTCACGGCCCAGTCCTGTGGGAGCCAGAACTATACAAGCCATGAACGAGAAGATGGAAGTCCCTTGCATCTCTGAGACGTGGCAGCGGAATACAATCCAGGTGGAAGTAGCGAATGTCGACCTTGAGAGACTGGAAGTTTTCCTGCTAGACTCGCTGAAGATCAAAGAAAGTTCCCCGCCAGATAGACCTCCACCCGCCACTCAGTCTGAGATCCACGAGATGGACTTGGTCCTGCGGAAAATTGTCGGAGAGACAGTCCAGAGTTCCAGGAGCAAGGAGGTGACGGCTAAGAAATTGAATGTGAGACGCAAGGAAGTTATAGAGGGGCTGAAGAACGGAACTTTGCCGGGGGATTTGAGCCGAGAAGCTCTCAAAGATCTAGTTCTTAAGGACTTTTGTGAATAAAAATATTAAAACTTAGCTCCCAAGCGTACTTTAGATTTTCTGAGTAGTAGAAGTCGTTTTTAAAATTTTACAAGACCTCTGAAAACGGTATTTATGGAGTTTTAGACCCAAATTTGGAACAAAGATAAGCACAATAACTTTTGACCTCTAAGCTTAAAAAATTCTGATAAAATTTGGATGATTTCAAGTTTGAAACAATTCTTCACCTCTCTTCTTTCTTCGAGTTCGAGACTCCAAAACGTCCGTATTTCTGAAATTGCAGTAATCGCCCCTGACGTAAGCCCTAGGAAGAACCAAAGCCATTCAAAGTCCTTTGAAGTAACCGGGAATTTTTGAGAACCCTCAAATTTAAACTTATCGCTTTATTTTGCTTTAGGTAGTTATTTACAACGAAACGGTCTACGTGTAAATTCGGCGCGCAATAAATATATACAAAAGACTCAATCATACGCGTGGGAGGATGAGGTGATTGCTGCGAATGCGGAAAACTAAGTCACACCAACCACTCTGAAAATGGCGATTTGTTGCGTTTGCTTGCTTGCTTACGGGAAGTGGAACTTGAACTGGAACGGCGACCCGTGCTGGAAGTGCTGGAACGGACTGCCGCCCCGGAACGGGTTCTGACTAGCCTCCGGGTCGAGGGGGTCCTCTCCCTGGTCGAAGCGTGCCCGCTTCTCTGGGTCCGTGAGCACCTCCTTGGCCGCCGCGATGTCGATAAACTTCTTCTCCGCGAGCTTCTTCTCGTTCTCGTCCGACTGGAAGTTGTCGGGGTGCCACTTTTGCGCCGCCTTCCGGTACGCCTTGATGATCTCGCTCTTTGTCGCGCTCCTCTTCACGCCCAGGATCTTGTAGTAGTCCCGCTTCTCGGCCTGGTGCTGCAGTCTCTTGGCCCTCTCGATGCCCTCCTTCGCCCGTCCCAGATGGTCGTCGATATTGAGCGCCTCCTTGTACGCGTGCACCGCATCCTCGTACATCTCGAGCCCAATGAGCGCCTCCGCCCGGTCACATAGCACCTGTGGGTCCTTGTAGATGTCCAGCGCCTCCTGGCACGTCCGCACCGCCTCCGTGAACTGCTCGTCCTTCGTGAGACAGCTGCAGAGCTGCTGCTTGGCATTGAAGATGATCATCAGCACGTCCTTTTCCTGCTTGAGGGCCTTGTTGGCGGATTCGATGCAGCTCGAGAACTGACCCGAGGAGAGAGAGTTCTGGGCGTCAGTAAGGAACTTGTCGATCTTCTTGATCTTTTTGTAGAACGGGAAGCAGTCTTTGTGCTCGGGGTCCAGCTTCAGGCACTCACGGATCTCCTTGAGGGCGTCGGCGGCGTGTCCGATGCTGTAGAGTAGCTCTGACAGCTTGTAGTAGCCCTCCGTGCTGTCCTGCGTCAGCTTGTTCACGGACCTCAGGTCACTCACGGCTGAGAGGTGGTCCCCAGTTTTGAGATACGCGTTCGCTCGGGCCTCCCTCATCTCCGCCGACCACGGGGACAGCTCCAGGAGCTGCGTCAGGAGGTTGGCGGCTGTCGCAAAGTCCCCTCTCTGTTGCACGTCGAGGACTATCTGGAGTTGTTCGCGCGCTGGCTCGATTCTGCTGTACAGGTAGTTGACCTCCTCGTTGTACGGGTCTTCTCGTAGCTGGAATTTTAGTTTTATTTACTTAAGTAGTTGAAATGGCAAATATTTTGGGATTATTATTTGAAGAACCTCACGAATTTACGAGATACAAGCCTACACAATCAAGAAGCTGTTTGACTATGGACGTTTTCTGACAAATAGACTCCAAAGCTTAATGCTAGGGTCTTAAATTCAAAAGTAGGGACTTCATATTCAAAGCCAGGGACCTCAAACATCAAGTTGAGGACCTCAATTTGAAAAATATGGGCTTCAAATTCAACGATGAGAGTCCACAGATTAAAGTAGAGACGCCTTATATAAGGCTAAGGACCCGAACTCTTAGTTAGGGGTCCCAAATTTAAAACTTTGGTTCCCAGACTTGAATCCAGGGGTCCCAAATCCACATCTTCGGGCTCTAAATTCAATACTAGAGCTCTTAATTCAAAACTAGGATCCCCAAACTCGAAAGATAGGAGCCCAAATTCAAATCTAGGGTCCCCTTTGTTTCTTTGTTAAATTCGTGAAATTTTGCAAAGTGTTGAGTCAGACAAAATTTGCATTATCGCTCAGGTGAAGCGAAAGGTCAAACTCACCACAAGCGAGAACTCCCTCTCGGCGTCATCGTACTCTGCGAGCTTCATGTGGACGTTGCCCTTCTGGATACGGGCAGCCGTGAACCCTGCGTTGATTTCCAGGGCCTTGGAAAAGTCCCCAATGGCAAATTTCGCCTTCCCGAGAGCCAGATAAACGGTTCCCCTGCGGAAGTATGTGAGGTAGTTGCTGGAATCGCCCTCAATCGCAGCGTGGTAGTGGTTCAGCGCCTCCTGGAACTGGCCTCGAGCTAGCATATCCCGTCCATTCTCCAGATGCATCTCGACTTCTGCCCGGGAGGTCGATTTGGCCCCTGCAAAGCGATTACGTGTTCGTCACTTTTTCTCCCCCAACTTTGCCAAAACTCGGCCACGCTCTACCTGAGAGCTCTAGAAACCCACCGACTTACCTTGGAAGAGCAATTCAAGGACCAAAAATAGCAAAACGGTAGACATTTGTCGCGTATCGCTTATTTGTGATGCGTCGATGTTGAGTAGCATTTTCTCCACCGGATCTCTGATGTTTCTCTTCTCAATCGATTTTTTAGTATTTTTCAGTGACTATTCATTGTATTTTCGCCAAGATAATGCCCTAAATTGATGTTACTCCGGAATTGAATGTTCTAAAAATTTTGTCAGACGTGTGGCGAATTGTGATTGGTCCGCTGGTCATACGTGCTCCCGTATGGTGGTAGAGTGTGTAGCGTTTACAAACAACTTTTCATATACAATTCATATACAATTTTAATATTTGATATGACAGAAAAAGTTCAAGCAAAACAGCGATGAAAACCAACTGCAGGTTCTGTTTCTCCGCCAACGGCCCCCTCGTGGGCGTCACCAAGGACGTGGAGGACCTGTTCGAGAGCTGCTTCAAGGAGAAGCTCAGACTGAAGCCCGACTCGCTTCTCTGCCAAATTTGCCTGGACAAGCTCGAAGACTTCAAGGATTTCAGAGCAATGTGTCTCGAGAGCGAGCTCGAGGTCATCATCGAGACTACGGGAGGGAACCTCGTGCAGGTCGTGGAAGTCGCCATAGACGGCTTCGAGGAGGTGGAGGAGACTGAAGGCGAGGAGTTTGTGATAGCAGCTGAGCCCACGATAGAGGACGCCCTGCCAGAGGTCCAGGCGATAGTGGACGTGAACAACGAGGAGGAGGTCGAGGCGGAAGAGGAGGGTGGGACTGAGTTTTACGTTTACAGCGACGGAGAGGAGTGGCCGGACGAGCAGGAGAGTGAGGACCTCGAGGTCGACCCGAAGCGTCGCAAGATCGACCAGAGCTCTGTCTCCTACGACGGTTTGATTCTCAGCCCGGATCCCGAGATCATTCAGAAGATCATCCGCCAGCGGCAGAGCGAGGGGAGGCGTGTCAAGAAGCGATACCCGTACAAGTCCAAGAGGAACCCAAAGACTTGCGAGACCTGCTCTGAGACCGTCCCTGCCAACCTCTTTCAGGTATGGAGTCGTTACCAAGCCGTTTTTCTGCCTCTTTCTCTTATTATTTTCTGCAGTTTTTCGAGATAGATTTTTTGTTTAGATTCAAAAATAGCTTTCAAAAAAAAAACTTAGTACGTCGTCGTTCTAAAAAGCCATTAAAAATTCTTAAGAGAGAAAATCGATTTTCTGCGGAACAAAGTCATAAATTGGCTCATAAACGGTAGAGTTTTGTTCTCAATGAGTTAAGGCATCTAAGAACATTTTTCGCCTCCAGAAGGATCAATTTTTTGAAAATTAATTTTTCGAAGACAAAAAAATTAAGGAAGCATTTTAAAATTATTACTTACAGGTTCACCTGCTGACCCACCGACGCCCCGAAGACTTCACCTACTGGGACCGCAACAGGTACGCCAACTACCTGTGCGCCACCTGCAACGCCTTCTTCGTGGACATCGACCGCCACAAGTTCGAGGTGCACTCTGAGGGCTTCACGGCTTCCTGCGAGGTGTGTCAGGTCACGATGAAGCGCGACATGCTCCCGATCCACATGAAGCGCCACGAGGAGGCCCTCAGCTGTGGCATCTGCGGCAAGACGTTCCAAACCAAGCACCAGATCCAGCTGCACATCGAGAAGCTCCACTTTGAGGAGTGCAGCACGCTTCTCTGCGAGTACTGCAATGAGGCCTTTACGCGCCACGACTTCCTCGCCGAGCACATCGAGAGCGTGCACGAGCGCAAGGCCTTTTTCTGCGACGACTGCGGCAAGTCCTTCGCTTCCAAGACGTACCTCGCCAAGCACAAGTACAAGAGCACGTTCGCCCCCTGTCTTCCCACCACGCCGGAGATCCGGGGCTTCAAGGCGGTCTGCGTGTGTGGCACCGAGAGCTACTCTATGGCGCAGTACCTGAGACACCTGGAGGTGCACAAGAGCAAGGACGACAACCGCCTTCACTGCCCGATTTGCAAGAAGCACTACGCCTACAAGAAGCCCTTCATGCTGCACATCTCGAAGGACCACGCCATTTAGTCAATAAAAACGTCATTTAGGAAATTATTCGGGGTTTTACTTTTTTCCATGAAGGCAAAGTGGGCAATTTTGGGATGGAGAAGAGGCAACAGAGGCCTCCGTTCCATTTTATCAAGTCAAGTGCTTTCTGAATATATTTTAAATAGACCTCTTTTTGGGGCCCTTCCTTTTCTACAACCCTGACATCTCGGACTTGGCATTCAGCACAGATATATTAAAACTATGTCTGCTTATAATGAGACCTTCTTGAATTAGAGGAGCTCAAAGTGAGTAAGAATCGAAAAAAATCACCGTCAGATAAAACACTTCCTTATTAGAAAAGAATATTTATTCGATTTGAATTGTTAATGGATTGCTCTTTTATACACTCTCACACTTCAAACATTATGTAGATTCTTTAAAACTATTTTCCCATCTTCACTGGGGTCTTTCTTAGTTACTTTTTCATTTTAAGTATTCAAGTTGATCATAAGTTTACTATTAAGTAGTTAAAGTATTTATGTTGCTGGGAATGTTGCAATTCTACTTTAAATGTCTTTCTTCAATCATGTTCATCACACTCTTAAGTTTATAAAATATCATTTAGCCCTTGGGGTAAACATGTTCGTTTCAAGTCTTTCCGTTTCTTCTGTTCTCCATATCCGAAAAATAATCGCGTGTCAAAAATGCAAAGAGGTAAACCTAAATTCTACATATATGGAAAACTATTACGACTTAACGACGTCGGACAACGCAAGCTGCAAGGTGCTTTGAGATACTGATTTTATTCTTGAACTCCTTTCCGCACCGGTCGCACTGGAGCGGTACATCGGGGGTCATGTGAGTCTTCTTGTGTTTGTTGAAGTTGCTCGCATCCGAGAAACTCTTGTCGCAGATCTGGCATTTGAAGGGCTTGAATCCGAGGTGGCGATAGGTGTGGTTGCGGTATTGGTCTTTCCTAGAAGAGAAAATTATACTTAGATTTTTTCTCTACAGCAAAAAGGACCTTGAATGGCCTTAAAACTTATTAAAAGCGTCTTTAGATATTTTAAGGGGAATGGTACTGAGAAAAACTAGGTTCGTTCTTTAAGGAAACATTTTCAAATACGGCCATGAAAAGTCTACATAGGGAGTCCTTTAATTCTATGAATGAAGGTTCTCAAATTTTACAGACGAGGGGAAGTGAACCTCAAAACTCGCCTCCAAATGACTCCAAACTAAAGAGAACTCACCTCGCAAACCGCTTGAAGCAGATCTCGCACTTGTACCCCGCCAAGTTCGGGTCCAGGTCCATCTGGTGTCGCAGCTTGTGCCGCGTGAGGTCGTAGTTGCGCTCGAAAGCCTGGTTGCAGGTCTCGCAGACGAAGGGCTTGGGCACGCCCTCAGCAGCGTGTCTCTTGGAGTGTTTCATGAGGTCCCCGGATGAGATGAAGGCCAGCTTGCAGCCCTCGTACTCACACTTGAAAGGTTTCAAGCCCGTGTGGGTACGGATGTGGCGCGTGAGGTCGCCCGTTTGGGAGAACCCGCGCTTGCAGTACGGGCAGATCTTGTCCTTCTTCCGCAGGTGGACTCGCATGATGTGTGGGGGGACGCTGAATCTCTTCGTGAAGGTCGTCCCACAGATGGCGCACCCGTACTTTTGCTGTCCGTTCTCCACCAGCGAGACTATTTGGCTCTCGTTGAACTCCATCTCGCTGTCACGCTCGCTCTCGTTCTCCTTGTTGGCCTTCTCCGTCGCCTCGAGCAGCTGCTCGTGCTTCTCCGGGAACTGCTTGGTCTCGTTTGCGAGGAACTGAACCACGAACGGGTTCTTCAGGAGCGGTGGGTCCACCTTGAGCTTCTGCTTCGACGCCACATCGAACGAGATTTGCTCGACTCGCTTCAGCTTCTTCTCCACCGAGTCCTTGGAGGCTTCCCGCGTGCGTCTCTTGCGCGACTGCTCCTCACTCGCCGACTCCTCGCTCACCTCCGCGGGGAACTCGGCCGTCTGGTCTACCTCCGTCTCACTCAGGAGCTCGTTCAGGATCTGCTCCCCCTCATTCGTCGACGTCTCGTCAATTTGCTGGAGGTTCGCGAGGAAGTGAGCCACGTTCGTCAGATCGACCCCGTGGTAGTTCACGAGGTGCTTCTTGTACCAGACCTCCGTTTTGAAGGACATCTCGCACTTTTTGCACTTGATGGCTCCCCCAGACTTCGGTTTCTCCTGCACCGGGGGCTCCTCAAAGCATTCCTCGCTTACGTTGGTGATCTCCCACTCGTCCTGCGTGCTGTCGACCTCCTGAATTATGTATCTCTCGTTGTTTATCTCCACCACCTGGATATTCTGAGTCTCCTGAGTGACCTCGGCTGTCTCCTCGCCCGTCGACGAGTCAACTGGAATGATCACCGAGTGGAGGACAGTGTACTCCTGGCAGGTTAGGTCTTCCTGGACCAGCTCCTGTGCTACCTCCTTTTCTGGCTTCTCTGGAGGCTCCTTTACAGGCTCCGGTGCTGGCTCTGTTGCTGGTTCCGGAGAGGGCTCCTTTTGTGCTTCTTTCAATCGAATCGGCTCTACAGACCCGGGAACTCGGCGTCTGGTGCGAGGGGCCTTTTTGGGTACTACTGGAGCGGATTTGCCAGATCTTAAATTGGCTCGAGTGAGTATTTTTCGAGGTGACTGCAAGAAAGAAGAAAATTGTAATAATTTAATGTGTGAAAGTCACAGGAAAGTCATTTTCTTGGACCAGCAAAGTCATGGCCCAAAGCCATAAATTAAAGAAATTTTGGGTTCCCGATATAGTCGGAGTTAATTTTAGGAATCGAGAAAAAAACCAAGAAAGAATTCACCGCCCGGGCGCAGCCTAATTGGGTCACCCCAACCTACCTCAACTTCTGTTTTCTTGTCCTTCGACGAATCTCGTGTGTACTGCTTTTGCTCCGCTCTCGAGTCACTTAGGACCTCCTCTGGCCCATTCTCGATACCACTGTCGCTGCCCGGGGAGGGATTTTCGTAGTTCTGGTCATTTTCCTCTTCGGTCTTGGCCTTTTTGCTCACTTCCACAACCGTTTTGGCTCTCCTAACAGCCGACCTCGACTCCCTAGGCTTCTTGGTGGTCACTTCTTCCTTTTTCGGCGTCTTCAATGGACTCTTCTGCTCATTTTTTGTTGCATTCTCTTTATCAGCTGCACCGTCTCCACCATTTTTCGGATCAATAATAACAGACGATGGCTCACTCACACACGAGCCATCAGCCACACGCCGAGCCACAGCAGCTGTAATTCTGTCGGCTACTGCTGCCTGCGACTGTATTGGTGTAATGGATGAGCTGCCTCCTAACAAGTCAGTACCAATGGAAGTTGTTGTTGTGATTTCTGGAGGCCCATTGTTTACTGTCTGGATGAGCACGATTTGGATGGGTCGTTCATTCGACCTCCGAGGTACCGTTTCGGGGTTGTTTTCTTGGAAGAGCAAGTCGTCCTTAATCTCCACAGGGCCCACATACAGCGTCTGGACCTCATCCTCGAACTGCACCGTAATCTCGTTCATCTCGTCAAAGTCCTCGATCTCAAGGTCTCCGTCGGCCTCGAGGAGCGGCGGTCTGGCCTTCACGGAGTCTGGGACGTTGGCGTTCTTGTTTAGGATATTCATACTCGAAGTGATTGCTGGCTGATGCCAGCGACCTGACAAATTTCTGCTTTGCACACTCATTTGGGCCTAGTTAGTTCACTTTGCACTTGTTCAACATAACGAGAACCGAAATGGCGGGAGAATTTAACAGAAAAAACTCAAAAATTAGTCAAAAACTCTGCGAAATTAGGCAAAAACGAACACAAATGGTGGAGACGCTTAGCTCTTTGTCGTGTTTCGAGTGAGGCTGTGTGCGTGAAGTTCAGGCGTAGAACTCTATACTAGAGGGGGAGTCGAGAAAGGCGGTCTCCCCGTATTGAATTTCGGAAACATGGATTTTGAAATTCTCCTTGACTTTTGCAAACAAAATTGAATTCCTCTTAAAATTTTGAAATTCAAAATTACAGATTTTTTGGCCATAAAAACCTAGTATCAGTGAGCTCCACTATTTTCGGTGAAGATGGACATTGAAATACAATCAACAATGACCTCACGGCAGAGCCTTCGAGAGGAAATCTGGGCCCGGTACTATCAAAGGGAAATGTTCGAGATTCTAGGGGCCCGGGCCCCCTAAAAAATCACGGGTCCGGGGGGTTTACCCCCTTTCCCCCCCCCTCTCGTCGGGCCTGCCTCACGGGCAAAAGTTACTTCAAGAATTCAAAATGAGGCGGCCGACATATATTGAACGATAAATTTCCGTTCCCCCTCTAGTATAACCTCTATGATCTCAGTTCATTCGAAAGTTCAATGTCAAAGTCCCGCTAGAATATTGGTTTTGCGCGTGCTTTCGAACATCTGAGGAAGCCACCGAAGCCTTGTTTCGTGGCTGAGGAAGTTGCCATTCATGATTTCCCGAAATCCCCTCGAATCTGGTGAAAAACAGAGGAAATTCGAAATGAACCATTTTGACAGTTTGTGGCCTGCCCAATGGGATTGCCACCAATCTTTGAACTTATATATTTGCCACCATCGCATTTTCAAATAAATTTCTCACTCGTGTCGGAACAGTTGGTGTGTGCGCAGGTTGCCGTGAATTCTCTCTGCTTTGAACCAGAAAAGTACTCAAGTTGCTCTTAGACCCCGGGTGTGCTTCAGTAATCGCATAGAAATCCATTGAAAATGGCACTATTTCGCATGACATCAACCAAATTGGTGGAGGCCAATCAAGTGAGTGAAAAGTTGAGAAATTTGTTTTCAGTGCGTCCGCTGGACCCTCGTGAGTCGTGGGTTTTTTTTTTTCGGCAACGTGAACTTTAGACTCGAGGTCAAGTTAACGAGTTGGGTTGTAAAAAAGTGCTGATAATGAGGTGGCAAAAGAGTAGCGCGAGTTTTCCAAGCCGTGAAAATGGGTGAAGCTTTTCCGATGTTATGTAAGAGCTTACATTCACGGTGTACGCACGTACGTAGAAAAATATCACATCGCTTTTATCGGCAAACTGACGGGCAGAAGCTCAGTAATCTCCCAGAAGGAGGAGTAAAGTCTAAGGTCTGCGCCCCCGAGGTTCACTTGGAGTCCCCGAAGTCGCATCTCAGAATTTTCGCATTACATAATACGAGCGAAGCAGTCGCGAAAACCCAGTTGCAATTAATAATGTGCAGCGACTGCATTAGCTGTTTCAAGGCACGATGTATATCGACGTGCATTAGTCGGTGACCTCAGGTGCTGACAGCGCGATTCTAAACGACTCTGTTGACCGCCAGACATCACGATTTGGGGTGATTAAGGCTGCTCGGTGTCGAGTGTCCTGAGACCGGAAGGAGCTGAGATTTAAGGCGACAAAAAAGTGTCAAATATTACGTCATGGTCTGAGGAAGTAGGGGGAGGGGTTCAGCTGCTCCATGACAGTCCATGACTGACTTTCGGGCTCGACGAAATTTTGAAACCAAAAAGGCCCCTTTTCAACTCTTCAAGACGCGATAATTAGCAAGTCAACAACTTTGAAGGTCGTTTAGAAGTCGAAGAGCCCATTCTTCAGCTCCTGAGAACTGCGATAAAAAGAGCTCCAAGGAGCTCCCCGATTACCGAATAGGGCTAAAAATACCGGTCTCTGCCTCTTCCAACAGCCGGCGGAGGTCATAGACTGCAGTGTCTAAATTTAGAGTGTTTTTCTGCAGATGCTCGTTGGCGCAATTCCAAGACCAGAGTTCGTCTCCACTTTCACGTTTGTTCCTTGCAACTTCTTCCTCTTCGCTCTGTTGCTACTCTGGGCATTTTAATATTAGACGATAGCGATAGCGAAAGTTGCAGTCACGAGACGCAAGAGAAGCCGGCGAATTTCGGCGTGTTTATAATCGTGCCAAAAATCGGCTGATTATGCAACTTTCTGCCGCTTGCCTACAACCACGATCTAGGCAGTTCTGAGCCGGCGATATAAAAACAAACCGGTTCTCATTTCTCCGACCTTCATTCGGGCAGTTCAGTGACCTGAGAGATCTGATGTCACGCTGCGTTGGAGGAGAAAAAACAAGGCGATAAAAGTGCCATAAAATTCCGAGAAAAGGTGCAGTATGAAAGTGCACAACGACCCAGTTGACACAGTCACGAACAGAATTTTCCTTTCTTTCCCCCCGCGATAAGAAGTGTCTGGTGACTGATCAGAGCCGGTGATTACACGAGGAGCTAATTATTTCGTTCCATTCACCCGACCTGCGAATCAATGAACGATGCGGTTGGTGCATTTATTATGAAAAGCGCTGACAGATGAGTCAATTGAAAGCTCAAACGTGTGCAAGATTTATTCATTTCGCTATCAGTAGTGGAGTGGCGCAATCCAGTTGAAGAATTTACAACTGCAATGTGGCAAACGCAAGTGGGATAGATGAGGAAGAGGCGAGATAGGTGATTTGGCCAATTTGAGTGATGATTACTTAACGTTCTCGTGCACATGACAATGGGGAAGAACACGTAATCTGCGCTAGACGGCAGAGTCTCAGGCTATACATTGTAGGAGTCTGCCTGAAGGTCGGGCGATAATGGATTGGGGTTCTCGTGCCAAGATTAGGTCTGTTTGTCTGACAGCTTCGGCGCTATTTTTGCCAGACTGACAGACATTGTTTTACCGGTGTTTTGGACGAGTTTTTCATCCACATCAAGGGTCAGGGTGTTAATTCAATTAACTTTTTTCCCTGGACCTTCTAAAACCCTTTTTTTCCGAATTCCAAGACAGCTATTTATATATTTAATATTTTTCTATTTTGCAGAAAGTCCTTCCCGCCATCTCGTCATTTGTCCGCAATGCATCTGACAGCACCGACCTGAAGGCTGTGCTGCTCGAGAAGGTGCCCAAGGAGCAGGAGCGCGTCAAGAACTTCCGCAAAGCCAAGGGATCCACCGTCGTTGGAGATGTCACCGTTGATATGGTGAGTGGTGCGAAAAAATGTGGCTCGTGCCACATGTGTCAGCTGTCTTGATTGCATAATCTAATAAATGCGGCTCAATTGAACTAACAGGCTCGTTAGCGACCCGGTTGGGTTCAAATTAAATGTGAAATGCAATTTATTTAAGTTAATTTGCATCTCGAGATGCGCCTCGCGATTGATGATCCAATTAAAGTACATGAGCCGACCTGACTTGTTCTCTGGAGCTGCATTTGGATTGCAATTGGGCCCAAAATAACCCAAATAACCAAAAAACCTCTCGTCTCTTCCAGATGTACGGAGGCATGCGAGGAATCAAGGGCCTAGTGTGGGAGCCGTCCGTACTCGACCCGGAGGAGGGCATCCGTTTCCGCGGTCTCAGCATTCCCGAGTGCCAGAAGGCCCTCCCCAAGGCCCCAGGTGGCGCCGAGCCGCTCCCCGAGGGTCTCTTCTGGCTCCTCATCACCGGCGACGTGCCCACCAAGGCGCAGGTGGACGCCGTGTCCCGCGAGTGGGCCTCCCGAGCAGCTCTCCCCAACCACGTCGTCACGCTCCTCAACAACTTCCCCACGACGCTGCATCCCATGTCGCAGTTCTCGTGCGCCGTCACTGCCCTGAACCACGAGAGCAAGTTCGCCAAGGCTTACTCCGAGGGTGTCCACAAGAGCAAGTACTGGGAGTACATCTACGAGGACAGCATGGACCTCATTGCCAAGCTGCCAGTGGTCGCCGCCACCATCTACCGCAACACATACAAGGCCGGCAAGGGCATTGGGGCCATTGACCCCAAGCTCGACTGGTCCGCCAACTTCTGCAAGCTGCTCGGGTTCGAGGACAAGCAGTTCATCGACCTCATGCGTCTCTACCTGACGATCCACAGCGACCACGAGGGCGGCAACGTCTCGGCTCACACCACTCATCTCGTGGGCTCCGCTCTCAGCGACCCCTACTTGTCCTTCGCCGCCGGTCTCAACGGACTCGCTGGACCCCTGCACGGTCTCGCCAACCAGGAGGTGCTCGTGTGGCTCCAGAAGCTCCGAAGCGAGCTCGGAGACAACGCCAGCGAGGACAAGGTGAAGGACTTCATCTGGAAGACGCTCAAGGGTGGTCAGGTCGTCCCCGGATACGGCCATGCTGTGCTCCGCAAGACCGATCCCCGCTACCAATGCCAGCGCGAGTTCGCCCTCAAGCACTTGCCCGACGACCCGCTCTTCAAGCTCGTCTCCAACATCTACAAGGTCGTGCCCCCAATCCTCACCGAGCTCGGCAAGGTCAAGAACCCATGGCCCAACGTGGATGCCCACTCCGGCGTCCTTCTGCAGTACTACAACTTGAAGGAGATGAACTACTACACCGTCTTGTTCGGCGTCTCCCGCGCCCTCGGCGTCTTGGCAGCCCTCGTATGGGACCGCGCTCTCGGCCTCCCCATCGAGAGACCCAAATCGCTCTCCACCGACGGCTTGATCAAACTCACCAAGCACCAGTAAATACTTCACTCCCTCCCTCTTCCCCTTTCACACATCCCATCCCCCACACTCACCACACTCACACACAGCAATTGAGGTATTTTAGCGATAAACACGAAACACGAGGCTTAAATTGCTAGATCCCCTAAAATACTAATTTATCATAATTATTTTTAGGTATAAGGATGCATGCTAATAATTTAGCAGGGCGATTAATTAGAACCTTTGACCGTGATGTAATTTTTGTTGTTCTTTTGTTCCGTAGAAGTTAAAGATTGTACCAAAATCAGTACGTAGACCCTGTAGCTACCTCATTGCACCCAAAAATTCAGTCACCAAACAATAAAAGATAGCAGGTTAAGGTCACGGACAAGGTCAAAGATAAGTAAGACGTTGTACTTATGCGACAATAAATAAATTCAACCCAAGGTCTCGTCTGTTTTTACTATGTCTTTCGTGAGAGAAATAGCTACAGTTGCTTCTCCAAACCCTCACAGGATGCAAGCAAACTGAAAATTTGCTAAATGTCTCCAAAAATCATAGAAAGCAATAGACTGGATTTGTAGAACTTTTATGCTGCCCTTAAAGCTTTTACAAGGTTCCAAAGGTCTGAAAATTAATTTTATGGTATCGTGTGGACCCAGTTAATTTCGTGGGAGCTGTCTATTTTATTCTAAGTCTGTTGAAGTAGTTAATTGTAAAATAACCTCATGAAAGGGTAAGCTGGGAGCTGATTGCTGAAGGAGACCTTAGTCTAAAATCGAATAGCACAATCGTTCTGGAATTAAAATATTGCTCATCGGGAACAAGCATTCTAGAATCCTAAAAAAAGCCACACGCTAGTGTTTTAGCCTTGGTAATTTATTTATCTAACTTATCACTTATCTCATCAGTGTCATTACGTTCTTTAAGCCTAGCTACACGAAAATACAACTGTGTTTCAACTCAAAACTACGGTTAGAGCATCTAAAAACTTCGCGACGTCGCTCTGCTTGACCTGGATTATCGACTGCTCGAATGAGTCGTGCGAAATGCTGACACCACTTTTGCTGGCTGCCTCCTCAAATGCCCGCCCAAATAGGTTGCGGGAATCCATGCTGACGGGGGTAATGCCCACCATGAGAGCCAGACCTCGATCCAGGTCGAGTACGGAGCTCAGGACGAGTGGCAGGTGGATGGCTCGTCGGTTCTTCGAGACTGCCACGTGGGCCCGCAGAATGAACTTGGCCAGCATCGTGATGCCGTACGGACACGAGAAGAACTGGTGCTCCTCTTGCAGGACGAGGTACAGAAACGGGCCTGCCGACCGCACTTGGTGGAGATCGAGGCAGCTCTGGACCTGCCGGAATATCGCGGCCAGCATCTGCTTTGTGCGCTTGATGCCGTCCTCCAGGAGCGACTTGTTGTTGCGGTTGAGGCTGTCGAGGGTCTCGAGGAAGCAGTGCTCGGGCGACCTCTCGTTCGATATGGCCTCAAGAAGACCGAGCATGCCATAGACGTAGTCTGCTGCCGAGAACCTGTGGAAATAATGTTTTAGTTGCTTTTTTCCAGAAGGCAGGAAAAATTGAATACTGAAAATCGAGCCCCGAAAATTCACGAGTATGAAAAATTAATTGGGGGTTGACTAGATTTTAAACAAATTTTTAAGTCTAATTACTGAAATGTTTCACTCCTGTGTTTTTTTAGAGGCAAGAGGGAGTCTTGAGGAGGAAGAAGGGCTCAATAGTTACGCCACTGATTAGACTCCTTACCTGTTGCGGTAGCCGTAGGTGAGGGTGAAAGATCCGTAGATGATGTCGGGGATCTTGTACTTCTCCGCAAGGCTCTCGATCATCTTGTAGAACTCCTTCCTTAGCACGAGGTCCATGGACCCAAATGCCTGCCTGGCCTGCACCAGAGGCAGTCCCATCTCCACCAGCAGCTCGTGAAAGCGCTTCTCTCCCCGTGCAGTCCACAGCTTGAGATTGCAGGCCGGGTAGACGGAGTGTCGGATCGAGTCCTGGACGTTCCAGTGCCGGTACACCGCCAAATGGAGGTCGTTCTCGTACGTGATCCGAACAGCCGTTGTGACATTCTGGTCGCTCACCTTGTTCGTGAGCCGCGAAACGTGCGACTGGATTTTGCCACTCTCGAGTGTGTATGCCGGGCTCTCGATTTTCCCGAGAACCAGCTGCTCCGTGGCCCCCACGATGGCCCACCACAGCAGGTCCATGGACTCCTTTGAGATCTTCCAGGCCAGCTCGTAGAGCAGGACGGAGGAGCTCCGTCCGTAGAAGTTGTACTGAGTGTATTCGAACATTATGTCGTCACGCTGCTGCTCCCAGCGCCGCTTCTCCCTCCGTTTCAGGGCTCGTCTTTCGATTTTCTGCATTCTGGTTTCCCCCGCCTCGCCGTCGCTGCTCCCCGATTCGTTTTCCGAGTCCGAGCCGCTCTGGTCTGAGTCCTGGAATATCGACTCGAACGCCGGAATCCCCTCGTCTTCGCTCATTTCACCTAAAATCCTGACCTGCAAGGAGAATTCTATTTAATTTTTTCCTCTTTTTGAGCTTCTTTGAGTTTGAAAGAGAATGGCTCAATTCAGAGTAATTTTCTTTCAAGGTTTTCAATTGAAAAGTCACGCAGATTTGTTTGTCTCCGGACTCTGTGTAGTTGATGAAGCCATTAAGCCAATTTTCGTTGTCAATCGGACTGTAATTTTAAAAGTAATTGCATTTCTGATCTAATTTTCTTGAAATTGGAATGGATGGTTTCTTTCAACAGTAATGGAAGGATAGAGTCAAGGTAACTCTATCCTTCTAGTATGCATATTTCTGTTGTTCTCATAGTTAACGTTCAAATTTGGGGGGACTCTTTTCCAGTGCTGTGGAAATTCACTTTCCGCGAGAACAAATAGATAAGCAGAACTGGTAATTTTCTCCATGTGTTCTTAAATTTATTGATAAGACCCACCTGTCCATTGCTGTAAACATTACAAACGTCGTAGGGCCGGTGGGAGTCACAAACATAAAAGACAACATCCTCCTCGGGCTGCAAAACTTCCACAAGGTCGACGCCGCCACCACAGTTAATCAACACCACATTCTTCACCTCGTTCCTGTGCTCGTTGAAGGCTCTCTGTAGCCCCGAGAGCCCCATGACGGGGATGAGCGAGTAGATTGTATTGTCAAAGCGGAACAGCGACTGCAATATTTTACTTGCGCAAATTGCGTCCAGATCGAAGTTCACCACCAGGAGAACCCGTTTCCCGATGAGGGGGGCGTAGAACTCGTTGGGCAGGTCGTCAATAAACATGCTAAAGCCCTCTTGAGCTGCTCACAAACATGGATTTCTGCTATTTCTGTCCTCTGTTTATTTCTTTCAATTTGTCGTTTTTGCGCCTTTTACCTCACCTGGACCCCGCACGACACTCGCCTAGACTCACCCAGCTCTAGTGCTAGACTGCGAGACGGCTCGTTCCTAGACTCTCGGAAGATCGTCGTCGCAGTTTATTTTGTGCAATCATCTATTTTCGCCGGAAAACACAGACAATGTCGTTTGATCTGAAGGAAGAGGGTGACGTAAAGGAGTACATTGAGAAGCTGGGCATCGAGTACCGGTTTGGGTGCTACAACGAGAAGAAACCCGAAGGTATGTTGACCCGAAGGAAATCTGACCCCTCAAAACGTCCCCGTTTTCCAGTCTGCCACCTGCTCGCCGACTACCTTGAGGCCATCAAGAAGGACTTCGAGAAGGCGGCCAAGGTGTACAAGTCAAACTGCGATGACTACCGGTTCGGCAAGTCCTGCCTGAAGTACGGGCACTACAGCTTCCTGGGCAAGGGCCGGGCCAGCGACAAGGGTGACGCGCTGCAGGCCTACAACTACTACGAGAAGGGATGCCAGCAGGGTGACGCTGACGCCTGTCTGCACTCCGGTCTCCTGCTCATCTCCAAGAACAAACCCAAGGTCATGGAGCGAGACGTCACGAAGGCCTTCAACTTTCTCAACAAAAGCTGCGAGATGAACAGCGGAACGGCCTGCTTCTACCTCTCCGGCATGTTCATCTCGGGAGTGGCGAAGAGCTCGGATGCGGGGGACAAGGACATTGTGATTCCGAAGGACATGGAGAAGGCCTTCCAGTACGCACAGAAGGCGTGCGAGCTGCAGAACATCTACGCGTGTGCCAACCTGAGTCAGATGTACGCGAAGGGGGACGGGACGCCCAAGAACGCAACGCTGGCGGAGAAGTACAAGAAGCAGGCGCAGGACATGCAGGACGAGCTGAAGAACCAGAGACAGACGCTGGGGTTCCAGCAGGGGATCCCCTCCGTCTGAACGCGACTCACTGATAGTCAATATAGGTAGTTCTGTACATATTCGTTATCTTGACGGGTCTTCTTTATAAACAGTCGAGATTCGCCGCAATCAGAGGCATACAAAGCTAGAAGAAGAAGAAGTCAAATAAACACGTTAAAGCTTCCTTCGGATCTCATGCACTCCGGCTCTCCCCGTAGTTGTTGGTGATGTCGGGCAGTCTCTTGTCCTTCAGGTAGGTCTCCCTGCTGAGCGACGACGTGTTGATGAGGTCCGTGGCCCCGTAGATCGAGCCTCCCAGCCACCCGGCAAAGTTTGGCTGTGCGATCCCGGAATGGAACTTGAATACTTTCACGTTCAGCTTCTCTCTGTACGCCGGGCTCTGGACGGCAGACATGAGTTCCCTCTTGAGGCGGTCCAGGAGTCCCGGAGCCATTGCTGTGCCCCCAATGACGAAGATGTTCTCCGCCAGAGGGCGTCTCATGTCGATTGGGCACTTGAGGATGGCGTCCAGGATGATGTAGGGGAGTCCCAGACGGTCCTCGTCCTCGGGGAAGAGCTTCTCGAACGCGGTCTCACGCAGGGCTCCTGGAATCTTGATGATCTCCTGGCCCTTGATGGGATAGTCAGCGTCCCGCGGGGGCGGGGGAGGCTCGTTGTTGCGGTACTTGGCGGCTCTGTCGGGGGTTGTGACGAAACAGGCGCGAGCTGGAACCAGAATATCACATTGTCAACTTTCAATTACGAATTTTGAACAATTAGTTTTGAGCTTTGTGGGGTTGTAATAGGACAAGCGAGCTTTGAATTGGTATTTAACTTTTTCGAAGAGGAAACTTCTGATTGGAATCGAGGGATTTTCCTGTCAATTTTTAATTTTGATTCAATTGGGATCCTGGAACCTAGAGCATGGAAAATTTTACTCACCTTCCAGCTTATATACAGCTTATAGCTGGAAGGTGAGTAAAATTTTCCATGCTCTAGGTCCTGGAATCCGTCCGGAATTTTAGTTCTTGTTAGAATTAAATATTAATTTCGAAAGTTATTTGGGTCCAATTGAAAGTCACTTCTCTCATTGGTGAAACTGACTTGCTGATTGGAATTTTTGGAAATTTGGAATTCCATTTGAAAGTTCCTGTATCCCATTTTTCAAGAATCAATTTCTCGAGTGCCAATCGAAAGTTCTCTTTTTGAAAATGCAAATTCCAGAATCAAAGTCATCCCAAAAGGATTTTTCAGACCCACCTTTGATATCCTCGATGACTTTCTCTGTGAGAAGGTCCTCCTTGATCCCGTCCATGATGAGTTTCCCCTTAATCTCGTCATGCACAGCCTCTCCTGCGAGCGGCTGAGCCTGCCACGCCTTCACAACCTGAACGCCACTGAAGATCGGGAGCACGATCGCTTCGCGGAAGCCCAGGTCGACGACCAGAGCTGTCTCGACGGCCAGAGTTCCCAGGGAGACTAAATGCAAGGGTACGTGGAATATGGAGTTCACCTCAAAGTGACAGAAGAGCACTCGTGAGATCGTTTCGCGGATGTGGAGGGGACACAGCACCGACTCCACGAGCACTATCTTGCGGTCCTTGGGGTTCACGAGAATGTACTTGAAGAAGACCTTCTGCAGGAACTTCACGACCTGCTTGAAGAGCTGCTCGGTGTCCTCGTACTCGAAGAGACTCCGGGAGCTGCTGCCGTCCTCGACTTGCGTGGGAACGATGTGACGGGGGCACTGCTCGGCCGCGAAACCCAATCTGAGGAAGAGAAAATTGAGGGTGGAGCCGATTCTGAGACTGACTTTGGTCCTACTTCGAGTACGCCGACCCGATCTCGAGCACGACGGGCTTTTCCTGGAGAGCTGAGTCGTACAGAGGCATTTCGGGGCTCGATTCACTTCAGTTTAGCTGAAAACTGCGAAAAACTTTGCTCATGAATTTTTCCAAAAGTGAAATGTAAACAAACAGGTTCTAGACTGGCTCCTTGTGTTTTACCTAGACTCAGAGTCGCAAATGTTAACAAGCAAATTTTTAAACAAACTTGAATTTGAATAAAAATGTCCGAAGAATGGTGCCAAGAGCGGTTGAGAAACCTGCGGATCGAGGATCGAAGACTGGACGCTCTGGATGAGCTGAAGAACCAGCTGAATGCGGCCGAGGAATCGATTCTGTGCGAAGTTATGAATTCCTCCAGTTTGTTCGAGTGTCTCGGCGACCGGTGAGCATCTCTCCTGTCCCAGTGCTATCTCTATTTTGCCAAATCCCGCAGAGACACCTCTCCCCTGGCGTGCGACGTGCTCTCGATCTGCATGAACAACCTGAGCCTCGAGAAGACCATAAAGAACACGAGCCTGCTGGAGCGCCTTCTGACGCATCCGAACCCCTTAGTCAAGGCCCTGGGTGTGAACGAGGTCTCTCGCATCGTGAGACACTCCAAGACGGGCATCAGTGACGTCAACATCGTAATAGCCCTCGTTGAGTGCCTCAAGACATCAGAGATGGAGGCGGGGTCCAGCTGCATCGACCTCCTAGCGCAGCTCCTGCCGCCCTTTATCACCAACAACGCCATCCGGGCTAACCTGGAGCAGACCCTGACTCTCAACGAGACCGTCAAGTGCCGCACATTCGAGGTGGCAGTGAAGGTGGCTCGCGAGTCCCCCGAATTGCTGGACCAGGTCGAGTTTGTGCTCCAGAAAATGATTGCAGAGATTGAGAACCGCGACATCCTGTACCAGCTGAACATTCTGGAGCTGCTCTCGGAGCTCCCCACGAAGCACCACGGTCTGGTGTACCTCGAGAACACCGGGGTCTTCTCGAACCTGCTTCGGAGGATCGAAACTATCGCCGAGAACCCGCTCAGTGGGCTCCTGATCCCGGGTCTCATGAAGTTCTTCGGCAACGTGGGCTCTATTCACCCGTCCAAGATCTTCATGGAGTACCCCAGCGTCGTCAACTCGCTCTTCAACTGCATCAGGAGCAACGACTACTCGCTGCTGCCCACAGGACTCGACACCTTCGGGTTCCTGGGTCGCTCGGCGGAGGGCAAGAAGCACTTTGACTCGGAGTTCGGCCTCCAGACCAGGGAGGTGCTGAAGGAAATGGGCTCGTCGGTCAAGAACTTCCCCACAGAGCTCAAGATCAGGGTCTTTGACTGCGTCTGCAGTCTCCTGTACGTCGCTCCGGGCGAGGAGAACAACCAGATCAGCTCCATCACAGAGTCCTGGTACGGCGCCTTCTCCACCGACTCTGACAACATCAACTTCGTCTTTGCGTACGCCCAGAACCCCTTTCCCGACATCAAGACTGCCGCCTTCAGCCTCCTGAGGTCCCTCGTGCACCACAGATGGGGTCAGCAGCGACTCCAGAAGACGGGTGGCTTCATCGAGTTCCTGCTGGACCGCAAATCCGAGTTCCAGAAGGACCTGGTGCAGGACAAGTACGACATCATCAAGCTCCTGGCCGAGTCGACGATCTTCGACGCCTCCACGCTGGTGCAGTTCAAGAAGTACGTGACTGAGGGGGCTTTCTACGTTCAGGGGGTGACCGAGGTGGCCACCGATGGGGCTTCTTAAGGTTTTGTACTAATTTAATCTACAGGAATAAAATTACATTTGAGTTAAGGGCTTGAGTCCGAGGATCCTCATTCCGCAGTTCAGGGTCTCGCGCGTCCTGTTGAAGAGCAGCAGTCTCTGGCTCCGGAGCTCTTCATCGGATTCTTGTTTGATCTTCAGGACTTTCAGGGCTCGGCTAGTGGCGTTGCTGAAAATTATTTTTTTTCTCATTAAGTTTTTTGAGCCAAAATCGATGGAGTTTAGAATTTTGAGGAAAGTTTTTGTCATGAAATTTTTCATTCTCGAGTCTAAAACTTTGTAAAGCCCAACTTCAGGGCCAAGTTTTCTTGATAATTTTTTTTTCCAAAATTCCCGAAATTTTTGTCGTCTCGGAGCCTCTTATTGGGACTCAAAAATTTTCAGACTCGTGCAAATTGTCCGAAATTCTCACCTCAAGCTAAATAGGTAATTCACTATAACACAGGCCTCGTGACTTTCGTAGGCTCTCGCTACTGCCTCCGGAAACTTCCCCAGCTCCACGATGAGGATCTGGGCGTCGTGCTCTCTGAACGCCTCTGGGTTCACTGAGGAGGCGGCAGTAGCTCCAGAGTTTTGCTCCAGACTACAGAGCCGGCAGTGGGTGTACTGGAGCTTCACTCCCGTGTCTCCGTTGGCCTGTAGCGCGTTGTCCCAGCTGAAGTCGTAGTCTTTCATGCGTCTCTGCTTCAAGTCGTTCACGATCACAGCTGAGATCCCAAGCACGTCCGTCGAAGAGCTCTCCTCGAGATTTATTTTCGTGTCTAAAAAGGTCCTTGATATTTTTTTCCCGAAACCAAAAAATCAAGTCTTACTCTCTGAGTTCTTCTGCCTCTCCCTCATGATGTCCCTCGCCTCGTCCAGAATGTCCTTCAGAAACACCACGGTGCCCTTCCTCGTGCTCATCCCCTTGATCCTGCCGAACTTGATGTGGCTTCCGCGGCCCGAGAACGGCAGGTTCATCTGCTCCAGGATGCTGAACAGGGCCCGGAAGTGGTCCGACTGCCCGCTGTCCACCACATAGAGAGCCTCGTCGAACCCAAACTTCTCGTGTCGGTCGATGTAGGCCGCGATGTCCCGCGTCAGATACAGGGTGGTTCCGTCGCTCTTGATCACTGGCACCTTCCGGTCCCCCACGCTCGCCACCTTGGCTCCATCTGGCTTCTCCTCCAGCAGACCCAGCTGGTCCATCTCCGTGACGACGTGCTCCAGCTTCTGACGCCCGTACATCGACTCCCAGTGGTACTCGTCGAAGGCCACTCCTAGTCTTTCGTAGAGCCCCGTGAGCTCCTCCACCGTGAACCACTTGTACAAGTCCCAGCGCACCAGGTTCCCGAACTTGCCGCTCTCCAGGTCGCTGAAGATGGCCTTGGCCTTCTCGTGGATCGCGGGATCCGACTCGGCGGCCCGATTCGCAGCCACGTAGGCCTCGTAGAGCCTCGTGATGGGGTTCAGCCTGATGTCCTCGTCCGTGAAGCTCTTCAGGTCCACGCCCACGTTGAGGTACCCGAACTGCGTTCCCCAGTCGCCCAGGTAGTTCAGCTTGGTGACCTTGTGGCCCAGAAAGGAGGCAATGTTCGAGACGAAGCCCCCGATTATCGTCGACCTCAGATGTCCCACATGGAAGGGCTTCGCGATGTTCGGCGAACTGAAGTCCACGACGATGCTCAGTGACTGTGGAACCAGGGGCTTCTGGATGCCGCTGAAGATCTCCTCAGTGAACCTCGTGCGGTTCACCTTGAAGACCAGCTTCTCGTTCTTCGGGGGTTTAATTCTCAGCTGCACCTTCTCGATCTCCCCACTGCCCGAGAGCTTGAGGACGTCGCTGGACTTGGCGTCCGGGATCAGCTCGTTCAAGTCCCTGGAGCTGATGTAGAACTCTGGCTCTGGTCTGTTCTTGTCGAGCTCCAGGAGGGAAGATATCCGAGCGACGTTGGGCAAGTTCTCGGGGTCGAATCGGCAGGTATCTAAAATCTACTTTATTCCTCAACAAACGCCTTGAATGAGCGGTCATTCTTACTTTTCTGGCTATGCTGAGCCTTATCTGGGATGCCATGACTCCTTCCTTCCGATTTCTTTCATGGAAATGGCGAAATTCGCCCAAAAACTAACAGGAAAATTTTGCGAGATTTTTTATTTACGATATTCAAGCGCCATCTGTGCTCGAATAGACTGCAACTTTGGTCAAATATGGTAATTTTTTCCGTTTCAGAGTCTCAGAGTTTCAGAGTTTGAAGTCATGTAAAAAGAACAAAAAAACCACAAAGTAAATTTTCGTCAGTTTTAGATTTTATTCTTCCAGTTTAGTATCTAAATTATCTCATTTTTGCTTTCTATATTTCATTGAAATAATCGCGGTAAAATGTCGGTAATTAAACTTTATAATTTACGTCCTAAATACTCTTAACTTTGACTACACCTTACTATGTACAATCTACTACACCTTAACGCATTTCTTGGTAATTTTCTCAGCATCCTTTCTGTGATTATTGAAGTTACTTTACATATTTTTTACTGATTCCTTCCTTCTAAAAATATTCCATTTGCACAAAAATAGCGTTTAGAATAGGGTACAATTAACTGCTGGTTATGAACATTATTTTGGTTTCACGCGCTCTCTACAGAACTACCCTAAGCCTATCCTTAGACTCCTACGCTAAACTTAAATCAGATTTTTACAAGAATCATATTTACACGTACAAAAGCGACTCTGAACCATGGAGCCAGAGAATAAGAATTTTTTGAAAAAAAATTATATTTTTGGAGTTTTTTAATGGCAAACTTTCCTCTTGTTCTCTGGCTCTATGTCCTGAACATACAAGCTATACTCTATATGATACAGTTTTTTTTGGTTTTTCCATTTTTGAGTGAAATACCGCTAACGCCAAGTAATACAAAAAGAGTACACAAAAAGTAGGTGTGAAACTGGAGGAAAAGGAGGTTGTCTTTACCAACTGGGAAATATGGTGGCACATCGATAGACGCAGCACATTCTCTTATCATGAGCTTATTTATTAAATGTTTCTCTAAAGGTATTAGGTGATATAATGTTACAATGTAATTGATAAAAATCGAACGAAAACGAAATGAGTTGTGATATCCCTTACTTGTAATGCATAAAGATGATGAAAAGGAGGAAAGTCAAAGGGGGGTGGGGCGAAACTAGAGTCGCACGGGGGGCTCGTACCACGCGTCGTCTTCATCTTCGATTTCCCCATCATCAGGTACATATTGCTCGTCGATCGACTCCGTCTCAGCGGCGCTGTTGTCCCCCGCAAGCGTGCTGTTGAGTCGCTCGGCGTCGTACTTCTGCTCCAGGAGACGCAGCTTCTGGATTACGGAGCTGCGGTCGTCCTCGCTGTGCTCCGTCATCTCATCCAGACGCTCCTCCATCCCGAACTCCGTCTCGTCCGCCGTGGTGTAGCTGAACGAGTTGTTGTTCGTGGACCGTCTCGTGCGTCTTCGACGCTTCTTCGAAACGCTGCCGGGCGACTTTTTGGCGCTCGCCTCGAGATCGTCAAGAATTTCCTCCTCCAGGTTGTTGATGGAGTTCCGGAAGCCGCGTGGCATCTCGGCCAGCATCTCCTCGTACAGCCTCTCGGGCAGCGGGAAGATGCGTGGCTCGAACGGAGGGATCACCTGGAAGGGGGGGGCAGAGTTACTGAGACAGTTCTTGCTGCAAAGGGGGTTGTTTGGGGGAAGCTGGTTCTTTCAGAAGAGGTGGTGACGAAATAATGATTTTTCATAAACAAATGAAACCAAATAAGGCCAATTTGTGTCAAACAAAAGGATTTTCATCAATAAGTCGAAAACTGATAGAGATGAACGTGAGGAAAATGAATCATACCTCCTTCAGTTCAGGCGTATTGCTGCGAGTGTCAACGGTAGAAGACTGTTGCTGCAGCAGCTTCATTGAACTCGTTCTTCGTCTCTCCCGCTTACATGTCAGAGCGTTTAACGTTTGGTTTAAAGCTGGACAAACGAAGCAGGATTCAATGGGGTCGGGAAAAATAAAGAGAAACGAAAAATTAATACACGCATTCTGGCATCTCCGCATCGGACCTACCCTGAGTCACGTTGAGCTCGGAGCTGTTCTCGTTCACGGCGCCTTCCACGGGCGTTGCAGGGGTCAGAGGGTACGCAGGAGATGGAACGTTCTGAAAAGAAGGCTGTTAGACATTTTTTTCTGTTTTATAATTTTTTGGCTCTCTTATCGTGGACCAGAGCCCAAATCTTAGCCCTGAAAGTTATTGGATGGTAGCTAGATGGTCTTTTCCACCGTTTTTGGGGATATTCAAGCATAGGACACATTTTATGCGAGAAAAAATTCCCTTCAATGAGAGCTTAATCATCGGAAAGATTGTTTTTGGACATAATACTTACTTCTGGGTCGTTGGGAGTCACGATGCCGGGCGATGTCGGGTTGATGGGTGTGTTGGTGCCGCTAGAGGCATGGCTGTCGGTCCGACGGTTCGCCCGGGATCGGCTTGTCATCGGGTACTTGAGGAACGACGCGAACTTCTTTCGCTCTTCGATGAGAGCCCTCTCATGCATCGACTGGAACGTCTCGTCCGAGATGTCCTCGTCGTGGTCCTCCTCCTGTGACGCCTAAAACGGAACTTGAAGCTAATTTTCACCGGAGTCAAAGAAAAACTCACCTTTCGACTAGGATTGATACTGGGGGTCTCTCCTTCCTCTTCTTCCTCCTCTAGAACGCGCCACCTGTCGAAGAACGGAAAACACGGTAAGTAGGAGTCCAAAAGAGACCAGAAAAGCCTGGGATCTCGAGACTAAATCAGAGGTAGTGACGAGAAAGGGTTATTTTCAGTGGCCGAAGCCTCAAACAAATACAAGGGGATCATCATGGAAGTCAAGAGCGGCCGCTATTGAGCGATTCTTACTTTGGTGTCGGGATCTCCTTGTAGGGCAGCACTTCTACTCGCGCCTGGGCGGCCACGCTGTACGGAATAATAATGTTATCTATGTCGTATGACACACGGCTTCTGCGGTTATCGGTCGACGATCTGGAAAGCCGAAAACAATGAGCGATAAAGAAGCTGTCTCGCGCCTTGACTCACCGTTCCGAGCGAGTCTGCCCCATCACGGGGGACGCGTTCTTGCTGCGCCCACTATTGTTCCCACTGCCACCGCTCTCCTGCTCCAGGTGCTGCAAGTACGAGTTCACAAACGACGTCGATGAATGGCCTCCCTTGGCATGGTTACCCCCATCGAGATGGCTACCGCTAATTGATGCTCTGGATTTGTTTTTCTTCGCACTCGTGCTGCTGCTGCTGTTGAATTTGTTGTTTTTGCTGAACAATTGCGCGAACTTGACGCGATTGTTTGTTGAACCTTTCTTGTTTTTACGGTATTCTGAGAAACAGAAGGACAAAATTAGAACAGCAGACATGAGACAGTTTAGCTTTGTACAGGAAGAAGGAAAACAAAAGATTTGGACTTGCCACGAACCAAAAATCTAACATCTACGGCTAAGCTACGGCGCCAAAATGAAATCATAGGGAACCATAAGGCCATGCAAGTGCGAGATTATGACAATTATATTTTTCTCTTACTGCCCGACACAAGTCCAAGTCTTTTCTTGTACTTCTTACGATCGCCACTCAAGAGCTGCTTCATACTTTTTGCTCGTCGACGCTCCAGTCGCTCCCGCTCCCTCTCGCTGCGGCTCTTCTTCAAACGACCCCCGAGTCTCTCGTCACCACTGATGCCTCGTTCTCGCTCGCGCTCCGCTGCCTTCATCGCTGCTTTCGACGTGTACTTTATCGCCCGAGCCTGCCAGTCTGGGGACTGCATTATTGCCTCAAAGTGAACACTCTGAGTGGTATCTGCAAAGAACAAACGTTTAGTTAGGTTTTCAAGAATGAATCGATGATAAGAAGTGTCTACGATATATGACTAAAGGTTAATTAGGTTTGCAACAGATTAGGAGGTCATTGACCTTAAAAAATAAGGCAATTTTCGAAACCCAAAGACACCAAATCGGAGTTTTTTAAGAAGCTTTTCTTCTCAGTCCAGGAAGCTCTTATCTCAAAAATCGATATTCAGACAGACGGACAAACCGCACCCACGAAAGCATCTACCCCACCAGCGCTTGAAACTGCGCTGTATATTTAAAAATGAATGAAGTGACCATCGAATGCCAATTACAGATGTTATTGCATGACACAGGCGGGGTGGTGCGATAAAAAGAAGAGGCAAACTGCCGGCAAACGTGCGCAAAACCCGGTTCGAGTCAAGCTCCACGTTTATCTCTATATATTGCGGCGTGCTAGAAATATTGCGGATGGATTCTGTCGACACAGAAAAGGCGCAGCTAATCTCGCCGGATCGACTTTTGCCACTCCGAAGTTCGCGACAAAGCAATCACTTTACATAACTCTATGAGTCAACTCCTGATAAGGGAGCGAGTGAGGACCGGAAGCCACGATTACAGGTGTATTGGAAATCAAGTTCAAGCCTCATTCTGTAATTAATGACTTGTTTACGGAAAATGTCGCTCACACAGCCGGCCTTTGTGCGTCCCGGCCCATCTATTTCTAGACTCTGGTGTGTGCGAGTTGAAAACAGAGAAACCAAAATAAAAACATAATCTGGAGCGGAATAGTTCAAGTGGTTGTGTAATCACGAGAGATACACGCTCACACCCGCCTTATGGTGCGACCATAAAACATGACGCAGCGCATTACGACTCCTGCATTCATTGGTTTCATATCGTCGCGTCACGCTAGCCGACTTTCAGACCGCGTATACGTACAAATTGAATGAGGGTGACGTCACAAAGAGCTCTTCTGTAACTTACCTTCTTTGAAGCTCAGCACTGGGTGGTAGCACGGGTCGAGCAGCGCTATGCGTTCCGGAACTGGCATGGTGTCGGGCAGGTCTCGGGGCGCCGTTGGGTCCAGTCGGCCCGTGCAGAGGGCGCACGGGGACTGTGGCCACTGGCATCCGCACTTCATAGAGCTGCGAGGGAAAAATGAGAAGGGTCAGGTTTCTTCAAAGTGGGCGTTTTCTAACCTCTCGAGCTTAAATTTACGTTGGAAGGGGAAATTATAATTAATTGGCAGAACAAAGGGACCTTTATCAGGCCTCTTACTGTTAACTGTTTTTCCTCGGGGGAAAGGAAATTACATGAATGTTCCAACTTAGACACAACATGCCTTTTCTGCTGGTAAGAAAATTACTATTTCTGAACCAGACATGTAATTGAATTTTTGAGTTGCCCTGAATTTTTAATCCACCTCGAATTGAAAGAAATTTGTAATCAAACGTCTATAAAGCCTTCGAAAATTGTTTCTAGTGGTTTCGAAACACTTAAAAGTTCCTCTAAAGAACTCAAAAATTAACCAGACTGAGAGGTACATTTTGGGCTAAAACTAAATTCTTGAAAATCCTCCAAACGTCAAAATTACCTCGGACGTGCTGCTTTCTTGGCGATGGTGTGGAGGTTGTTGGTGTGAAAGATTTTCCTCTTCCGAAATGTGGCACGTTGGAAGGGCCTGGTGCGGCTCGAGCTGTTCGTCTCAAGGTATTCGTTTTTCTCCGACTCCACTGGCTTCGAGCCTCCCGGCAACACCCCCCGGAACCCGTTCACGGACTGCGGTTCCTGCGGTAGCGGAGGCGGGTCCTCTCCCTCGAGCTGCACACTACCCTTGTTCTTCTTCAGCTGCACCTGCAACTCGCTGTGCTGCCGTATTCGGTACTCGAGGTCTGAGATTTGTGCCAGCAGCCAGGTCCACTTGGATGCAATCTGGGATCTGTCGCAGGCCCATCGCCAGGCTGCTCGTTTTGCTCTGTGAGAAAAGATAAACAATGTCAGGACTGCAGTGCCGGTCGATGCACGTGTTCAAGGTCGTCAAACTCGCCCAAGGAGCTAAATTTATCATCGCAAAGGCGCAGAGAGGTGCATTAGACTCTCATACTCGCACACATGAAATGATGCCTTCAATCATCACCACTTAGTCACTCGTTTTATATAATTCATTCATGCTCCTCTATGTACTCACATACACAGACGCACAGGATTCCCATTTTATTGATTTTCCCATTTTCTCTGCACGATACTTGGCGCTAGATATGAGGCAGGCAGTACATAGCGGGGTCGTAAAAAAGAAAAGGAAATTTTGTTTTATTCAGGAAGCGTGGAAGTTGCGCTGCTTTGTGTACATTCGCTGCTGGTTGTGGTGTTTATGAATTAATTAGAACCAAGTGGAGATAGGGATTGTGGGAAAACCCCCGGTAGCGATTGCAGGGCTGATCACAAGTTGTTTTCGTGCGATGAGGAGGTGAAAAGGTTAATTTGGGTTGTCGTCATTTCTGGTTCGGGGATCTGGGGTCCTATTTTCAAAGGTTCTTCATTCTTAAGCCCTACTAAGCCTTCTAGAGTCACCCAATGTTAGTTTTCCAACAGATTAAAATTCATCAGATGACTTCAGACTACTTGGAAGTTATTGTAAAATTCGATTTACGGTTCAAAGAGCCAAATTGGTCTTCGAAACTCGTTCAGATACCGTCCAGAATCTAGGGAAGTTTTGTCAAAAACAGCTCAGCCTCTGATTGTCCCAGACAAGTCCCATTAGCTGGCCTCTAAGTAGTGCGATATCACCACTTTTTTCTGCCCGTCGGTCAAGGCAACAGAGACGCTGAAACCCCTTCAGTATGTACTCGGCTCACTCAATCAAAACATGTCAATATTGCCTCTTTGCGGCTCCAACACTCTCGTACAAGACCACGTCACATTTTTGCGGCTGCCGCTTAATAACAAAATAATTTATATGTGCAGAGGTGCTCCACAACAACAATCTGCGTACAGAGATATACTATCCAATATTATTCTCTCCGTTCAAGAGTTAGTTACACTGGCGGTAGTAAAAGAAGCCTTTATGTTTGTGCGAAAACCGGTCACGTCGTGCGAGTGTGTGTTGGAGAACAGAGAACAGACCCAATGGGCCGTGTAAAACAATATCGCGAGAGATGTATGTGCCGGCTCGAATGTGTTTCCACTTCTGCTTTGAGAGACTCTTCTTGCCAGCACATGTACGCGCGTTTCAGTTTAAATTCACTTTCGGAATGTTTTAGGTTCGGTTTTCCTGTAATCAGACCTGAGTTTTGCCTTTCAGGAACTTGTACATATCTAAATTACAGTGGTTGGGTCTGTTTTGAAGGCTTCTAGGGTTTTTAAGAAACGTCCTAATTTTAAACGTCTCCAGTCAGTTCCTTGAGCTGTCCCAACTTAGTTAGTTTTAAACCGAGCTTCTAAAAGTCACGTACGATTTCTTGACTTGTTGGTTAGGAGGCAAAATTTTACAGAAAATTTTCAAAGCTTTAGGACTTTTTTGTTTCAAAAATTGATTGCTCTTCTCTCTGTCAGAAGCCAAACTAGAACACTGCGCAAGTAAACATATTCAAAGACGATTTAACGATTAAACATGTAGAAGAAGTCCAGGCGTAAAAGTAGCCGCGTTCCTGGTAGCTTAAGTCCAATGAGAGTAAGCTTTAAAAATTTTTTGCGAGAGTGAGACAACAGTAATGCTCCAAATTTCGACAACGAACACACCTTCTGCGCTCCAATGAGTCACAGGTGACCAAATAATAGAGGCTACTTACATTCCCAGGTGCTCCTGTTTCTGATTCGTGTAGGGGATCATCTCGTCCGCCGACTCGCCCCCGCTGCTGCTCGCCGTGGCGTCCGAGTCGATGCTCTTCTCCACCATCCGCAGCTGCGAGAAGGTCAGCCCCGACATCTGGTCCAGCTGCACCACGGCCCTGTCGTCGAAGCGTGGCACCGAAATCAGCGACTGCGCGACCGTCTTGCTGGTCGATGGCGCTGCCGAGAGCAGATCCGTGAGGGCAGGCGAAAAGTACTTGGCGTTGAGCTGGCGCTTCGTGAGCGTGGCCCTCTGGTGCGCCGCCGTGGTCTCCAGACGCCGGATGAACGTCTTCATGGCGGGTCCCGTTACGGGCCTCGGCTTCTCGGGGACCTCGGGCTGAGCTCCCAGTTCCTGGTGCAGCTCCTCCCGCTCCTTCCGCTTCGTGTGGCGCTGTGCCTGCTCCTCCAGCAGCACGATCTGCTCAGCTGCGTTCCGGACCATGCTGCGAGCTTGGATCTTCCTCAGTCGGCGAACGAGGAAGTCCAGCCTTCGCTCCAGCTGGGCTTGGGTCTTGTCGATCTCCGCCCGGATATCCTCCACCTCTCGCTCCCGGCTCGTCCCGGGGTCGCACTCCTCGTACGCGTTTGAGATGACAGTTTCGACGTCCTCGTTGAAGAGCCCCAGCCCATCGAAGTTGGCGTCCGAGACGGGGGCCGTTTCGAGCGTCTTGAACACCGACAGCAGGTCGATCTCCTCCGACGCCGCCAGCTCCCCGAGGAACTGCTCGACCTCAGCCGTGTCTGTCTTCCCCACGACATCCTCCGCTGGCTCTAGGGCGTCATCTTTCGGCGGCATGGTTCCTCTCTGATCATCCATGTGCGCGACTCTGGACTCTGGATCGCTCCGTATCTGATCATCTGTACCTGCCCGTAAAGTCTCCTCAATCAATGCGATCTTGTTCCTCTCCACTTGCTTCTGCTTGCTTATCTGCAGCACTGCAGCGTACTTGGGGGTGCTGCCGTTGTTTCCGTTCGTTATTATGTTATTATTTGGTTGGTTTTCGGTGGCCGTATCAATGACTGTCGTTGTTGACGAATCGTGGTTGTGGTGCGGCGACGTGATACTGTCTCCAGGTCTCGGCGACTGACCCGAAATATCACTCTGTGTCACTGGCTCCGTTAGAGCTGGGGCCATTGCAACAGCTGCATCGGTGTTCGGGGACTTCGGGACCGATGCAGCAGTCAAACCCATTCATTTATACTCATTTCTCATCTGCCACTGACCTTCCAATTCTACTCGGTCCTTCTTTAAAATTTTTCTCTTCACACTCTTTCACTAATCTTTGTCGCCACTCGCCTCTCAGGGTTCATACCTCGTATCCATTTGAGAGACCCAACACGACCTGCAATGAGAAAGAGGAATAGGGGCTTAGTTCAAGGTCGTTTTGGGACATTTTTTCAAACGTTAATTCATTGTTCTGTAGAAAAATTTCTTAGAAAGTCCTGAAATGTCTAAAAATCATCCTTCTACCATTGAGTAGACTCCTCTTCTACAATTGAGGTCAGAGACGTAACTAGGGGGCTAGGGTAGGCTTAGCCCTCCCGAGCTTTTTCAGAGGAAATTTATTATTTTTTATTATTATTTTAAAGGTCCCAAAGTGGCCCGATTTTTTTTAAAGGGCACATTTTTTTAAAGGGCCTATTTTTTTCAAAGGGTCCATTTTTTCTTTTGAGGGGGCCCCTATTTTAGATTCAAGGGGCTGACTTTTAAATTCGAAGGGGCCCACTTTTTGAATCAAGAGGGGATAGGAAGGAGGGCTCACTCTCAAGGTTAAGCCCCCCACGGTTTCAAATCGTAGTTACGTCTTTGATTGAGGTCAAGTGTCCCAGAATTTTTTCTGACCCCGAGAATCCCAAAAATGCTCATCGACCCTTTGGTGACGCAACATTCGAAAACCCCCAAATCCCTCGATTCTACACCAAAATCCCCTTCCGGCCCGCAGGTCAGCCCCTTTCGGGCTAGAAAGGCGCGAAAAGTCACACCGACAGCCAGGCTCTCGACCTGCACACAAAAAACGGTGTGGCGAGCACGACGGCAGCGGCGGTATTTCACCATTCAACTCGTTTTTACGTTCAGTTGCATAACGCCGGCGTTCTTCGGCACTTCACGCGTCTTCTCATGGACGCTCTGGCCCTCCTGGCTCCAGCTTCCTCTCCAGACGGGCATTCCTAAACGTTTTTATGTCTTTATCGAGTTTTGCGCGTCATTTTACACTTTTTGTTTGCTGCGATGTGCTTCGCATACGCCAGCCCACTGCGGAAAAACACCCTTTTTCACCTCATTTCACTCGCATTTTCTGCACTTCGGGTCTTCCGAGGGCTCAAGAGAGACCAGATGGGCCTCGGAATCCGCCAGGACGGGACTTTTCGGGAGTTTTGGGGCAGGAACAAAAAAAAACTCCCGCATACGCTCAGGTCTCTACACAAAAGTCCCACACACTTGTACGAGAATTTAATTGATGAGTGCACGAAAATTTCCACGATGCTTTTTTCGACTTTTCCTACCTTTTTCACGCACACTTCCACTGAATTTCACTCGCGACAATTCGGAATCAACTTTTCGCGCCCGTTTGCGTTCCTTTTGGCCGATTAGAACGCCAAATATTTCGAGAATTAACTTTTTCAAAGCTGCAAAATGGTTCCCAGTTCCGAATAATTTTATTCAGCCGTTCAGCAAATGTGATCGAGGGTGTCGCTAGTGTCAACTTCAAAAAAGTCCGTTACTCCCGCCCAAGCTCGAAACCTTTTTATTCGCTCTTCTCCAAAACACCACGTGTTATCAAGAAATTTATGAACCTCGTCGCCTTCTTTCTGAAGCTGGGATTCCCAAAGTGCCTCCGAGTCTCTTCCTCGCTGCTGACGTCGGCATTTTCCTCATTCTGGGTCTGGGAGGGGTCTTTGGTGCCCTGCGTCATGGCTTGGATGACCAATATGAGGGCTAGAATTAAAAGTATCTCCTGAATTTCGAGAAAATATTGAAAATAGAGCCTCAGAAAAAAATTTCTTTTCCAAAGTTGGGAGAAAAAGTTCCGAAAGGGGGAGCTAACGGGCTCAGAAAACTCATTATGCCCCTAAGAGTCTTAGCAGGATGTGATACCCTTGAATCGTCAGTTTTTGAGATTTTGAGTTGGGGTTTTAGCCCCGTGGTCCCTGGGTGCTCTCCTTTGCTGGCGCACCAGTCAGTAGGGTAAACACCAAGTGGTCACTGGCCTCTCCGTGGCGGGACTAGGAACGTAACCAGCATATGGGTGGTGCAACCCGCCGCAAGGCAATGCGAAATTACGGCTAGCAAGTGTACTGCGTGCAGGAGGACAGTAGGATGAAACTATGGCTTTGCTGTCCAATGACTGCGTATGGTCTTGGGATTGGGACCCTAAACGCTTCCCTTGGCCCGACGGTGAACAGTTGGTTGTGCGCGAGGCTTGCGACCTGCCACTTAAAATCCTTCAGCAACGAATAGAAGAGAAGAAGAAAACAGGACTGGAATTACGGTAACGAAACGGAAACGTCTTAAGGACTTACGCTTGGCCACCTGGAATGTACGATCCATCTACAGGACGGGTGGCCTCCGGTTACTGACAGGAGAGCTTGAAAAAGCTCATGTTTCTGTTGCTGCTATTCAGGAGACACGGTTCAACAGAGACTCTCCGAACTATGTTAGCGGTGGCTACATGATCTATAATAGCAGCAACAGAACAGACCATGTACTTGGTACTGCCTTCCTAGTGGCTAGGAGGATACAACACCTGGTTCTGGACTTCCGGAAGGTCGACGAGCGGATGTGCGTGCTGAGGCTTAAAGGACGCTTTAAGAACTATTCCATCGTGAATGTGCACGCCCCTCATAATGGCGCTCCTGACGAGGAGAAAGACGCCTTCTATGAGAGACTCCGCGACGCCTATTCGCAGTGCCCAAGATACGACGTCAAACTCGTGTTGGGTGACTGCAACGCCCAGATAGGCAAAGAGGAAGTCTACAGACCAACGATAGGAAGACACAGTCTCCATGATGTGACGAACGAGAACGGCCTGAGGCTTGTGGACTTCGCAGCTGAGACAGGCATGGTTGTGAAGAGCTCGTTCTTCCAGCACAGAAGGAGACACCTAGCCACTTGGATACACCCTGACCCCGATCTGAATGTCGAAAACCAGATTGACCACTGTCTGGTGGACGGCAGGCATTTCTCAGACGTGATAGATGTTAAGACGTGTTGGAAAGCGAATGTCGATTCCGATCACTATCTGGTGCTGGTAGTTGTGAGAGCTCGGCTGGCGAGATTCCACAACAGACGCTACGAGGGAGCTAAGGCGTTAGCCACCTCCAGGCTCAAGGACCCCCAGGTAGCATCGGCATTCGCAGAGGGAGTGGGCGCAAGAATCGAGGAGCTTAGAACCCGACCAGGGGCCACGACTACAGATTGGCGAGCTGTAAGTGAGGTGGTTAAGCAGGAAGCGATTAACACCTTGGGGTATCGGACCCCAAACGACTACAAGACCTGGTTCGATGAGGATTGCGCCCGGGTTACTGACGCCAAGAACGAAGCCCGTGTCCAGAAGCTGCTTTCGAGAACGAGAGCCGCAAATGCGCGGTACTCAGAGTTGAGGCGAGAAGAGAAGAAACTGCACAGGAGAAAGAAGAGTGAGTTCGAGGACAGGACGCTGTGCGAACTCGAGAGACTCCGCAACGCAAACGAATCTCGCAAGTTCTATAAGAACGTCAACTCCCAGAGGAAGAGCTTCAACCCTCGTACGGCTATGTGCAGAGGTGCCGATGGCAGAGTGCTGACCAACAAGGACGAGGTCCTTGGTCGTTTTGCCCAGCACTTTGGGACGCTGCTGAACGAGGGGCACGAGGAAGGTGATCCAGCGGACATCAACTTCCTCGAGGACGACGGAAGGTCAGTAACCCCACCAACACGTCAGGAAGTCTCCTCAGCCATTAACTCCTTGAAGAACAACAAAGCCGCGGGTCCCGACAACATACCGGCTGAGATTCTCAAGTGCGGGGGAGAGGAGTTGGCTGGAGCCGTGCATGAGGTTATAGAGCAAGCCTGGGAGCGAGAAGTGCTTCCTGAGGAGTGGATGGAGGGATCGCTGATCCCCATCCACAAAAAGGGAGATAAACTGGAGTGCGCCAATTACCGAGGCATCTGCCTCTTGGACGCAGCCTACAAGGTATTTGCGCGTGTACTCTACAACAGGCTGCTCCCTCATGCGGAGACTTTGATCGGGGAGTATCAGTGCGGGTTCAGACGGAATAGATCGACAACCGACCAGATTTTCAATCTACGTCTGATCCTGCAGAAAGGCAGAGAATTCAAAGCCCAGACGCACCACCTATTCATCGACTTCAAACAAGCCTACGACAGGACCAAACGTAAGGCACTGTATGAAGTCATGAAGGAGCTGGGCTTTGAAACTAAACTTATCCGACTGGTGAAAGCGACACTGGATGGTACTAAGTGTCGGGTTAGAGTGCAGAATGACCTATCGGAACCTTTTGAAACACGTGAGGGGCTCAGACAGGGCGACGCGCTATCCTGCCTCCTCTTCAACGTGGTTTTGGAGGGTGCCATGAGACGCGCGGGCATCCAAACAGCTAGGACGCTGGCCACTCAGATGACCCAGATCCTGGGCTTTGCGGACGATCTGGACATCGTGGGAAGGCGTCACTCTGAGGTTTCCGATACTTTCACCAGGTTGAGAGACGAGGCTGAGCGGCTCGGCCTCGTCATCAACGTGGATAAGACCAAGTACATGAGGACGAGTAGCAACCAAGTCCCGGGCCCGACAGGAGATGTCGTGGAGATTGGAGGCCAAAGGTTCGAGATAGTCAACGAGTTTGTGTACCTAGGGGCGCTGGTCCGCGCTGATGGTGATAACTCAGCAGAGATCAAGCGCCGCGTCATGGCCGCAAACCGGTGCTATTTTGGCCTCCAACGGATACTGCGCTCGAAACTGCTGTCGAATAAGACAAAGTGCGCCATCTACAAGACCATCATCAGGCCAGTGCTGATCTACGGATGCGAGTCATGGCCGATGCGACGCAGTGATGAACAGCAGCTGCGCTCCTTCGAGAACAAGGTCCTCCGAACCATCTTTGGACCGAGGAAGGAGGGAGACAGATGGCGCCGCAGGTATAATTTCGAGCTGCGGAGGGACTTTGGTGACGCAGACATAATTGCTACCGTCAAGACGCAAAGACTACGATGGGCAGGCCACCTTGCGCGGATGGAAGAAGGTCGAGCCCCCAAAGCACTCTTTGCGAACGATCCAGTGGGGCGTCGTGGCGTGGGACGCCCCAAGAACCGCTGGATTGACGGGGTACAACAGGACCTACGTACCCTGAATGTCGGGAACTGGCAAAGGAGAGCACAGGACCGTACCGACTGGAATCGGATTCTTGACTCGGCCAAGACCAAAAATTGGTTGTAGCGCCGGAGAAGTAAGTAAGTAAGTAAGTTTTAGCCCCGTAGCTCCCAAACGAGGGCTCCGATCTCAAAATGGTCTTTGAAAGGTCCCTTCAACTTTTTAAGATGCTTCAGATGACGCTCAAATTTTGACCCCCCGGAAGCTTCTGCTGAGGACTTAGAGGGCTTTTTCGCCCTTTTGGGAGATCCAGGCATAGAAAAATTTTTCAAAAAAATTTGTTTTTGAATATTTCAAATTTGAGGCCGAATACATCCGAAATTTTCCAAAAAAAAAATTTTTCACCAAAAGTTTGCCTATTCCTGGACCCCCAAAAAATTTTCCGAAAAAGCCCTCTAGCTCCTCACCAGGAGCTTCCGGGGTCAAAATTTGAGCACTATCTGAAGCGTCTTAAAAAGTTGAGGGAACCTCTCAAAGACCATTTTGAGATCGGAGCCCTCGTTTGGGAGCTACGGGGCTAAAACCTCATCTCAAAACCTCAACCACTGACGATTCAAGGGTATCACATCCCGTTAAAGAGGTTGAGAAAAAGTTCTGAAAGGGGGAGCTAAGGGACAAAGAAACACTGTTCTGTCCCCAATTTTGAACCAAAAGACCTCAAATGATGATTTAAGGGAACCAAAAAATAGTTTTTATCCTAATTTGGGTCAAAAAGACCCAGAAATAGAAGCTTGAGGCCCATAAGAAATGGTCCCCCACCATGAGGGTATTTTAAAGCTTACCAACAACCCCACGATTGAGAAAGTCGATCTGGAGCTCCTTCATTCCCGGCACTTTGCCTTCCCACTTCAGTTTCTTCAAGCTTTCGCTCAGAATAGTGCGATAGCGATAAAATGTGGTGTCGAATTCCTTATCTCGGGTTTCATTGTTTGCTCCAACCACTAGCAGGAATAGCAAGTCGTAGATTGGAGACGACCAGAACGCCAGTTGGAAGTCGAGCTAAACGAATTCCTCAGCAGTAGTGTTTGAGTTGAATGGCCTTCAAAGCATACTTACGAGCTTGGCGCTTCTGGGGTCCTCACTCTGATGCTCCGGGTACTGGAACACGACGTTGTTGTAGTGGATGTCGGCGTGACACAACACAGCAAAGTCATCTGGTTCGAGGGCCAAATATTTATGCAGCAGGCGATGGATCTCGGGTGCATGGGACTCGATGATCTCGACTGCGTGCTCAAAGTCGGGCCAGGTTCGAGCGACGTCGAGGAAAATCCCCAGCTGCTTCCGGTAGTACGCGTCCAGCTCTTCCGTGGGCGGGTCCCTCACTCTGAAAACCTCCGGATAGGGCCCGTTCTGGTGCTGGAAGACCACGGACGCGGCATGGAATTGAGCCATTCGCTCCACGCACAGCAAAATGTGCGGGAGGTTCAGACCCTTGTCGTTCCCGGAAGCCCTGAAGCCGCTCTGTCTCAAGTCCTCCAGGACCATCGAGAAGCTCTCCGGGGTCTCCAGCACCTTGAAACACCTGGGACCGAAGGAGACCTCCTCTCCCTGCTCCCTGTAGAGCGCCTCGAACCTCGGGATGAGTCGCGTCAGAACCTCGATTTCGGTGGGGAACTCCTTCTGCTTCAGGACCTCAATCGGGGAGGGAGCTCCCAGCGAGGTTTTGGCTATGTAACTCCAGGAACTCTCCTCACCATCCACTTCCAGAGCCACGTGGACTCTGAAGATCGTGCTGGACCACCCCTTTGCCAAGCCTCTGCGATTGAAGTCGAAGGACTTGAGATGCACCGATTTGCCTGCAAAAGTCTCGTCCTTCGACAGAACTTCCCTCAGAAGCTCGTCCGTAATCCAACTGGAGTGCTCCATGCCAGAAACCTAACTGAGCGGCACTTATCTGAGACACTGTGGTTTTTGCTAAAACGACCTTGACCAATTAGTGGATGTTTCCCCTAGCCAGAGAGTCGCAGAAAAGGAGGGTAAATTTATGAATTTTCCAAAATTCAATAAAAACGTCATATTTGACTTCATTTATGCACCCCATTTATTAAATTGTTGCGCCTCTTTGTTGCAACATATTAAAGTATTACACAATTACGGCTCTGATAACGATATGCTTGGTGTCACGGAGATTTGCGACTAATCGCAGGTGGATTAGTTCTCACAGATTTCGACTTCACTTGTCGCTGTCGGATTTGTCTCTCGGCTTGACTAGTGACCTTTGGAGTCAGTCTGAGATCCTTCTGAAACAAAAAAGGACGAAAAAGTTAATTTAAAGATTAAAAAGCTTTGAGTGGCACTTCCGGGGAATTCCAGGAGTGCAGACACGCGGCCTAATCTCTTTTAATATCAAACAATTATAATCCAATTTGTCATATTTAGTGCATCCCGATTTTCCACACACCACATGCGAGCATTTTCACGCAGTCTCACCCCTCTGCTTAATTATATTGAGCAGTAAAAAATATTTTGATTCTTGTGACGAATTAGTGGCGGTGAAAACAATACTGAGACGCCAATATGTTCCAGAGCAAGGACCCTAATCAGAAACTGGACGAATCCACCCTCTCCTGTTTGACAGATTCCAACTAGAACTGACACTTTCGCTTGTTATCCTCTTGGCAAGGATAAAATGTTATACAGCAGGACCCGCCCCTCGTCCTGCTGCGACCAATCAGCGCGCAGAAAAATGTTACCGCAGGAAAATTATGGAAATATGATTCAAATTGTTGCAAAATCGATGACATTTGCAGTTTGGCCACTGAACCTCGAAGTCTGATTCCTCTCACTCCTCCTGAGATACCTTGAGTCACAAACAACCGCCCGAGATGTCAGTTTTTCCGTCTGAGCGCTGGGAAAACAGTACTGTGAGGAAAAATCTCCCCGTTTCTCAAGCCTTTTTGGTCACAAAAGCCCATTTCAGCACCCCGAAGCCCAGTACCCGCCGATGTGGACCCAGGAAACAGGACCTCACGGCCCAATCGTGTACCCGGACATCATCGCGGGCTTCCAGTGCTCCCCCGACTTGGGTAAGAAGCCGCCATTTTGGATTTTCACCCAGCAAATGAAAATTTCCATCTCCAGCAATCTGGCCCAGACCCCAGGGATACGTGAATCAGCGCCTGTCTCCTCGCAACGGGCTCCCAGCCCCCAACTCGAGCAAGAAAACGCGTCGTAGAGTGGCCTCGATGGCTCAAAGACGAGCTGCCAACATTCGTGAGCGACGAAGAATGTTCAACCTCAACGAAGCCTTCGACAAGCTTCGTCGGAAGGTGCCCACGTTTGCTTACGAGAAGCGGCTGTCCCGCATCGAGACTCTGAGGCTCGCAATCACCTACATTGGCTTCATGACGGAGTTGCTGACGGGCCAGCCCAGCGTTCACTCGACTAGACCCCTGGATATCTACTCCAATATCTCCCATCACGCCCATGCTCACATGCCTGCTATTCAGAGAGATTACGGAATACCGCCCTACAACAACAGTGCGATATAAAATTTTAAGTGACAAAGAGCACAGTGGGACGAGTGTTGATACAAAGTGGACTTATATAATTTTCTGGCTTTATGTAGGTTTTAATCTTTGAGATTGACTATCTGGCTTTGTAACGTTGTACAATTTTTATTTATTTCGGGAACCGTAAGAACGTTACAGCTGATTGAAGGAAGAAATTCTCGAGTAAATTTTTTAAAACAAACTTTGGTGCGCCCTATCTCCTCCCCTTTAGGAAATAAAGTCATAGTATTGTTCTATGATTTACTCGTTTGGGTAGCAGCTACAACATATTAAAATTTTAGCTCAATCCGATGAAGCATAAAAAAGTTTCATAAGTGAGAAAAATTTCAACTATTTTAAAAAAATTAAGTACACTAAAAATCTACCAAAGTCCCACTGTGCAGCGGAAATTTTGTAACAATACTCATGTCTTCCATTTTACCAATAAAAGTCGTAAGTGTCAAAAGAGCTAGAATAATCCCTTCGATCAAGTACGCTATTTCATAATTCGTGCAAGAGCCACACGATCTCAAGGTCGCGAGTCGGCTCATTCACAAGCTGTGACGTAGCTGATAAACAACGCTACGCATGAACACCTACCTCGACATCTAGCACAGCCGAAATTCGTGGTTCTCGCAGTATTCTCTTGCCCTCCGGAGTAGAAGCTCGTGCGTGCCAAAATGTCTGCCGAATACAAGTGGCTCAATGACACCTTAATTGAGAAGATCGTCTGCAATCACCTAAAGCTCGTCCCCGAGCAGTTCCAGGTGCGGACGTACAAGAACGAGAGGGCCTCCGCGGATGGCGACAACTTCCTCGGGACCCTCGTGCGAGTCACGGTGACGATCGTGTTGGAGGGAGTCGAGAGGTCGCTGAACTACATCGTCAAGGCGGGGGCCGAGGGAGCTCTGGATGGGGTCGCGAACGCCTTCAACGTCTACGCCAAGGAGAAGGAGATGTACGCGAAGGTAGTGCCCGGGATGCAGCAGATCCTGGACGAGGCCAGCATCGATATCACCCTGGGACCCGGCTGCTACTACTCGGACGAGACCATCATCGTTCTGGAGGACCTCAAACCCAGGGGCTTCGTGATGAAGGACAAGTCCGAGGGCCTGGATTTCGAGCACGCCAGCAAGGCCCTCGAGAACCTGGCAGCTTGGCACGCCGCCTCGCTGGCGTATGAGGCCAAGGTGACCTTCGATTAGTGTGTTTATCTTCCGCTCTCATATCTAATCGCACACCTCGTTTCCAGAACGGGCCGTTTGGGGAGTTCTACGCCAAGGGGATGTTTAACGAGGCGGTGTACGAGGGACCCGAGGGCTTCAAGCCGTACTACCAAGGTCAGGTGGAGGGTCTGCGGCTCGCGGTGAATGCGTGGGAGGGATTTGGGGAGGAAGCCGCAAGAATCAACTCGTGGGATCCGGACGTTTATTTGAAAACTTGCGCCGCTCTGGAGCCGCAACCGAACGGGTTCAACGTCCTCTGTCACGGCGACATGTGGAACAACAACGTCATGTTCAAGTACGAGGACAAGGCCCTCGACAGCTGCATCCTCATCGACTTCCAGCTCTCTTTCTGGAGCTCGCCCGCTAAGGACCTCTGGTACTTCATCTGCAACAGCGTCCAGGACGAGCTCAAAGCCGAGCGCTTCGACGACTTCCTGCAGGTCTACCACTCGCATCTCGTGCGCTTCTTGAAGGCCCTGAAGCTCGCCGACCGCACTCCCCTGCTCAAGGACATCCACATCGAGCTCCTGAAAAAGAGTTCCGTCGGTGAGTCCCGAAACTCCCACCCTTTTGTCTCCTCTTCCTTACGTCTCTCCCATTGCAGTTTGCATGATGCTGGCCGAAGGACTGCCGATGATGCTGGCCGAGAAGGGCTTCGTGCTGGACATTGACCTGCTGAGCTCCGGAACGGACGAAGGGAAGGCCTACCGGGACAGCATGTTCGCCCAGCCTCGCTTCGTTCGGGTCGCTAAAAAGTTTATAAAGTTTTTGTACAAACGAGGAGCTCTGGATCTGTGAGTTCAATAAAAGGGCCACTTCGAATAGTCCCTATCTTGGTGTTGTATTTGTACAACGTGCATGGAATCAGCTGGATTGATGACTAACTAAGTCTCGAGTTCAAGAGCTGTCGGTTATACTAACAGAGTCAGTATTGTCCGTGACTTTGTACTACAGAGATCGATCTCTTATATTTGTTGTGAAATGGAGGAAGTTCGAAAGTGGCTGAATTCACAGTTCACCCGGAAACTGGTTTCTGAGGTCTTGAATCTGGAGGAAAAGAAAGTCTTGAGCGTTGTCAATAAAACCAAGAAGACTCTGGAAGAAGGGGAAAACTTTTTCGGGCTGATTCTGAGCGAGGAAGTCTGTTACACCCTGAACCGCGAGCACGGTTCACTGTACTTGATCATCAAAACCACTCCCTCTGGCCCGATGAGTGACTTTTCCAACGCTTTTCACGTCTTCCCGAAAGAAGTTGCCGTCTACAAGAGTATTTTGCCTGCCTTTCAAGGAATTTTGGACAAGGGTGGGGTTGAGGTTAGTCTCGGGCCCAAATGCTACTACGCCGAGTCCGAGAAAAAGATCATCGTTCTGGAAGATCTCACCAAGAAGGGGTTCCAACTGCGAAACAGGACCACAGGACTGGATCTGGAGCACACGTTCTTGGCTCTGGAGAGTCTGGCAGCCTGGCATGCGGCGTCTCTCGTCTACCGAAGCCAGGTGACCTTGGTGTAGTTTCTATATGAAATTGTTGACAGAGGAATTATCGGCTTTCAGTTTGGAGAGTTTGAAGATATCTTTCAGACGGGATTATATCATAAAGGGGTTTATGATATCGAGGGCTTTGCCAATTACCACCGCAATCACTACAAGAGCTTCAAGCTGGCGATAAGTCAGTGGGAGGATTTCGACGTCGAAGCCAGGGAAGTCGAGTCCTGGGGCGAGGACTTTTACCTCCGAATGGCTCGGACTCTGGAGCCCCACGAACACAGCTTTAACGTCCTCTGTCACGGAGATCCCTGGACCAACAACCTCATGTTCGACTACGAAGATGGCGTTCCAAAGTCCTGCAAAATGGTAAGTGAGAGAGCTCAATTTGAGAGAGACGTCTGACTTTTGAGTTCTAGCTGGACTTCCAACTACCTCACTGGGGATCTCCGGCCGTCGACCTGCTCTACTTCATAACCACGTCGGTTCAAAAGGGTCTCAAAGAGAAGTTTTTCGACGCCATCCTTGCGATTTACCATTATAGGCTGCGCGAGTTCATGGGCAAGCTTGGACTTTCAGAGACGAAATACACTCTTGAGGACCTTCATAGAGACGTTAATGAGAGGATTTCTCTAGGTACACAAAAGACATGGCTTTAGAACTAACCCTGATTTCGAGTCTTCAAAGCTAACTTTTCAAACCGAAAACTTGCAGTTAAGGGAATGAGTCATATTGAAAAGTTGGCTAAGAAATTCTGAGACGTGTCTGATGCCAGTCAAATCTGGGCCCAGAGGTTCCTGGGACGGTCTTAGAGAGCTTTTCAAATACCTCAAAGGGAAGAAAAATTTTCAAAGCCCAAACTGATTTTTGTTTTGAAAATTTTTTGAAGTCTTAGATGGAGTCTTGAGAAGGGTTTGAACCTTCCTGGATATCCTGGGAAATTAAGGAGTGATTTCAGGATTTCAAGAACTAACTAAACTGAAGACTTCTTTCCAGCTTGTCTTGTGACAATGGAGAGTCTCTCGCTAATGCTCCTGCCCAAAGAGCATCCCGTCAACCACGAGCTGAACGGAGCCGACTCCCCCGACGGGTTCTTCTACCGCTTCGAGAACTACTGCAGACCCCACTACGTCCAAGTGGCCCGGAAGTACCTGAAGTTCTTGCTGAAACGAGCTCCCTTGTGGAGAAACTCGGATTCGTAATGTTCGTGTCAAATCAAACGAAACTGTGCCTGATTAGATTTTAATAAACTCAAGGCTTTTTAATGGAATTTGAGAACAAAACCCGAGATGTTTACGTCGCAGTAAAAGGGCTCGCAGATCGCGAAGTTGAATAAAATTATGCGTACTCACGGCCTTATCAGCGAAATACGAAGCCAGTTGATCAAATAACCTAGTATTCAAATCGGGGTCTGACGTCGAGTTGTCATCTAATAGGGGGATGGTAAAAGTTGGGCTGAGGCGGCGGGGGTCGATCTTCGTGCGTGTCCCAGTACCAGTAGACGAGTTTGAGGAAGGCATAGACTCCCATCAGAAGAAGTGCGAGATAGACGAGGAACATGGTGACTGGTGACCGACTTGCAGCAGAACGAAGTAGCGACTGAGTCGATATATAAATGTTCTCTCTTCGGTATACATATTGAGTCAGGTTCAGAAAGAAATAACAAGTTGTGCGTATAAATGAAGCCAGACGAGTGTAAAAGCGGCAAATCTAATTACGCAGGGGTCAAGAGACCCGATTTAAAATAAAATAGCGAAGAATGCGCCGCGAGAGGTGAGGATGTTTTTTGCCACCGCGACGATCACCGACTTGATTTATTACTCGTGGGGTTTTCGTGCTCTCGGCGCATAAAAAGTCATGCTCTGGAGTGACGATTGAGGAATGTAGCTACAACAGTCCCCGTTATCACCTTATCACACTCGTTTCTCTCCGCGAGCGGCTCTCAAACCTCCGTACGGCGATTCATTCACCCACGGGTCTATTTTTATCGTCTCTCAGTTCATGTTTCGCGTTTGTTGTGGCAACACACATGTTCGAAATGCGAGAAAAACTTCTCGTGACTCCGGAAGTTCTGAGAAAAGTCGTGCAAAATGACACGGAAAGGGTCGTCGAGAGCGTGGAAGTCGTCTCTGTGGAGAATGCCTGCGGTTCCGGCGAGAATTTCGTCTCCAGTCTCCTCAGAGTCGGGGTCCGATACGAGTCGTACACGACGACGTACATCTTCAAGGTCTTGGACCGAGAAAGCCGGTTCAGGAACTTCGCAGACCTCGATGAGCTCTTCGACAAGGAGGCCTTCATGTACGAGACAGTCTTGCCAAGAGTGCAGGAGATCCTGAGGGATGCTGAAGAGGACGACCAGCTGGCTCCAAGGTACTTTTAAGGAAGATTTATGAAGAAAAAAATTAAACCCAGATATTTCAGGTGCTTTGGGGTTTTCCAAGGGGCTCAGAAGATGCTCGTCCTGGAAGACCTGAAGGAAGGCGGTTTCTCGACCAGACAGAAGCAAAACGGGCTCAGTCTCGCAGAAGTCAAAGCAGTTCTTCGGAAAATCGCCAAGTTTCACGCCGCTTCGGTGGTCTATCAGGAACAGGTTGGGCTACTTTTGACCAAAAGTGATACATTTTTTAAAGAACCCTCTCCCCAGGTTCTTTGAGTTCGGCTACTTCCACGAAAAGTACTTTTCCGACTGGAGAAGAGCCCAATACGACACCTTCTATGGGTCTTTCGTCGAGGCTGTGGGGTCTTGGGAAGGCTTCGAGGAGGAGGCCCGAGTTATTGTGAGAGAAACTTTTGCTTTTTGGACAATTTACTTATTTTGTTCTATAGCAAACATGGAAGGAGGACATCCTGAGGCAGGGAGGAGCTGCCTTTACCCAGGAGGCCGACCCCGCTTTGAAGGTCATCTGCCACGGGGACTTTTGGATCAACAACGTGCTTTTCAAAGACCTCGAGCCCCGACTTGTGAGAAGCTCCCCGAAACCAGAGCCTTTTGAGTGACTTTGATTTTCCAGGTGGACTTCCAGTTCAGCTGCAGCGCCAGCCCGACCCTGGATCTGCTGTTTTTCTTGGCGTACTCCCTCTCTGAAGACGACAGAGTCGCAGAGTTCGACAATATGCTGAGTTTCTACTTCGAGGAGCTTGAAAGAAGCCTAAGTCGACTGAACCAGAAGGCTCCATCAAGAGAAACGTTCCTGGAGGACGTGAGAAGGAGAATGTTTGGGTGCTCGTTCCTGCTAGTTTTCCACCTGACGACCTTGCTGCTCGACGAACACTCCAAGCTGGACATGGCTAGTGCCCTTGAGAGCCCAGAGTACAGGAGACAGATGTACGAGAACCCCAGGTACAAGAGAGCAGCCCAAAAGTTCCTAAAATACCTCAACAATAGGCGAGTCCTGGGACCGAAAATAAACTAGTTGTTTCCAGAAATGGCTCTTTAATTACCAAGTGGTCGTGACCCGAGTCTCCCTCATTACTTCCTTGTTAGCGTACTGTCTTGTCTGTCTGTCTGACATTGACTTCAGTGGCCCAATTCCAGCGGTTATCTAGCTTTTTGTTTGTGTTTATTTGTTCAGAAGCAGCAAACAAAGCCCGTTTAGTTACAGGGCCCGTCCACAGGGTCTGCCGGAAAAGGACACACTTGTCCCGCCACGAAACCTTTTCTCTGACTGCACCCAAACCCGTAATCGATTTACAGATATAATAACATATTGGTGCGGCACTCCAAGCCCTGCGTGATTAGTTTGACGCCAGCCACGAGTGTGAAAAGTCAGAGCAGTGAAAGTGGGAAAAGCATGACTTTTACCTACAACTTGACCGACCAGTTCCGCGTCAACGACGAGATCTTCGTGCAGAAGTACGTCTCCGCAGACTCCGGCATCTCCGTGATCTTCGCCCACATGAAGGGACCCGTGCTGCACTCCTACTTTGTCGTTCGTAAGACTCTTCTGCTGGCTCCAGACTCGCGCTCACGACCTTTCTTTCCAAGCCACCGAGCCCAGGACGGACAGGGGTGAGGCCCACGCTTTGGAGCACTTAATCTACGGCGGGTCAGAAGATTATCCTTACAAGGGAGTAATTGATATCCTCGCTAATCGCTACCTTTCCTACGGCTGCGAGGCAGAGTAAGTACCCAGGCCCGCCCTCTGGCTGGCAATCAATAGCGTGACCACCGAAAGGGGCTTTCTATTGGAAAAATGTAACGTATTTCAGGACAAACAAAGACTACACCTGCTTCAAGCTGGATATCGCTTGCACCCAAGGCCTGAACATGCTGCTGCCGGTATATTTAGACCACATACTGTATCCGTTGCTCAATGTAAGCAAGCGCTGCCAAAGTGACCATTAATATTAATGATGGTAATGATTTAATCAACGTCGTTTGTAGGAATTCACTTTCACGACGGAAATTTATCACGTGAACGGCGAAGGCAAGGAGGGAGGGGCGATGCACTCGAAGCTGGTCGCCCACTCCGAGTCCTGTGAGAGCCTGGCCCTCCTCGAGGTCTGTCGCACCCTCTACCCCGGCACCGGCTACAGCTTTGACGAAATGGGCTCCGTGGAGGGCGTCCGAGAGCTCAGGCTTCAGGATATCCGCGACTACCACTCCGAGTTTTACCACTCGGACAACCTCACAATTTTTATCGCGGGCCGAATCGCCCCAGACAAGGTCTTCGAGTCCGTCCTGACCACGGAGAAGAAGGTGTCTGACCGTGGAGGGGTCCAGGAGCCGTTTGGAAGCCACTGGAACCCGAACCTCTGGGCCCTGGAGGAGAACGTCACGAAGACCATCAGCTACCCGAACGACGAGGAGGTCAACGGGCTGGTCTACATCGGCTGGAGGGGCCCCAAGTCGGTGCAGGAGTACGGCGAGCTCATGGCCTGTCTCGTGCTCCTGAAGTACCTCTGCGAGGGTCCCGTGAGCCCTCTCAGACAAACGGTGGTCGACGGGGAGCTCGCAACTCAGCTTGAGTTCGAGGTCATAGAGTACTTTGAGTCGCTTTTGCTGCTGAAGGTTTCGGGGATCAGCAATGAGCGGATCTCTGAGGTCGAGGACAAGGTTTTTGAGAGACTCGCTGGGATCGCGGAGGAGACAGAGGAGCTCAACATGACAAGGATGAAAATTGTGGTCCAGACGTTCTGGGAGAGCGAAATCAACAAGCTGGAGGAGGAGCCACATGTCCAGATATTTCAGAAGCTGGTGCCAGCGATTGTCTACTCCAAGATGGCTGAGGTGGGTCATTAAATGTTAAAAAGCGGCGAACGATTTAAAACCGCTTTGTTTCAATTTGACAAGAAAAAGTATTTAAAAACTTTGGTAAAACATTGAAAATGTCCACAAAATTGAATTTTTATTTTTTCCAAAATTGTTTATAAAATTTCATTGACAATATTTTGGGAGCTTTAGTCATTAAAGAGGAGATAGCCAAGTAATCTGTTTTTTTCAGGAGGCAGACATCCAAGCAAGGTTCGACATTGGGAGTCTAACAGAAGACTTGTCCAACAGAACCCACGAACAGTGGATTCGCACACTGAAACAATATTTTGTGGAGGTAATTTCAAGCTTCTCTGACCCAAATATTCTAAAATCGTGCTTCCAGAACAAGCACGTGACCGTGGAAGCTCTCCCAAGTGTCGTGGAGCAGCAGAAGCTCACCGAGAAGGAGCAGGAACGACTTGAAATGCTACTGCAGGACGAAAACTTGGAGACAAAGCAGGCTTTCCTGGACGAGGCTATTCTGGAGAACGAGAAGGCGCCTCCAGACGAGCTCATTAGTGCGGCCGAGCTCCTCGCGAACGCACAGGTCAACTACCACTGGGCTCTGAGGTACTGCTCCTCCAAGCAGATCTCGCCTCCGGGGATCTGCCTTCAGAAGATGCCGGTCTACACCGAGGCCTACGACCTCAGCACGACTTTTGTCTACGTGAGCCTCTCAACATTTTTTAGGACTTCTTCTTCAGACCTTTCATTCCAGATGTCGGCGATTTTCAGCTCCGATGTGGCGTCTGCTGACCTGCGAATGTACCTGCCGCTGTTCATTCGGCTCCTCACCAACTCCCCGATCCAGGTGGGCGACGATCTGATCTCCCTGGAGGCACTCAGCACTACCCTGGAGGAGGACCTGGTCTCGGTGAAGATCGCCATGGGGTTGCAGGGCGCCGAGAGAATCGTCTACTTCAACCACTTCAGCATCATGGTCCAGGTGGAGATCGAGAAGTACGAGAAGGGGGTCAAGTGGCTTCACAACATTCTCTACAACGCCGTCTTCGAGCCCGAGAGGGTCAAGATCTGCGTGTTGGAGCTCCTGAACTGCATCTCGGAGGTGAAACGCGACCAGAAGGCGGTCGGCTGGCAGATCCTGAACGCGCTAGTCTACGAGAGCTCGAGCAACATCTGCCTCCACTCCATGATCAAGCAGAGGAAGTTCCTCAACGAGGTGCTCCAGCAAGTCGACGACCCTGATTTGTGGCCCGTTTTGCTCGAGAGTCTCCTGAGTTTGCGTCAGGCCCTCTTCAGCACTTCTCATGAGAAAATCTCGCTCCACATAGCCTCAGATTGGAGCAAGCTCCACAGTCTGGAAGTCGACCTGAACCAGCCCTGGAGCTCTGCTTTCATAATCTCGGCAGACGAGGAGCCCGTGAAGAAGCTCTTCTCCTTGCCGGACTTTGTTTTCCTCGAGTTCTCAGGCACCCAAGGGATCATCATTGGCCGCAGATCAGCCAAGACTTCGTGTTTCTACCAGTGCTTGCCCTGCATCAACTCCTACCGCGACCTCGATTTACCCGCCCTGGCCGTTTTCCTGCAGTACCTGAACCAGCCCGAGGGTGCCATCTGGAGGTCCATGAAGGGAAAGGCCCTGGCGTACGACTACCTGATCGACGTCGTCCCGAGTGAGGGCCTCTTGCGTCTCGAAATATCGCAGTCTAGCAGCATTGTAGCAGCGTACAAGGAGATGAGGGCTCTCATTGGGTCCCAGCTCGAGGGGGAGTGGAACCTGAGTCTCGTGGAGTCGGCCAAGAGTACCTGCATCTACAACGCTGTCAACACCGAGAGCACCATCTCGAAGCTGGTCCATCAGTCTATTGTCACGAGCTTCAACGACGTTCCCTACGACCAGAACAAGGTTTTCATCAAGAAGCTCCAGAAGGTGACGATCGAGCAGCTCAATGGCGTGGGCGAAAAGTTCGTCTCGAGGCTTTTCATGGCGGATCAGGACGTACGGAGTAGCTGCGTGTGTCCTTGGGACCAAGTAGAGGAGATCAGAGAGGGCTTTAAGGGGTAAGGATTTTGGAGAAATTCATAAAATGGCCAAAACTCGATTTCGGGACTTATTTTTGTGGCAGAAACTAGAAATAGTGAAAACTAAATACTCGTCTTTCAGATTGGGAGTCCAGCTCGAAATCCAGCCGTCGGTCCAGGAGAGCATTCTGGCGCACATTTAAGCCCAAAAGTGTTTATTGCAAAATGAATTATCAAAATTGGTGTTAAAAAGCTGTTTCAATCGGGTCCAGCATCCCCCGCTGTCTCAAGAAAGGCAGAAAGTCCCGGGCAGTCTCCATGAATCTCTCGTTCTGGAAGAACTTTTTCCTGTACTCCTCACCTCCTTGGCTATTTTCTAGCACTTTTGCAAAGTCCATGGCCTCTCCCAGCTCAATCACTGCGTACGACTCAACCAAAGCCCCGATAGCTGCAATCAAAATCTTCAGTTGGAAACAGATAACTCGATTGTGAGCTCACCAAGAAGACTCTTTTGAAGCAGCTCCTGGTGGATGTCCTTGAGGGTCGGAATTTTCCTCGGGTAGTTCATGGCCTTCAAGCTCCTTTCCAACTCAGAATGGTACACCTCCACCAGCTGGTCGTACTGCAGACTCCTCTCGCTCCGACGAACGGAAGTGGCGAGGAAGAACATAAAGTCCTGAGCAAAGGTCCCGTACGCTGAGAGCTGGTAATCGATCTGGAAGCAAGACTTCTATCAAAGAGCTCTCTGGATCTTGGTTCCTTACGAATATGACGTCCACGGGCTTCTCTCCTTCGTAGATGAACAGAATGTTGAAGTTCCAGAGGTCTCCGTGGTTCAGGACCTGGAAGCCCCCCAATGCCTCGTTCGTCGCTGCAGTCAAGTGTTTCGCCAGGTTGTCTCCCAAGGCACTCTGAAACGTCAAGAGCTTGCACTCAGAACCTTCAAAATCATCTCAATTTACAATTTCCGTCAACTCTCTCTGGAGCTCTGGGGTCGTCTCCAGCACCCTCCGGAAGGTCAGGAACAGGTTGTTGATGAACGTCGCCCAGGGCCGCCCCTCTATGCCCTGCGAGTACATCCCTGTAGTCTTGATGTGCTCGTCTCGGAGTCCATTGGCCTCGAAATACGTCGCCGAGGACGCGTGGAAGCGAGCCATCTGTCTGATGACCAGAAGCGAGTGCGTCAAGTCGAAGCCCTCTTTGGGTCCGCCCCTGAACCCGTAAGGCTTTAGGTTCTCGAGCACAAGCAGCTCATAGGGCTTAGAGGCCAGCTCGTAGCAGGTTGGAGCCAGTTTCACGCCAGATATCGCCTGCAGCGGGGGCAGATACGACCCGTACATGCTGATCTCGGTCTTGAATGCGTTGAAGCCCTCTGCAATCGCGGCCGCCTGGTTGTTATCTCCGGCCGACACCTTGATAATGTAGTCATGTTCAAGTTCTTTGCCGTTTTCGACGAGTTTCACGACCCCCCGGTAGATTTGGCCGCAGTAGCCTTCTCCCTCAGTGCCAGCTGAGGCGACTTTGACTGATTTTAAGTCGAAATTTCCATGCTTCAACCGCTTTTCCGAGACTTTTTTGAAAAATTCCGCGTTGAGAAAGTCTTCCACTGACTTTGTCGACATCGCGACTGGAACTGAGCCTGCACATGCGCGATACCGAGGGATTTCAAACGCGCGCGATTTCTCGTTCATTAATTGAGTGAACGTGTTGCGGCTAAAAATAGGTCACGCGTAGAGAAAGCAGTGATTGGACGCAAATTTGGGCCTCGTTATTGCTTTATTCATGTTCTCTAATGCGATAAAGGGTCCAGCATGCCGCGTTCTCGGAGGAACGGAAGGTAGAGGCGGGCCGTTTCGAGGAAGCGGGGGTTTCTGAAGAACGTCTCCCGGTACTTCCTGCTCTCTTCGTCGTCTCCCGAGACCGCAGCAATGTCCACCACCTGTCCCTGGACGTGCATTTCTACAGCACTGTAAGTCTCAGCGAAGCAAGCAACAGCTGAAAGAAGGGTTTTAGAACTAGAATACGCCCCTTTCTCTGAAATACGTTTTTATGAAGGCGTCTAAAGATTTTCCAGGAACAATCGGGTGTTAACACTGAGGGAGAGGCGAGAAGACGTTGCCTAAAAGTGGGCGTGTCTAAGAATAAAGGGTCTGAGGATTTTCAAAAGTAGGTCTAAATCAACCTAGAGTTATCTTGGTCCCTATTTTTAGGGCACGCCCCTTTTTTCACGACACGCCCCGAAAAACATTTTCCAGAAAGAGGCGTGTCTTGGAAAGAAAGGCTCAAGATCTTCCCGAAATGGGCGTGTCCCAGAGAAAGGTATTCCTGAAATAATCTTAGACTTCATAATGGGCGTGGCTTTCTTACCCATCGCGCTCTTCTGCAGGATCTCGAGGTGAATCTGCTTCAAAGTGGGGATTTTTCCCTCGTACTCCATCCTCACGAGCTGAGACTGGAGCTCCTGGTGGTACGTTTCGACAAAGAGGTCAAAGTTTGGGGCTCGCAGCTGGCCCTCGACGACTGCAGTGAGGAAAAATAGAAAATCCTGGGCGAAGCTCCCGTAGACGGCGATTTGAAAGTCAATCTGGAAGGTCAATGACCTGCACTTCACAACAGCAAGGGTGTGAGTTTATCTAATCTTACGAAAATGACGTCACTTGGCTTGCCGTCGGACGAGTACTTGAAGAAGATGTTGCTATTCCACAAGTCTCCGTGATTGAGGACGTTGAAGCCCTCAGGGTCCACTTTGGAGGCTCTGACCAGGTGCTTCAGAATGTCGTCTCCCAAATTGTTCTGAAATTCTCCAAAAAGTTACAAAAGAAAGTAAATCGACGGGACCTACCAGCTTCTCAACCTCCCTCTCGAACTCTAGCATCGTCCCTAGGACACTTTTGAAGCTCTTATACTGGTTGTTGACGTACTTGCCCCAAGGAGCGGAAGTGATAAACTCCGAGTACATTCCGACTGACTGGATAAAGTCGCTGAAAGGACCCTCGGCCTCCACGAACTTGGCCGAGGCAGCGTGGAACCTAGCCAGGTGCTTGAGACACAGAAGAGACTGCTCAAGATTGAACCCGGTCTGCTGCCCCAGCTGCCATCCCTGGACCTTGAGGTTCTCCAGCACGATCAGCTCAAACGGCTCCGTGGTGGCCTTGAAGCTGATTGGGGCCAATTTAATATCAGTGTCTCTGAAGTAGCTCTGGAAGACGGGGAGCTTCTCGTACACCTCGATCTCCTTCTTGTACGGGAAGAAGCCGATCGCCACACTCGCGCCGAGGTTCTGGTCCCCAGCCGAGACTTTGATGATGTAGTCGTGAGTTTCGTCCGTCCCACCGTGAGAGACCTCAACGAGACCCCCGTAGATGGTGCCCAAGTACCCCTCCCCGTGACCGGTGATGTTTTTCACCTGCACCGACTTGATCTCGAAAGGAACGCCATTGAGACGCTCCTCGGTTAGCTCGCGGAAGAACTCGACGCTCAAATAGTCCACCACTGGGTCCGACATCGCGACTGGCACTGAGCGAGCTCGATATTTTTTCGACGTTTATCTACCAGAGCGTTAATCTTATCAGAGTGTGGGCCAGAGTGTGCGTATGGACGAGCTGAACGGGGTCTAATTGATGCATTTTGGCGGTCCACCAGCAATAAGGTTTCAAGGTCTGCTGACTTTATGGGAGCAGGAAGTCGGAACCTAATAGAACATAGTTATATGGTTCAGATATTCTAATTTTAGCCTGCAAAGTTCCAAACTTGTCTGATGGCCTAAATATTTTTTAGACCCCTCTGAGAAGTGGGTGTAGTCATAGTTAGTCATAGACCGTTTTTTATAGAGTTTTAAGTCTCATTGTGGAGCCTGGGGTCAAAAATTTATTAAAAGACTTAAGGAGTGTTCCTCTCCCCGATTTTAAGAAGCGTTAAGAGTATATTTATGTCCATTGATCTCAGCTCCCAGACCACGTAGAAAGGAATGATGGCTTAAAAGTTGCGGATCTTCTTCAGAAGATGCACGAGCTATAGTTTAGACCTGAACTTTGTGGGACTCCGGAGTTCTGGGGGTTCCCCTGGAAGCCTATCAAATAGGCCCGTTCTCCACTATTTCCCTCGGGATCTCCGAATATTATATTTTTCTCTGATAGCTCGTGAAAAATCAAGGTTAGTTTGCCATAAAAAGTTCTAGCTCCAAAGGCTCCTTCTATTATTTTTCGATTTTTTTCAAAAAATTAATTTCGCGAATTTCCATGATATGAGAGATAACTGAAGTAGCTGTGGCTCTCAGGATGGTCGCAGCGAGCTCGTTGACCACTCAAAAAATCAGAAAAATTCAAATTAAATTTCGAATACAAGTTTTTGGGTCCAAAACGTCGAACAAAAATTTTTCCTTGTAAAACTAAATCCCACCTACCCCCTTTGCCACACTCCAGTTGTATCTCCTCCTCGTTAATCTGAATGAAAATAAAATAACAACCGGCTTGTTACCTTTTCAAGGGTCGAGAAAAGGTCCAGACTATTCCTGCTCCATTTTGAAGCCTTTTAAGGTTCGATCTGTGTGTTATATGTGTTTCTATTTAACCAAAAAAATTCTGGATCTTACGGAATACGGAATGCTGAAGAGCCCTGATGACCAAATCTCAACAAACTTTTATCATCCACTTAATGTGTGTAACTTGGAAGTCTCCAAATATTTTCTCTAGCATAAAACTCACGAGCCACACGTCTTCTTAATCTGTAACCAGATGTCCAGATAACGTTTTTGTGCAAGTAAGCGTCGAGTCTAGCTATTTTGGGCATTAGCAGCTTCTCCAGACTCCGTGCATCAAATATTTACGGGCACCAATCAAACAATCAGTAGCAAATCAGCTCTAAAATAAACGAATACACGTGCCTCGTGTCAATTACATTGCACAAGAGGCAGCCATGCACTTGAATCGTTATCAAATGCACCCATTCAAATGAGGTCCCACTCCCAGTCGCCATAAATTTCAATTACTAAGCTCTTTCTATTTGCCCGGCTTCCGTGTGCGATTCGTCTGCCATAAAAGATGCAGAAGAAGCTGCTTCATCTCATTTCCACTCAAACTTTTCCAAGTTCAAGACCACTCCAATGTCTCAAGCGTGTGACCTCCTCGTCGACCATCTCCCGGACTTTACCTGCGAGTCCAAAAGTCCCCGAAATGCAGCTATCACCCGCGTGGAAGCCGACTGGATCTCCCAGGACCTTCCGTGGATCACAGCCTCCTACATCGAGTCCTGCCTCCAGAAGAGCCTGAAGGACGAGACTCTGCAGGTCACGCACTGCGTTCTGAAGCCCGTGACCGCCAAGGGAGACAACTACGGGGGCGTCATGGTCCGGGTGGTCGTGAGCTACCGCCAGGAGGGCTTGGGCGAGACCTCCACTTCCTTCGTGCTGAAGACGCAGATCTGGAACGACCTGCTGGCTCGGACCCTGAAGGTCTACGACATCCACAACAAGGAGATGGACATCTACGAGAACATCCTGCCGAAGCTCCGGGCCCTGCTGGATTCTATCGGAGAGACAGGCGACATGTTCCCGCGCGCCATCTTCGTAGACCGCGTAGCAGACGCCATCATCTTCGAGGACCTGCTTCTGAAGAACTACCGCATGCAGGACCGCGTCAAGGGCCTGGACCGCGAGCACACGCTGCTGGGTCTTGAACAGATGGCCAAGATTCACGCCGCCTCCGCGGTTCTCTACGAGCAGGACAACTCGGTCTACGACAGTCTGAAGTCCGGCATGTTCACGCGTCTCACTGACGTCTACCACACCTTCTTCAACTCGCAGTGGAGGACGTGTGCCGAGGAGACCTTGAAGGTGCCGGGTCTCGAGAAGTACGGAGAGAAGATGAGGAAGATGCAGAGAGACTTCCTGGAGAACGCGTGCCGGGTCTACGATCGGGACGAGGGGGACTTCCACGTGCTCACTCACGGAGACTTCTGGACCACCAACATCATGTTCAACTACTCTGGCGACGGGAGTCTCAAGGACTCGGTCGTTGTAGGTTGCAAAAAGTCTAATCTGGAAGGTTCTGATCTTTTTTCTTGCAGCTGGACTACCAGTACGCCTACCATGCCTCCCCCATGCTCGACTTTATCCTCTTCGTGTACACTTCCACCAACGATGAGACCCGTCTCGACCACTCCGAGTACCTCCAGTTCTACCACGACGTTCTGGTTCGCACTCTGCGGCAGCTGAAGTACCCGAAAGCCATTCCGACGCTATTCCAGATGAGGCAGCAGTACCAGAAGAAGTCGTTTTTGAGTGAGTTTTTTTACAGAAATTTTTTGCTTGGCGATTTTTTGAAAAATTGTCTTTCGAGAATTTTTTCGGAGGCAGAAAATAACGTAAAAAATTTTTTATGAAAATCCTCTTTTGAAAATCTCCCCCATTTCCCCAAAAATCTCAAAGAAAAAATTTTCCCTCTAGTTCTGAAGCTCTATGGCCTCTAAAAACTGCTAAATTTTTTCCAGAGCTGACCTCCTCCTTCCTCATGCTCCCGTCGATGATCAACGAGTGCAGCCTGGACGCCGACATCGAGTCACTCATGATGGAGGACGAGAAGGCCCTGCGGTTCAAGAAGAAGATCATGCGAAACCCGAGGTACCAGGCCATTCTGCGGAAGATCCTCCCCCAGTTCGATCGCGAGGGCCTCCTCGACCCGCTAGAGTAACGTAGTTCATAAGTCAGAGCTTCTAGGTGATGGTTAATGTGATAAAGCTTATTTACTAGACACTGTGTAGTCTTTTAGCGAGTAGAAGTCTGGAGTTATGTCATCGGAGTTTGCCGGCCAGATATCAGGTGTACCCGAAGTTCGAACCGAACGGAGAAATAATAAGTTGGGCTTTTTGTGAGATCTCTCCACGTTGAAAAACATGACTAGCGAAATTCGGTTCTGTAGGTGTGTTGATTCCCAAGGTTGCTGGAACGACTCACAATTGCAGCGTCTCTGAGAGCGCGCGAACGTGTTGGACCCCAGTTTCTAGAGACTAAGGCGTCAGGGCCTTTATCACTGAATAGCAAATTTGCCTTTTCTCGGAGTCTCCAGATCCAGCTCCGTATAAATTTAGGCCTGTCACTTGCGTGCGATAAATGATAGTCGTGTTCCAATCAAGCCTCTTGTAGGTACCTTCCACACACACATCTGAGAGCACTTGTGTTCCGCCTTGACTATAAAACAGCGACCCGGCCGCAAACGAGTCTTATTCGAATCCAGTGAACATATTGCGATGAGTCAAAACGGCAACGCTGCTGAGAACCGCGGGCTGATCCCGTCGTGGCTCACGAAGGGCTATCTCCAGGACGTCCTCCGGAAGGGTGCTGGCAAGTCTAGCGACCTCGAGGTCCGGAGCTTCACTGCAGCCCCTCCCGTAGCTGCGGGCAACAACTACGCCAGTCTCATTCTGAGGGCCACGGTCGAGTGTGTCGAGAAAGGAATTACGACTGAGAAGTCGCTGATCATCAAGACTGTGCACTTTGACGACGAGAGCGCAGAACTCCTGTCCGAGTACGGTGCTCACAAGAACGAGATGATCATGTACGCGGATATCTTGCCGAGGGTGAAGGAGCTACTGGACTCGATAGGCGACTCCGATGAGGTGGGTCCGAATGCGGTGTTCATCGACAAGCAGCACCAGGCCATGATTCTGCCGGACCTCAAGAAGCTCCAGTACTCCGTGGCCGACAGACGCGTGGGTCTGGACTGGGATCACATGCAGATCATCTTCCGGAAGCACGCGAAGCTCCACGCCTGTTCCATCGTGCTGGCAGAGCAGGGCGAGACCTTCCCTTCCTTCCAGAGAGGTGAGACTTTTCCACTTTCCGTTAAATTGGTTCGGGAGCAGACTCACGTACTCATTGAGTCTTATTTCCAATAGGGGTCTGAAATTTGGTACACGTGTTTGGTGGCTCAAAATATCAAGACCCCTGAAAAGGCAGACTTTTAGCACCCCCTTGTGGGGAGATTTTCTACGAAGCTTCCCTTTCTTCATAAAAAAGGCTAAAAGCAACTAATGAGCGTTCTATTTCAGGACTCTTCAGTGAGGACTTCCACGGTTTCGACATCTTCTTCACCAACATGTTCTCGGAGCTGGGCGACGAGATGAAGTCCTGGAAGGGGTACGAGAGGTATGCCGAGAAGTGGAAAACTGTGGCGGAGAACGTGATCGAGCAGGGGGTTGACTGCTTCAGGAGACGCCCGAACCAGACCTTGGTCCTGAATCACGGCGACAGCTGGACTAACAACATGATGTTCAAGTACGATGACAAGGGGAAGGTCCTCGATGCCACTCTGGTAAGCTTTTAGCCTTTTTTTCGTCCAAAGATCAAAACTAGATCCTTTCCCGACTTTCAGATCGACTTCCAAATAGCCGTCTATGCGTCCCCTGTCTTCGATTTGCTCTACTTCTTCTACACCTCGGCCACCGACGAGGTCAAGTTCGACCACCGAAAGTTCCACGAGATGCTCCGGATCTACCACGCCCACCTGAAAACCACCCTGGAGCTCCTGAAGGCAAAGACCAAGCCCCCGACGCTCTTCGACCTGCATCAGGAATTCTACCAGAGGAGCTTCTACGTGCTCGTCTCCAACATCATCTTCCCCATCATGATCAACGAGAAGGAGGAGGATGCGGCAATCGCCAACCTCATTGGCACCAACGAGACCGCAAAAGCCTTCCGGAAGCAGCTCTTTGCCTACCCGCGGTTCATCAAAACCTTCAAGGAGTTCTTGCCGCTGTGGGAGGCTCAGGGGCTCTTGGATCCGCTCAAATAAATGATTCTTTTTTTGTGAGCAAATTGGTGTTTTTAGCTAGTTATTAGGCCCAATCACAACTGTCGTACGAGCCTCCGAATCTCCCAGGCTTGTTCCAACGAGCCCAAATTGACTCATTAGGTGGCATGACAAGTGCCTGCTTTGTCATTTAATGATACCAAGGTCAAGAGGCGAGCTATCACGAGACCGACTTAATTGTTCTAGAGGTGCTGGAATGTGCCGAAACTTGGACCCTCTCGTTCGCAAAAAGCAAATTTACACTCCACATGTTTTCGTTCTCGAGAGACTTAAGTAATAGATCAAATTCACTCTCGTCATGGTGGTAATGGTGATTGTGTTCCAATCAGCCTCGTAGCGCGCCGCACACATCGACAAGCTATCCGAGATCTCTATAAAAGGTACAGGCCGCGATTGTCTCGTGTCATTTCCATTTCTCACGATGTCTTACGAAGAGAACCGCGCTCAGATCCCCAAGTGGCTCACGAAGAGCTATCTCCAGGACGTCTTCCGCAACTCGGGCTTCATCTCCCAGGATGCCCAAGTCACGGGACTCGTCGCTGAGCCCGCAGTGGCGGCCGGAAACAACTACTCCAGCTTGATCTTGCGCATCAAGACCCCCATCTCCGAGAGGGGCGTGACGACCGAGAAGTCTGTGATCATCAAGACTCTGCCGGTCGACCCGGACATCGCCAAGCTCATCATCGAGTATGGCGCCCACACGGCCGAGATGGTCATGTACTCGGACATTCTGCCACGCACCAAGAAGCTGATGGCCTCCATCGGGGACAGCAATGACCTGGGAGCTCCCTCCGTGCATGTGGACCAGGAGAACCAGGCCATCATCATGTTCGACCTCAAGGCTCTCAACTTCAAGCTTGGGGACCGCAAGGTGGGGCTCGACCTGGATCACATGCGTGTCATCACGAAGAAGCACGCCAAGTTCCACGCCTGCTCCATCCTGCTGGCCGAGCAGGGAGAGAAGTTCCCCAGCTTCCAGAGAGGTGAGTGAGTGAAAAGGGACCTCAGCAGAAGGATGTAAAGGGGACTTTTTCCAGGGTTCTTCCATCCGGACCAGCACGCCTTCAACCCCTTCTTCGTGAACACGCTGCGTGAGCTCGGAGAGGACCTCGTGAACTGGCCGGGGTTCGAGAAGTACGGGCCCAAGCTGGTGAAACTCTCGGAGATCGCGGTGGCTGAGGGAATCGACATCTTCTCGCGCAAGTCCAACATGACCTTGGCCCTCAACCACGGCGACAGCTGGGTCAACAACTTCATGTTCAAGTACGACGACAAAGGACACGTCAACGATGCTGTCATGGTAAGTCTGAATCTCAGAGCAGACGCGGATTTTTTTTACCGCTGAAGCCGATTTTATCACGTAGCTCCTTTGCTTGTTTAGACCAGACCATGTATGAATTTTTCACTATGAGATATATGTAGAAGTTCACGAACGATATTTCTGAGCCAAATAACGAGTTGGGAAAGTACACTTGTGCTATCTCGATCAACGTTGAATTTTGGTTGAAAACTGTGTTAGTTAGTTCTTTTGAGCTTTTCCTGTTTTTTATGTAGAGTTCCTTTCTAGCCAAGAAAGCCATATCTCTTTCCTGTTAGAGCCTCAAAACGACATAAAAAGAAATTAGACGTTTCCCAGACATAATAAGAGGTAGTCTTTTCTGAAGGCCCTTGCTCTTGAGTCCCTACTTAGGCAGAAATTTCCAGGGCTGTCTCCCATCTTAGCGGAAAATTCTTGGTGACTTTCAAAGACTTTTTTCAAAGAGGATACTGTCTCTTTCCAGATCGACTTCCAGATCAGCGTCTTCGCCTCACCCATCATCGACCTAGTGTACTTCTTCTACACCTCCGCCACTGACGAAATCAAGTTCAACCACCTGAAGTTCCACGAGATGCTCAAGTTCTACCACGAGACCCTCGTGGAGACCCTGACGCTGCTGAAGGCCAAAACGAAGCCCCCCACCCTCTTCCAGCTGCATCTGGAGTACTACCAGAGGAGCTTCTTCTGCATTCTCGCGACCTGCATCTTTACGGCGATGTGCAACGAGAAGGAGGAGTCCGACATGCAGAACCTCATCGGCACCCACGAGGCCGCCCGCGCCTTCCGTCGCCAGCTCAGACTCACGCCGCGCTTCATGCGCACCATCAAGCACTTCCTGCCCATCTGGGACGCCCAGGGACTTCTCGACAAGGAGTAAGCGCCGGCTTTCCTTCAATATTCTTTATTTACTCTTCTGTACTTCTCATATTAAATAGTGGTATCAATGCATTAAAAAAACACAAACACTTGAAGTAATTAGATCATCAAAGTAGTTCTCGACGTGACCTTCTTGTGGCTTTTTGCATTCTCAAAACGAATAACGAGGCGCACATTTTTACAGCAATTTGCCGGTTAACTTATGCGTGTATTACAAATGTTATTGACTAGGTTACTTCCATAAAATGAGTTATTAAATCTATGCCATTATCTCAATCTTGTTACATTTGGTATTCTCAGTTACGTGACTTACTGCTACCTTAATTATCCTCCTTCTCACATTGCGCTTAACTCAATAACGTATGCGGTGTTAAAATAAATGCAAATAAAATCGCTTGTTACAACTTGTAGAGTCTAACCTTTGTTGAATGTGAAAGAAAGACGAATAAAATGGAATAAAAGGGTTTCAAAGGAAGGTAAAGCTGTGTTGCTTCTTCAAACTAGGACCTACGGATATAAAATTTGGAACGATCAACGTGGCATAAATAGAATTTAGATTTCACTCAATTTTCATAGCTACGGATATAAATTTTTCTTTTGTTCGTTAAAAGACTAGGATAAAACTGCAGATTCCATCCACTTCTGACACACCTCTGCGCTACTAGTAAGGTTAAGTTATCTCAATATGCTTTAAAATTTGTCCATACTTTAGATTCTAGATATTCGAGCTCGTGTTTGATTAGTTCGTTTCTCCCAGCGACCAGGGGGAGATAGAGAGAGGGCGTAGGCTGGAGGTGTTGAGGGATTGTTTCAGTTTCGAGGGTCAAAGGGGGTTCTTCAGCCGAAATCTTATTACGGTGCTATCACACTAGGCAATTTAAATTGCCGCGATTTGGGCAATTTCAGGCAATTCCAGTGGCCGCAAAATTGCGGCAATTTTTGTCCAGAGCAAATAATCAGAATCAGGGCAACTAATATTGCCAAAAATCGGGCAATTTTTTGTAGTGTGATGGCAACCTTAGAGAGCTTATTATCAATTTCTCCTGTGTGCTGAAAATTCCGTTCAAAATTAAAATTCATTTGCGAGAACCTTTTTGAGGTTCAGAGTGCTTTCCTGGGGGTAAAATTTTAGCTGAAAAATTCGAGCTCATGTGAGGGCAATTCAAACTTAGACTGTGGTACCGTAGGCGCTGAAGACCACCCTAGTGCTGTCGGTGTCGAGAGAGATGTCCTCCGGGCTGGCTAGGTCGACCCTCACGGTCTCCGTGTTCGAGTTGTTGTTCCTGTTTCTGCGACTTCCGCCCCAGCTGCTGAGAGTCCAGTGATAGCTGGTCGTGCCGTTGCTTCCCCCGTTGCCATTCGTGCTGCTGACGGAGTCCTGGGACGAGGGGGTTGCGACCACCACGGAGGCTGCTGTTGGCATCGGGTCCCGGTTCACGCAGGGGAGCGTTTCGGTGCCGCCAATGTCGGTGCTCCCAATGATGTCCATGCTGTCACGCGTGTCACCAGACGTCTGGGATTCTAGCGAGTCCATACTCGTGTCAGTGACGGCGCCGTTTCCGTCTCCACCTCCGCGATACCGGGACACGACGTTCACAGCTGCCATGTCTCCGTTGCAGTCCTCGATGGACTTGAGGATGTCGGCGCACATGCCAGTGGTGTCGAGGGGGATGGGCTGGTCCGAGTCTCGGTTGAAAATGGATATGGCGATGTGGACTGGATGCGGGATGGGAAGCGGGATCAGGAGCTTCTCGATGACGCTGTTCTCTTTGGCTTTTCGCTTCCAAGGCCGCCAGGTGGCGCGACGAAGACTCTGTGGCAGGGTCGTCCGTTTCGAGCGAACTCGGGGAGTCGTCAAAGCGGATGGAGTATCGCTAAAATTAGACTCACGTTAGGTAAAAAGTTGATGACAAAATTTTTAGAGGACACATTTTTTTTCACTGGATTTTTTGGTTCCGCAAAACGACATATTTAAAGCTTAGTCCCCTTTAAGCTTAGAGCTCCAAGCCCTTGGGTCATAGAGGAACAACATGCAAAAACTGCAGGGTTCTAGCTCTTCTAGTTTTGGAGCCTTTGTGACTCGGACGAACAGACAGACGGACAAAATGCACTGAAAATCGATGTTTGTCTCCTTACTTTTTGGTTTCAGTTTTCCTAGAAGCTACGAGAGGCCGCGATCGCGGGTTGAAGGCGGACACCTCGAGATACGGCGAATGGACCTGAATGTTCCCACGTGGCGTGTAGACGTTCCCGAGCAAGTCTGGCCCATTGATGATGTCACTCAGACTCTGGACCATCTCGGAGTAGCGCGACAGATCCAACGAGGCGTGCGGCTCCAGCTTGAACTGCGTGTCGGTGTCCGTGAGGGGCGTCAGGAAGTCAAGTCCGAATATGTCGGCGTAGATTAGACCCGCTAATCCTGCCCAGTCTCCCACGCTGAGGCCCTAGAACCGCCAAAATTAAAACCCTGAAGCTTACTGGTCGAAAGGCTCACCTTTGCGTCCCAAAACTCGTCCTCCGTCATGGAGAGCCGCGCGATGACGTGGTGGGGGAAGAACTTTTCAAGCATGTAGGCGCCCTGCTGGATGGCGATCTGAAGGAAAAACACGTTAAAATAGTCTTTGCTGAGATTTCACTCACTTTTAGCTCCAAGGTGTTGAGTTTCACGCGACTTCTGACTGCACTGGAAAGCCCCGTCTGCAGCTCTTTGCGTCGTTTCTCCAGCTTCTCATGCAAACTCGCCATCAGGTCCTGCCCCTCGCGTTCTAGATTGCGGTAGGGTCCGCTCTTGGATAGCTGGGCAGAGAAGGGACCGAAGCAGGCCTCCACGAACTGGCTGTAGTCCTTCTGGGGCTGGCAAATGATGCCTTCCATGGAGTGTTGATAAGCCTGAAAAATTTACGAGTAGAAACAAGCCCACAAAAGGGATTTCAGTGACAAACCTGCAGCTCATCCAGCTCCATCTTCGCCTCGAACGCCGCCAAAGCTTGCTCTGGCTTGACCGAGAAGTAGTAGTCCAGCGCCAGTCCGGGTCCCGCAATCCTCTTCACCGCAAATCCATCACAGGCTGGCACTCGGCCATTCTTCTTAATGAACACATGGAACATGGAGTAGTCCCAGAATATGCGGAGCCAGTAGCGAATAATCCCAACTGCAAGAGGACAAAAGGTAACATGAGACAAGCACCAGAGAGGACAGAGTAATGAGCTCTTACCGACAAGCACACAAACGGAAGCCACGGGACACAAAACGCATGCCACAAATAGCGCTGCAAGTGGCTGCACAATCCCCTGAATCAGGATGTTCCAGATGATGGCCACGATCGCTATGGCGTACGGGTTCTTGTGCTCGCACGGGCAGTCGAGGTCGTACACGAGCATGATGAAGACGTGCAGGCAGATGGTAACTGCTGGGATCCAGAGGGGGGCCGTCAGGGCAAAGAGGAGGCTGACGGCGCTTGTTGCGAGGCAGAGGATGGGGAACAGGAAGAGAATTATGCAGGTGCCGAGGAAACCTTTTATGACGTAGTTGTAGAGCCGGTTGAGTTGCCTCGTGATTCCCTTCCCTATGAACCCCGTGTCTGGCTCCGATTCAAATTTCGTACGTGCCTTCGAGATGCGCCGCCACAGCTCCACTAGTCTAGACGTCATCGTGGGCGTGATGCTGGTTTTCCGGGGAAAGAGTGTTCCGTTCACCTGAAATGCCGACACAGTAGGTCAGACTATCGTTCCTGGTATTTGGTAATCGAATAGGGAGAGCTCAGACAAACTAACCTATTTCCTCCCATTTCCGGAAAATTTTTCTCTGAAAGCTATTTTAAGCTTTAGAAAAAATACCTCTTTTGGCGGATGTTTTTGTTAAAATTCGTCTTTTTCTTACATTTTCTGAAGCTCTCACAATTTTTCAAGAAAAGTCAAGTTCGCTTAAAAATTCTAAATAGCTCCAACTGGACTCCAAAGTTGACAAAAAATTAAAGGAACTTTATACACGCGAAATTAACCTCATTTTCTTCTAAGAGTCCTTGGAAGTTCCTCTCCTGATTCTTCTAGAATCCTCCCTGAGATCTCTGGAGGTTCTTTAAGAGGTCTATAGGAGTCTGGGTTCGTCCTTGGTCCAATTTTTTTCCAAGTCTCTGAATTTTGCCCATTTCGTAACCCACTTCTTGATGAACTCTGGGAGAAAACGAGTCAAGAGCATGCTATTGAACCCCAATGACACTTTCCACAAAGCACCGAGTAGTTTTTGTTCGCAAAGTCTGAGTCCTGAGTCTTCTTAGAGTCCTTTTCTGACTCCTTTGGGAGTATTCAAAAAATGTTTTCCACACCTTAAAAATACGAGATGACAAGTAGTTCCTCACCTGTGAAAGTTCCAAGTCCGGCATGAACGGCTTGATGCAGAGAAGCGCCCTCAGTCCCAGGGGGCTGCACCAGGGCACGATGATGCCGAGAAGGAAAATCGTGTTCCAGGTCCAGGTCCAGGTGCGCTGGAAGAAGTTGAGGAGACGCCAGAGAGGCCAGCGCGTGGTGGTCGTGCGAATACGGTCCTTCTCCACCAGGAAAACGGGCTGACTGGGATCCGAGCGGGGCGTGACAATTGACGTGGCTTGCTGGCAGATGACAGTGGGAATCACCTCCGAGTGGCCCTGGAAGCTCCTCCTGATGATCCACGACTTGGGAGACCAGATGCGGATGGCCCACTGGAAGCTACGTGTGGGGGTCTTGTCGTTCTTCAGCTCCTTCAGCAGCACGGGCTCGCGATCCCGGAGAAAGGCGAGGTCCCTGTTGATGAAGTACACCGTCTGCTGCAGGTTGTGCCGCAGACTGATCTTGATGGCCTCCTCGTGAGCCCCGAATATCGTCTTGCTGATACGAGCACTCTCTGTGGCGTCCAGCTTGGCGTCCATCCAGGCCTTGATGCGGGACAGCACGGGATACGTCTCCTGCAGGATCTTCGTGTGCTCCTGCCGCGCCTTCTTGAGGTCCTTCCGCGTCTTGTCAATCGACTTGTGCATGATCACGCAGGACTGTGCCTGCTGCACCAGCAGCTGGGGCACGTTCTCGCCCAGCTCAGCCAGCTCCGTGTTGTTGAGGATCGACGTGTAGACCCGCTGGAGGTACTCCTTCATCACCGCATCATTCACCTCCTCCTCTATCTCCGAGTCTGACATTTTCTTCTCGCGCAGCTCCGCAATTAGTCGCTCCCGGAAGTGCAGGAACCAGCCTCTCGTCTCCTTCTCCAGTATCTGCACCAGGACAGGAAGTGCCTTCCGCATGATGTCCCGCGAAAAGAGCCTCAAGTCGATTTCTTGCCCCTTTGGCGTCACAAATAGATACGGGATGGGCTGAGCCGTCGTGTCGTACTCCACGTCAAATTTTTCCTTCGTCGCTCGCTTCAGCTGGTGTCTGACGTACGTACAGAGCGTGTCGAGGCAGTTCTCGTACTCCTGGCGACACACCAGCTCGGCCACGAGGTACCGGCATCGCTCCTCCCGCACCTTCTGCTCCAGGTTGTGAGCCACGAGGGACGGGACGCCCACGGTGAGGTCCAGGAGGCGGAGGAGACCGCGCACGAGGGAGTTGCAGGCGTGTCTGACGGAGAAGAAACTCCCATAGAGGCGGTTGCAGGCCGTGACTACGAGAAAGTGGGTGGCGAGTGCGAGATCATTCAGGAGCGAGTCGCGGGTTCGCTCCGAGCCCTTCTGGAGCAGCAGGGAGAGCCGCCAGCGGTGCATCTGGCCCGGAAAGTTGAGACTGGCGACGTCGAACTCTCTGGAAAGGAAGATGGGCGGTCAGAGAGGCTTCTCAGGGACGAACAAAAGGCACAGATATGACACAGAAGCTACGAAAACATGCTAAAATGCAGAAAGTATGCCAAAGGAAGTCCTCTCTGACCCACAATCGGGGATTGTACGAGTGCTATTCAAATTACTTTTTCGATGAAGACAAACAAAAAGAAACATGACCATAAAATCAACAGCATGCCCAGCGACGGGTCCAGTCTTGGCGACTTCTAGCCCTCAGACTGACGAAAAGCGGATCTAATTTTCTTTTCAAAAAATATGTAAAAGGTAACTGGCTATTTTTAAAAGAATCTAAAGAATAAAAAATAGTCGAGTAGGTAGTTCAAGCACCTTAAGCATAGAAAAGTCATTTCATATGATAGATAAAAGGGTTCTAAAGCTCGGTTACTGGATGATCCATTTCAAAATCCATGCCTCTCTTTCTAGGGCTATTTTGAAAGTTAATTTCGAGAGAACGTTTTCGTCCCGAAAATATTATTAAAATTCAATTTAAGGCTCAGATATCAGGCTCAGACATTTTAGAGCCTTAAACAGGACGGCCAAATAAGCTCGTTGAGAGAGAAAACTTAAAGTCCCAAGAGCCCCCAAATCCCACGGCTACGTCGCTGAACAGTGCATGTGATATTGAATAAATCTAAATTGTAAATAAAAGCAATAAGTCTCATAATAACGCATAGAGCGAGCAATCTGAACTATTCCGAAGAAACATAACAATGAGCGCAAAGCTGGTCGTGAATAAATTTGAAACGGGGAGCACTTTATAAAAAGATCGCAGAAGAAAGGGAAAATATAAGCGCTTTTGATGTACCATAAACAGCATCGCAGACAAAGTTGTGCTTCCTTTGACATTTTTCATCGCGAGAGAAGCGGAAAAATGGGAAGCGGGAAAATATGGGAAGCGGGAAAAAAGAAGCAGCACAAAAAAACGGCAACAGAGGAGGGAAAAAGACAAGCCTGCCAGTCAATATGCCTCTTAGGTATCTTCATAAACGAGTATTAAAACATTTACAATTTAGTACACACAAATATCGTGGTTATGTAAGAGAAGTAGAGGTAGAAGACAAACTCCAAACAAACATCCAATCGCAAATGATTGCATTCATTCACTTTGTCATGTCATCAAGTATTTAGGTCTCGTTCTCTTGCAAAAACTTTTGCATCGCCAAGTACGACAACAGTTTATAGAAACAAATATTTCAGATGATTTACCCTGTCAACTGTATCGACTCTAACTGTTCCATATTCAATTTCTTCGGTTTGCCAAACTTGTCCTTTTGCAAGCTTTACAAAAATCGATTATATTTGGTCACTTTAGTAAATCGGGATTAGTAATATATGTACAAAAGCATGAGGTGAGACCAAGCTGAGTCGGAGAGACGGCAAAGGAGACGTCGCTACTTACCCCTTCTCCCGCACAGATCGCAGCTGGGACCCCGTGAGGCGTCTGGGCTCGCCGTTGCCATCCGTCGCGACGGCCTCCAGCTCATCGAAGGGCGGCGCGATGAAGAGGTCTCTCAAGTTGATGGGTCTGGGTCGCCGGCTGACCGTTCCGGTGGCTGGAGTCGATATGAGGGGGGCCGGGAGGTCTAAAATTATTTTGTTGAAACCATAGAGCTTGAAGGGCAGATGACCCTAGACTCTAGTAGCTAGCATTTCTTTTTCTTCACAGAAAAAATTTTCAAGACTCGGATCCATTCAGGGTTTTAAAATTTCTGTGGGGCTCTTCTTAGCCTCAAAATTCTAGACAAGGGACTTTGAATATGATCAGTGACGGATTTGCGGGTAGGCACACTAGGGACGTTCCTAGGGCCTCTGCCAAAGGCAGAAATTTTAAAAGGGGCCTCTTAGCCAAAAAGCGGGCCCTCTCATCCTCAAAGAGAGGCCTCTGACAGCTGGAAAGGGACCCCCTGGACCTCAAAAGAGGTGTGAACACCTGGTTTTTTTAGAGGGCTTCCTAGAGATTTTTGGGGGGCCTCCAAACAAATTGTGCCTAGGGCCTCCAAAAGTTAAATCCGTCACTGAATATGATGGACTTGAAATCTAGAAATTTTATTCTAGCCACCAAAGCTTTTACGAGGTTCCAATTATCTGAAACTCAGTCATTTAGCTGGTATTAGAAAGCCTAGTTAATGTTGATTTCCACAAGGTAGATTCCTAGAAAGCTCTAAACCGAAGTTCTAAGCTTCGAAATCCCATGATAACCCAAGCACGCTTAATTCTATGATAGAAAATGAGGTAAACGAAACTCACTGATGGGGAAGGTCTTCCAGTGGTACAAAAACTGCTCAGCAACGCCCTTGATATGCTCAATGAGCTGCTCCACCTCCGGCGGGGCTCCCACGAGATGAATCTGAAAATTGATGGGCTCCTTCTCCGGACCCAGTAGGCTGTTGGGGCGCGACAGGACCAACCCGCTGCCGCTGTTGTTCATCGAGGAGCCCAAAGGCAGTGTTGCTGTGCTCCCCGTTTCCATATTTTTCACTTGTTTTCCTTATTTTCTCTGCTGTTTGTCGTCGCGTTGTCAACGTCAGGGACTACATTTACATGTTCAGCATAATGAAACAATGTTGTTTTCTTCTTGCCAGGGATGCAACGGTACCTGCAAGAGAGACACAAGACACGTGATAGGTTAATGGAAAAATCGATGTGACTTGAGGGCAGTCAGTGAAAGGGAGGCCGCAACCTAATTACTGGTCTCGCCACCACCCGATTTAATCTCGGGAAAATCGATTGTCTGACGGCTCGTTGCGTTCAAAGAGCCCACACGATTTGCTTAATCGAGGAGGATTTGCTAGGGGGACGAAATGGCTCCCCCTGACCCGAAACCTAATTTATGGGACGGAGAAGCCGCTTCAGTGCCCCACTAAGTGCCGATAATGGCGTTAGTAACCGGAGCAGCTCCACTAGGCAATCAAGTCATAAATAATCCAGCGCACTTTAAACTGTCAACTGATAGGATGAACGAGCTTCTGACGACACCTGTAGAGCCCTGAGATCGCAGAAACCCTCGAATTCCTCGGCTGCAACTTCAAAGAGGCCAGCGAGATTTAATGCATCTGCGTAACAAGATGGTGAGCGAGAAAAATAGATGAGCATTCCTCTGCGCGCTTCACACAAGCGCATTATGTAATTATGAAATTCGTTCACGAAGAATTGAGGAAGAATTTTAACGCGATGATGACGATAATGATGGGTATTAAACTCGTTATTTGCATAATAATAAATACACACGCATTCATTCGCTTTCGAGAGCGCAGAGATAGGTTTTTGGGATTAAATCGACGCACAGACGATGAAGCCTGCACTTCAGAACAATGCTAGCTGCTGACAAAGACCCGTCTAGCTCGGGATTGGATCGTCTTTTGTCTGAACGCTGTCAACAACCGGGAACAAAAGACTACTCGTCGGGATTTTTTGCCCCGAAAGACAGTTTGGGAGCGATTTTCGCCTAATTGGAGCCCAACGAGGCGTCTATTGGAGCCCAACTATGCGGAAACGGCCGGCTAGCTGCAGCTCGACCCACTTGCAGAACTTCTGTCCGTGTCATTTCGGAATTACATCACTTTCGTGCCCACGTAGGTGGTCTTATTTGCCGGACTACGGGCGATTCTACATTACCCATCCACTTTGCTGGCACATAAAATGCTCCAGCGAGCTCAGCAGTGCTGCCTTCAAGTCAAATTAGTAGGATTTGCGAATTTATGGGAGGTAAATGCGGCGAAACACAATGGGATCCGGTGTTTTTGGGCTCTCCAAGGCTGGCCAATCGATCAGCCATCGAGGAAAAGTTTTTAATTAAAATGCCAGTCTGCAGGCGCCCTGTAACTCCTCCACGCGCACAAACATATTTTTCTTCCGCAGACGAGATCAAAAGCGGCAAATCTTTCGCTTTCCCCCGTCTCTTGCGTCTTCCTCTGTCGCCCAAGTCAGCCATCAATGAGCACTGGCAGTCGATTTTTCTTCAGGCGGCACGTGTTGAGCCATGTTTGTCCTCGTTATTCTTCATTTATCTCCATGAATTTATTTGCTTGTTAGCTTTTCGGGGTGTACGGAAGCCTCAACCGGAGAGCCTCACACTGGGTCATTCTATCAGAAAGTGAGACAAAAATCCAACTCGTCGGTACCTTTAAATTGGTCAGAAGACCTCTCGTTTTGAAAATATAAGCTTTTAAAATTCCTTAAAAAAATTCAAAATTTTCTAGATTCGACCATTTTTTAAAAAATCATATCTCCGACGCCCGCGAAGTAATTCATCCAATTTCTTTTTTAAAAGTAACAATTATCTATAATGTATATTTTAAAAATATGAAATATTTAATTAATAACCAGATGTAATTTTAAAAAAATATAATAAAAGAGCATTTTTGTTCCCTTAAAATCGATACATTTTGGCCGATTCAGAATATTGAAGCAATTTCCCTTTTAAAACCCCTTGAAACCAAATTTCAGTTTAATCGAAGCTTCCCTGGAATTTCGGTCCCACCATTTGGCAAACTGTTCCAAGGTGACCCGGGTCGCTTAATTAGGAGATCTCATCACAGGTACGTGTCAACAGCACCCGAGGTTCCGCAGATCAGCACAGATTAATTCAATATTCTAATCCATCATCGTCAGCATCATCGCCGAAATTACGTAAGTACACACGAGTTTGTTTGCATTTTATTCCGCATGCTTCCAAAAACTGACGACGCAGCTGACACCAACCGGGCCTCTTCTCACATATGTATATAATGGTGAAAGTACACATTCAACATTGATCAGATTTGATGTCAACATGTGGATACACGAGTGTGTAAAAAATGGTCCAAAATATGGCCATTTCGTTGCCCAACGCCCGGCTCTGGATGGCGCTGCACGCTGAGAGATGAGTCTGATGTGGGTCGCGCGATTACACGCAGGCATGAACCAAAGTTGATGATAATATTCAATCGTAATTGAATGCGTAGGACTTGTTTAAAGAGGAAGACCCGAAGAGAGCTGAGTTTGGAGTTTCACAAAGGGGTCAACTTGACGGTCTTTTATTTGCCACTTGCCTAGGGGTTATTCTAGCTTTGAGACTTTCTAATTTTTAACCTTCAAAGAGTCGAAGTTGTGAATTCCTCATCTATCCCACAGCAAGTCTACGAATTACTTAAAATGTGCTTTAGAGGTGCTCAGGGATTATTTTGAGACAGCATTTTTTTGGAATCACGAAAAAGGCTGCTGAGTTCGCTTTTTGCCGTCCTTCGTTCCGCCAGCTGAGACGCGTTTTTATTGCTCTTTTAATACGAACTCTGCGGACCACCCAAGCCATAAAAAATCAGTCTCTTCTCAGTCTTCCCCGACTCCAATTCCTCCGCTCATCGGTAACGCACTGGAGCAGCAAAATCATCGTTGATTTGTCGAAATTGCATCATTCATGCCATCATCGCGCGTCTTCTAGCTCTGAATCTCCAATACATACGACAATTCAGCGTAACAATGGGCGAAGAATAGCTCAAATCTCCGCTCGTTCGGCTTCAGACGAAGATTAAAATTTCTTCCCTCGATTCACATCGCTGCCCCGCATTTTCATCACATTTTCTATCTTTTTTTCCCGCCGCACCACCAGTTGACGAGGATGCCTGACTTAATTAGAATATTGTGTGCCTCGTCGAGAGCTCGGCAACACATCACTGTCAATTATTATCGCATCAGCAGCACGACTAAGCTATTTTCGAGTCTCTTCCAGCACCTAGACAAGCTTATGTGCAGAGAAAGTTGCCACCACCGGACCCCTTTCCAGCTGCTAGGCGATCCTAATAAATGGAAGTGGTCATAAATAGGAGAGGTGTTTAATAGCTCGGCAAACACCGGCTTGAGGGGAGAGAGACTCAAAGACAAACAGACGGAAAAAAAAGTTCGCAAGAAGGCAACTCCTAAATCAGCATCCGAGGCACGTCTGTCAGATAGGGCTCGTTCAAATATTGCGTCACGGTCCCCCCTCAGAACGTGACGTAATATTTGAACAGATCTTTGGGGGAAGCGCGAAAAACTGCAAATACCGCACACATGTGGGCCGTCGATTGAGAAAACTCATCATCGCCGTTCCATTAGCCAGCTCTCCCGGAATCCACCCATGCATACTCTCAATTACGTATTTGCTCTATTGTAATTACTGCAATTAGGCCACTCAGTCGGGCAAACATGGCTCCGACTCTCATGCGGCAATATTTGTATGACAAAAAATATGCGTTTACGGGCAAAAAACCTCATCAAATGCAGCTTGCGATTTTATCGATTGGTGGACGGCTACTCGACACTCGGTGACTGCTGAAAGGTGTTCAGGTTGGGTGAGCACTGAGCGCGATATCCAGACGACTGTCGAGAGGAAATGAACAATGGGTTTCAGGTTTCGCGAGGCAAGTTGCACCTTCCTTTCCCTGCCGATTGCGTGGACCTTCCGTGCTTCACCTGCCGCCCGACCCCTTCCACTACTACACAGTGGAGCTCGCAGAACTCGAGTTTCACTTTTGGAACACCTGTGAAATTTCGCTAAACAGCTGCAGAGAACTATAATCACGCCTAATTGCGGTTGTATCGATTTCGACTGATTGAAATTTTGGTGAAGTTTATTGAAAATTTTTCTGGGGGCCTGTTCAAGTATTACGTCACGGTCTAAGAGAGGGGGAGGTTGGCTGCTCCATGAAAGCCGGTACAAACCGTGACAGATGTGGGTCTAAAATCTCGATAATTACTGTGACGTTTTATTTGAACGACCCCTAGTCGAAGATTTCAAAGAAAATTAGAATTTTTTCCTTTTTCGAAGCAGAGAATTTTTTGGTCTACTTTTCTTTAAAAAAAATACCCTACATAGAGCGCTTTGTCTGTCCGTCCGTCCGTCTTAAACTACATATATAATTCAAGATTTAGAAGATCAAGAAATTCGGACATTTTAGACCCCTTAATTTTCCAGAGTAGAAATGGGAGTTGTTGTTCCATATACTTCAACCAATTTTACAAAAAAAAAAATCAGCAAATCATAGAACAACACTTCTTCACTATAACCTTAGGGAGCGGCTTGAAGGGCTTCTAGAGTTTTTATAGGGGGAAAAATTTTACTTCCTCCAATTGAACTGAGATTTTAAATAATAATGAAAAATGAAAGCTAAGAATCTTAGAGCTTGTTTGCTATCGTAAGGTGATAACGAGTTCAGATTCTATGCCCCACTGTAGCCTCTGTCCTGTATTGAATTCCAAGAATGTATTTCGCTCTTTGCGTGTTTAGGGAGATTAAGTTGCGGTGGGGCGACGTGTATTCAAATTCCACTACACCAGTAAAGGTGGCACCCGATAGCGCAGAAAAAAAAGGTTGGCGGAGGAAACTGGAAAAGGAAGCGGAGCCCACAAAATTACTGAGCCGAAGGTCAGCCTCGAAGGGTTGAAAGGGCCGCCGCTCTTCTTACATAATTTTAAATCATTTGCATACCCGCTTGACTCGATGATTGTGTGAAATTATCCAATAAATGATATTCCATTCGTGCTCTGCAGCTGCGAAATGCACACGGAGCCTTCCTCCGAGACTCGAGCCCACTTTTCTCGACTCACATCACATTCCACGAGATTGTCTGGCGTTTCCTCTGGCAACTGGCCTTTATCTAAATAGTTTATCTCGCCTCGCTTCTACTTCCCTATTCTCTGCCCAATTCGTGCTACTTCTTTTGTCTCATCGCACTTTCATTCGTATTCCAAATTCGATCGATTTCTTTGGGCAGATTCAAATTCCACTTTTTCTCACCTTCGCCCTAATTTTCGGCACTTTTCTCAATTGAAACTTCTCCGCCTCCACTTCACTTCATCTTGTGCACCTTTTTTGTCTTTTATTTCGATCGATTTGCCCCTTGATCGACTCGAAAATGGGGGACTTCGTTGAAGAGCTTCCTATCAAAACTGCTGACGGCCAAGTTGTTCTCTCGCGATTATTTTTGCCTCTCTCAATTCCTCGCTTCTCTCTCTCTTGATTCTCGTTTCTCTCTTTGGAACATGTGTTCCTTGGGCTCTCGTCAACGGCGCTTTCAAACATCTTTCAAACCCTGTGTTCCGTTTTCCGCCCCAGTTCCCACTTTTGACAGTTCCAGCTGCTTTTGACGTTTTCGATCCTAATAGCGTTGTCGAGTTTGCATAAAAATTTTCTATTGCCAATTATGACCAAACTCTAGGTGAAAATAGAATAGAAAGACGTAAAAAGCACCGAAAAACGTAACTAAAGTGTAAGAGTCGCAGAGCAAAGTAGCGAGATGGCGAATTTCGAGGACAACCCGTTCGGCGAGCCCGAGCTAGGCGACCCCTTTGCGGACCCCGCGATCCAAAGAGTGGCTGCCAGCACAAACACGAACCAAAGAGGCTTGGAAGACTACAACCCCTTCGAGCAGCAGCAGCAGGTGCGTCCTGTGCCATTCGGAGCCGCCTCTCAGCCAGCCGTAGTGCCCACAAACCAGTCAACTGTGTTGCCATCTGGACAAATCAACGCAGCCCCCTCCTCCAGCGATCCGGCTGCCGTCACACAAATTTCCACCGCCGAGTTGCAGGTGAGTCCCATTTCCCGCGTGTCTTGTAAGGTTTCTCAATTTTCTCCCGTCCCTGCCGCCCCCACGAAGGAGCTTCGGGTGAGTGAGTCATCGCATTTCTCGGCCATGGTATCAGGTTTCGTCACTCTAAAACGTTCTTTCTCACCCCACTCTAGAGACGGCAAGAGGAGCTGGAGAGGAAAGCAGCTGAGCTAGAGAGACGGGAGCAGGAGCTCCGGAACAGCACCTCTCAGGCCCGACCCAACAACTGGCCGCCCCTCCCCGCCGCCTGCTGCGGTCTTCAGCCCTGCTTCTACCACGACATCAACCTCGACATCCCGTCCGAGTTCCAGAAGATCGTGAGGAACCTCTACCGCCTGTGGATCTGTGAGTAACCCGGATCCCTTCTGGCAGTGACCCCTCGTGACCTTGCCCTTTTTCAGTCTACGCTCTGCTTCTCTGCGCCAACATCCTCGGGGGCCTCGTCGTGATGATGAACGGGGGCGGATTCACCACCTTCGGGCTCGCTATCTTCTACTCCCTCATACTGATCCCGTCATCTTTTCTCTGCTGGTGAGTTCAATATTCGTCTCCGTTGTCTTATCACTCCTCGAGCTGATAACGCCACTACTCGCCAGTCCAGTTGGAGCGGCTCGCGTATTTAATCTCGACCAGGAGGAAGTAAACAGCGGAAAATGCCTGCATTTTTTTGTCTCACGATTTCTTGACCTTTGTCTAGAATAGGATTAAAACTATTTGTTTAAATTTAAGGGAGTTGGATCGTTAGTAAAATTTTGACCTATTCGAGGAAGCTTGAATTATCATTCATATTGCTCCTTATTGGTCCTTTTATGACCTCAGGAGCTGGAAATAATCCCGATCAAAGTTTTTGGCCCTCGATCCTAGATTTTACCTTTGAAAAAAAGTCCGATCCAACCCTCTTAAAACTCTAAAAACTCCTCCAAAATCGAAGGCTTCTAAAGAGCTCTTTTCAGGTACCGTCCGGCTTACAAGGCATTCCAAAAGGACTCTAGCTTCAACTTCATGGTCTTTTTCTTCGTGTTCTTTTTCCAATTAGTCGTGACTGTGGTGCAGACCATCGGGCTCCCCAGTGGGGGCTTCTGCGGCTTCATCATGGCCCTCGTCCAGTTCAATAAATCTGTTGGAGGTGAGTGCCCGATCTGCTCTCCTGAGATTCCCCCTAACAGGCTTCGTTTAAGGTATCTTGGCTGGAATCTTCCTCCTCATCATCGCCTGCGCCTTCGCAGCTGCCGCAGCCGGTAACCTCTTGATGCTGACAAAGGTAAGAAGAGACTTGAGGGCGACTTTGTTCTGACTTGCGTCTTTCAGATCCACGCAATCTACCGCAGCTCTGGCGCCAGCTTCCAGAAGGCTTCGGCCGAGTTCCAGTCCGAGTTTTGGCGCAACCAGACCGTTCAGAATGCGGCAGCCGACGTCGTCAGCGGAGCCATCAACAATAATAGACAGAGATACTAGAGAGACAACACTCATGAAATTGTGAAAATCCCACAACGTACGTCCAAAGTAGATGTTTTCATATTCCAACACCCTAAATAATGAAAGTATGTCAGATTGCATAGTAAAATATTCAAAAGCATAAACATGAACTGCAGCAGCGCGGCAGCAACACCTATTCCTCTGTTCTTAGGCGCTTCTTGATATCAAATCGATTCCTAAACAGCAGTCGTATCGCATGAACTATTCTATCTACGGAAAGGAACATTCTTACTTACTTTACGACCTTCAAATAGCTTTTACTGATATAGTTATGTGATGTTGCGATGATAAAAGTGTAACTAAATTAACGAAATTTCTAATTTAATTGTTCGACGGCTAAGTTTGGCTATTTAATCAGCAGCAGTCTAGGATTTATGTTGTTAATGCGAAATGTATGAGAATCACGGTAAAGATGTACATAAGGGGGCTAATCCGCATATTGTCCGCAATGATATGACGATTATGTATGCTGATAACCTGATGATGATGATGATTCAATTAATAAAGTTATTGATTTTCATGAGTAATCAAAATTCGTGGTTTTGGTTGGTCGAAGAAGCGAAGTCGTAGCCATGTAATTTTTTAGAGGGCACTTTTTCGATGTTCGAGACTTCTTAGATTTTGAGACCAGACTAAGTAGCTGGGTTTAGACAATTTATAACTGATACTACTGGAGGAAACTTTTAACCAGAAAATTTTTAAAAAATAGAATTTTTTTCTAAAAGCTTTTAAGACATTCTAAAAAATCCAAAAACTCTTTTTACCACAAAAATGGTCTCAAAAGCGCCAGAAGAACTTCCGAATTCCAGACCAAGGTTCGCGAGGTCAAAAGACCATTCTGATAATTAATACGCCACTTTATTCGCCGATCAAGCACATTCACATTTGAATACCCCTCTAGTAGGGATGGGTTATCATCTTCTCGCCCTCCCTTCCACCCCTGCCGTTTCCTCGAGCCCTGCCTCGTCCTCTGCCCCTCCCCCGCCCTCGTCATCTGCGGCCATCTCCCAGACCAACTGAATCTATGTTGTTCGTGGTCTTCATCAGGTAGTCCAGCGGCCCCTGGTTAAAGTTCGGCCGCAGCGGGCTCTGCTGCATGAACATCTGCGGGTTCGCCTGCATCCCTCCCATGTGAGGGGGCATCCCCCCTGCAGCGCCCATCTGCTGCTGCATCATTAGGTGGCTGGGTCCCGTGGCTCCCGGAGGAATGCCCTGCTGCTGACCCGGCATCATGGGGGGCATCGGGCCGCGTCCATCGGGGGTCATCTGGGGCATGGCGGGTCTCTGAGCGGGGTCCTGCAGGAGCTGCTTCCAGGCGTCAAGTTTCTCAAAGTGCTTCCGCAGGAGGTCGTCCTTCCTCGCTATCTCGTGGCGCAGGTCCGAGTTCTCCTCCTTCAGCAGCTCGTCTGGCTTCATGTTGAGCACCAGGAAGCGCTTCTGCAGGAAAAACACCTCGATCTGTCGCGCCAGGTCGATGAACTTGGTCGTCGTTTGCTCAACCTCCTGCTTGATCTCGATGTTGTCCTCCCCGAAGCCAGAGTCCTCCTTTGTCAGTGCGTGGATGCAGTTCTGGAAGGCCTCCTCCAGCTCGTCCACCAGATTCGGGCTCTGGGTCGGCTTTGCTTCTGCTCCACTGGCACCACTTTTACTCAATTCCACGTTTGTATTGTTCGACGCCATTTCAACGAGTCAATTTGCTTCCTGCTATTCCCGTGCGCTCATAGGTGTTCCAAGAGATCAGTTTCGCGAGTTTTCCTGTTACAAAAGGGGAGAAAAGCAGTTTTTTCCGGGAGCTTTTCGCGTTCGCTTCGATTGTTTGTTTACATGAACCGAGTCGCAGTTTCGCGCCGCCGCTAACGTGCGACTTCGTGATCCCCCCGAAAACATTTGTTTTGGTGCGGCGAAATTTAATTTTCAGTGGTATTCCGAAGTATGTGAGTACAAAAAACCCCGAAATTCAATATTTTGTCGTGAAGAGGTGTTTGGAAGTCGAGGCAACTCAAAATGGAGTCGGGAAGTGGGGAGAAAGTCGAAGACATCGCTCCACCCGGAACAGAAAATCGCTCGCCGGTGTATAGCGAGCCAGAGAACCCCATAGAAGCGGATGATGAGGTCTTTAACACTTTCATGGCCGGAAATCTCGATGTGGTCGACGAGTGTGGGGACTCGGACGAGGAGAAGGTGAAGACAGAGGTGGAGGATAAGAAGCCCTCGCGTCAGTCAGGGAGCAGAAGGCGGAGTCGCAGTCCCAGACGACCGAGGGAGCGACCAAAGTCACGAGACCGCAAGAGGTCCCGAGAGAGAGACAAGAAGCCCGTCAAAGGGAGCAGTGGGGGAGCGGCCTCGTTCCTGGCGGACCTGAAGAAGCAGTTCGGGAGCTTCGAGGAGCTGGAGCAGGTCGAGAAGAAGGGACCAACGTCCATCAAGGAGTTGGCTCGGGAGAAGACTCGCGCCGCCAGGTCTCCCATGGGAGGGCCGAGGCGTCGGAAGGCCTCTGCCCCCATTTCTCAGTACCCAACCGAGGCCCCCATGGTCCAGATTCCTCAGATGCCAATGCCAATGATGATGGGAGGGCCGATGATGGACCCGAACGGCTATGCGATGACCGAAATGTGCGCTCCGGGGACGGACCCGAGCATGGGATGGGGCAATCAGATGATGGGAACGAGCTACGATCAAATGAACATGATGGCGATGCAGCAGCACATGCAATATCAACAGCAGATGCAGATGGGAATGCAGCAGATAGCGCCGAGTCCTCCCAGGAACGACAGGAGGAGACGCAGGAGCAGGTCTCGGTCTCGCAGTCGGCGCTCCAGAAGTCGAGACCGGCGTAGATCCAGGTGAGCACATTTTTGGACATTCCAAGAAATGTTTTCAAGCTTTGGGATTTTTAGAACTCGCACTCCTCCTGGAAGACGCTCGACGAGAGACTTCAAGCCTCGGATTCGGTCAAGGTCACGGTCGAGATCTAGGACGCGAGTGAGCGACACAGCACCTCGAAGAAGACTTCGAACCAGGAGCCCGAGTTCTGTTGCCATTCCGAGAGCTGGTGGCCCCATCAGGACCAACATTGATCTGAGCGAAATCACCTCTCAGGTAAGCTCCAAAGGGGGATTTAAATTCGACTTTTCTGTTAAATCTCTAACTTGGCTCTGCAAGATTTGTAAAACTGTATAAGTTAGACCACAGACTACTAAAGTAGCTAGATACCCAGATCGCAAAAGTATGTACATTTTGTTCGAAAAGTGGATTAAGTTGGGTACCGTCGGACTCTCCTTTAAAAATGTAAAAACGTTAATATGGAAACTTTTTCCCTCAGACTTACCATTCTCGGGATATTGGCCTTCAAAATTAGACTTTTTGGCATCCGCTGTGAGAGGGGTCAACTTCGAACGACCATAACTAGCTTATAATTCAAGCTTTTGGGCTAATTTTTTTTAATGTAGTCTATGTAAGCTATGACTTATCAAAAAAGTATAGCTTTGGGGTAAAATTCTAAAATTCCATTCAAAAAAACATTTTTATTTTTCACCGAAAATTCACCTTACTTTAGTAGTCTGTAAGTTAGAGAGATTCAGATATCTAGAGGGAAAGGTGGGGGGGGGGGGGCAAAAGGTCAAGAATGTATTTCAAAAGCGGTCTTAATTTTTCTCAACCTTCTCGTCACTTGGACCTAGGCCTAGATCATTCGTGAGAGTTCAGTCTTTTTTATTTCCTAAAACTCCATACACTCATTTTAGGCCAAATAAATTTGTTAGGCTCTTTTATGCCTGAATACTCAAATATCACTTACCCGTTTCAGCTCTTCCTGGACAACAAAATAGGCCTTTCGGATTTCCTGCAGACCAAAATCTCAGGTGAGTCCCATTATCTCTTTTAGAAGTGAAATCCATTTGCAAGACCGTGTGAATTCCCCGCCGCTTAGGTTCGACCGGCAATCACGCCAAGCCGATGGACACGAGACTTCCGCTATCCCGAGGTTTGTTAGCCCCCGTGTTTGCCGGCCGAACCCTCTCATGCAATTGTATTAAAATTTTGCAGTTATTTCGAAATTGCGGGCGGCGACGCACATTCTTGATAACAAGAATGACATTCAGTACAATTTGAAATTCTTGTTCGTGCCTCCGAGATTTCCGGCCACCCCGAAGAAATCGACTGCCGCGTCACCGATGTTCCCCTCCCAGACCAATCCGTTGTTCTCCTGTTCGACGGATAGGCCTAGCTCGGTGCCAGAGTGCCGTCCATTCAGCTCTGTTCCAGCAAACGTTACAGAGCTCGTGCGGCACTTGGGCCTCGACGAAAGTGTTATCGCAGATAAACTCGAGTCGAACGTCGTGGTGGAAGAGTTTATAGAGGCTCGCCAAAGGCGGTCTCACAACCTGAATGCAGAAACGGCTGTCAGAGAACGGAGATCCGTCTCCGCCGTGCAGAGAGACGAGTCTCCCGTGTGTCGGCGGTGCGAGGAAAGAGAGCGCCGGAAGGTCAACGTAGGAGTCCAGACGAAGCCTCCGAAGCTGGTTGACAGCGAGACCCAGACCTCCAGCACGGACCTGACGCTGGCTGACATCCGGATGAATGCGTGGAAGAGGGAGCAGCAGGGCACGCCCGCTCCCAAGGTGCAGTACTCGAAGGGAATCGTTGGACCTCCGGGGTACTCGAACATCATGCCGCAGAGACCCGTGAAAAACTACAGCTACAACTTCAACTAGGTCTAGAGTAGGATTCTAATGCTGTAAAGAGAACGAAGAGGCTTGAGAATAAAGAAAATCTTTTGAAGGAACCGAAATTTGTAGTGGAGATGGATTCTCGTGCTCAGTCGGTAAGTGAAACTTCCCGGGCTCTCTAGGGCGCAGGTCTCGGCTTTATACGGGAATACACATAGCCGAGGCGCAAGCAGTAGAATAAACAAAACACAGATGATTTCAGTTGAGTATTGGCAGGCGATCGGAAAACATAAATTTTCACTTTATTTTCATTGGCGAAATTCAATGATGACAATTCGGTTGAGCTGAAAAGCTTGGCATTCAAAATCAAGTGCATTCACCTTCCAGAGACCTTCGAAGAGTACCAAAGTGATGGTTCGCCGAGCAGTTTAGCCCCGAAAGTGTGACGCAAAAGGGACGGAGAGAAAAGACGCAGTTGGGGACACAAAGGAGTTTTTCGTTTTTCGGGACAAAGAACCCCTCAGTGGGCCCAGTGTTGTATAACCAGCATTGATTTTGAAGTTTCTCGTAAATTTTGATGAAAAATTAAAAATAGAAACGCTTGGCGTATGCCGTTAGAGTGCAAAATAATCGATACATAGTGGAACAATGAAAGCTATTTTCCACTAGACGAGTCATCATCATCATCAAAAATTTATTCACCATCGAGTGACTGCGAAATTTGCATTTGGATGCATGTGCAGCGAGCAACTTTGTTGAAAGGATAGCCTGAGACACTGACAGTTGGGTCTAGCAGCGGCGTATTTAATTAGTAGCTGGTAAACCTCTGATATGTATATAATTGCCTTTCCGAGAAATATACTGTTTTCACCGCAACCTCATTCAGTCACCGGACTCTCCCCCTCGTGAAGTTCCCCTTGCAGCGCGTGAATTAATAACGTACCTCTTCGGATGCAGGAGGATGGCTGACGCACAACCCGGACCGAGCCGACTCAGCGCCAGGCAGAGCGAGGGCGACCGACCGCGGATCATAACTCTCATCTACCACTTTATCGGGATCGTCTCGTTCTTCCTCATCGGGTTCGCCGCCTTCAGGAACACCTTGACATGGTAAGTGACCAGAGGTGTAGGGACTGGGATTTTCTCTTTAGGGCTCTCTTTGTGAATTGAGGGTCTAATTTTAAAGCAACTTTGTAAGGTGGCCAATTGGTGCTTCCACACGTTCCTTGGGAATCGTCCTAAAATAAGAATGAATTTATTGCTAAACTAAAGGGCCAAATTAAAGCTCTTTCTAGGGAACTGAGTTTGATTTAAAAATTTTTATGGTCTTCTGAGTCGAAAATCCCGTTTTCTCCCGTCCGAATTCAGGTCGCAGGGATCTCTTTTTCGTGGTAAACGTTGGCTCAAGAGGCTCAGAAATTCCTTAAGGTGTTTTCACGCTTGCATCAGGAATTTTTCGATAAGTGAAATTTGTAACTTAACGAGGACCAAATATTGCCTTTCCGAAGAAAATTCTGAAGAAACAATGTCTTCTTCTGGTCATCAGAGCTACTTTTGAGCCACAAACCAAATTTTCTAGGCTATTTTTTAGAACTTTTAGAAGCGCCTTAAGGTAAAAATTTAGTTTTGAAATCAGCTGTGGATGTTAGACGAGAGATTCCCCCTATTTAAACCATACAACGCCTCTGTGAGTGACTCAGTCGCTTGATTGGATCGAAAACATAAATGCAAATGAGCCTCCTTTGATAAGAAAATTGCTCGCGAGCTGCATTTTTGTGCATTCTCTCGCTCTCTCAAGTTTATCGTGTACGTGCGTGCGCTGAGCGAGTCTGATTCACGCTGGACAAAGACGGTCGCGACGAGGAATTATCAGACGCGCAAGAGCTATGCTCGGCTCAAGCTGACCCGCGATTTTGTTATTTTTTTATCGCGCAAAATCTCTAACATGTCTTCGTTCTTCTTTGTTCCCATCGACAGGCACTTGCAGCGCTTCTGGGGCGTAAGTATCCTGCTCTTCCGTCTTCTTTTCACCCCCCTGACTCTCGCTTCCTTCCCAAACAGGCCTCCGGGGACTTCTGGCAGTCGCAGTGGGACAAGATTCTCGACGTTACAGGTAATTGCGCAATTGGACGAGCCACTTGATAAGCGAGTCTCTCTCTCACGATCGCGTATAGGTGAAGATCCATTCATGCTGTGGGTCGTGGGAACGAACGTACTCACGATAGCCGTCTACTGGATTTTCGGCGGCCTCTACACGGTAAGTTCTGGCTCTAGCTTACCCCCTCTGACGCTCTTGTGTCTCCCACAGATGCTAGATGTGACCAACAAGCCCGCTGCCCTGAGAAAGTACAAGATCCAGCCCAACACCAACGAGCCAGTGGACCCTCAAGCCTTGAAAAACGCAAGTCTCGTCTCAGTGGCAGCTCCTTTGACTCATTGGAGGTCTCTTTCAGGTCATCATCCAGGTCATCACGAACCAGCTCTTCGTCAGCATCCCCTTTGGGGTCATCATGTACCCCATAGTCGAGAAGCGATGCCTCTCCGACATCCGCGAGCTGCCTCTGTTCCACTACGTCCTCGCTGAGCTGGCATTCTTCATTCTCGTGGAGGAAATCGGGTTCTACTACTCGCACCGGATGCTCCATTCCAAGCACATTTACAAGTACATCCACAAGCAGCACCACGAGTGGACAGCTCCCATAGCTATCACCGCCATCTACTGTCACCCCGTAGAGCACGTTCTCAGCAATGTTTTTCCGCCCTTCCTGGGAGTCGTCTTGATCGGGAGCCACATTACCACCGCCTGGTTGTGGTTCTGCCTCGCTATTCTCAACACCCTCAACGCTCACTCTGGGTACCACTTTCCCTTCTTCCCCAGTCCCGAGGCTCACGACTTTCATCACTTGAAGTAAGTCACTTTCCTGAAAAATTTCTCTCGAAAAAATTTAATTTTTTTAACAACGCTTAAAAACATCCAAAAATCCACTAAATGTCATGCTTACATTTAATTTTAATTTTTTCCTTAATTCAAAGCCAAAAATTCATGAAATTTTGTGAAAACACAGAGCATGAGTTGAAAAATAAGCTATCAAAATTTTAAAATTTTCGAAATTATTGAATAAAACAAAATCCTTCTCTAAATATTTAACAATCCCTTTAATTGCAGATTCAGCCAGTGCTTTGGAGTCCTCGGAGTCCTGGACCGCCTCCACGGCACCGACACGCTTTTCCGCCGCAGCAAAGCTTTCGCCAGACACGTCATGATGACAACCACGGTGTCGGCACGCGAGCAGTTTCCGGACCCCCCAAAGAAGATTCTGCCGAAGGAGGTGCAGTGAGGAGGGTGGCAACGCAAATATGAACTGTGATTAGTGAGACATTGAGTGATAAGACACTTGGACTAGCATGACAGCTTACATTCTATAAATATCAATATGATCAATGCAAATCTACCATGTACACTTCTTTCATGTAACTCACCGTACTTTCTAGTTTCGCGTAATCTCTAATAAAGAACAAAATTATGTATGGAGTTACGTTTTATTCCGAAATTCGTTTGACTTCTTACAATTATTTAATTTTTAAAAATTTTCAAATTTACAAAATGCTGCTGTACGAGTTAATGAAGGCGTCGAACGTGGAATAGCGGGTTCAAACACAGACACTAAGCGGGACCCGGGTCGGAAAATACTGATTGGCCGAGCCCAGCTGGGATATGGAATATATACGGGGAAGCAGAAGCCCTGGCCTTCATTAGTACATCATTATTATCACAATTGTTATTCTTTACCGTATAAAATAGGTAGGTTTTTACAAACAGTCAGTGTCACCGATTCTCTCAATAAAAAAATTCCCTACGGCTTTCGTATTCGATCTATGGTACAAAAGGCACTTACGTCTTCATAAAATTTGGCGGAATTGCTTACAAAACGAAAACCAATCGAAATCAACCTCAAAGAAACCTCAAAGTGCGTCAGCTTGAGCAGAGCTAGTCGTTGTACATTCCATCGACCAGAAAGTCCACCCGTCGGTAGTGTCTCGTGGCCCAGTAGTCTTTCAACTTTCTCCCAAACACAATCGGCAGCGCGATAAACACCAATACTATCGCAGAAATGACGACGTAGCTCAGGTAGCTGCCGAATCCGGGAACGTCCTCCTCGACGTCAAACTCCTTGGACATGGCCGACGTGGGCTCCTCCACACTCTGCACGTGGCCCGTCTCCGGCACCTTGTGCGGCTCCACGGCGTTCTTCAGGATCTCGGGATTGTCGTACGGGCTGAAAGTGATCTCTGGCTTCTTGGCCTCCGTTTCCACGGCAGTCACCTCCCCCTTGGCCCCCTCCACTGGCTTGGGGGTCGTGCTGGAAGCGTTCGTGCTGGTATCGATGATGATGGGGGCAACGGGATGAGGCTCGTCCAGTTTCTCCTGCACGCTATACGCGGAAGTGTTGGTGACGGGCGAGCTCGAGGGGGTGTCAAACACCACTCCCTTGCGGGGCTTCACGTTGCTCCTGGCCTCGCCGCTCCTTGACCCACTCCCGCTCTCCGAAAACACCTGGATCGTCTCGTTCGTCTGTGTCCTTGACAATTCATCTGGTGGCATTGTAACTTCCACGACTTCTTTTTCGACTTGCAAGAAGTTTGGTGTGCTCTTCTCGGGGGTCCTTGTCGCATTCTCGCACCTCACTAGGGCTCCTTGCAGGTCCAGCAGGAAACTGGCAAGCGCGAAGACGGTAACTACAAGCGTTCTCTTCATTTTTGGCTATTTTTGCGACTGATCAGGTTTATTTACTTTTTTTGACTACATTTAATCACTAGGTGGCGCTCCAGTAGCTCCGAGTTGTCAACTGAGGAACGCACGACTGTGCGTTTTTTGAAAGTACCGCTAAGCTGGAGCACGTGGTTTCCTGAAGTTTCTAAGACTGGATTTTTCGCTACTTTTGTTAAGTTTTAAAATATCTTTAAGTCAAATTTTTAGCACATTTTCAGAATTTTGAAAAAAATGCACTATTGTGGCCGCCTTGCCATCTGTCTGTATGTCCGTCTGTCTGTCTGTCTGAAATTTTATAACTCATGAACCAGAACAGCTAGAGAGCTGCGGTTTTTTGCATCATGTAGGACCTGGTCTGTAGAGGTGCAGGCTAACAATTTTAGACCCCTACCCCCTCTTGGAGGGGAATGGGGAGTGTTTTACGTTTGTATGAAAGCTCCTTATATTACATCCGATTGAGCTGAAATTTTAGTATGTTGTAGTCTGTGCAAAATCTAGCAAATCATGGTACCACATGTATTCTCTATTATGTACAGGGACGGAGCTTGGGGCCCTCAAAGTTTGGTCTCTCGAAATCTTTGAAAATGCACCCTTTAGCTTAATCTCCGATTTTACTTTTTATATATTTTTCAAATCGAGGAAGCTTAAGTCGAAACCAGCTGATTCAAAAAAGAAAACCGTCTCCTTCATTAAAATACTTCAAGTCAATTAAATTCTATAATTTATTCAAATTCTTCAGTTGTACAATTAAGAAGGCAAACTTATGCAGATTTTTGCACGCTAGACTCCTCCTCCTCCTCCTCCAGCTTCCAGTGCAAGTCGTCTCTGTGCGTCTCAGTAAATGTCAAACGCTTCCATGTTGGTATGCCTAAGATGAGTCCTGCAAATTCGCCAAATTAATGTCGGTCTCTAACCCAAAATGAGGGTTTTAGAAGCGACATTTTCAACCTCTAGAGTCTAATACGTGCTGGCTACAGCCGAATTAGGTGCAGGACGGACAGGAATAATTTGAGGATAAAAATTTCAGCTTTACTTTTTGTACAACGCTCGTTTGAACGCGAACTCGGCCCTTATAATTATTGGCATGTGCACTGGTTTCACACAATTGTCACTTACAATTCCAAGCCAGAACGGTTCGTCATCGTGCAAGTGTTTGAGAGGCACAACACCGCCAAATGAAGGAGACCGCAAAACCGCGCCTTCGTGTCGCATTGATTAAATCAAGTTCGAGTTACAAGATGCCTAATGAAGCGAGTAAAACGAGCGTAAATACCTGTTACGAGTCCTCCGGTGATCGCCATGGACAGAGTCACGAGCAGCCCGATGAGCTGGTAGGAGCCCTGAGTTGTCGCCAGCCTGTTGTAGCCCTGAAAAATACATGGTTAAAGTTAAGTTAACGACGAACGCCTTTAAATTCCGTTTTTGCAAAAACTTAAGGGGTCCCTAGTTCTGTCTCTGGTAAGATAGGTAGATTTGGGGTGGAGCAGAGGGTCACGCGGGTCCCGAAGATCCTATTGTGACCCAACTAAATTTAATAAAATACTTCATGTTTAGCTCAATCAGGGTAACTAAAATTTTTTCCCACGTAAATTTCGAGGTCCCCTAGCTCCTTTCCTTTGTGAGATAAGGGTAATATATGATTCCATGATTTTCTAGATTTTTAACGAACTACAATACACTAAAATTTGAGCTCAATCGAATCAAGAATGAGAAAGTTTTAAATAACGGATACCCCCCCCCCCTGACAATTTTCCGAGAAAACCAAAACCTTGCCCGACAGTATCCAAAAAACCAAAGGTCACTAAGTCTTACAGGGTCGGAGCCTTTGCAAATCAGACGGACAGTTAGACAGACAGACAGACGGACAAAAAAATCAAAGCTTGAAACAGTTTCAGAGATTTACCCCAACGACGTAGCTGAGTGAGGGGTCGGTGTGGTTGCCGACGTGGAGCATCGCCGGGAAGATCTGGACGAGCTCGTCGCCGTAGACATCCTTCGTGGCCATCGCCGCGTAGATCGCTGAGAGAATGCCGGACAAGAGAGCGGGCATGCCGTGCAGGTTGTGGACGCCACAAGTGTCCGCAAGTCGCATTTTATTAAACAAAATTGGCTGGAATACGGTCGCGGTCAATGTCTCATGAAGGTCACTGGAAATCCCCTCGCAAACTTACCGAGATATAAACGTATCCAACTACCGAAATGACAGCCGCCACACTGCCAATTAACATCGCGCCCCATGGCCTCAAAACGAGATTAACTACGGAGCCGACAGCCACACCGCCCGCCAGAGTCGCGTTCTGAACGTGAACCATATCGAATTTCCTCTCCTTGTTGAGGAGACCCGAGAGGCACATCGTCACGCAGGTGCAGGCTGCGAGAGACAGGTAGGTGTGCAGAATGGCGCGCTCCTGCTGGTCTCCGTCGACGAGGGCACCGTTGAAGCTCGGCCAGAAGGCCCACAGGAAAATGGAACCGACCATGGCGAAGAGGTCCGAGTTGTAGCTCGAGCCCTCGTGCTCGCCTGGCTTAGCCTCCGCCTTCGAGGGACGCAGGATGAAGCTCGTGGTGAGTCCGAAGTAGGCACCTGTGGGGAGGGGTGACGTCATGAGGTTCTGTTTGAGGAGAATCTTCGTGCCAAGTGCCAAAAAAATATTTGGGCTCGGCATTGTGAATCGAATTAGAGTGTTTTCAGTCGCAAACATGTTTACGACCGGTGACGTCACATTGCACTCACACTTTGGGTTATCGAGAAGATTTTTTTTTCACTCAACCAGACCCAATGACCGTTTTCAAGAAGTTTCAAGACTTTTAAAAAATTTTTGGGCTGTCGAGCTTGAGTTCTTATTTAATATTTTGAACTCGGGAAACATCACAATTTGATTTTAAGTCCTAGGCTATGAGCTAAGAGAACTATGGTTGGGCATGATTTTTGTTTTAAGGAATCTTTTGGCAACTCTTTTGACTGCTTTAGAAGTATAAATATTTTATTTAAGAGCGAAAATTGGCTATCAGCTAGTCTGCTGGGAAAATTATGGCCTAAAATTGAGGATACTACCCTCAGGATACCATAGAATTCAACAGGCTTACTATTAGCACTACTATTAGTCATCTCAAGGGTCCTACTTTAGACACAAATTCAACTTAAGGAGCCTTCATTTTTGGTACGAAAAAATCAGGCAAGGCTTTTTGGTCCTTTTAAAGACCCTACGAATTTAACTGAGGCTTTAAAAAAGTTGGGCTCACTCACCAAAAGCGTGAACAGTGATGGATCCTCCGACGTCGTTGATCTTGAAGAGCTCAATGTTGATGTACTCGTTGATGGCAAAGAAGACGATCTCCAGGAGTCCCATGGTCAGAAGCTGAACCGGGGTCGTGCGGCCCAGAACGGCTCCCATTGAGATCAGCACCGCTGCCGCCGCCACGTCCTAAGAGCCAGCAGTTAGTCGCAACCTTGAGCTTCATGGAAAACATATTTACTTACCGCTCCAATCATGTTCGAGAGCGACACCCTGCGCACCAATTAATTACCTAATTATCTACCAATCAATTAGAGACGCGTGCTACCGACTCACCTAATCACCCCGTTCTCCAGAGCGAACAAGCCCCTCACGATGATGGCCCACTGAACCACGAGTGCGGCCACCCAGAGGTTGAAGGCCGAGGCGCTGTAGCCGTACTTCTTAAGGAACGTCATGAGGAAGGCGAACCCGATGAAGATCATGATGTGAATGTCCTGGAAAACTGCAAGAGGGGCTCAGAACTGGCTCCCACGACTCCTCTGACACTCACGTGGGTACTTCTGGATCAGCTCCCTGGGCTCCTCCGTCGTCCCCGTCTGGTTTCGTGGGAGAAGGTGCTCATCGTAGTTGGCCACGAACCCGAAGATGGCGATGAAGGCCACCTGGATGAGGAGGAGGACGACGAGCCCGATGGATCCGCTCGCTGGGGTGTGCATTGTGGTATCACGAAACTGCTGAGGAGAAATTCCGCCTAGTCGCTACCAAGTTCTGACTCGAACTGACCCACGGAGCTTTTCTCAAAATTGTTTACTCGCTGCCACTGGGCAGGTCTACATATCATTACCTATTTATCGCCAGTTACCGTACACGAAGATGCGATATTATGATGAGTAGAGCTTCTAAAAATCGTCAAAAATTGTGTTCAACATTTTTGTCCACTTTTTGTGTTTCTTTATCTATTTCAAACATATTCAATTACATCCTAAAGTTTTGAAGAAAAAGAAAGAAATTTTAAAAATTCCATTTCCATTTCAATAAGATAAAAATTTTCTCCCTAAAAACTGTCTAAATTCTAAAGTCTCTTAATTAATTATTTTTCTCAATTTATCATTGAAATCAAGCTTGGAATTTTTTTTGTTAAGTTTTGGCCATTTTGAGAAACCCTACTGATGAGTTTGATTCACACATAAATTCGAGCAGTTGCCAAGAGTCGACTATGTTGTGCCCGGCCAGAACAATATTGTTTGCTTTGACACTTACGAATTATTGATGCTAATTGGCGGAGGGTCGGAATACATTAAATCACATGCATATCATTGAATTCGGGGCCGAGCAGAGCAATTATTCACCTCCTTCCAGCGAGAACTCTGAACCAAGACTGAACGAGAACTCTGCCCCAGTAGTCCGGCGGGAATCCATAATTCATGATTGACATTCGATTTGTCTTCGAAAAATATTTGACGAGCTCGCTGGGGCTACTCATGCATGGGTGAATTTTTTATGCCAAATTAGTGAAATCGTCGTAGTAGGCAGCAAAAGCCTAATGTCCTCGATTACGCGACTTTTTACGGGAACTTCTATCGATTTGGATGAAAAACTATCGAGAGCTGATGCGAAGGTCGAGAGCCGCTATTTCGACGTTGCGTTTCTTCTCACCTCTCTCGGGTTTCCCTAGGTACAATGCGAGCTGCGCCAGTTACGAAAGGAAACACGACTCGGAATGTAGAAAAATAATCTATTATATTTCTGCTATAATGCACTCGTGCACGAATATTACGAAAGTATGTAAAAAAGGTTTCAATAATTATCTCAAAGGCTCGATGTTTCACGTTGCCGCGACCCCCTGCTCTATGGGGCCGTCGCGGGGGGTCACGGTGTACTTCCACTCGCGGTGAACGATGGGTCCGATGTCCCTGAGGGATTCGATGAGGTCGTCGAGGAACTTGACGTCATCTAGCTCCTGGATCAGCTGGCGTGTCTCGGCCAGGAGGCGCGTTACAGTGGCGTCCATTACCTATGGGAAGGGTGAGGCTTGTTTAAGACTTAATACCGAGCTTAAGGTCAGGGATAAACTTGAACTTTTTAAGTTTTAATTTTAATAAATTTTTGATCGGACAAAATAATTGGGAAAAAGTATAAAAATCATGGGCGTAACTTGGATCTTTGATAGAGAATAGAGGATTCAAATTTTTCGTCGTTCTCCCCAATTTTTTTCTGGAAGAAATTTATGTCTCTAACGAGCTCAATTTTACTCCTTTATCTTTTGCTAAAAATGACATTTCTAGGGCTGAAATAGACGTCCTCAGAGGAAGACTACACATCCCAAATGCAAAAATTTTTACACATATTTTGGTCAAAGAAAAGTTTTAATCTTGGAGTGAATACAAAAATTCTTTTTTTCCAAACAATTTGAAGAAGTCACAAATCTTGACCAGAATCAAAGCACTCACCAGAATATCAGTGTGCACTTCGACAGCTTTGAATATGAGGGAATTGACGTTGTAGTCCAAGTCGTTGATCTCCCTCACCTTGCTCTGCACCTGCCTAAGCTGCTCCTCGTCATCGCGGAAACCCACCCTGACACCCCTACTGACCCGCCTGTGGTGCCGCACCAAATCAGTATTCACACTTAATTTATCGTTTCCATTTGTGTTAATTGGATTTTCCTCGAAACTTTTAAAATTAGAAATAACCGAGTCGAAGCTGGTGGAAGTCTTGGAGGTCTGGTGCTCCAGTGACCCCTGGAGAGTGGCTGCTTGAGGGGTTTCGTCGGTGCTGCAGTCGATGCTCAGGGCATTGAACGTGAAATGCGACGACGGCCTTCTCACGCCATCGTACTTGCGGTCGTCGTAGAGACTGAAGACGTCAGAGTCGAAGCTCTCCTTGATGGAGCTGGCCTCGAGGGCGTAGTAGTTCCGTCGCAGGACACAGGCGCATCTCTGGTTGAAGTCTTGCGTGAATAAACTCTTCGACTGCTGGATTTCCTCGAGCAGAGACTTGCTCATGTTTTTTATGCAGTTTATTTTTCGCACTCGGGTGAGCTCCGCTTCCACGCTACTTTTTCATCGACTCCCCGAACGTTACTGACTCAATTATGCTCATGTTTCGGCGGCGAGGCGCACTACTACTTCCACTTACTTATGAGGCTTCTTTGCACACGCTATTCCGCTCTCACGCGCTTGTTTTTCTACAGATAGTCAGAGTGATTCTGCCCATTCGCGTTTGTGGCCGCAGCTGCAGGTGAGTGTGTTGAAAGAAACTTGATAACACTTGTTGTTTCAAGCGTGCGAAAAAACCCTCTGGAACGGGCTGCTGATGGAGACTGCGTGGTAGTCTGCTGGGCTACGACAGCCGCTGGTGACTTCATCGTACACTCGTAGCAATTAAAAATAGAGAGGAGGGGGTGGGAAAATGCTCGCAGTCTCTCTGTGACAGCGACGTAACCAGGGTCTCTCTCATGAGCTTGCTTTTCCTGAGTTGACAAAAATGAGCCAGAATATTGGCGAACCTCCTTGGAATCTTTTAAAAACATATAAAATTAAATTGACGGAGTGGGAGTAAGGGGGTCACTCCCTAACCGTGTTAAAATTGGGAAATGTTGTGGGAATTTTTATAGTCGAAAGAAAGTCTTTTTTAAGGCAGATAAATCGTTTAAAATATTTTCTAAAATATTTTTAGAATATTTTTCGTTGGAAGTTTCCCTGAGAAAACCGTCGAGAATTTTTAAGATTTTTTTTTCCTCCTTTTTTTCAACTCAATTTTTCTCTTATACTCTTTTCAGAACAGCCACGGATTTGCCACAAAATTTATTCCAAAACTTTACAAAAAACAACAAAATCACAGAAGAAAGTCCCAACTACCATTGCTGGAAGACCTGCGTGCTGTACGCAAATCCAGAAGGCGCGGGAACGAGCGAGTACTGGGGCTCCTGGACGATGGGGGCTGCCTGAAGACGTGCCGATATCGGGTAGTAGACGACCTGCTGGTACTCGACGGGCTGAACGAGCTTCTGGGGCAGCACCTGGATCTTCAAAGGCGCCTGTCGGAACTGGTCTCCGCGACCCTCTGCTTCAGCCACCGCCTCAACATCCTCGGGGGCCGTGTCTTCGGCCTCGGTCGTGACGTCCGCAGGAACCTCGGTGGTGGGCACGGAAGGGGGTTGCTCTCCGTCCGGAAGACCCTGGTCGGGCTTCGGGTAGTGGTAGCCGGAGCTGGGCTCCTCGGGCTTCGGGTAGTTGTATCCAGGAGCCTGCTGCTGACGCGCTGAGGGGAGACGAGCGGCGCTGGAGACGGCGACTAGAACGCAAACGAGCAGAAAGGTCTTCATTTTTGAGTGCGGGTGGACTTCAGGTTATCGAATGATGCTGATTCACGGCTTGCAGGGGGTTTTTATATGGTTTCATAATAATCGGTGTGCAGCTTGATTAGGACACGTCCATAAAACATGCGTGACATGCGGCCAGAAGAATGCACCGAACATTTTTTATTTTGGCCCAATTGAAATTCAAAAGTCGTTCTGTAGCTCTCATGTCGACATTGACCGATATCGGTGGAGCCGCTTTAAATTGGGCTTTGCGCAAGACGTGCTCGATACTTGCGTATTCCGGATTCATGAGAACTTTTTGGTGAGGCAAGCTGATGGGGTTGTTTACCTCACGTGGCACCTTGCCGCGCGACACCTTCGCCTTCCCTTTTGCGCGTAACGGCCTGTGTTTCGATGGACTTCCTAATGGTCAATTAACTTATGAGGGTCGAGACAAACTCGGAACGGAGGGTCAAGTTCGAATATTTGGTGATCTTGCTGATAAAATTTTTTAGAGAAATCTTGAGGTGGAAGAAATGAGAGGAAAAATTTTGGAAAGAAAATAATCCGAAAACAGAACGTTTCAATCTGAAAAATTCTAGAAAAAATAGTTTTGGAGAGCCTCAAATTTTGGAAGCTAAATTTTCGCTCATCAGTTGATATAAGAGGTATTGATCTCTTTAACAGGTTTTAAAGCCTCAAAGTGTGAAATTTGGAGTCTTCCAAAAATTCTTCTGAACACCCTAAAATCAGTCAAATCAGAATCAGAAAAAAATTAAAGACTCCATCAGAAGAGCCTCTAAACCAAAAAGGATGCCAAGCCTGGCTGAACCACGGACCGACTCGGAGGACAAAACGCCAAGTCCCTTTTGATACTGCTCTTTATTAAGTATATCTTGATTGAAGTGAATACAGACGGTTGGTTAGATACAATGTGTTTGAATAAGTAAGAAGCTTCGCCAGAGCAAAACTCGATTGGGTTTTTTCAATTTCTTTATTTAATCTTTTTGTTCGTTTTTAGTTTTTTTTTCTCCCCTTTCATATCAGTTACCTCCAAATAATGTACATCGACTCCTTTACATGATGGAGCACAGCCCGGAGACCTCCGAGCCCAGCACGTGCTTCGGGACCCTCCGGAACGAGACGCCAGCCATGCTGGGCTTGAACTCAAAGGTGGGCTCCGGCTCGTCCTCCGGCTTTTCGGGGGCAGTCTCCAAAACCGCGCTCTCGGACTCCTCGTCCCGTGGCTCTGCCGCCACCACAGTTGTCGTGAGGGGCTTGGCTATATTAATACGAATTTTATTTACAGTGATGGGGGGCGCGTAGGTCAGTGAGAGATTGGGGTCCTCGGCGGAGGGCGTGGTGGCGGGCTGGGACTCCTCTACGACGGCCAGGATGGGGGTCACGCGGCTGGTTTCCTCCTCATCGTCCACCGCGAGAGGCGTGTCGGGGTCCTCCACCTCGATCGTGCCCACGTCCTCGAAGGGATCGAAGGCCTCATACGTCTCGTCTAGCTTCTCCTCCTTCACCTTGATGGCGGTCGTGTCAATGACCTCCTCCTCCTCCTTCTCGGGCTCTCGCTTGCCGGTCTCAATCTTGGGCGAGTCCACGGTCGTGTCCTCGATCTCGTTCAGCCGGTAGCCGTTCTCTGCGTCGTCGTCGTCGAGGATCTCCGTGATCGTGGGCTTCTGCGGAGACAGCGCTATGACATCGTCGTCCAGGTCGTAGCCCAGGTCCTCCATCTTCGTGTCCTCAGGCACGTATTCCTCCTCGTTGGGGTCCGTGACCTCCTCCGGCTTCTCCGTCTCCTCCATGGGCTCGTCGGCCTCCAGCTTCTTGCGCTCCTCCGACGCCTGGAGGTCCTCGAAGCACGTAGGGTGATACGTCTTCCCGTCCTCAGTACGCATAGCGTTCTTGAGGTTCCAGTCCTCCGTTTCCTCGTTGAAGAAGTACTCGAAGCGGTCGTGGCACACCTCGCACGTCTCATCGGCCCCCTTGGGACCCGCGGCACACATGATGGTGGCGGCCTTGGGCGAGTTCTGGGACTCCTCCTCGTCCAGGTCGATGTTGGCGCCGTGCTTCTCGAACCAGTTCTGCTCCCGCTCCTCCAGGTCCTCGATCTCCTCGTACTGGATCCAGTCCGAGACGTCGTAGTACCACTTGCGGCTGTGGGCCCGCTTCGAGGCGTCACGATCCCTCCGGTTTTGCCGGAAATGCCAATCCAAATGCTGACTGTACTTCATGGTCTGCTCCGGCGGGAACCGGACGCCGCAGCTGCTGCACTGCATGCCCGAGAAGAGACTCTCGACCGCCGCCCCGTTGCGTCTCTTGACGGTCTCGAGCCGGCTGAGGTCCACCACGAACTCCTCCTCGACCCTCTTCACTGGAGGGGGCGTGGCCTCGCGTTGCTTCCGCTCCTTCTTCTTCTCCACCGTCGGCTGGATGAGGCCCGACGACAGCAGCTTCTGCAGCAGGTCGTCTATCTTGAGGGCTGGCGCTTCCGTCTCCTCCCTAGCGACGGCAGGAGGCTCTTCTGGCTCGGGGGCCGGCGGCGCTATGACCGTCGGCTGACCCACCAAAACTCCCTTGGGTAAGGTAGAAAATCGTAGGAAACTCTTTTTATTACCTAACTTAAAAGTACGTGGCAAGCCGCCATATTCTACATTTCTGAGGGGCACCCCGTCTATAACGACAGTCTCGAAGTGGTCCGCGAGCTGCAGCGTGTGCTTGCTGTTGTTGTACTCGAAGGTCTGGAGGTGCGAGTCGAGGTAGACGTCCACCTCCACCATGCCGTCTATGATCATCTGGACGCGGCCGAGCACGAGGTCGAGGCACTTGTCGCCGATTTTGACCTTCGGCTCGGGCCCGTCCACTGTGATGGTGTGCAGGACTCCGTTGATCAGGATGGGCAGGGGCGGGCCCCCGAACAGACACTCGTAGGGCTGCCGGTCAATGTACAGTTCCCGTGATGGAGCACCTATAAGAGACAAGAGAGAACATTAAAAAACCCCCACTCATGAGGACCCTCGGCCGCTCCCCCAATGAGCGTGTGACTGACAGTAAAACACAGAAGGTGCATATTCAACATATTTTTCTTTATTTTCCCATTTTACAAATGGTAAGGCGTGTTGCTCCCACGATTCGATTTTGCACTCGCTTCAGTTCCGCTGAAGGCCTGAAGGTCCATGTCTTTCCAAGCCACGGCCACCATGAATGATTGGATGATATTTTTTATTTTATTTTTTTTTTTTTTTTAAAGAAAGCATTATGGGAGTGAGGAGACATGTAATTGCAGATGAAGTCGAAGTGAATAGGCTTCGAACACGACTTTTGAGGCTCCGAATGGTGCAATGAGGGAAAGTTTGAATATGATCCTTTTTGTCTCGAGCTACGCAAGTCCTAGCTAAGTTTACTCAAAAATCACGCTACTACGGAAGTTGCTAGAAATCCAAAACGTACCCAATTTTCTATCAAGCCAAAAATTTTATAACCCAGAATTGGTTTTATAATTTTTTAAAAATGTTTTAGGTTACTATAGAGAGTTTTCTCTACGAAAAAATGATAACAAAAATTTTTGACTTGCGTTTTGAAAATTTTAAAAATTAAAAACCAAATATTAGACTAGAAAACTACTAAACAAATTTGTGTAAACCCTTAAGATGTCATTCTAGACATTTTTTGAAAATCAAAAGTGCTCTAAAATATTCCTAACTTTCGGCTAAAAAATTCCAGCACCCGTTTTTGTAAGACAGACGGACAGACAAGTGTCATTCGAACGGTTAAAGCGTTCTCTCCGAAAGGCCGAGTTAATTCTAAGAACTAAAGTACATTGAAAAGTAACTTAAGGTCTTACAGCTACGTACTTTGCTATAGGGTCAAGATTGAAAAAACAAATCATTCAAATGTTTTATTACAAAATCTTAGTTTTCAATAGGTAAATAACTGTTAACATAGTCTCATCAGTCTAGATATCTCTCTAATATCACAGATAATTAAAGCTACAGGTAAACAGAGACAGCAAGATGCGCTTTGGTGGGTTTTGGGGCAGAGAAAATGACAAGAGTGGGATACATACCAAATCGGACCTGATGCACCGTCCCGTTCACCATGATGGGTTTGTACTCGTCGTTGAAGTGCAGTAGCGCAGGCTCAGCTCCGTGGATCGTGAAGAGTCGACTACCATTCTCGAATCCAATTTTGCGGGGGTCGTCGTTGCTCATGAAGATGACGGCAGTCTCGTCGTAGAAGCGGATCTCGCGCGGAATGCCGTCGATGTTGATGGTCTTGACGCTGTCGGAGGCAACTGGCTGCATGGGTTGCATCGGAATTACGGGCGCCGGAGTGGGCTGGAGAACTGCCTGGACCACGGGGGTCACTGCGATGGGTTGTGGCTGAACGAGAGGCACGACGCTGGTTCCGGTGATGACGCTGGTGGCCCAGGGGTTGACGAGGGCGGGGGTGGAGACGCTCTCCCTGCGTTTCTTCTTTGCCTCATTGAGGTCCCAGCACTGCTGCACCAGCTCTTTGAACTGGCTCGCTGTTATCTTGTTGTTGGCGAGCTCCTCCTGGGCCTGCGTGATGATGATCTGCATGCTCTGGTTGAGGTCCTCCTCGTGCAGGTTCGGACGCAGGATCTGGCGGAAGTCCACGTCTCCAGAGGCTGGCTTGCTCTCGTTGCTGACTTGCAGCTTGCGCTCGAGCGGGTCCTGGGACAGCTGGGTGTACAGAAGAGGGCGGCCCAGCTTGTCTTTTTGCTTTGAAACGACCGCCAGCTTCTCTCGGGCGCCCATGAGCCTGTTCTTGGAGTTCTGGTGGCGGCTCACGGGGGCCGGTGGGGCGTTCAGGGTGCGGAGATCGAGGTCCTTGTTGCCGAAGAGGTCATCCATGAGACCCTTGGGCTGCTCCGAGTCCGATCCGTCGCTTATCTCCATGGTTTCTACGGGCTGGAGATTGCGGAAGTCGACGTCTGTGGGAAAAACAAATATGTTGTTATCAAACAGTTCAGGTTTAATTTAGACATTGTAAAGCCGTGATTCACATGAACTGGGACTGGGAATTCCATAGACTTGGAATTTTTTCAGAGAAAAGAACCCTTTTAACTTAAAATGTACCCAAATAGCTTCAAACCTATAATCACTGTTATGATAAAGAATCCATTTCAGTTCTCAAAAAGCTTTAGAATCAATTACGAAAATAATTTAGGAACTCAAATTTAAATTAAGCCCCCCTTGGATTTCAAAAATAACATTAATTAAAAAGAAAAATTAGTCCTCTTTCTGCTTTGACAAAGACTTCTCACTTTTCTCTTGTAGAGATACCAAGTTTAAGACGGGTAAAAAATCAAGAAAGCTCACCTTTAGGAGCCAAAGGCATGCGCAGATCCACGTCTCCCAGCACGTCAGCCTTCGTCGGCGTCTTCCGCTCTCTCTTGTTGTGCGTCCAGGCCTTGTCTTCGGGTCTCTTGCTTGGAACCGGCACGAGGCTCTCGGGGGACTTCTCGCGCGACCGCTTGAGGGGTCTACTGGAGGGACTACGCTGTCTCTTGGACTTGTCGCGGCCGCCCTTTGCTGGGCTGACGCCGTTCTTGCTGTTTGAGCCCCCCTTCGAACTCCTCTGACGGGGGTCCCTGCTCCTGGGGGAGTCAGCCTTGTTTCTCCTCGAGTCCGACTTCTTGCTGTTGCTTCCATCGCCGGACCCCGATGCTTTGTTCCCCCTGCCGGATTTGGGCGAGAACTTGGCCCCCTGGCTCTTTGCCAGTCGCGGGTCCCGGCTGATCTTGGGGATGGGAGGCAGCGAGGAGATGGGCACTGGCACCTCTCCCACAGCAGGCACGCGGTTCTGGTTCTTCACCGAGTCCGTCTGCTTCGACACCACCTTCTCGAGCTCTTTCTTCTTTTTCTCCAGCTCCAGGAGCTCGATCTGCTTCTGCTGGAGCTCCACCGTGAGCGCCTCCTGGGACCTGTTGTTGAGGAACTTGGGGTTCACGTGGATCGCTGGCTTCTGGGCCACCATGGGGTTCGCCGTGATGGGCCATCCCGGGTCAATGTACCGCACCTTGACGTCCAGCGTGTACATCTTGGTCTGCGGGAACACGTCGTTCCACGTCTGTCTCAGCGTGAACATCTTGGACCTCACCACTTCGTTTACTTTACTGAATACATCACAGAAAATGCTCGCAATCTTCTTCGTGAAGAGCGTTCGGTACTCGCCCGCTACGTTCTTCACTATGGAATCTATCAGGTAGAGGAGGGGAAGCTTGAAGTCGGGGGCCACGGCGTGGATCTGCTTTTCAATGGTGTCCACTATCACAGACGCGTGCTCGATGTTCTCCTCCGCCAGCATCGTGAGCATCGTAATGAGGGGCTTGCTGTTGATGTTCAAGTCCGTGAGGCTCGAGAGGTACTCCTCCGCCACCTCTTTCGACCGTTCATCCGACATTACTGCCTGCAAAATCGCACAAATTCACTCTTTTGTCCGCTTATCTGGCGATTTTTCGCACAATTACCTCGACTAAGTCGCTCGCTGTCACGTAGCTCGTATTCGAGTGACCTTGTTAGACGCTTCGATGTCGTTGTGAAATCTGCGTTTGAAAAATTGGGGCAAATGGCAGCCGAGCACGTTTAAACCCGCTTTTGCCTCTGAATTCGACGAATTTCCACTAACTTCCACTCTCTTCGGCTCACTTACATCTAAATCAATGAATTTAAGGTACTGAAACTGATAATGCAGCGAATTTAGGGTGTGAAAAGTGCGAATACGTAAACTTCGCTTTTGTAAAATTTTCTTCTGACGTTTCAGGCCACTTTGACGGCTCATTCAGATTCAGATCGGAATGTTGCTCCGCTGTTGAAATCGAGATTCGCGGCTTTTCTCAAAGATTAATACGCTCATGAAGCTGAAGCTGGGGCTAAAAAAGCTGAGTCAAAGTTTCCAGACGGTTTAAGACAGGTTTCTGACGCCACTTTGACAGCTCATTTCGATCGTGATAGGAATATTGCTCAGCAGTCGAAATCGAAGTTCAGCGAACGTCAGGAAGGCCTTTCCCGATATTGATGTTCAAGTAGAGACATCAAAATGAAGGTATTTGCGTGTTTTACTGTGTTTTTAGAGCAACTCGAGCTACCAAAAGTTCTCACAAAAAGCCGAAAGCGCCGTGGCTTCGATCAAAAGCGTCGGGGTCGCCCCAAGAGCGCTAAATGAGGCGTTTTCGTGAGATATTTTGTGATGGCTTTTGCCACATGGTTTTAAACCTGTCAAACTAAACCTGTGCCCCTTCGTTTTGCAGTTGAACGTTTCATTCCCCGCTACGGGAGCTCAGAAAACCTTTGAAGTGGTTGACGATCACAAGTTGCGCTTGTTCTATGACAAACGCATGGGAGCTGAGGTCGAGGTCGACTCCCTGGGCGACGAGTGGAAGGGCTATGTCCTTCGCGTGGCTGGAGGAAACGACAAGCAGGGCTTCCCCATGAAGCAGGGTGTCCTGACCAACAGTGAGTATTGCAGAAGAGTGGGTTTTTGAGTGGAAAAACTAATAATTTCCCGCTTCCAGCTCGCGTTCGGCTTCTCCTGAAGAAGGGCCACTCCTGCTACCGCGTCCGCCGTACCGGAGAGCGCAAACGAAAGTCGGTCCGAGGTTGCATCGTGGACCAGAACCTCTCGGCCCTCGCCCTCATCGTGGTGAAGAAGGGAGAGCAGGAGATCGCCGGCCTCACCGACGTCAACGTGCCCCGTCGTCTGGGTCCCAAGCGCGCCAGCAACATCCGCAAGCTCTTCAACCTCACCAAGGAGGACGACGTTCGTCAGTACGTCGTGAAGCGCCCCCTCGCCGAGAAGGAGGGCAAGAAGGCTCGCGTGAAGGCCCCAAAGATCCAGCGTCTCATCACTCCCGTCGTGATCCAGCGCAAGCGTCATCGCATCGCCATCAAGAAGCGCCGCGTGGAGTCCCGCAAGGAGGCTGAGGCCGAGTACGCCAAGCTCATTGTGCAGCGCCGCAAGGAGGAGAAGCTCCGTCGTCGCTCCCGTCTGTCCTCGATGCGCGACTCCAAGAGCTCCACGGGATCTGTGGAACGCAAGGAGAAGAAGCCAGCACCTGCCAAGAAGGAGGAGAAGGCTCCCAGCAAAGCGAAGGACTTGAAGGAGGCCAAGACCGCCAAGAAGGACGCCAAGGCTGAGAAGACCGTGGAGAAGAAGGGAGCCAAGAAGGTGGAGGCGAAGAAGCCGGAGGCCAAGAAGGCCGCCGCCGCCCCTGCGCCCGCCAAGAAGGCCGCTGAACCCGCGAAGAAGGCAGAGCCCGCGAAGAAATCAGACGCCCCCAAGAAGCCCAAGAAGAAGTAAATCGCGCGGTTTTGTATCATAAGCTACACACATTGGTTCCCAATAAACCATAAAAACTGGCCTCTTTGTTGATTATCTCTGAAAAAAAAGTCCTGGAGAGGTCCTCGATCTTCAAAAGTCCTTTTTGGGTGGAAATTCAAAATGACGGGAAATATTGACCCAAGGGGGATCCTGAAAAACTCTTTGGACTTCTCTTTGCAAAGCCCTCGAGGTCGCCAAGGTCACAGCTGCCAACCTTTCCCTTAAAAAGAGCCTCTGAGCCTCAAAACGCATCATTTTGAGAACAGAAATCGACTTCAAAATTTGTTCCACGACTTTAGAAGGTATCTAGCTTTTAGTTCGGAGCTTCCAGGCTGCGTTTATTAAAAGTTAAGGAAGGACCTGAATAAGGGAACAAATTTTTCTTACTGGAGAAGTCCACTTTGGCCCCAGACTTACTCCAAGGACTCAACTCTAGAAATCCTATAAATATTTTAATACAAAAAAATCGATTATTAATTAGAGCCTGTTTTTTTTATAGGAAACAAGAAACATCCCTTAAATAAAATAGTCATAGAAATTAGAAGAATCTGTTCACCCAAAAGGAAAAATCACCCAAAAGGGAAGATGAAGTTTTATCTCAATTCAAAATGTCAGAAAACTTATGAATTTATTAACTTTCTTCTACAAACTAAAATATCTTGGTAACTCTCTCTACGTCCATCTCACATCTTTGGTTTCCAGAGTCCCCAGAAAGTCCTCTAGGGACGCGAAGGCGTGCAGGTCTTCACTATCCGGCCCCATCTTACTGTCGTCAGTCCCGCTCGTGATTAGAGCCGCCGACCAGCCGGCCTCCCGAGCCCCCCTGTAGTCCAGCTCGTACTTGTTTCCAATGTGCAGAGCCTCGTGAGGAGCCAGGTCGGGAATTCTGCTGCGTCTCAGGGCCTCCTGGAAGATCTCAGCTTGGGGCTTCATGCAGGCCGCCTCGTAGGAGGTCAGGACGAAGTCAAACTCCCGGAAGCCCATGTTTTTGAGGAGAAACTGCAGACGAGGGTCAAAGTTCGAGATCACGCCCACGCACTTGCCGGCACTTTTAATCTTGCTCACGATCTCGGCGGCGCCCTCGAACTTCTGCCAGCCCTCAGGGGTCTCGTACAGCTTCACGAGGCGCTTGGCAGCCTCGTCTACGAGTCTTGGCTCCAGCCGGACCTCTGAGGCTGCAGTGAGGACGTTGGAGACCAGACGACTCCACCACTCGCTCCAGTCGATTTCGGAGCCTCGCCCGTAGTTCGGGTACCTCTGGGAGAGCTCCTTGAGGCACGTCCGGAAGGCTTGCTGGGCCTTGTGCTCGCAGACCGAGGTGATTCCGAGACTCTCGGCAGTCTCTTTGTACTGCAGAGCCGGGGGTTTGCGGAACCTGAGTAGGGTGTCGGTCACGTCGAAGGTCACGAGCCTGAAGCGACCCAGGTTGCGATTCAGGACAGTCGACATCCTCAAATGGCTCGCATTTCCCGCGAAGAAAAGATAACGATTGATTACCGAACCGCGAGTCTTGTTATTGCACTTCAACAGCTGTGATAAGAGAGAGATTAGACGTCAGGGAGCGCGATTGCGCGTTCCGGAGCCGGCTTGTTTGACTGCGGGCGAGCGAGAAATACGTTGGACCCTGCCCGCTTCCGATAGAGCTCGGATAAATGGCACGGAAAAGTCGTGCACATCCCCAAATCTCCCTTCTTTTGTGCTAATTCACTCCCCATGTGTGTCGCAGTCGTCGAGAGAGATGTGCAAAACACTTTATGTACCGTGAAATATGTCTTTGTTTGCAATTTAATGCTTTACAACTTCATAAACTTGCCTCCAGAATGTTGCTTATGTACCTCCTGCACATCCCCCAGCCGTCATTCACTACTGTTGCAAAGTACGAGTAGGTTGGTGTAATGATAAGCCTTTGTTGCGTCATAAAGTAAAATTTATTTGCAGGCTCCTCTCAATCTAGCAGCCGCACACAAAGAAATCCAGTTTCGGAGTTGGGGTTTGCTTACATCACAGTGACATTATTCACAATTTAGTATGTAGCGACATGCCAGGCCGAGACAAATTGATGTGAGAAAGATGCTTGTATTAAACGTACTCACAAAGGACTGAGCTCTGAATGAAAGGAAGTTGGGCGAAATTTCCCCATTCATAGAGGAAATTTGCGTCAAAGCCGAATGCAGAGAGCAGCCTTTTTGTACTTTTCAGCTCCATAACAGGATGTGCTGCCAGCAAAGAAAGGGGTTATGACAAGCATGTTCCTCCAAGTTTTCGCATAAATCGCCATTTAATACCCCGATAATTTTGGACCAACAAGTCAATAGATCTCGGCCGTCCTCTGGAACAACGATGCTCGCATAATCCCCTGCGACCCAATTCTGGTGCACATCAATCCCCCGACAAATCCCTCGCTGAGCCAAACTCCATCGTCGGTCGTAAGCCAGCAAGAAAAGTTAGATCCATTTGTGAAATATCGCCGCTGTCGATTGCCATTAAAGTCTCATACATTTTTCATTCCGGCGATTGGCGAGAGTGGGGGGAAATCGGGACACTTTAACGCGCTATTAAAAACCGCCCATTTCGAAGAACAAATTGGGACATCCATCGTCCGTGTTGACTCGCAGTCTTCGGGCCTCATTGCATATATTTCATCTGGAACTGTGTGGCAAAGATGTCGAATAAAACCATTCGGGTGGAAAATATTGCACTGGCCGAGTTCGTATCTCGCTTGGGGTATCACAAACTTGTAAAATCGTAATGAACTCATGATTGTTTTATGTCCCAACTTCATGCGAATATAACCATCATCCTTCGTGGTCAAGTGACTCTATGGCATCATTCATCCTCCTCCTCACGTTCCACCCCCTCCCCCCACACCTCACACTGGGTTCTATGATTCACTTAAGCGACCACATTATTTTTAAAAATTAATTTAAAAATCTAATAGTCACATAAAATTAATTTCTTCTACGAAAATTAAGTTCACAAATTAGTTTCACTTGCCGCAGTTTTTATTTTTAAAAGAATTATTTTAAAATAAATTGTTTTACAAAATTAATTTATTTTTACAAAAATGAAGTTTAACAACCCAAATTTTAATTAAAAATTTTTTCTAAAAATCTAGTTTCCGAGCAAAATGTTAACTGAGTTGGTTAAGATATTTCATTAAAAATTCAAGATGGCGGAAAATCCAAAATGGCGGTCTCTATTTCCCCAAATTGTTTTATTTCAATATTTAAAAGATACGTTTTTATCTCAAACGTTTAAAAAGTTTAAATGAAAATTCAAAATTCAAGATGGCAGACGATCCAAAATGGCGGCAATTTAAAAAAAAATTTAATTGAAGTTTCAACTAAATTTGTTAAACAAAGCCTCCAGGAATTATCGAACGATGACCCACTGTGCACCTTCCCCCAAAGTACGAGAGCCGGTGCTGTATGCAAAATTGGATCAGAGCCAGCTCCAAAGCTTCTCCAGCGCCGAATCTTATCGGATTCCCATATCACTCTTACATGCGTCGGCCATCGACCATTGAATTACATACATATAAATGGCGAGGGCATATTTCATTTGTCGTAAAATGTCGACGTGAATCAGCCAGGCGAGTGCCAGCCCGCCTCAAACCCGGCTGCGAGCTCGTATTTTATTGAAAATGAAATTCGGCGCGCTGCAGGAATCAGGACATTTACATAAAGCTCCAGTGTCGGGCGTGTTGTACATTTGGCGACGACAGTGGACATTGAATTTTTTTGGGGGAGTGTGGCTTAGAAGGAGACTCAGACCGAAATTCGGGGTTTGCGCGATATTTTATTCATGACGACAAGCCCCAAGCCGCTCACATGCAAATTCGGAATACGGAGGAATTACCGGGGAACTGAAATATGCCAAGAGGATCAATTGAAGATGTTATGCAAAGCGCCAAATTGAATTTGTCACATGTAATTTACCCTGTTTTCACACCCTTGTTTTCTTCCCAAACACAAGCGAGGAATCTCCTTCAAATATTTACCTTTCCCATCTCTCGTGTGCTACTGCTTTCCCACTCTTCCCCCGATTGCCGATAAATCAGAGGCCTCAGACGGATTCGCGGAATAAGTGGGACAAATTAATTTAGGAGACATTTTTAATATCAAAGTTTTGTTTCTGTTCCCGGGGAAGAGCGCGGCATATCCACGCTTAGTTAATTTTATTTCATTATTCCCTTCTCCTTACAGCATTATTATCACCATAAAAGTTGTACTATGCCGCTTTTTATGATGCAAATCTTGTACGACATGCTTGTGACTCCGAGGCAAGCGAAGCTGCAGCGAGAGGGAGGCTATAAAAAGATAAGAGACGCTGAAACTTGAGACTTTCTTTGGAAGAAGGGCGCTTTTTCACCCATGAGGTGCTGAAAGGGCTCCCGAAAGTCTGTTTGTCTTCTCCCTTTCGTGGTTTTGAGGTCGACAGAGGGGATTAAAAAGTTTGTCTTCGGCTTCAAAGTGTACAAATGGGCACCAGTGGCTCCAAAGTGGGCAGAAGGGTGTTTTCAGTGCCCAAGAAAAGTGCTTAAAAGCTAAAAAAAAGTTAATCTTACCCTTATCTGTGAGAAAAGGCCCCAAAACAGGGAGCTGAGAGGGTCCAAAGAGATTTTTAGTGCATTTTCAGCATTTTGCAAAAAATGCACTATTGTGGTCATTTTGCTGTCTGTTTGTCTGCCTGTCCGAAATTTTCTAACTCAAGAACCAGAAGAGCTAGAGGGCTGCAGTTTTTTGCAGGCTATCAGTTTTAGACCCCTACCCCCTCTTGGGGTGGAATGGGGGATGTTTTTCGTTTGTATGAAAACTCTTTATTTTACATTAGATTGAGCTGAAACTTTGGTATGTTGTAGCCTGTGTCAAATCTAGTAAATTATGGTGCCATATGTGTCCCCTATCATGTACAGGAACGGAGCTAGGGGCTCTCAAAATTTGGTCTCTCGAAATCTTTGAAAATGCATTTGCTTTCAATTGGGAGAAAATGGGCTCAAAAAAATTATGGCAGGTTCTTTCGGTTTAAAACCTAGAATCTTAGGAATTCTCAACTTTGGTGGGCTCAGCTTTTGATGGGCGTTGAGCTGTGATCTTCAACATTGAGACTGGCATCTTCAAAGTCAACATGAAGGGTCAGGAGACCATCCATCAAGGAGGTCTTCAACTGCGGGAGGTTAGGTGGGAATGAATTCCTTCTCTCTTGGACTTTATCTCCAACTCCTCAGTGTCCTCTTGTAGCACTCTTCCAATGAATACGAGGATCACTAAAACGAACTCCCGAGTGCCACAAAGTGTGAGAAAATTCTCCTTTCCTTCCTCCCTCAGTCCCATACTCTCTCTGGGGCGTTGTGAGAAGCATCGATGCATTTAATCCACAATACATAACAATTACACAAAAATGGTGTCGTTAGACATGAATGAGAAGAACTCGCTTGCGCAAAAACCTCTTTTGCACGCGCAAACTTTTCGCAAACTCAAAAATGTGGAAGTATAAACTTGAAAGTTTTGAATTACAAAACTTGTGCTTGCTCTTGCAGAAACGGTTTGTCTTCCCGTGAAACAGATTCGCCCGATCTGCACGAAAAAAAAAAATATAGGGAGCAGCTAACGAAAATAGAAGAGAAATTCACGAACAATGTACCGCCAGGGGCCTGATGTGCGGGACTCGCGAGTGCGGAGGAGCTCAAAACTCAAACAGCATTGTTGTAGGTAGGTATGGGGACAAAAGGACAACATGGGATGCAAAAACCGTGTTTCGTTCGAATGTGCCATTGTGTTGTTTTGCTGCGAAACAAAACGAGCAAACGAGGGAAGTAGTCTTGCGCTCACTAAAAAGGCTATTACGTGAGGTAAATGCTTGTGGAAGAGGATATAATGCTCACGAATGCATCTCGGCCCGGAGAGAGGCGGAAGGAAGCTTTTTGGGGCGATGCTTTGCGGAGTGGCTTTGCGTCCTTGAGAGCAAAAAACACAAAAATTGCACCAGAGTGGCACTCACGCTAATTTATTCAGCGGTTAATTAAAAATTCCAGCTCCTGCAAATTTTATTTCCTGCTCATTGAATATTTGAAATACTCGTCAAGCTGCATAATTTACGGAATGCTGGTGTAATATCTGAAGCGTGCTGCTTATTTATGTGGAAGGCTATGAACCCGAATTTCCATCCCGTTGGAGCACAGCCTGCGCGACTGCTATCTTGTTAACACCCCAGACGTGCCTCGATTGCCAATAAGTGCAGTTCGGAGCTCGCCAGTGCACCTGTTTATACTCATTTTAAGTAGCTCAGTCACCTTCCCTCGTGAAGGAGCGAAGGTATTTCAGAGTAAATACACGTAAATAGTTTATTGCACTTGACGTGAATAAAACACCCCATAAAAGGGCTATTAATGGGGCAGTTACCACTAGGGTGACCAAAATCAATAAATTCAAATCAAGTGAGGCAAGTTTCCTCAAGATTGTACTGAGAGTCAAAGGCCACGGAGGTCCCGAAGGTCCTATTGTGACCCATCTCGACAGAGTCAAGAGTAGCAGTCGCATTCTTGGCTTGCACCAAGAACACAGTTGAGCAGAAGTTGCCTCGGCCGAGTTTCAAACGTACGACCTCTCGACCGCAAGTCCGTTACTCTACCGATTAGGCTACCTCTGCCCTCAAGTTCCCTCAAGTTTAAGCTCTTATGTGTCCGATATGTCTGTCTGTCTGTCTGTCCGTCCGTCCGAGTCGTGAATGCTCCGAAACAACAAGAGCTAGAGACCTGCGGGTTTTGCTTTTTGTCATGTATAGTCTAGAGGGTGGGAGTACCAATTAAGTTTTTCCGGAAAACTGCCAGGGAGGGTAACTAGGGGGGTTTTCCCGTTGTATGCAAGTTCCGTATACTTCATCCGATTAAGCTAAATTTTGGATATGTCATTCATCATGTCAAATCTAGCAAATCATACAGTACATTTATGCCCCTATCACCCAAAGGGGTGGGGTGGTTCGTTGCTCCAGTTGAGCTGAAAATTTAATAACTTGATGAAATTGTAAAACCTAGCAAATAATTGTTCTTGTTAGTTCAAAGGTTTTATTTAGACTAAATTTATGATTCAACTCTCATCACTAGGAAACCTTTATCTGAAGTCTTGATTAACATTATTCGAAAATACTGTCAAACTAAGATCCTCCCTTAATCGAGACGTTCATAAATGTTCAAACAGCTTCGTAGTTTGCTTGCATCCTTCGTAGGCTTGGTAAAGCCATCAGCAACCATCCTGTCTGTTGGGATGTACAGCAACTTGACTTCTCCGCTGTCGATCTTTTCGTGGATAAAGTGATGCCGGATATCGATGTGTTTTGTTCTCGGGTGATATCCGCCATTCGTCGCTAGTTGTATAGAGCCGATGTTGTCCCCAAACAATGTTGTCGGTCCGACAGCAACCTCAGGGTTCAGTTCTAGCTCCAGTTGTCGCCACCATAGGCTTTCTTGTGTTGCAGTCCCAAGGCCCATGTACTCTGCTTCGGTTGAAGACAAAGCTACAGTGGCCTGACGCTTCGAACACCAAGAAATCGGTCCGTCTGCCATCTTGAACACGTAGCCAGAGACGGAACGACGATCATCCTCGTTGGACCCCCAGTCTGAGTCACTGAAACCAATAATTCTGTTATTTCCTCCCTGGGAGAAAGTCAGCTTGGCTCCCAGTGTTCCTTTCAGGTAGCGTAAAATCCTTTTTACGGCTAGCCAGTGGGCTGGTCCCGGATTCTCACAGAATTTCGCCACCATATTGACCGCGAAACAAATGTCAGGTCGTGTGGTCTGAGATGCAAATATTAGGCACCCCACAGCTTGGCGGTACGGCACGTTCTGCATCTTCTCCTTCTCTTCCTCGGTGCTGGGACACATTGATTTGCTCAACTTCGTGTTTGGGTCAGCAGGCAAGGTCAAAGGATTGCAGTCTTCCATCTTGAAACGCTTCAAAAGTTCTCTCAGGTACTTCTCTTGATCCAAGAATATTTGGCCCTTATCTCGATTCCGCGTGATTCTCATGCCCAAACATTGATATGCAGGGCCCATGTCCTTCATCTTGAAGCTGCTCGCGAGCGTTTTCTTGAGCTGCTTCATCAACTTCTCATCTTTCCAGAAAATCAGCAGATCATCTACGTAAACAGCCACGTACATCCTTTTCCGCTCCTTGATCATGGAGTAAATGCAGGGATCAAGTTTTGACTGTTCCAAGCCAAAACTCTTGAGGACCTTGTCGAGCTTCTTGTTCCAAAGACGACTTGATTGTTTCAAGCCATAAAGTGCCTTGTCAAGCTTGCATACTTTTCCCCCTTGCTTGAAACCATCTGGTTGTTGCATGTAGATAGTTTCATTTCCCAGCTCAGCCTGGACAAACGCAGTCACGACATCCATCTGGTCGACTTCCAGATTGTATTTGACCGCCAAGGCCATCAGGTACCGGATTGACGAGTACCTCACAACGGGAGAAAAGGTTTCTTGATAGTCAATACCTTCAACTTGAGAACATCCCTTGACGACAAATCTGGCTTTGTAGCGTTCGATTCCGCCGTCAACACTCCGCTTGATTTTATAGACCCATTTGCACTTGATCGCCTTTCGATCTGCGGGCAAGTCCACAAGCGTCCAAGTCTTGTTCTCGTTCAGAGACTGCATTTCTTCATTCATTGTTGCGATTCACAGTTCCTTGTCATCTCGATTGATGGCCTCCTTGAACGTTTCCGGATCTGGCAAAGAAGAAATTCCCTCGCCTTCGGTAGGTCGCCGAGCACCACCGAGCTTCGGCCTCTTGTCTGCTCCCAGATTCACAGCAGGTCTTTTAAGGTGTGATGTGAGCGCAAATTCAGCAAACAGCGTGGTTCCAACAGCAAAATTCGACGTTTCTGACATTTCTTTGGAAGAAACTGGCTCAAAATTCGAATTGTACGAAAACTTATCTGTTTGGTGGCGCTCCCGTTCACCGCGCCTCAAATTAGTGGGATTTGAGTTTATTTGTGAAGGGACCGCAGGAGCAATATCAACGATTTGTGACCCACTAGTAATGGAAGAGTCAGCTTCATCTTCGTCTTCGGTAAGCTCGAAATCGTTAGGGTCTTCCACCAAACTCGAAACCGCCTGGACCTCGGGCTCTGGTACGATGTCGTCATCTGCAGGAACCCAGTCGAGACTGACATAAGCGTCATCAGTCCTTGGTATCTTTGATGGAGCAGGAAAACCTTTGCACGAACCCTCGTCGATGAACTTGACGTCACGGCTTTTGACGATTTGTCCCTTGCTATTACGCAATCTGTAACCCTTCGTATTCGTCTCGTAGCCGAGTAAAATACACTCCTCGGCCTTGTAGTCAAACTTCTGTCTCTTTTGCTTTGGAATGTGGACCATCGCGCGTGTCCCAAAGACCCGAATGTGAGTCAAATTCGGCTTCTTTCCGGTCCAAACCTCTTCTGGAACCTTGTCTAGACCCCGCACTGGACTACGATTAAGCAAATATACGGACGTGTTTACAGCCTCTGCCCATAGAGACTTCGGTAGACCCGCCTCTGCCAACATGCATCTTGCTTTCTCGACAATCTTCCTATTGCCGCGCTCAGCCATGCCATTTTGTTCGGGTGTGTAATCGTTTGTGAGCTGATGTCGGATCCCATATCGCCTGAGATAATCAGAAAAAGTTTTATTAACGAACTCTTTTCCATTGTCGGTGCGGAAAACTTTGATCTTCCTGTCAGTGTCACTCTCGACCATCGCCTTGAAGTCCAAGAACGCCTCGAAAGCCTCAGACTTCTGCTTCAGGAAGTAGACGAAAATCATGCGACTCTTGTCATCAGTGAAACTCAGGAAATAACGACAGCCACTCTCGCTAGGTACTTCAATCGGACCGCAAATGTCAGCATGTACGACTTGCAGAAGCTCCTCAGCACGACTTCCCTTGTGTTTAAACGGCTCTCGGCACTGCTTTCCCTTGCAGCACTCCACACAGTCAGGAACGGCGCTCTCGCTAAACGTCACACCACCGACGTAGCCATTTCGCAACTTCTTGAGGCTATCATGGTTAAGATGCCCCATACGCTTGTGCCAAAGTTGAAGTTGGTTGACACCTGAAGCTACTAAAGCCTGATTCGCCTGACAGTCCAACTTGAACAACCCGTTGGACAAAGTACCAGTCGCAATCACTTCCGCCTTGCTGGAGACCACGGTGCACCCTTTGCGATCGAAAATCACCTCATGCCCCTTCTCTACGATTTTACTAATTGAAAGTAGATTAGTAAAAATCTGCGGAATGATTTGCACGTCTTCTAAGTCTAAAGCTCCGCCTTTTTTATCCTTGACTCTGACATTTCCGCTTCCAATGACACTCATTGAAGCACCGTCAGCAGCCACGACTGAGTCTGCCTTGCGTACGAAATCGCTAGAGATCCATTTCTCATGCTTGCTTAGATGGCACGTTGCTCCCGAATCAAAGTACCAGGCGTCCGCGTCAGCCAGTCCGGCCGACAAGCCTACAGCACACATCACCTTGTTCCTCTGAGGACATTCACGCGACATATGCCCAGACCCCTTGCATTTAAAGCACTTCAGGTCCTTCTTTGTCTGACCTCCGGCTCCGCCTTTGCCCTTCTTGCCTTTGCCCTTGTCCTTGTTGATCGAACTAAGAGCTGCACTGGTCATCAAGGAAGCTTTGTCCTCTTGAAGCAATTTGGTTTTGACCAAATCTCCAGAAATGCGTTGACCGCTGCTTTCAAGTCCCAAAATCATCGGGCGCCACTCGTCTGTGAGCCCAGCCAGGAGAAAAGTGCCCATCCATTCATCTTCAATCTTCAGCCCACTGCCATGGAGATGATGAGCCGTCGTCATAATTATGTTGACATACTCCTCCATGCTATTGCAGTTGCAGAGCTTCGTATTGATGATAGTGCGTAGCAACGTAACTTTTCGATCCAGTCCGTTGTCATCGAAAATCGCTTTCAGCTTCTTCCATATCTCCCTAGCCGATGTCTCGTCTTGGAAATGCACGTAGAGCTGCGAGTTACAGAGCAAAACTATTTTCCCCTTGGCCTTCAGGTTCTTCTGGAGATCCGCTGCTGATACAGTCCGTGTCGTACTTCCATTGGTCGCAGAGTTCGAAGCTGCTTCCAAATCCGGGTCCACGACACTCCATAGATTCTCCATCTCAAGAAGAGTCCTCACAGCATAAGCCCAAGTCGAATAATTATCACGACCAGTCAGCTTTGCTATCTTGAAGTTGCCAGTCTCTTCGGAACTTGCCATCGTGCAACAGTTAATTAATTTTTCAATTAATTTTTAGAGCACTCTGGGCCCATAACCTGTTAGTTCAAAGGTTTTATTTAGACTAAATTTATGATTCAACTCTCATCACTAGGAAACCTTTATCTGAAGTCTTGATTAACATTATTCGAAAATACTGTCAAACTAAGAGTTCTACAGTATACCCGTACCACCACCAGGAATGGAGATAGAGACCTAATTGATAAGTGGTCAAAAAGTATTTCCTATACCAAAACTATCAAGCCACGTGTGCTGACTCGGAATGTAATTTCTCAAAGCTATAAAAAGTTTCGTTGTATTTTGTTGAATAAAAACTGCTTATTCTTGTAATTACTTAACAATTTATATGTTTTACTGAGAATGAAGAGAGCAAATTTAAGCTTTCTATTGATGTAAAGTTTAAAAAAAATTGATGGAAATTTTATCTGTTTAGGAAATTAAAATACATACTTTTAATTGGTCAAATTGTCGGTCGCTCTAGTATACCACCTTCGTGAATGCTACAGGTGACTGTTCTGTTGACAGCAGTAATGAAGTTTGTCCCGGACAAAAGTGCGAATTGGTAATTACAGCCCCATTTTCCGCCTGATTATATTCCTTTTAATAAACATTCCACGTAACGCGCAAAAGTAAGCTACTCCAAAGTTATTATCACTTCTATTTTTCCTCATTTTCCGGCCACGACCTAACGGCTCTGGGTTTTTATTTTCCTCGTTTGCACGCAGATTTTTGCGAAGAAAAAAATCACTCTCTCCGCCTCCCCGCCGCGCCATTCTCCCCAGAGACTGCGAAATAAATTCATTTGCATAAAAGCATCATAATAATCATATTGAAAATCCCCGTTGTTGATGATAATGCAATTTTCTTCCCTCTCAGCGTATCCGAGCCGATTCGCGTCGCAGCTCACTTCGCCTTTCGCCTAGCGAAGCTCGAATTGCTATTGATTTGCAATAAATAAAAATTATCTCACGAGATTAAAATGTTTTTACGCAGGCTTTTCACTTGGTCCTCGTCCCCGCTGGTGGCGGTAACGTCGGCAACTCGGCAACAAAGGGCACGAGGCCGGGGAAATCATAATATTGGTTCCTCTCTGATTGAAAACACATCCCCTGGGTCTCTGCGATCCCCAAAAACCCATTAGGACGGAGCTCCTATTGTCCAGTGGAACAATTTACAAGGCAGACAAACGTCACAGTGCATTTCGCTCGTGGCCAAAGTGCCTTAAAAGGGATTACATTGAACGGCCATCAGGGGAAGTGGGTGAGCGCTCGGTGGAAAAAATTTATTGGGGTCAATTGAATAAAAATAAAGGATTCGCTATTGATAAATAGGGTCCGGTCGTGAGGCTTCAGCCTAGCTCGCCGGAATGCACTGCACTCGACATGCAAAATCGTTGACCATTGTTTGATTGTATTCCATTCTGCCCCGTCTGACGCAAATCCGCTCGATATGCGAGTCAGCGTGCTTCTAAGCTGCGTTGTCTGCCAGGCGCCACAGTGGGAGGCTTTCCGCTCGCCCATTTTTAGAAATTTAAGGTTTTCAGTGCATTTTCAGCATATGGAAAAAATTGTCCGTTCGTCTGTCTGTCTGTCTGTCCGTCACAGACTAGCCGTCTTTTGCATCTTGTCATGTGTAGTTTGGAGAATGAAAAAATTGTTTTGATTTTCCCGAAATATTACCAGGGGCGTAACCAAGGGGGTTTTCCTATTGTATGAAACTCCTACATACTTGATCTGATTGAGTTGAAATTTTAGCACGTCAGAGTCCCTGTAAAACCTAGCAAATCATGTGATCAAATATGACCCCTATCCCTCACAGGGACGGAGCTAGAGGCCCTCAAAGTTTATATGGAGGGAAAATTTTAGTTACTTCGATTCAGCTGAAAATTAGACCTAGAAAATGCCTTCATCACCGACCAAGCTTTAAAACCTTTTTTTTCACAGACAAACCATCCTACTGTGCCAACGACCGAACGATAAAAACGCTAGGTAGCTCAGACCGACGAGAGATAGAGTTAGTCGAATGCTAATGAAGGGTATTCAAATTCAGCGCCTAAGAAACCGCCGTTCATCTGATCAATTTCGCATTAAAACCAATAAAAGAATTTCCATTTTCATTTGCGCATTTTCGCCATTACTTTTCCGCTCATTCGTGCCGAAGCCCCCTAATAGACTTCTCTCTATCAACTTTAATTAACGGCATCGAATTTGCATTTGTCTGAAGCCGTACACGCGGCACCGGAGTCGAAGAAATTGGCAGGGGGATTTGGGTGTAAAGCTACAGGATCAGACGATGTTGGCAGAAGTTCAACTTCGGGTGACAGATAAATGAGGTTTCGTCAGAGCTGCCTGCAGCTGCTCCTGAGGCCGCCATAAGCCCACTCTCAACTCGCTTTATTAGGCGAAGCCCTAAATCGTTATGAAACCACAAGCACCTCTCCCAAGCCGCAGCACACTTGGAGTGCCAAGATATAGCAAGGTGCGGCGAATGGAGAACAGGGGAGCAAATAGCGATAAAGTTACAAATGTGTGGTATCTGCTAATCCGCAAACTTTCAATTTATAAACACATACATACAGACAGACGAAACAGAGCGCACGCACGGAGACACCAGCCAGGCTCCCGTTGTATATCATTAAGCCATTTGAGCGCATACAAATTGCCTGTTCTCGGTCTCGCCTGCTGCTCCTGCCACGTTCTAGTGCTGCAGTGACAAACTTTGCGAGTGCATTTTGATGTTAAAAGGCGATGAAAAGTTCAGGCAGAGACAAATTTTCCCCCTTGTACTGAGTGGGCTCAGGAGCACACGTTAATCAAGTCGTTAGGGAGATGCGGAGTCAAGCGGCTTCTAGGAAGACTGCATCTCAATTTCATCGCAATTCAATCAACTGATTTCAGGATAAATAAACGGAAAACTTTTAAACGTGTGGGAGGCAGATTTCACCCAACTAGCAAGGCTTTAGTCAACACGAGCTGGCAGTCTTTCCATGTAAATCGGATCTGGCTCTTCAGGACTTTCAGGTGATGTTTCAACCAGGCTTTTGTACCAACGTCTGAAAATCTGGCTTGTTGGAGATTTTTGCCAGACCCGTTGGCATTTTCACGATATTTTTTCCACACATTTTTATTGCAACGGATCAGTGTAAAAAATTCCGAAGCCCATAAATATCGATCGATGCAAATCAATTTTAAGCCTTTCCGCAAGTTATTATTTTTTTTTTTTTTGACAATAAATGGCCGTTTTTTACTAAAATGCAAAAAACTACCTTTTGCGAAGATTTTCGAGGCATAAGCTGGCATATGGCAAAACTCACTAAAGAACCTGCTACGGCTTCACATAGGTTTTGTTTTGTCTGAACTTGTCCACGGTTAGGTTCTAGCATCTTGAAATTGGAGGTAAGAGGGCACTTTTCACACTTTCAAATAAAAATATATAACATATGTATAAGCTATATATTTTATATATTATATTTTTTTAACAACTTGACAATAGCACTAGTAACCAAAAAAATTTCAGCCAAATCCCTCAAGTCGTTCCGGAGTAACAGGTTTTCAAAGTATGCACTCTCTCACTCCCAGAATTTCAGGTCTTCAGACATGGGTTCCTTTGGAAGCCCATATCTCCGGAACGAGAGGGTCGATTGGCAAAATTTAAACGCAGAAATGACCACCATGTTTTAAACTTTTAAGTAAAAAAATATTTAAATTAATATATGTAAAATTTTTGGCGGCCATTTTGAATTTTCGATTAAAGACACACAACACCCAAAAGTCACACTTTGGCTTGATTTGGAAGCTCCAAGAGGTCTCCAATAATTTTGCTAGACCACGCCTTAATAATTAAAAAAAAATTCCATGCCTTGTAAAGCTTCCCAAAAGACTTGGAACTTGTTGTAGACTGAAATCTCATCTATTAAAGTTTAAGGTACACATTTTGCTGCCTGATTCGAGTTCGCTCCAACACAAACAAAGCTGTAGCGTATAGGTTTTCTGACATAATATTTTTCCAACATTTTTCATCGCGAGTTCTCGATGATGTTGACGTTGTCAAGCCAGGAGATTGTTCTCAAGCAAAATTGGGCTCCTCTCTCGGAAGTCAATTGTTGATCTACAGGCGGAAAATGAATACTGGAACAACACACGAACGACCTTGTCTGAAGGTCGCAAAAAATATTATTCATTAGTTCGAGAAAAGTACGAGGCATTAACTTGGCAATCATTTGCAATCCAAAGAGTAACTTGAAGGCGCCATAAAGAGCGGCTCAACACCGACACAGCCGGTCGGGAGAGACACAAAGGAACGCTCGTGCCTTACAACAGGTGATTCTCCAACAAAAACGCATTCTTTCGCCTGTCTCGTATTATTTTTCCATCAGAAATATGTCGAAAGTCTGGGAGGCACGCAGGGAGGGAAAGAATGCCTTTGTTATCTAATGCTAGATGAACGTAACGGCTGAAAAGACACGACATTATCAAAATATGGCACGACTCATAAAATTAAGCACAAAGTGAATTTGGGTTGAACGACGGCATCTTAATCTCTGCTGTTGAACAAGCGGGCAAATTATGCCGCGTTTAATTATACAGGCGAGCGCGACGAGAAGGCCTGGAGGAAGTAATTTTGAGAAAATAGGATTTTTAAAAAGGGCCGTATCTGTCCTCGCTGAAGGATGGGAAATGAATCAGGATGCTTGTGTCAGTGTAACAATGGGTGCAGAATAGGAGAGGCCCAATTTCGCTTTTCACACCAGCACTAGCGCCGCAAGATCTTGAATTAAACACGCACTCCCACAATCTGCCGTCCCCTCTCGAGTGTTTCCATTGTGTTCTGCAGATTAAATTTTTTCTCGATCCAAGTGCACGACGACAGAATGTGCCCGTCGGTCACAAGTGGACAAATATTGGCTTAGGTTAGTGGAGGAAAATATTTGGATTGTCAGTTCCGGACACGGAAGATGAAGTCGTCGGAGTGCACTTTAAAGTTTCAATGAAAAGTCCCAGGTCCCAGCCACCACCACGAAGCGGGCATCGGAAATAAATATTACAGTCGGTCCAGCTTTTCCTGCCACATGCAAATTTCTTTTTCTGCCTCGGCGGCCACCCAATTCCGGCCTGACTGCATGAATATTCAAAAATCAATGCGTGTGGTCAGTGTAATATGAATAAACCATTATGTGGATGGAAATATTGCCAAACAGCGTCAATGTCATGGAGTGTGCTGGCATATATTTGCGGATTGGTAAGCCAATATTGACAAACAACTGGGGATCGGGGCAGCGGCGGACGGTCAGGTGTAAATTGGGAGAGACGAACTGTTTCGTTGCACTTCGTGATACATTTGGAGTGGTGAGGAAAGTCAGGGTGGGCTTTTTTCTCATAAAATTTTGAAAACTACGGCCCTAGGGCTTTCTCAGCTGATTCTGGTCGAAAAATGCCCCAGTATCAAACCTGTGTTTTCCCAGACACATTTTTGTTAGAGCTTTAAGTTATTAGTCTCAAGTTGTTCCGAAAACTCACAAATCCGGAAACTCCCACAAAAGAAGCGTCCCCGGAATTTTCTCGGAGAAACCTGGATTTCCCGGAATTTTTCCTGGAAAAACTACACCCTTTAATTTGTTAGTTTTCTGTCATTTTTATCTCAAAGGGATGTTTCCTGAATTTTTCCGGAAATTTTCCGGGATTTTTCCTGAATTTTCCCCGGAAATTTTCCGGTCAAAGGGCTTGTTTCAAGGTCAGTCAGTTGAAAAAAGACCATAAATTGAGGGTTTATTTGGAGTAAGGAGGTTCAACAGCCGAAGTCTCTTCAAAACTCCTAGCCCCTTAGACCTTCCAAAACCTTGTTTTTAGAAATTTAATTTTATTATAGCGAAAAATCCTGGAATCTTAGACCTGAAAAATTCGTCTTTTTCCTCCAGTAAAAGAAGACTGAGTCCACTTGAAAATCTCTACTGCAGATGGATTTCCAGAAACAGCCAGGAATACGTCAATAGGCAGCTCAAAGGACGCCTCTTCTCGCGATCAATCTAGCTGCGATGAATGATTTTAATCAAAAAATTGAATGAGGAAGACAAATGGGAGCTGGCAGACGTGTGGCAAAGCCGGATCCGAATCCCATTCGAAGGAAATGAGTGACGACGACTTTGCACAAGAAAGAATTTCCGCAGGATCGGAGAGAATCTGTCTCCTGGCATGTATTCACGTGCTTCAACAATGGCAGCGACATGAATGACAAATTACAAATGTCTCCACCCTTTAGACATTTTTATTATTCCTCTATCTCCAGCACGCCGCACAAGATCTCCGGCAGATTCCGCTACAACCTTCCTTTTGCACAACTCCACGAGCTGGAGCAGCTCCGAAGAGGAAACACTTTTTATAGTTTACATATTTTGCGATGTCATGCAATGGCCGGAACGTGACTTGCATGGGGACCGAATGGAGGGCTGCGGAACAAACTTATCATCCTAGCGCTCAAAGGTCGTCTTTGTTCTCTCTCTCTCTCGATTTCACTCTAGCTCAAAGGCTTCACACGCAGACGGACCGGCAGCGGGGTGGCTTAGTTGCGAAGTGAACTGTGAAGAGAGGCCATCCATTGATCTGCATGTTATCTCGGGAGACACGTGTAAAGGTGCTTTAAATTCAATCCACACGACCTACGGATGAGATAAAATAAACGTTGAGATTACTTTGGGCTTAGCTACGGAAGAATCACATAGACTTTTTCAGTGTCACCGACGATGATGGCGGTGATGTAAGCACTGGTGCAGCTGATGTTTAATCCAATCTCGGGAAAGACAACCCACGTTTCATGGAAAGAGACTTAATCCGGCGCTAAGAGGATGGGAAAGAGACTCGTCATTGAATTCAAATGAGAGCTCGTTTGCAGGGGAATCGGATTAAGAGTTTAATGGAATCGGGGTTCATGAGCGGGGGAAAAATATTAGCCCGGGTGAGGTGTCTAGACGTGTCGGGAGGGGGCTGGGGAATTAACTTCCCACGAAGGACCTTCAAAGTTCGAGATTGGAAAGCGTGACCGGGCCATCCGTCTTGAGTGGACCCGGCTTACACGAATGTGCGGGACCTCCATTAGTCATGCCGGGCAGGTAGGCAAGAACGCTAATCTGCGATTAAGATAAGAGCACCCGGAGCTGCAGAGCGTCGTATCAGGAGGTGTTATTAGAATGTAGTGGTTCGGGTGTACTTTTCATGGCTGCCTGGGAAAAACTTTATCAAGTCAAAACAGATTAGCTCTGAAATTGCATAAACGCTTCACGTTCAAATTTCACCTAGGCAGGGTACTTGAGTCTTTCGTCCGAGAGCAGATGTAGCATAACTCGAATGGCAGAACTCACAGAGAGGAAGTGGGAAGCCAGAAAAGTGGATTAGATAGGCCAGTTACCCTAATTGACCATAGCATCATGGGGCAGCTGCAGAGGTGTATCTAGGTTGGGAAATCTTCTCTTCGAATTTGGGTTCCTGGTTTTGAATTTGAGATTATCTTTCCATTTGAGCTCTTTCCTTTGTACCTCTTTCTTTGAAAATGGGGCTCACATGTGGGATTTAGAGCCCTTAGCTACGAATTTGGTACCAAAAGATTCGAATTTCGGGCTTTTCTTTAAATTCATGGCTTCTTCAGACCACAAAGGTTTGAATTGGGGATTCTAATTTTAAATTTGGGGCCCTTATTTTTCTATTGAAACCCCAAACTTCAAATTGGATTTTTTTCAATTGAAAATAGACCAATTTTAATCTAAAAGATTCGAATTTCGGGGTTTTCCATGAATTTTGACCACAAAGTTTTGAGTTGGGGTTCCTAACTGTGAATTTTGGGCCCTTATTTTTGTAGCTTCAAATTGGATTTTTTTTCGATTGAAAATGGAGCTCTTATCATTGAATTGGGGTCAATTGGTTTGGATTTGAGACACTTTTATTGGAATTGTGGGCTCCCAGTTTTGATTATTGGCGTTCTAAGTAGCTGGGATCTAACAATTTTAGTCCCCATTCAAAAGACTCAAATTATGTACGAGAAAAAAATAGGCTCTTAAGCACTATATGAAGAGGCGAAAAATGAGAATTTTCCGGTTCATCTGGCACTTAATGGAAAAATATGAAATTACAGAAAAACAAATTCAGTTGCATTATTCATAGTAGTAATGAAAGTTCACTGTTTCCATTGTTACTGTTAATCAGCCGCGAACACGCAATTAACGGCAGCATTTACGTTATTTATGGGATTATTTGGTTATTCATCGTTCATAACAAATAGTGCAATTTTGTGTACAAAAGAATGCAGATAATTATGTTTATTACATGTAGTTCGCTATAATAACTTTTTGATTAAGGGATCGCGATTTGGGGCACAACATAGGCTAATTATCAGCTCGAACTCGACTGCTGGCGGCCATTTTTGGGTGTCAAATGTTTTGTTTTCATTAACTCCGGGTCGGCTCGCGTTTGAAGTCGGAAACTCGGAACTGGGACACGCGATGCGGAAAACGTGTGCTTATTTGCCCCCACGTCTACGCCGCCCCGGCTTGTGCGAATTATAATTTGGAATTCGCAAACGGTGCGGAGCCTGGCACTCCACTTGAAGTGCTTAATTCCCCACTCTGCCGTAATATTTCACCTCTTCTGGCGGGTAATATTAAATCTGCGTGGTGTTTTAAAAGTGTTTTTGCTGATGCCACCGACACCGAACGGCGGCGCGTAAAAGGATGGCGAAGGGTGCGTGTGTTCTGCAGGTTATGAAAAGTGTTTGCACCATCACCTCGGTTAGGGCTCGTGTATTCTCGTGGCCCAGGCCCCAGAGCAACTAAGGGATGTATTAAAAATATTTTTCGCGAATAATCTTCACCTCTCGACTCCACTCCGCGAAAATAATAATAAATTTTCCACCACGTCACTTCGCATCTCCACTGCATACCAATTTTTTGCCTCGTCTGACGTCTCGTGTATCTCTTCCGAGCGTGTTTTACACACTCCTTTATCGTGTTCGGAAGCGATTCCTCCCAGAGGGTTCGAAAGGCGCTCGATCTCGGGTTCAAGAGCGACTCGCGGGTGCGTTATTAAAAAACTTGTACGTTCGCTGCTCGGATTTCGAGAGAAAGTGACGAGACGAAGGGAAATTGGGCGCCGGAGCGAGAAATCTTGCCTACTCGAATTTTCTAGCGTGGGCAAGAAAGGCTCTCGAAGTGTAGAGCATACTTCTAGAGGAATAGAAACAGGTGGCCTTCCCATGGCCTTGATTGGGTGGTCCGTTTTAAGAATTAGAAAAAATCAAATAAAATTTTAAAAACTGTTTCTAGTCTTCTAAGGGAACCCCCTATTCTGTGCCTTCCTTCGAGTACCAATGAGGCATCTCTTCTGGGAGGGTTCTGTCCAAAAAATCCACAATCAAGAGTAATGAGAGTTTTGGCGAGAATAGGCCGTGGATATTGCTCTAGAAAATATACTTTATGTCTCAAAGTTACAGCTCACTGCATCCAGTCCGGCAGTGGGGTGCAGCTTAGGCCGAGTAAAATGTAAATATTTTAATGAACAACTTGAAAATGCGTCTCAACAACCACTTGTACATTTTATAATTAAAATTATTTACATTTTATCTTGTTTTTGTGCTTTGCTTTTCCCGTTTTCGTTGCTCTGTGCATTGCTGCAGCGCACACTCCAGTGCTATTTTGCATAAACACCATAAATATGGAAAAATTAGATTAAGTACTCAACTTGTGTTGCAATTAATTCTGTATTGTGCATTCAGGGTTGAGTGCGCCTCGCCTTTGTTGACTTACGCGTCCGCATACATTAACTCCCTGATGTCAGGTGCGGGTATTTGCGAATGTCACACATAGTGGTTTTAATTATTTTGAAGCTACATTTATCAAAGCATTTTGTTCTGCTTTAGATGGACGATTTTTCAAACAAAAGATGTTCTTTGATGATTGCCACCATGCTGATGTACCCTGGGAGTGGTAGTTCTCTTCATGAAATAGTCATTTTTGACAAGTTTTTTTTACAATTTTAAAAAGACGAGAGTTTAGTGCTGCTAAAAATAAATTTAATTTTAAAAAATCTGGGAAAAAAACTGAAAATAACAAACTCCTAAACTCCCTCTTTTCCTTATCCTGAACTCAAATACCATCTAGAATCGTGAGAGTCTACGCATCATAGGAAAAGATCTCAAAACTGCAAAAGTGGGAGATGAAGGGTCTTTTTGATATTGTTTTTAGTCGCTATCATAACCTTTGACCTTTCTTTTGGAAGACAAATTTCCTTACTCCTGAGCTTGGTCTGATTTTTTTTCCTCCCAATAAGTCTCTTGTAAGCCTCTTCGGACTGGAGCAGCCTCACTTCCTCTCACGCGTCTAAACGTCAAAAGCCAAATTTATTTTTAATCTCTCTCCTAGTAAGGGAACTCCCCTCCTTCAGGTCCATCCCTGACGAAGGGATGCCTTTCCCACCTACTTAATTTAGTGTGCTCCCATGGCCAGGGCAGTTGTTCTCCAACTCATGCATGAACTTTTTGCAGGTCCCTGCAGTCTTGGCTTCGGCTCCAGACAAATGGAAATTCACATCCTCTCCTCAACTTGCATACTAAGCACCGTCATTACGTGCATCCTCCCCGCTGCACCAGTAAATTTTAATATGTCGCACGAAAAAAGTAGGACTCCGCTGGAGATTCCAAAATGCACTCGTACAAGAGCAATCAAAAGTTTCTCGAGACTCCCGAGTCGGACTGGAACTGCGCGGTGCGGCGCCATTCGACAAAAACCTGAACCGAGAGCAGCAGGAGAGCCTTCGAGAGCCGGGCAGGGGACCCGAACTGGGAGAACTGTAGCAAAAAGAACAAGGGCAATAATTGTTTAATAGTTTTATTTGTGTTTGAGCCATTCGGAGCGGGAGTGGGGAGGCGGATCGACCGGGGCAACAGCAACTTTTCTGAAGTGCGATGAAAGTTTTGCGGTGATGCTGCTGGTGGTGCACACAATTTAATCTTTTTCTTTGTGTGCATGTGCGTGAACGTCCTGGCGTTCGTCCTGGCGAGCGTTTTGGCAATGAATATAAACTGTACTAAATTATTTTTGTGTGTGGCACAAGTTTCGATTGAGCAAGAAATTTAATTTACGGATTTGCCAAGGAGATAGAGCAAGTTGAAAAACTAGTTGTGGATGAGGAAAAACAGAAAAGTTATGGCCCAAGTTTCATCCAAACCAATTATACTAATCCGTATGTACATACCCTTCGAAGCTCGGGCTATCTCCAGCCTGAAAGGCACTCATTAAAATTTCATTCAAGTTGTTGGGACAAATGACTGAATCAGAAGTTTGCCATTCATGCCAAAAACTTGCCCTATGAGGTGCCAGCCGGCTCCCTTGACCCTGAGCGCTCTCAACTTTTCAATAAGCTTCATTTTTCTCCCCACCCTTGATACACGAGTATCCTTCCTTCCTTTCTTTGCCAGCACTTGAAAGGTGCCGTCTTCTCATATCCGTTTTTGCCAGTTCTCTGCCTTCCGAGACGCGACTTCTGAAAGGAAAAAGAGGTCGTTAATAAAGTTCATGGGAGTATTATCCTAAGGAGTCCTTCCTTGAGGTCATAAGTGGTTTGGAATAGGCTTTAGTCAAATTCCTTGGAGGGCATAGGGGTCTAGAATATTGTTGTTAAAAATTGTGTTCTCAAAGGACCAAAAGAAGTTGTTAAATGGTACTCAAAATGGTCAAAAATTGCACAAAACTTGTACATGTTTTGAAGGTTAATTTAAAACACAACTTGTGGAAATAAATTAGCTAAGCGTTAAACCAGATGTTTCAGATATTTTAAATGTAAAAAAAAGTAGTTAGAGAGAGAATTTCTTGCTAAGAAAGAAGTTGGAATGGAAATGGAATTGTTTTGTTTGGATCATTAAGACTTCCAAAATCTTCAAAAATTTAATATTTAAAAAAAATATTTTTCAATAAAAAACACAAAAGTTTTGAAACTGTGCCTTTTCCCCAGTTTAAGTTGGCACATAAATTGTGGAAAATTGTCAAAGACTATTTTTCACAATTTTTAGAAGCTAAAGCTTAATAGCTCTTTGGTACTCGGATTGTTCAATGTCAGACGGACAGACAATTTTCTCCAAATTGTTAAAAAATGTGAACTTATCGTGGCCCAGTTTAATATCAATTAAGCCAAAATAATCAAATGCTTGTTCTCTCGAGGACACATGAATGTTTGTGCGGTCAGAGGAACCCACAACAAGAGACACCTGCATGTACAAAGCGACGACAACGACAATGCACTTGCAGCACCTAATTCCTTTTAATTCCCCAATAATAAAATTATATCATGATGCCTTTTGTACACCAGCAATAGCTTCTCACCCGCCTGTAGCCGGTGCTGCATGAGAGGCGAGAGGCAAAACAAGTGTACAATAATGCCTCTACAGTACTCTTGTTGCCGAGTTGAAGAAGAATGGGGTTTAATTTTAATCCGATAAAAACTGCTCAAGTTTTATCGGTTGTTGAATAAAATTTAATGGTTATTAAGCCGAATGGGGAGAACGGGAGCGGCTTATTGAGGAGGAAGTTCTCTGGGAGATTTAATTTAAAAACTTTAAATACATCGTTTAATTGCCAAGGTAGCTCAACTCGCAAATCCTCCATTCGCAGAAGATAATAACCGCTCGTTATGACTAACGCAGGCTTATTCAACTTACAATTAGCGTCAAATGACTCAATTAGCCCGCTTTTTATTGCCGTCGCAGCTCTTTCGCTCGTTCGTCATTCACGAAAATCTTTCAGCACCATCGGTTACGCAAATTAAGTAGCACCCCGACAAAATACATACAGCGCTAATAAAATAATCTGATTAGGGCAAATAACGACTTGATTTATTGTTTGCCGGCGAGCTTAGCTCTCCTAGACTGGCGCAATCGTTCGGTAATTTATGGCCACTAAGCTGTGCTCCGAGAAAGGGGGCCAAAAACCGAAGATATCTGTTTGTCCCACATTTTCCTCCCAGAGAGGCACCGGGGGGATTTTTTCGCCGAACGAAGCAGATGCTCGGAAGAAATAATACACAAAACGCTGAGAAGGCGTAATTTATGGCGCAGTGTTTGCAGCGAAAGCATCGCTTATTCATTAGGAGATGAGCAGCGAGAAAGAGAGAGAGCGAGTGGTGCAGGGAAGAAGAAAAGGGCCCAAGACAGATGGCCGCCGCAAAATATAATCGCCAGCCACTGTAAATTTTTCATTGGCCGGATCAGTTTTCGCATGATTAACAAACTTCCTTCATCTTGAGCAAGGTTGCCGGCAAAAGTTTAGCAGACTATTGAAACGTGATATTTTAACGATACGTTGGGCCTGGCCCCCTGGGGAAAGTTTGTGCAATCTGAAACTGCCATTTTCCCCACAACTTACCACACTAGAGTGCTGGGGACTAGAGGGATAACGAAATTAAAGTCAGGGGTAGTTAACTTTTCTTTTAACCTTTTATGTTTTAACCAAAAATTTGAAAAAAAAATCAAAAAGTGAATACAACTTTCAAGTCTCGAAAAAAGAGAATCTATTTCTTTTTCTACAAAAATATTGATGATTTATTTAAAACTGTAGATAATTAAACTTAAATGTCCCTGAAAACTGTTGGATGGTTTTATTAGAAATATTGACGGCTTTTCAGGGTTGCTACCAGCCCTTCAAGACATTAAAATCTTAAGTTTAAATTTAGATAACTTTTTGACGATTTTGATTTCCTCTTTCCTAACCTCTGTGGTCAAAGGTCAGGGCCCTTATCAATCATAATAAGGGGTTTAAAAATTACATTTCCTTTCTATTCCCTTCAGTCATGATTTTTCAACAGACTTTTACGTAACGTTGAAGGTTTTGTAACGAAGTATCAGACCTAGACCTCTCAAAGTACCCCTCTAGTCCCCAGTTCTCTATGTCCATACTTTACATGTTGGTGGCAGAGTTCATAAATAGACGACGAAGTTCAGAGAGGCCCCCGATTTTCTGGACCTAATTTCCTGGAGGTGTCGAGAGAAAGAGAGAGAGAGGTAACTTACTGCGGCTTAAATTATGCAAAAATAGTTCCACCGCCCGGCTTCGGGCATCGGCACGAGCTGTATAATTTATGCATGGCCGAATGTTATTTAGAATGAAAATTCTGCGCTAATTTGTGCAATTTGCACTCACTGCGGCTCGGCCAGTCGGTGCATATTTGCTCATAGCTGGGGAAGTAATCGTTTGTGTTGATTTAATTAAAATGACGTTAAACGTTAATTTTTTGCGCTATCCTGCATCGCATTTGGGCCTGCCGCCAGCATTTAAATAATCATAGACCGCATCGTCATACGGAACGTTGCATAATCTGGGGTGCAATAATGATGAGGATTGCTAGATTTAAATGTGACACATCATCAATTTGCACGTGTTTGACATACTTCCGGTTAGTTCAACATTTGCAGACAGACACCCCAATTAATTTCCTGTCTAGCTTCCATCTGTTTCATCCTCCAAGCATTTCGGGTGGTGCAGCCATTTATCTCAATTTTCCTTGAGACCAGACGCAGACGCCCGGCAAAATGTGCTTGCGCGTTTTCATTAAAGTCGAAGTTGGAGGGCGCGGGAGGGAAGGAAAATTGAATTGATTGACTCAGCGGCTGTCTTGTTCGACACTTTCTCCGTCTCTCGATAAAATTATATTGATTTGTATTTACTTGCCACTTTGTTCGACATCGTTTCGGGAAAATCAGCAAGTAAATTGCAAAATAAGAGGAGAGAAAAAAAACGAGCTGGTGAAAGGAAAATAAAGAGAAACTTGGCACTCGATTACCAGGGCTCTCGATTGCGATTCGGCACGCAAGTGCTTCTTCTCTCAGTATATTTGTGGGCGTTGGTAGCAACAGAGTCCTGGGAAATCCCGAAACTCGGCAAGTCTCGGTTTCCGGGGTGGTCAAATTTTTCTACCCAATTTTGCGGGTAACCCGAGTCTTTTGTGCGTCCTTCCTCGAAACGATTACTCCGATCCAGATTTAGCAAAACATCTTTCCGATGTCTTCTTTCCCCCCAGGCAAAGCAATCGTTTTTCTCCCCCTCCTCCTTCTCCAGCGACGACGACGACGAATACGTTAGTTGTGATGCGGAAAACTGCTTACTTAGGAAGTGTCAAAAATCAAGGTTATTTACTACAAGACAATGGTTATATCCCACATCAATGGGGAGATAAAGATGTTGGCAATCGATCTCGTCACATCCATCAATAAACTGTAATTGAGTGTTAAATCAAGTTGCTCGAGGAAATGTGAGAGATGGGAAAATAAGAATTTTCATACACTTGCGTGCACCCAGATTGATGAGATAATTCGATAGTACGTCGGAAAAGTATGATAGTGGGTCCGTTGCGGCACTCTTTGGCGCTTTGAAAAAAATCGTAGCTCGAGATATTGCTCGAAAACGAACTACCAGTCGTCTCCATCGAAGACAAATCCACGGGAAACGAGTCGTGGACCGGCCCCGAGTGCCGTTCGACGTACGGCAGACAGTAACCAGATTTATGACATATCATGAGTGCCGTAGCTCAACGGATTCCCACAAGTATTTTGATACGATAAGCCGGGATTCAATTTTATTGTCGAGCATATGCAGGAAGGATTCCGAATCCCTCAGAAAGTAATTATTTTCACATCATCGCTTCTAACGTTCGGCATGCGGCTCGCATTCGGGTGGATGGTTTTCAGAGAGGCTCCAATTAAGATTCATGTACTCGTAGTTTTATTGCAGAAACATCCACATGATCACTCGAACTATTTTCAACAACATATTGATTGAGTTACATGAGTTTCAAAAGGTTTTGGACTTAATTCGATTAGCATGGAAATTGGCTTGCTCCAATTTCAACTTTCAAGAAAATTTGTAGCAATTAGTTAAGCTTCAGCGTCTCTGGGATCTCGGATTGCGCTCCGGCTTGTGACAGGAAATTGATTCAATGCCGTATTTTTCTTTTGAAGCTGCCACTTGCACCACAGCCAGGTCCTGGGGGGAGAAGTGAAGCCTCGTGATTGCCGTGGCAGGAGGCAGAACGGGCGGGAAATCACAATGAAACAATGCGAGTCGACATGAAGGCTTTGTTTCTGACGTCTCAATAGCGTTTGTGAGGTTTGTGGCGAAATTTGCATTCTAATCCATGACGTGCGACAATGATTTATACACTGATTCTGGGCCGCTCAAACAATGTAGGCTGTAATTACGGAACACTTGTCTCGGTGTCAGCTCTCCTTCGCACTCAGGCAGGCGTCAGATCGATTCGGGCGGCAAATCCTCTCATAAACGTGAAACGCCAGTCGTCCGCAATATTTCATATCGTAAAATCGAATCGGTGCTTGAGAACCCCTCCAGCGTCTTAATACGGGCACATTACACGATAAAGCTCCGGAATACGCAGCAATTTATGGAGCCTGTATTTTTTACGACCAACGCTGTTGCTTTGTTCAAGACTCAGGGCCCGAATTGAGATAATTTTAATACGCGCCGTAAAAATTTTAAGCACCTCCTCCGAAGAAGGCTCGCATGTTGTTCCCGTCTTTATACAACTTTTTAAAGAACTCTTATGCCGCGCCATTTGGCTCAGCAATAAATATCTTTGTATTTCTTTTCTTTATGATCTGTGACACGTACTTTTGTGTAAAAATACCTCTCGAGTGGCATGGCTAGGGTTTAAGAAAATTGACTATTTTTAGTCGATTTTTGAGACATGAAAATTTCATGACATTTTTTAAAATCTTGAACCTACATTTGTTGAACAAAACTAAAGCAATGACTCGAATAAGGTTGCTAGCTGGCTGATCTAACCCCGTAAATTAAATATTAGCTCTAAGATGGCTTCTTAAAATTTTTTGAGGCATGCTTCACCCCAAATTCACAATAATACTTTTTTGTTGCCTAAAAACGACCTTCAGTCGGTTATAAAAAAACTTAAGATCGTCTAGAGACGGCATTAAGTTTTTTTAACTGTGATATTAAGAAGAATTTAAGATTTTCTCCAAAAACTCCAAAATCGTACCAAAAAATTTTTTTTCAGAATTTTAAATATTTAACCATCAATCCAAAAGTTAATTTTTAAATTTATTTACGACTTTAAAAAAGTGGATAGGAGTACTTTAGACCCATATTTACCTTGCTTGGCATTACTCCCAAAAACCAAACTTTTTATCCTAATTTTTTAACAATTTCATGAGCCCTACTTAGTAATGCCACTCGAAAGGGAGAGCTCGGAGAAAAAGTCACCCGTAGCAACGTATAAATAACAGCGGGCTTCCATGTGTTCGAGTTAAGTTTCGAGAGCACATTGCGACGGGAGCTCGCTCCATTTAATTCGCGGTATTAAATACAACTCTGCGCTATAACATAATTTTCAATTGTTCATTAAGAGCACTTGTTGTCGGAGCTGCGCTTACACACGCGGGCGAGAGGCTTTCTAAGATGTGGTGAATGAATAATGGAAGAATTGTGGGGAAGGGGGCGGTGATTTGCTACCGCATATAAATCTCTGCGGTTCCGTGACTTGCTTTCTCCTTTTTATTTCATTCAAATGCCAATGCGCCCAACAATCGCATTTATTTTTCATTTTTCCCCCGTGAAAAATGGTCCTTTGTGACGAACAGCAGCTGGGTTTTAATTGTTCGAGTGCGGCTCAAAAGCCTCACTGCTGAAACCTGAACTGTGTGGAAAATTCATGAGGCTAATCGAACTCGCGCACTTGTCTGTTTTCAAACCTATTCGACCAATTTATGGTCCCGATAAACCAACGCAAATCAACATTTCATTAGAAGCTAATCCGCCAGAGACGGGCCTGGCCTCCGGGAATGGGGCTGATTTCCAAAGTTCGCTGTTTCGGGTTTCCGTGGTGGAAGAATTTGTTTCGCAAAAACCGGTATTCCGCCCCAGAGCCCAACAATAGAAACTAATCAATAGAGTAAACATATGCTACGCACTTACTCTCTTGTCGAATCCGTTCACTCGAATATATCCTCCCAATTAAATGAGCGTAATTCAAATGTGGCAAACAATAACAAATTCGGGATGCATCAATGCAACCTGGAATTAGTTCTGACCCAACTGGGCATGAATAAACTGGTCCAGTATTTATTCTGAATATGAAAATGCCACAACTAATTCGGAAGCCGAGGGGATCGCGAATTAATCTCGATGCTGGGGATTCCATTCTCAGTACCTAGCTCACCGCACAGTGGGGCAATCGTTCAACAATTTCTGGAGGTCCCGTTTAAGGAACACCAATCAAGATTTATGAAGGAAATTGCCACCATTTTATATGTCCGCCATCTTGAATTTTTCGTCTGAAATTATTAACCAGCTTGGATGCAATTTTGATTTTTTCAGAACATTCATCTAAATATTTTGGAAAAAATGATCACTATTTTGAATTGTCCGCCATCTTGGATTTTGAATTTTTCATCATACCTTAAGAACCGTTTGAGAAAAATTTTTGGTTTTTTCAGAAAATTCCTTTTAAAATGGCCACCATTTTAAATTGTCCACCATCTTGAATTTTGAGTTTTTCATCTTAACTTATGAACCGTCTGAGATGCAATTTTTGAGTTTTTCAGAACATCCATAAAAATATTTGAGAGAAAATGGCCACCATTTTGAATTGTCTACCATCTTGGATTTTTAATTTCTCAATATTCCTTTTCAATTTATTTTTAGATAGCACAAAAATTTTCAGAAACTCGATTTTTGGAACAAACTATACGAAAATCGAAAATCAGGCTTCCATGCTAGAAAATATACTTGGGTTTGATTAATAAAATCAAAGTTTTAGATGAATAAAATTATAGTTACAAAACACCCCTGAAAATTATTTTTGAAAACAATTTTTTTGAAATAATTTTTAAAAATATTTTCAAAGATTTTTTATCACGTGCTCCACTGTGCACCGTCTCGGAGGCAATGTAGCGAAGTTTAGTCACCGTCAAAGTTGGTGTTATGCTAAGTGCCGAAACAGCAGCAGCTGGAGATAAAGACAAAAGTCGAAACGTTACAGATCATAAGTTTCCGGCCGCAAAAGTTGGCAGAAGAGCCTAATGTAACGACATGGCGGCAGTGAAAGTCGGGGAAGGAGCTAGAGGTCGTAATCGTTATCGTTGAGGGTGGAATACGCATTTATACGGCTGTTTTATGGCCCAAAAACGCTCAATAATGGGGAATTTAATGAATACGAATCGGAACAAGTACTCTGTGAGTGCCGGCTGAGGTGGTTTACGAGCGAGGATCGAAAAGAAGTAACTTACTTACCGATGGGGTGTCCATGACTCGGCTTTTTCTCTTCTTTCCGTGCCGCAGATGATTTCCTAAGGAGCTATTATTTGCCAAGACATAAAGGTACGCAGCCAAACAGTTTAGGGCGGCCGTAAAATTAACATGGGTCTATTAAATGGCCTCGTCTTGCGGAGACAAGGCTCCTCGGGTTGGGGTAGCAAAGAGGCTTTATATTAATTAATTTCGGCACTGCCGCCTGCTTGTTTGTCAATGACAACATATTACCCTCCCCATTGTCCTCAAACAGCTTATCATCATCCTGAATAATTGATTCACATTTTGCATGTGTGTAGTTAATTTTGAGAGATGCAAGGAGCTGTTCTCCCGTTCTCGGAAATGAGCCCTGCCTTATCGGGGTTTCAATTGTCAGTCAGCGCCAGATGAGTGTCCTTGTCGGTGGCTGAATCCAAAGCAGCAGAAATGCAGTAAAAAGTTAATGCAGTTTTAATGTTGCTGCTCTCCGACCGGCTTATCTCTGACCAGTTGGTTTTGGGACTAGTGCAACGACTCCTGAGTTTGAAATAAATTTTTGTAAAAAAATTACCGTCTGACAAACAAGTTCTTAAACCTTTAAAAAGTGAAGGTAAAATATTCTTGATTTTTTAAAATAATTAGAAATGATCTAAATATGGTTAACCGTCTGACCAATTAGATTCTGGCCCTAAAATGTTTAAAATTCCCTGAATTTAGGATCTTTAAAATGTTTCAAACTTTCAAAGTTCTGACCAGCGGGTACCGAAACTGCCTCCGCCAGCTACGGAGCGATGATTTGAAATAAATGGAATGACAGCAGCAAGACTATAATTCTCGCTTCGGTGCATCCCGGCCGAGCTACATTTTATGCGCCTTGTTTTATTTCTGAAACAGTATCGTGCTTGTCAGAATACAATGTCGTTATAATATTATAAATCATTAATCTTCATTTAAACGTGATTTGATTGCACCAGAGCACACTGCAAGCGTCGCTTGCTCCACATTCTTCGTCTCCTCGCTCCCCTCCAGGCCATTCGTTGACGTTGTGGTTTTCGTGTGACATTTTTATTATCATCTTTAGTGGTTTTTATTTGAATTTTATTGTTTTGCATGTGTTTCGGGAAAGCAGGACTGAGAGAGATCAGGACCGACCTACTTTCGAGCGTCTCTCCTTCTCCGTTTTCGCGCGAAAAATTGTCTCAGAATATTTTTTCCATTCACGGAAGCAATCAAAGTAATGTCTTCGCCTCCATGCTCTGAATTTGCATCGCATCAAGATTAGCCCGGAATGCTTTGCTTTCCTCCTGCTCCGATATCAAATTTCCCAAATTTGAACACAATTGGTCTGGAACGACTTCGTCCTCGGTCTCCCAGTAGACTATCCTTACATGCTCCCTCATATTGTTCTGCGGTTATTAATCTTCAAGGCTGTTCTGAGCTTGTCCTGCTCCCAGCTCCTTGTCCTACACATCCCTTATCTTAATAAGAATCTCGTCCTGGTCTCATCCCCCACCGTCCACAGTCTGACCTCATCATTATGGAGATTCTTGGTTGTTTATTTGGAAACTTGGGCACCAGTCTCTACCCACATGAATTTAGCATGCGAGCTCGTAAGAGAAACTTTAGATTAATGATTTTCAAACATCATCACGCAGAAGCAGCATCGGGGGAGCAATTTTCGGAAATTTAATTTTTTCTCTCGCTTGCCTTCCTCCGCAGTAGGCTCTGGGCTCCGGGGCAGAAGACAAACCTAAATCTGAATTTAGATTTAATTTATTACGGCTATAAAATTTATCTCGGTTGCATCCGGAAAAATATACGCAGATTACCGGTGTAGAAAATGAAATTGCAATTTGAACGAGGGACGCGCGTCAACATACTGGCAGCTCCCGAATTTGAGGGTCATCATGAACCTTTTTTTTTGGCAATTTTTTGTCAGGGAGTGAGAGGTCCTCCCTAATTTCTCCTCCCTTTAAAAATTTAAGGTCTAACATTTATAGTTCTGTCTCTCTCTCTCTCTTCTGTTTCATGAGTAATAAAATTAACGATCTCGAGTCAATTTCGAGTCAAGATTGTTCCGATTTCTGAGAAAACTGTTGATCCAAAACTTAAATTGGTTTCATTTCGGTTGTCATCACATTACAGAGAATTGCCCGATTTTTGAAAAGTTGCCCTGATTCTGATTATTTGCTCTGGGCAAAAATTGCCGCAATTTTGCGGCCACTGGAATTGCCTGAAATTGCCCAAATCGTGGCAATTTAAATTGCCTAGTGTGATGGCAACGTTAGAGTTGAGGCAAAATTCTGCTTTTTGCACACAAAAACAGAAATCAGTTAAAAATCGTAAAATAATTTGTTGATTTTTATACAGTCCTAGGTTTATTTGTTAATCTTAATCTTTATTAATTTTCTATAAAAGTCATAGCTTGTCTTTGTACTGAAGCTTCTAGAAGTCCAAAAAATGAAACTAATTTTTTTGACGAAAGATTACATTTTATTCAATTTCTCAAAACAATACATCCGAAACCAATTATCTTTTCCTAATTCTTTCTTGTAAACCTAAAAAAACCAGAGAGGATACTTTCTCTTTGAAAAGAAAAGACTGATAGATAAAAATTCTTCTGTCCAGAGAAAGACGGTGGAGGTCTCTGTCATGGGAACGGCCGGAGCCAGACGAGCTCACCTCTGCGCCAATTGAATTAAATTTCTCGAAAACAGTCCCACCTCTCGCGGCATGGCTTTTCATGCCACACTAACCTATATTGGAGCAATTTTCACCTACATTTGCGCCACAGCATGGCAAGCAATGCAACTCATAATCGTCAGCTAACATTACCATAAACATCCCAGTTAAATTGGAGTGTTGATGTAAACGGCTTGCGCTGGATCCAGCTACATATTCAATTGCCTCTGAGACATGTCGAGCTCCTTCTGCTGCAGAACCTTTCACACGGAATGAAGTGGTCTTATTCAGCTCAACACTTTCCATTTGAGAGGAGTAATGCGGAAAGCGAAGACGATTAAGGAAAGAACGGGGGAAATTGAGGTCTTTTCACGATGTTTAGGCAGGAATTTTCCATGTTAACTGCTCTTGTGGTGTCGTAAAAGAAAATTTCATCGCAAGTTTTCCGCGACAGACGCTCGGGATATCTCGAGAGTGTGTGCTTAGGACGCGACCGCATTTATTAGTAGAACAATTGAAAATCGTCGGAGAGGAAGGCTGATTCATTACCAGCAACTCAATTTAAAGACGAGCGGCTCGAGAGGAGGAAGGATTTAATAAACAAGTTTTATTCAGTGGAGGCTTCTGAGCGGCGGATCATCATCATCATCATAATTACACTCCTTCCGGATGGTCTGCCGAACGCTTGAGCGCGTCTCCGTTGCTAGTTTGCGAATATTAAATTGCGCTCGGCACAATGCAAGCCCAGATTGATGGAAAGTAATAAAATTTAGCGAGTTTCCGCAGCAACTTGCGCTTTTCGGGCCTCTCCTGCCGTCTTGTCGATTTTAAAGCTCCCATGCTTAAAGTTTGTGCGGCACTAAAAGAAGGAAACGGCTTTCCCGACGGCCGTAGGGAAGTCGAAAGGAAGAGGGGGATTAAAATACCATTTCTACATCCGATGGCGAAATCCCCAGTCGATTTGGAAGCTGGAACTCAATTTATTTTGCTCTTTGTGCGAATAGTTACAGGGAAGTAATGAAACGTATGCTACCAGGCTGTCTGGAATAGTCCACATAAGGCTTTTAAATAACTTTCAATTTGAGTGGATTCGTGTGTGTAAATTCTAAGTGGGTCATCGGCTGCTGCCCATCAGCAAAGACTACTTTTCCCATTGTCAGACTCCCATCCGTTGCACCGGAACGGAAGGAGGTGGTATTTGCCCACCAAAGGGGCTCAAGTGTGTATTGCAAAGTTGGCTTTCGGATGGGAGAATGCAGTTTATTGCATTCCATGGAGAGTCACGATTGGACTAGAGGTATAACAATTTTTCATGTTTTTCACGATTTTGCCTTGATCATTTTCTTACTTAAAAAGCCACAAACGAGTTAAAAACGACAAGCACAAATATTTTTCTCGATTTTTTTCCGAGGAGCTTTCCTAAGAAAAATTCAAATTTTGCAAAAAAAAAATCACTTTTTTAAGAGGAGGTTTGCCATCTAAAAACTATATTTGTTGGCTTCTATATGGAACTGGAAACCTCTCAGAGTAAAATTCCGATCATTCGATCTTCCTAGAATCATCCCAATCGACAGTTTCTTCAGATAATCCGAAACAATACTGGACTGATTAAAAGAGAGTAACTAGAGCCCAAAAGCCTGAAGCACTGCCGAGTTCCATCCTCGAGGGCATGGCAATAAATCCGCAGTTTGACAGAGATCCGGATTAGTGCTGAGGGAGATTTACAGAACGGTCAATTATCCCGAGTTGAAATAAAAATATAAGCTCGTCGAGTCCCTGGGAGCAGCTTAACGGAGGAGAACATTTCAAATGAAGTGAAGAGGACGTCCAAAGTAGCCATAAGCGGACATTTTGCATTTTTACTTCGACTTTTATGACATGAGCCTCATTTTTCTTTGTGTATCCATTTATTTTTACGCGGCAAACATTTCCTCTCGGTACTTTTATTATTCATGACTGCCGTCCAGCAAGAAGCGCTGGACCCTCGTCAGTCTCCTGCATTCCTGCCCACGCGCTCGAACGAGCCACTCAATTCGGGCCAGCGAAATCTCTGCCTCAGTGTATCGGCTTCAGCACCTACCGACCGAAACCCATTCATTTATTGTTCATCTGATGGCTCACAAAATGACGCAACCCTTTTTGTATGGGGGAGATGGGAATGCGACGTTTGTGACAAGGATAAATCGCACGGCACCCCCTCAAATGAACCATAACCGCGATTCGTGTTTTATCCGAAATATATTCCGATTCGCCTTTTTAGCGTCGTGTCTTTCTTTTGCACGGGAAAGACCTTTTTGAGTCGTCTGTTTGTCCAATTTTTTTAAAGCTTTTTATAGAGCTATAAAGAGACTGTGACGAAGCTAGGGCTGTAAACATAGGTGTTTCTTAGGTTTTTTGAATTTTCAAACGACGCTTAGATCTCGAAATTTCCCCGAACATATTTTTTATGAACATGAGAGACTTTTTCTATGAAACTTAAAAATTCCAATGGTCGTTTTTCTAAACGTCAAAGTGTTCTAAATGGAATTGAAAACTAATTAATTGAAGATAATTTAAAATTGAACTCCAGTATCGTTCTTTTTAGTTGGTGTTAGGTCCAAACATAGGGTTACAAATTTTCGTAGAAACTCAAAGCCAAAACTTCCATGTCAGAAAGCATCTAAAATTTTTAAGAATTTCTGAGACTTTCCATGACACTTTTTCCGCAAGCCACGACCCCGATGAGGCCCTTTTCGTCACGCCCTTTTGTCGAGCTGCTCGCTTGCTGTTTTTGATGGCTCCCAAAATTACTTCACGTATTGAATTGCGCGCGTGCAGCTGAGAGGTGTGCGATTCCGGCTCCCGATATGATGCAGAATCATCAATAAGAGGTGATTGAAGTAACACAAGGGGCTTAATGCAATTGGGAGCCATTGAAGGATGCTGCATGATACGGCGAAAAATGGAAGATGCAGAGTTAATGAAGTGGAGAGATTGCATACTGGGTTTCGCAATCAGCTTTGAGAACACGCCATTTAATTCCATTCAACGAGATTTCCGAGCATTTTTCTACTTCGCTGAGCTGGAAATTGTAATATCAGAGATTAAATTGCATGTGAGATGCGAATCAGTGACGTAACTCGTGTCATAATAACGGCATCCATCCGACAGGATAAGTGCATTCTCCAATCAATTTATTGAACTTTGATTGCATTTCTTCAGCCCAGCCTCCGCTTCCTCTTTGCGGAGCCGAGCCGAGAAGAGACAAAATGGTTTGTTGCCGTCAAAGTTTTGAGACTCGGGAGCAAAAAGTTGGGGCGGAAAGACGGGGAAGAAAGGAGAGCATGTCTTTATTTGTGCCGCAAAAAAGGGAAGAAAGCCTAGACGGGAACTTTGGAATTAAAAGAAAACTTTTCCTCTTTCTTGTCTCCCAAGCTTTGTGTTATTTTCAAATTAGTTTTCTCCGCTACAGCCTCAATGCGAGGACGTGCCCCGAGAGCCATTGACAGCTTCTATTGGCTGTCTTAATGGCATTAGCTCCACTGCAATGCATGTGCTATTGGATTCTGGGAAACTTTAAGTAACACTCGCCCATTCTCCTCCTCCCGGAACGAAAAATCCGACGTCAGCTGATTACACGTCTGCTTACTCTTCATCCCTTTGTCCCCGGGATTACGTGAGCGTCAGCTAATCCGGACGGAACAGGTGTTTCGCAGGATGAACATATTTAAAACACAAACATCCCAACACGTCACTCCGGCATCAATGGACACGAGCTCGATATAGCTTATCATGAGCTTCCCGCTGGACAATTAACGTGTTTACGTGGAGATGGCTGGGAGCTGCAATTTATTATTTGTGGGTGGTGGACGTGCAGTATCTGCCCCAACGTCAGTGTATGATTTACCAGCGGAGATAAGAACGGATGCATTTTTGGTCGTAAATCACAAGGGCAATGGGTTGGAAATGGGCAGGTGGATTGGGATTTTGCATCAATTCAACAAAAAAATTAATTTTTTGCCTACTGAAAATGAGAAATTCAACTTTCCAGTATGTACAAAGGCTTATTAGGTCCACGGATACTCCAGAAAATTAAGTCAAAAAAAATTTTTCCTGTAGAGAAAATGGTCCCTGAAGTCCCTGAATCCACAAACCAACAAGCATCGCAATTTCTCTTGATATGTTTATTTCTCCTGAGAAGACAATTTTTCAGAAGCCAAAAAAAGTAAGTTTTTTGGGTCTTTTTACTTAGCCAAAAAAAAGGGTTTTTAATAATTTTTGTCAAATAACTGAAACCTGGAGTTCGGGAAATTTCGTCAAGAAAATAGTCGAGGAAAACATATTTCCCAGTTTTGTGAATGAAAAACGTTACAATAGGAGACGAAAGTATCTGGCCAATCCTCCAAAACCTAAAAAGAAATTGGGCCTTTTTGGATCATTTTACACGAAAAATTTATGGTTTCCCTCAAAACCGAGGGCAAGCAATTTTTCAGCACTGCCAAGAGCACTCCAGATTGCGTCAAATGGGGCGAATTAACAGCTCATTTTTGTTCCCCCGAGAGCGCTTATTAGTACCAGGAACAATTGGCTCCTATTCCATCGTGGAATCAATCTAGCGCAATAAAGGGAGCCGAGAGTAAACAACGACAACGTGAGTAATATGATCCATTGTGAGAGGGGGGGATTATGAAACGACATACGATTCCGCTACATGTTTTTCCTCGTGTTTACGATCTCTGCCGACCATCCAGTTCATTTTTATTAGAGAAACAATTTGCCCCGTGATTTATTATTTAATTGTTTCCCCCCCGATTTTATTTATCGACCCAGATTTGGATCAAAATATCGGGAAATGGGTGGAAGGACCGCAATTGTGGCTCCTACATGCGGTCTGATATCATCAAATGTTTGATAGAAACGTTTTAGCTAATCCACATTACGGTTTGTCACGGATCCTTTGTTTGCCGGCTGGAGGAAGGAAGGAGGAGAGTAGCTGCAAGCGCCATTGAATATTAAATGATCCATTAAAGAATACGTGATGCGAATTACTAGGCACAGAGGCAAGGTTCCGAGAAATCTTTGTTGTTTCGAGTTTCCACATGAAACTAATCTGGCCGAGAGCAAGGAATGATGAGTTCCATTTATCAGATCGAGCGGAGTTCAAGGGTTGAGCAATTAACCCCGACAGCTTCCGTGAGAGAGTCTGGTGTCCCACGAGCCCGTCGATAGCTGCAGCAGGGATAATTTACTGCCATCATTTCTGCAAATCTGAAAATTATCATATTTTCGCGCGAAAATTGCCCTCCCAAGGAGCGCTCGGTGCCGCAACGCGAACGCCCGGTTTCTTGTGTTAATATTTAATCTTCCGCTATAAAAGAGCAAATGAAGTGCCATTAAAAGATGAATGTAGTCCGCGATGCTTTATTTTGTCGGTCTCCGGGGTGAGGCGGAGTGAGAAGAATTGCCGTTATTGAGTTATAACCAGCACTTGTTTCTCTTTTACGACTACGCAGAGTCGGCGGATCTTCATGACAGCCATTAAAACTGTTAAAATCGACTCTCTTTGGCTGTTTTGACAGTGGAGAGCACGCTTGACTTAGATTAGGGAAGCTGGCGCCTCTTCAGCCTCTTCTATAGCCATTATACTCCAACTTCTTCCAAGGGAGGAATTCTCATATTGAGCTTAATCTTGACTATGTTCAAAATTTACCCTATCTTCTGAAGGAGACGAGCTAAAGGGTTCCCCAAAGTTTAAAAAAAAATCATCACATCTCTCAAAGCCTTATAACTGATTTTCTGGACATTTTTTCACTACATAAATTGAGTCACAGCCTTGGAAAAGTTCAAAGTAACTCTTCTACACTCATCATTGATTAAAATTTGCCTTAAAATCCTACCAAAAACTGTTCATAAATGCCCGAATTTCAAGGCCAAAAACATACTCAAAGTTCAAGCCCTACCTGTGGCTCCAATCAAACCTGCGCTTAATAACTCATTATCGCTTAATCGACAGCGTGACAGCTCAATAAAATTAATAAGGGCGCCAGATCAGGTGAAACGCCAGTCTGGCAATTTTTTCAATTACGTCGAGCTCATTAAACAGAAACAGCAACAACGAGGTTCAGGAGGCGCGTTTTATGATAAACGATTATTGTCATTGGAGAGGGAGCGTTAAATTTTAATTTCGCCTCTCGCAGCTGCTACATCACTTAACCGGAATTCAATCAGCCGGTAGCTTTATTATTCCACATGGTCTCATCACTCACGCGGGCTGAAACTAGAGCCAGCTGCGAGACCGTGTGTCGGGCCATCGATAATATTTTGCGCAAATGCTGCTCATTTCCAATATGTAGGATTTTTAGTGCCCGGCTTAGGCCTGCAGCCGAGTAACTATTTGCAATTAAGCTTGCGGGAGTCGTTTGTCAGCGCGAATGACGGCCACAAATTCCTTCTGTTTGTGCTGTGAAAGCCAAATGTTTACTTGAACCTCTCGGCGAGAGACAGAGATACGAAATTGTGTCCAGCAGGCTAAAGTTTGTGTCAGAAGCAGTGCCGGAAGCGTCTTGAGCAAACTGTGTTTCGGCTCCGTGTCTCACCAGAGAGATGTAAATGGCAAAGTTTGGACCGGACAGTTGGAATGCCGGAGCCGTCGGAAGGGAAATTCAATTTCACCCAAGTTTATCGAGCGCACTAACTTTTGCTATTCCCCCTGCGAAAAGATAAACATGGGAGGCAAGTTGCACGTGCAACTTTTTACATGAATATAAGTGCGAGGTGGAAGATAAAAGACAGCAAAGTGGACAAGTTTGGCCGGGCAGAGAGTAGGGAGACCTACCGTGATTTCTCGTCCCGGGGTTTTTTTTCTCGAGTATCGAAAAAAATTTGAATATTTTTTGAAAGGTTTTTCTTCTTATCAAACGCATCAAGAGACAGAAAAAATTATGATTTACGACTTCCCAATTTTTCTTACATCTAGAATATTGAAATTAAAAAAAAAGTACACAATTTAATTAAGTTTAACTTAAACTTAAAAGTTAATGTATATTTTTGCTTTACTTTTAGTTGAAATAAAAAATTATTTCATTTTGTTACTGGGAGATGCGTCTTGTCCTTTACAACTCTGATTCTTATTTGTGCTCTGATGAGCATGATATGGGATTGCTGAGGCCAGAATTGTCTGGATAAAAAGTTTCTTTCAAGTACAAAATTTTAGAAAATCTTTGAAGCAATTTTTAAAATAAGTAGTAAAATGGTGACATTGTTGAATGGTTTGAAAAAAGTGGATAAAACGCCTTATTGTGCTGAATAATAGAGATGAAAATACATAGAGTGGAAACACGCACACATCGCCTCAGATGATAACTATTCAAACAAATTCGCCCCAGGGATGCCAAATTTAACAGTTCCTGGGGTCGGCTAAAATTTCTCGTATTTCCTTTCTAGTTATTACTATCTCTATTTGCTATATTGATACACAACGATCGAAACTTGGAGCTAATTCTGGTATCTAAATTCTCTCAAAATTGAACCACGATGTTTCATCATATTTGAGAGCTTTGCAACCAATAAAAAGATAAGAACGATGAAATCTCAGTCAATTTTTATTTTGACATTTCCCGGAAATTTTCCAATGTAATTTGAAGGAATTTCGACACCCTAGCAGAGATCTGAGCTGATGGTTTTACATCAAAGGCTGAAAAGGGCCGTCTGGGTGGCGAGTTTCCAGCCGGCCCATCGGCTCATTGGCAGTCCGAGTTCGTCGTTGATAAATATTGGCAGTCTCGGGGGAATCGCAAACATTGCAGAGCAACTCGATTTTATTACACATTCGCTTTACGAGTCGCGTTCCTTTTCACCAGCTTTGATCTGATACGGGCTCGCTTTGGTCGGGCAGGAGCGGAGAGGCGCAAACAAGGCAATGCAATGGTGTTTTATTTGGTACTAAAACGAACTTTATCGTCTAGCTTTATGATTGGCTATGATTATCTCCTCGGCCGTCGAGCAGTATGTAGTCTTTTTAATATGATATGAACGTATAAACCCGTTTCTTGCTCCATTCAGCTTAGTCTAGCTCATAAAATCTGGTGTGTATTATGCCGACAAAGTGATGGTGTGTGCAGGGGATAGCTTTATCTCGGCTGTCGGGATGCGTCATGTACTCGTGTGTCGGGGGTCTTTAGGGAGCTGCGAGATAATGCGATTTTTATGAAACTGCTATCCTCCTTTAAACTAACACACGCGAGACTCCCCGGCCTCTCCGTCCAATCTTCTTCTCGCAAGGCGATTTAGTCATTAACACAAATCAACAATGTCGTCCTCTTTTTGCTCCATCCGTCCAATCTGATAAAATTACTTTTTTATTGCGTCATTCCGTGGTGTTTTGGGCGCGTCCAGAAGGGGGCCCCTCTCAGACGGAAGCGCCTTTTTATTTTCCTTTTATTTTCGCCACAAAAGTTAATTCAGCTTGGAAGAAATTGCGGTGTGTCAGCGATCCTGGGCTTCAATGGATAATTTATTAGGTAACCTCTCAAGTCTTGGACGCTCGAAATTCAATTTAATTTTCTTGGACGAGAAACTACTCACCAAAATTCTGGGAAAACTGTCTGGGTACCCTAGAGTGCTTTGTATTCTTGTCATCATAGACTACGTCGATGATTTCCCTTTCGCAGAACTCTAGTTTGCCTAAAACCCAAGGAAATTGTGATCTCGTTTATCAGCTACAAAAATTGTTAAATTAATTTTTGAAATCATTTTTGAACTTTTTTAAATTTAAAAATCATTAACAAAAGCCACAAACATTTAAAAAATTTATGGATATTCAGACTGAAGTTGTAGTTCGTTTTTGGAAAGCGATGCTACGGGATGTTTTCCCTTCAAAATACATGCAAACTGGACGCTTCCTACAACGGCTTTTGCATCCCCATTGTGTCGCTCAATCTCCTTAACAGTATTTCTGTCGATGACATCCAGGTCTCCGAATTGGTGCCACTTTGAGAGAGAAACTAATTGATTTGTCAATGGCAGAAAATCCGGGAAATGGCCTACGTCACTGCGCTCACCTTGCGACTCTCGAATCCGCTGAGTGTCTCTCTCTCAAGCCTTGGCCGTCCGAACACAAAGAGAGAGATAGAGCTACATTTACCTATTAAATTTATTTTCATTCTAAGAAATCAAACATTTCAGTCCAGTCTCAATTCTGCAAACGTTGAGGTATTCAACAAGATATCAGGTCTGCACACAAAGGATAATCTTCAGGAAATGGGATATAAATTGCCTAATGAAATTTTAAAATTGACTGAGGGCAATCTATTGAATAGAGATGGCAGGTACTAGGCCTGAAACGGTTCATTACTCGTCCAACTACTTGCTCTTTTGTGACCCGGTTGAGGGGTGACGGACAATGGGTTTTAATGACAGCCAGAGAGGGCTTAAGGAAGAACTTGGAGAATGGAAAATAATTCAGCACCACTCTTTTCCCTCCACCTCTGGGCTTAAGAGATCACTTGGTCCCATTTTCCCCCATTGATTCCGTAAGGAGATACGTCCTTCGCAGAGAGAGACTTACGTCCAAGGCAAGGGTGGAGTCCCAAGCTAGATTAAGAGGATTTCACGCTCACTCAGACGCAAGAAAGTGGCCGGACCAAGTAAGACATTCCAGCCAAATTAGAAAATATGGTAATCCAATCAAGAACATATTTATTGCGCCACACGACGACCCAAAAGTTTTCCTGCCACACCTTCGCACACTGCCACACTTTCGGCAAACTAAGGGAAAACTTTTCCCTCTCAATGGCTAGAGACTGGAGCCAGCTCTTTCATCAGTGGGGCGTGAAAGTTGCTTTCGAGTGCGGCACGGCATTAATGAGACTAATTAATTCATATTTTGAGACACGACATAACAAGGTCTTAAACTTCGGAATTCCAATAGCGTTGTTCGGCAATTATTAGGCAGCTCTCGACAGGCAGTAATTAATTATGAAAATCCAAATTGAAATTGATGTTCCGCATCTCCCAGGCCAGGTGCCGTGGGGTGGAAGATGAGAGAAACCCTTTGGATTTTTTTTTCTCGCCCGATTGGATGGAGCGAGATTAAATTACGATATCATCATCATCGAATCCTCCTCGTTGGCATTCGCAGCACGCGATAAAAATACTTCATCTACGACGCGACACCCTCTGTTGCTACACAGACGGAATTTATCGCAGCCCGATGTGTGTTGTAGCAATTGCGAGTCTCAACACGACGTTTACGCATTTAATTCCACGATTTATTGAGGCATTCTAATTTCCGGCAGCGTTTGAGGGCTTCCACAAAGAGCAGAAACCCGTTAATGGCCTCCTGTGGGTTGTTATCTTGGTTTTCAAAGAAAATCAACTACTTTGAGATCTGTGTCCGTCAGTCTAGCTTCTTCGTGGGAAAAGAGGGTTTTTTTTTGGACGCCAATTTTTCTGAAATTTGAGGCACTTCCTTATCATTATTTTTTACCCTAAATATTATTGATCCTTAATTCAGAACCCATCTCTAACCTTCTTGTGGAGTCCATCGTTTCCTCTCACATATAATTGACCCAATTGTTAACCCCATGTCTTCTCTGTTGTTGACCCTCCTGTTGACCCCTTTGTCAGACTCATAGTTGACCCTATCATTGCCCTCATCTTAGGCTCTTTGTTGAACCCAATTGTAAACCCAATGTTTTCTCTGTGGTTAACCCTCCTGTTGAGCCCATTGTCAGACCCATAGTTGACCCTTTCATTGACCCCATCTTAGACTCCTATCCAAACCCATTGTTAACCCTCGTATCAACCCTCTAGTCGACCCTTTTTCAACCTCATTTTTGTACTCATTGGTTACTCTTTTTAAACATCAATGTTAACCCCCGAATGACCTCATTATTTAACCTATCGTTAACCTTTTTTTGTCCTCATAGTGAGACCAATTATGTACCTCATTGTTGATCATTGATCATCATGTTTTCCAGCTTCCAGACTGACTCATTGCAACCATGAAAAAAATACTAGGTTCATCTCTTCTAAGCCAGCACAAAAACTAATTATCCCCTGTCAGGGAATTTTCTTTAGCAGTGCTGCAGTGCCTCTTTCTAGTCGCGAATCTCTTGCCGCAATTCCATTTCGTATCAAAAGCAAGCGCCATGCAAGTAAATACCGACTCGGTCCCGCATGTTCCGCTCCAAGAGCCAATTTGCCTTGATTGACTTTTCAATCATAATGTTTTTCTGCTCGCAGTTTGTCTTCTTTTTTTCCGCCTCCATCCCCGATTCCTCCGCCGTTACAGCAAGCCGGAAAGAGTTGCAATTTCCCATGCTTGTTTGCTCTACCCGGGCATTCAATTTTCGGGTTTTTGTGTTGTTTTTCTAACATAAATCAACCATGTATTCGTTCTATCAATTGGCAGAGAGATACGAGAGCAGCCTCGCGGGAAACAAAGGGTTGCACAAAAGATCCGGTTCACGCGAGCTTTGTTTGGTTTCAGCAACCCAAACTGTAATTACTGATATATCCCGACGAGAAGGCCGGGCCAGTCGACCGAGAGTTATGTACACATTCGTACTGCTGGACCATCAATCAAGAGCAAGATAAACATTTGCATGGAACAAACAAGCTCAATCTGGCCTGATCGACCTAAAGAAATTTGTAAATTCGCTCTCCCCAGCAGCTCGAGACGGTATTTACACTCCACGTCCCAACTTTGCCGTCGAAAGTGCCTGTTCATGGGCAGAACAAGTTCCAAACCGACTGTCAATATATTCACACCGACTCACAATGATTTATTTGTTGTTTGATAGCAATCACGGCGTATGTCCGAATCAAACTTTCTCCCTCCATTCTGTCGCAGTCGCAGAGCCGTGGAGGGTCTGGGAGAGCGTCACGGCCATTAAATAAATATGGCGGTTAGCCGTCAAAACTTTCTCGACAATAGCGTCGACGTGCTTTGGTTGGGTGCCAGGAAGCGTTGCAATACCGCGGGCCGGAATGAACATCTTTAGACACTTTATGACATGAAAACAATCATAAAAAGATGCCATTATCGCAATTCAATTTCTTCCGCTCCTCTTTTGGGTTTCCTTTTCAAACCGCGCGCCGAGAATGGGCCCATTCCGCACCAAATTGGCTCTATTCATTACAGCTCGGATTACGGCTTTCTGTGACAGACAGGGGAGGGGCTCACTGGCCTGTTTGTCTCCTGAAACTTTCATGGCTTTTTTTGCAGCACAAGAGCTTGTCGGTCCGTATCAGTTCGAACGTACGTCAGCCGGCCTAAACGGAGCAAGGCGCTTATACACTGTGTGACTCCAGTTTTGGAGCCACTAAAATAGCTATTTTTGTTAAACATTTCAATATATCTCTATCTTTGTTTAAAAGTGCACATTTTTATCATCGGCTTTTCCAATTTTCCCTAAAAACGCTGTGGCATATTTCGCAATAATTCTTTTGTCACCAAATATTTGAATATCATAGATCATAAATAAGAATTTATCAACTTTAATCTGGCTTTTAAGGGATGTATGAGGTTTTATATTTTTGCCAGCCCCTCTAGTGGCCCAAAAGGGGGTGTAGGGTAAAATCTGTTTTTGGGTCTACAGTTTTTGATTTTTTTTCCAGAAATAAGTGCTGCTTTAATACCTTGTAGCCTTCGAGAGAAAATAAAAAATTGTCACAAACATTTTTTACTGGCAACAAATCAAACTGCCATTTATGAGAAAATGTACAGTGGTTGCAAAACTTTAGTCACTTAGTGTAAATCGTATCCTTGCCGCGGATAAATGCGAAATATAACCCCGTGTTTGGTTTTCCTGTAGAAAATGCCCGAGTAGCAGTATCGGAAAGTGTAAACATAAACCCAAATTGAGTTAAAGCGCGCAAATTTCTGACATCGTTCTCTCGAGCGCTGTGCCACACTTCCGGCTCGTGAACTAGACAAGCCATCGTGTGTTCGACGGAGCTGGTGCAAATAAGTTGGAAAAATCATATAGAAAAGCGGAAAAAGTGTAGCGAAAGCAAGTTGTGTGTAAATAGCAGCTGTGCACGTTTTTATGTCTCGATGAAGAGAAAATCTACTGCGAACATCGCAGAGTGAAATCTCGTCAATGATAAAATGTGGCGGAGGAGGCCTGGGAGCCCACACGATGGTGCACTTTTTTTAAGTCTCGTTTTCAAGCAGCTTTTTCATCCGCTTAGCGTCATTATTTTTTAAATGACTTTCAAAGGAAACGCAAGCTAAATTTTCTCTTTAATCATGGGGCAATCAGAGAGAATCACGGGTTTTGAACGACTATTTGGAAGAAGAAATGCTTTTGAAATATGATTTTCATTAAAAAAAAAAAAAATGAATTTTGATTTTTCTCAGAACAAAATTTCGTGAAGTTATATTCACTAAAATTTCTTTGAAAATGGAATGGAGCCAAAACGTGCCGTTTAAAAATCCTCTGGGTGATGATTTTGAGGCTAGACTTGTCAAAGTAGAAATGGGAAAAATGTTTCAGCTTCAATCTGAAACCTGAAACTGGTTCTTTAAATCCATAAAATATTTTTGAGAAATTTTCTCCTCGTTAATTGCTGTGTTTTATAGTCTGTCTTAGGCTGCAAGAAACACTGAAAATTATTAGATAGAGGATGACCTTGAAGAAGATGTTCTACGCTCTGTTAACAATTTTCCAACCCCGATGTCCCTCTTCCTTGGTCTAGAAGTGATATTGACAGCTCGCTGGCGGAATCCATTCCACCCCAACGAGCCGCCGAAAGCTCCTTGTCCGCTCCAGTGCCCACACTCGTCTCCGAGGCAGTCTGAATAAATCACAAATCAAATTTCCCGATCGCTCGCTGAACGTGGCCGTCCCGAAAAGAGGGTTGAAGTCATCATTATTCATTTTCCATTTTACGCCACATAAGTCGCGAAAGGATTTCGCAAGACAAATTTAAAAGGCTGTAAATCACGGGAAAAATGCGCGAGCGAGTCGCGAATGGCGAATGCAGATATAATTTATAGCCTTTAAATGCCTCATCAGCTCCTCGGTGGCTCACAAGCGGCACTTTATGACGTCAGACGCCGAACTTTTAAAGCAACTTTGGAACAAATACAATAAAGTCGCTGCTCGGCTTAATTAAGATGCATGGCGGAGTCACCTCCGACATACGCGTGTGAGCAACTTTTGACACGAACCAGGGCGGCAACACGGGAGAAACTTGCAGGAGCGGCTCGGAAGTGAACGAGAAAGTATGTATTTTTCGCGTTTTCCTCTCAATTATGAAGCTGCACTAATTTCGCCTGCAGTCGTTGCAGGTGAGCTTGCACCTCTGAAACTGATTTGAACCCGTGTAACTCTCGTCTCGCTTGCATAAAGCATGTCCTTACATGACACATATTTGCACACCAGCGCAAACTGCCTAGAAAGCAATTTGCATAATTCCATAATACATGCATGCAAGTCTCGTACAAACTGGCCTCTGGCGGCGACCATCATCATTGTCATTATCTGCGAGTGTTGGATGAAAGGGAAGCCGCGAAAAAGTAGCGAGTCAATTCACTCTGCAATTAGCGTTTTTGTTGCCGCTGACGGCTACTCATTTGAGCTCAATGGAGGCGCGTAATTTGCGGCTACCACTGGAAATATGAGATTGTGGCTCGCCAGAATGCAATCCAGTTTGTAATGTGTAATGCAATTTACTACAATGGAGGAAGCGAGCGTCAGTAGCTGCAATTTCGGGCAGGCTGTAATTTAATTTAAAGATTTCTGTGCGTTTTATTTCTGATTTCTGGTATTCAAGTGGATTTTTGAAGTGGAAAAAAAATTTCATCTCTCCATTATGGAAAAAATTCCCAATTCGGAGCAATTGTCTGTCTGTCCGAAAATTTATATCTCAAGAAAGAGAAGAGCTAGAGAGCTGTAGTTTGTTAGAAAGTGTGATAATTTATTACAGTTCAAGGATTTTTTAGACCTGGGTGGTGTTTTGCGTTTATATGAAAGTTCCTTTTATAACATCCGATTGAACTAAAATTTCAGTATGTTGTAGGGTCATTCTATGACTCCTATCTCTTTCAGAGACGAAGCTAGGGGTCTCAAAAGTTGGTCCTTAAGCTAAATCTCCGATTTTAATTTATTTATGTTTTTAGAATGCAAAGAGATTGAAATAATAGAACTCCATTCGATATATTGCAGCTCCTTATTCCATCAAAGAGACAAGCAGACAAGCAAACGGACATTAGTGTGTTTTTTTTGACAAAAAGAAAATTTACCAGAAAATCCAAACAAGTAATTTTATCAGTCCACTTAGTTCAGGACATTATTTGTATAAAATAAGACTGATTCTTAGATGAAAAATATCCTAGACGGAATACGTTGGGTTCAAAAGAGGGCTTTGATTTGGACCGGGATCGGAATTTGCTGCTTTTATATTCCTTCTCGAGTTTCATGATCTTGACACTTTTAACTAAATGAATTTCCCGAGATGCTCAATCTAGGTACTTTTTCGTTTGAGGACTGATACAATATTTTATGACTCTTCAGTCAATTCGAGGACATTGAGGATATTGAACATAAGCATTGCAAGCATTGACAGCAGAAACTGAGCGTATTTTATTGATAAAATGAATTTTATAGACCCTTCAAAACGAGTCAACTGAAAATAGACTCCCTCAGACAACAAGCTAAGTAAATAGTTGTCATTTCAAACCACCTAGAAAACCGTAATTCTGAGGTTTCATCGTTGAGGTGAGGAAACTATGGTGATAGAATCCTCCGACGGAGACGAAGTTTGAAATCCCGTCAGAGCCTAATTAGCATTCAGTCCATCAATTAAAATTTCCAATTAGGAGCAAGTACTGTAGCGCGCAAATTGGTCTCCCCAAACCGCGTTCGTGGCGCTAATTAAGCTCTGTTCTACATCCACTCGGGCTATTTACATTCCGGAGCACTCTCCTACATCCAGTTACGCTTCGATCGATCGATTTGAAAAGTTTGGCGGAGCAATAAAAAGAGACTCCCACGCATGACCTGGCGGGCAATTACGGCGTGCAAGAAGAGATAATTTTCATCCACCATAAATTTTACGATGGCTCCATTAATAAGGCAATTTGGTGACCGGGGGCCAGAGCGATTGCCATCATAATTAGCCCTACTACTTTGATGGTGTCAAGGACCTTGCTCGCGGCCAAAACGCGTCCCTTTTGTCCTGACAAATGACGACCCGATGTTTTTCCTTTTTTGTTTTTTCCCGCAGCCGGCCGTAAAATTTTCGGGCGCTTTACCGTTCAATAACGAGCGCTGGAAATGCTAAAAATTTTCAGATAATCACATTCATTAATTAAGAGCGGGGGAAGATGAGGAAGGAGACACCGTGGAAGCGTGTGACAGCGCAGAGGAAAGTCGTAAAAAGCTCCGGAGTCGTGTTGCTACGGTCGTAAAATAAATGATGTTTGGGTTTGCACGCGTTGTTGGCTCCATCAGACCCTCTTTCCCACATCTCCCCTGCAGATGGACTGCCAGTGGTTTGGCAACAAAATTATGCAGGATTATTGGCTTAGACGGAGCTCTCAGCTTATCCCCCTATCTACTCACTTCTTGCGGGATTCATTAGCAATTTACTTGCGTCTGAGCCCCGTCTGCGGCGCGGACGACCGGTCCCTCGTAGGGCAGGCTGGCGAAAATAAATCAATCTGTCATTTCCACTTTTAATTCCCCGCTTCCCATTGCATTGTCAGGCGCTCAATCAAACAAATATGTATAAGCGGGATCAATTTCGTATTTATTTCACTGACTCGGGTTTTGAGAGGAGTGCCAATAAAAAATGCGAGGCACTCTGCATCTGGAGAGCCAGCGCAGCGACTGCGACGGATGAAGGGGGCCTACGAGCAGCAATTTTAATTCATCCGCCTGAATGCCAAATGCAAACAAAAATATTAAATTTGAAAAGAGATTTATGGCAGGACGATAGAGAAGAAGGAGAATGTAGAATAATACGGCATGATTCGATTTCCCAGAGGAACGCCATCATGAATATTAAAACCCTTATGAGCGAGACGAAAAACTCGCTATGTCATCGGAATTTGCGGTGCGTCACTCGATGCGGGCGGATTCTTCTTCTTAAGAGCAGACAAATTTGCGGTCTTCCGTTTTTATCCACTCCTTTGATGTCCTCCAGTCCCGCGGTGACTTCTGGCGCGGCATTCCGAGGCCCTGGCAGCACCCTACCGCCAATTAACTTCTTAATTTTGGAACAAGAAGCAAGTCTTGCGCCTTAATTAATTTGAAACACGCATCTTCGCGCTCCAACAACTTCCGTTGCCAAAATAAAGTCATCATTTAGGGGATGCGAGTACACAAGAACCGTGGCAATGTAATTACAGCAACGACAACGATCACCCGCTGCGACGGAGAGAGTTCAGGGGTGGAGCTGGGGCAAAGAAGGGGTAAGAAACATGTTTTTTTCATCATTGACTTAAAAAGCCTAGTTTTAGCCTTTGAAAAGCCTTATTTGGGAAGAACTTTATTTTTCCCGGGATGTTTGACTATTACTCTTTTAGCCATTAAAATCTCAGACAAAAATTGAAAAAGACGAAATTTCAGGGAAATTTCAAAAAATATGTTCGAAAGAGCCCATTTTTCAAAAGTTAGTTTTTTGAGCCTTGGGAGAAATGTTTTCTTCTATAAGGTAAAAAAGAAAGATGAAGTATTAAGACAAAACAAGAATTAGTCAGTTGAAAATCCGACGCTTGGTTCGAAATGGGTTAACATCTAGATGCAATGATGTTGAATATTGCGGGTAATTTTGTAACCCAGTTTTGTCAATAACTTACAGCAATTAAAAAAATGTGAGTGTTCAGACAGACAGACAAAGCGACAGTGACGGCCCTGCTCTGCAGAAAAAGTTTACGAATAATGCGAACCAAATAAAATTAAACGTTCCAGCGTGCGAAAAAAGCTTTCCCCAAAACAAACAGCGCGAATGGAAAGTGGAGAAGAAAATAAAGTAAAACAAAATGATTCTTATTGTTTGAATTACCTTCCTACAGTGCCACTGCTCGCTTAATGAACGCCAACCAGTACAATGCATAATTGCGTAGCGCAAACTTTTTAATTGATAAAATCTCAGCCAGCACGGGAGGGAGCCGAAGAAGGGGGGAGGAGGGGAGCTTTCGTATTGGCAGGCAGCGTAACAGCGTTCAAATTTAAATCGTGATTGTTATTATCGTCTGATGATCTACGGCGTAAGTTGGCTTTGCTGAGGAGCACAGCGAGGATGTTGGCACGCCGAGATGGGGGTAGAAGTCAAAGTGAAGCAGAATGAGAAATGAGTTCAAATAATAATAAAGTGGAGCGCGATTGAACGAGGAGAAGAGGGTGGAAACGAGAAACTGCAGGTCTGGCGGTGCTCATTTTATTGTCTGTTGGATGCGAGGGTGGTGCATAAACAAGTTTGCGAGATTATGGAAATAGTTTGGGAATTATTGCGGACTTGAAACGGCCAAGCAGAAACGTGGTCGGGTTTCCAGCAAGTAAATTTTCCGACTTCAAAATTGTTCAGCCCATAACTTCCCGGAATATTTTTTCCCTAATTTATTTCAAAATTGAGGCAGATGCTGGAGACTTCGTCTATCGTTTGGAATATCTGGGTTTGAAAATTTGCTTATATGGCTTTTACTTTTACTTCGTATGTTGTAGATGTGACTCGCTTTTCAAGTTTAATCCATTGAGTCTAAATTGAGTCTATTTTGAGCCTCTTAAATATTTTTGAGGAAAAAACGAACGAGTATTTTGTGGAAGTTGAGGTCCAATTTATAAGGCTTCTAACCAAATTTCAACGTCTCTTGGAACTTTCAAAAGCAAATTAGAAAGTACTCATTTTTGCACCGGAAATTTCCTCAATGACTGGACCTCCATAAATGACAGGTAGGCTTCTTGACGTAAACTAAAAAATTAACAAGTTAAAAGAGACTCTATTGGGTCCTTTTGAATTTGTAAAACTCGACTGACAGACTTCCCAAAGCACTAACTAGGCACCCTTTGAACTCCCGACCTTTCTGATAAACAGATTACCAGCTCAATCCATTTGTCTCTCTCAGATGCTCAATTCATTAGTCCGAGCTCTCCGAGTCAATTTGCAGACAGAGCAGTAGGGATGTAACTTCCTTATTGTTATTATTTATCTTAATTAGTATGGAAATGGGTTCCTCTGCTTGCCCCCAGGACACGATGCAGTCTGCTGCAGTGCAACTGATGCCTCCCCAGCTGACTCCGGACGGATCTCGGGCAAGAGAGAGGAGATTTATGTCCTCTTGAGTGATCCTTATCTCGATACGAAGGGCGCTCCGCATCTCCTTACGGACGAGGCAAAGTACTTTAATTATGAAAGCCATTTTTCTGCGAGAGAGCGTAAGCCGTAACATTTTCAACCCGGCGAGCGTAAGACTGATTAATCTTTTCCCGTTTTTCATTCCGCCCCCGCAACTCGGGTCGTAAACTTGCGTATCCGTGTCTGTGCAACTTGAAACAAGATGAATACTTGTAATTGAAACGATGTCGGCGGGAGTTGCGACGACAAAAATCAAATCGGTCCCATTGATTGATGCCGGGCCATGAATCTTTCATTGAGTGGCCGTGATTTATGCGACTCTAGTTCCCCTCTCGCGCCGTAGCCGGATAATTCGGTGATGAGTGAGATACAAAAAGGCTGAAGACGAATGGGGGTGCACTGGAATCCCTTCCCTTGACCAACACGAGCGAATGAGAGTGACAACTTTCATATTGCTAAATGTCAAATTTGGGAAAGAATGGGATGGCCAGGACAGAGACGTAGCTAGGATTTTTCGATGGGGCAGGCTCCAAATTTACTAGCAATCACGGGGCTCCAGAGTCTCAAAATAAACTCAATGAGGCCTCAAAGACCTACAAGTTATACTCTAAGGTCTTCTTAATGACGCCCCAGGGTCTTGAGATCATGGAAAGGGGCCATCTATTGACGGATCGAGAGTCCTAGAGCTTAATAGGAAGTCTTGGTTGGGATTTTAGGGGTCTTAAAAGAGATCTGGGTGTTTTGTTTTTGGTGGAGATTTTGGAGTCTTAAGAAGAGGTCTGGTAGGAGTCCTGGGGGTCTGTAAGCCCCTTAAAAGCGTCTTGAGAGCCTTAAAGTCGTAAAAAGGGGGTCTTTTGACAAGCGGTTTTGGGGTTTTGAAATTTTGAAATAGGGTTAAAAATGTCTCCCTCAAAGTCTTGAATACGACGAGCCCCTTTTTGGACACCCTTCTGGACACGGGTTCCCCACGATTAATCTTTCGGCACTGGCATTGATAGATGCTGCCGCAATTTCTTACGTTTTGCGAGCTTCCGACAGCAGCTCGTCAAAGTCGAGGAGATGGAGATGGATTTTTAAGCCTTTCCCGAACGCCGGGACCGGAGATGGGGCGTCGCCAGGAAACGCTGCCTGGAATCCCTCCCTCGAGGGAACTGCAAGCGAATTACGGGGAGATTAAAATTAAGAGAAGGACTCGCTCAGTCAAATAATCCTAATCCGTCTCCAACATCTGAAATGTTGTCGTTGTTCACCCCATTTCATACCGAAACCATTAATCACCCTTTTGCGCCCTCACAACGTTCTCTGCACGCCGCGTCGTTGTCGCCCCATGGCTCGCAGAAGACGTGTACCTAACAACTATTTATCCATGACCAGCCTTATGTCGTCTGGCGAACACGCAGTTGGCGGAGGAAGGAAGCAAAAGTTATATCAGACTCGGCTTAATCCGATATGCGGATAATTATTTCAGTTCTAAACCTTGTGACAATCTCAAATCTCCACAGCATCCACGCTGGAAGGGAGGGGCACTGCGCACACTCGCCCCTTGTCAGCAGTGGAACACGCGACCGAAAGTAGGCTAGGAGTGTGCTAGGCGCTGCTCAGTTGGGAATTGACCAGCGGCGTGGGAGGGAGCAACTCGTCTGTGGCATCTCCGAATTACGCGCAAATGGATGGATTAGGAGTGTTTTATTTGGAGCAAATTGGACATAAAAGAGACGACGAGGCCGAACAATGGGAGACGGAAACGACGACGCTTCGCTGAGAAAAGCTCCAGTACGGATTTGGGCGACTGCGGAAGCGATAAAAATATTTATGAAAAATTTGCATTCCACCCCCAATGCGTAGCAGCTGACCTTTCGCATGAGAGAGAGAGAGGGAGTGTGCGAGTGTGATAAATTGTTGGAACTTTTGCTCTGTGGGCTGCGAAGCGATGAAAGGCGATGATTTGTATGCCCTTGCGTTTTAATTAGAGCATCTTGGATTAATCCGAATCTTGTTACTCGAAGGGGTCGCTGGGACGGGACTTTTTCATCGTTATTTATTACTGTTGGCCAAATTTTAATTGAAATCCGATGTAATTCCTGTTTATGGCGTAATGTATGAACCAGTTTGGGTTCCTTTAATCCCTTAAATCCCCATTTGTTTCCGGCCCGCTGCAGTTCGGCCATTAATAGTGCCATTTTTAATTCATATTCGGGCTCACCGACTCTGTGTGGACAATTTGTCATGTCAGGAGTATTTATGTTTTTATAAATAAGCACATCGATAATAGAAGTTGCACGAAAAACAGCCATTAATCACGGAACCAAACTCAATCAGGCGGACATTGGTCAGTCGATGACACATTTCGGTTTTGTCGGCCTCCTCCGGGCCTATCAAAACGCGATTTGGCTCGCATTTGTGTCGGCTGAGCTGAGAATTTTTCGTGTATTTAAGGAACCAATCGAACGACGGATCTGGTGATGGGGGGAAAATAAATCAATCTGCGAGTTTTTGTCGCACACCTCGATCCTGTAACAAATTGCATTTTTCCCATGTAAAATAAATCAATTTCGGAGTGGACAAAGCAGGACAGGCGCGTTTTGCCCCGTCGCTCTGATGAACACTTTAATTTAGCAAGTAAACAAATAAACATGCGTTTTTTTTGCGAGTTTCGTCTGATTTATTCATTTCGCCCGTTTACCTGCCCTGCAATTTATCATGCGATCACTCAAAGGAAACGGCTGCTGCGACCAGGGGTGGGAGTTGCTGCTGCACTTCATTTTGGACCTAACAGTTTTACCATTTTGGACTTTTTACATTTTCGGTCAAAATTTTGTAATTTCGAGACAAATTGAGGCACAAACGTGTGAAAGGAAAAATAAATGTTTAAAACGTTTTCTAAACTACAAAATATCAAAACTATTCACATGAATTTAAGGAATATCGAATATTAATTTTTTGCACCGTCCTAAAACCTAAAATGAGCTCTCTAGCTCGTCTCTGTGCTTTGCTAATGTCTTTTATGTGTCTTTTGTCCAAAAAATTTTTTAAAGTTTTTTTTTTCTTTGGTTGATTGATAATCAAAATGAGTCAAAAACGACGATTTTTGAAGGTTTTTAAATAGCATTGGAAAATAAGAAAATAGCAAAAATTACCAAAGTCGATGTGCCATCAGTTCCCCTATTCGGGTAAAGACTTCCTTTTTCGTTATTTGGCTACGGGGTAAGGAAATTTCCGTCACCAGGTCCCCTTCGAAGTTCATCAAAGGCCAAAGGAACGCCACCTTGTAGATATTTAACGAGATGTTGGGCCCCTGACCCAGTTCACACCAGCCTCGTTCCATCAAAGGAGACCTTTGGAGTCCTCAAAGCAGGAATTTTATTGAATATCAAATTTGTTTGACAGTAAAGCAAGTATTTCTGGCATCCAGACTGGAAGGCCGTCACTGGAGTGGCACAAAGGACTTCCGACGGTCTCTGTGAAAGTAACCCAACTCGTTCTCTCGGAACTCAAGAGCAGAGAAACGAGACGTAATTCAATTAGAAACTGATGAGTTTGAGGCATGTGAGGCCAACCGATGTGTAACAAATTTGCAGCTCTCCAATAATTAAATCCTATCTTTTAATTGACATTCTCTGTCCGCCCTCTCCTCAAAACTTCGCTCGAATGTCTTCTCTCACATTCGAAGCGAAATTCAATTATGTCCCGATATCGTGAGCAGTACTTACGGTATTTCAGCATTAATCAATAGACTAGCTGTGTGAGAAGCGAGGAATGTTCGGAGCTGGCTGTCGTCAAAGTATCAAGTTGTAATTATCTTTGTCATCACATCGGCGGTAATCGAAGGAGCCGAGGCGAGCTGCTTTTGATGTATCGTCTGTGCACTAGCTCAAATTGATTGGGAAATAGTCCTCAGGAAAGTTTGCTCTCCGAAGGCTGGAATCCATTTCAATTACCCAGGGAACTTTGCTCGGAACTCGGACACTTTGCAGCCCCCCTAATGGATAAACTGGTGATTCGAGTTGACGCGGGAAAAACACAAAAATTCACGGAAGCGACCTAAAACACGCCGCTAAACGGAGCAACACAAAAGGCAAATGTTTTCCTAGTCCTGCCTACAAAATCAATACGCATCACCGGCATTTCAGTCGCTCGCATTAAATTTACCATTCACTCCGGGCCTGTCATGAAATTGACATTATAAATGAACAATTATTCTCGTTCCTCGTTGTCGTTTTATTTTTATATAAAAAAAACGAGCGCGCTGATCAATACACTCAAGTCTATATCCGCTCAAAAACGTGCAGAATTAATGTTACGTATTCATTGTATCTTATCAATGGGGCCGATTAAATACGTAGAACGCCGATCGGGGGGAAAAGCGCGCTTAAATGCATCAAAATGATTGAAATTGCAGCCATGCTCATCCCAGGTGGTCACTTTTCCCGAATTCCGCGAAATAGCTCCAGAACTTTCTTATCCGGCTGTCTCTAAATCCATCCAGGAGTTATCTCTCTCAATCCCACCAGAATTGATGTTGAAGCCATCAAGTGTCAGGATCTCGGATGGCACAAGAAGTGGGGATCTAGGTGTCAAGTGGGAAGACATGGAAGCTGGAGCTTTCCCATCAAGAGCTCTCGAAGTGAAACCTCGAAAGATTGAGAAAAAATATCAAATCAAAATGCACTTATACTTGATCTTCGATTTTGTATGTTTATTTAATTTAATTTGATTTAATTTGATTTGTTTTATTTTAATTAAAATTGATTTAATTCCATTTAGTTTTTTCGTGACTTTTTTGAATTTCAGCTCAATCAGAGCTCAAACTTGGGGGTCCCCCACTCTGTCCCCTTAAGTGATAGGGGCATAGATTTAATATGAACTACAAAATGTCCAAGGGGTTCACTTCCCTCACTCTCCCTTCTAGAGGTAATGGGGGTCTAAGATGTTCAATTTCCTACCCAAAAAACTATATCCTACAGGATGCAGAAAGCCGCAGGTCTCTATCTCTTCTGGTTCTTGAGTTATAAAGTTTCGGACGTACAGACGGACGGACGAACGGACGAACTGAAGGAAAATGCACTAAAAAGTTCGAGCAACTGCTACATTTTTCTCGCTCTCAGGGCGTAGGCAGTCCCGAGATCTCAGAGTAATTGTCCTTGAAGTCCCTCAATGGCCCGTGAAAACAATTTGAACTCCCAAGGCAGATTTTTCTTCATGTCGTTTCTCTGTCACTTCTGAGCTAAACTCGAGATAAGAGGATGCAAATTTGATTTCCGCTTCCTAAGGGAAATTTCCTAAAATCTCGTGCTAATGCTCTCAAGGTCTCAAGAGGTCTTAAAATGAACCCCCCTCAATGAACCCCCATCAGTCCCTTCTTCCTTTCTTGCCCAATGAGCATGGTCCGAAACAATTTCATTGAGTGCGAAGTGCACTGTTCGATGGGAAATCCAAAAATTGGGTGGAGGTGAGGAAGTCGTGCTGAAAACTTCGAACACAAACAAATGAACAGCGTGATTGAATAATTTATGGGGGAACAAAGCGGGAAATCAAAGTTGGAAGTGAACGGCCCGTGTTTGAGGTCAACAGCCGACATTGTGGCGGGAAGGCAACCCTGGAACGAGTTGAAGTTTCGGCTACTTGACTTGATGATTTTGATCGACGAAACTGTTCATGAATATTTAATTCTGATTTTCAATATTCATAAGATGTTGACGCCTGAGTGGCCGGGGATTCACAATGGGATTATCGCGATTATGCGGGTGAGATAATTTCAATCGAACCGTCATCGATTGTATCTGAAAGTGGAGCTCGCGTGCCGGGTCTGGGAACGTCGGTGGCTACGGGTCGAGCAAGTGAGTGTTTTCACACGTTGTCAAAGGCTGAATGGTGGAGGGAAAATTTAATTTATTTACCCCGCGCTCAACTCCGAGCTCAACTTGAACTTGGAGAGCTCCCTCGCATGCCGTTCGAGTGTGTAAACTCTCGAGTGAGGGAGTGGATGAAATTTAAATTATATTTCAGGCCCGAATAATTCATGAGCCGCGTCCTCGTGGAAAAATTCTCGTCATGTTTGCGCGCTCCAATGTGGGTTACCTCTTGCCGAGCTGCCAGTTCAACGACCTAAATCTGCTTTAATAAGAGCCCGAAGTGAAATACGGAGGGGCTTCTGCGGATTAAAAGGATGTCACCCAACCTTCCCACAAAGACATAATAAATCATAATACGGATCTTTAGCATCCTGAGCTCCGTGCACCGATTATCTCGATGGTCCATTGGGTGTGACTTTATGGTGGTCATTTGCATATGTGCTCACCGCAGTTGGTGTTAAACATGTATCATCTTGTGGTCCCAGCCTGTTTTATTCCCTTTGTCGGCTCTTCGCTTTGTTTGCCCTCGATTTGCTTAGCTTACGTTTGCTCTCGATGTGAAATTCATCCCGGATTTAAATGAAGAATGAAGTAACTCACTGACTTTGAGCTCAGAAATGAGAAGATTCTCCCCTCCCAGAAAGTTTGAAAGAGCTCAAGGCAGTTTTTGTTCAGTCATATTATTAAAACAGTTGAAACATCACTCACTCACTTGAAGCTTAGAATTTTTTCCATCGTATATATAAAACAGTCCAAAATTTACTCACTAACTTGAAATTTGGAAATGTAGAAATTTTCCGTCCCCAAAAATGTTACCGAACCCCATACAAGTTTGATTCAATCATGTGACGAAAACAGTTCAAAATTGCCTCACTGACTTGAAGTCTAAAAAATTTAACCTCAGAGAAAGCCTGAGAATTTTCTGAAGCACTTCCAAGACACAGATTTGCAGATCGGAAGTAAGAAGTTACAAGGAAACAACCTCCCCCATTGAAGAATTTAAAGCCCAGAATCCAGCTCCACTTTAACCCTTTATTTGATCCCCCCGGCAATGATTACAATGTGGCAAAAGTTATCATTACATGCATTTGCATTCACAAAAGCAGGTCTTTCATTTTAGCCTGATTACATATTCAACAATGTGAAAATCTACATAATAATAATAACAACATCAACAATGATAATCCGCAGCACAATTTTCCCATCCACCACGGCCTCTGCCCTGCACATTCGCACACAAACTCGTATTTTTACCGTTTACCAATAGCACAGATATTTGGCTTGCATTTTGTATGTGTGTACACAAAAAGCAAGAGCATAAATAAATAAAATATTGCCAGGGTGAGCGAGAGAAATGAAAATATTGAATGAACGCGCATGGAAAATTTGGAATTCCAAGGCTGCATGTTCCAAGGCCCTGCCTCGGAGGTTCGGGAAGTAAGCTGCCATTGAGATGTAGCAATTTGGAAGACACATTTTCGTATATTTAAATTGCATGCGTGTTCCAGCTTACATGGAGATGTATTCGAATCTAGGAAATGAAAAATGTTGTTGTAAAAATGTGAATGAAGAAGAGATTACGGTATCGAAAAAGATGAAAATTGCTTCGGCTTTGCTGGGTGAATACAAGAGTGAATTGGGGCAACGCAGATCCGAGACAGGGAACATAAATAAATGTGTCCTTTGGGGTAAGAGTTTTTGGACTAACCGTAAGTTTCAGCTCTCCTTCAGTCTCAAGGATTTTTGTAAGATTCAGACTCTAATTTTCAGACCCATCTAGACCCGTATTAAGACTCCCATCAAAACCTCTTTCAAGACCTACATTTAGACCCTCATCAAGACTCCTTTGAAGACCTCAATTGAGACCCCCGTCAAGACCTACCTTTAAACCCACATTAAGACGTCTCAGGCCCGACGAGAGGCGGGGGGGGGGAAAGGGGGTAAAACCCCCGGGCCCGTGATTTTTTAGGGGGCCCGGGCTGGCGTCCGGGCCCCTAGAAACTCGAACATTTCCCTTTGCTAGTACCGGGCCCAGATTTTCTCTCAACGGCCCTGAGACGTCTATATAAACTTCTAGGAAGACCCCTATCATGAACCATTTTTTAAGTCATCTTAAGATTTCATTCAGTGTGAACCAGTCTGTCCACGGCCAGTATGGAATGGACAGACTGCAGCCGAACCAAGTCTGTCCATGAGGCGAGAATGTTTGTTCGCAAGTCTGTCCGCGAGGACAGACTGGGAAAAACTTGGACAAGCCGGGTCAATTTTTGAACCGGAAGTAAAAATTTTCTAGCAGAAATGCTTCTTTTACCAAATTTTACTTACGGACTACAAATTAGATGGGTCAAGGATGTAAACAAACGAAAAATTGCGAATCGGCAAAAATCTTTCACACATGGCATTTAAGACTCCCATCAAGAGCTCTTCAAGATCCTTTTTAAAAAACACTTTAACACCCGTTATCAAAACTCCTTCAATGGTTGCTCAAAATCTAGACCAAAGATCACTCTAAAATACACTCAGTCCAGATGTCCAGAAACTCATCGCCCCCAGGGTTCAGCCCGTCCCTTGCCTACGCCATTCTTTTCGAGTCAGAGGAATATTTCTTGCGCCTCGCTCTTAGTATTCATAGCCATCAGACAGTTTACACATGTAATGTTCCCATGTGAGTCGTAGTAAGCGCGCGGATCATAACTTTCTTTGGTTTTTGTGATTTTCATCGAGGATTACTTTCTCAACAACACAAATGGGAAACTATATCTGTCAAGAGATTTGCTACAAAATGAAAATATTCCTTGTCTTCTTGCCCTTTTTGGATCAGGCTGTCGGCTCCGAGATTTTCTCGTCTATTTCATTACTCTACGCTGTGATATGTTTTTATGCAAATCTGTTTGGGCTGAATTGCAATTATACATAAAGCATGGAGGCCCCGGGAGGCATGTGGAAAGAAACAAACTATGTGCAATTAAAGTTCCGTCATTTACATTCCGAACCGAATGATAGCCGAATTACTCTCATTTGCATACATGAGCGACGAGAGTCGGCTCTTCGCCAGACAATGCACCAGGCTCGGTCTCCTAGCAATTGCAAAATATAACGAAATAATGCTGATGGACGGAGAATTCTATTTAAAACTGATTTTGTGGTAAAATGTGCGAGTTTGTAGTAAATAATTCGGACTCGTGCTGCCAATGATTGGTTGCATGCATGCAAATTAGATGGACTCTGTGTGGGTAAGCACCAGTGGCCCGGGTCAGGGTATTTTGTCAACAATTTTGAATAGGTTAGAATTATATTAGTTGAATGGGAAGTTAATTGTGAATTTGCGAACTTTGGGGGGATTCGGAGCTGGCATACAAATGGGCTAATTACTGACCAAACATTGCCCCGGCAGCCCGTTGTTGGCTCTCGGGTTGTCAGGTATTGGAGACCTACAGGCTTTTGCATGCATGGTCTGGAAAATGGGTGAATAACATGAGTTTCCCTGGAATATCATGAGGGTTTTTTTCATACTTCATTTATGTACAACTTTATGTACTTTGATCTCAGCTCCCAGGCAACGTAGAAAGGCAAGTGATGGCTTAAAAGTTGCGAACACTCTTCAAAAAGTGCACGAGCTTTAGTTTAGACCTAAGTTCTGCGGCGCCCCAGAGTTCTGAGAGTTCTCCTTGAGGCCTATCAAAATGCCCGTTCTCCACTATTTCCCTCCGTACCCCCGGATATTATATTTTCTCAGATATCTCGTGAAAAATAAAGTTTAGTTTGTTTTCCGAAAATTGATTTCGAGAATATCCATGATATAAAATAGGAGCTATTTGAAGGTGGCTCTCAGGATGGTTGCATCCAGCTCGTTGACCACTCAAAAAATCAGAATAATTCGAACTAAATTTTGAATACAAGTTTTTGGGTCCAAAACGTCGAACAAACATATTTCCGTGGAAAACTATAGCCCACCTACCCCCTCTGCCACACTCCAAATGTATCTCCTCCTCCCAGAGACATGGTAAAAATTCAAATGAGCACTTTTTGAAGGCCTACAAGTGTCTTTCTTAAAGTTACAGCTCGCTTTTTCCCCGTTCCGGAGCTTTAAAGGTTCTAACGGGTCAAGGTCTAATGGCTACCGTGACCTAGGGAATTTAATTGGGCTGGTACTTTAATTGGGCTGTAATACTGTACCGCAATTATGGACGGAGCTCGAGAGTCCTTACTGTTCTTCCTTGACCACGACAAAAACATGTTATTCCTTCTTCATTTAAAACAACAGAGAAAAGCCTGTTTTTCCCAAGTTAGAGCTAAAGACGGATTTGGGTTAACTTTGCGCGCCCTGAGCTCTAAGCCTGGCATTAAAAATATATCCGCTTCCAAGAAGCCTAGCCTGCGAGCTACGGCACTAATGGCGCGCTAGATAACTCTCCATCAACGCTCCATGGTGCTTCAGATGCTTACGTGGATCCCTCAGTGAGAAGCGGAATAAAGATGAGAGCAATCATAAACAGAATTTTAATTAACTTATTAAGATAATTATACACATTGCGTACTTTAATTCCGCATAATGAGCGTCTAGGAGGGAGCGTCGATCGAGAAATTTCCCGGAACTTCCGTCGCACAAACCTTGAAAGGAGCTTACGAGCCAGGTCTGAGCCGAACAAAAGGGTCTCTAAACAAAGCCATTTTGCAAGTAAATGGAGCGTATTTTTCACTCATTCACCCGCTCATTTCCTCGTGCGCTCTTTTCGGCCTCTCTGTGAACGTTCAATCAAGTGAAATCAGCAGCTTGATAGAGCGCCTGCGATTCCGTGGGTCAATGGATTGTAAGTAACGCCGTTCAGGTGATTCAGAGTGGTTTCAATTGATTCCTTTGCCATACAAGATAAATGAAACGGAAGCCCACCGTCACTGACTAAACCTCTCAAAGCGTACTTTCCGCATCCTTTGAAGCTTCCACTTCGGTTCCGGCTGCCTCAAAAAGTTTAATTAGAGCGGCATTGATTGACTCTCTTGCTTCACTCGGACGCAGTAATCAAATAAAGAGTATTCGGGTGGACTTTGGAGCAAACAAAGAGGAGCGAGATTAGGCAACTTCGTGCTTACTTTGGGCTTCTGCTGCCAAAATAGTTTCCCAAATAAGCTGGAATGAGGTCACAGTGTTTGCAGATTGTGTCAGTCAAAGCTGTGGGAAGCGCCCCTTCTCGTCTATCGATTGGGGATTTTCGAGTCTGCAGACAAAGACTCTGCCACGTATCGATTGTCAGGCAGGATAACACGTAGACCCCTTTCGCCACATCATTACTGCCCTGCAGCTCACCTGCAACGGGATTTCTATAATTTTTCTTCATTATTTCTCCTGCACATGTCTATTACGGCCGCAGAGAAGTCGGTTGCCGAGGTATAATATTCACAAAGAGTAGTTTTGTAGCAAAAAGTATGTATTTTATATTTTCCAGCTCAGAACGTGCACGAAATACACAATCGGGAAAGTCTGACAAAGACCAGATATCGCGGTGGCAGGCTCGGGAGCGCACGGGAGCAGGTGAGAGCCCATTCGGCTCCCCGAGACACGTCTCTGGCCCGCAAACACACGCCCACAGGCAATCTGAAGCATTTCAAAACAGCGACATTCCCCTGGGAAACAAACATGCTTGACGTTATTACGTTTTCTGGACGTGTGGAGCGACCAAGAGCTTCCATTCGGCGATGGAATTTTGGGCGTGGAGCTGGGGCTTCCCGAAACTTCAGGGTTTCAAATTCGTTTACTGTTACCTGGAAAATCTCTGGAGTGTGGGAGTCCGCAATAATTGGAAGTCGGCTTCGGTTAACTCAACCAAAATTGGGTCTCTTGATGTGAAAAGACCAACCGTAAGCTCTCCGACACCTGCACAAAGCCATGAAGTGGGTTTTATTCTGCTGAAGAGGCAATTTACATCACAAGCTCTTGGCTGCACTCGGTGTCGGTGGAGGAGACGGTGGGGGCTTTAATATTCAGCAAGGCCGCGAGGTGAGTCGGATCTTTTGTTTCGAAGAGTGGCTTTGAGGCGAGACAAAGGTCAAGAGCGAATGCGTCTTTTGGCATTCAGGGGAGCAGTCTCGGATGGAAAGCAACTCACTAATAACAAGCAATAATATCTCGCCGTCATCACATCCAAATCCCAGAAGCCATTACGTATTTTCATCTCCCGTTTGCAACTCGTAAAAAGCGGGCAAAAAAGCGATCACATTATCGCCCTGGGACCTGTGTGTCTCTGCCCTGATTTCGCGCCATGCGAACGCTCCTCCCGTCTCTTTGACTCGCCCAGATTCCTATCCCAGAGCCGTCGTCATGGCGCTTTTGTGCCGTGTCGCCTTTTGCAATAATAATGATACGTTGCTGGTGATAAAAAGTCCGGTGTCGTGCTGGTCTCCAGTCTCCACCGCGAAAGCTATAAAATATGAACTGGGATTTATTCAACCGAAACCAGATGCTAAAAACCGATAGATAGAGCTCAGAAATTTTTTTTTAAATGGGATTTTTCGTCCATTCTCGTGGTAAATTTGCACTGGATATATTTTATGACTTTTTACAAAGTCTTGTAATTTTTGGAGGACTCGAATTTTTGTTTTAAGAATCCCAAACCAATTTTTTTGTGGTACCTCTTCATGCAACTGATAGGTTTAGCCTACTCAGTGTGAACAAGTCTGTCGACAGACTCAAGTCTGTCGGTGACTAGAGTAAAAGTCTGTCGGTGAGGCGAGAATTTTTGTTCGAAGTCTTCCCGCGAGTCTGTCGGTGCCGACAGACTTGGACAGGCCCTTGTAGGTTGAGTCCTCCAATAATAAGAAGACTTTCTAATAAGTCGTAAAATATATCCGGTGCAAATTTTTCGCGAGAATGGACGAAAAACTACTGACGTCTTGTCTTTTGACATCTAAGGAAAATCCAAAATTTCATATTAAATTCAATCAAGATCGACAGCCAATGAAAGCTTTTTAACTTAGCTTAGATCTTATATTGCTCATTCAAGGCGAGCTCATACATCTCAAAAGTCAAAACAAAACTGTCCAGGCCAGATCCAGGCCCAACCAACAGTCAATATTTGAAGTCAAAAATTTTCAAGTTGAACAAGGAACGATGTTTTTGAGCCCTTCCTTCCATAATGCCTCTCGTTTTGAATCCAGTAAATCACACGTTTTGTGGAAAACAAGGAGACTTCCTATTTACTTTTCTGGATCGCATTTTGTTGCAACGAAAACAATTGCAGCGTTTAAAGTAAACACGCTTTTGTTTATAATATTTATCCTTCTCTTTATTCGAATTGAGATCGCAAGCGCCAGCCAGGTTGTTGTTGAGAGAAATGGTGCGAGGCGATAAGCAGGTGAAGGTGAACAAGTTTTGAGAAAATTGCAGTTTGTTTGTCTGCAAAAGTTTACTCAAAATCTTCCGACTCACTAAGCTGTGTTGCTTCTGGAGATTGATCGAATGGGGGAATTCTCGGTAATGGGTGACAAAATGTCCAGTGAGCATGAAATCGTCGGTCCTAATTGCTTTTCAAGCGCGGTTAGAGCCGGACAAAAGGGTTGAATTGGGCAGTCAGTCGATTTCCGTGACTGTTGAAGGAGGTACGAAATCTGCAGATCCGGCAGAAGAGTCAATAATTTATTACCCTTATGATTAGATCAGGAGAGGCAATATGTAGGCTAATATAAATAAATAAGCCTCGAATCAATGATACGGCATCCTCCCGTGCGGCCCAGAGACGTGTCTGTCTTCCTAGAGTATGGTGGAAGGTAGGAAACTCGGCTCCATCGCTGACGAGGCAACAGCCAGGCTCACGGGCACATAATCAGGCTAATAAAGATGAATATTCGGGATCATCCTTGATTTTGCTGCTCAAACACGTGGCAAGAACGGCACCTGAAGTGGCTCTTTCGGGTCGATGGGAGGAGGATTCTCAGTAGTCAGAGTTCGACGCAGAAACTTGAGATTTCCTGCTGAGTTTTTGAACTTTTAATTGCTTTTTCAAAGACAGACACCAAGATCGTTAGTATTTATAGCCGTCAGTCCGTCGTTTTACCCATTTCAACCTTTTAACTTTTTTTCTCACAACTTTGAAGTCATTTGCTATAGCTCACAATTAGATGTATCAGCTCATAGACGGAGTCTTGAGAGTAAGTTTTGGTCTAATATAGAGATAAGACTGAAAAAAGATGCCCTCCAATTTTCATGAAAGTTCAATGATTAAGTTCAACGATTAAAATATGTCAATTTTTTTAAAAGTAAAGTGAAATATTTTTTTCAACTAAATGTTTAAGAGATTTTTAATTTCGTCATTTTCTGTATTGTTAAAAATATTCATCCTTGGATTTTTCAAAAATTGTTAAACTAAAAACTTTTGGTTGAAAAAGAAAACAAGAACGAAATCAACGTTGAAGCTCGAAAAAAGACAGCCATTATTCTGTTTCGGATATATTTTGTTCATCAAATTTCATATTTTTACAGATACCTTTGAATTTCTTCCTTACGCTAGCGCTATGCTCTATTTATTCCTTAAAGTTAACAAGAATCGTAACCAACTGGAGACAATAAAACAGCTGAGGGTCGAGAAACCCGCGTTTCATTGCGATAAAAAATACTCTAGGACGTCCAAGCCTGTCTTCAAGGTGATTCAGAGAGTTGACCCTAACTTTTAATTAACAGTTGATAAATTTCGCTATATAGGTAATTTTTACAAATGCTGGACTAACTTGCTATACATCTCTGGTTCTACTTTTGTAACAATATAGTGAATGCGAGTCAATCAGGACTCCTGACAGTGTAACCAAATTATAACGTAGCCGTCGTGCGTCATCCTAGCGTGGCTGCAAACATTTCAACAGGTCCATATCGACGATTTGCTCCAACCCAGACCCGTATCGAGTGTACTGGCTTCGTCAGTGATGTCGACACTCGCTTATTTGATAGCCAATTCGGCTCGTTTGCGTTCTTTGGAACAATCGAATTGGATTTGCCGTGCCTCCGGCCCAACAGTCATCTGTCTGCTGCACTGAATAATACAGAGCGAACATGCTTTTTCCCGAAACCCAACAGCCACTCAATTAGGATCTACTTCAATTCCTTTACACACCTCCTGGATTTATTATGTACACTTGCCTTACCTCTAGAGATACGATAGATAGCGTCTGCTCTCGCGTCGCGAGTTCTCATCGAAATCAGCTTATCGGGGTTCAATGTACAGTCGTAATTTTAGAATTATTGTTATTCAGTTGCTATGCTGCCAATACAAATCTATTTTAATCGCCGTGAAAGTCCTGCGTCTTCATTAGCAGAGGGTGGATATGTATGTCGTTGCTGCGCTGGAACAATAAACTTTTGGCACGCCCGAAAGTAGCCCAATGAAAATCAGCATCAGCAGCAGCAACGGGTGACTTGCAGAGCCCGTGTTGTGTTGCACAGCGGCAGGTGTCTCACCTAGAGCGCGGGCGGGTGGCAAAAGGGAGCGATAATTAAAAATATTTTTTATCGTGGTGCAGCAGGGAGGAGCCGGAGAAAGTTTGCATTCAGCTATTATCTAGAAGTTGGCTCATAATTTCTAGCACACGCAAACTTTTCGCCTCTCCACCAGCAGCCCGACATTCAACAAATTAGACTTATTACGGAGAAGAAGGAAGTGAGAGATGCTGATATTTTATGCATTTTTAATGCGCAATAGGGAAAGACGGAAAATTCAATTACCGTTCAGGACTTGGACGTGGGCAGCTGCTGTTGATGCATTGAAGACTGTACAGGTGTAGGTGCCGCTGTGCGACTTGTAAGCGTGCAGGATGGTGAGTCGGCTGTTTTTCCAGTTCTTTGAAATGCTGAAAAATTTCGCTCCAGTTATTTGCGTTGACTTAACTTACGGGGCTCGTATTGGTCATTTCTGAAACTTTATGGTCTAGACTATTCAAGAAAAATAGTTTTAGCCCAAAAATTTAAACTAATTCCCCTGGACAGACCCTGAACAGAAAAATACGCTAATTTTGCCCCATTCTAGCTTCACTCATTCACTAATAAAACATTAGTGAATGTACTTAACGAGCTGAATTTTTGTGTGTATGCTCACAATAAGTTGTTTTTTTTTTGAAAAATAGCACTTGACAACCATTAACTGCTTTGAATAGCTCAGGAAAAAAAAAATATTGAAAAAATGACCCCCTTAAAAAAAGTCCGAGTAGTCTTACTCGGCCAAAACTGCAAAAACTTGTCAGCTATCTCAAAATCAAATGTAGATCACGATTTGACACCTATCGGGATAGTTCAATCGAGTGAGCCAATAAAAAGGTTCCCTTCCCCTCTTCCCCTCAGAGGCTTATTGGACCTAAATTTCCACATTTCCAACTCTAATAATAGTATGTAGATATTTTTAAATCTACAAGTTTCTAGGTATCGAGAATTTGAGAAATGAGGAGTGACGTGAAACAAAGTGGAGACGACCGGCTTTGCGTAGACTCACCTCAGGCTGATTTTGACGTCAGCCGGAAGCGACTCGCCGTCCTTTTTCCACTCTATCTTGTGGTTCAGGTAGTGCAGGCGCTCCTTGCTGGCCCCACCATACCCCTCTTTCGAGTCCAGGTCTATCACATTGGCTCCTGCTTTGATTGATTTTGGACCCTCGCTGGCCACCGGCGGCAACGTTGCCAGGTACGAAACCGCCACTTGACAGGTAATATCCACTAGACTACCTAACTTATAGTATCGATCATTTACATCGTAGCCCATCTCGTCCACTACGCGAACAGCAGGCGCTGAAAGGAAGGAAGAGGGGTCGTAAGTGGCTTTGTAAGTGATTAACGGTGGGTAATGAAGAGGGAGCGCTCCCCGTCTCGAGAGGAGTCGCTTTGAGTGGTGCTCTAGCGCGTTACACGAGGCAGAAGTTGGCCTAATCAAATTTGAAAGTTTGGCTGTTGTTGATTTTGTTTGCGTTCCGGCTTTGGCTCCCCTCGAGAGGAAATGTGTCAATTTCAAGTAGCGCGAATTAATTAAAGCGAGTGTCATTTGCGGCTTTCTTACCTAAAACTGTTAAATTTGTGGCGAAAACTTTTGGCGGATGCGTCGAAACTTGGCACATGTACATGCCTCCATCCTCGTGACGGAGGGGATTAATGTGCAGCCGCCAGTTATTTGGATACTGAAACTTCACACCGACCCGCGGGTCCCCGGAGTACGTGACGTTGCCAACCGTGAGGAGGGACACCTTCTCGGTCGTCCGTTGCAGCCACATGACGGTTTTGTCTTTCAGCATACCGACCCGGCAGTTCAGGATGGCCTCGGTGCCGAGGTGAAAGCCTACGTGGAGCGTCCCATTGTTTGCGGGCTCCTCGAAAAAAGGTCCCCACAGGTGATCGTGGTGATGCTTTGAATAAGGCCTTTGATGGACTACTCTAGGTCGCAGTGTGGGTATGGTGAAGGGCAATACAACTGAAATGGGGAAATTATTTTAGAACGCAGCCGGAAATGTTGCTCGGGTGCGGGCCGTTTCCATAAACTTGGAGCGAAAATGCCTCTGGTGGTGCGGTTTTCTTTGTCAGGCGCTTTATTGAAATTAAAAACATTCCAAGCCTGGTTCGTGGCGGGGACAACTGATGGGTGAACTGATCGCTCAAAGTTGGGAATCTACTTTCCGCAAAAGCCAGGAAACTAACCTTAATTGAAGTGACTCAGACACTTTTCGGTAAAAGCATACTTCTAGAGAGATAACAGGAAAATTCTGATTAGGTGGTCTGATTTTTAAAATTGATTTGTCAATTTGTTCAAAATTGAAAATAAAATTTTAGGCTAGGGTGACCCTTCATTTTCTAACGTCCTTCCAGCACTGACGAGGTCCGATCCGGAAAAAAATTTTTTAGGCCTTTCCAAAAAATCCTCAACCTTTAATATTGGACTTTCCAATTTAATATGAGAACTTTAATAAAATTAGGAGACGGGCTGGTGTGCTGAAATTCCTCTAGAGGGGTACCGTTCTAGCTGCCAGTCAAGAGACATTACTCGGGAAACTTTTGCAGCTTCCCAGGCTTCACTCTTTCGTTAGAATGTTTAATAAAAATAAGGCTTTTGGGGGAAAAAAACTTCAGTTTTCACCAAAGCTATAGAAAAACCGGTCTATAAGGAAGCTCTTACTGCTTTGGATATAGAATGTCTGCACTTTTGCAAAAACGAGCTTGAACTAGGGCTTTTTCGAAAAAGTTAAATGTGTCATTTGAAGACTTGAGCTCAGAAAGTCCACTTTTTAGAAAAGGAAAAGGATAAAATGAAAGCATAATCATAGTCCAGCTTATTCGAGAAAAATGGACAGCAATTAGAGCACAAAGTTGCGCTCAACTTAATACTCACAAGGTCTATTTGTTGCTGAAACGGTTGTTGAGCTGAAGTTGCCGATCTCGACCGACGGTGTCGTCACTGGAGACTCCTCGTTAACCGCAGCCATCGTCATGACTTGTGCCTGAGATGCTGGCAATCTGTCGTACACCAAGGATGTAGTATTGATGTCTGCCACAGAGGAGGACGACGATGATGATGACACAACAATGGGGTCCGAATCAGTTTCATTGTTCATGAAAGTTGCAACACTACTAGCACCACTATCTATTTGTGTGATACCTCTACTACTACCTCTACTACTGTGATGTGGTGATGTGTTGCCGCTGCTACTGTCTGAGGCGCTCGTAGCAGCAGCAACTACGTCTAAACCCTCAGTTGTGTCGTTCATAAAAAATTCAACTCCAATTGTTGACTGCGCTTTGGCATCTACCGGGTGAGTGGGTGCACGAGATACAGAGAGAAAGAAATTGTGTGTGAAAAGGAGAACAAATTACTACAGATGTACTTGAGTCCTAGGTAGCTAGCTACTCACCGATACAGCAAACCAAAATAATTGCGAGCGTCGACAGGACGACATCGCCAATCCTATGATTTGTGTAGCAAGAGGGTTTCATCACGGTCCACCATTTATGGAAATCGATATGGGTGTCTGCTAGCTCCGGCTGGGCTTAGGACGATCCACGGCGACCCATAGCTAGGCCTGGAAACAGGTATCTTGTGAGAGTTCAAACAAAGCCAATGAAAATGGAATGTCAACATCATCTTTTCCGCCACCACTGGACCCACTTGGGCTTCTTTGCCGCAATAAAGAATATAGTTTTTGCAATGTCCCACAGCCAAAACAAATAATATCGTGGAATTGAACGAGGCAGGGCCGTCCTTGTCTGACCATATGATGCCCACAGGGGATTCAATTTTATGGCCTTTGTCGTTGTATAGTTTTACGGTTATTGTCTCTTAACTTGTTCGTGTCTTCCATCTCTTGAAAGCCCTTCTTTGGTCAATCACCCAGAGAACGTGTCGTACGATGTTGAGTAAATAACCCAATATGTCAGCTTCTTTTGAGCAATTCATGTTTAATTTGGACCACATCTTCCAGTCTCTCTGAAGGGATTTCCAGGTAGTGCATTAAAGCTTACCCTTAAAGCTGTTCTGAGAGGCTCGATTTTCTTCTTTGGGCGTTTTTGACAAACTTTTAAAGGCCTTTTGTTGGTAAAAATTTAGTTTTTATTTTAGTAAATTTTTGGCGAATTGAAGAGTTGCTCGTTTTTTGTAAGTTACTTCACTGAGAGACAAAAGGTTGCCCTATGGTAATCTTGTCCAATCATACAGCTTGAAGGCTGATGAGAAGCCTCATTTGAATTTCCCCTCCGGCTTGGAAAAATCCCAAGTCTTGCAATCTCCTAAAAGTTTTTTAGCCCAAAAAAAGCAAAGAATAAGTTTTCGTTCCAAATCATGCAAAGTCTCTTCCCAAACAAGAGTTTGGGGTGAAAAATGCGACTCTGTTGTTTGAATTATTTACCCGAGCTGTAGCTTTGCGTGCGAAATTCATAAATTTCCTCGTCACCTCTTATTCCTTGATTAATGCTTCAAGCCACTTCGCTTTCCGCGCTCCTCTGCGCCCGCTTCTTTCTGCAACAACTTACAGAGAGCTCTCTAAGTTCAACGAGTCACAGTGCATGCTACATTACACTCAATGATGATGTTTTATTACGCCTCCTCAAATGTGAAAAACGGAAACTTTTTTCATCTTTCATTTTTTATGTGCTTTTTATATCTGCCGCACGTAGGAGCGAATCTTATTTGCAACTCGAGTCTCTTTTCAACGAAATCTTGAGAGAGTCGGTTGGTTCCGGCAAGGCAAGTGGGAGAGTGAGGCCCGAAATATCCGGAAAAAGCTGTTTCCAAAAAGTGGCCTCTCCATTTTGGAGCAAACAAAATTATTCCGCCTTTGGGGGCCTCTCATTCCACCCCCTTAGGTGAAGGGGCAAACATGTTTTCTATGATTTGCTAGATTTTACATGATATATAACATATCCAAAATTCAGTCCAATTGGATGAAGTATATGGAACTTTCATACAACGGAAAAACCCCCCTAGTTACCCCCCAGGCAGTTTTTTGGAAAAACCAAAGCCTTTCGCCCACTCTTCAGACCCACATGTGACAACATGTAAAAACCGCAGGTCTCTAGCGACTCAGACGGACGGACGGACGGACGGAAAAATCAGATTTTTTTCAATATTGATGAAAATGCACTAAACATGTGGAGATGGAGTCAGCTCTAGAAGGTTTACTTTATGGGCGAGGGTCACATAAACATTTGGACATTTTTGGCGGAATTCGGGGAGAAGGAAGGAGGTACGCAAATTTGCATATCAGACCGGAGCAGGGTGAAATGCCGCAAATTTGACGGAGCGGCCCCAGGATGCCTAATGATGATATTCAGTCGGCCGTAATTCAATATGATGGCAGCACGTCAAAAGCCACGAAAGGGGAGCGCAGTTCTCTGAAAGCCGAGGTATTACGGGAAAGATGGAGACGGCATAATTTTGGGAAAATACACATATTCCTCGGTACATAAAACTCAAACGGAAGAATAATTTAAATGTCGTATTTTGCTTCACTGCCGCCGCCGTCCCAAATATATTATCTCCCTTTTCCCATAGAGCCCAACCTCGGCAACGTACATATGTGTGACATCTTTTGCCACTCCCGAATTAGATTTTTGAAAGTGTCATGAGGTGCTTGTGGCAGTCGTACATCGGGTTCGGTTGCGAAAAGGGTGGTTATGGCATGCCAGAGTACACATATTTAAACGTCAATTTCTTCATGACATCATCGTTGTCCCAAAATATGAATTATTCAAGATCAGTTTATGTGTGTCGACCTTGCTGTCATTTAGCTCGTTCGCTCCAATTCCTCTGCAGTTGTGATGTTGCGTACAAAAAAATATGTAGTAAAATGATAACGCGCGATGGCGTCCAACGCGCATTTTTATGCGACGACAGAGGAGAAGTCGTCAAGAGGACAAATTGCTGCAGTGATTGTGACCGTTTGAGTGGCACTTAAACGTTACTTTTGAATAAAATATCGACACCCGGAGGAAAAACAGCCACATCTGCGCTTCCGAGAGCTGTCCGAGAATGGAGATGGATTCGAAGAATTTTCTCGTTCTGCCTTAGGTCCCTAACAATATTATTAAAGCTTGATTGGGAACGAAATTTAATTTTTCCTTCATAGTTAATTAATTATGAGGGACCCCTAGACCCCCTCTCTGTAAGAAATCGGAGTCATAGTATTAAATTAGGAGCGTTTCAATTGGCTGACACATTCATCGACTCTCATTTCTAAACCACTTGACGTCAACTTTTGAAAACTTGCCCAGTCGATCTTTTTTGAGGCTGTGAAAGGATTGATTTTTAGCGTCCCCTGGGGAGATTTTCCCATACAAAATGGGCCTTAAACTTTAAATTTCTTTATACGAAAATTGATTATGCTAGCTCAATGAAAGTAAACATGAGTGTTGAATTTGATAAGGTTCTAAAGCTCCTTGAAGGACATTTGGATAGCACCTCTAGATAAAAAGTTATAAGGGGGAGAAAAAATCACATGAGCTCACATGGCCTCAAGAATTTTAATATGTCAGAAAGGAAAATTATGAAAACCTTCTGGTTACGTCTCTGATGGTTTTTCGGTAAGACTGAAAAAATTCTACCACCCTCAAGACTCCAACATGTAAAAATCCACAGTTCTCTAGCCCTTGCTTGATAGTTCCAAAGTTTGTATGACCCATACAGACGGACAAATCGGGCACTTCAGAGAATTTTTTCACCTCACCCAGTCCCTGGCAACCAACGGAACGAATAAAATTGCCACAGTTGCTCTTCCGAGAGCGTTCTGAGAATGGAGATGGATTCCAGCAACTCCAGAACCCAGCAAACGAAAAGTCAACATTGAAAAATGGCCTATTTCCCCACCTAGAATATTCATTTGTGCCAGCCGGGTGGTTTTGAGTGGCAAAACAAACAGCAAACAGCTAAAATGGCGTGCGGAAACAAAAATACATCGGAGAATTGTGCAACGTGGCGTTCGCGAGGGCTCCGGATTTCAACCTAATTAACTTGAATTCAATCCGGCCCGAACAATGGCCCGTTCAGTCCCAGAGATCGATGACATAAATTTGGCTTTCCTTTTTTCGTGGCGTGCAGGCCACTTTTCCCGCAATCGCATTGCTTTGTGATCGAAATTGATTTTTAACTCTTTTGTCTGCAAACAGCCAGAGACGGATCTGCGTGCCAACGACGCTGGAGAAGGATTCCTGTGGCGGACCTGGACCCAGATTTGGCACACAGAGAGATTTGCCAAATTCTTTCCGGTTGCACATAACAGTATCGATGGCGGAGGGAACAATGATTTTTATGGAGGCGTTTGCATAAATTTTGACGCTAGCTCCGCAATGGAAAGGGACCGAAAGTAAGTCGGTCAACCAACAATTTCCGCATAATCCCATTACTTCGCCATGGCTGGTTTTATTGGCTAGATTGCGGAGTTGTGTGATCCGTTGCTAAGATCCCGCATTGCCGAGAGGTTGGACAGCTAATTAAATTAATACGCGCCCACTTTCCTCCACTAGAAACGGGTTTTGTCTTGGCTCACAAAGGTGTCTGCCTCCCGGTGATTAAATACGGGGGTGATTGATTGCCCCTCTTTTGAGTGACATCCGGGGAGCGATTCCGAAAGCCGCAAACCGGCTCGAGTGGAACGTTTCGAGGCACTGAAGGGTTCATTTCGCGCCCAACTACACCACGAGAACCAGTGGCGGTTCTAGAGAACGGCTAGGGTACGCTGAGAATCCCGCATTAAAATTGAAATGAGGGGAGTACATAGAAGGGAGAAGGGGCATTAAGGCCAGGGTGAAGGCGATTTGTTCCCAGTTGCCACCAATAGTTTTATTTGCCAGTTTAGGGCTTCCTTGGGGCTGGAAATGATTCTCCTACTTCCCAAAACATGTTTTAGCACTTTTAATGACTCAAATTTTTTGAATTTCATTCATTAAAAATTATGAAAAATTAAAAGGTTTATGAATAAAACAGAAAATGGCCTTAATCAGCTATTTCTGAACCGATTTGAGTCATTCAAAGTGCTAGGAAAATGTTTCGGAAAGCAAGAGAATGATTAAGAATCATCTCCGACCCCCAAGAAGCGCTAAATTGGTAAGTAGAATCATGAAAAAATCAGCTACAAGGCTACAAGGCGAAGACTTGTATTTTAAAAAGCCTTAAAGAGGAAAAGCTTTATACACTCTAAAAATTATGGGAGGGCAATTTTACTAAAACTTAAGCTTTAAAATTTTTAAGAGAGACAATCGAGACTTCGAGACTCGAAAAAAATAAATCTCGAAGGAGAAGCCGTTCTTTATCCTCTCAAAATTATGAAAAGACCATATTTTTATATAAGTTTCACTTAAGCAATTTTTAAACTTTATCCAAATTATTTACCAATATACAAATGGGGAAAAGGAGGAACCTCTAAACATTTTTTTGTGAGTTAAAAAATATTTTACATCAAGGAAAAATACTTGGCACACTTCAGAGGGTAGTGAAGAAGCATTATTTTGGGTTTCAGCTATCCCTGGGCTGAAACCTATTACCGCCCCTGACTTGGGAACGCTCAAAGTTATTCAATCATGAGGAAAAGGGGCTCTTGAACACTCCATGAAACAATAAATACTCGATTCCGGAACTTTATGAGGGTAGTTTACAGCCGCCGATTGAGAAATTAAACTTTCCCGGGCGCGCTACCTCGAGATTTCCTCCGTGTGCCCGGATCAACTGGAAGAATTTAATTTATCCCGAGTTTATTTGTTAGCATTCCTCGCATTCCGTTCGGTGGACTGGTACGCTCCATCTCGACTTTCGTACCGCATACTAAGTGACTGAGAGCGTGAATGGAGCCAATATAATCATTACAGGGTGCACTCGTATTGGTACCGGGAAATTTATTAAATTAAATTTTCTCTTAGGCATCGCCGACACTTCAAACGGGGGAACTTTGACCGTAAAAGAGACTGCAGGGTGCGCAAATGGAAATGCCTGCATTCATGGAATTATTTCGCATCCCAAGTCTATTCCAGTCGATATGCCGGGGCACAATGGCTGGCGCATTCAGCGGGGCTGCAAAAGCGGCGCATATCTCAAAGGTAAAATGTGAAAATGTAAGCGATAAATCACCGTCTTTTACTCTTGTTTTCCCAACCATGCTTTATTTTTTGCTCCACTCCACTTCGCTCCTTTCGTGGACCGTGCCTTGTCTGCCTTTCGATTGTTTCGCTCCTGAAAGGGTATTTTTCACACCTCTTTGGCGCGCTTTCCGTGAAAGCATGCGGATACTTTTTGCACCTTTCAATTAGGCCTCCTTTGCCGGACTTCAAATTAAAGAGCTCTGAATGCCGTCGTTCAATTAAGGCTGCAGACTTGGGAGAAGCCAATTTTGGGAGGCTAATAATTTTCTCGGGCTGCAATTGCTCCATTCAAAGGCGTGACCCTTTAGATTTATAAATCAGAGAGGTGATTTATTTAATAATTTTGGGAGGATCGACGTTTTGGGGGTTTAGGTAACCTCATCCCATCAGGAAACTAAATTGGCCAAATTTTCTTCACTTGTAATGGCTTAAGCAATTTTTCCCTTTGATAAAGAAAAATTTTTTAAGTCTTTAAAATCCTTTAAAAAATTTCAAAGGCCCTTGGGACCGACCCGTCCTACTGAAAATCCTAGTTACGCCTCTGATTCCAGTGCGAGAAACGGAAAGACTTTCCAGGAAGCCTGAGAAAAACAAACTGATTGCTTTTCACACCTTGTAATTAGGAGTTTTCTAGGGGGCTGAGAAAGTGCAGCAATTTTAGGTGCAACTCTGGAAAACAAATGGAGCAACTTTTGCAATTGCGGAAAACCAATTGGTAGAGATGGGATTTTGCGAGAAGAAAATTTCAATTAAATGCGAATAAATTCCGGGAAATTGGAAAGCTGCTGTTATCGCCACACGTGCGAGAATGCGGGCCCTCTTTCCAGGACACAAACGACGAAACGACGTCTGGTATGTAAATAAGATATAGCCAGACTCGACTCAATATAAAGGTATCGAGTATCAGCGTTCTCCTCGATAACGGATAAAAAAATAAAAATTGATGAAGGCAATTCGACCTTTTTCAAATTGTTGTCGGCGAATGGCGGAGAAAAATGGTGTAGCAGCAATAAAATTACAGCTATCTTCATTGCTACGCCATACGAAAGCTGCTCTATTTGGCTCGAGAAAGAAGCTCCTCAATTGCTTCCAGGGCGCGCCTGACTCCTGCAGGTGCGTGTCGGATTTCCGCCGAGCGATTGCCTTCGTAAAAAAAAGTTAATCCTCGAAATGATTCCTGGAACCCTGCTCCGAGCTGTGTGTGCGAGACCTCGCGGCGAAGTTTGCATTGAGCCACACAACAAACGTGTAAATAATGGAATTATTCATCTGAATACACTCAAAGTGCCTGCCGTGGAGCCAGATATGTACAGATAAATTGCGCCAACAACGTGAATTACAAAAACAATGTAGCGAGGCAGCGTTTGGGGGAGCGAAGCCGCGTGTTCTGAGGTGATTTATTATTATCACTTTAGCTCAATGTCGCCTGTTCCTCGTGTACTTTGTTATTGTCCCCGTCCTATAAGAGATTATTTGTTTCAGACATCTCCATCAATAATGCCGCAAGTTCCGCGATGAATTTGAATCGCGAAACTTTTAAGTGGCTCGTTTGGGTCTTGAAAAGTCAAGCTCTTGTTTTCGTGCCCTTCTGACGGCAGTGATTTATCCCATAAGATTATCGATTTGGCCTCGTTAAGACGTTGGATGGAAATGAGAATCTTTTGTTCGAAAATTTTTTTTTCTGAAGAAACTTCTTGGGCCTCTAGTTACGTCTCTGGTGGTAGTACGAGTGTATACTGTTGGAAAATAATTTTCTAAGCCCAACAATATACTATTTTTCCCTCATACGAACTTCAAGAGGCACCTGTAGTTCCATCTCCCCTGGTTACGCCCCTGGTGGTTTTTCGGAAGAACCAAAAAAATTTTCCCACCCTCCAAACCACACATAAAAATATGCAAAAGACCTCAAGTCTCTAGCTCTTTTAGTTTCAGAACCTTTGTGACAGACAGACGGACAGACGAACCGGGCACTCCAAAAAATCCACTGGGTAGGTCAGGGCAGTGATTTATCCCCCCAAAAGGGGTTTACAGCTTCCCCGAAGGCCGCAGGTAGCTCCGAGACCACCCAGCATGCATTCTGGAACGAGGGAGCGGCGCTGAAAAATGTTTCGGCGTGAGCAAACAAAAACGGGGTCGTGATTGCTGCTGAAATACAGCATTTTTCTCGTCTTCACACGGATCCGGGGCACACACGAGGCCATTAAGGCATCGCTGCACGTTCATTGAGTGTTGACGGCGTGGCAGCGGGAATGGGGTGTCACCGTATCTAATTCTTCGTAATTTATTGGCCACTTTGAAGCGACCGCAACGAGCGGGATGGCGGAAAACGGCTAGCATATTGACCATTAGGCAGATTCCTCTTGGGCCACGGAAGGCAATAATCCCGCAACCGCAAGGAGGGAGAATGGACCTTTGTGCGACTTTGCATTATCTAATTTTCCTCTTTGCCGCCTCCCAAGGCTGTAAATTAGATTTTCCTGATAGGATTACAATGGACGACGACAGCACCGGAACACATTTGGCACGCTTGTCGACTCCGAATTGGTCCCCCGTACTGCCTGGGCTGGCCTGAATTATTCACAAGATGCTTCTGACCTCTCTCGTTTCAAGAATCAATTTTCGAGAGGAGGCAGGGCAGGGCACTCGAGCACCATCGAAAGGGTAAGTAACCCGGGAAGCTAAATGGTGCGGTGGATTAGGGCAGAGGCAAATTTTTATAAATGAAACAAACTGTGCCCAATGGAGCTCTTGAACTTTAGTACTTCTTCTCCTCTCCCCGGCTGCTTGGTTCCGGGGAAGCGTGAAAATGGAAAATGGCGAGGGAAAAATGTTACGTAATCTAGGAAGATTAGCGGCGGTATTATGTAAGATTATCCGAAGCTTCGCTGGTTATCATCAGCCCATATACATATTCAGCACCTGCCTTCGCTCTCATTTTGCGGCAAGATGCACCGCGAAACTGCATATTTTAATCACAAAGGGGGCTGCACCTTGCGGCGGGCGAAAGAAAACAACCGGAGCGGTGCAGTGAATTAAGATCTTCGTCAAAGTCTAAATTTCTACCGGCGGAATGCACAATTTACGTACTGAGACTGTTCGTGTTGCGCGAGATGAGGGGAGGAGTGGCACGATAAGATGCCTGTACCCTCTGGTTTGGAAGTTTCTGGACTTTTTCTTGGCAAGTTTCAAGATTTTTCAAGATTTTGGCAAATTTTCGACAACCGTTATAACTAAAAAACGTAATCTGAAACATTTAACTTTTAGATTAGCCCAAAATCCACATGATTTTGGTTTAGTATATTTTTGAAAAATTTAAAAACAAAAACTAAGAGATTAAAAGATTGCTGGAAAATTTTTGACAGAGGTTTTTAGACCCTCCAAATAACTTAAGACATTTAAATCTACATCAGATTTGTTTGCCGTTAAATTTTTAGATAAGCCTAAAATTTTAATAATTTTGGGTCTATTTATTTTTAAAAATTTTTGTTTGAAAAAATTTGGTCTACAAAAATTTACCGCATGGACCCTTTTATGCTTTTTTCCTCATAAAATGAATTTTCAGGTGTTTTTAATTAATTTTTTAGCCAGAACGAAATTGGATACATTTTTTTTAGCTAACATAAAAATAAATCTAGAGCAATTTAGGGGGCAAATTAAGAATTTTAGTGGAAGGAAAAGAGAAATCGAAAATACCGCGTCCGAGGAATGGAAACTCGTGATTATGAACTCTAGGACCCTCTTGAGAGATGTCTCCCCCTGAGACAGAAACTCGTGCTCCAAAGGGCTTGTTTGCAATTCAAATAAGCACCGCTCCAAGCCATACTCGCGGAACCGATGAACTCGTGCTTTTCTACCTATTTGTTTTCAATTGATGCTTTGCAGTTATTCAATATTTGCCTGCCTTCTTTTCCATCCCACTTGATATTCATGCAGATGCGGGGTAAACATTCAGGTCAGATGCTAAAAAAACATCCTTGGCCCGCAACCTGAATGTGTGTGAAGGTCAGCGGAGGGGGCAGCAGCTTGATGGATTGTGATTAATGCAGTGATAGCGGAATCTCGACTTGGGAGGGCTGTAAACACGGAAGGGAGATTACGAGCCGTGATTGAAACATTTTCCCATCAATCTGGTCCCGCTCGCGAACTTTGTCTTCCATCAAGAAGCGAGTCTCGAAGTTTCTCAGCACTAAATCTCGTTTCTTGTGTCACTTTAAATTAAAATGGCACGTGCTCCATCTGTAACCGCACCTTTTTCATCGCGCTCCAAAAGTTTTTCCGCACACAAAGCCACCCTGACACGAATACGTGGCCCGGGCTCGGTAAGACTTTGGCGATGGAGAAAAACAGTTCTTGACAGTTTGAAATTAAGTCTCCGAAATACTAAATACTGCCAAGAGCAGGAGACCAAGTTTGCCTGCGTCCTGTAATGATGGCAAAAGGGGGGATGGGAAGCCGAAAAGAACGAGTTCAAACCATTTTCCAAACAATGAATTCACATCTCACATCTTGGCAGCACAATTGGCGGTGTCGAGTGCGCCTTTGAGATCTCCTTTCGCCCATAAGCCGCTCTTGCCATTGTTGAGGCGCCATTATCATCGTGGGAAATTGAAAAGTTGACGTTTTGTTTGCAATCTGATATGAAGTCGTGTCAAAGAAGGCAATTGAATTGGAAAATACAAAAATAAAAAGATTAAACTGTCAATATGACATCGCTCTGGATGATTTCACGTCGAGAGGGCGCGTGTCTCTCGTGTCTCTTGAGTTTCATCTCGTTATTTGCTTTTTCCATCCACGACCTTTTCCCGGAACTTACTCGTTTCTCGCGTAAATTCTTTCAAACTAGTTAGGAGAAACTATGAGATTTCTGTCGTAGGAAAATTATTTAAGTTAAATTCTTTAAGCTCGAGGGATTACAAACTTAAGGGTTGTACCTACACGAGTTTAGCTCATGCTCCTTCAATGAAAAACATCTAAAGAAACGCTGGTCCTTTTCTTGTAACCCCTAAAACCCTTTTCGTGAAGGTATTTCAAGCAAAAATGTCTAGAGACGGGTTTTAGTGCATTTACATCAATTTTGAAAAAAATGCACTTGTCTGTCCGTCTGTCCGCCCGTCCAAATCACGAAGGCTCCGAAACTACAAAAGTAAAGACCTGCGGTTGTTTTCATGTTGTCAGGTATGGTCTAAAAGATGGGTGAAAGGTATTGTTGTTCCCAAAAACTCCACAGGGGCGTAACCAAGGAGGTTTTCCTGCTGTATGAAAGTTCCATATACTTCATCCGATTGAACTTAATTTTGGATATGTTATACATCATGTCAAATCTAACAAATTGTAGAATACATGTTGGCCCCTATCACCTAAGGGGGTTGAGTGAGAGGCCACCGAAGGGAGATAATTTTAGTTGCTCTGATTGAGCTGAAAATTGAGTATGTTGATAAACTTGTGAAACCTAGCAAATAATTGTTGTACAGTAGACCCGTTTTACCCCCAGGGACTGAGTTAGAGACCCCATAAATTTCACGGATTTTTGGACAAAAAAATTTCACTTTGACCCAACTTGAAAATGTACTCAAATGCGTACATGTTCAACATCCTTTTACTAAATGACGCTAAAAATCAGTCACATTACCAAGAATCAAGCCCTAAGGGTTTAAGAGAACAGAAAAACGTTCCTCAAAAGTTTTAATTAGCTTCGGTCGCGCCCCCGTCACTGCGCCAAAGATCCTTTATGGCTTCCCGAGAAATGCAGTAAAAGTAACAAAAGTTGAATGCGGCATAAAATGTAAGTAAACATGGCAAATACGTTAGAATGACAAGCAAAACGTAAAAGTAAACTTCACGGCAAATACGAGCAGGAGCGCAATGTCATCGAGTCAACATCCAACCAAATAACATAAAATTTGCTCAACGAAGAGTCGGCTGGGAGAGGAGAAGAGCTTGGGAAATTGTGCTGTCAGGTGGGTGCCTACATATCTAGCAGCACAAAGCCATCCACCTTCGACATTCATGCCTTTTATGACTTTTTATACAACAATCTCGAAATCTCTTGCTCCAACAGGGATGCGAGTGAGAGAGGGATGGGGACGCGCAACATCAGCAAAAACATGAAAAAAACATGACGACATTGTTGATAGACTTGTTGGCACCACCGTCACCTTTGAGCAGGAGATAGACTAATAAGAAGGAGATATGCGTGTGTGAGCCGAAATCACTGCCTGCTCCCTCGCCCCCGCCTGAGATTCAGAAATTTTCCCTTTGTAACGATTCATACATCACGAGATGAGGTTTTATGAGCCCGTCTCCCAGCGCTCTTATACGCAGGTAAATGATGGGACTCGCTTTTGTTGACATGGCAAATGACTTCGGAGAATAAAACATCAGCGCGATAAGTGTGTGCGATGTTCGCATGTCAGCCGTAATGTGTACTCCTGAGATCGTTGATTAGAAGGCAGCCCGGGTCCAGAGAAGCAACTACGAGTCGTGTTCAGAGTCTCAATTCGACTCAGGAGCCTCATTTTGAGCCAAAAATATTTTTTCAATCGCGAGATATCATTTTTGGACATCCAGAGACTTTCTTACTATTGTCACTTGAAAGGAAATGAGAGGAAAAATTGAGGAAGAAACGGATTTCTTTACTCCAGGTTTTCTTTTGAAAATTTAAATCTCTGGATCAAAATTTTACAAAACATGGGTTCAGACGTTAAAGAAAAATTCAACCAAAAATCAAAAATAAGATTTACTGGCCTAAAACTTTCACTCTCCCTTGCAAAAAAGTTCAAAAAAATTCCTAAGATTTCTGAGCTTTTTACAAAGCCTCATACAAGTTAAAAATCACCAGAAAACTCTCTCTCGACCCACCTCTGGAACCATCATTATAGTACGTTTTTATTCTATCCGCTGGGGAACCTCAACCTGTGCAATTCACATGTCGTATAAGGAGCTTATTAGGAAGGGAAAGCGGCACGAAATTACCTGCTAATTTTTATGTTACTTCAAGTGAGCGGTGATTTATGGTTTGTTTTTCATGTTTTATGCAGGGAATGGGCGTCGAATGAGCAGCATCATTCACCCACCGAACGGAAAGAGAGGCTTCATTTTCGGGAAAGGTCCTTGGGCGTACCATTTGCGTCTAACCCCGAGCTCGAGAAAGCAGACTTGGGTCTGGTTTCGCTTCCCGGGAAATGTGTGTCTTTCCTCTCAAACGAGCGTCGAGTACGTGGTTGCCGCCGGAGCTGGAGCAGGGCAAAACCAGATATTCAAATACATAATTGGGATATTATTCAAATTTAATTCAATTTAATTTAATCTCGAGCCGTACACTTGAAAACATAATCATCTGACATGGGCAATCTGTTTTTATGGTTGCTTGCGAGGCGTGTGTGATTGCGAAATTCCGTATTCCTTTGAGACTTGCCCCACTGCCGCCGCTCAAATTGAAAAGTTGTGTAGAACTAGCGACCGAGAGACGAGCGACACAAAAAGTAAATCAATGCGAAATCAAACAGCCAAAGTTTTCCGTTTCCCGCTCCCTCTCGGACTGGCCAGAGTTGCTGCGAGGAACCGCTCAGGGACACTTAATCAAAGGAATTCTAACTGTGTTCTCGATTGCTTCAAAAGTTGCGTGCTGATGGAGCAAAAAGTCGACGAGAAAGAAGGAGGAGGAGAGGGAAGGAAAAATAACTGAGCAACATTCGCAAGTCAAATCAATTTGACGTGATCTCAGTCTCGTCCCCGCATGCATGCACTTGCTCTCCCGCTGCAGTTCAAATATTTACCCAGCATTGCTTATAAATTCAATAACAAGTTTCTTCAAACACATAACCGAGCATCGAGAGCCCTGGGAATTGATTTGAAAAATACGAACACGAGTCTTAGTTTGCTGGCAGAAAAAGGAGTGACGGGTTTCTCAGCTGCTGCGTTTTTATTTTCACTCTGCTCCAAATTATTCAGCAAAAACAAGCATTTCCACTTTTCTCGGAAACAATCGCACATTCCGAGAACAATCCAGCAATTTGGAGCGAACTCACGAGAGAGGAAATTGATTGAGAACGAAAATTTGACGGCAATCAAATATTGAATCGCAATTATAAATTCAAGAGCACTAATTGAATGCTACGAACTACAAAGGGTGGCTAGAAGACGAGACGGGGTATGGTAAGGATGACGATAACGATAATTGGCACACAATGATTAATTATCTTGTTGAGCTTTCAGGAGTTTACGAGTTCTTCTCCCATTTTACGCCCTTCTGCTGCTCGCCGCGAGCCTTACGGTGACATTTTCCGCAATTCGACATTTAAATGTCATTGCTGGCGGCCTCGGAGTTTGAGAAATTGTTTAAGTTTTTCATTACCCTGTTTCTTCGCGGAAATGAGGATTTATCAGTGAATTGTGGACGTTTACGACTTCTCAGTTTCTATCATTGCTACTTTGAGGGAATCAGGGGAGGGGGATTCAAGCAGGAGAATCCCCTAGAATAAACTGAGTTTTTTGGAAACCTGCGACAGACTAGAAAATAGAGGCTTTAAATCTCAGCCAATTCGAGTCCGAAATCCGAAACTTATCTTAAGCTAACAGCACTCAATTTTGGAGCTTTTGAAGGCTTCAAAGAAAAATGTCACTTGTACTTAAATGTTTTTAGGAGCTCCTAGCTTCAGAGTAAGCCTGAATTGAGGAGCGTTTTTAAGGTTCCAAGAAGGTTTAAAATGATTTGACTTCATAGAAAAGCTTTTTCGAGGTCAAGGAAAAAATGTGAATTCAATTTTCTAAAAAAAAAAGTCTAGGCTTCTTTGGTTTCAAACTCATCCCCCATCGAAATTTTCTTCAAGGTCAAAAGAAAAATTACCAACAACCATTCATCACTCATTCTCAAAATGACAATCAAATGAATGGTCATAAAGCTCTATCAGACTTCAACAGCGCGACACGAGTTGTCACCCGGGCGAAAACAAGCTGCTCTGTCGCCAAATACCAGACTACATTTTAACGAGTGACTGGCAGTCCGACCGCAGCCTCGTTCATAATTCGCGGATATTCACCGCCAGCTATGTAATCTTTAATTGCAGCTGCGCCATCGACAAAAAGTATCGGTTCGTTTCGGAAGCAGCGCGCGTGACGGCCAACCAAAAGGTGAGCGGGTGACACACAGAGACTAGACCACAATAGGGGGGGTACGAAACCGCATGACACACAGTGTGCCCCCAGCCTGGCACGGAACGATATTTTAATTGTTGTCGGGTGGGTCTCCAGCAAGGCGTGTGAGGAGGAGCCTACCTTTTTGTTGTCATTCACCGCCAAAACGCTCCGATCCAGTCACATGTCCGACTGCTGTGGTGCGGATGACACTAATGTGATGATTCCGATGTCCTTGTGGGCTCCGGGTCGCTACTTGTGAACTCACTCGGATACGGTCAATGTGGCCCGAGAGTGGCTGAGGTGGAGCAGCAGCAAAAACTTGATTCAATTCACTTTTCGCAAAGTTGCAGCTTATGTTTTTGTGTCGGGAGCTCACGAACCCTTTTGTGTGGCTCTAAATTATGCACAGTATGAATAAAACACTTGTGATCCTTTCTCGGTCGAGTGGGATCTGCTTTTTCAATTCTTCACTCCTCACGAGAAGCTCTTTGGATTCCAGGCACACGCTTCTCCTGCAATCAGCTAATTTCCTTCGAGAGTCTTTCTCACAAAATTTTTTTTTCTCAGGCTCTGGGGCTCCTCACCTGGCCTGTCAAAGTGTATCAATTTTTAATCAATTAGCACCTCACGAAAACGCAACCAAACCGAATCGTGGACAGCATCCAACTAAATCTCGGTTTTTGCATACCTCCATCTGAGACGGAGATTCGGGAGGGGGCTTCCAGTGCTGAACAGGCGTCGAGTTTGCGCACCCCGAAGCCGCTTCCAGCCTTCCAGTGCGCCCCTCATGTTTGCTTACCTTTTGTGCCTCATCATCAACATGCTCCATAACCTCTCATAATATGTTTTTATTTGATCATCAAGCAGCTTGTCTCGCAACTACTTGTGACTCGGATGTAACCCCTATGTATGTGCGTGCTGCACCAATTGGCCCTTTGTGTGATCCGGCAAGCCTGCAGCGGTGAGTGAAAAATTAGCAGCACAAGTTTTTTCTCCCCTCCTGCGCCTTCACCGTGAGTTATATTGTGTTACAGCGCGGCAACATCCTGAAATATTTATTTTCTAAAGTTGCTGCTGCCTGAATTTCAGCCTCCAACCCGCGTTTCCTTATCCGCTGAGCACGAGGTAACAGATGTGGCGGAGTTTTTGCATGCTAGATCTATTTAAAGGTACATTTTCCCCGCTCTGGGAGAAAATGGTTTTTTGATGAAGTAATAATGCACCATTGTCGGGCCCCGTTCCCCGAGCACCTTTTCAGCCCGAATGAATTGCAATAATAAGTGAAAGAGTATAGAAATATTTCATTACATTAGTTCAAGGATCGCAATTTCATATCACGAGCAGCACGGTGTTCCCCCGGGTACGCTCGGTAGTGCTCTTAAAGAGCCCCATGCATACGTAATTCGAACAGCTAGTCAGTTTTTCCTCACTCCCGCAATTTGCATGCACCTCCCACATACTTCCCTGCATACTCATTCTCTCGCGGTAGCCGCAGAAGAGGTGATTCTGGCCGCGATGATGATCACAACTAATGCATACTTTAACATAAAAATGCCGCTTGTGCATACATAAATAACATAACTTATGTACACACTAAAAAGACATTCTTTTGGACAGGGATGGTGCTAGAGGGGCCTTTTCTGGTTTTTAGGGGAAAAAAGCCAAAATAGAGCTACCGAGGGTTGACCCATTAACGTTAAAAAATGTATTCCGGGCAAACTAAAAGTTAAAGACAAGTTTTTAATGCGTTTTCAATTAATTTCATCCTTCTACTTTTGAAACTGGCCCCGTTTTGACAGCCATTTGCAGATTTTGACTTATAAAGCAGCTTGTCGTTAAATTTTTCTATTTGGCCGCCATATTGGATTTTAAATTTTCACTTTCAAAATATCATTAAAAATACAGAACGGGATAATTTCAAAGAAAAACTTTCTTCTACAATATTTAGAGTTAAGCTCAAACCATCCTTTCGAAAAATTTAACCCATTTCTGAACTATGGGCAAATTTTTGTTTTACAATAGATATTTACAAACCAAGCGCAGAAAATGGTTGATTCCAGCAGGAAAACATGTTGCATACGAGGGAGCTTTGCTCCCGAGTTTTGCAAGTTTTCCGTTGCTGTACTCAACCATTTAGTGCGCGAGGTTTGTATTCTATTTTCCCTTGCGAGCACCACGCGCGAATTTCCCTACTTTTGAATATCCTACGCGGCTCCATTTCAACATGGCACAGTTCAGCCCGCTGAGTAAAAATGTGATTCGCTCTCTTCGTGGTATTACGTCTCTAAATTAACAATTATCTTAACCTCACCAGCTTATCTGCTTGCTGTGATTACTGTTCATCGTAGATTAGGTCGTCAAAAAATTGTGAATCATAATTACCGCCGCAGCCAAAAATATTCCCTCTGAATCCTTTTCTCCTGCATTTTGTAAGAAACACGCCTTCAAATGATAACACGACTCATTGTGATGACAAATGATAACATTTACTCGCACATTTTTGACTCAAATGGCTCCAAAATATCGCCAAGGTTGAGATCCGCGAAATTCGGCAAATAATAAAAAATAGATTTTGAAAATCAGCTGAACCAAATTCTCGTTGCGCACCACAGTACGCTTTCTGGCTTCGAGACCGATAAATTTTTAAATAATTTGAAATGTCCGTTATCGGCTGATAATCAAAAATTATGAGTAGGGTGAGAAAAAAAATGGCCCATAATTTTTTTTTTTTTGACCCGTGTGGCTCCAAGTTCATCTAAGTTAGATTACCTGCTAGATTAGTAAACATTCAATTTTAATAATAACGCATAAAATACAGATAAGCAAGCAAAAATTTTGACTTTTTAGACAAAATAGCCCCATAAAAATTGTTTAATGGTACATATTAAATTAATTCCACAGTTGAGAAGATGTTTTGCGGTAAAATATAAAACAAAAAACTTCTTAAGTCGCAATTTTACACGTTTAAAGCTGTTTGTAATTGTACCCATTTTGCGAAATCTAACTTTTTGATTTTTATTCACCCTACTTCGAGGCATGAGGCGGCATCTGATGTCGCATTTTAGGCTTTTTCTACGGCAAATTTAAAAACGTTGCAATGTAATGTTGACTTTGACACTTGTCAATCGGAAAGAATTTTCGCTCTGGATCTCTAAGCCGAAAGAATTTTCCGCTTAAGATTACATCACTGCTGGATAAGAGGATGTGTAAAACTTGGTTTTCCGCTTCCTCAGCGGAGTGGAAATAGTATTTTACAGCACTGCTGAATTCACTCGGAAAGTGAGGAAAGAAGGGCTATAATTGCCCCTGAGCGAGCTTGCGAGCGAGGGGAGGCAATATAGACCTACTTTCCGCAAGTCCGAGTGAATTCAGCCGTGCATGTACAGTATTTTTCACAATTCCGCGGCCGCTGAATTAGCTGAATTGTGAAAAGCTTATTTTCTGGTGAGAGCGAGGGAATAGTATTTTACAGCACTGCTGAATTCACTCGGAAAGTGAGGAAAGAAGGGCTATAATTGCCCCTGAGCGAGCTTGCGAGCGAGGGGAGGCAATATAGACCTACTTTCCGCAAGTCCGAGTGAATTCAGCCGTGCATGTACAGTATTTTTCACAATTCCGCGGCCGCTGAATTAGCTGAATTGTGAAAAAAAAATTTCAAATTTTAATTGTCATAAATTATCCATGTGGAACATGTTTTTCAACCAAAACATTCGATTACAAGAAGCTTAACGCAGTTTGAAAATCTTGGAAGCCATTGGGTTAAAAGGTTTCTGGTCATAAAATCACCACTGACTTCTGAAAGCTCTGAATAAAAAATTCCTTATAGATTTTGACTGGGAATATCAAAGTATAAAATCTAGAGGACTTTGGCTGCTACTGGGGGAGAAACTAACGAGGGAAAAAAGTCTCAATTACCCAAGAAAATATTTAAAATCTTGAAGGAGAAGGACATGGCCTATTTTCGGCCCTCAGTCTCTGAAGATCTGAGAAGAGAAAACTACTTAGTTCGTCTTTGAGTCAAATTTAGTTCCTTAAAGTGCAGACACACGAGATGCAGGTTCAGAATTTTCCAACAAAATTTACGAAAAATCAATTTAGGAAAGTTTAATGATCAAATTTGAATGAAAATTCCATACTCATCTAGTTCGTATGCCAGCTCATCACTCCAAATTCAAAGGAATGCCTTGGTAAAATATCGTTCTCTGTTTTGAGTTTCATTTGAGTTTCCCGGAAATCTACAGGAATATTGCTTTCATATTATTGCGTTACATTCCCTTTCAATGCACAGCTTTATTGAAAATATTGCTCTCTATATTGACAGTAATGAAATGAAATTTGTCAAAATTATCACCGATATTAACCCCCTCAGATCATCCTAGAGCGGTCCCTTGAATTACCTCGCCGCTGCTTCATGCGCTCTTGTCTCGATGTGGACTCGGTGCACATGCACACGTGCATTTTTCATGATATAAACTCACACATTTTCATTATGAACACAGCACTGACATGCGGACGGGCTGGCCGAGCAAGCCGAAAAAATGAATACCAATGACCATCAGAATTTTAATATTTTTTCTGTTTCCTGGTGTGTAGCGCTGTTATTAAATTTCACTCCGTTTCGGCTCATCGCGCGATATTGAATAATGTTTTTGCGGGTAAAAGGTGTATCATTGAAATTTGATAGTTTGTCGGGTATAAAAAAACCCGCGCTAAAAATTTAATCACCTTTGACCTACCGCCAATTTCGCATTCAAGCGACCGAGGTAAGAGCTGACAGCTATTCAGAGAAGTGGAGGAGCTCTCGACTATAATTCAAAAGTAAATGGTTGTTGAGCATTTTGGCTGCGCTCTGGCGGAGGTGTGCGGGGGAGACAGGCACACAAAACGGCACTTGACATCGTAAATTTTAATGCAATTTATTTCTCTTCTGCCTCCATGGATGCTACCCGTAATCTGCCGACTTTCGGCACACACACTCGGGACGCTCGTCAGCAGGTGTTCCAGAACTAGACACGAGAGTTTTTGAATATGACGCAAGATTGTGTTTGGAATTAAAATTTTAATCATTTATTTAATCAGTGGAGCAGCTTGGAGCCACTTGGCTGGGCTGGCAGTTTGTTGTGCTTCTGTCACACTGCTGCCGAGTGGCAATTAGTTTAGAGAAGCGGTAGGCCGAGTTGAAATTAAATTTTAATTGGTCCTACTGAGTTCTCAGTGGGCCGGCAGTTAGGTCCGGTCAAAGTTTATTGACTCGCACGCGATTTCCAGAACCAATTACCATGTCATTATTTATCCGGTAACCAAACAGAAATTTAATTACAACCCAATGCGTCAGTGCGAGTCATAGGAGTCATGTGTCACTTCAGATGTGCTCGATTAATCGCAAACCCGCATTTGATTGCATTTCAGCACCCTTTGTCGGCATGGAATAATGGGATAAGTGGGTCAAGATGTGATTAGCTTAAGGCATAGAATTAGTGACTTATGTAAGTGCCGTGCATTTCTGAAATTTTTGATTTTAGCTTGGAAAACTTCAACACTTAGGAGCCAACAAATTTTTGGAGCCTATCTTACTTTGAAAGATTTATCTCTTGGACAAGCAACTGGAGTTCTGCGGAGGGACTTTGGTGACGTGGACATAATTGCTACCGTCAAGACGCAAAGACTACGATGGGCAGGCCAACTTGCGCGGATGGAAGAAGGTCGAGCCCCCAAATCACTCTTTGCGAATGATCCAGTGGGGCGTCGTGGCGTGGGACGCCCCAAGAACCGCTGGATTGACGGGGTACAACAGGACCTACGTACCCTGAATGTCGGGAACTGGCAAAGGAGAGCACAGGACCGTACCGACTGGAATCGGATTCTTGACTCGGTCAAGACCAAAAATTGGTTGTAGCGCTGGAGAAGTAAGTAAGTAAGACAAGCAACTGGAGATTTTTAAAATTTGGTGTAAATTTTTATTACTTGACAAGACACAAATTGGCAAAATTTAAGATTTGAGAAAATGTTTTAAAGAAGATATTCAAAGGCAATACCGTTACCAGTCCGAATAAACCCCAACTCAGCGCCCCTTGAAACCTATGGATAGGTTTTTCTTAAAAATATTTTTGGCCTTCAGTTTACTTTAAATTTTATGCCAATGCCGAAATTTGGGCTAATGTGGGCTTAAAAAGCTTAAAAAATTTTGAAATATTTTTTCCTTTATCTCAATACCTCAAATTGATTTTAAATTTTGTGTAAAATATTAACATTTCACAAAAACTACGACTTGACTTTTGAAAATTATAATATTTTACTTTAAATTTTGTTCTCATGCCATGAGTTCAATAATATGAGCCCCTTTTCAAATTGACCTTAATATATGGAGGTCATTTTGGATTTTTCATCATGAAAATCAATGACAAGGCTCCCAGATGTTCCCTTCGGCTCAGATAAGACTCTAGCTCTAGCAATCTCGTTGTTTTCGTTCTGAAAGTCCCCAGAATTGTCTTTCGTTGACAAAGGGGATGAGGTCGAATGCCAAAGACCACCCACTGTCCAATTAAGCAGCCTTAATGATGATTAATGCCTTTATCAGTGTCTCCCATTCGTCATATCACGCCTCCCCCAAGACTCTCGCGACACTGCAGATACTGACAGTGTTGTAAAAACAAATTGCATCGTAATAGCAACAATCTAACTGGTGTTCATTTTTTAAGATTATCTAACAGCCTCGACAGCACTCGTTGAACATGCCCTTCGGTCCGCCACAGCTCATAAATCTGCAACATTTGCGGAACTCGGCAATATTTCAGTATATATTCGAGGCACACACACATTGTAGGGAACTTGGGAGCATCAAGTGAGTGTCACCCACATCATAAAGTGGAGCAGGGAAGCAAACAGAAATGGGGACATAAATATTTTTTGTTTGGCGCGCTGCTCTGCCTGCCGGCACGTCGAGATTCGCCCTGACAAACTCCCGGAACTCGCTGATACTTTGTTGGCTCCATCTCCATCGGCAATAAGTCCGCAAAATGCGCACGAAAAACCTGGATATTAGGCGTCGTAAATAAGAATTCTGCTTGCATCATATGTAAATTTTCACCTGGTGCCGAGAGCGGAGACTACCCCAACGTGGCAGGCAAGTGATGGAGCGCAATGAATGGCAAACGAGACAAACGAAGTGTGATGTGCTTCATTCATCACCTCGTTTGCCCGAGGGGGAGGGAGCGCACATGCGAGTGTATCGTTCTCCGAGCTGCGACGACAAGGAAATGTTTACTCTTTTTCAAAAGTGTCGGGAGACAGAACATGTCAAAGGAGAGAATGAGAGAGTGACTAATTATCGCTTGTGGTTGGACGGATTTGAACAAAGCCATTGAAGGCTTCCAAGTCGCCGACTCTGAGGGGTGCGAGTCGAGCTAAATGGCTGCCTTTTGACGTCCCTAATTGGCCAAATCGCTGGCAATCCAGATGTCAGATAAGAAGCGGGCTTGTAAACAAGATGCTCATTGAATACCGATTCAGCTGGTCTTGCTGTGTTTGTTTCCAGTTTTTGCCCCATCCCGCCTTATTTGCATGTTTATTTGCAAGTCAATGCTTTATTGATGTTTCGGCTCAGGACTGTACTCGAGACTTTTTGTCGTAGGTACCTTCTGCTGACCTGAAGGTGTGGTGCTTAGAATCCATCTCCAGATGTTGTTGTGAATTTATTATCAGAAATATTCCTTTGAAACGGAGAAGCTTTGAGCTCAGCTTCTGAGAAATCTTTGTTCCTTCCATTAGGATAAAAGAGCTTGGACTTTCATACTTTAGCTACCTGGGCTAAATAAGCGAGGCTTTGAAAACTCCTCAATTGTGGCATGAAAGCAATTTTCACTTCACTTTAGGAAAAAAAATTTTTTGTGGACCAAAAAATCCATTCTCGAGACCACAAAACATTTTTTCCAATTTTTTATTCATTTAACAAGAATTTTTTTTTAAAGTTTCCCCAGAAGAAACCAAAACCACCTGGATTTAAAAATGGAATAAAAACCGCGTTTTTTAAAACAAAAAAAAATCCATTTTTGTATCCATCCGATTAAGAAAAACATGTTTAAAGCTTAGTCGGGGACGAACGCATTTGAGTGCATTTTCAATTCGCTTTGTTGCAAATGTTGGGTCGAAGTGGAAATATTTTGACCCGAATTCCGTCACTGCAGAAACTTATTTGACCCCTGACTTTGATCCCACAGAGTCATAGAGCCTTAATGTAGAAGGATATTTTGCTAAATTTAATGTCATCTATCATTTGCCCAAGTTCAAGCTCAATAGGAGTTAGAAAATTTTCGCCTCATACAAACTTTGGGAGCTCACAGCTCCTCCCCCTTAGGTCATAGAGACTTACTGTAGAACTGTTTTTTGCTGGATTTACTACAATCTAACAGTTGCCAAAGTTTCAGCTCAATCGGTTGAATTTGAAATTTTGCTCTACTGTTCGCCAAGGGAAGTCTTGGGTGGCCACTTATCGACCCCCAGAGTCCGTTATTTTACATTTTTGAGACCATGACTCGAAACAAAAGTTGCTTATTTTGTCATTTTACATGACTATTCTGAATTTCAGCCCAATCGGAGCAACTAAATTTTTCCCCCCTTCGGAGGCCTCTCACCCCACCCCCTTAAGTGATAGGGGCAAACATGTGTTCAATGATTTGCTAGATTTTACATGATGTATAGCATATCCAAAATTCAGTTCAATCGGATGAAGTATATGGAACTTTCATACAACGGGAAAACCCCCTTAACTACCCCCCAGGCAGTTTTTCGAAAAAACCAAAGTAGTTCCACCACCCTCCAGACCATACATGACAACATGCAAAAAACCGCAAGTCTCTAGCTCTTGTAGTTTCGGAGCCTTTGCGACTCGGACGGACGGACGGACAGACGGACAGACGGACAGACAGACATATCGGACACATAAGTGCATTTTTTTCAAAATTGATGAAAATGCACTAAAAATTCGAAAGTTACTTTTAAACTTAAACCCCCTGGGTTTGTGCAACTGGTATTTTGCAATTTTTAATTTTTTTTTTAAATTTTAAAACAGAAAAAAAATTAGCAAAAAAATTGAAAGACAGACAGAAGGGCCGATTGTAAAGTGTAATGAAAAAACGCCTCACTGAGCTCAAGAATATTGAACTTTTAATCCAATCAACTTCTGTTTGACTCTGATAAATAGCTCCTTTGTCCCCGCATTCATTCACTGCCGACTTGCAAGGAAGTCACCCGAGGTGGAAACACAAATATAATGGCATTTGCGTTCAAAAGAAGAACTTTGGACTTGTGTTCTTTCACTTGGGCAGAATATTTCCGAGCGAAATTGGGGATCGGAGATTAATGAAGGCTCCCCATTTCGCACGGGAAGAAATTCAATTAAGGTGCTGCTCCAAAAGCGAATTGAAATATCAGAGAAAAGCCGTTCATCGGATAAGTTTTGTTTTCACAGAGGCGAGGAAAAACTCCCAGATTGCCGAATGATAACGAAACTTTGCCTTGCCTTCTGTTATTCCACCTGTGCAAGCTCTTCAAAGCAAACTTGTGCCGTCCCTAGCAGGAGACGACCATGTGGGCGGACATGAAGGCTGGCTCGGCTTTGAAGCCCCTCTCGCAAAAACACACAAACGCCTGGACGAGCGAGCGGGCGAGGAAACAAAACATCGTAAATCATAAAACACACCAGCCCAAGGTCAGATTTCCCATTCAATTTCAGTTCCAATTTATTTAATGGGCTCGTGGCTTTGGGGGCAGCTCGTGCATTTAACGACCTCAATATGGCGCCCGAAAGGAATCGCCGCCCGCAAGTTCGGAAGGAAACGCGGGGGCATAAAAAGTTGCGGCTAAACATGTGTTCACGTATAAAGTCCATCATTTTGTTTACATTTTATCCCAACATTCCAGTCTATTAAATTTCCTCTTTCGCATTTTTATGCACAGCTCTGCTGTGGATAAACTTTGTGTTTTATTGCGCCAATCCATTGAATGGACCGTGGGTATCTGGGCCCTGAGGCGAGCAAATGTTGCACATATTTCAAATATTTGCACGCTTCATGGCAAGTGGGATTGCTTCTGGAGACGACGACCTCCGTCATATTCGCCTGCTTCGAGTGCTAAATTGACTTGCGTAATGAATGCGGGGGAGTTTGTGCATCACGAGAGAGGTAATTAAAATTTTCATCATTAGTTGGTTTACTGCAAATTGCACATTCGCATTTGAGAGAGGAATACTTAATTTAAATTGTGTGTTCTCGTGAAAGTGAGAACACTGAGAAGAGCTCTTAATGAATGGGTTTATAATGAAGACAAATTAAAATAAATGTGTGTGCGTGTGCTGCACACAAATTGTCCCACAAGCTCCTGCTGGCGGGAAGAGACGGAAAGAATCGAACGAAAGCTGTCTTCGGATTTTCCCTAAATTCATAAATTAAGATGGATTTTCATTATTGCTTTTACTAGGCGGGGAAGTGCTCAGTTAGCTGCCACTAATGACTTCCTTTGTTCAGCTTCTGACTCGCTTCGAATTGAAAGTAGTCTGATTGCGATTTAACTCGTGTGGGAAAATATTTCTTGATTGCACTCCGAAGACTTCCTGACTCGGTGATTTTAATTTTAAATGCCAGTTGGTGTTTTTAACTGAAATTTAATTTAAACTGGTAATTTTTGCACTCAGGACATTAGGAAACGTGGAGGACATCAACTGCCTGTGGAGATTCATTTAAAGGGCCCTCAAATTCTTAGAAGGCTTAAAACTTTAGAAGATCAGGGCCAGGAGCCATTAAAAAGTGTCAACTATAAAACCTTGTAAAAAAGGAACCATCTTCAAATGAGATGGATAATTTTTTGGGTGAAAAAATGGGTTTCAGTTGAAGCTTCCCATTGCCGTTTTGGCCCTTTTGGACAAGCCTCTTCTCAGCTGGGGTGAAAAAAGCACTTTTACTAAAATCCTGATTTTTAAAAAATTAATGGACAAGGTCAAAGATTGAGTCAGAGGACTATGATAGCATAGTAAATTTTCAGGGTAGCAGGAGGAGACGGACTCCGATCAATATTCGCACCACTGCCCCAAAATGCGACTTCGCAGTCCAATTAGCCACTTGTGCGACCAACCTACTCGGCGATAAGCCCCAGACGAGCGATAAATTGATGACTTGTAGCACCATTGCAGCAACTGTTAGTCCCCAAATGCGAAAATAATCGCCACCACTTTATCTCATTTGAGTTCTCCTATTTATTTTCGCACGTTCCCAAAATAAAGTGTGTTCCATGCAAGCATATCATTTCCATGTCGTGGCATTCCGAGAATCGTGCCGTATTTCACCCATTCAATGTATTGATTTAATGCACATCCTGCTACATGGAGAGAGAGTCTGCCGGCTGACAAATCTACAGCGTTGGCTGGAACACACCGAGAGCCATGTTTGACGATTAGACGAACAAATGTGGTTATAAATTTAGTTTTAAATCTGAAATGATCACAATAAGGCTGGAACTTGCTCCGAGCCGTATCTCTCCACAAGCTGCATGTGTGCGAGTGTTTTCATGTAAAATTCTACGAATGAAATGTCGCTCGTGATGTGAACATGGATCCAGAGTTCTGGGGGAGCTCCCAAAAACAAAACACACATCCACGACTTTCTGAGCAGGGACGTCGTTAGAATTGTTCTTAGCGTAATTTTTAAAATTTTTCGGAGAAATTTTCTCTCAGAATTAATTTTAAGGCAAAATTTTTTGATTTTTTAAAACTTCAAAATTTGTTTGTTTTTTACATTTTATTTGTTTTCAATTTTTCAAAATTTGTTTGTTTTTACCTAAATTATTTTGGTAAGTCAATTTATTTTATTCCTTTGAAAAAAAAACTATGTTGAAGAGGATAAACCTTTGACTCTTCCTCAGATCTTTAAAATCCTTCAGAGGTAGAGGTTTATCATTTTTAAGGAGAGTTGCCTTTTTTCTGTATTATTTTTTTAAAACAAGAGTCTTCAATTTGGAGAAGAATCGAAAGGGGTAAAAGAGTTCATGCCAGACACAAATATTTATCTACTAAAAATTGCAATAACAATGCTGGAAACCAGGCCTCCCTCCCCCGCAGCCCGGCCTGAAGGGCAGTATAAATAATTATGTAAATGTTGAGCCAGTCTTGTGCAAATGATGTGTGTGGGAGTGGGAGTTCGTCTGCATTAACTTGATAACTCAAGCCAGCGAAATTCATGTTTTTCCAACTAAATGCTGTGACAATTTGAAACTTGTCGCACAACAAGTTCACTGAATCGGGAGTCCGTTGCACGATAACTTTTATGAAATTAGAACACGGAGCCAGCGACAAATGTTTCCTGCGATAGAGTGGAAACAGGGAAGCCACATTGAATGATTCAATTCACCGGAAAATTAATATTTGAAAGGAGAGAAGAGAGCCGAAGATAGAGCACGTTGATAATTTAATTATGTTTGAACGGAACTGTACGTGAAAGCAAAACATTTTCTCATGCGTGGAGGCACGGAAAATGGGCCGATGCAGAGGACGGTAATTAACAGCCTGCGATATCGCATTACTAAACCGGACGGCACCTCACAGACTGTCTCGTGCCAAGACAACGGGCATGAAGGGGAAGGAGGACTGCTCTCTTTGTGTGCCTGATTCGACTCACATACTGGCAATGTCTGCTAAGCAGCAACCGACATGTGTTCATTTTTCTTCGTGAGCACTGGTAAAAGTTTTATTGAATTGGAAAGCGATGGCTCTCGCTCGAAAGGGAACGGAAGCGGTCGCTTACTGAGAGAGAGAGCGACAATGGATGGGTAGGCATTTGTATCTGAGGCATTACTCTAAAGTTCTGAAAGGTTTTTAATTAAACTTCCCTGGTGCGAGCAGGGAACGGAAGACGAAACAAATGGGCAAAATATTGAAGGCTCGAGTTGTCATGGCGATGCGATTCCACTTCCTTTTGGCTCTTTGATTCTTGAGCCGTCTCTTCCAGCTTTTGTGAGATGAAATAATACCGAATTGAAGTGACACTGACGCCAGGGATGGAGCCAGTGTGTCTAGATTCCAAGCGTTGATTTTAGGGACCTGAAAAATTCCAATTCTGTAATTAAGAAATTGATTTTAAGTTGATAAAATAAATTAGGGTCAGAAGAGTCAAAGAGCCCAAAGGACCTAACTAAGAACCAGAAATCTTTTAAATAATTAGGGAACTTCTTAAGGACCTTGAAGAGCCCATCAGACGACCCTAGAGCATTTAAATGGATCTTAAAGAGCCCTGGGGGAATTTGATGAGAACTACGTGAGATTCTAAGGACCCTTAGAGACCTAGTAGCACCCTTAGAGGGCATAAATAGACCTCTAAGGACACTTAAGAAGCCTTAATGGACTTAACATATCTTGTAGAATCTCAAATGACCTCTGTAGAATCCCGTAAGATCCCTTAAAAATCTCAGAACACCCAACAGGATCCTTTTGAATCCTTAGAGGGCTCTAGAGAAGCTTGAAGGATCTCAAAAGGCCCTGAAAATTTCTTAAAGGGCTCTGGAAGACTTTGTTTAGTTCTTCGAAAACCATTGGAGACATCGAAAGAATACTTTCAAGGATCATCTGAATTTTTTTTAGGGCCACAAAGAACCCCGGTTAATATTATTATTTAAAAAACATAAAATTGGCTCCTTTCGGAACCAAGCCAGGTTCCGCCAGCGCCTGAAAACCGTGTTTGTCTCCCAAATTAATGAGATTCGCCGTCTTGGAGACCGAATATTTTCGCCGCTACAAATATGTCTTGCCGGCATTGTAGTGCCTTTGAACTCAGCCCGGCTTTTCTGCGGCACTGCTAAGAGGATCACCGAAACCCCCTTCCTGCCGCTCCAAGAAGTGTCATCCGCACCACGAGTCAAGGACTGGTGAATATCTAACTTATCTCCCGATGACAAATGGGATTTAAATTGCTCAAGCGTATGGGAGAAGTATACATGACAACATAATTCTGGGCTGTCTATCACGAGATAAAGTTTGAGGTGTGCTGCTCCTCCTCGAGAGGCAACTTTTCGGCTGAGCTTGCACTGTGGCCGCCTTATCGGCTGACTCTACCGAAAAATGAAATATAAATAAGTTAATTTATACTTTTTCCGCTGATTATATCATGAATTATTGGACCAGCGTGTGTTTTGGCTGCTCAATTTAACTCACTCCGTGCTCGTATGACAGTAGTTTGTATCGTGCCCGAGGGAAACGAGCACGCATAATTAATTATTTGCTCACATTAATCTCAATAATGGGTGTAGTTTTGCGTGTTGAGCTCCGCTGCAGTGGCTGTTCCTCTTCATGACATTTCGGCCGCTTTAATTTATGGCGCAGGAAAAGTGTTTTATGAAAGTTGCGAGTTGCACAAAAAATAACTCAGAACAGGTAGTTGGGCTGTCATCAAGAGGAGATATCTATCTTCGCAACTCCAAAGGGGTTTAACGCTGCCAAACGACGTAATAAAAATCTGCATTAAACGTCTGAATTCATCATCTCACGCTTTGTAAATTTACGTTCCCGTTCAGCTCGAGGAGATAAAGAAGAGAAGAGACGCACGCCCTTATCTCGAGCTGGATTTATGGCATTCAAATCGGAATGTAGGCGAACGTCGATTTAACAACGTCGTCATTCTGCGTGCCGGATTAACGCAAACGTCAAATTATCCCGACTCGTACAGATGTAATTGAATGTTGTAATTCGACATTAATGATGAACAATCATTTATCATACTGCGGAGCCTCGCGAATTTTCGCCTTATCTATCCCCGACTTTATAAGCTACAAATCACATTTTTCGGTTTTTATGAAGTGAGCACGAGGACGGTTTATTTCCCCCAAATTCCCCGAATACTTTTGTGATTTCGCGAATGGCAGGAAAATAAATGATCATTTCGGCAAATATACGGTCGCGGCACGTCGAAAAAAATGATGATATTGTAATTTGGGATGATGGCAGAATGTGGCATAAATTCATTAAAAAATTGTGGAAATGAGCAAGTGGAGCAGAAGGGGAAGAAAAAGGTGATGTTCGAGGGAACAATCGGGTAATGATGCGCAGATTTCCAGACCGGAAACCCGAGCCTGTTTTTCAAGTGCGCGTGCCATCGGGCCTTCGCAGAAGCGGATTTTTGGATCAAAGACAAGCGAGTAATTTGAAAAGTTTCGTGAGGTGCAAAGTGACGTCAATTTTACCTGTAATTTGCCCAAAATGGAGCGGGAATGGCGTGAAAAAGGCGGAAATGGTTTCCGGGAAGGTGATTTTTCTCAACTTGATGAACCAAATGAGGATTTGAACGTTGAAGAGGATTGCTCTCGACTCTTAGGTGAATGAAAAACATAGTTCAAAAGGAAATTTTGTGAAAAAGGGCGGGTTTTTCTAGAAAAATTCTGCGAAAACGTCCTTTGGACTATAAGAGACATCACGAACGAAGTGTACTGGGGCTTCCCAGGCGCTTTGATGCTCACTTTGATTTGTAGTGTCCCCTCATAAATGTTTTAAAAGCCTAATTGGGTGTGAGAGAGGACATTTAGCTGAAAGAGCTGCCTTGAAACTTTAAGAAGGCTTACTCAGACTTCAAATAAACTCATCTTGGGGTGAATAGATGACTAAAATTTCTCCTCAAGCTGAAGTGGTGTTCTTAGAACTAAAGTTGATGACTTCAAAGCCAAGCTGGATGACCATAGAGCTAAAAGAGGTGTCCTGATACTAAACAAGGCGCTTCCATAGAGCCAAAATAGTTGTTCTGAGACTAAAAATCAGTCTTTCTAGAGACTTTGAGCCGAAATAGCGCTCCCAAAAGCTGAGTAAGAAGCCGAGCACCACCACTTCTGCTCCTAATTTGAGGCGAAAAACAAGCCTCCTTCAGATCACACAAGAAAGTTATGTTTTCGCTCCTAAGCCACTTACGCCAGGTCGTTAGCAGAGCAAATTTATTTAATTTCCCCAAACGAATATGAACATCTGATACCAAGCTAATACTTTCCATTCGAATACGTTTCGTATCACTTTTTGCGAGCGAGAGAACGGGTGCTAGCTCGTCGTATCAAATACAAAACTCAAATGCACCGCACCGCAGCCCCACCGATACCATATCGTTTCGTTGCCAAAGGCGGCCCACTGGATCTCAATTTAATGCAGTAAAATATGTTCATTTAATGCATCGGATTTCCTCGACAAATTTACATTTGAATGTCTATGCTGTGCGACTCCTCTGTCCCAGGACGAGGCAGGAACGGGAAGAGAAGAATGCACGAGTGACAGTAGGTGGAAGTCGACGTCGAGGCAAGTAGAGCGATAAATAATACTTTAAACACATTCGGGCTCACTAAAACATCTCAGAATATTATTCCTTGCAAAATTTCCTTTCCATTTCCGTTCGTATCTCATCTGTATGGCTTTTTTGTGCATTTCGGTGTTCCCTGAAGCGCTCAAAAGGCCCCCAAATCACGTCTGTCGGTCCCACATTTCGGAAAATGAGCCCCAAGCAGGCCCTTTCCGGAGACAAATACTGTGTTTGGTTAACGGCCTGCTAGCTCCGTAGCTGCTTTCATTGTAGACAAGACAGCCATAAAGCACATCATGAAATATTTATTCTCGGATTTGAAGATATTGAATTTTTAGCCGGGGTACATACGAAAGTGGTTTCCAGCTGTGTAAAGCGACGACAATCTCGGGGAAAAAAAACTTTTAGTGCATCTCGTGCGCCCAAAATGTCACGGATTCAATCACTGGAGCAGTCAGAGGTTGACGCCACAGCTCGAGACACAATAAGCAGACGTGCTGAGTGTCGTTTGGGGAGGCAGAGAGACTGCACTTCGGGGGACAATTGATACCAATTTTGGCGCAATCGCTCGACTTTATCGCCTTTTAGGAGAGCAAGAAAATCCAATTTTCCATGGAACTTGCAAAAAATCACCTGCACCCCAGTGATTTCACCCACCTCTCGACAACACACGCACGCACGACACCCAGTTAGAGATTTATTCGCGCTGCATCCGCCGAGATAAAAGCATGACCGGCTTCCCATTGCAACAATATTATATTGCATGGAAATTTATCGTGCAGTGCCTCGTGCCGCTGGTTCCGTATTTGCTGCTGGCTCCTCAATGATGATCATCACTAGGGTGGTTGAAAGTCTTAACTTAAGAATTTGACCTTTTTATATTTTTGGCTATTTGAAAAAAACGTAACCTGCCGCAATCACTTCGTGGAGCCGTAGTTGACCTCCTGAAGTCACTTCCTGGACTCCCTGAAGAACTGTTTAGCATCTAGAGCTGAGATTTTCTGCACCTTGAGCGTCTGAACGCTATTTTTTACGTCTTTTTCAGGTTCTCTAGACCACAATTTTGACCGCAATGGGAGCTCTTGGGTCTTCAAAAATCCTAACTACTGTCTGGAGAAGGGAATTGACTCTGGAGTTTTTCATCCTGAACCTCTCAAAACTCGTCTTGAGAAAGATAAGACTTAAGACCTTAATGGGAGCTTCTGGGTCCTCTGGACTCTGGAGTTTCTCATTCTAAACCACTCCTGACTCGTCATGAGATAGACAAGACTACACTTAGCTTGAGGAAGCAGCTTTATTTTTAATTCCTTTACAAAGGTCCTACAATATTGTAAGGAAGGGAGTGAATCTTTTTGAAAAACTTTTTGGTCGATTTGAGTTGTTTTTTGGGTAGAAAAAATTTTATGGAAAGATTTTTCAGGCGCCCTAATCTTCACACGATGATGCTGTGCAGCACATTAATATAGAGCAGAAATTAATTTTAGCGGAAATCCTCTGGAAAAATTGAGCGTGGCAAGATGAGGCCGCGAAATGAGTTTCGATTCGCACCGGAGACTAACGAGGCGCAGGATATCTCTTTAATATTCAGATTGATGAGGTTTTTGATGGCACGGGGAGGGAAATTCGGCGAAATGGAGTTTTTAAAATTCACTCACGTGCTAGCTGACTGGGCGACTCTCCGAGTCCTTGAGCAACACACGAGAGATGTTGGATCCCTTTCCCCGGGAAAATTATCATTATTACTACCGTCAACAGAGATGAGCTCGGATGTTTTTGTTTTTATTTGCGATATCCCCAACACCCCGAAAATTCTGCGTGGTGGCCCCGACGACAGCAACTAATGAAGGACGTGCCTCTCGTCCGTGCACGCGCTCACTTCAATCATCATCATCATCATCATTGAGATGTGACAAAAGACTAGAACGATGCCGTAAATGTATGCACACTACGTGTATATACCGACGAGCTCAAGATTCGACGCACGTAATCAAAATATTTCATCAGCTCCGACGACCACTGGCTGACATTCATTGATGATTACACGTATTCGGATCGGCCTGATGCTGGATAAACAGCTGCAGACTGGATCAGTGTCTGCCGTGTTTGTTGTGGCAAATTCTCATTCGGGTCGGCCGTGTAGGTGACGGCTTGCTTAATTTCCTCCAACTCGAGTTCTTTATTGATTCATCCAATCAAGCGTCCTGACGGCCTGATTGTAACCGAATTGCTGTCGGGGGAAGTGCTGCGTCTCTCCCGCTGCGAGATGCACTGCTTTCTGGGGCCACCCTGAGCGCAGAAGAATTTTTAATATTTCAACTTTGGGGTATCGGAGCGCAGGGCGGCTCGAGGTGGGAGCCAAATTAAAATGCAAACAATTTCGGACGCTTCATGGAAGAGCCTCCTTTGTTTGCAGTTTAATATTACAGCAGAACCGAAATGGGTAAATCTTGCAAGCACATAAAACCGTACAATCTCTCCCGTCTTCTCATAACCTAATTTGCATACTTTCAGCATGCCATAACATAATTTCAACAACTTGCTACATTATTACCATCATTGTTGATATTTCTTATTTAATTTCTCTCGTTGTGCTAAACAAAGTAAACAATTTTCGTTCCCCGCTTATTTCACAAATTCATTTCTAATGGGCGGCTGCGACGGCCGAAGCTTCCTTCCCCATTTAATTAATGCATCCTCAAGAGCGGGGCGCCGGAGCGGAGGTAATGGGCGACCATTAGCACTACTTATCTTAATTGTATCGCTTAGGAAACCCCTCAACTCCCCGTCATGCGACACTGGAATCTGTCAGGTGTCTCTTCCAAGGAGCAGCCTTTCATCGCCCTTGCACAAAAGTTTCCTCGAGCATCTGCTGTAAGTCGCTAAAATGAAGACACATTGCAGCTACACATGTGACGGCACAAAATGGATGCAACTCGGGATTTTATGTATTGCCATTGCAATTGTTATGATGAAAAGTAAGATTTGCATAATAAAGTACACACATGCGAGCTCCTTTCCAGCTCTGTCGGCTCGGAATTAAGAAGTTCTCGTGCCAACTTTTTATCACTTTATGTCTTCATGTTTACCAGCGCATTTGCATGATGAATGTCGTCCTAGTTTGCTGCACTTTTCCTGAATCTGGGGCCAAAGTGGGCAGAGACAAAGGAACGATTTGTTTGAAGCTTTTTTTTCGAAGGTTTTACAATACTCTTTTCAAATTTTAAAACACTCTTTAATCAATATATTAGGTGGGCCATGAGTCTATCAGGCACATATTTGGAAGAAATGAGCCACTTAGGACACTGCAGCTTCGGTTCAAGTGTCTCTCACTTCGGGAAGATGCCGGGCATGTACGTTGCAATGCTGCAGATTTCAAGTTCAGGGAGGAAACTTAAAGAAAACTAAGGTTGGGGAAACTTCTTTAACTCCATTATTTTTTAGTCAATGTAAATTTGTCAAAAAAATTTTTTGAAAAAAAAATTCATAAAATATAATATTTTCAAATTTTAAAATCGAAAACTTTTAAAAAGATCCTGCCAAAAAAAGCTAAAAACGTTTCCCCTTCTTTTCTAAAGCTCTGAAAAACTCGAAGCTCTCGTGGGATACCGAAAAGAAAAGCCAAGTGCACGAAGTACCAGGCGAGCAATGTGAACTTTCCGCCTTGTCGCAGCTAAGTGAGAATCATGGACCCTTAAATTAACTTTTTCCCGCAAATATCACGTGTAGTTTGCCTCCAGAGTCGTGTCTTGCTAGCAGAAGGTAAATAAATTGGGGATGCGACTTCTTGCCGAGAGAGAGAAAGAAGCGACGCCGATGAGCAATAAATTGGTAAATTTACAAGAAATGCCTTCGATACATGCGGCAAGAAGGTGGATCTGTTGCTCTCGCACGTAGCAACGAGGGTTTTGCAAAACAGACACGGCCTGGGATTCATTTCCGGTCACGTTCTGCGATTTTGCGCTGCAGCCCGGCGTAGCAACAGAAGTTTTAATGATTCTCACAACGGGAACATATCACGATTAGCTTGCAGTTCTTCCGCTCACCTCCCCCAGGTCCTCCCCCAGAACCCCAAAAATTGAAGTGCAAGTTTATCAAACGCAAACATGTCATCGGACACGTGATTTATGACAAGAGTCTGAAATTTTTCTATTCCAAATCTGCATATTTCATCCACTTTTTGCTCCGGTGCCGGAAAAATTAAAAAATATCGCATGATTTAGTGATGGGGGAGTAACTGGACTATTTTAGGCACTTGTCATGACCAATTGCTCATTGAAACCCGGCAAAACTTCGAACTGGAGCCTTTTTGGACGAGATAAAAGCTCGGGAGTTCGGGAAAATTCCACCAGAGGGCCGGCAATTCGAACTCTACCACTTTCCTCGCCGGACCATTCCGTTTTCCAAAGCTCCAGTAAGCTCAGAGCCCACCTGTTGCGTGCTGTGTTGCCGCGTTTTCAATTTAAAAGCTCCTATTGATCCGTTTCGGGATTTATGGCAATTTGTCTCGAACTTTACGGCTTCCATGCTTTATGTCACATATTCAAATAGGTTCCTCATTTTATTACCCCAAAATCGCCCGAATCCACTTCCTCGGCATCTCGGCATTTCATTCAATTTTTCCATTTCCGGAGAGACGAGTGATAGACATCGCATCATCATCATCATAATCATCATTACGCATCTCGCTGGTATCTAAGTCCTAAATCAGCTAAATTGGGAACAACTCACGCAATGCGTTCATCGTCGAGATACACGCGCTGGCTATAAAGCGCTTATGGTTTCGGCCGTAAACTCAAATCCCGCCAGCAGCACGATCTCCGAAGCCAGTCCCCCTCGGAGGTGTAAATGCTCAGCCATTGACCTCCACTCAGCAGACTCGAGCTTCCCATCGACCACCGAATGCCGAACTTATTTTCTTCTTTCTAACTTTTTAATGCCCAAAAATCAAAAATTCAACTCTCAAGTTTCTTCCTTGGGCTTTACTAGGCTTTAAAAATTTTTCTTTTAAAGTCTCTATTTTTATTTAAGGTTTAGCATTTTGTGGATAAAGCAAAAATATTTTACAGTAAAAATTGAAAGTTGAAGTTGCTCAAAAAACTAAAACTCAGCTCTTTAGCCTTTCCCTAGGCTTTACTAGGCTTTGAAATTTTTTCTTTTAAAGTTTTTATGTTGTATCTAAGGTTAAGCCTATTTTTGTTAAATTAAAAATATTTTTAAGTTAATGTTTAAAATAAAATGACATCAAAAATGACCAATTTGAGCGGGTTTTAGAAACTTTAAAAATAAAAATAAGGGGGAGGGAAAAAATTTTCATGAAGAAAATTAAAAAGTTGATTGAATTTTTTACCCAACTTAAAAGTTTAAGTGAAATACTGAGCTCAAAAATCCCCAAAGTCGGTGTTCAATGGGTTAAACGGAATAATTAATTACCCATCAAGTCGAGGAACTCGTAAAGTTGCTCATCACTTTTGAATCGCTGCAAAAAAAGGTACTGCCCAAAGAAACTTTACGAACTTGCGCCTCCGAAGAACAACTTGAGAGATAACCTGGTGATTTCGCAGCAAAAGTAGTGTAAAAATAATGAAAAAGTTTGTTGCGGCCTAAAACACAATCAGAATCCTCGCTCTTCTGCACACTGGTAGCCTGCGGGCTGTATGCAAAAGGGTTACGCAAGCTTCTTGCTGTGCTCGATCCGGTCCCAAGGAGTGAATAGCAGAAAAGACGGACGAAAAAATGAAAGTTGTATTGCTCACTTCACATACAAAATTAAATCCTTCCGAAAAGTTTGTCGTTCCCGGCACGAAACTCCATTACACTTTTGAGTTTATGCAGAAGTGTCTGGAGAAAAATAAACAGTGCGGGAAAGGATTTCTGACAGAAATTGCGGCAGCGGCTGTCGCATCAGCTTGCCACCAAGACGCTCGTCAGCCTAAACATGCACGTCTTGGGGGGCCCAAACTGACGGACAAACTTCAACTTTTATTTTCAAAATTTGTTTTTCTCACCCAGAAAAGATGATTTCTACGAAGCTCGTCTTATCCTAGAGATTTGAGATTTTCTGGCAAAATCAACGTGTCACACAATATAAAGGGACACAATGGAGATAAGAAAACAGAGGAAGCCAGGACATTGGCCTTGGCAGAAGATTTACAGAGTTACTACATGAACTCGTAAGCTGTCTTTTACCACATCCTGGATATCTCATTTATGATATTCTCTTTCTTTGTGACTGAAGCCTGAATCGACTGATGTTCCAAAGAAATATGGCCATTAATTTTTCTACATTTCATGAAAAGAATCTTCTCCTTTGAGGCTTTGACTAAAGTCTCTTTCATAGTTCAGTTATGGCCAAATTAAATTTTGCTGTCCTCAAAAACGTCTTGATGTTCCCACATGGAAGAAAAGTGGTTTTAGGAAGAGCCTTACACGAAAAAAATTACCCTTACAATGTTGTCTAAAACTTAATTGTGTTGAAAAAAACCACAGTTCCTGTCCAAAGCTTTCGAATAGTTTGAATATGCGTGTATGGAGGAGCTTTGAACTTCCTTCGTTCCCCTTCTTGTAACCATTTCCCTTGGAGCTGTTGTTTAAAAATCGAATCCAACACGGACTCGTTCTGACGCCTCCCTAGCCCATGTTTGCTTGTAACTTGTCGTGACTGTCAGCAAACACGAGTCAGCAAGAATGAAAATCAAAACTTTGCCATTGTATTTCCGACCCTTGAAGTTTCGGCAGCGCATTAATGCGACACCCAAGTCCGAGTGACACAGCGATGAGGGTCCGTTAGCAAAATTAATCTCTCGCTCTGTCCCACCTCGTTATCTCGTCACTGGCGCCTAATTAAAATGTTCCACCGCCACATCCACTTTGTCCAATTACGATGCGCCTTTTTGAGTTTTTCGAGTAGGTACCGGAAACCGGGTGAGCCGTCATCAAGTCAAATTTGCTCGGAGGATGAGTAAATAATGAAGAAACAAATCATGATTATCCTTTTCATTAGGAATACAAAAAGTTTTTTAGACGCTACGTTTCATTGACACGCATAATGGGCGTCTTGGGGGGATTACAGACCAAATCTGGCAGGTGTGGGAGAAACGTAGCATGTGGTAGACTGTTTTGCCAACGATAATTAGGGACTTAGGGCTCATTCAAATATTATGTCACGGTCCTTGGGGTTGTACCAAAACATGACACGACCGCGACAAAAACTAAGGAAGGGAGTGGTCTAGCTTACATTTCATTTTTTACTTCTAATTAAATCCTAAATTTTTCACACCAATGAAGTTTTCGTCAAACTAAGAGACCTCAAAAAAGGCTTGTCTCCTTTTCAAAATGGTATGAAGGATTTTTGTCGGTTCAGCCGTTGCTGAGAAAAACTTCCCCCAAGAAACAATTCAAGTTTGCTCGAAGCTTGCTCCAGAAAAGCCGTTTGTAGACCAATTTCAACCTTTCCAAAAGCAGATTTCTAGTCTGGGGGACTGAACAGCTCATTTGAAACCAGATTAGACCCTCAGGAAGCCTCAGGACTTTCAAATCTGAGTATGATCACCTTTTCAAATCCAAATTTTACTTTTTAAACTGGCCTCAACCCATTTCCTTGAAAAAGCTTTGAAATAATTTTTTTGTCAATAAATATGAGTATCGGCCAAATTGGATTTCCAAAAAACTACAAATTTTCACGGAAATTGGAGACCAAAGGTTCCGACGGTTAAAATTAGTTCTATGATCCCAGAACATTTTCAAGAATTTTTAAACAGCTCCTGTTCTCTTGGGCTCTTGAGAAATTTCATTCCTTGAATAACCGATACCTTGATACCGTGACGTAATACTTGAGTGAGCCCTTACGCACAGACAAACGTAACCACGAGAAACGACATCTGGGTTGGCCCCGAAAAGGGTAAACAACTATGAATATAAAGCAGAATTGAAAAATAAAAATGCGGATTACAAAGAAGCCGTCAAGGTGGGAACAGGGCAATGTCGTAAAGAATCATGTAAACGGTTATGATTAAGGCTGCACACATCACTCGAAGGTGTTATTTTTTATGGCGCACACGACATGGTTTCCAGCCCTGCGCCCTACACCACCGTCACCGACTGCCGAGGTGCAGATTGAAAAATCTTAGAATATCATTCGCAGACCCGGGGGAAATCATTTGAATGTTTTCTTCAGCTATTGAGGAGGAACATAACTTTTTCCTTTTATGTCGACTCTCCCCACCTCCGGCAGCCACAGCTCCCGCGTTATCAGGTCTCCTCGGACTGATCAAATCAGGCTTTCAACAGCACAAACAAACTTTGAGTCAACATTTTATTATTATGTCGTGTTTATCTTTCAGCCATTCGTCTTTTTGGCTTCTTCCGCACGTGGAAACTATACGCGAGAGTCGCGATTCACGACTCGCGAGGAAGTAAATGCAAACAGTTCCGCGAACCCGAGACTGTACTCGTAATATCGGGTAATTTATCTTCCACCAGACTGCCATGGCGTGGCCAAAGCCGTGTTTGCTCGTTTGTACCGCGTTCCTCGGAGGCACGTCGGGAAAGACGGAGAGAGAGAGAGATCAAAATATCTAACATTGAAGGGGGCTAATTCGGGAACAAAGAGACGGGGAACCTTTTATTTGCTAGAAAGCGAAGGCTTTTGTTTGAACAGGCAAACAGGCTTCCAGACGGTGAACCAGCATGTGTGTTTCGTCGTAAAGAACAGCCGCTCTCGTACCACGGTTCAAAGGAGAAAAAATGGCAAGTCGAACAGTGCCGTCAATTGGCTGGAGGAAAAAGGAACAATGAAAATTTTTAGTGGGAGAGGGCGAGTCCAAGTGCAGTTGCACATTCCAATGGGTCAACTGGGGTAAGGTAAGCTGACACAAAAATTGCTGGCTTTAGGGATTCTCTATTTTACGAGATTTTCTTAACAAGTTAAGGTTTGAATAAAATTAAAAATTCCAGGTGAAATTTATTTTTTCCCGCTCAAAATTACTTTTGGCCCAAAATCACTGAATATACGTTTCTTGAGGTCGATGGTGTCTTTTAAAGCTTCCAGAGACAGTCTTCCCCACAAAAATTTTGTTACCAAAAATTCCGAATTTAATATTTTCTAAACCTCTCTGCAACTGTTAGTGGGTCAGATTTTAAATGATAAGCTATTTTCGTACCAAAAGTTCAATTTTGAGCCCAGATGGGAGTTTGAAAGTGATCTAACAGCCTTAAATAAGGAGTCCTTGAGCCCAAGAGGCAAGTCCCGAACTGACACCAAAAATCACACCACCCAAAATGGGTGAAAAAGTTAAATACCAAATTTTGGACTTAAAGGTTCGTTCTTCAAGTGGGTTTTAACATTTTTTCCTAAGGAAGTTCACTTGTTTTTGGGAACCATTTCCTTGTCAAAAAATTTTTATCTGAAAATCTCTAGTCTTATAAATTCTAAACTATCGGAAAGTTTTGTTTTTTAGGTCAACAAGTTTGTTTTGTCCAATTTTACATTTTTAGCCCGAATATTCAGCTATTTTGTTGACTTTTTTGACCCTCTAGAAGCCTCTTGAGACGATCATCATAAAATGTTACGCATATGACCACAATTGTACTTATTTATTTAAAAAATCATTTTGACACTGAAGGGTATTATTTTTACACTCAGTACTGCACACTCGTTTTTCTCCGAACGTTGGAACATAAAATAGCTTTTGGGGAAAAGCGGCTTTAAAATTGAACTGAGGATCCACCACTGAAACGGCAGAGTTGCGGCTTGGTCAGACCGCTAAAAGCGCATTCGAAAGAGCCTCAAAGCTAGATGAAAAGTGGCTCATGTTCATTCATCAGCCGCTACAACGTCAGCTCAGTTAGCGCACCAACAACGGGGGAAACGGTGAGAGTTTCGTGCTCCGTAAAAATTGGCTCATCCCGGGCTCGTGGCAGGCGAGGTGTGAAATATTTTTTTGCCTTCCCCGCGCGCCGCACCGGAGCAGGGATGCGACATGCCACAATCATTCGCACACTCCATTTTTTATCGAACGAATGCCGAACATGTGTTCATAAACAGGCCTCGCTGGAGCAAGAAGCCATTGAAGGCACACACAAACATAAATATTGAAACTGAGAATGATGATAAGAAGTTATAAAATTTATATTTGCGTGTAAAAGTGGGTCGTTAGGGTGATCAGAAGTACGCGGAAGATAATATTGATAGCGCAGAAATCTCATACGTGCGCACATCGGGCGGGGCGTTTTCAATTTCGTGATAATGTGGAATGACAGAAGGCGCCACGACATCCTCCGAGACCCTCGTTCGCTGACAGGGGAGTGTCAGCGAAATATGTGCGGCATCTCACACTTGCTTGCACGCACCACGAACTCACTGATTCCATTTTTCGCGGGGATTTATCTTACGCAAACAGATTTACGCGCGTGCAAGCCCGGGAGACGAGAACTACGGGGCGAGCGTGGAATTTAATTAGATTACTCGCGCTCAATTTACGCGCGTCTTGGACAATAGCTCCGTGTTTCGCCCGTTGTATTGCGAGAGATGGGCTGTAAAATGATGACAATGGCAATTGTCTCGCTCTGTTTTTGTGCTGAACTTACTCTTGCGCTGGGGGCGACAAATTTGCTGCAAAAAGTTGTGTCTGCAAATTACCTGAACGCCTTTGTGTGTCGGGAAGCGGAAAAGGATCACGATAGCTCTTGATCTATCGTTTCCGCGCCTCTTCTCTATGAAGTACCGGGAAGTGTTATCGAAATTGCAACAAACTTCTTGCTTGCAGGTCATGTAACTTCATCTTTGAAGTGCTACAACATGCTTTTTACAGAACAACAGATTACCTGATATAAGAGCTGGTAAAGGTTAAGCTGAGCTTCTGAAGCTTCTTTTAATTTGAGATTGAATAATGTATTATTTAAGTCCTGGCTTTTACCAAAACTTTTCCCTATGATCAGTTCTAAAATTTCAAGCCCTTAAGCCTGAAACCAAACGTAAAATTTTCATACGAGAAAAAACGTACGAAATCAAATGTGCGATAAGGGAAAATGCCTTGAGATTCCATTTTATTTTTATTACTCTATTTTTAGAGCAGTCAATGCCAATCAATACCAAATGTATGAAATTTATGTAGACCTAATATACGTAGGTACTCACGCGCATTTATGCGAATTTCTTTAATTCTCTTAGCAATCCTGTCATGACCTTAAAGCAGCAATTCAGCAGTCAGAAGTGGTTCAAGTCAATTGATTGTTCAAGTGTGTCTCGAAATACTTCCAGTTGAAGATAGATAAATTCGAGGGTAGGGAAAAGCGTCACGAAGGTTGCTAAGAATCGGTTGTGGCCCAAACATTTCCGTTGAAAAAAAAATTGAATAAAATAAATTCACTCGGAAAACTTTCTAAATTTTATTCTATTATTTTGAAGAGATGCTGGAGATGGCTTAAAAGCCGAAAGCTTCATCGAAAAAAGTCTTTGAAAAAATTTGGCTGTACCCAAACGAATCATACATATAAATTCTCAAAATTTCGGATCTTAAACGTCATCCTGAGGTCTTTCGTAAATGACCCACAAGTTTTTCCCTTTTTTAGTCAAAAATTTCATCTCAGTATGACAGTGATCGGTCTAGCAAGGAACTCCAGGGCTTGCTTTTTGATAGTCATACCTACTAATGATATCATCGATTATTTGAATTCAATTATGCGACAAATATCAAGTACATATCAAGCGATATCAACAATTTTCAATTATGTTTTTGCTCCTGCTGTTTTCGTAATTGCAAATATGTAGCAAGCTCCTGTTACAAACCCTTTATGAAATGCAGAAACTTTTCCAGGAAGTGGTAAGAGCTCCAGTGGAATGAGAGGCATATTTTGTAAACAAGCAACGTACAACGCAAAATAAATGAGAAAAGTATGTTTGGAGATTATGAAAAATGCGGTGGGGAGGAAGAGCAGCGACGGAGCCCGGAGCGAGGGAACTAGGCTAGATTTTTCCTGGAAGGTCCTTCCGTGGCGATAAAATGGCGCCGTGAGATGAGACTGTGAAGAAATAATTACTAATCGAGAGGTGCTTTGAATACTAATGCTCCAGCTACGTGCTCGTCTGCAGCAGCCTGGCCCAGTTCCGGCACAGTTTCGGCGCGCAGCGAGTCCCAAAACCAACACAATTTGCAAGTTTAAGTAAGCAGCTGCAAGTCATCCAATTTGGGCACATCGGGCTGATGGAAATGGCGACATTTTGTCGCATTAAGCGTTTCGCGCCTAAAATATGTACGACTTCGAGTGCTCGTGCCATTCAAATCTTCCCCCAACAACGCGCCTTTTGCATAATGGAGGACAGCAAATACGTTTTGTCAAGTGGCTCGGCATTGTTTGACTTCCTATTTATTAAGGAACATAAATTTTCAATTCGACTTCAAGTGACTTTGATCGTCGCCGCCGCAGGCCGCGAGTCCCGCGGATTATTATCGCATCAAGTGTCGTGGAATTCCCAACACTTTGACATTTATTGACGCGCTTGTCGCGGCCAGAATAGGGTTTGCCGATTCCCGACCTTTTCTATTTCCCGGAAAGTCACGTAAACTCAATTTATTTATTCTAACTTTTTCTTGTTTTTTACTAATAAATATTTATTAATTTTTTATTTCTTCAAACGGAGTCTCTCAATAGCTTCCAGAACTTGGTCACGGTTTTTTAAAAATAAAATTGTTGCTTTAGAAAATTGTCCTTTATTTAGAATTGAAGAAAGTCAGATTGTTTTCAAAGATTTACCATCTGAGAGCTCTCTTAGAAGGACTCGAAGGTGGGGCAAAAGGCTATCTTGGAGCTTATTCTTCTTCAATCCTTTCAGTAGAGATGTATTTGAGATTCTAAAGATTTTTAAAATTATTCTTCAGAAAGTTTTAAAGCAAAAATTTTAGCGATTCATCACCCTTATCGGTGTCATTTTCAGCCATGGTTTTTCTTTGAATAATTACAAATTTAAATAATTTTATAGGAAAAATGGTCAGGAGTATTTTTCATTAAAATAAGTATTAAAGTTCTAAAAATTCTCGAGAAATTTGCTCGGAAATTCCCGGGATTCGGGAGAGATTGAACCCTAGACCAGGGGAGCGACACGCTGGGGGTGGCGAGGCGGAACGGAGGAAAAATATCGTCGCACGTTTTCTCCGGCAGCTGCTTCTAGGTAACGTGATTAAAAGAGAATCGTAGATTAATGACTATTGATTGTCCGGGGATTGCGGTCGACCCTGCGAGGCGAGTTAATGAGGTTGTTTTATCACCCAGCTCGTGTGATTTATGGCACGGTTTAATTCGAACCATAACAAAGGCGTCCAATTTCACGATTCTTGAATGTAAACAACATTTCCCTTTCACCACCCCAAATTGATATCAACAGCCTGACTTACCTCTGATTAAATTCGGCGAAGGCATTCCTCGAAGAAAGAAGCTGCGGCAGCAAATAAAATAACCATTCGTATGATTTATCGAACCTACCTTTGCGGGAGATCTACGAGGCCGACCCAGTTCTAGGATGAGTTATGATTATTTCTTACTTCTAGGGTATTTTGAGAGCAGCCTGCCACCTGTTGGCCGCCCAACTCTACCATTAATCAATTTTCTTTGTTACCCGGAAACCCGGCTGGCTCATCCTGAATTCCGATTCTCGTGCACTCGCCCGCTGCTGCTCAAACAGAGCTGCGAAAACCTCAAACAAACACATCATCAGCGAATCCCTTTGAAGTCGAGCTGCCTCCGTGTTTGCCCTAGCTAACAATAGAACGGGGCAGGGACGTGCCTCAGAGGATGTCTTCTGTTATTGATTTCGATTTACAAAATGGAGTTTTTGGGGGCGATTCATCCCCATATTTGGAAGACAAGAGCCTCGAAGGGTTAAATAGGGGCCTTTAGAAAATAATTCTCCTTATCATTTGGGACCTAAGGGAGGCCTAAGGGACAATGAAAAATTAATATTTGACTATATTTCATTGAAAAGAAATTTAAAGGATTTAGAAAAACTCGTTTTCCTAGAATTTCGGAAAAAATCCCAAAAAAAGGAAGCTAAGAGACAAAATTTGAGGTTCAAAAAAATGATTCCTTCCCTATTTTGAAGGAAAAGACCCCAAAAAGAGAGCTGGAAATTTCTTGAGGAACCCAAAAATAAAGGTTGAAAACCCCTGCTGGAGGTACTGAAAAACTCGCAGGGCTACAACTTACTGCAATATTTATTTATTGATCAATATTAGTCGTGTAATCAGTTAGTTTTTACAGATACAAGTGCTTACCCTATTAAATCTTCTTTATTCTATCAGACAGATATTATTTTGATTTGAATTCTGTAGTTGGTTTCAAAAATCTTACAACATGGCTTATTTAGAGTCAAACAAAGACTACTCGCCTAAGATGAGTATTTTTACAGCTTTGGGACATTTCACGAAATAATTCAATCGAATATCGCTATTCCAGGTACCTAATCCAATTCCGTAACAGAATGCAAACTGGGGCACGATAAAATGTCGGCCCCCGGGACTTGAAAAGTTGCCAACTAAAAATTTAATTGCCACATTTTTTTCGCGAAAACTTTCCTATTCCGCCAAAATACATACATTTTTGTTTTACATCATCCCAGCGTCACGAATAGCCCCTGACGAGCCTGGCGCCCCATCACAAATTCACTCTATTGCTACTTTTGATTTTGACTGCGCCCGGGCGTGCCTCACTTGGCTGGCATCCGAGTCACCTGCATGCCAAAAATAAACGAGCTCGCTAAACTTGTTATCGTGAGTGAAAACTAATTTAGTAGTGGTTGCTGTTGGCATAGAAAAACCGGCCCGTGTAAAAAGAGTTGGCCATTTATGGTCACCGTCCGTGGAGTTGCCCGGTGCGGAACAGAAGAAGCAGCAGGAAGAGAGACACGTTGAGCGGCGCCGATTTGTACATCAGGAACGACGTGCTGCCTCCCGTTTGCATTGCAGCTGGGTTCTCACCTGCGAAACACGGAAAAACGGGCTCGCAATCAGAGCTCTCTCGGATGCGGAATTATCAGGGATCTCTTACCGTTCAGGACGTGTACAGTCACAGTCGTTTGGGCCACGTCAGCCAGCGCACATGTGTAATTACCAGAATCCTGTCTGTTGGCATTAGCTATGTACAACCTGCTCACCGCTCCGCCGCTATTCAGGTCAGTTTTGACGCTGTAAGGAGAAAATCTGATATAAAACGAAATCAGGAAAAATTTCACTGGAATGCGGATTCCTGCGAAACTAAAAGGGACAGAATAGTTGGAGTTCAAAGAGCAAGTCGGCTTTTGGGCTGCGGTGGGCTTAGTGGTGGTACCTTTTTGGCTGATTCCAATCACTGGGTGATTTTCAATTGGGGAACTTTTTATCGCTTGGATTTCTCGGAGCCTACCAGTCGGTCTTTAGGCTGATTTCCAGCCCTTTTTCTAGCTCTAAAAATTTTAATTGGGTCAGATAAGACCTACCAGTTGGTCTTGAGGCTGATTTCCAGCCCTTTCTCCCTCAAAAATTTTAATTGGCTCAGATGTGTCCTACCAGTAGGTTTAGAGACTGATTTCCAGCCCTTTATATCGCTCAAAAATTTTAATTGGCTCATATGTGTCCTACCAGTCGATTTTCAGACTGATTTCCAGCCCTTTATATCGCTCAAAAATTTTAATCCATCGAAAAAGGATTCATCAAGGTTCCACACAAAAATGTGAATTTGTTGCCTCCATAAGGGTAGCCATCCCAAAAATGTTTACTCAGCCATTCCAGATATTGTATGGGTTCTCGGATGAAAGTCAATTTTCACCACTTCAAAAAATGAACGGTAATCAAATGGATGTTGATGATGAAGTGAATGAAACACCGATATACCATATCAAAAATTTTTCACGGGGTATTTTTGGGCCATAATAAGTCCTTTTGTGATCCAGCCCGCCCTTGATTTTGAAGCCAGGACCGCCACTGCAGTCTGGGTTGCGGTGGGCCGTTGGTGAAATATCGGCGAGGGAAATTGTAGGAACATTTTATTAACTTTAACGACTTCCAGCCGTTTCTGGTTGCGGAATCGCCACAATGCAGTGCACAAAGAGGGAAAGAAGAGGCAGGAAGACGAGCGGCCTGCGGAGTAAAGTAAATATGAAACTTAAATACTGGGAAGCAAATTGAATTGGGTTTTCGCAGCCGCTGCCGATTTGTTTCTGCGGCTCCCTCCCTAATATCCTCATTTTTCTCTACTTTTCACGGAAAACTCTGCCTCAACATAGACGTCAAATGACAAAGCGAATGCTCATTAATCTTGTCTTCGCGCTCCGGAAACTGTTTTTCCCCGAAAGACGAAATTTCGGGGCCGCAGACTCGACGCAACTCAGCTCAGCGAGTCGAGAAGAAGCGAAAATTGGAATTGTGGCGAGGAATCGTTGCATGCACACTCACCTTATTCCGCCTCGGCTCGTGTCATAATTGAGCATTCGCAGCCCGTGTTTCCACGTAACGTAGCTCGTCGGCTGGGGTACTTTGCTGATTACACATTTCAGTTCTATCGTGCTGCCAGCCTTGTAAAACTTATCCGGTGTCGCTAGGCCACGTTCGTCAACTATTTCCACACGTGGTACTGGAAGGCAAGGAGAGAGAGCTTAGTTAGTGATAAGTAGTGCTCGGAAAGCAGCAATTTTTCGGTTTTTGAGAATTGAAGCGTTTTTTGGCCTTTATGGCCCAAAATCCAAGATCAAGACAGAGGTGTATTAATCTTCGAGCATGGAAATTTTTAAGGTCGGTCGCTATTTTTATGGAGTGGGCAAACAGAGAAAAATTTTCACCCAATTTTCGTGGAAGTTTGGATTTGAGACCTACTTGGATCGAAAAAAAAACTCTCCCAAAGTACTTAAGTCCGGAGGCTCATCTCTTGGTGGCTGTTTCTAGGGGTCTCTCTTGTGATCGTCACCAAAGATGGGAGCTGTAGACCCTGTACTTTGGGAGCGAGAGAAAATCGAATTTTTGTGAAATTTTTGTATGGGAAAATGGTTTTCCCATACAAAATTTCACCAAAATTTGATTTCGACGCAAATTCATCGATGGACACGAAAATATCTTTCTCGCAGTATGAACGTCGAGGTCATTTTTGATTGAAAATATAAAAAGCACTTAACAGTCAAATACAATTTTTCCTGACAAAAAAGCTTTTAATTATTTAGCTAACTGATGAAAAAAAATTTTTCTTCATTTTGTGCATTTTTTCACCCTTTTGTGAGCATGAGAACTGTGTGAAAAATTTGCTGATCCGCTATTTTTCGTTTGTTTGTCCCGTCCAATTTGTAGTCCGAAAGAAAAATTGAAAGAAGAAAATTGCCGGAAAATTTTTATTTCCGGGCCAAAAGTAAACCCGGCCTGTCCAAGTTTTTCCCAGACTGTCCGCGCCAACAGACTCGTGGACAGACTTGTTCCCACAGGAAATCCACTAGAAAGTGAGTCAAAATTCAAATGAAAAAAATGGCTCCTTTATTGGCTCTTTCACCGTATTAAGATAGAAGGAGCCAGACAAAAGCCCTAAAGAAGCCTTTCAATTTTGTTGGGACTATTTTTCCGAGCTCTAATGATTAGAGCTAAGAGAAATATGCCTTCACGTCTGCTTGAGCCGGATAGAGGGAACGAGATGCGATATCAGATTTGCGGCGTGTAATTGCTAGCCACTCCCAAGCGAGAACAATTAACTGGTAAACAATAAAGCCACAGTTTTTCTCCATAAATTGCCAGGAACTGACTGCAGAGCGAAGATGAAGAAGTGCGAGATTTATGGGCTCTAGTACCGAGGGGCTTCGGAGTGGAGCAGCCGCCTTTGTTTTGCAAATGGACGAGAGTTTTAATTTTTACACCTCTGCCACCACATGGTGTGCAAATGCATTCGAAAGCACCCATTATGTCGGAGCCGCATCGTGCGAGTTGGGTGCCCACTTTGTGCATAGAAACCGGGGGAGCGCAGATGCACCAGGATAAAAGGCTGTGCCATTGTTTCTCCGGGGAAGCTATGCCCAAAGTTGGCCGGCATGTATTGCAAATGAGTGCGGGAGTGGAAGAAAGTGCGGCGGAAAAAAGGCAAGGGAACGATAAATTTGCGCTGTCTATGTGGTGCGACGCCATTAGAAATTGAGGCAGAAAGTGGCTGCAGCGGCAAAAGTTGCATGTATGTAATTGGATATTTAGGACACCAGAACGGGAGTCGGAGCAGCGCCGTTTGATTAATTGCAGAATTATTTTTCCAGAGCCTTTGGGCGTCATATTTCACCCGACTGCGAGTGAGTCTCATTGTTCTTCTAATTGCATCCGCTTGGAACGATTAAATGGCACCACAGCGATAAATCCGATAAGCTGTTCTCATTCGAATGAAGAACTGGGAAGCAGACTGTGATGAAAATTGCGGGGAACTTCAACTTATTAACTCGTTCTTCGACAAGTTTAAGCGCTTCTGCGAAAGTTTTATTGAGGGGAAAATTTTGAGTGAATACCTTCGAGTAAATAGCTCCGAGACGAGGCCCAAAGTTTTCCAAAGAATCTTTGGAAGAAGGAATTTTACTCACGGGTGACACCAAGATCCTCAACTAGCTTCCTCAATTTTACTTCATAACACCCAAAACTGGTTAAATTGACCTTTGACCCACGGGAAGGTCATAATAAGAGAACTCAGAATTAGTTCACTTAGGCGTGTTTTCTTTGAGGAGTGGAAAGTCTTTTTGTTCGACAGTGAATGTGGAGTTTTAGGCGAAAAAACTCGAACCTCGAGTTTCTGGAGTTTCAGTTCAAGTTTATATTGAATTCTTTTCTCAATCCAAGAAGCCAGAGAAAGGTTATAGAGGAAGTTTAACGACTAAATGAGGCTCTTTTGTAAGAGCTGAAAGCTGCAAGGTCGGGGATTTGGATTCAAAAGAAGTGGGGGATGGTCCAATCAACTCTGTGTTCAATTAGAACCCAATGAGACCCTGGGTACTTAGTTGTGTTGTGAGTGTTGTAAGGAGGCTTCTTAGAAAAGGATCGGCTTTGAAATATGCACATGAGGCGTACAATTTAATAAAATCATACGTTTGAAGAAGCTCAAGATAAAGTTAGCTCAAATTGCCTCAATCTCTCTCTTCTGTAGCTCAGTAGTTACAGTTGGAGATTAATTAGAAATACCTGAGCTATCCTGCAGCCAAACCTGGGTCAGACCTCAGAAATCATCTTTGTTCTGCAAGTCTGGGGGAACAAAGGCAGTCGGAGGGGGGAGCAGCAGCCACATATTGGAATTTATGCTCCATCAAATTGATCCTTGGAGCCTTTTTATCTGCGAAACATGCATAAATGAGCATAATACAGGCATTGAGAATGATTCACTGTTGCTCTTTTCATGCAAACGAATGCCTCGACTGAGTTATTATTATTGGCCCGATGTAAATGATTCCACCCGACTCAGAGCCCCCGTTCATGCTCGCCGGCGCGCTCCTCGAGTTCCCCGGATCATTATACGCTCTAGAACGTATATGTTTACATGCATTACAGTGTTAGCTTGGAGCTCCGAGAAATCAGCAGCCGGAGTGAATTTCGCATCAAATTTATTTCATCTCCGTTTTATTTTTCTCCTCCATTTTTCCTTCCTTCGCCCCCTTATCAACCAAAACATGCCTGGATTTAAATTAGGCTTTTATTTACGGCGTCTATTCATGTGCCCCCGCCTCAGTAAATTTATTCAAGCTTGTAATATGTTTATAAACAGTTAATTTTTACGAGATATCATTTCACCTGCGGAAGCCAGCGAGCGCAAGTAAACAGATCGGAGATGATGCTAATGGCGGAGGGAGATGGTGTCCTGATCCTTTCACGTAATAAGCGCTCCCAAAGTTGGGCGATTAAAAGTTTCCGTAAAAGCAAATAGACCGTGATGGGTATCCTTCGGAATCAGGCATCAAAAGCGATGCGGCGATTCCCACGTGATTGGCCTAATGAGGCGGAAAAAGTGTACTCGTACCGATTGGGAGACCATTGGCAGGTAGTAGGGTTCAATCTTGGAAGTAGGGAATTTCAGAATACCGGGAATTCCCGAGCAAATTTTTCGAGAAACACTAATACTAATTTCAAAAAATTCACCTGAACATTTTTCATAAATTTGTTATTATTCAAAAAAAATTATAGTTGAAGAAAATATCGAAAATGTCAACAATACACTAGAATCCACGCTTTAGAAAGAAACTGAATATTCTACAAAAGCTTTAAGATCTCAAATGGGTAAAAATAGGTCTCTACAGAGAGAAATGAGCATGTAGAAACTCTTAAGTCTGATCTTCTCCAATTCTAAATTTAGGGACATTTTGTAAAGCGACAATTTTCTTGAAAAAATTCGGATTCTTTTAAAGGACTCCGTTAAACAAATATAAAAGAACTAAATAATTTTGCTAAAATAGGTAAACATTTTCATTGTGATTTCCTGGAAATTCCCGGGAAATAGAAAATATCAGGAACCGTCACACCCTGACTGGGAGGCCATTGGCAGGTAATTATGAGGTACAAAAAGAGTTCAACTTACCGATTACGCTTAAAAAGACTACAAAAACCAGGGGCGGGTGGGACGAAATCTGACACTCGTACACCCCTTCGTCGCGCTCATTGGCGTACTGGATGAGCAACTGCCAGTCGTTGGGCTCCTTGAACTCTATCGAGTACCGGGAGTCACTGCTGTACGTCTGCAGACCCACCGTAATTAGGTGAATGTCGGTTCCCTTACGACGCATCCATGAAACCTGCGGTGCGGTGTGTTGGCAATGAAAAGGAAAAAAAGAGAATTCAATTAGCTTTATTTCCCGCTTCCGCGCTCCATTTTTCTTCCTCGGATACCCAATTTGCGAGCTTTTAAATAATAAATTAGCCTGGCTAGCATTGAGGTTGGCTCATGCGGAATGGCTTCAGACAGATTGTTTACACTTGTTTACGAGGCCACTACTACACTCCCTGCTAGTTTCGTGGAGAAACTTTGTGCGGGCAATTTTCATCATCAAAAATTCATTCTCTCGTATCGTTGGGAAATGAGCAAATGGATGCCGGGAGGAAATGTAGTCCCCACCGAGAGGTGAGAACAACACGAATTAATTATTTTGTAATTAAAGCAGCTGGTCGGAGTTGCCATGGAGGAGAGCAGGGCCGTAGCTGAAGGATGGAAATGGTTGTCAACTTTAAAATGGAAAGTTAGGCACGAAAAAAACGAATACAGGGAGCTAGCTATTGATGAGGCTTACAATTGGGTCAACAACTTCATTCTTCTCATTTATCCAATTTATCCAATTGATGAGGTCAACGAGATTATTGATAATGGGGTTGTTGATCTCAATAGTGTTGAACTCAATATTGACCCAGTTGTTGGTACATTTTTGTTTTAACCTCTTTGCTCTTGATTACCCACTTAGTACACCCATTGATAAATTCTGTGTAGATCCTATTGTGGATCCAATTGTTGAACTCAATATTAAATTTACTTTTTACTTCATTACAGGTCCGGTTACCAACCCGTAGTTGGCCTCACAGTTAACACCGTTATTGACCATACTGTGACCCCCACTGTGACACTCAATAGAGAATCAATTTTTTGACTCAAAATTGACCTTGTTTTTGGCTTCTTTAAGACCCTATTCTGATCCTTATAGTTGACTCTGTTTTTAACTCCTCTGTTAACCCCACTATTCAACCCATTATTGACATTCTTATGTTAACCCATCTTGGTTGGCAATAAACGATTATTTCAAGGTCCGTCCCTGGATCATGGGATCGGTCATTTATGTTTTATTTCTGCGCTAAATTCGAGACTCTCAAGTACGGAAGCTTACTCTCAAATTACTTCTACCCCAGATCCTGCAATTAACCTCTCCAGCTTTATTCCTCTCCAGGAATCGTCTTGGAGCAACATTATTGTGTTGAACTTTCGTAGCAGCTTAAGGTAGTGACCACTTCACTCAACTAAGTCAATATTGTGAACCATGAAATTTTAATTAACCTCCTTCAAAGGAACTCACCGTTTTGCCTCTCAAATCGTTGACTTTGCAGTGCAGAAAGACGTTGCTGCCTAGCTGAGTGGTTACGTTTGCGGTGGTGCTGGGCTCCTCGAAGAAAGGGTACGGGTCGTGGGTCGTTGTCTCCCCCGGCTCATCCTCGAACTCATCACCGTCCGGAATTTCGGTGAATGAAGATGTAAAGTCGTGCCAGAACGGTTTGGGCACCATTTCAATTTGATCCTTGGGCTTTGAACTGATAACTGAAACGGGATTCCAATAAGTGCCGGTTAACTGGTGGATGATGTTTTAATTGCACTGTAATTAATTAGCGAGGGATTTTAATTAACGCACGGGAGGAGGTGTGGTCTGGAACTATTTCGACACATTAATTACGGGCCTGCCGAAGCCTAATTGAAATTAATGTAAATTTAATGCGACGCGAGAAAAATCTCAAGACTGTGGGGAGCAAAACTTGTGTTACTGCCGCGACCCAATTAGTGCCGGCGTATTGATTTTCCCAGCACAAATCCTCCCCAATTTGTCCGACTAATGAAGCGTGCCAACATGAGTGCGAATGAATCCGTCATTGAGATTGCGCTCGGCACCCCCCTGGTATTGACAGATTTGGTGGTCAGGCTGTGATTTTGATAAATACTATTTCTAGGACTGCCTGTAATTAGAACTCACAAAAAATTTTTTCAATTTTTCAAAAAAATTAACCGACAAAAAATTTTTTAAGTAGCAGAAAATATTCTTAAACATGTTAAATTTTGAGTTTTTAACTTTAAATTTTAATGATAATTTTAAGTAGGAATATTTTATGATATTAGAAGGGCAATTTGAAGTCTTTATTGATTATGTTAAAACTTTAATTAAAACGTTAAGGATTCGAAAACAATGTTAAGTTTCCCAAAATTGATTTAAATTATGTTAAACATGTTATTAAAATTTTTGTGGAACTCTCGGCAGCAAACTCCAAGTGTTCGAATGAGAAATCGCAACAGTGCACATCTCTCATCTGATCGAATCAGCTCCAAATGCACAAACGATGCAGACGTAGCACTTTGCTGGTATCCCAGCTCAACACGTATTCAATTTAATTCAATGCAAACAGTGCTGGCAGCCTTAAATGTATTATAGTTTCGAACGGAGCTTCTTCAGCGGCACCCTGAGTGGCAATCAAGTCAAAGTGAGGGAGTGATGAGGAGCGGGTGAGGAAAAATCAACGATAAACTGCCCCATTAAGTGCGAGAGTTGGTTAGGCTTATTAAAAGAACGACTCGGGAAATGCAATTTTGAGGCAGGAGTGTTGTGACAGGGAAGAGGAAAAAAACTTAAACAAATTGAAGGGGATCAAACTTTCTTAATTGCCATCATCTTGGCGAGACGAGGCCGTTGCAGTGGGAGCCGTCAGAGAAGTCTCTCGAGGAGAGTGAGAGGTGTAATTGGCAATAATTTGCCCGCCATGCTAAATATTTCCTTTCTCAGCCTCGTCACTTCATTAAAACTTGAACATCTCCTAGTTGCTGGAGAGACCTACGATAAGGCGACCATGATGAGCGCATTGAAGGGTGTTTTATATTCATTACGCCTCCCGGGATCCCAGGGCTCTCCTCCCCTCCCCCCACACCTGCTTCTCGACCATTGTCTCCTCTCCCACATCTTCTCTCGAATGATAAAGACTGGGTTAGAATTTGTTATTATGATCCTGGCAGGTTGTAGTCGACCCTATAAATCAATTGCTGCCAAAAGCTTTCCCAATATTAGTTAAACATGAGCACTACCGACAGCACCCCGGCTCAAAATTTGCTCTTACTAAAAGCATTAGGCTCCTCGTCTGAACATGAACGTAAACAATGGAGGTGGTGAGCAATTTAGGAAAATGTGCTCCAAAAACAACATTAGTGATGACGATGATGGAGATAATGGCGATGACGCATCGTCAAGGGAACCGGGCTCCTGATCGGGCAACTGAACTCCAGATGAACTCTAGTGCTCCCGGGCTGCTGAAGCAGAACTGGCTCATTAAAATGGGGCGACGAAAGCAGCATTTTTCGGCGTCATGACCGGGAAATGTTTTTGAATAAATATAAGTGTACGAGGAAGAGCGACGGCGAGCACAAAAAGTGACAGATGATTAATGCTCCTAGTAGGTTTCTTTAAACCACAGCTCCGTCTGTGTGAACTGGGTCGCCAGGCGGCTTTGTGCCTCCACTCGCTTTGACATAATCTTCATGATTACCTATTGATTGATTCCAATCCCTCCTCCCCGACGTCTGTTCTGCCGTGCCATAAATTCGAGTTAATCAGCGAAATTGGCAGATAATAAACAGGCTCATATTTTTGACATTTTCGCAAGCAGGGAGATGAATGGGGCGGTTAGACGCGGCCTTTTGGGGCAACGAGAGCCTCGTGTCGGAAACAAAACAAATTGACTCCAAATTAATTCGATTGGGAGATTGATTCGGCTAATTTGAAGGCACACACAGCGCTTTTCCGGACGGTTGTTGAACCCCTTAATTAATTCATGATCTATGTAATCGTCTTAATTAGGCTGTTATTCTGTTGAGCGTTATATCTCGTCAAGAAGGCCTTCGGTATCAGTGAAAACAATGGAGAGAGCCATGGGAACAAATGAAACAACATCTTTCCCAGCGGTTCTTCTGACATATTGCTGTTAGTGGCCCAAGGACTCTTAAAATAAATGAGACGCATGTTTCAAAGAATTACTATCTACCCTCGGTTATCTTAGATTCTGCGATATTAGGCTACTCACTCTTGGTTATCTTGCCCAAACGTTTAGCTTAATCGTCTGGTTAGTGTACTCGTTAAGGAGATTGCTCTCTATTCGCATCTCAAAAGGGATAAAAAAAATTCTAAGCCCCCCAGGCCTTCACAGTTGTGAATAGGGACCTGATTGAAGGATCATTTTGTTATACCAGCCGGTTAAGATAACCAGAAGAATCTCATGGCTCAATCTAGCATAAAATGTATATCTGACGTCTGAGTTGTGTCTCTCAATCAAAAGCTTTGAACTTCAAAAGCGCCTAAGCAATTTTAGCTCAGTCCCAAAAAAATAAAAACAGTTTTAATGACTTACATGGCGAGGCGGACGTCTTGATTATCAGCAGGAGGGTCTGCCCCATCAAAATCCAATATGTGTAGTTCGTCATTACGTCATCGTCGGCGGAATCACTGGTGTCTCCAACATTCCATTTCCGAAAAGCGTAGTTCCTAAATCACCACGTGGGTTTTCTGGAACGAGAGCGCGAAGGAAGAAAGTTTAATTTATATCTCTTTAAATTCGCTTGTGTTTGAGCGGAAAGCCGAGTGGGGAAGCCAAGAGTTCAAGGCGAAAGCAATTTGTTACCCAGCAGAACAAGTGACTAAACAAGTCAGATCTCGGTTCTCTACACATTGTGCAATGTCAAAGTGCCTCTCAAACGGAATAAATATATAGTGTGGGGGCGTATGGAGGGAAACGGAAAAGTTTCCAATTGTTTTGGCGACGCGAGACCGTGCCTATACGGTGGTGGAATACAAAAATAGCGCGTTTGTATCAGAGGCCGGCCAGAGGGAGGCGAAACAATAATTGAAAGCCGTTTATTCTTATTTGTGAGGACGATGACTATGGCGAGGGCAATAACGATATTTTTGGCTATGGCAGCCGCTTAATTTACATGATGTGATGGCTCAGGGTCTTTTGCAGCTCAATTTGCAACAATTTGAATGGCGGCATATCTTTCCATTAGGCTTCTTTTTTTCTGCGTTTTTCTTGATTTTCGCGAATATTGCCCGGCCTCCTGTTCGGGACTTTATTGCTGCATTCGAATTGCACTTTTACCTCCCTCCTATCCACTGTACAAAATACCAGCAACGTGATGTCTTATTTATGAGGCATATCAAAACGAGTCGATCGTGACCTACATATAAAGCAACATCTCTCTCAGCATCATAAATCACGCACTGTTACGTAAATTTGTATCGCCATGCGAGGAACATCGTCACATCTACGGAGGGAGTAGGAGCAGCGCGACGATAGCGGTGGGGTGTGCGAAGAAAGGTCGAGCCAACAATGGAGTCTGCAACATAAATTAACAGAGCTTTCAAATTAGATTCCCATTGTATACAATCAGCCCCATTGAAGATTGCGAGAGGATGTTTTGCGTGAGTTGTACAATGCAGATTGCTTGTTAATTAACTTCATGGGATATGGGATCAGATGGCGGAACGGAGCGTTGCCGAATTAATTAGGGGAAGCATGCCAAACTGTTCTAATTAGGCCCCTGCATGATTTACCAATGCAGTGCAGCTTCTTCTCAATGGCATCCCCGTAGAGTTCACAGGTTGCACTTCGTTCCGGGGAAATTTCAACCACAATGGGACTCTCGAGTAATGTCATTAATTACGGGCATCAGTGGGAGAGCTGTAAACAAAGGCCGAACTTGAGACCAGAATTAATCCACGTAGACCGAACGTTGAAGTTTGAACGACCTTTATCTTTTCTCTGACAAGAGGAGACTTTTGAAAGGAGCCTTTTTCTTCCATTTTTTGTGGAGAAATGTTTTTATCTTGAATTTATTAAAAGGACGAGGACTAAAATTAAATAGGTCTTTATTAAGCTAAGGTTCAGACAGAAGTAAGGATGGTTTCCAAGTCCTCCAAGTCAGCACTTGGTCATCTAAATTTCAACATCTTATTGAAATAAAATTCTTCATGTAAAAACTTAACCTTGTTTTACGAAATTACGCGAAGAACGCTTTGAAAGCTCATGGTAAGAGAACTGGAACTTTTCAGGGTTCAAATCTTAGTTTAATTTATGTGTGAGCTGATTTACTCCATAGTTTTGAAATCCTAATATCCTCTAGATGCCTTCTTAACATCATTTTCGTGTCAAAGAGTCCTATTTCCAAGTCCGTTGATAATTGCAGAAAAGATGTCTTGGTCAGACATACCTCATTAAAAAAAGAATCTCATACTAATAAATACCTAGACTGAGCATAATGAGCATCCTGAAACTTTTGAACTCAAAATCCATGACGTGCTCAGTCTAGGTACATTTTTAGCCTATATAGTTGCTCTCTGTCCTCCTCGTCAGTGTTGCAAGTATCGCATGTAGAAAGCAATCGTCCAGAATAAGTTGCGAATTCACTTTATTTTTCATTTTCTTGTCTGGCTCTCTCCCGTCCGTCCCCCCGCATCTCCTCGTTATCCAATTCAAAATAGCTTTTCCCATTTAGCCGCATTTAGAGAATAAACTTGTGTACATCTGAGTCAGTTTGCGGAATGCTGGATGCTCCACTGCCCCATTATAATCTAATTTCATGTCCTCGATGCTCTCTTTTCTGCACTCCTTTTTTCGCTTTTCGTCTCTCTGGTGTCAGCCGTGCACATGCTAGAGTGAATTTCGGGCCCTCCACAATGTTTGCGACGTCAGCCTGGATGTTGAACATGATAAAAATGTTGTTCAAGTGGGCCATGAATGACGGCTAGGCAGGAATGCACAAAACACGAACATGTGGCGAACAAAAAGTCAGTAAAGTCGCATAAATGTTTAGTTTTCGGCCTCTCTTTTCGCGTACATATTTTCCCAGAATAAAGTGCGCTCTCAAAGGCTTTTGTCGGAGCAGCTCGGGCACGTTTTACTGTTCTGGTCCCTGGGGTTTCAGTAGAAACCACTTTTTGAATTTAAAGCGTGGCACTGGATTAACGAGTGATGAAGTTCCCGGACGACCCCGCAGCTGCAAAATTAATTCAGAGCAAATGTGGGGCTTGCATGGGGTGTTGCGAAGAAAGAGCCGCAGAACAAAGTGGAGCTCCCCCTAAATCATGATCAAAAGCCGGGAACGGCTTTCTCCAGCGAGTCTGCAGAAGGCATGGATTAAACTTAATGGGACTCTGGAATGTGGTGAGGAAATAAGCCATGCCAGCTGGCTTATCCTCGCATGCACAATTCCATGAGTTTTACTTAGCACATGAATTTTTGTACATTTGCATTCACAAACAAACAACGTTATCGCTAGGATGGCGGCAGAGCGGGAGATTATCCGGGCTGATGTAGCTTCATAGAGCCGATCTTCAAGAGAAACAACTTGTCACCGATTTGCATGAAGGAAAACAAAACAAAATGTTTCAAGAAATTTTTTTAAAGGAGCTCAAAAATTTTCTCTCCAACCACTGATTTGAACCAATGACTGATTTTTTTAGAAACTTGATAAAATTAACAATTAAATGGCGATAAAAAATAGTTTATTTGAAATATATCTTAATTTCTTTTCAGCACATTTTTTGAATATCTTAAAAAACCAACTTTTTCAAAAAGCTTTTTTATCATTTTGTGTTAAATGGAGCTTCAAAAAATTGCTAATTGTCATTTTTTGAGCTTTGGAATTCTTGTTAGTTGATTGTTTTGAGAGTTTAGTCCAAATTTAACGGTCTCCAAACTTTAAACTTGGCCTCCATTTAGTTGCAATAGCTAATAGCTCATAAGGCCGTCTTTAATTGATGATGGACGAATAAAATTAAAATTAATCAACAAAGGTCTTTAACACTTAAAAAACAAAATTTCAAAAATTTTTGAAGCTCGTCTCCTGAGAGGTTGAGGCAGTAAAGCGAGAAAGAGTTAATTTTTTCATGATAATAGCGTCAAACATGTTTATGAAAATAATTGAGGTATAAGAGGAAAATTGGGTAACCCTATCTCATGAGATAAGAGATAAGTTCCTCTAGAGGAGTAGGCTCTATGGGTAGCAAAAATGGGCTACGACGAACGGGGACAATAAAGGGGCGTAATTTGTGGATTAGAAATGTGGAAATCGACCGAATTGTTCCGTAATTGTATTAAGCACCTGAGGGATCCGGAAAAGAAATTTGCCAACCGAACCATAAAATTACTCGGAGCAGTTTAATCCTCCCTTTAATTTCGTCCGAAAGGCGAAATCCATTTCGGACTTTTCGGCACCAGGTAATGGCCATGTCAACAAGAGACTCGCTCAAAAACACGGCTTAACCTTGTCGTCGGTCGGCCCAGCGTGGTTGAAACTTTTTATCTCGCAGGACTTAATCCTGCTAAATTGAACACGACAAGTGGAATTATATTGGATTGCGTGCCATTTTGATGTCAATGAAACCGCCTCCTGACCGCATTACATGGCCCGCTTCCTTTTCAGGTGCGCAAACATGGACCCGACGAGGCATAAAAGATTCAAAAGGCATCGTGATTTACTGCAAGCGCCTTCACGTGCAGCCCGACAGCTCGCCTAAAATTGGCTTGGCAACCGCTTCCGTGCACACATTCGGATTGAATACTTCGTTAGGCTCGGCTTCGGAGTTAAATGGCCAAACAGATAATTTTAATGGCCCAGTGTCTGCTTCTCTCTCTGGCCGCCCACTCTGCGGAAAACACGTGTTTTGCCGCCGCTCATTTGCATATCATTTTTCTCCATTTCTCTGTGGTTTTGTTTTGCCCATAATGACTCTGTCCAGGTGCGTTGCCCCCGTTTAAATTAGAAACGTGGGACTGCCGGGTGTTAGACCCGCCTCTGAATTTTCTTCCACTTTTTGCGAACTCCTCAGACAAAATATGATAATTTTACTGCGCGCGAAAAGGCATTCCGTGAAGTTATCTTGATTTACATTAGTCCGTGGCACGCAGCAGTTGCTGCTCTCCTGGAAGGACGACAAGTTGTTAACAAGACAATGAGTACTTAACTTTTTTGTCAGACGCAAAAGGTACGATGAAAAGCGACTGAAAATGATATCAATTATTTTAGAATACGCCCAAGTGATTTAGGGAGCCGTGACGGAATTCCGGTGACTGATGAAAAGGCGGACGAGTGGTGGTTCGTGGGAACACGAGAGTCATTTATCACTTTGAGACGTTTCTCTTTTGCAGTCGGGAGAGTGGAAAACAATGCCACAATGCCGGAAATGAGTTTAATTCAATGCGATGTGGGGCAGAGAAAAGCGACATCTGATGCCCTCCACGACAAAGGCGTACATAATTTCGTGGGTGGCGACGCGGCCAGAGGCGCTCTAAAGGAGAGAGCATAGTCTTCTATGAAATTTCCATGAAAAATAAAAAGCCATTTTTAAAACTCAGAGAGATTTTTCTTAAGTTTTCAAGGTTTTCAACTAGATTTTTAGATTTTGGGGTGTTATTTTAAAACCGTAGGGTTGATTGTTTTGGTAAACTTCTTTCTAAAGACTTTAGGGCTTTTTTAAAATATTTATTATACTCGAAGTATTGTTCCCATCTGGAGCGTAGTAAAACCTCATATAAATATGCTCATATAAAATTTTGAATTTCTATTCTCAGATTTCAAGATATTGCTTAAAAAGTGAAAATCACGGTTTTCACCATGTTTAGTCGCATAACTCAGCTGTTAAAAGCTTGATTGACTTGAATATTGGTTTTTTGAGCTTGGCATTAGTTGTACATTTAGAAAATGTTAACTTTTTGTACCCAAGTCTTTAGATAAATGAGCCAGAGGGCGCTAAAGTTAAAAACTTAGGAAATTTGCGAAAAAATTTGTCTTTTAAATAAACGCCCTGGAGAGCTTTGAACCCACAGTTCTTCCATGGGAAAATGGGATAAATACTTCTGGCTTTGAAGGATAATGTGACCTCAATTTTGTCGACTTGTGTTGTTATTATTATTATTCTTATAATAAATGACATTGGCATAAAATTGACTTATTAAAAACCTACCCAAAAAATGCCACTACAAACAAGGTTTTAAAAATGTCCTTAAATGAAATTGTGATCCAAAAGCTGCTTTTACACCTTCAGTTCAACCTTTAAAAAGGCTCCAACAAAGCGATAGAAAATAAACTCTGATCTCACGAAAATTCTCGTTACACCTCTGGCCGTGGTGTCGCTCGGAAACAGCAAAAAGGACACCATAAAAACGCAGTAAAGCATTTTTAAAAGAGCTGGAAACTCAAAACACGAGATAAGCACTCTTCTTCTCCTTTATCTAGCGCGCTCCTCCGCTCGTAAAAAATATCCCCCACATCGCCCCCAGCCGGTCCTTTGTTGCGGTTTTCGTGTACTCCCCGTGCTCTCGGAATAATTCATTATGTTTTTGTTTATCCTCCTCCTTTGCAGCGGCAAGTGTCTCCAGCATCCGCCCAAAATGCAGCCTGCGTGTTCGTGGCCAGAGATTGAAACAAATGGGGTTGTTTATGGTTCATCATCATTTGACTTTATTACGCGCATTATGCATTCGAGCGGAGATAAAAAAAAACAACAATATTGCGACAGACAGCTGGCGTTCCCGTCCCAAGACATTCATATCCCAGAGCAGCTGGATAAATCGATAAAAATGACTTACAGCCATCAAGTACCGACTTCGCCGCCGACATACCCCCATTATCCATCAACATTCGTGGAATACTTGCGGTGCCACTACCGAGTGCCGTCAAGACAAGAGAGAGTCTGGAGAGCGACGGACGGGCAGCGGGGAGTGATGAAATTTATCTGCTTATTGCAATGAACGTCTACCCATAAATTGATGACGGCAATTTGGAGGGTGGGAGCGCGTGAACAAGGATTTGGGTCACCGGAAGCTGCTTCGTAGATTGGATAATAATAGGGATTGCTTGTAAAATCAATATTATGGATACTTCTGCGGGCCGACGACGGCCGATGGGAGGGTTGGGCAAACGTGTGTTCCGAATTAACAGGCACCAAACCTTTTCGCTCCTTTTCCTCCGCTTAAGGACACTGATATCTCATTTTTTATCTTAATAAAACGCATAAAGCATGGCAGAAGGGTGAAATTGAATCCGACAAAGACGGATGGTGGACTAAAAAATCGCAATCTGCTTGCTCGACCAAACTTTTATGGGCTAGAAAAACTTTGAAAATTCCATTTCCATCCGAGCTATCAGTTGATCGTGGAATAACCGGTGGAGAACATATTTTTGTAGAAGGAGTAGACGCAGGCCCAGACGTAGATGCAGAAGCCTGAAAAAACATATTTAAGGCTTAGTTGGGGACGGATGCATTTTTAAGCTGATTGAAGGGGCAACTCTAGAGCAACTTTTTGCTCAAATTTCAGCTCCCAATCCTACTATGATTCTTCTATGATTTTTCTCTGAAATTTTAGCTTACTTTTAGAACACAGGAAATCCTCTTTTTCTGCTGAAATCAACTGTAGTAAAAAACTTCCTCTCAATCAAAGAATTGACTCAAATTTTCCCCTAAAAAAACTTGGAGGAACTCTAGCTCAGTCTTTTTTCTTCTTTCATGATCTTCCAAAAGTTCAGTTCAATTAGAAAACCCCACTAGTTACATCCCTGGTACTCTCAAGTACATACATTTGCAGGCTTCGGTCAATGAAATGGATTTCTCACCTGCTGAGACTATAATGACTCCGAAATAGTGAGTCACCACCTTCTTGTTTATCTCGTGTTCCTTGAACCCCTCAAAGTACAGGAAGCTGTATCGTATGAGGCACGTCACTCCCAGGATTATCCAGAAGAAGAGGAACTGCTCGATGAGCAGCGGGAAGAGCCGCAGGACGCCGTAGAGGAGACCAAGAGAAGACACTCCCAGCACAATGGCGAGAAAGGCGTCGAGGCCGTGGGCAGTGACGGAGCCCCAGATGGCGCCCACGACGCCCGTGAGGAGTCCCAGAAGGCCCAGGAGCAGCATCCCGGCCCGCAACTCGCAGCTGCAGCCGCACTTGCTTACTCGGAGACATCGCAACATCTCGCCTTGAGCTCTCTACTGCAGTAACTGACTTGGAGCTCAGCCGGATTTGCTTTGTGCGCGCTTATCTCTACCAAAGTTTGCTCCGAGAGCCTTCAGGAAGTCGATAAGCTGTGAGTGAGAGCGGCTTTGATGCACTTCTTGAAAAGTTTAGTCGAAAACAGCCCAGCTTGAGACCTGTTACGCCGCCTAGTCGACTCGGGTGAAGTGAACTCGGTGAAAAGTTTCTCGTCTCTGCGAAATAATTGTCGTTTTTCCGTTTCCATGAACCGAGAGCACTCAGACGCAAACAGCTTACTATCTCCTAATGAACCTTGACCGTTCTGAGTTCCCCTTTGCTGGCATCTGGCCGGGATTATGTTCCCTTTGTGAGCGAGCCATGGGAGTCGGTTAAAGGTCGTACGGTTGGGCGCCAGCATACATTATTATCAGCACTTGGCGCTCGATCCGGGTTTAAAGTTAACTTCCAAACTCGACTCAACTTTCGTACTCGCTCGTTACCCCCGACAACTGCGATGCTGCTGGCTTCCAGTACCAGCAAACTTGGCATTTAATCGTATTTGCACTGCTTACATTTCCATTCCATTACTTTACATTACATTTAACTTAATTTGTGAGCGGATGTGTATGGATATCGTCGCGTAGTTCGTCTCGTGCTCTCGCAGAGCGAAACTGTAGTTAATAACCTTAATGTCAGTTAATGTAAAATACGGAGAAAAAGATAATGCGAAATTGTTAATGGGTCTAAACGCTATATTGAATCATCTAAATTAAATTTATCTATGCTGGAACCGAGATGGCGACGAGACGCCGCATTACAAAGCCAACAGAACACGAGACGCCTAATGACAACGACACCGCCGGCCCGCTTTGTATGCTCCTCGCGGAATAATGGATAATGGAACGTGATTAAACTACATGATTAATCACAGATACACAAACCGCCACGACGCGCCCGTCTAGCTGTTAATGGAGTAATTGGTTTAAATGCGAACATTAAAATGTTAATGTGCTCCTCTATACGTGCGATCTGCGGCCCATACAGAGAAGCCTCTGGGGAGCCTGCGAGGCTCCCTCGTGCTCTTCACCTGCACGAACAAAGGCAAACAAATGTGATGGCAGATAAGGCTGTGGTGCCGCTTCGCGTGGGAAAGTTTGGCGGATTAAAACTGAAACTCGATTACGGGCCCAGCTTTTCTTCAAAATCATGTTCTTTTTAGGGTTTCAGGGACTTGAATTGCCAATTACCGACACCTACTTTTTCGATGGAATTTTTTGTTAAAATTAAAACATGAAATCAGTTGAAAATTTTTTCTCAAGAATCATTGAGCCATTTAAAAAAATGGTTTCTCAAAAATTGCGGGGGGAGGAGGGGGGGGGAATAATTCCGGTAAAATAATTTCAAATAATAATTGAAGAACCAAAGTTGGTCAATTTTATCATGTGATCTTACAGAAATTAAATTAATTTCATTTTGACAAAATTCCAAAATTTCACCAAAATTTCTTGATCAAATCATTGCGTAAAATTTTGGAGAAGGAAATTTCAATTTGTTAAATAGCTTTATATTATTACTCTTTTTTAATCGCTTACTAACGTTGGACATGGAGTCCATATTTATACTCTCAATTTTTGTTTTTTTTTTTAAATTATTATTTATTACTGAATTTTTTTAAATATAAAAAGCAAAATTTAATATTTAAAATAAATTGATATTTTTGAAATCTCGAAACGTTTATTTTTTTGAAGACTGTCGTTGAAAAATAAATAACAAAAACAACTTTTTCTGAAAATAGGTGAAACCTGAACGTGAAAAACAGCTGTTGTGAAGAAACCAAATTTCTCGATGACATACACTCGAGAATTTCTCTCCAGCTACAGCAAATATTTTCTCAAAAATACAATTTCCAAAACCCCAACAGAAAAGTTAATATTTTAAGCTGATGAGTGATGAGAGAAAAGTTTTTCACAGCTTTAAAATAAGCTGTTTCCAAGAATTGTGATTATAATAATGGAGATAATTTTAATACGAGCTGAAGTCGTTGTTTTCCCGGGAAATCTCAGGTGGAATCCGCAAACATGAGCTACCTACGTGACATAACCGTCAAACGACTCTTCATCAATGGAAATTGACTCGAATCCCGTTAATCTCGAACCCCAAGCCGATCAGGGATGGCGAAGGCGCTCATTTCACTTGATAATGAGATGCGACACCTTCCCGCCCGTCGAAGATGCCAATGCTGGTGCCGGTGCCAGTCAATAAACTCTCGAACACACATATTCTCCTCTTCCGTTCCTCGTTGTGCAATATTTGCTATTCAAATATGCTCTCGGAGCTCGTCAGAGACTCAACAATGCTGCATCCTTGATGTGAAAGAGAAGTTTCCCGAGCCGTCTTTAAATATTGATTTTGGTGAGGAGAAGGAAATAAAAATTCATGGCGGTCGTCGTTGAATCTCGAACGTTATTAACTTTTGTGTGAGTTGACTGCGGAGGGGCTCGGCAACAAGTCGGATTAGTGCCTCTTGGGTTGCTCCTCCAAGGTCAGAGAGGCAATTCCGCAAGAAAATAATCGAATCCTTTGCCGCTGCCCCCGGCCCCGAGGTCGTGCCGTCGTGAAAACTCACTTGAGCGTAATTCTCTCCCTCGCCACTTGCCACTCGCCAGTCCGCTTGCCAGTCCGCTTGCAGGGCAGTAAACAGAGAGGTGTGGAAATCAATATGCCATGAACCCGGACTACTAAATAGAATTGCGTCCATTTCCATCGCAGATGCAAGATGTTACCAGCGGCTCCTTCTTCTTCTCTCCCACCGTCGTCGACCCGCACGAAGAGATCTCTGAATAATATATGTGCAACGTGGCAGTCGGTATAATGTGATGAGGTTACCTCATGGATTTGGCAGTGATTTAATCAAGGATTTCATCTGAGCGCAAACATAGAGGAATATTGGCTCGAGACCTAGATGGGAATGCTTCTCGGAAGATCGAATCAATCAAAAGTTATATTCCCTCCGAGAGACCAGGGAGGTGTTGAGTGACTTTGCAACCTAACTCAGCACTTTTTCAACAATCTGAATCCCTGTTTTTGTCAGAAGTGCCTCTCGTTCATCGCGTCATGGCAACAAAAAACGACGTAAATTCCTCGCTAAGTGGATTCGGCAGAAAATTTTCTTCAGTAAGTCGGTCAACAACCCAAGCTCTTTCTCGGAATTCGGGGTTTCGAGGTACAAAAATTATAATTGCTGATCCACCAGTGCAACAGTCAAGAGCGCTCAAGGGTCTGGGTATATCGGTGAAAATAAATAGCTCAACTCCCCCACCCCCTTCTCATCACATATTCATACAATCAATAAAACATACGCAAACACGAATTTATTTTGGGGAAAGCGGTGTACACGAACATGACGTGTCCACTGATTACATCATGTCCGCAACATTGTTGAGCCCAGCACTGCGACAGAAAAAGTTTCTGATTCCACCTACCTCGCTCATTACCACTCTGAATTTATTTCTCGCTGTTTGTTCATATTTCTGTAATCCAGATGCTACTTCTGATGCTCATTAATATGTGAATTTTTGTTTGTTTTGCCCTCGGCAGTTTTAATATTTTGTTCTCTCGGACTCGAAACAATTTTCATTACTTTTAAATTCACTCGGCTAATTATTACATGTATTTTATCTTTTGATTTATCACTCAGCTCAGCTCTGCTCCTCTGCCGGGGTCGCGTGGGACGAGAGCTTATTATACACAGATATATACTATAATCTTATTATACGAACATCGATAGAGAAGGACGAGGAACAACCAGAGCAATGTAATCTTCCTTAATATGGGACTAACATGCGTGCTCGCTTGATTGGGCGGCACGTTTTGCGGTTTCAATTACAGTCAGATCCACAGTGCGAGAGACGCAAAGACAAAAGAATTGCTGAATCACTCCCTTTTTCTCTCCTCCTTCTATCAAATTCCATTTCACTCGCAATAGCACTTTTCCCTTACACTTTCTCACATGCAGCGCCGGAGAGAGTCGCACCAAGCGTCCGCATTTGATCGAAAACAGATGCAAACTACATGGTTAATTTTGCATCACAATAGCTGAGCAGGCAGCACGAGCTCCCGAGGCCGGAGGGATGTGCGCAGGCGCTCCCGAACGCGCTTCGGACGGGGTACTAGAAGCGCCATTCACGGATATCTGCTGGCGATGCAAGAGTAGCCTCACTTGCTGCTTTTAATTGCGCATTCTTTGGCCGAGTTGTCGTCGAAAATGAGCTCGAAGTGCTTCCCGCGAATCGCGTTTCAAATTGACTGTCTCCAACGGGTAGCAAACGAGGTGCCCTCCGAGGCGTCCCAATACATTTAATCGAGGAAGAATGCAGCGAAGTTTTTTTTCCAACTTTTTGCAGCTCGAGTCTCATCCATTGTCGGGCCTTTGTTCCGATCTCCGGCGCAAGAAATTCATTATATCATTGGCATTTGGCGCGAGGAAAGTTTTCAATTTTATAATTCATTTCAGTTTTTCCACCCCTCCTCGTTCGCCTTATTGTGCTGCTGACGCTGGAGGTATTTTTGTCGTCTCCGTTTGCGTCAATTACATCGAAATACAGGAGCTGAGGCGGCAGTAAAAATTGAAGAGATCGAATCGAATAAGACCTCCTTTGCATACACACGTACGCCAGTCTGCAGATCTTTAGGTGCCGATAAAAAAGACAATCATGTGAGTGAAACACTTGAGATTGGGTCCCGAACCGGATCACGTACGTTAATAATGACACTCTGGCATTTCGAGTACGCCACCTCTCGGCTCCTTTGAAAAAAGCGTGTTGAATTGACAGCCCGCTTATTGAATTACCTGAGACAGAGAGAGTCTCAAGCTTCTCAATCGGAGCCTAATTTGATCAGGCAGGTGGACACAAGAACAACAGTCTCAGTGTCGATGCGTCCTGGCTACTGCAGTCTGAGAGCATGGGAAACAATGCAGCATCTTCGGTGTAAATAATAAACTGGCCGGGACACATTGCATAGACTGTGTGTGTTCATTCCAGATTATGTGGCTTGTTACATATACATGCATGACAAACCATAGGAAGATAATTTGGTTTGTTGTTTGTTCGGGGATGCGAAACGACAATAACAATCTCTCGAATCATGCAGCCCCAGAGCGCCTTAAAATATTCCACAGGCGTTTCGCAACTTCTCATTACTGAGAGACATTCCGTTCTGATTTAAAAACACCGAGCCCAACGAAAAGCTGACGAAAGCTTGGCTGGGAGAAATGTATTCAAGCGACAAAGGCTTCCTAGAAAATGAAGCTTGAGTTTCCTTCAATATTGCATAATATTAGTTGCTTCCTCAAAGTGTAAACTTTAGAGCATTTTAATATTTTTTTCGGAGAAAGTAACCCAGTGTAAAAAAATTTGCCGATCCGACATTTTTCGTGGGTTTACTTCTTTGTCCCGTCCAATTTGTAGTCCTGAAGTAAAAATTGGAAAAAATGGCAGTTCTGCCTGCAAATTTTAACTTCCGGATATCGGCCAGTCACAAGTTTTTCCCAGTCTGTCCTCGTGGACAGACTTGCCAACAAACATTCTCGCCTCGCGGACAGACTTTTACTCGAGTGCGGACAGACTTGAGTCTGTCCGTTCCATACTGGCCGCGGACAGACTTGTTCACACTGGGTATTGTCGTTGAGATTCAAATTACAATTCTGATAATCAATTTAGTCCTGTTAAAAGAAATCTTGGTTAGGAATAGCCTTTGGAACATATTATAAATGACTCCAAAATAGTCTATATGATTTTGAAACTACATAAGTTACATTTCTGTATTCTTCTGTATTCTGTATTCTAAGATCTGTATTCTTTTTTAAACTAAAATTAATATCAGAATTTGAAAATTCTCAGACCTTTTTCTTGGTAGAGCATGTTGGAAAATTACTCCCTGAACCGTTAATTTTCAGAACAGTCTGGATGTCTCAAGATAAAAAATTTCTAGTTAAAAGGTAAACAAATTTACCAAAACCCCATGATTAAATTTTTGCTCAAAAGTTCAATCCTTTGTGAAGATCTCCAGAACGGCTTCAGACAGACAGACAAGTTAAATCCAGAGCCAATTTAACCTCTGAAAAAAATCCACACTAAAACCCCTGAGTTACGGCTTGTCTGTGATACTCGAGTGTGGAGCATCCCTGGGCTTTCTCCGGCATCCTTGTTTACTCTGCAAGACGAGGCAATTGCATATAAAAATTTTATTGCTCGCGTCACAAAGTCTGAATGTAATTTCCCCGATTATGACTGCATCTCGAACGTGCATGCGAGCGGGATTTATGTTGGCAATTTCGATGTAATGGCCCCGATTCCCTCCTCGTGATGCGCTGCATTCAAAATTCGGGTTCACGAGAGCACTAAAAGGAGAGCAAAAAGGCAGGAAGACAGATTAGAGCGTAGACGACTGGTATCTCGTCCATCCTGGTGAACAATATTCCGGGCATTAAACCTGCATAAACGTCACATTTGATTAAATCGAGCAAATACCAATTAATTATAACTCTGTCGTCATCACTGTGGAGCCTGTTGTCCGAGGTGAGGCGCTTGCAGGGCTGCAGGTAGGTCATAACTCAATCACCAGCTCGCTTTCTCGTACTTTTCGCCTATTCACGGGGCAAGGGAAGAGCCCCGTAATGATTGCGTTACTCTGCAGACAACTTTCATGCTGATGCATTCATTACGGGGTCGACGGTCCAGAGTGCGCATTAAAATTTCGAGCTCCTCGTAATTGTAGAGGCAGTAGAGAGGAGCGCGGACCATGGAGAGATGCGCTGGTGTGGACGAGTAAATTTATTTTGATGAATTGTTGCGCGCCAGTCTAATAGTTGCGAATATAACACGGAATGTAAATGAGTTACGAGATGCAATGCATTTAAATTTGCATTGTGTGTTGTTTGCACACCATTTGGGCTCTGGTTTATACTGCAGTACCCGGCACCATGATAGATGGGCATTTTCCTCCGAAACGGGGTAACTGGGAACGTTTCAGGTGAGATTGCATTTCCAGCTTCAAGCTCCAAAAGTTTGGCTCTCATTTGCTCTTCTGATGGCTCAAAGGCCAGAGTAATTTTGCTCATTTCCATGAATAATTTAGAGAGCAAATCAAGAAGCGAAAAGAGGCTAAGGCCGTCACCTGGTACAGCTACAAATTTTCCGGAAAACCTTAAGCTTTTTTGGAGATTTTTCTCATATTCTCAGTTTTTAAAATTTATTTTGATCTTTTCAAGCGAGGGATAATGTGAACCAGGACGATGAATATCAGGAGTTACCCAAGATAACGTTTCAGCCTTACATCAGGTCCTTGATGTAAGGATGAAACGTAGGCAAAAGAATTTTTTTTAATTATGGAATTTCTAGCCTGCAAAACATAAACTTTGATAATGCGATAGTTTTAAGCTTTTTTCAGTGGATCTGAAGTTTCCGTGTCAAAGAGAGCTTACTTTAGAATGGCTTAAAAATTAGACCTGAACTTATTAGTCCACCAGGCAAAGCTTCTTCTTTTACTTTTTCTTCCACATTTGAACCTTAAATCGTTTCCAACTGCTTCTTCTGGTTGGCGACCGTCTCTATTGACGTAATTTCAGAAGTTGACGGGGTTCAGAAAATTAAGGAACTCAAAGGATGATTCAGTTCCAACACATATTGTCAGATTTGCCTTAAGGTTGGCGAAATTAGTTGCCCTGATTCTGATTATTTGCTCTGGGCAAAAATTCCGGCAATTTAGCAGCCACTGGGATTGCCTGAAATTGGCCAAATCGTGGCAATTTAAATTGCCTAGTGTGATGGCACCGTAAGAACTTCAGACTGAGGCTTAAAGCTATCATTTGCGATAAAAAAGTCCTCAAAAAGCGCAATCCTCGACCTCAGAGAGAAATATTGTGTTTACCTCCCAGCTGGGCAATATAGAGAGGACAAAGCAGGTACTCCAATGACAAGCAGATTCAATCCGTTATTTATTAAAACGCACAAAGGCAGGGATTTCATGTCGAAGGATGTGAGCTCGGGTACTATCCGAAGGTACACGTTGGAGGAAGGCAATAAGGAAAAGATAGAGCTGCATTTGAATAGGAAATTGAGTAAAAGGAACATTTGATGGGAATCAGTTTGGGTTGACCTCACTTTATAAGCTATTTCTTCTTTTCGATTTACGACGCACATTCCTTTTGTGTTTGCACAAGCGCCAGAAGAGAGCCCATTAGGCCGCATTTCACAAACAGACGGTAATCAGATTCTGATTGAATACCCATTCGAGGATCAATTTTAAATTGCTTTGCGTTCCTAAACTCCCGTTACTTATTGTGGGATCAGCGGGGCCCCGAATGTGCTGACACAAAAACGATTTAAATGAGCTACCTGGCGGCTCCCCTTGCGCGCCAAAAGTGCCCCTCCTTCTCGCTATTGTCCGCCACTAATGAAGCAAGAAAAAGTTATTTTACCGCAACGCACCGCCATTATATTGTCCAAACCAAACCGAACTGTCGTCATTTAATGAAAACGATGGGATAAACTTCTTGCGGTGCCTTTTATACGAGTTTCATCAAATGTTTAGCCGTTGTTGCTCTGCGCTCTCGTTCATTTCCAAACTTTTCAATTAATTAAAATGTTCGTCGGAGTCTCGCTCGACACGGTTCATGGGGCCCCCGTCAGCGTCGAGTAAACCTGAGCTTTTATTTTATTTCATTTCGTTTATTGCCCTCTTATTTAGGTTTACCGAGTTGTTTTTAATTTCATGCCCTACTTTGCGCTTAATTGAAACACGCATTCAGGTCGCCCTTTGTCTCGGGAATCGGCAAACGGCATTCAAGTTGACGCAACAAGACTTCTCCACTTTTCAATAAGCAGCTCAGCAATCCCAAGCACTCGACTGATCCTCCCCTCGCCAATACAAAGTAGTTTGGGACGGAATGCAAATAGCAGACAACTTCATCTTCCGTGTGCGAGGGAAAGAGCACATCTCTCGAATTCTAAACCTGCATTTCCTCTCCTTTCAATTGAGTCCGGTTTATTGGAAACGACCTGCATGCTTATTGCCCCAATGAATGTGCATGTGTATTGCCTTTTTTACGCTGGCAAGCCCATAAATGCAGTATCGAGTCAACTTTAAGGCGCTTGTGACATTCTCGGCATGGAGAGGCAGTCGAGACGGATCAGGGATGTATCTCTGAATTTTTGGGCTTTGGTACTTTTCAAGGAGTAGGAATTTGGATGCATACCCAGTGTGAACAAGTCTGTCGGTGGCCAATATGGAGCCGACACACTTACGACAGACTTAAGTCTGTCGGTAATTAGAGTAAAAGTCTGTCGGGGAGCCGAGAATTTTTGTTCGAAGTCTTTGCGTGAGTCTGTCGTCGACGACAGAGTGGGAATTTCCAATCAATTTTTGGCCCAGAAGTAAAAATTTTCCGACAGAAATGCTTTTTCTTTTTCCAATTTTTTTTTCCGGACTACAAATTGGACGGGACAAAGATGTAAACAAATAAAAAAAAGCGGATCACCACACAGGGTAGTTTGAGGTTCCGAGACCTTTTACTCATGAAATGTCAAAGTCTTTGTTCATAAATCCTTGATGACTACCTGCTCCTTATTTACGCCACTGAAGTGGACATTCAGTTCACTGAAAAGGTAACTGACATCCTGAATGTTATGAACATCCTTGTTCGTCATATCGGGAGCAAATTCGATTTAGAAATGAATGATTCACTGACTGAAAGGTAATCGGGTAGATGTATATGCCCCATATCAACAAGGGCTCAGAATGGTGGGAGCGAGATGAGAGGATGAGTGCGAAACAAAATTGAAAAATTGACTTCAATTTCATAATGTCAAATAAAAATGGAGATTACCTTCAAACAGAGATTGATGTGATTCTATCAAGATGCTTCTTTCGACTTCTCCCGTTTTATTGCCTTCGCTCTCTTGTCCACGTGCTCGACGGTGCGCAGGAAGGAGTTGCTCGAGATTGATATTAATGTAGTTGTTATTGAAATTTATGATGGCACGCGCAAATCCGCGTTTCCCCCCGTCTCCCGCCTCCAAAGTGCCAATTCGGGTTTGGAGCTCGTGTCAACGCGACGGAATCTTGCACCGCCACGGTGTCGCTTTAATTATTTATTAACAACCTTGTCGGCTGCCCACGAGGGACGAGATTTCGGCAGTGTGGCTGTTTATCGTCGCGTAATTGCGAAGCTAATTGCACCCAAACGAGCCATTTTGCTGATTAGTGTGTACGAATTTTTTGTCCCGCGTCCTTCCTTCACGAACCACGATGGAGCCGGCAGCCCCGACCGTACATCATGACAAATGCATGATTGATGTGCCCTGAACATACACTAGAAAGTTACTGGCATGCAGTTCAGGCTTAATAAATGGAATTATGCCACTCTCTCGAAGTGGGCTGGTGCATTAGAGATGCTGTTGTGGGGAAGCAGTGATGAATTGTTTTTCAGATTGAAAATACATGCCCTGAAGATGGGGTCTCGTGTTTCTGAGGAGCTTTCGAAGGGCTCCGGATGGGCTCTGCCAAGCGTGTAAATCAAATGATCGCATAAATGAGCAACGATCGGCTTATTGGCAGAGCCCTAATCAACATCGCACCATGAGTGCGTGTCATAAATCATGCATCGACGACGCACATGAGAGTCAGAGATGGGGCTGGGTGTTCATTTCGGGCCCCAAAGGCCTTAAATGGGGGCCTACATTTAGTAAAACTAAAAGAGTCACGTTTTTATAAAAAAAACGAACATTTGAAAAGCCATATTTTGAGCCTCATTTTTAGGAAAAAAGTCACCATTTGAGCCTCATTTTTAGGAAAAAAGTCACCATTTTTATAAGAAAAGGAGTTAATTTTTAAGAAAAATAATGGGGTCCATTTTCAAGACTTTAAGGACCGGTAAACTCGTTTTTAAGGAAAATGAAACCAATTGGTATGATTAAAACGCCTCCAATTTTGAAGGGTGAAGAGGCTCCAAAAAGTTAGAGGCAGCGTCTCTGAGGCACTTACTCACTCGTGCAAGCCGAAAGAAATAAATTCGGTGAGCTCGATGACAAAACAGACACAGTTCAGTGGCCTGGAACACTATTAAGTATGGATGTCCTGAAGGTGGGCAAAAGGCATCGCTGTCTCTGAAATTCCATTATAAAACAATTTATCACAACTATCACTGAATAAATTGCCCCGTAAATCATTCAAGAAGAAGAGGACGGTCAAGATAAATAATCTGAAGTGTAAACAAAACGGCGCAAGAAGTTGTACGAGGAGGATAGAAATATGATTATGCAAATGAGGCAAATTTATGCAGACGTGTTGAGAGCAGGCAAAGAGTTGAGCTCCGAAGATGGTGAGTTATGGCGATCGTGAGCGAACAGCCCGTTTGGAGGCCCCCAGACACCCGCTAGCCCGCTCTAAAATCTCATTATAACTTTCCACTCGCAACTCGTTTATTATTTCCCCGCTCGGAATTTCGTGTTTCGCGTCAGGAGCAGCCAAAAAGCAAAACTTTTGATGTTTTTTGTGTGACACACGAAGCGAACTTCGAGACATCACCTTATCTCGCGCTCTGTCAAAGTTTACGCGATTTCCCGGGCTCTCATCTCCCGGGCACGGCTTTGTGTGCTCTCGCAATTATTTCGCCGATTCTAATGCATAATTCAGATCGCTCTTTCCGATTTGATGTTCGATTGGAATGAAAATTTCATCGATAAAAGAATTTATGGGAGGAGTTTATCTGAAATAAGCTGCTTTCAGCAACGCACAGTGCTCGAAAATGTAATTTAGTCAGCATTTAACGGGAAAAGTCAATTTTCAATTCTATTCCTGTTTTTAAAAAGTTAAAAGAATTTCTCCGATTTTTAGTAAAAAGTATTTTTGTCATTTGTATGGTAATCTGACTTATTAAAAAATTTCATTGAACAAAACATTATGATAGAAGTAGTATTTTTTACCAGTTTACCAATAAAGTTCTAATAATCATATTTGTACACCAATTTTCTAAGGAACTGACCTCTAGCGGTGACGCCACAAAACTTCATTGCCCTCCATTTTCTAGGGCGTGGTCACTTTAGGGGGTAGCCAAAATTTTAGAGCACTAGGACGAACAAAAGTACCAAAACCTTCGAATATCCTGAAATTCATCGAAATTTTGTTAAAATTTACTTTTTGAAGGTTTTTGGGAGTTTGGAGCGTTGCAGAAACCTAAAATAAGGTTTTTTGAATTTGACAAAAAATTCGCAGTTATAGTTGTCCTACAGCGTGGGTGCAAAACCAACAGGGAGCCCGAAGGAATTTTCCAAAGTTAACCCTAGAGTCAAATTTGCCAAAAACTCAACTTTAGACTCTGCTAGAGCCGCCATTTAAAAAAAAATGAGTACATTAATGGTATACTTGACGAATTGGAAATTTAATAATTAAGAAAAAAATTTAAATCCGAGGTCAATCGGACGTATCTCAAGCTCATTCGACTTCCTAGAGTGCAAAAAGTCCATAAACCACCTATCTCCCAAACCCTCTTTTAGACTTCCCTCGTGTTTGGAGCACTGTGCGATGAAGGAGTCGCCCGTAATGGAAGTGTTTGCGTGAGACGGCTTATCTGGCTTAGCCTTGCACTGTTTTTCCGTGTCGGGCGGCAGAGATTGATTGATTTCCATCTCGTCTCGCGCCTCGAGGCGACGGACTGCACTCCCAAACTGCACGAACCGACGACAGACACCGCAATCACGTATGAATTTTCGCTTGAGGGAGCTTCGGCAGCCATGTTTGCGAGGATCAAAGCGCCTTTGCCATGCCGCAGACAAAGTAAGCTTTTGATGCCGCAAAAGAAAATTTGCGAGCCCGAGATTCCTTTTATTTCTCCCACATTCGTTATATTTTCCTGCGGCACTTGGAAACGAGAGAGAGAAGATAGTGTGCACAGAAAGTGTCGTCACACATTGATGCTCTCAAAGTGCGCCAATCTTGCCAATTGAATGGGTGAACGGAGCTAGGAAAACACACATTTATCCGGGGGAGCTTTGAGTGGCGAACAAAGAAAACACCCGAGACTGTAATTGGGGCCCTTCGCTCCTCATTTACCCTCGTCAGAGTGCGAGAGAGAGAAAATGGGCCACAAAAGAAAATCGAATCAGAGATGCCCCATTTCCCAGACGTCTCTGCTGCATCCGGCGCTCCTTCGCACCCAACAAAGGTCACTAACGACAACGAGTGCTCCGCCAAATGCACTCCGGCAGCCTTAATTAAATTAAAATTCATAATAATGCTCCTCGCAGACATTGTTCCCGTACTTTTATGCGAAATTCATGAATTAGACTGCACCAAAGTTTGCTCATTTACCTCACCACCAGCCCTAACTCGGCTCGACTACTCTGGAACAATGCATTTGGCATGCTGGTTTGTCAGTGGCACGAGATTTGAGCTGCAACTTTCCCGTTGTGCGATACTGGGTGTCTCCGTCCCTTCACGAGACTGGCAAATAAATTGTCCAGCCCGGTCACAGTCGACAATATATGACGATCAATTTGAAACGTAATTAGATTTATATCAAGCACCTGCACTTACTCTCAGAGTGGGAAGGCAAATCCGGTATGTAAATGTCGTTTCGGCCTAACTTACGGCAGATTGTGTGTTTAATTGAATTTTGATTTATTGCAAGCACAAGCTCGGCAAGATGACGAGTCAGCTAGGCTCCAGAGTTTGGTATGAGAACTCCCCCAGATGGCATTGAACCGTTCATTTGGGACTTTCTCTTGCTAGTCCATTTAGATGAAAATCCTTGCATTTCATAAAGGACCTGCTCAAAAGGACCAAACATACCTATTCCGAGCCAGTTTTGTTTCAGGAATTCAGAAGCCCCTTTAAATGAATTTTCCAGAAATAATTTGTTCAAAATATTCCATTTACTGCAGCTTCTGAAATTTCATACGCGCAAATGCTACAACTATAAGCCAGTTGTTTGGTGCATTTTTACCATTTAAAAAAATATGCTCTGATGTAACTGATTTGTCTGTCTGTCTAGGTACAAGCTTAGGGCTCCTGAAGTTCTTGTTTACTACTTACAATATTTTTAGGGCATTTTCAACATTTTTGATAGATAGATTGGTGGTGGGGCAGAGCATCATTTTTGTAAAAAATGCACTATTGTGGCCACTTTGTCGGTCTGAAAATTCATACCTCAAGGACTGCGAATTTTTAAAACGTGAAAATGTCAAGAGGTATTGATAAAGTTAGCTCCCTTGGGAGGAGTACGGGGGGTATGTTACGATCACGAAAGCTCCTCATGTCTTTCGAAAGTTCCTTCTATCTACATCATGTTGAGCAAAAATTTCAGTATGATCTAATCTGTTCAAAATCTAGCAAGTCATGGAGATATATATGACCCTTATGTTATCTCTCCCAGGGATGGTAATTCCTCTCCAAAACCACTCCAAAGGAAAAATAAGGTTCTTTCCCAGGTAAAAAGGGATTGGGCTAGGGGAACCGGACAGGCGTGCTTCTGACGGGCTTTGGAGCTTTCCGGAGGTGCGTTTGATTGAGAGCAGACGGAGCCATCACATCGTCTGCTTGAGGCTTCGGAGTCAATCAGGATGAGCTGTTAGAACTCTCTTAATCCTGAATTTTGACCTGGGGCATTGGAGGGCCTGGATGTGGGAGTCTGCTTAATCGACACCCTCTGGGCAGGTGCTGGAGATATTTCAGTTGACTTATTATTATTATTTTTTTTTTGTTAACTGAAATCTCCAGTAGGGAAGGGTAGTGATGAACGCGGCATGCACAATAAGCCGAATGTGCCTGGGATGCTGGTTTGTATATCAACCAACCGCAAACTGAACCTGGACCTGAACCTATCTCTCCCAGGGAAGGGGCTAGGAGCCCTCAAAGCTTGATCTTCTTGAGCTTCATACTTATGTCCGATTTTGGTAAATTTTTTGTTTTGGTCAAGTCCAGAGACTTGCTTCAGAAGCTGGTGGAGGTCAAAATAGCCCTTAAGTAATGTCTCCATCAAACTTGTGCCCCTGTGAGTCAGTTCAAACGGCGTACTCCCCAACTAAGCTCTATTTATGTTTTCAAAAAAATACACCAATTCACTCGGTTGCTTGCATAACCTAATGGCCTATTTGTTCCCGTTTCGGAGGCTCCTATCTCGTTTCAAAGGAGTCACTGTCGCTTTTGCGACACACGAATCCGCCAATAAAGCGGACTCGCGACTAACGACGAGTGCCCCTTTTTTCCACTCACGCTCTCGCATAAAAAGTAATCAAAATATGCTCATGCACACTCTGAATGTCGTAATTAATGTGATTTCATGCATATTAAACTCATAATTTGTAGGCTCGCAGCTGGAATAGTTTGCAGAGGGGAGATACTGATGTGATTATTGTTTATGAGTATTTGTTGTTGTCACAGCCCGACTTTCCTCCCCTTCTGCCGGTAACGCAACTCCATATCCTCTGATTTGATTATCATAAATATTGAATATCTGCATTTTAGGCGCATTTGCTTGATCAATCGGCATTTACTGCGCTGCTAATGTTATTTAGAGTTCTCGAATTTATGGCACACTGTTACGCAAAACGAAACTCGACCCGAACCGATCCGACCTGACCCTCCTACGGCCTACCTGGAAAGCCATTGGATTGTCAGTTCCAATATTGAAACAGGAGAGTGCTGAGTGTCGATTTTATCATCAAATGAATCTACACAAGTTCCTCAGAATAGTGCTTTCATGGATACTCTTTGGATCTTCGGTGTCTCGGGAAATCGGAGACCGTTGTTCGACACCTCTGGGAATCTCTGGGTTCTGCACCTTCCTGTCCAAGTGCGACCACCTGCTCCAGCTACTGATGGCACCCAGACCCATCCCAGTCGAAAACAAGCGATTTCTGGCGCAGAGCCAGTGCGGCTGGCGCGCGGACCAGCCCTTGGTCTGTTGTGGGAATCTGCAGCGGAAACTGGTGTCAATAGATGTCCGGACGAGCGGCTTCCCAGAGACACCGGAGGAGTGCGCAATCAAGAGTGCGAATCGTGTCGTCGGGGGTACCGACACCGCTATCGGAGAGCTGCCGTGGGCTGCCCTCATCAAATATCGCAATGCAACTGGTGCAAGTGCATTTCACTGCAGCTCCACACTCATAAGCCATCAGTTTGCTGTCACAGCTGCCCATTGCATCTTCGGAAGTGGCATTTACCGTGTGTGGACGGCAACGGAGGTTAGACTGGGTGAGTGGGATTTGGCTTCAAGTGTCGACTGTGTCGGGGATTCGGAGGACTTTGAGTGCGCCGATCCGCACCTCGACATTGCCATCAGAGCCGTCATTCCGCACGACAACTACGTTCCTAGCTCGAGGAGTCAGTATTATGACATTGCGCTCATCCGTCTGGCTCAGTCCGTCCCCTTCACGGACTTCATCCGGCCCATCTGTCTCCCTCGAAAGCCTCATCTGCGTCATCAGGGCGCTACGGGGCAGCGATTTATGGTCGCTGGCTGGGGCAGGACTGAGCTCACCTCCACCTCCCTGAGGCTCAGGAAGGTCTACCTGAGAGGAGCGGACGCTGGCCAGTGCCGGGACTTGTATCGCAAGGAGGGTGTCTTCCTGCTGGGAGGTCAGCTGTGTGCGGAGGGAGCCTACGGAGCTGCCCGGGACTCGTGCAAGGGCGACTCGGGAGCGGGACTGGTGGCCATAGACGACTCGGATCTTCGGAACACGCACTGGTACCTGGCGGGTATCGTCTCCTTCGGCTTCAGCCCATGCGGCCTACGCAACCGCCCAGGAGTCTACACTCGGGTAGCAGATTACGTGGACTGGATAGAAGTTCAATTGTTAGCCACTCAATAATAATCTGTTTATTAGGGTTGCCAAGCTCCCGAGTTTTTTGAGTACCGGGAGCCAAGTAATTTTTTTTCAATATTTTAAAATAAAAATTACAATTCATCTAGTTATTTATTTAAAATTATTTATTAAATATAAAACTTTGACCCTTTAGACCACCAATGGATCGCTGACAGTGAAAATATTTAACAATTATTCCATAGAGATTTTTTCCTGTACTCTTTTTCCTTTTTAGTGGGGATTTCTGAAACCCTGCAAAATCGACCATTTTGACTTATTTTTACTTTACCATTAAATCTTTAACTTGAATACAATATTGTCAAATTGAAAGCTAAATAATAAATAAAAGTCTAAACTCTTTTAAATTTTTTTTAATGGAACAAAAGGACACCGGGTTTTTGTTTTAAGGACGTTGAAAAATTTGAATTCCTACATACAATTTTCTACAGTCTATGAATTAATTTTTATATGATAATCAGAAATATTTTTACCTTAGGTTGCTACCCCCCTCCCTTTCCACCGTGGCCGCCGGGTATGAATTCAATCCGAGTTGGCAACTTTATTCTTATGACCCTTATTCTCGGAAGTCGCTATTGTTGCCGCTCCCAAACGAGCATCCCGGACAGGACAGTGAGAGAGGCTAAACAAGGACAAAGTTATGTGATTTGCAAACTTGCTCCATTCAAATTCATTGCCATTTTAATGCGGCCGATGGCACATAAGTCTTCCCAAGGAGCAGCCATGGAACTGCAACATCCACTTCAACTTTCAACTGTGCCATGCCCTTCTTCTTAAAAACTTTTATTTTCCCTCTCAATTGCCGACAAACAGGGAGAGAGCTTGAGAAGGCACTAGCTAATGCCGTAACGTAGACTACGATGACACCGTAGAAGACAGATGAAATTATCGAGTTTGTAAAGTAGTTTTTAGATTATTACAACTATTATTGTTACTCGCTAACTCGGAAGACGTGCTCGTGCACTTCAAATCTTGCATTGTGAGGAGGAAATCTTTTAGCGATCGTTTTTGCTGGGCTTTCGAAATTAAATTTCCGTAACAGAAACTTGCTCCGTTACTGCAGTCGACAGCGGCGGCGGCGATAAATTCAGAAGAATATCACGTTTTTGCATCCCATTCAAATGCATTTGACGCAACTTGAAAAAACCCACGTCAATCGTGAGATTTCTGTTTCTTCTCACGGAGGGAATTTGCATGGGGAAAAGGGGGTTTAATTAGAGGATTTATAACTTTGTAGACTGACGTTTTCTCGTTGTTCTCTAATTACTAATTTAAAAAAATTGAATTAAAAATGTCCGTCCGTCCAGTATCCTGACCCTAACTCTCCCTTTTGGTCACACTTTGATTGGTTTGCAGCTGAAGATGAGGAAAACCATTCTTCCATGATCTTAACATATATTTAGGTTCGTTCTTTTGAGTAGATTAAATTATTAAGAGAAGAAAAGCCTCAAACAAAGCACAAAAACTCCTATCATTCCAAAATTTAAAAAAGAAGAAATTGTCATTTTTACAATCTAGATAAATTGGTTCTTTTCCTAACCCGTTGGTACCAAAACGACCTCAATCTGCCAAGTTTTAGTATTTTCAATCGACTTTCTCCCAACAGTTTCCATAATAAAATTTTGAAAATAAGCCTGTCCCTTTCAATAAGATAGTTCCCCTATAATCTCGTCAAAGCCCACTTCTGCTAAAGAGAATTGCCGAAAGTGACTCAGAAGTTCCAAACACGGCCCCCACGATTCACCCGATCCATCAAAGTTAGTGGAAAGAGCAGAAAATTTCCATGGTCCAAATTCTCCAAATTGAATCAAAAATCCGCCACAAAGGTCTTAAATGTATCAAAGCTTCTGTGTGGGATACACCTTGTCATTAACTTCAAACAACTGAAAAGTTCAAAGACTATTTTCAAAGAAAATTAGTGGCTTGATATGTGAGAAGTGTGGGCTAAAAGAGCTCCTGGAATTTGACTTTGATTAGTGAAGAGGAATAGAATGGGTTCCCATCTCCCAGAAACCACTTGGTATTTTGCCTCTTTTGGCTTGATTTGATCACAAGTGAGCCCGTTGCAGCCTTGAAAAAAAATCTAATGAGACATTTTCCTGGAAGGTTAGAGAGAGCAAAACCGGAAAAATTCACTCGCAGCAGTAAATTCCTTCCGGAAGTTACTTTTAAATTACATTTCTGCTGTCTCGCGTCGCAGGCTCACTCAAAAACGGGGAGACGGAGCGAAACACAGCAATTGAGCCCGCTCATCTCGAATTTTCAGCGATGCGACAGTGCGAAATTTAATCAAAAATCTCATTCAAACAGTCGTCGTAGAGCGAATTTGTCACCCGCCAAGAGTCGCTCAAACATTAACTCGACACTTGAGCCGTTTTAAGCTGAAACATGAACATTTAAGCCAAATTTATTGTTGTCTAAACACAACACCTACATACGGCACGGAGGCTCTGTCGTCGACGGGATGGCACATTGTATGATGTGCGGAAGCGTAGCCTTGTCATCGTTGCAAACAAAGGGCGAAAGGGTAAATTTACATTTTTATGTGTGTCAGAATAGCTTGTACATTTGAGACAATGTCTTTGACGGCGCGCTTGGCGGAGCGGGACCTCTGAGCCCGCATGCCTTCTATTTGACGAGCCGAGATGCACACGTTCGAACCAAACTGCGTAAACATAAAGGCAAAATCAAACAGAGAGCAAATATTTTCCCTCAGTTTTCACGCAGCCAAGGACTCTCGTATGAATGGCTCTGGCACCCAGCGGAGACAAAGACAAAAGATTTGCTGTTTGACATCGAATATAACAACAAGAGGTTTGTCGTCGTCATTTTTCTTCTTCCGCCGCTTTATGTGCGCTCCCCTTTGAAGACGTTCCGGGCTGTGCACGCGATCGAATTACACCAGAGCGGCACAAATTGCGATGTGGAGGAGGTGAGGGGCGGCATCAGTCGGCAGAGATGATTGAGACCATGAGGAGCTTATGCAGGGGAAGTGAGCCATCTTTTATGGTATTATGCAACCGACAGTGATGAATTCCAGTGTTTGAAGAACTCTCGAAACAAAGGCTTTAGCCATAGAGCTAATTTACTAGAAGGGAAACTGAATACTTGAACCAAAATGTTTTTGGTTTTTTTTAAATTCAAGATGGCCGTCATACAGGTCACCTTGAAAATTACTAGGTGGCTCAGATTTTTTGAATTATTTTATCTTTAATTTGCAAAATAAAAAACATCTTTTTATTCATTTAATTCAATGTTTAAATAGTTTAAAAATATGATATTTTCTATAAACGTTAATTCCAATTATTCTAGAAAGGATTAATCTTTTGGAAGGTAAGTTTTCGAGACAGAGCAAATGAAGTTAAGTAGGATCGTTTTTTTTTATTCAAAAATTTTTCAATTTAAAAGCTTTTATTACGTAATTTTTTAAAATTCAAAAATTTAGAAATTATAAGTTATTTTTTAAAAATCAAAAAATTTCAAGGTGACCTTCAAGGCTCAATTTTCAGAAAGCCAAAAATGCAATGTTTCATTTTTCCTACCAAAGACGATTCCCAATATGAACAAGTCTTTCTCCGGCCAGTATGGAACGGACAGACTGCGGACAGACTCAGACACTGGGTAGTTTCTAGTAATTTGACTCTATGGTCCTGAAACAAAGACAATCAGCCCCTTGTTTTCTGAAGGAGTTGCGAGTGGAATCAGTTGCCTAATTACCTCTTACGCAATCGTCTGAGTTGTAATGAAAAAAGTTTAATACCCGCTAATTGATCATAATTTCATTAAACTTCCCCGTAATGGATCAGGCAATAATGGGGTTTTCCGTTTACTTTCTTGCCACGAAACGCCTGTCGACGTCTCGGTCCCGGTTCCAGATGATGGCGATATTTATCTGCCCTCCGTTTCATTTCGCTCCAGCTGTTGCACGAACGAAAGAATTTTCCTCATTAGTGCAACAAATGAACCTAATCAAAACCGGTGAACAGCTGCATCTTGTGAGAGCTGCAGCGAAGAAGGACGAGGAGATTGAAAAGTTTGTGGAGTGGAATTGAAGTTGGATGTTTGTTTTCGAAAGTGCTAATCTGTGCAGCTAATCACTGGATCTCCGAAACTTTCCCCTCCCTAAATAGATAAATCTCCCGAGGCCTGAGCACGAGTTATGGAAATTTTGTTTATTCGCCTTGCCACGGATGCCAGATTTCATTCCGCTCCAGTCGCCAAATTGATTGAATTATTGCAGTAATTAGGTTACACGCAAGACAAGATGGGATAATGGCAAGTGAGACAGGGTATTAGAATTAATTGTTACACAATTTGCGGATTAGAGGGCAAGTTGTTTCGTAAGTCCCTCCGTAAGCAGGATGAAAGGTCAAGAAGTGCCACATTTCCGACGAACTATCAGTTAATTAGCGTCCGGCACTCGACCTGCGTGTGTCCGGGACCCCACTCGCCACCCCCAACATGGTCAGAGCAAATCAATAGTGACACGTAATTGCGTGATTGTACAACAAGACCCATTCATCGGCATCATCTTTATGGAGGACAATCACCTTGTGACCGATATAAACGACACCGGAATGATGTAAAGCAAATTGAGTGGATGCGAATGGCTACGAGCAATTTCCGCCGTAAATTCGACCTGCGTATGTGGGCGAGGCAGCGATGTAACCTCCTTGCCAATTGTCCTGACACTTTGAGCAGTGACGTGGCCTGACTTTTTTAGGGCATAGGTTTTTTGGGGCAAAATATGTTTAGGAGTTTTGTAGAGGCTGGAAGAGTTACCTCTGAGTAAGTAACGGACAGAATAATTCATAATGGGGACTGCTTTAAGGGAATGATTTTTATCCTCTATCAAAATTTTTAAACTACTGACATTTTCAGAGTTGGGAGAAGGTTTTTTTGGTTTTAAACATTTCAAAATATTTTGAATTTTTATTCAAAATTTTTGAAGTAAATTTCTGAGAAACCGTGAAATAAAATTTCAGTCCAAATTTAGTTTTTCGAGCTTTCTGAGACATAGCTCCCTCAAGGGAAACTAATCAACTATAGAGGGTTAAAAAAAACTTTGGATGAAATTTTTTTTCAATTTTAGAAGTTTGGTAAATACTTTATATGAAAAATTAGATAGGGGACTAAATCACAAAATTTTGGTTTTATAAAGTTGGAAAAATTTTCACCTGGCAAATAAAAAGGTAGAATGAGTTTCCCGAACCAGGAAAACCAGTCTCAAGTTCCACCACTGAAACGGGAAAAGGATAGCTCCTTTGTCATGCAGAAGTGCCATTTTACTTGATCTAATGCGGCCTTACACGTGACTTGTCAACGAGTGGAAGCGAAAGGGTGCCCAACCTCTTCAACATTCCTGCTTAATGGAATTTTACGACAGGTCCCTTTCCCCTTCATCGACGCCCTTTGTCACTGATTACGCCGAGGAGAGCCGATTTTCCTAATGACTGCGTTCTCTCCAAAGACTCAATCAAAACCCAGCTTCTCGATTATGCTGAATATCAAATCGCCCCTAATGAAGTCTACGCCGACAATCAAGACTGCGTTCGAGTCTCCCAAGTGGGTCCGCTCTTTTTTATTGCAACGCAATCAATTGCACTTTAGTTTGCCTATTTTGCTTTCAGGATCTCTTCCGCTGCAGCGAACCCGGACTCGACTGCTCCGTGCAGCGTCGAGTAGTATTTATCGTGAGTCGCCTCCCCCGCAAAGAAGATAGTGCTCTGGCCGGCGGAGTTCTTGAGTGGCTCTCTCAAATCCCCATTCGTTATTCCACTCCTGTAGGCTTCAGCTCCGCGGTAAGAGTAGGAGCCACGGAAGAACTGGTCGTCATACCAGCTGGTGGCCACGATGTTCACGGGGTCCGTAATTGCCCAGCCCTGCTTGCCGAATGCCTGCTTCAGGATGTCCACCAAAGCGGAATAATCCCTCGTATTTTCCGACAGAGCGCCCTCTTCCTCAACCACCCACGCCTCCAGCGTACGAGGCAGCTTCTCTTTCGTGTAGAACCCGTACACATTCTTGATCCAGGCATTCCGCTCCTGAAATACAATTGCAGCTTTTGAGATCGTGATCCATAGAGATAACTACTAGAGAGATACCGAGAATACTTGTTTTTAGATTTTCATGAAAATTTGCAAGATCTCTGAAATTTTTAGTTTTTCAAAAATTCAACATTATAAAAATTTTTTTGAGATAAGTTGAATTTAAAAAAATTTTTTGGAGATTAGTTGATTTTTTTGAGTGTATTTATCCATTATCATGGATTTTAAGCTATCTCAAATAAATTCAATTTAAAGCTAAAACTGCCAGGAATTTTCGGTCATTGCTGTAATTGGTGAGAAAAATCCAAAAATTGAGCTACGAATTTTCAAGGTGAACTCTATGGCCCTATGAACTCTATATGAAGATTAGAAATCGTTCCCTCTAGTATTTATCTCTGTGGAAAGGTCATGTCACTTACGTTGAGTTGCTTGATGGCGTTCGGGGTCCATAAAATATGCAAATTGGCCTCATCCGGCCACCAGACGCGCTCAAAAGTGAGGAAGATCTTGTTAACGACGGCGAACTGCAAAGTTTGGATGGCGAGAACCTTGCGGGGCGGCAACTCCGGGCTGAAGAGAGTCGTATATTTTTCCTTTAAGACTCCCAGAGGAACGGTGACGACAACGTAATCTGCTTCAATTGTTTCTATTTCAGTCGTAATTCGGTTGCGGTACTCGACAATCGGCTTGGCAGAGTCCCACTGAATATTCCGGACGGTACTCTTGTGTCTCACAACGGTGTCCCAGTCAATGGGGAGGCTGCCAGTGAGGTTAGTCTTTTCCAATAAATTGCCCTCTTAAACCAATTCATTCATCTCGGATTAAGGATAAAGACTCACCATCATCGTGCGGAGCAGAGACTCCATGCCGGCCGCCACTCCCATGGCGCTGTTTCCCTCAATCGAGCTGTAACTGTTGAATCCAACCCCGATCTCGTTGGTCCAGTTTGCAACAGGTGTTATCGACTCGAAGTAGTACTTGAAGAGGGCCCTCGTGACATCCTTGCTGCCCTCCAGGCGCGCAATTTCCGCCTCAAAGGCGGCCTCCACCGACGACTCGCTCGCCCGAACTCGACTCAGGATGTCGATGTACTTGTTCCAGAGCCCATCCACCTCGTCCTCGGTAATGGTGTCCCCGGTGGTGGTGACATACACGTCCGAGTCCAGCTCCAGGGGGAGCAGCTTGACGTTGCTGCTCTGCGCCAAATCGTACAGAATGTTCCCCTCCTCGCCCATCAGCCACTCGGCTCCCAGCTCCATCACCTGCCGGCCCTTTTTGTTCGTCTTGACGCGGCCTCCGATGCGGTTCAGGGCCTCGAGTACCACGACATCCGTGTACCCCTCTGCCAGGAGCTTCGAAGCGGCCGCCAGCCCGGACGCCCCAGCGCCCACGATGACCACCTTTTTCGCGGAAATAACCGCGCAGCAGCTCAAAAGAAGTGCGAATCCAACGAGTTTCATCTTGGAACTGCGAGACGATGACCGACCCCGGAGCGATTCGGCTGGCGCCCGATAACCCCTGATCCCCCGTAATCTGAGCTAAATGCATTCCGGATTATTTCGGATTCACCTGTCTGCCGGCTGTTTCGTGCTGCCTACGCTTTTGGGGAAAATAATACTCGATTGGTGTGTACTTTCGACGAGAGGACCCCGCATTAAAATGATACTTTGGGATTTGATAGGCTTTTATTTAATTTCTCTCCACTTCAAATAGCGTGACTGGAAATTCTGCTTCTAGGAATCCTCCTTAAAGAAAATTAAAGCCGTTTACACTGAATAACCTGGCAATTGAAATTGGCTTTGTGAATTGAATATCGTTCGTAGACATTGTATCTGCTTGTAAAGCAGGTTTATTTTAAATAAGTGAGTGAGTCTTGAATAAATCAAGTACTTTGGGGAAAGATTCATTGTTTTCATCTTGAGTCAATTACAAGTAATCAAAAACACACAAAGACCATCTTAGGCCATCATTATAGGCCATTTAGGACTCTTGGAGTCATTTTTCTGTTTTTTTCGCGCAAAATCCAAAAAATTAATGAGGTACATTAGGAAATTAATCATAGTAAAAAATTGTAAACACAGAATAAAATTTTTCCTTTAAAAATCACGATATGTATCAAATTAAAAAATGCACTTAAACATTTAAAAATTTTTACAAAAAAGTTAAAAATTTTTCATTGTTTTGATGGAGCATAAATTTTTTTGCGTGTATGAAGAGAGTACGGAGTTGTGGGAGCTTTTTCCTGTTTCAAATTAAAAAATGTACTTAAACATTAAATTAAATTAAAAACTTCGATCCAAATCTGAGTAACGTTCCTATAAAAGTTTTACTCTTTAGGTTCAAAAAATTTTTTCAGTGTTTTGATGATACCTAAATTTTTGTGCGTGTACGAATGTCCAAATTGAATGAGCATTTTACTTCTCAAGAAAGTAAGTACTTTCCCATTTTAACCAAAAATCTCGCTTCCATGATTATTTTCAGATTTAAAAACAGAAAAATACATTCCCTTGCATCAACTGCAAGCGAAATGATGATGCATAAATAATTGACTCTCGTCAATCGTCTTTTATTGAGTGTTAAAATGAAATGGATTGACTCAAATAAGCTATCATCATCATCATTATTGTTTTGTGTAAACAATAATCATTTATGGCACCGGCATTGGCTTCGGCACCGGTCGCGGCGCATGTAGACGCCGAAGCGGGCAATTTTTATGTTGCATGGCGCAGAGCAATAATCGTAAATTTATTGGATAATAAAGAAAAACGATTTGTGGGCAGCCAACGTCGGTTATCGAAGTTGCCACTCTCGCTGACACCCGAAACAATTTGCCGGCACTTGAGCCTCCACTCACTCGTCGCACGAGAATCCATCTCCAATTTTCTCTGGGACGCGCGTCTAATTTCGCTGGCAGCGCTGTCACATGTGCCAAGGAGGAACATTTCCTATCTGTGAGAAGGCTCAAAATTAAAATACGGAATGAGTCGCTTGAGGCAATCACATTGACGTATGTTCTCCGACTATTTTTCCAATTTTCCGTGCAGTGTCGGTGGCGGGAAAAATGTAATTTTCCTGGTCACATGTCGCATCCTCCTTCCACATCCTCTCTCACTCCGTTTCTCAAAATACTTTTCACAATTTTTCTAATAAAACTGTCACGTACATGCATTATATACATACTTGACTTTTCCGCATCTCTGCGAGTGTCTTCCGAGTGTGCGGTCGAGCCTCAGAGGCCTGGAGCAGCAGACTTGGTCTCGCAAATTGGGACGCAGAGCAGTTTGAAGGGAAGACAGACGCTCTCGGTTGAGCAAGATAAAGGAGTGTGTGGCTGTGTGTGCGTCCGAGAAGAAAGCAAATGTGAGAAAATAATGGAAAATGAGGCATTTTTTCATTTTAGAATTCCAGAGAGCAGCTCATCTTCAACAAACAGGGCTCATAGACTCCTTTATTTTCGTCCTCTTTCATATAATAATAATTGCTCTTTTCCATTCTCGTAAGCTGCTTCATTGTGGTGCCCTTTCGATGAACAAGTGCACTCGCTGAGAGCCTGCTTTATGACTCATAATGAGCTCACAGCCTCAGGCAGGGGACATATAAAGCAGGGCTGCGAAACTCCTTCAATTTGCCGGAACTTAGCACCTTAATGTTTTGAAATGTCTGTATGAACATTTTTGAAGACCCGTATCTGGAGATTGAGTGATTGGATTTGGAAGCTTGAAGGTTCATAAGAAATGTCTTGAGAAGCCTTCAATAGCTTTTCAAAGCTGAATAAAGGCAAGACGGAAACTTAGCGAATTTTTCTGGAACTTCGAAATTCTTTTACTCGCTTATCTTTTGGCAGATCTGACCAGGATGTTGGTGCATGTGAGTCTAGAGCCTCTAGATAATTTTTATTATAAGTTAAATGGCCGTTACCTTGATTGTAATTGTTAAAATACCTCCAAATTTCTTCCAGAATAGGACCAAAGTCTTGGCAAAAACGAGAAGACTCCGCAACCCTGAGATAAAGTACCTGATGTCGGGAAAAAACCTCGTGGAACAAAACACGGTCTGGGACGGTGAACTTCCGCCTATTACGCAAACAATATTAAAGCAATTTATCAGAATTAAAATCGGAAAGGCATTGGAAAACACATTTTCCTGATGAAATCTCCGCTGCAAGTCGTCAACATGCAAATTTATGTTATTTTTCATGTCTCTTTTGCAGCTGCAGTCGCCCACCCCACCTTTCATCAACACCGTCGACGCGTCGGTCTATATAGAGATGTTGTGGAAGGAGTCCTGTCTGCTGCCACGTGTGTGGAAATTGGTTTGTAGGTGCAGAAACAAGGAACAGCTGAAGTGAGGCCCAATGAATAATTTATGAATCTCGCAGCGCGCACCGGGAGAGCTGGCATGCATGCATTTTTGCATAATATGAGCATTGGCACCTCTTTTGGAGCCATAAAAATCATTATCAGTTGATTTACGGCAACCAGGGCGAATTGGGCCCGAGCAGTGGCGCAGCCGAATTTATTATATCCGTTGTCAGGGGAGCGCTAGCTGCATTTAATTGCGCTCTCCTCTGATAGCGTCCGAGTGTCGAAAGTCGTCGGGGGAGCTAGACATAAATTTGGCCATTCTTTTGGGTCAATTAGCCAATCAATCAGTTCAGAGGTGCTCCTCTGAAATATAATTCCACGCTAGATAAAGAGCACCCTAACACGTGTTTGCAGTCCTGTTGAGACTCTGCGAGTCATCTGCACCGTTTCTACGTTTCCCTTTGCCCACCCGTCCGGAATAAGCCCGACTCAGCAACAGTAACATGTGTGTGCGCCAAGCACTGCCTCAGCAGGGGTGAATCTGGCGAATCCATGGGGCTCCTTGGAAACCGAATTTGGGCTACGAGTTGAATAGAATCGTTAAACATAAAAGATGGAAAGCTTACCTCCTTTGAAACCTAGTTCGAGCTTTAATTTGGTCTCAAGAGCCTTTTTGTGGTCAAGAACGAGTCAAAACAGTCCAAGAAAGGTTCCCTGAGGTTCTCAAAAAGTAAGAAAGGGCGCTTAGAACAGTCCAGATGCACCCCTTTCGTAGTTTGGAAGCTTCAGACCCAACTTGTATGTAGGAAAAACTGTCAAAATGTAAGTAGGAGGTGCGTTTGGGCTTCTTCTGTCGATTATCTGGTATAGAAAAGGTCCAGGAGCCTTCTGATTTACATTTGGATGCTACGTTATCTAAAGTAGGATTTATTCTTGATCAGAAAAGACTCAAATAGAGCCTCCAAGACTCAATCTGGTCTTGTATCTTCCACAAAAGCTCGATCAGGGCATTTGAGGGTCCAGAAGCCTTCCTTTCTTTTTGTTAGCGGTCCAAAAGTCCATAGAAACTACCAGCTTCAAAAATAAATAGCACAAAATGAGCCGCAAACTGTCATGAATCTGATATTTGATATAACTGAGAGGCCCAGAAGAGGCTTTGAGGGTTTTAAGACCCTTTTCTTAAGCAAAGGACGAACCCTATATAATTTCAAGTATTTAAGCTTGATCCTCTGAGTCCTGCTAGAACTTGAATTGTCTCTTCAAAAGCCTTCCTAGTATTTGAAGCCTTCGGGAGGCCTCAACTTAGAGCGTATATATGAATATTTTATCTCCATTTGGAGTCCATCCCTGCCACATTCCCTGAAAATGGCTGCATTAGCTGCAAAATTGAACATCTAATTCCGGGAAGCAAGCACACACAACGTGGAAGTTTCTCCAACAATGTTTTGATCCAGATGACATGCTCCAAAGCAAGGGAGAAGCGGAGCAAAATAATTGTAGCGGCTCCATTTTATTGTTTTACATTCACGTCCTGCCGGTACATTTCTGGATGTCGGAGGCGGGCAAACAAAGGCACGAGCGCCAAGATAAATGTTGCAACATGAAATCTGTCGAACTTTTATGGACTCATTGATAAGCCATTATAAGCAGTGCTGGGCATGAAATAAATCAATTTTAATGGCGTGAAAAGCGGATCTATCCGGTGTTGTCACGCAGCGGGAGAGTGTCCAAAGTTGGGGATTTAGAGCCTCTTATCATCAACAGATGGAGAGAGAGGTTGCCATGTGCTCCATCCTGCGTAATCTCGAAAGAATATCGGAGTACCGATGCCGATATAAACTTCTTTATAATATAATCTTCTTTTAATAATCCACGCGATGTCACAAAGTTGCCACCCCCGGGCGTTTCCCGTTAAAAGGCCGTGTTTGTTTGAGCTTTATTCCTAGCACGCAGCTCCGAGCCATGTTTGTCTCGATTAATTTTAGAACGTGACACGGTTTTTTAATTAAGGATAAACGATCATAATTCGGCGAGGCCTTGGGCGATTCGTGTAATTATTAACGCGGTAGCTGCGTGAGATCTCCAAGACGCCACCCTGTTGGGGAGATAAAAGGCATTTAATTTACCAGCCATTGTTGACTTTTGAAATTAGCGTATTTGTCTTGGAGGCGCCGGGAGCTTCCAGGGGCGGTCGTGAACTTTAAGGACTTTTTCCGCGCCACCTAATGGGGCGTCCGAGGTCATAAAGAGCTTAATTAATTTCACTCCGACTCCCATTTAATTGTACTCGGACGTCAAACAGGGCCATTTATCGTATAAATCAAACTTAATCGAAGGCAAACACTACATTATCGTAATTAATGGGGAAGCCATTCGTTTTCGGGCTTTTTGGCTTTTATTTGTCTGACACACAAGCGCGTCAAAGGGATTTGACGCCGAATCTGCAAGTGGGAGCTCAATCATGTGGGCGAGTCTACCCGTATTTGATTGCCGGTGCCCAAACAACCGAAAGCCTGGGTAAGCAATTTAGTTGTGAGCAAATATCGAGCAAAACCAAAGGCAAATAGAGCTTAGTTGGGCATTTGCTTCGAGGTCGAATTAGAACATCAATCATGAGACACACATACATGCACTGAAGTTCTTCTGACAGGACTTGAGGCGTTGGGATCAGATTTTGTGGCTGAGAAAAGAGGGTTGCGAAGGTTAAGAGGGTTCAGGCAAGCTTCGAGAAGGAAAAAACGTTTCCAGGAACTCTTTTTCCGAGGAAAGGGCATCTAGAATTATTTACAAAGACGAAAATTCCTGCTAACGAGCATTTACGAGAACTAGTAGACAAAATTTTCCAGGACAAAAATATTATAGAGTTTCTAGGGGCTCTTTAACAATTCTCCAAAAATTTTTAAGAGCTTTTTAAGCAACCTTTGAATATTACTAGGAATTCTTGAAAGCCTTTATAAATCCCTGATCTCATTCAAGGGTTTTTTAAACGGCCCCATAGAGTTGAGGAGCCAGAAAAGAGTCAGAAGAAGTCATTTCAGAGCAGAAAAAATATCCCCGCAGTTACGCCTCAGGTTTGGGAGCTACAGAGCCAAATTTCCAAGAACTACGATCTCATCAAAAATGTACAAGGATTTTTATAAAACCCTTTAAAACAAATAGGGTTTTAAATTTGGCTGAAAATGGACAAAAACCCTTTTACCGAGAAGCAACCGTGGTGGTGACGGTGAAAGCAATTTTTTGCGTTATCGGCTTTGTCGCCAATTTTCTGTCACTTTGCGTGTTGGCGCGATCAAAAGCTGCAAAATCACGAACGCAACCTTTAATTGAATCAAGAGGGGGCCTCGTTGTGTGAACGGCTCTTTATTACATTTTATGCGGCCCACACTGCGGCAGTCGCTGCAGCAGCCACACCACCATTTAGCCTGTCATCAGTGTAATGCAATAAATTAAAATTTCATTACTCCAACATACAAATTGAATTGAAGCGTGTCAAATACAGATTTTTTCCCCTTTCGCAAACCCCGATGCAGTCTCCTGCAATATTTCTCCCGATTGCTTTGTCGTTTTCCCGCAATTTTTGCGAAGCAGCAGCCGTATTTATTATTTAGCATGCTCCATGCTCTTTACAACTCATTGAATTAAGCGCAATTTATGTTCACATGTCATTTGGGGCTTGAATGGGGGTTAAGTGAATGTGTGTAGTTGTGGCGTTGGGCGATTTATGCCCCGTTCTCCTCATTTGCATGCAACAAGCGACGTAGAGCGGGATGGAAAAAGGATTTAAGACCCGTCTCAGGATGTCATTGAGGTGTAAATTGATGTGTTTCGAGTATGTGTGCGGTTTATGGCATTATTGCGGTCTTAGCAAGCGGCTTTGCTCCCGACGAAGACGAGCGATGCAGAGTCCCGCGTAATGAAGCATAAACATTTAATGCACTAACACATTAAAGGCGAGATAAAATTTTCAGGCTGCTGCATCGTCTCTCTTTGAAGTGCCACTGGAGGGTTCTCGAGAGTCCTCTTGCGAGGAGGCTGTTGGTATTCATGCCAGGTACTGAATTCAAATTAAAAGAGGTACCTTTTAGCTGTCGTTATCACATGACACAGACAGGAGCCGGTAGCTTGAAAAGAAAACGGGAAGAGGATTAGGGGATAATTGCACACGCAAGCAAATGAAAAGCAATGGTTTTCCATCGTTACATCGTCTAATTTTCCCTCCTGCCCGCGTTGACAATCCAGGCAATATTAATATCCTTATTATCACCAGCATACCTGCTTCTAATCCTTCAATTTTTCAAGTCGCTTTGAATAGGTTTTCACATTTTTCTCCCCCTTTTGGGGCCCGCCAATCTGTCCTTTGTTACCTGCTACTTGCGAGCGATAATACATAATTTAAAGTTGAATGGATGAAAAAGAGAGGAGCATAATGATAATTAAGAGGCGTATAAACATTTTACGCAGTCGATTCAGGGCTCGCTGAACATAATTAAATTACCGTTCGTAAACAATTTCCTTCCCGCCTCTTGGAGAGAGCTGATTATAGGGTTTAACGATTCCCGACGAGATGGGCGGGAATTCCCGGGATATCACAATTTTTTAAAATTATTTTTTAAAACAAATTTTGTCAAAAAGCTTTCGGATTCGGATTTTTTTTCAAGAATATTGTTGCTTAAGAAAAATTCACTTCGTTTAGAAGTAAAGGAAATCAGACTCTAGAGACCTATTTTTATACCTCTGTTCGAGGCTCTCAAACTTTCGTAGATTATTCAACTTTTCTGTTCTATCTTTCAATTCTTTTAATTTCAACCAAATTTATATTAAAATATTTGAATATTTTTGAGGAATTGTGGGAGCTTCTCAGACAGTTTTTGGGAGCTATTTTGATTGAAATTACCGGGAAATTTAAAACCCAATTTTGGACGGGACTTTCCGACTCCCAGGATTAAACCCTAGCTGGCTCCACGTAATTAAGTAATGCACACGAGTTTGCGTTGCATGTCAGCCCCCCGAAAAATTAATAATACACGAGGAACAAAGAGAAATTGCGAGCCATTTGTTTGCCAATGATGAATTGCCCGCCGTTCGGACGGAAATGAAGACGTTCGGCACCCTCGATTGTTGATTTTTTTTTCGCACTCAATAAATCACTTGGCCGCAAAAAGTTCGGAATGCGTGCCTTCACTCGCATCCTTGACCATAAACAAACGCGAGAGAACCGCAAACGGGGCAGAAAATGAAAAGTGCCCCGAAAAAAATTTTTTTTGAGTCACCGTGGCTTCGGCTGACAAAGGGGTCAACAGACTGTGCGGCGGACGTGCGGAAAAAAAAAAGTTCACAAGGCCGCAGTAGTTTGCAGTTCGAAGCCACCGATGACTCGAGGCAATTATTGGATGATTGATGAAGTGGTATTTGCGAGCGAGAGCGAGAGCAGGTCAAGTCGAGAGGGGTCGTTCAGGGCGTGGGAGGTGATTAACGAGAGGCCCCATCTGGCGCACGGGGGAGACTGAGTGGCGGAGGGGCCCCTGACACACGATCACATGTTCCTTTTGTCCGCACAAAACAATTTCCGGCTCGCTGGTAATGAGCTAAGTCCGACACTATGCGGTGGAGGAAGAAAAATGATGGAGAGGAAAATCTCTGTAATGAAGAAACTTGTATCGATGACATGATACATTATTGGCGGCCCATGTGGATGAAAATAATGATGTTGTTGTAATTTATGACCGCCGATTACGCTTAATTACCTAGGAAAGCTGCCCATCCGGGAGATCTCGATGAGAGCCCCGAGAATCAGAACCCATTATCTGTCCCTGGCGCTCGAGAAGAGGGCCATAAATATCTATAAAAAGCCAAACCCCCGCCAAATGAGCCATGAACTCTCATTAGCTCGGAGACCATAAAACTCGCGCCATATCATCGATGTATCAGTAGCAGGATCCGCTCTTGTCGGCGTAGCAAAGCCAATAAAAATCAAAATTGGAACGCATCTTGTCGTCTTTTACGACTCCCCCCAAGTCCCGTCCTAGATTGAAATCGCTCTCGAAATCTCTTCTAGCGTGTTTGGCACACACATTTTTGGAGGAGAAAGCGCTCCTGGCAACGCACATGGGAAAATACTTGTGTTCTACTCAGATACCTTTAACCGCATTATGATCGCACAAAGGCATTATGTGTATTATTATGTCACACAATATTGTATCGTATTGTTGTGCCTCAACTCATCCTCAAAAAAGCTCGAGAGTGCGGGTGTTTGGCAACGTGTGAGAGCAAGGTTAGGAAACGTACAAAAAGTCACTAAAAATATGAAACGTTTGACATTGTGCGCCTCGGGGGAAATTAAGATTTTGCCATTCTTATCATACACTCACGAGCCAGCCCCCCGTTTAAAGCGCTCCTTCTGTGCCAGGAGCTCCACGTAAGCAGCTTTAGGTGTACGACGAATTCACCGACAACCGGTAGTCACTTTATTTGATGCGGTTTCAGGGGCGGCAGAGTGATTCACACGTCGTGTATCAGATCGACTAGTGCTCTTGTTAAGGGTGTTTTTGCTACATCTCTGCCTCGCCCCAGAGGCGTTACTAGGATTTTAATCACCGGAAAATGTTTTGAAATTGTTGTTTCAGGGTTTTGGGAGTAACGTCCTTGAGGCTGGAAAACGACTCTGGCACATTAGTCTCAAGTTGTTCCGGGAACTTAAAATTCCATGAACTTTCACAAAAGGGGCTTTCCTGGAAATTTCCTGAAATTTCCTGGAAAAATTGAAAATTTTAGGGGAAAATTGCGATTCCTGGAATAATGCTGAAAAAATCCTGGACAGGGGCGTTTCGGGAATAAAGGGATTGCTGGAAAAAATCCCAATAAAATTTCCTGTCCTCCAGGAAAATTTTCTGCACCACCCAGTTTTCCCGGAAAAATTTCATGAAGAGCCCGGGAAATTTTGAGTTCCCGGAACAACTTCAGACTAATTTCTGGTACCTTCAAATTTTAAAAATTTCCACCCAGGGTCTGAAAAGGAAACCGTAGACTTCCGAATTTTTAAAATGACACCTAAGATAATTTCAATCAACGGTCTAAAATCTAAGAAATCCTAAACCTTGCAGGGTCTTGCAAAGGGTCTTAAAAATGTTGGTTCTTTTAAATATTTTCAATTGGATAATTTTACTACATAATTTGTTTATAAATTTTTTCGAGGACTCCTGAGACCCCCAGGAGTCCAATAAGTCGCACACAACTAAATATGTCAAAAATATTTCTCAAAATCATGAAATTCTTTTCCCAAAATATTAAAATTCTCTCTATGAAATCTTTAAGAAAATAACCCCCGAAGATCCAAAAATGTCAACCCTCAGATCTGAACAGTAACGTCAGAAGTACGCCTCTGCCTCCCCCCACTCGTTAGCTATTCCTGCCACGCGACCTCCAATCCAAAAATAATTCGCAAATGACCGCATTCGGCCGCCACATCAACCGACGACAACAACAGCCATTCTCTACTTTGGCCTACTTCTTCTCCATCTGCGGCGTGGCGCTGACGGCGGAGACGGTCGTTGGAATATTTTATTGCGTCTTGCGAGACTGCAGCGGTAGCCATGGACTTGTGCTCCTCGAATCCGATGATAGTAATCAAGAGGCGAACCATAAAGTGTGTAATCAAATCTTTTAATTAATCTTGAGAGATTTTCCTTTTGTGCCTTCTTGTTTTGCATTTCTTTTGATTCAGTATTTCTTTTACTTATGTGCAAATTATTGAAATTCCACGAAGCCAGCGCCGACTCGAGTGCTGGAAAAATGAAAAGAAAAGAATTATGTACTGAGAGAGCATTGTGTTGCAAATGGATGGTGGAAGCAGAATAAAAGGAAAGATAAATTCTCCTCGAGGAGCAATAAATAAAACAGAATGAAAAATAAAATTATGTATCGCTTTATTTCCTCTCGTGGAAAATTGACTCGCTGCAAGATCCGGGATACAAATACCGAAGTGACTCTGCATCATCCACACGAGAGAATGCACTTTATTGGGCATTTTTGAGCGCTTCCCGGGGGCAGTAAGAAGGCAGCGTTCCATCAAGAGCAGGCTCTTGGAGTCGTCAATATTTATGAATATTTGGACCGTACACCCGTTTGGCGCACGCAGAGATCAAAAAGATTTATTTGAACGATAGGCGTGCGACACTTGTGCGACCTTCATCTCGACAATGTCACGAACAAGCGGCCAACCCCTGCGAAGCCCAAGTGGGAATCGCCACTTTTCGTCTCTCACACTTTTTCCTTTGTTCGCTCCCGCTCCTCGACCTTGAACTCTGCCTATCAGCCTGCTAAGCTGACCTGTCAGCTGCCTTAATGGTTTTTTCTCAGCCAGAGACCGATTTTTGGGGGAGAGGCGCCTGGGAGTTGGCTTCCATGAAAATTAAAATCCACTACTTTGCTGGAAAGTTCAGTGGAAATTTCCCAAAAAAAGAGGTTTTGAGTGAAATTTCCACATTTTGGGACTTTGCAATATTTTTTCTCAGTAACTAGCAGTAGTATTGTGGTGGGGAAGAGCTTTGCTCGAGCTGCTCAAAGCCAAACAAAGCCGTGGAACGTTCAAACTAGACTCTGAATACTAGAGTTTCTAAAAATGTAACCAACATAATTTTGACGACTTTGGAAAAATCGATCTATTTATTTTGTGTGTGTGTGTATTTTCAGCATTTGACCTGTCCGTCTGTCTGTCTCTCTGAAATTTTACAACTCAAGCCAAAACCAGGAGAGCTGGAGAGCTGCGGTTTTTTGCATCGTGTAGAACCTGGTCTTAGGGGTGCAGGCTAACAATTTTAGACCCCTACCCCCTCTTGGGGGGGAATGGGGGGTGTTTTACATTTGTATGAAAACCTCTTATTTTAAATCCGATTGAGCTGAAATTTTAGTATGTTGTAGTTTGTGCAAATTCTAGCAAATCATGGTACCACATAAGACCATTACTATGTACAAGGAAGGAGCTAGGGGTCCTCAAAGTTTGGTCTTCTCGAAATATTTGAAAATACACCCTCAAATTTTAGACCAACTCTAGGCCCTTTCTTAAACTCAACACTGGTGTTTCTAAAATTTTAAAAATTTTTTTACTATTTCTTTGAAAACGTTTAGTAATTTTTAAAACATTTTTGGAGCACTACTAAGCCCATGGTGTCCTCTGTTAGGTCCTTTGAAAGCTATTGGTGGTGTTTTACTTTCAATATAAAGTTTAAATTGCAAACAATCTAAATGGTTTTACTTTGAAGGAGGTCACGGCCTTGCACAAGTAATTCTCGTGATTGAAGTTTTTCCGGTATCTGATCAAAAGGTGCTGCCGTCGTCTTCTCCTCCCCCGCGCCAACTAAACGCCATAATTGGGCCTATTCATTGCTTCATCCGACGGAGAAGCAGCTCACTCGACAATGAACAATCAAATGAAATGACAACGAGGCTGGGGATGGCGAAAATAAAAATTTCGCTCGTATCTCGGGAATTAATCTTAATCGCCGTGTAATTTAGGTAATTATCAAGGAGCCTATCGATGTTCTGATCTGCTGGGTTAAGCCGTGTGCCGCTCTCTCGGGCTGTGAGGCGGGCAATCGGGTACATAACATTTAAATGAATGTCCATGGTCTGGAATAATGGTGTAGGACGGCAAACAAACCACATTTCGAGGTACACAGTGCTCCGAAACATATCGGTTTGGTCTGGTTCCAGGAGAGATTTATAGAATCTGATTAATATAATTGTTTTCCCACCAGGAATCCTTTTTTATTTTATGGCCGTATTTGCCCCACTTTGGCGCACTTTCCATTTGTTTGCCAAGCCCGGCCCAGGCAATTTGGACAAAAAGCCGGCGGGAGACGCGAGACGATGATGACAGTTCGAGAGCTGGGCGTTGGCGGTGCATAAATAAGGCATTACAGAGGAACCGGCGAAATGAAAATTTGCGTCATTAAAAAGATTAACGGCGATGGGGTTGGGGCCCGTGGGTGGTCCAGCGAAGGGAAGCGATTTTTCAGTATATTTTTAGCTCAAAAGTGAACTGTAACTGAAAATTTAATTCCGACTTTTGAAGCAAAGGGGATTTTGCTCTCTTGGTATGGATTTCAGGGGAACTCCATAGAGCTAGATGGACTACAAGGGTGTCTAAAATTAAGATTTGGAGAAAAATTGGCCTTTCACGAATCTTAGGTGGGCTTTCCTGCTTTCTTCATTTTTAACCACCCTCTGGTTCAAAGAAAGTCTTTTGAAATTCAACTCAAAAATAAGTTTTTCCTCTTTTTTGTCAATTTACCCCGTCACCGAAAGAGCAAACTAAAGTTTTGCTGCCCCCGAATTTCTTACTTCATTTTCTTCGAAACTTTTCAAGAAATTTCCTCTCCTAGCCACTGAAGACAATGCAGGACTCGGACACATCTACGTATTTACGACGCCCGTAACTTTTGATGGGGTCATCGGGAACAAGGCTGCAGCTACTCGGAAATGAGATCACAAATGAAAATATAAATTCGCCCGGAACGACCGCTTGATAGCCCTTCCTGCATTTCTGTGCAACAAAAGTTTCACAGCGGTATTTTTCCGAACTATTTCCATGCAATCGAGCTGATGAGGTTCTCCCCCTCCCCCCGTTTTCATTAGTGCTTATCATCCTCATTTTTGCCATTATGCTCTTCCTAAACGCTCAACCCAATTTTTGTGCCTGGCAACAAACTGGCAAACTTTCTTGCCTCTGCTCGAGTTTTTGGCGCCTTCCTCAGGCTCCCGCCCGTTGTGCATCGCAAACTCTGAAATAAAATTCATTTCGACTCGTCGACGTGCAGCTGCCGAGCGGAGGCCTGAAAGAATGTCTTGCAATTTTAATTGATGCGCTAGAGGAATTTTACACAAAAAGATTCGGAGATGATGTTAATGGAGCATCTTGGGGATCATCGTGCCTCGGAATAAGACGGCGGCACAAATGTTTTTCGCTTGTATTTATTCCAGTCACGTATAATGCAGTGAAAGGTAGCTGCCCAAAAACGTGCGGGCACTGCAAAGAGCCGACGGTATAACCGAGAGTGAAGCAACACAAAAGTAAATAGACAGGTTGAGGAGCCAAATTATCTAATATCAAATTGTCCCGTGGACTTGGGATGCGAGGAAACGGCAGCTTTGGCGAAAGAAAAGGCGGAAAAGATGGTGCCTCAAGTATCAGTTTACGTGTGTTTCTGCCTCCTCTTGTCATTTACACACTCTTTCCGAGACAAGTAATGATTGACTTCCACCTTTGTTTGATGATGCTTCACGAGCGTACGTGATTTTTCGGTAAGTAGCTATCTCGAAACGGTCGCAAATAAGCCGCACACCTGATTTACGGCGGCTTGCGGTCGCACGATGGGGTTTAGTGTCTTCCTGCTCCACTTTGATTGCTCGTTCCTCGCAGGATTATTTCTCTTGACGACTTTGGATTATGTAGTGTTCGGAAAATTTCCCGGGATCCCGGGTTTTTGTGGTCATTTCGGATTCCCGGGAAAATGGTGAATGTCTGCGAAACGTTTTTTTTTTTTTTAAATATCAGACTCGTAGAAAGAACTCAAGAGTTAGTCTCCAAGAGGGGGGAGGGAGGAGTGAATGTCCTTTCCAAACTCGTCCTTTCCTTTTGTTACCTTCGCTGTAAAAAAGAGCGGGGTGGGGGGTCCAAAAACCTCAATTTTACCATGGCATTATATTTTCTACACTAAATTGGGAGTTGGCTCGGTTTTTGGATTTCTGAGAGAAACTTTGGGGATTTTGAGAAATTCTTAACTCTGTCAAATTGGTCTTTATAGTATCTATGGGACCTCCGTGACCAATGTCTGCCAGTACAGTCTCTCTGTTTCTCTCTCTCTCTCTCTCTGTCTTTTTATCTCCCTCTCTCTCTCTGTCTTTGTCTCCCTCTCTGTGCCTCTTTCTCTCTCTCTCTCTCTCTCACTCTCTATCTCTCCCCCTCTCTGTCTCTCTTTTTGATTTCTAAGCTGTTTTTAATTACTTTAATACCCAGAAACGTCCCAATCGAACTCGAAAAATGTTTCTGGTGAAAAGAGAGTGGCTTTTAATTTTTAAAGAAAGAAAAAAAAGTCGAAGTAATTCATTTAAAAATGTTAGTGAGAATGTAAAGCGAAAAACGGACTCCCAGGAACATCCGGGAAACGTAACACTTCTGATGTCACTCGCGAGCAAGTGGGTCAGTTACTGGTGTGAAGTGCAGCGTCGTAATTGATTTACAGCCACCAATTAAGTCCGTTACAGGGTGATTCCGGGGTGTCTTGGAGCGAGCCCACCCGGAACATATACTGTTGCTCCACGGATGCCTACGTGATGCCACGATTGGTCATGATCCGACAATGAAATCACCAGCACTGCCATGACTCACATTTCTGCACATTATGGATTTATTATTTGAACCGTTCGTCTGCATATACGCCAGAGTTCATGTATAATTAAATGGTAACATTTGCTCAAAACGAGTTTTTGTTACTCAAGCTGCAGTTACTGCGGCTGCTGTGGCGCTTCCAATTGAAATGCGCGTCTGGGAAACGGCAATAATAGTGCAACATGTGCAGCGAGACCCAACCGAACCATAGTAGCAGCTACTGGCTTTCACATTATGCAAACGCGATGCAACCCTCATGTCCACACAACGTGGCTTCCCGCGGGCCAGAGTCGAACTGGGGGAGTGAATTTTGCAGCCGACACTCCTGCGGACGCCCTCCGTGCTGCTTTCAGGACATGACACAGCTACACTGCGGGAAATGAATAATTAAATCAGCTGTTTGTAGGCTCAGACTATGACTTTAATGTTGCAGAAAAATTTAAATTGATTATCGTCCATCAAACGCGTTGAGGTTCCGGTCGGCAGTCGGATTCAGATGCAAAAGAAGCGAGGAGACGGCTGAATTATTCATGACAGGACTCTTGTTGTCGGCTTTATTTATTCTCGCCTGGCTCTCGCTTTCCAATGAAACGCTAAACACCCATAAAATTATGTAGATTCCGATTTTTTTGCTCCTGCATGCAGCAATAATTGTCAAAATCAGACAAAGCCGGAGGAGATACAGGGTGGGCCGGCGCCGAGTGACGCAGCGACTGATTTTAAACTGTAATGAACGGCGGCTCATTATGGCCAATCTAAATGCAAATTTTAATTGATCATTGTTTTGCAACCGAGGACCTTTCAGGGGGGTAACTTGCTCTGAACCAGGCAAAAAACACGTAAAATTTCCTGCAAACTTTAAAAGGGAAAATATGAGAGAGTAAGTCCTGCAAACTTTAAAAGGGAAAATATGAGAGAGTAAGCGATTTTAATACCTTCAAATCTTATTTCCAGTTTCAGAAAAGGAAAATAGCCCAATTTTTTCCTCATTTTCTGAACATTTTCCTGAACTGACTTCCCTCAAAATTAAAAAAAAACCTTTCATGCTAATTTATTCTCGACTCCCAACATTAACATAAGAGCGTTCACCGAGCATCCTTTGTTATAGAATTAGACATTTTCGAGGAAAAGTGGCCCAATGTTATGCAAAACGATGTTGAGGCTCAGAGACGTAACTAGGGGGGGGCTAGGGTAGGCTTAGCCCCCCCGAGCTCTTTCAGAAGGGCCCCGTAGGGGCCCCGAAATTTTATTATTATTTTAAAGGCCCCGAAGGGGCCCGATTTAAAAAAATAAATACTAAAATAAGGCCTTTAAAGGGCCCATATTTTAATTTGAGGGGGCCCCTATTTTTGAATCAAGGGGCCCACCGTTTTATTCGAGGGGGCCCCCGTTTTTGATTCAAGGGGCCCCCATTTTTTAATCAAGAGGGCCCACTTATTGAATCAGGGGGCCCACCAGCTTATTCGAGGGGGCCCGCATTTTTGAATCAAGGGGGCCCACTTATTGAATCAGGGGGCCCACCAGCTTATTCGAGGGGCCCCCACTTTTGAATCAAGGGGGCCCACTTATTGAATCAGGGGGCCCACCAGCTTATTCGAGGGGGCCCCCATTTTTGAATCAAGGGGCCCACCATCTTATTCGAGGGGGCCCCCTTTTTTTAATCAAGGGGGCCCACTTTTTGAATCAAGGGGCCCACCATCTTATTCGAGGGGGCCCCCATTTTTGATTCAAGAGGGCCCACTTTTTGAATCAAGGGGCCCACCATCTTATTCGAGGGGGCCCTCGTTTTTGATTCAAGGGGCCCCCATTTTTGAATCAAGAGGGCCCACTTATTGAATCAGGGGGCCCACCAGCTTATTCGAGGGGGCCCCCTTTTGAATCAATAGGGATAGGAACAGTGCCGCGTTTATCATATGGACAAATTGGACACTGCCCAGAGGCCCCCAAATCTTGAAAAATTCGGTAAAATTTTGGTCAGAAACTTAGCACTTTCCGCCCCATTTTATTTAGCATGGGGCCCCACATTCATGTCTTTAGGGGCCCCATTTTATTTAGCAGGAGGCCCCACATTCATGTCTGTAGGGGCCCCATTTTATTAAGGAGGCTCTAAATTCTTCAAAACTTAAAAAGGCTTTAAAAATTTTGCGCCTGCGGCGCGCTGTTTTACTTTCACTTTTTACATCTCAGTCCTTTGAAATACATAAATTGCTTATGACCCTACACAACTGTGACTTTTTCAACAATTTGAAGCTGGATAGGGATTTTAGTCATTGCTTTTGATTTTTCGATTCTTAAAGGAGCTTTAAACATGGTTTTCTTATTCTCAATTATTGCATACTCCTAAAAATTTTCGCGCCTGCGGCGGGCCTTTTGAAAAATAAATTCCAAAACCGCTCCAAATTTGTGTAAATAATTTAAGATACATTTTTCACATATATGGTCCTACAAAAATGTTAGAAAATTTGTGTAGAGGTGGGTGGCCCCGAAATAAAAACGGCCTCGGTAATTCATTTAAAACACGTGACATAATATTTTGTACAGAATTTGTATCAATATAAAAAATTTGCAGGAATATTCTGTACAGAATTTGTATTAATATAAAATTTTTTGTTTATTTATGAATTTAAATTGTAACCCATCTAAAATTTCTATGAAATACTGAAAAAAACCTATTTGATGTAGAAATTAAATTTTTATTGGGCTAAGGGGGGGGGGCGTCATTAAAAGTGCCCAGGGGCCCCCAAATAGGTAAACTCGGCACTCGATAGGAAGGGGGCCCCCGCTTAAGGTTCAGCCCCCCCGGTTTCAAATCCTAGGTACGTCTCTGTTGAGGCTTAGACAGTAACATGTTAGAAACAAAAACTACAATGGACAACGTAACGTATGTACATGATTGCTGATTCAATAAATTTGAATTCGAAATATTTTACCTAGCAAAATTTTTCATGGAACTCACTGACATTACATGCAAATCACATTCAAGTTCAGAACAGAGCATAATTATTTCTAGTGAAATATTTCCCCTGGCAATTTAAATGCTGAAAGCAGTATTTGTGACAAAAATATTTTGAAATGTATGTGATTGTTTCGAAGAAAATTGAACCAGCAATTTTCACCCCAACAATAACGTTTCATATGCATGAGCTATTACAGGAAGTTGTTGGATAGTTCATATCTGCAGGTCAAAGGTCAACGCAGTAAAGTCGAGCTTACTCTTGTTCTAATCAAAAGACTGTATTATTCACCCTTGGTTAGCTTGGATAACACAGAGTCATACTTTAGTCCTTGAGGTCTTAAATTGGAAGAAACTCGCCATCTCCCGATCGCTAACTTTGAGTGGCTCCTTTTTCCTCCGTTGTAGTTCATGAAAACATGTTTAAAGCTTAGTCGGGGACGAACTCGTTTGAGTGCATTTTCAAGGTCGAAGTGAACATCTTTTGTCCAAAAATCCGTTTCTGTTTAAACTCAATGGGTCTCTAACTCCGTCCCTGGTGGTGGTTCGGGTATACTGTAGAACAATTATTTGCGAGGTTTTACAAGTTCATCAACATATCAAAATTTTCAACTAAAATTTTACCCCCTTTAATTCCCCCTCACCCCACCCCCTCAAGTGATAAGGGCAAACATGTGTGCTATGGTTTGCTAGTTTTGACATGATGTATGACATATCCAATATTTAGCTCAACTGGATGAAGTATTTGGAACTTTCATACATCGGGAAAACCCCCTTAATTACCCCCCAGGCAGTTTTCTAGAAAAACCTAAGTAGTTCGACCCTTTTTCCAGACTACACATGATAATATGCAAAAAAAACCACAGGTCTCTAGCTCTTGTAGTTTCGGAGCCTTTGCGACTTGGACGGACGGAAATTTTTTTCAAAATTGAAGAAAATGCTGTAAAAATAAAGAAGAAATGGCACCCCAACCTAATTACGCTTCTGGATTCCCTTCATTCCTCACACCTCATCGAAACGTTCCGATTCACCACTAATTTGATGCAAATTAATGACCGACATCGGTGATTTTTACAGCCTCCCTCTCTCTTCGCAACGGGAAACGAAGCCTGCACCCGCAAAGATGTTGATGGAAATGCAATTTCCTACAAATTACGTGTCGATATGCTCGATTTGCATATTCTCCATTGTGCCTGCGCTTCATGCAGCTTCTCGCTTCCTGATTTGCCTTCACGTGGTTTCCATCAGCTATCAAAGCCACCCCTTTGTTGAAACTTTTTCCACTCCTATCTTATCTCGATATAACGTGTCCTATTTTGGAGCCGCTCATGGACTTTTTGCACTGGCACGACGAGATGTGTTACACGATTCCGTAAAATGGTGAATGTGGCACAATTAATCCCCATTGTTTTGCACCACTTTCAAATGGTTCCACAGAGAGCCACGTTAGACCGCGAAATGGCTCGGCTGGGGCGAAAATGCCCGCTGTATCTCAAAATACGCTCGCGTAAATTCCACCAGTGCGAGCATAAATTTGCGAATTAAAGCGAGATTAATTTTATCGAGCTGCAACACGAAATGCAAACAATTATTACAAGCACTTGTTCTAATGCAGAATGAATAACAGAGTTTCTGGGTCAGAATTCCGTGGGCGGGAAATTTTCCCTCCCGAGTGGACGACTTCAACGCTTCCTTCCGTTCCGGCCGTGAGGAGATTAAAACAAAGAAACACATGTACCACTTTTCCCCATTACACAAATGAAACAATTCTGAAACACAAATATGAGGGAACAGTCGGCCTGAAAATGAGAACAGATGTAGCTCCAAGACGCCTTCACCATGTCTGACAGCTGGGAAGTCAAAGCATACATTTGGAGGAGCGATTAGGGCGCCAAAGTACACGCATGGAGGGGGCGAAAGTGGCGGAGTAATCTTCCGAGCAGCGAAAAAGGTCGCGACGAAGTCATAATGAAAATTAAACAACTTTTAATCTGAAATAAGAATCTTAAGTCGTGCTTTGTTGTTTTATTAATACGCCCGGTACCGGAGGAATGCGGGACTTTGTAAGGCTGCCTGCCAAAGAGCTCCTGCGCGCACCGTCTGGAGAGAAAGTGGAGGCCTGGAGATGAATAAAACGAAACGAAACCATATAAAAGAATAATGAAATGTTTGTGAGCCACCTCGCGCTCATTTACAGGCGGCAATCGCTCCTGCAAAGGCTGGGTAGGCTCGGGGGAGGCATTCAGCGCGTGCTTTGTTTTAAGCTTCGCTCTGTTGATCCCTCTTTCTGGAGTTGCTTTGATTTTTAACCTTCTCTTTGCGATTGCGGCAAACGCACTTTGTTGCAGCCTTCAAACGTCAATGCAAATTGTTTGTACTTGACTGTTTTACAGAAATCACCTTCACCACCGACGGAATCCTGAAACTCTATTGCAACCATTAGGTTAGGGTAAGGTTCGAATTATGGAACAGTCGAATTGTGGAACACCTTTAGCAATTTGGCTCCTACGCCCTCCGGACAATGTTTTTCCCCCCTTGAGTTATATTTCTAAACTTGTAATTTTTATCCTTATTTTTTCCAATAGAAAAAAAGTTTCTATCTCAAAGGTTGCATGAATGAAAAATTTTTGTCTAAAAATAATACAAATTTCTTAAGAAATGGCGAATTTTAGATTATTTTGTTTAAGGTTTTTAGGTATCTTAAACTAAGTGTAAAGTAACAAAAGTGGTATCGTCGTTTAAGTTGGGCTCTGAGTTTTCGATTAAGCCTACTTTTAAGTCAATCGAGCCCATATTAAGGGAGTAACGAATGTTCAAAAAATTCTTCTTGAATGTCGAATTGTGGAACATGGAGGGTCGAATTGTGGAACAAGGGAACTGAACCTTCGGGAATAGCGGAAAAACAAGGGAACCGGATGGAACTTTCACTTCCTCTAACTCCCTTAATATTAAGGGGATCCATCTGGAATTTTTTAGGGGGATACATGGGGGATTGAAAAAGCCCTCCACCAAACCGGAAGTTGGCCCGCCGCCATCTTGAATTTTAACGCTTGAAAAAGTAAATGCATGGGAGTTGGCTCAGAAAATCGTTTATTACTGCGTTATCTTACGAGATAGGACCCTAGTTGCTTTGCAACTTTGTCGCTTCTTTGTCGCTTATCAACAATACATATAAAGTTTTGGAAATTTACTCTCTACTAAGCCCACAGGAATTTTTTGAAGTTTCAAGAACAAATCTCTTAAATTTAGTTTTTGATTTTTCCTGGCCACAATAAGCATTTGTTCTAAACAATTGATATCATTTTCAAAAGAGATTGTTAGCGTGCAATTTTGATGCAAGTAACAATTTTTTATCTCAAAAGAGGGCGCCACCAGAAAATAAAGAAAAACTTTTTGTTCGATTTTCAACTTTGCACGACTCTCACGCTAGTACCTTAAGAGCTATAACTAGTCCAAGCATATCAAAAAATTGATTGAAGTTTTCTCTAAAAAGGCTGTGTAGCAAGTAGTGTCCTATCTCGTAAGATAACGCAGTAATAAATGATTTTCTTAGGCAACTCCCATGCATTTATTTTTTCAGGAATAAAAATCCAAGATGGCGGCGGGCCAACTTCCGGTTTGGTGGAGGGCTTCTTCAACCTCCCACTCATACCCATAAAAAATCCTAGATGGATCCCCCTAATATTAAGGGAGTTAGACTGGTTTGGATTTCCTTGCAATTCCCTTGTTCCATAATTCGACCACCCCTGTTCCACAAATGACACTCTGTTCCACAATTCGACCAAAACCCAAAAACTTTAAAATTCAATAAAAACTCTTGAAAAAATTTTAGGGCCCTAAATTTTTTTTTTCATGATCTTTGTTAAATTATCTATCCACTGAGACCAAATTTGACCCTTTGGAATTCCGGAAAGCCAAGATATAAAATAATGAAAATCAATAAATAAAATAAGGCCTTAAGTGTTCCACAAACGAACTTTACCCTAGTAGAATTTCCAATTGGACTTCTGAGCAGAAGAATTTTGATCAAATGACAAATTTTGAAAATATTTATCTTAAAGATCTCATCAGTTATCAACTTTAATTTTTTATCAAAACTAAGTTTAATTTACACATAAAATTTTTTTGATCAAAAGAATTTAAAAGAGAAAAATTCCCTTGAGTTTTTTTTTCTTTAAAAAAAAATATCAGAAAAATTTTGTTGACAAAGAAAAACTTAGCACCATCGAAATCCCCCGCAAGGTCAGTCCTAACACGCCCAAGCCACAGCTGACCGCCACAAAGTCGTCAAACCCGTGAACGAGGGCTCCAATCGTCAACCGAGTGGAATGCAGCCATAAATAATACTATCTGTCGTTAACCTTGTGACTGGCGCCGTAAAAAATTTATGCTAATCGTCATAAAAGCTGCTTTTCTCCCTGTCATCTTTCTTTCGGCTGCCGACCCATTTCCTTCAAGTGACTTGCCGGAATAAGAGACTTGCATAATTTCACTGCCAACTGTCACATCGTGAGTAATTTGACGTACGAATGTAAAGGGAGGCAAAAAATGATTGTAAAAATGTACAAATTGGCGAAAGAAGATTGCGAGAGATTTATCATGCTGTTATCAAAAGTGGAGAGATTTAGTTATGCTCGATATTAAATTATTTTTTACACAGCCTTCATGCCTCGTTTCATGAAGTATTTTGAAGACTTTTTGCGACACCAGGGCACGCCAGGAAGGGAAAAGAAATTTTAAAGGAAATTTAAAACAGTTTGTCATTCTTCCAACAACACATTTTTCTTCTTCATAATGTACACAACTTTATTTCCTTATCCTCCTTTCAGCGTCACATACTCGTCCCGAGCCAGCCTAGACTCGGCTCGTAGATGCGAGGTAAGCAGTTGTGGAAAAGAAGAAGGAAATATGGCATTACGGTAATACAGACTGATTTATGAACGTCTAAATAGGTTTAGCGAGTTTGGCATGCAGCAGCCGCAAGAAGTGCAGTAAGAGTTTATTTTCTTGCGGGAGGCAATAAGAGTCGCAAAAACGAGTCGAATGCTCACCTACGTGTCGCTCTAAGGAGTCTATTTGGCGAACAACTTTGTCAATCACTTGCCTCCTTATCAATTAGTGGCGAAACTTTGTCATCGGTTGCTGCCTCGGAAAATCGAGTGCTGCGATGAAACTTTTAATTTACTTACCGCAATTGATTTACGGGATTTTTTTAAGAAACGTCGCGGTCTGAAGTAACGAACCATTTTCACGCAATCAAGGAAATTGAGTCAATCTGAGGTTCAGAGAAGAAACCAGACTTTTCATGGAACTTCTTTTTTATTGAAAAAAAATCCAGACTCTACAAGTTTTATTTTTTCATAAAAATTTTCTGAACCATCATATAAAGTTTTAAAATAAAGTAATGGGCAAACTGGAGCCTCTGAAGGTCTTGGAGGGGGCCTAAAATTAAAATTTTAATTATCTTTTTAAAAACTCCAAAATTTCTAGATGGTCTATTTTCTAAAAAAATGGCACTTTTCCTCCTTAGCAGTAGCTTCTAGACCCCAACTTCGATCATGAACTTAACCGAAGATAAAACTGGCTGAAAATTAAAATATTTCAAGTCCTGAAAGTAACTGAAAATCTAAAGAAATTTAAATACCTGGTTTCCGAGTCTAAGCTTGCACCTGCTGGCTATCGAGAGGCTAAAATTGAAGCAAGAAAACGTTACGAGAATTAATTTTTAGGAAGATCAGAAAAACTGGTGGAAAATTTACGCTAAGAAATATTAAAAATTTCTTTGTATTTTTAAAGAAACAGGTAAGTTTTGAAATAACAGAGACAACTCAATCATTGGGTCTTTCTTTTTTTACATTTTCGACAACAGAACACAGAGCACCCTTCGAGCTCCTTCTGTTGCTGCTCGACATGTTTACAACCCTGTTTCGGATAATTTGTTGCGAGTCTGGTGGAACACGGGAGAGTTTTTCATACGGCATATTTATGTGAAATGCGTCGCTGTAAAATCGAGTACGTACTTATCTACATAATTTAATAAAACATGATTGATGATGCAAATAAGTGCTGACTCTCAGAACGGTTCCAAATCCCTGTCTCGTCACACAACACACATATCCATGCGTGAGCCCGGCCGACACGGAACATTGATTCGATCCATCAATTTGCTGGGAATTCCGAGAATCAGAACAATGGCGGAGAGTGCAAGTTCCCAAAAATAGCGCTCATGACAGCAGCAAATCCCCTCTTGGCATCTGGGCCGAGCAAAGCGCTATTAACCCTCTCCCCCCCATCATGCACCTCGACACCATCATGCAAGGCAGCGGAGCGGCAGAAATGATTTTCCTGTCTGTTAATAATAAATTCCGCATATAATACTCCATTTTGATGATAAATGATGTTCAGCATACTCGCAAGCTCGCCTGGACCTCCTTCACTTTGCGTTCTTCTGGAACATTACTTACAGATGTACCGTGGTGGCGCTTGATTTATGACTCCGGCACTCGTCTTAAGCGGAATCCCGACAACACAATGTAAGTGTCGACTTTCTTAGTCGCGAGCTCAAAGTCGGGGTGCAACTGAACCGAGCACGCAAGCCCATTCCGAAATTATGTCCGGTGATTACCTGCCGTCTTGAGTAGTGGTGGTGTGGCGGAATCATGCAGGAAGAGGTGATGGTGTTGAAGGAAGTTGCTGGAAAGTTATGGGCCAAGTTGCAAAAGACGAATCACCGTTCGGAAATTATCCATTCTCTTCTGCCTTCGACTCTCGACTTGCGAGGAAAACTTCCCGACCTGACTTCCCGTCTGTGGCTTTTGGCTAGGGTTTCATCCTGGGAAATGGGAGTTACCGAGTACCGGAAATAGTCGACAAAAATTTCTGGACCAGAAAAATTCGTTCCAAAACACAATTTTTCTGAGAACACCCCCTTTTTCCGAGAGTAACTCTATTCCAGGAAACGCCCCTTTTCTGGGAGAAACTCTGTTCTGGGAACATTTTGCTTCAGGAACGCCCTTTTTATGAGAACGCCTTTTATCCGAAGTACTTCTATTCCAGAAATGCCTCTTTCTGGGAACGCCCCTTTTTTCCGAGAACGCCCCTTTTCTTAAAACCCTACGTTTTCCCGAGAACGTCCTTCTTTCAGGAACGCCCCTTTTCCAGGAACAAACTTTTTCCAGATACGCCCCTTCTCGATAGAATTGTTCCAGGAACGCCCAATTTCCATCTGATAAAAAAATGTCCGAAAAATACCGTTGTGAAAAAAAACTTTAAAAAATTACGGGAATCGTGAAACCCTACACCTCACCTACGGCACAATGGGACGGAGCAACTTTCTTCCCCGGTTTGCCCAATTTGTTGCTTCTCTCAAGTTGACTTTCAAGCTGTTCTACGGGTCCTCCTAGCTCACTGTTTTCACCACTCGCCAATCGATACTCACTAAGAGCTTGTCCTACTTTCGGCTCGCATAATTGTTCAAATCCTTGTCATGAGAGATTTATTGAATCGAGCACGAATAAATTCATTTATAATGGCCGAGTGGAGAGCAGAGAGGCGCACACGTGGCTCACAAAACGGATCTGATTGCTGGAAATAATTATGTCCAAGTTCGCACATTTCGGGCATGAAATAAACACACGCAAATTGAACAGCGGGCGACTCTATTAAATGTGATGTTGTGATGTCTGCCTGCCTTGCAGCCTCAGCTGAGTACATAAACCAACAAGATAATGATTGTTTTTGTCGATAGTATTGTGAACATAATAGCACGAGCAAATATTGTGGCAGCAGCAGCCATCCTGCAGCCCCAGCTCCACAGTCTCCCAACGTTATCACCGCATTATCGTAATTTTCTGGCATTTATTTGCTGTCCAAAGTAAGTCTCTGCAATCGAATGTTTGCTTTTTGCGCTTCCTCTGCCTCTGCCAACTCTCAGCTCCACTTCCGTCTAACATAATTGTGTTATTGTTTAGTCTCAATTTGTTCCTCCTCCAGCTTTGAGCGGCATTAGATACGTTTCCGGCACGTCGTCCTCGGAATGGAGATACTGCTTCGGAGGAAACCGAGGAGAGAACAATGAAAATGCAAAAACTGGGAAATTAACGTAATTTATGACCGTGGCGCGCCTATTTTTTGCCATTCCGTGAGCATTTTAGTTGCTGTGGTAATGGCCTAGTTGCCTAGTTGGTGTTAAAATTACGTCTTACGAAAACAATAAAGCTCACAGGAGGCCTCCTCTTGAGGCTGTTGTGAAATTAGAGTCCCATCTCGCACTCCCCTGATCCTCTTTCCCACCTAAGAGCGGGAGAACCAATTCAAACAGCCATAGTTCCTCATATCGCCTCATGTTGGCTTTAAAAATTCAATAAAACCCTCACTGCGGGTAGGCAGAGGGACTATTTATGAAAGCTACGAGAATTGAGCGGAATGAAGAATAACGCGAGAAGGCAACCAGACGTAATGTGGGAAGGCATAAATTTATTTGACTTGCCAACTTACACAATGAGCTACCATTTGCGTTCATTCTGAGGTGCATTGTGTCTCTCACTAAATCACAGATTATGTAGTCACAGAGAGAATTAGGCTTTTTGAACTTTTTCTTCACGCAAAAAGAGAAAGGAAGGACCTCCTAGAGTCCTAGATCTGACATCTTCCTCCTAAACTTTTTCGAAGGTAAGGAAGTCTACCCAAAGCCAGCTCAAGTCCATGGTCAATTCGAGGTATCCAAACTAAGAGCTATTAGAGTTCTTCTTCTACCTGGAGCTTCCCTGGCGAACTTTACTTGTTAACTGGTCCAAATCAAGCTCACTAAGACGTCCCATGGGAGTGATTTTGGCAGGTGAAATGTTTTTAAATGTACTATAGACAATTTTTTTGCTGAGGCGTAGGTCAGGGGGGCTAGGGTAGGCAAAATTTTTTCAGTCAAGAATATACATTTTTAATGAAGAAAAGAAGGTAATTTTTATTTAAGAAGATTCATTTTAAGAAGGTCTACGATCCCCTGAAAAATAAGGCCCCCTTATAAAAACCACAGAGGCGCAGGAGAGCCTTTTTCATGAAAAAATACCCTCGGGGCTCAACCTACCTACCTTTTTTTAGAAATCAATTTACGACGAGTCAAAGTTTTAATTCTGTTTGGCTTTATTTACACCAGCAAGGGGTCCCTCACCAGAATTTCCTGCTCATTCACAAACAAGCCCGGCCATGCAAATGAACAACCCAGTTTGCTTTATCCAGAAATTAATTTATATGGGGACAGGCCTTCCGCCAGCAGCTCGAGCCACAGGCAGGACGCAACTTCGGCACAAATTAAAAGTTAGCAGATTAACTTTGCACGAGACAGAATGCAATAAAGTATTCCTGCCAACTGCTAAATTGGAAGCAACTTTTGCAAACCGGCTCTCTCCCTCTCGTGGCGTATTTTGAGCCGAGTCCAAAAGCCTGTTGTTTACTTTTCTCTCCCCCGACGCGCGGCATCCAAAGTGCATAGCTACTTTCCGGCATCTGTAACTAACTTATTGATACAGACGCCTTTCATGTGCCTCGCCGTAGGCTCGAAATACGCGGGGAGTGGAGAAGAGAGAGCAGCCGGCAGGAGATAAAATATTGTTTCAACCGTAAATTATTGCCTATTTCCCTGCTGGCATGCAGACTGGTGTGGAAGAAAGCAAAAGTTGCGAGAAAAAAACACGGGTGCTTAGAGGAAAAAGCAAACGATTTGGGCTGTAATGGATAATTTATATAATGGATGTTTTATTATGCTTGTTATTCAAAATAATTCTTTGATTTGGCTGCCGTGTAGCTCTGCTTTATGGGTTAATCAAATCACTTGATTTACGACCTTTCTTAATAGATTTCACGAATCACGGCGCAAAAAGCTCCACAAAGGAGCGTCCTTGCCGCTCTTCTCTGCGCGCCAGACCGAGCAGGAGACGGGCGAGGGGATCAGGGGGAGGATAATAATAAAAGAAATAACAGCTTACTAAAAGGGTTCGATGCGGGCTTTTGAATCCGATTCGTTTCAGACATACCTGCCGCTTACTTTTCAATTTACCCGGACGCTTTTCGCAATCAAGAAGAAATTAAGCTCCTCTTCCGAGAACCACTCCCACGCCAGGACAGTTAATTGAACTCATCAGGTGAAGGGAAATAAATTGGATTTGGGGATGTGAAAAATTAAGGGGAGAATTGCAGCGGAGATCCCGTGTATCAATTGTTCACCGAGAGAGGGAGAATGTGTGTTTTTTACAACGCAGCTAAGCACCGATGTTGTGTGTCTAAATTGAAACAATTTATTTCGCACGACGAGGCGGGGCTGCAATTGTGGAGCTTCATTTCAAAGTGTCTCAGATGCCTACGACTGCAGCCTCTGACCCACTTTGGGTGGGAGATATTTTTCACCCATTCACTCCTTTTCAATTTTGAAGTGAGACGGGAAACATGCGGTGGATGTACTTGATTGCCGACATTTATATCTGCTGCTCTCAAAAAGATGACTGAGAATCAAGCTGTGATATCATTGGGTAGTTGGGTACTTATGGCCAGATTATCTGCTCCAATATCTGATTGCAGTTCCGGAAAAGAGTCACTCAAAAGGCAGTCGTACGTTCGGTTCCGTTTCCGTGGAATCAAAATGGTAAATGCATTTGGATTTGCGTGACTTCAGAGAGGAGGGATTTTTTTCATTTCCGTCCTGAAACTCTGAGCACTCTGGTTCCATGAATTAGGAAAAACCTTCAAAGGCAAAAATTCGTACAAATTTTTCTGCGGCAAATGACGGCGAAAGTCACCATAGAATTTTCGTAATTCTATGTAATTCTACGTAATTTTGGATTTTCGTTTGGATCGAAAAAAATTTCTCTGAAGCTCTGAAAAGCAACTTACAAAATTTTCCGTGCTGAAATGCTGTGGTTTTTCACTTTATGAGCGTCAAAAGAGGCTCCCTCGGTTCTCTTTGGTAGCTTTTGGTATCATTTTGTCTGTTGAAAAAAATCATCCGTATCCAATTTTATTTTCGTCGTGGGAAAAAAAATATCGAAGATCAAACGAAACTTCGGGAGTTTGTAGGCCTTTTTTCTGTCATTGAAACAACTTTTTTGGGGACGAATTTCACTAGTTTTACTCTCTAGAATCTTCAGGTCCAACATGTACAATTATTCAACATTTTTCAACAATGTTGAATAATTGTAGATGATGGACCTGAAACGAGCGAAGTTTTTCCCCAAAAAAGTTGTTTTCATGACAAAAAAAAGGCCTAAAAACTCAACAAATAACACGTTAATAACTAAAGAAGGCTAATTACAAGAATATTTGACTTAAAATACGGGAAGATTTTGACAAACATGTCAATGACAAGCATTTTTGCCGAGAAAACCTACTGGAAATTGCCTAGCTTGTCCGAGTAAAAATTGCAATATCGCAATTCCCACTCATGTGAACAAATATGTCTCTCAAAAGGCAGATCGGGAAACTGGCTTAGTAATCAACAGACCATGAAAAGAAAAAGTCTGCTAATGTCGGATGAAATGGAAGCTTTTCTCCGTCTACTGAACAGTTTTAATTGCTGCTCCATGTTTACCTGGAAAACCTGAAAAGCCGCGTTTCCAGGCCTTCGAGAGAGCTGTGGGCAAAAACCGAAGCCCAACAAGAAACTCAACATTTGCGATTCTCGAGAAGCGGAAGCTGCAAAATAAATATTTTGTGCCAAAATGTAAATAAATAAGAGCGTGCAAGGAGTTCTCTGAGCGAACTGCGAATCACAAAGATGAAGAGATTAGCAAAACATCCCCAGCACACACACATGTGCTCCGACTCTGATCCTGCTCAGTGCATAAGAGTATAAAATTAGCTTTAGGTTCTTTATCTCCCGCTCGCAAACTCGCATGAGGTTGTTACAATGGGAGATACATGCCGACGCAATTGTAGATTCTCAAATTGAATTTTTTTGCGCTCCCGCATGTTTCTTCAGCATATCAGAAGTTGCTTTTTCCTTCCAACTCGCACGCCACACCGATGTGAAACTGTCACATGGGAAATTAAAACGCGGGTACGAAAGGAAAAACATTGTCGCACAGCCTCCCGTCCTCCCACAGCCATTTTTAATATGGCTCATCAATGAAAAACAATATTTGCTTTGGTCTTTTACATCGCAGTCGGATTTATTGGATATCGAGGGGCGAGGCTCGAGGAGATTTCGCTCAAAAAGCCTGTGTTGGGGTTTGAGGGTGTTGAATTTGTTGCTTTGCGTCCAATGAGGAGATTGAGTTAGATTCCTTGGCCTCAAACAAAATTAAGTAAGGCTTGCGGTCTCTTTTACGAATATTCGAGCTTCTATGGAGGAGAATCTGCTAGATTAACTGACTCAAGTCGGCTCATTTTGTGAAAATTCCTTAGAATTGGTGCCTGAAATATTCCAGAAAACTTCCTTGGGGGTTTTTTAGTGCATTTTTAGCATTTTACAAAAAATGCACTATTGTGGCCGCTTTGCCGTCTGTCTGTCTGTCTGAAATTTTATAACTCAAGAACCAGAAGAGCTCGAGAGCTGCAGCTTTCGCACCGTGTAGAACCTAGTCTGTAGAGGTGCTGGCTAACAATTTTAGACCCCCATCCTCTCTTGGGGTGGAATGGAGGGTGTTTTACTTTTGTATGAAAACTCCTTATATTACATCCGATTGAGCTGAAATTTTAGTATGTGGTAGTCTGTGCAAAATATAGTAGATCATGGTGACACATGTGACTTCTACCATGTACAGGGACGGAGCTAGAAGCCCTCAAAGTATGGTCATTTCGAAATCTTTGAAAATGCACCCTTAAGCTTAATCTCCAATTTTAATTTTATATGGTTTTAGGACTCTTTCTTGAAAAAATGTTGAGTCACGAGTCTTTTCGACCGTTCCAAAAATTTTAAAGGAAGCTCTAGATAGTGTACTCTATGGTCTGTTACTGCAGAGGCTGCAAAATGAAAACATTCATGAATAATTCAAGCCGGTTCCAGTGACCTACATCGAGCTGGACGGGTTTCCAGCGGGAGACCAGCCCCAAAACTCGCATCTCGAACTTTCGCCCAAACTGCTGTTAGCAAGGCGCAAATTGCGTCAACTTAGTGTCACCTTGCATTGATGCTGTTTACTCAAGTGGATGAAATTACCGTTTCATTAAACGTAAAAGTTCCAGAAGAGGGAGGAGAGGAGCATCTCGAGCAGCTCTCACGCGGATATAAGATGAGCAAACTTTTATTTTCCTCTCTCTCGCCTCCTCCTCATCCTCACACCCCGCCGTCTCCGAAGGCACGGGAATAAATTTGCACATCCGTGATCGTCCACAGCTTGCAGCGTTATTACACTCATCCGGTGTGTGAGTGTGTGACAAACTTTTCCAATTACACTAATGAAATTGTTATTTTCACGACATTAAATGCATCATTACCGTGTAACTCGCCCAAAGCACTGGACCACATGATGGCTAGAGGGATCAGTGGGGCTCTGAATCCTTTCCACAAAATTAATTAACAGCTTTGTAATCCCTGATTTTTAGTTTGACTCGGGAGCTGAGCCCCATTTATTTTGTTAATGGGGAGTTTTAACGGTTATGAAGCGTGCACTAAATAAGTCTTTTTCATGTCTGTAATCCGAATATTGAAATAAATGCATAACTGATCCGCACATGGGAAACCCTCTTAATTCGGCAATTTGCCGTAATTTCGCAATGAGGGACTTCACTGTGGAGGGTTTGCGATAATTTAGGCGACTCATTGGTTCGCTCGTGGCTGCGCCACTACTTGGAGGAGCAATCAAGAGTAATTCCGTCGTTAGACGGGTGAAGTAGTAGGAGTAAATTGCTCGTGACGCCTCCTATTTGCGGCTCGCCTATTACAAGCAAATTGCATGTTCTCGTATTATTAAATGGGAGAGCTTTTCTAGACTCACTGGACTCAAGCTTCTCTGAGACGTCATAGCCTCCCCCCAAATTAACCCCCAACCTCTTCCAAATCCAATATTTTTTCAGGGATTTTGAACTCTAAGAACCCTGGGTGAGGAGAATTTTTCCCGATTAAATTTTTCTAATCGTTATTTTTTTCATAATTTGTTTTTCCATTTGCTAAATTAGACCCCTAAAGATTTGCGAGGAAATTTGCCTCAATCATTTAAATGACAAAAAATAAAATTAAAACTCCTCCAAAAATTTAAACATTTACCCTTAAGCCGTAGATGAACTTTGAGTTTAAAAAAATGAATTAAACCTATTATTTAATTAAACCTAAAAAAAATTATTCCAGCCTGTATTTTTTTATACAATAAAATTACTCGGGGAACCCTCCTGCTCGCCAGTCTCCCACTTGAACTGTCTGAATTTTTTGTCTAGATTCCTTAACACCAATCCCTCCTTTCCAAGGTCATAATTTGAATTCTTCATCCCACTTCAAATGGAGCAAAAAGTGATCCTTTATGTCACTGACCCCCATATAAAAATAATCGCTTGTTATGGCGCCCACCAACGTAAAAATTAAATCTTGTAAGTGAAATTTATTGCGATGTTATGAATTATGGAGTGCATTATTTATAAATGATGGCGCATTATTTGGCTTTTGTGCCGCCCAATAATCGCCACAATGCCACATTAACATTGCGGCCGACTGGTACTTGGTGAGTTTTAATCTGTTTTGCGGCTAATCGCTCGGAATGTTTCGGGGAAATGTGAGTTGCCGCGGAAGAATTCCGTGTGCCATGTCTGCCATCGTGCCAGTGAAAGATGAATCAATTAATTTTAATGTCAGTCAGAGAACAAATAATCGCTTGCTAAATTTCCGCCATCCCGCTAATCCATTCACGTAGCGCATTTAAAATTATTTCCAAAGGTTTAAGCCACAATGCGAAACTCATACACAAAACTCGAGTGTATACACACTGTTGTAATCCATTAAATGTTGTATAATAATTATCAAATTCCCTTAGGTCGGTCCAAATGAGAGAGACGTTTCGCGTCTCCCAGTCTAGTTCATTTGGGGAGAATATCAAAAATTCAAACAAAATTAGGAAAATGTGTGCATAATTAATTATTTATTACCATTCATCAAAAATGTAAATGTGACGAAAGCTCTGCCGTTGTCTCTGGGGAAGGCACGGCTCACTAAATTGGCAGGAGTGGCACGGAAACTTTCAACATGGAAGGCGACAGAATGATTGAATGTGTCGATGCTGCTTACTCGTACTTTTGTTCTGTTCCAGCGCGTTGCTTAACTTCTGGTCGTGAGGCACGGAGGCGTGGGAAGATTTATATTCAAAATTGTGAGTCGGCAGAGCTACTGGGGTGTCAGTCGAGAGCAAGTGACTGAGTGAATTTCCGACATGAAATAAATTTCCAATTTTGCCAAGCTCGAGTTGTTTCAATCTCCTTCTCCGTTCTCAAAAGTTCAATTTTGCGTAGACGTCGATGAAAGGATAGAAGCATTTCGGTGTACAAATATAAACCGGAATTTCGGCTGAATAATTCACATAAACTCCCAGAGTAGGTGTTTGGCCAGTCGTTGGCTAATCAACCCTAGAGTTTGGAGCAGGCCCGTACCATAATCGTTCGAGGGTCTCCTGGGAAGGCTGTAAATATTTGATTTTTTTCTGCCTAAAAAATTAGGTTTCATTAAGCTGGTAAGAAGATAAGTTTGTACAAAAATTTTCTAAAAAAAAAATAATTTAAGAACTTTCTTATGTTTTGCAATTTTCAAGGATAACTAAGTGGGCCTCAATAGGTTCTTAGGAACCTCCCTGACCCTCTAAGTGGCCCTAAAAATTTTTTAATCTTTCAAATAGGTAAAAATAAATAAAAAAAGGTCGAAAATTTTGTCAAAAAGAAAAATTAAAATTTTGGGTAAATCGTTCATCAAAAATAAACCACGGTACAGACCTGGTTCGGAAGCCAGCTACAGCATCTGGGACGGATGCCGGGTAGCTGGCCGCGCCGGAACAAATTATTACAAAGCAAGCAAGAGCGACGGCTGATCGATAAACTGCTAATCCTATTAGAGCGGAAGCACCAGAGTTCACGGTCACGTAGGTCGGTGGTAAATGAAAACAAACGAGAAAATTGAAAGGCGAAAACGGGGGAGCGACTTATTTATTGCCGCACATAATGCCTCGTCGGAGCGTCGTTTTAAGTGGATTTGAGATTAAGATTATCTAAACTTTGAATAAATCTGTCAATTTGAGACAACATATTTTGCATTTCCATTTCCACGAGACGGATCCGGGCCTCCATTGCCGCAACATTTCCCTTCAGTTCGATAAAATCTCTTTCATGTACCTTCTCTATTGCTTCCTTCTTCCCCCCATCACTCCCGGGCCCGCTGCAAAGGAGGAAAATTATTGCAAAAACATTCGACAAGCCGGAGAAAATCCAAAACACGACGACAAAATCACCAGATAACATCACCTCGGCATCGTCACATTATTTTCAATTTCTTCCAACGCTTCACCTGCTGCTGCTGCATTTTCGCCACGTCTTCTGCCATGGAAAATCCTCTCCAAATTACCTACAAGCTGTCTGAGCCTGCGACACACATAATCACCGACTGGCAAAACATCCCGTGTAATCTCCCATTTCACCTCCGAGTACGTATCATTGATGATGGCAAGAAACATATTCTGGGGGGAGAATGAAAATTAGGAGGGGGCTCAGCTCGTCTCTGATGGCGCGATCGTGACTCACGAGGAGGACGAAGAACACAAAGAAGACGTAGGACATGAAGAATAATGGACCCAGCACCCGATTGGCGGTCTCGATTTTCAAGTAGTCAAAGTCCCCGAGAATGGTGCGGAGCAGAGTGAAGATGGCGGTCTGGAAGGAGTGAAAGTCCTCGAGCTCCGTGCCGAAGGCAATGTACCCGAATTGGGCGTAGGCGATGAAGACGATTAGGAACATAAGCCCGAAGCCGAATAGGTCTCGGGCACACTGAAATTGAATGCGGTGTACATGCTTCGGGGAACCCTGGCAGTGCTTACTCGAGCCAGTGTGAGGCTGAACTGCATCATTGTCTTGTTGAAGCTGAGGTATTTGAGGGACTTGATCCAAGAGAGGAACATGCAGATGCCAATTAGGTTCCTAAGCTGCTTTTGTTCCATCACGAGTCCCTGGAAATCGACGAACTGGGAGGTATCAAGAAGATGCCTGTCGATTCTGGCCGAAATGAATTGCTCTCGGTGCAAAAGGATTCCTCCCGCAGCATAGATTATCTGGAAATTGCGATACTGACTGACAGAACGAGACTGAAAGCTATGCTGACGGTAGGCAAAGTTTTCGGGCTTGGGAGGATTAGGATTTTGAGAGGGCCCGAAAAATTGAAGAGTTGCCTTAGTTGGTTGATAGGGTGACACAAAATTGGCTTATAAAGTTTAAAAGATGATTTTTTAAATTGGAAAAATTTACCTACTAAACTCGAAAATTTGACCTCAAAATTCAAGTTAAAAAATTTTCCAAGCTCCCAAAAGAGACTTTAGGTTTCAGAAATTAATTTAAAGAGATTCATGACGGTTAAAAGTATCATTAAGTGTCAGTGACGTAGCTAAGTTTTTGGTTTCTTATGGTCTGAAGTTGTTCCAGGAACTCAAAATTCAAAAAAATCCCACAAAAGGGGCGTTTCAGAATTTTCCGGGAAAACTGGGTGGGACAAAACATTTCTCAGGAAAATGGGAAATTTTAGGGGAAAAATGCTGGAAAAAGGAGCATTCCTGGAAAAGAGGAGTAATTTATTTATTTGCAGACGCGGCTTTCCAGCCATTATGTCTCCATCCGTGAAAGATTTTCAATTCAAACCGAATTGATTTGTGAGCAGTCGAAGTCTCACGACCCAGAGAGTAGGGTCACAGCAATAATTGGATGAACTTTGGCTCGGAAATTGTGAAAAAAAGTTCAATGTCCTAAAAAGTTAATTTTTGTGCTCGAAAAACTTGATTTTTGGCACCCTATAGTCAGATTCCTCTTAATTTGTTGAGATATCAAGAGCTTTGATCTGTTTTCGACAGAGCATTTCATCGATACTTACAGCCACTATGGAGAGGTCAATTAAATTCCATAGCTTCGAGCAGTAAGCCAGCCGCAGCCTCCACATTTCCATGAACTCCTCGATATTGTAATACAGCACGAGCAAAATAAGAATGCACTCCAGCACGAGAACAAGTACATCAGTTGCATTCGCAATGTCAAACAAGTGGATGCTCTGGATGCTGGAGCTCGTTAGCAGGGTTCCAGTCGGTAAACACTCGACTAGCATCCTAAGTGAGAGGAGCAGGGATTATTGTTGTTATGAAGTCGGAGGAATTAAATATAATAGAAAATTCAGATTCCAGCCTTACTGAATGAAACAAAGCATGTCCGAATTGGCATTGTAAATGGAGAATTCAATTATCACCGCTCTCGTAGCCCGATCTATCCAGTTCCCACGCTGCAGCTCGCCCAGCAGAGCTCTATTGTCGTCATCGGAGGTTTGCTTCAGGATGTGCGCAAATTTGCCGGTCGGGTAGGTGCTCAGCCTTCCGTGCGCTCTTCCATAGCTCTTTGACGAGTTCCACGCCGACCAACGTCCGAAGCTTTGCGTGTCCTCAAACTCGTCAGAGAAGTGCGCGAAGCAATCCGTAAACTGCTCGGATATCTGTCGGTGAAGCACGCAGCTGCTGTTCCGGACACGGGCTTGCGATATGCGAGGAGGCCCCAGCAGCTTGTTTTCACCCGCCACAAACATCTGCCTGTCTCTGTACTCGAATCCACTCATGAAGGTGCCATTCAGCCACTGCCAAAATGAGAGAACGTTACTCGAGAAGGTCGGTAGAGGTCACGTACCTCCCAGAGCTCGCCCACTGTCCGCAGATCTCTGAACGATTTGACGTGGCTGTCTCCCGCTGCGAACTCATCCTCGACAAAGGTATCGATTATCATTTTCGTCAAGTAATAGTATGATTCACCGGATCTATTTAGAGCCACTGGGGAGGCAACACAAAGAAAAGTGATGAGTTGTGGCAAGTGGCCAAGCTTCAAACGGCTTTTTGCTCATGAGTCTTGCACAGGCTTCAGCCAGTCTTACCAATGCTTACGAGAATCAAGAAGAAAATGTAAACAATCAAGTCTATTACGGCCTTCCGTAGCTCGGAATCGGTATAATTAATCCCATTGTTGAGCCTCCGTCGACGCCGTTCCATTAAAACTCTATTCAACTGGGATCTCTACACTTTGAAGCTCTTGTTTAAGCCTGCTATACACTGCTGAATCCTTGACTCAACGGCTTATCCGGGTAAAATAAGTTGTTACTTGAGAAATTAGCCGAGAAATGGGCACCAGCTGTCCTTGCAGGACTCTAAGGACCACATTTTTCCCCCAGTGGCTTAAGAAATCCGATTTTTAGTCCAGATTCCAGACAAAAAGAAGCCCATTTTCCTTCCCAACTTGACGTTTTTTAACAAGGCTGGTGACATCAACAGACACGGATAGGTACAGGAAAGTTCAAAGAAGGTAAGAGTGCAAAGAAGGGGTCCCACATGCAAGCTAAGGGGTCTAGAAAAAATCATTTTTTCCCTCAGACAAGTAGAAACTGGCCAAGAACTTTTTTCTCGCTTTTCCTACCCACTTCCGTCTAACAGTGGAAAATTGGCAAATTTCTTTTGAAAAAACCATGGAGCATTTGGCAATAATTTCTTTTGTCAGCCAATATTGACTATCCAAGATCACAAATGACTACTGATAAATTTTCTAACCAGCTTTAAACTAGGATTTTTGGTTTAAAATTATTTAAAATAAAGCTTATTTTAGAAAAAAATTTGAAAATTCGTATAAAATTGCAAAAATTTTTAAACTGAATAGTCATGGGTTTAGTGGAAGTGTTAAGTCAAAACTTAAGAAAGCTCAAAAAAATTTTAAGGTTTTTAATTTTTCAGCAATTAATTTCAAGAGGGTCTAGAGAAGTTTTTTTTCGTAAAAGTCGTTCGTTAAACGGGGAAAAAACTTTTTCAACTTGACTGGCAGAAATCGGAAAATGCCCATGACCAAAAAAAAATTTAATGTGCCAAAAATCAAAGTTGCCGATAGGGCCTTCAAATCGAACGCTGTTAGAGAGGTCTTTGAACTCGGCTTCGCAGGCGGCTTCGGAGTAATTACGGCTCCCCACGAGCCTGTCGACACAAAGTCCGCAAAGCCTCGTCATAGCGCTCTGTGACACCGTAAATTTGCATTTAAATGAATGTAATGACTAATTTTCAGTGTCATAAAGTATTTAGATTTTCCCGAAGCTCCACACTGGGCCTCTTTCGCCCATTTGCAGCACACCAATTCCCTTCCTTGAGTACCGCAGTTGAGCACTTCATGCAAATTGGGTTGCGACGGCACGAGGAATGCTCAAGTTTACCTTACAATTACATGTACTCGTGGCAAGTGGCGGCGGTGGCGACGGCGTCATTTGATGGTGGTGCGGTGGTATAGCGCAAAGCGTTCATTATCACGAAAGAGGAGGTGTAGTGTGCAATTACATCTAAGTGGGGAATAACGCTCTTAGTGGGCTTCGATACAAATTGTTTACTTCCGTTCTCCTTCTGTTGCGACGACTATAGCGAGAGCTGGGACTCGAAAGAGAGAGAGGAAGAGCTTAGCTTGTCGTTTTGTGCTGCTGACAACTAAATTTCCATAACAATTTCGAGCTCAAAAGTGAGATGTTTGGATTCCCAGGCATGCTCTGAGGTTTGCACAAAGTTGCCGAAAGTCAAACAGAATTTGCATTTAACCAAAATAAACTGTTCAATGCAAAAGATACACACAAAAACATGACGAAAATGATTCTATACGTGCTAAAAGTTTCCAATTTGATTGGATTACATGTTTATATTCACTCGCAAACAATTCGGGAGACGCACACAGTTCAGTTTTGCAGCAAATAAACCCCATGTGCAGCTGCAGATGACAATGCGCTCACCCACCCAACTCCGACACTCAAAATATTGTGATTGTTGATGTATGAGGATGTAAGTTGGGGCTTTGATGGCAACAGTAACCGTTCGTACATGCCACATGTGCGAGCAATTGGGAAGAAATGTTACCTCCTAAATGGAACATCTACTTGACTTGATTCACGGAGGAAAGTTTCAAGACGGCTTGCCTTGGCCTTTGTAGGCTAAAGAGCAGCTGGGACTGTGGACTGGGTCCTTCAAGACACTTGCTAAGTCTGCTGAGAGACTTTCAGAGGGGTCATCCAAGGTCAGGTTTCAGAAGCTTCCTGATCCATTTGAACATTTTTGGAAACTAAATTGTTTCTAAGCGAATCAAGTGACCTAAGATTTTTTGAAATTCAGGACCACAATTTCGGCTGAAATTGTCTGCTCAAAACGACCCTTCAGGAATTTTTCCTATTTTCTTCCAAAAAGGAATGGTGGCTTAACGAGAAATCAGAATCTATTTAAATCCAGAGCAATCCAAAGGCTGGCAGTAATTTTATTTCTTGTTTGAAGGAAAATGAACAACCAGCAGCAAATGTTGAATTTTCGCGCCAGGGAAAACTTTTCTGATTACCTTAAAATCGAGTTTTGCTTCAAACCTCGACCACTCTCCAGGATGTGCACGGTACTGCCATCCATCTCGGCAGTCTCTCTCAGGAGAGAAATCTTGAAGAAAGTTGTGAAAAATGTTCCTGGTACAGGAAGAAGGCTCCCGAGGGAAATCCGGGCAGTCTGAATCGTGCGGGAGATTTCCGTCCGTGTCCTGAATTTAAATTATCGGTGTAATGGATTTGCTATCAAGCGAGCTTGCACTTGATGCCACAGCAAAATCATTTTCGGCAGGCAACGAGCTCACATGCGAAAATGTATGCATTTCAAATAAACATCCGATTTCAAATGCTCAATCTGTGTTCAATTCTCCCGAATGCGAGGAACATTTTATGACTCACGAGGGTGAATGAGAGGATTCATTTTGATTTGAATGCATACATGGGAAGATGGTGATGGCTTGTAGCTGCAGCCCCGGTTCGACGTAAAAATATTTTTACATTTGCAGTAACAGCCTCTTCAGCCCCCACAATGGGGAGAGCGGAGGCATTGAAAAAGTGATGGAGCCTTTCGAGAATAAAATATCTCCGACAGACGATGCAACTTATACAATATTCAATATCGCTCATGTTCTGACGCTTGCATCACCATATGTCGAGTTTGCAATTTATGATTGAACGTTGAATTTAAGATACGCACGAGCCATCGAGTAACATTTTCTCTGCTGATTGCTGCTTTTGTTTCCCTTCATGCATTGTTACCTTTTGCTCGACGTTTACCTCCTCCATTATTCCCCCGGCAATCGTAGCTCATCTTTGTTTTCCCGTTCGAGTCTTTTGTTTGTTTGCTCTAATCATTATTAATTACTCTGGTTTTTGCTAGTCCCCTGCTTCCGGGATGTGTGCCAAGAAAAAAGGGGATTGACACCCTTTTTGGGCTGCAGTTCCGGCTTTTATTGGATGAAATCAGGGTTGCCAGAACGTTTTTCTCCAATTTTCAAACTTTCAAAACTTTCAACATTTTTTCCTAGGCTAAAACCTTCAAGAAAAATGATGGATTGCAGCTCAAAAATAGCCTCAAAGAGGTATTTTAAAATTAAAATTTAACTAAAAAGATTTCTCAAGCACTTTAAACCTGCCTTGAAGTCTTAAACCTCCATAGGAGTGACGTTCAGAGACGATCTACCTCTCATAACCATTTGTCTCGTCACTTGGCGAGCTCCAGTGCCAATGTAAACCCTAATTTCAGGTTTCTCAAGTACACCGAAGAAAGGAGAAAAGAACCTTCCGGATCTACCCTATAGCTAGTTCAGAAGCTTCAAAGTTGTCTTTAAGGCCAAAGCATTCGGTGAATTTTACGACCTACCACTGGGAGCCTTTTTTCAGCCAGCAAATGCCCAAAAAACGACAAATCAGATGCCAGGAAAATTTACATGCCGATGGAAGCGAATCCCTATTTTGCACTATGTAATTTATTTGCTTTTTATACGCATACCTCGGAGCCTTGCGTGAAAAGAGCTCGCGTTCCGAAAAAAATTCTATGGGTTTGTCACGTATCTCATCACTTTGTCATTTGCCACAGCGTGTGCTCACGAAGCCTACAGGCTTCTCATTGTGCCGCGCACCAACACAAAAGCCTAACAAATTTGGTATTCGTAACAGCTTCATAAAAATGATAAATTCGGTGAAAATTTATTTTTTCTGCACATCCTCCCCGGACCATCACGACTCAGACTTTCCCCGGGCTCCTCTGCCGCCTTCTGTCATGCCGTTTTCGGGCCGGGAGTGCGGTCGAAAACGGAATAATTTTAATTCGAAATTTTGTTTCTGATTGCTCTTTTAATCATGGGCCAAGCGCTCGCAGGACCCGGAGCTACAACCCTTTTTCGTTTGATTCCTTTCAAATGTCACACAGCTGACAGTGGAGGCTCTCCGGTGATTGAGGTTGTCGGGAGTTGCAGTTTTATCGCTGAAACGCATAAAGCACTTAATTACCCCACCTGACACCGCGTCAGGAATTTTTCACGTTCGCAGAGAGTGCCGCAGAAATGAGAGCCGAAAAGCTGCAGTGCAAAAAGTTGTGTCATAATTTGAAAGCCTACCTGCCAGCTTTAAAACGGCCATAAATCCACGCGTGTTGCATTTTCTATCAGGCCGGGAGCCCAAACTAGCCTTACACTGGCGCGGCGTCATAAATTGCTCTGTCAACCGATACACTTTATGTGTATACCGCATTTCCTCCCCTCCTTCCTCCCGCTGCAAAACAATTTAGTCGGATACAACGGCAGCAAGTTTAGTTTCGGGGGCCATCACTACACAATACCGGCAACGGTTGTTTATCATTGGGCATTATAAAGTGTTAAGCGTGTGTAACGCGTTGGTGACAAAGAGGATTTTTGTTTATAAACTAGATAAAATGTTATTTATGATTGCGAGACATAAATTGCTCAGCTGCTGCTTTCCACACTCACGCAAGCCCCGCACCCGACAATTTGGTAAGATGAAGCTCTGGATGAAAAATTTGAATAAAATTTATGAAGATTTGCCTGCGCACTCGGAGACAATTCGGGCTCCTATCGCAGATATTCAGGCGGCCGAGAGGAGCAATAAATGTCCTGCAGGAAGAGTGATATTCATATTTTTACCTACTTCAATGGTGCCATCCATCACCGTGACCTCCTGAATGCCGAGAATCTTCTCGGGCTCCGTTTGTGGTTCTCGCAGCACTTCGGGTGTAGTAAATTGATTAAATGATGTCACTTTAAAGTCACCTGCAGGCCATAAATCTTCGGCATTTGGACACTTTTAAGTGGTTTTGCTTGCCAAGCTGCTCGGGCCGGCATTTGTCTTCGGAAAAGCGAGTCCAGGAGCTCATCAGTCTTGTCTTCTCGTTCTCAATTCTGGCTTTGGACTCCAGAAGGACCTAATTTGTTCCTGTTTTCGATTTGGGGAATGTGGGGTCTTCTTTTAGCTCACTCTTTAAAGGCAGAGTCCTCAAATTTTGAACCACATGAGAATTTAAATTTTTGGAATTTCAAAATGGCGGACCTACACATGTCCGTAAGGGCCCCTGAAAGAAGGAAGACGAGTCCTGATTCCGACCAGTTCGACCTAACAAGCAGCTACCCAAACAATGGTCTTGACAAGAAAGAAAGACGAACCCTGAACCCAAATCTGACTCCCCTGGCATTCGTCCCTGGAATTTTGGACTTCAAATACCCTTGACTTGACGAATAAAATTAAAATTAAAAATGTTGCTCTGAAGCGTCTCAAAAATTTAACCCTAAATTTTAATGAATAAAAAATAAAAGTCTCAACAAATCGACCTTGAAACCCAAGCAAGTCTCACTCTAGAAACACAAAAATCTCGCTTTACAGAGGGGTATTATGCCCAAGATTCTTTGGTCTTGATAAAATTTGATGAAGATCTCAACCACCTTTAACCACCTTCCCTCCATTAACAACCTTCCCCTTTGGAGTAAAGGGTTTTCTCCTAAAAAACCTCTATAATTTTCCTCCTTGAAGGAAATGGGCTCAATTATATTCAAGATTTAAATCAGTCAGACAAAAAAAGCCGTTATAGTTCCAAGTCTCAAAAATTCAAAATTTCTCGCTCAAAGGTCCTTCTTCTATGAAATAGACTACGATTACTGAACAAGTCAGTTCCCAACAATTCTTCCACCCTGTGGTCCCGAACTCGCCAAACGAGATAAGTGTCAGAGACCACTGACCCGAATACTCCAAAATGACCTGATTCACGCAATCCAGGCGGAATTAATGTTTTTTCAAATCATTAAACTGCTACTGCATATCAACTCCGCTAATTATGCGTTCCGACATTCCTTTGTGGTAGCGATCACTCCATAAAGCGAGGCCAACTATGTGGCTGCCAATTAAGAGCTCATAAAATTGTTTACAAACCGAAATGCACGAGCCAGTCAAATATTAAGCGGGAACATATTTAAAGCATGTTATTAAAATTACGAGTATGTATTTAGGATTTTCATCCGTTTCATAGTCATCATCACAACTTGTGAACACATAGTAGGCCGAAATATGTCGGTAATGTGATTAGCTGTACTAAATTTGCGAAATATTCAACATTGAACATGATTGGATTGGTGCAGTGCAAAGTGCAAGGACAGGCGAGGCTTTTGAAAGGTTGCCAGACTGGAAAATTGGCTGCTGCTCTACTCGCTGGCCAGCTTCACGGGGTCCTCCGGCACCTTGAGGACCTCAATGGGCTTCTCGATGGTGATTCCGGGCGGGGGTCCCACGGAGCGGTTCTTGCGACGTCGCATCCAGAGGTTGCTGCAGAGACGGAAGGTGCAGAAGTAGACGAGCTCCACGATGCTCAGGAGAGAGACGCCCATGAAGAGACCCAGGAGACCGCCGCAGTTGGCCATAAAGTCCGTGGGTCCATAGAGCTCGGAGCGCTTGGAGGTGATGAACTGGGCCTCCTTGAAGAAGATGGAGAGACGCGCAAACTGGATGCCGGGAAACTCGTCAACGGGGTTCTTGTACGCCTTGAACAGGTCCTCCCAATTGAAGCGTGCCTGGGAGATCTCGGCGTCGTACGTGATGCTGGTGCAGGCTGGCAGGCAGTTGCACTCGGTGATGCCACGGCGGCTGTCCGTGCTGGAGGCCAGGCCCTCGTTTATCTCGTTCGTCAGAAGCGTGTCCTCGGCCTTGTTGACGCACTCGTAGCTCGCCTGTCCGCACACCGGCGTGTCTTTGCTCCCTGCAAAGTGTCTTGCGTTATTTTTTATCAATGAATTTTCATGTTTTTCGGAAAAATTATTAACCATTGTCTTTAGTATCAGAGCTTTTCAAACGACCCAAAATTAATCAGTTGATTAGAAGAACCCCAAGACTCTTAACTGTGTTATGAGTTATATATGTCCCTATTGCCCCTCCTTTTTGATTTTAACAAAGCTTCTTTTTCGTGATTTAAGGAGCCCTTGTGGATGTCTCTTTTTCCATAGCTAAAACCCCTTTGTGAATGACTCTGTAAATTCTCTATAGAACTGAGAGCAGAAGGGCTGGTATAGGAAGAAATCCTCACGGCTTCTGGTAAATATAGCTTCAATCGTTAGCTCACAAAAATTCTCCTAAAATCTTGGTCTGCTCAATTATGTGGATGATCAATTGGCTGAAATGTACCATCCACTTGTGAGTCAATTCTGCTCATCAAAATATAATTTTGAAACACTTGTATGCAGCTTTTCACAGCTCATTAATTTTCACCAGCTTTTCCCTGAAACACCAAATCAATGCGAACTCCAATTAAACCAAATATTCATGCTCTAGGTGTTAACACCGCTTTGAGTTAAATATAGTTGCATGTAAATGGTTGCCGAGGAGACAACCGGGCCCTGGTCGTGACTATTTTAATTACAGCGAATTAGGGCGCACTTACTTGGCATGGAGAATTTGACACAACCACATTCTCTGAGGGTGTGATTCGAAAGACATTCAAGCTCGCAGTTCGCCTGGGTGTACAGCTTGAAGTACCGCAAGTAGCGTTCGTTGTTGAAGAAGCACTGTCGTCTGCAAGCGAGAGAGAGCGTGTTAATTGTACTGGAAGATTCTCCCGCAAGATACTCACCGAATAGCGGAGTAATCCTTTAGATTGGTTGATGTCTGCATCATCTGTGGTCGCACCGAAACAATCACTTCCTGCAGTGTGGGAACGCGAAAGTACTGCTTCGAGACACGAGGCAGCTCTCCGGGTGTGTGCAGGAGCACCTGAAAGAGTGTTTGATGAACGGAAGTGGGATTATTGCGGTTTCACGCGCACCTTGAAGCCCTGGACAGGGCCTCGGCAGAGGTAGTCGAGCTCCTGGTCATACAGCGAGAGCAGGACGAAGAGACCGGCGCGACTTCCGGCCGCCAGGACGCGGTGAGGATGTGTCTCGAGGTCGGTGCCGGTCTCGTAGCCGTCCTCGATGGTCCAGCGGGAGGTCTTGTTGCCCTGGTAGTACATGAAGCCGTCATGGAGGCTGAAAAACAATTTTAATTAACTCAATCTTGACCTTTCAGGCTTCTTGATTTTTTTTTCTGAACTTAAAAGACCTTCCTCAGACCTGGGAAATTGAATTCATTACTCCATTTACTTAACCAACTTTTAAACTCCATTTTACTTCAACACGATCATCTACAGTTCTGCGTATTTACACCTCGAATGAATAGTTAAAAGTTTGTCAGAAATTTCCATGATTTCAGGAAATGAGAGGAAACAGAAACCGGAAAATTTACTTGAATTGGAATTTTAAATGTCTGAAGTTCTTTTTAATTTCTCAACTGAGACGGACTTTTTTTTTAAATAAAGTCTGGGAAACCTCTGTGACCTTGAATCCGTTCACCGAATGCAAGAAAAATTTTTTCTTCCAAAAGTCTTTTGAAAATTAATTAAAATACTTGAAAAAACGTATGAAAGTTGGATAAAAATGACCCATTTGACCTTGAAGTTGACTTACGTCTCTTCACGGTAAATCTCATTGCCGTCAAGGGAGTTGAAGGTGTAGCAGATGCCCTCCTCGGTGATGATCTCGTGGAAGAGCTTGTCGCAGGTGTCGGTGAAGCTCCGGTACTTGCAGGTGAAGAGCGTCTCGTTGAATTGGGGCGCCACCTCCCGCAAAATTTGGATCAAATTGCGATTTACGGTCTTGTTTCCCACGTCAAAGCCGGCCAGCAAGTGCGCATCACACGTTTGAGCAACAGCTTCGAGTTTTTCCTTCCTGCGAGCGCACGGCGAGTCACATCACGGACGCACACGGTGGAAAAGGGAGAGAAAAACGTTATGAGAAATTACATAATGGCAATCAGTTACGACGATTAATCAAGAAATCCATCTTCTAGGACGGCTTGGACGCGCGTCGACAACGACTTACTCGTCTTCAGTCATCTCGTACGGCATGGGCTTATCTGGCCAGATACGATGAAAAATGTCAGTAAAATTAAAGACCGTCTGCTTTGCTTTTGTCTCGGGACAAATTGTTACCGCTGGAAACGGAATCTGGGGGAGAAAGAAGAGAATGAAAGTAATATAAATTGGTATCAAAAATCCCTTTCTGCCCATTAATCTCCATGCTCGTGTCTCTTACTTGCCAAACGGGCGTCGACTTTTCCGCGAAGCTCACGATCACGGGGCTCGTGTCCCACTTCACGTAGATATTCCAGATCAGGATGCCGCAGAAGTAGAGCGAGACGCCCATCATGAAGATCCAGAATATCCTCTCCACGAGTGTGCGTTTGCGCTCCCCCAAGTACTGCAGCCCATGGACGGACGTATTTTGGCAGTACTCGACAAAGAGTCCATGAGCCGCCTTCAGCGGACCCCCGTACTTGATGCGTCGACGAGCGGATCCTTCCGTTGGCACCTCACTCGGCGTGATGGATGGCGCATCGCTGACTGTACGATTCGCCAGACTCTTCTCCCTGCGGACCGGCAAAATTTTCACTTTTAATTATCCTGTTTGTGCGTCATTAAATTCGAACCGCTCTCGGATTGTGGAGGGTTTCCTTTGTATCATGGATTTATGCAAATTCATGGAAGTTTCTTCTATGGGCCGAAAAAGGACGTCGTTAGGGCATTTGCGAAACTAAAATTAGAAAAACGCCCCATCGACGTCACAGCCATAGAATATCCTACTAGAAGAATAACAACAACAAAATATGTTGCCAGTTTTTGAAAAATGATATTTTTCCTCTTGAACCGGGATTTTTAGTGCATTTTGCAAAAATGCACTATTGTGGCCACTTTGCCGTCTGTCTGTCTGAAATTTTATAACTCAAGAACCAGAAGAGCTAGAGATCTACGGTTTTTTTGCATCGTGTAGAACATAGTCTGTAGAGGTGCAGGCTAACAATTTTGGACCCCCACCTCCTCTAAAAGCGGAATGGGGGGCGTTTGACGTTTGTATGAAAACTCCTTATTTTACATCCGATTGAGCTGAAATTTTAGTATGTTATAGTCTGTGCAAAATCTAGCAAGTCATGGTACCACATATGACCACTATTATGTACAGGAACAGAGCTAGAGGCCCTCAAAGTTTGGTCATTTCGAAATCTTTGAAAATGCACCTTTAAGCTTAATTTACGATTTTGCTTTTAAAATTTTTTTTTTGAAACTTGCTTCGTTTTTATCAGAAGCTGTAAGTCCTTAATTATCTCCAATTTAAACTTTAATTTAGGTGAACTTAAGAACTACAAGGTGTTTTTTAGACGAAAAAATTTTATACAAACTATTTCTGATTTTATGATATACCACATTTTAAAAAACTTGGTATTCTGAAGCTTACATTTCGAGATTCCTAGTTCAGTTTGAAAATTTTTAAAACATTTTTGTAATTAATTAAAATTTCAGGAATGATCCGATGATTACTTAAATTTGTAGAAATGCCGAAAAGTCTATTTGGGAAGCCCTATTTCGACTAAGTTTGGTTCAAAGTTCAAACTTGGCCTGAACTTAGTAGAATTTCAAGATTTTGGCCCAAAAAAGCCCCGGTTTTAGAGGAAAAAATCATTTATCTCGAAATGCGGGAAATTTTTGCCAAGGTTGACGTAAAAACCATGTTGGCAACGAGTCCAAGGCCGCTTATTCTTCTAGTAGTATACTTCATGGTCACAGCACTCTAATGGCTCTCGCTCTTCACCGATGTGAAATTAATTTTTCCGTATCCTTTTACTGCGAAAAATGCGACGGATATCCATTCTTTGCACTACTTCACCATTAATCACAGGAATTCAAACGTACCAATACTCGTCGTTTTTAGTCATTTTGAGACTTGCTGCTACTGCCACCGAATCCAGCAAAGGACTACTTTTTCCATGCTAATTGATTTTCCTTTTATACGCGCGGCTTTATGACATAATTCATCAGCTCAATGATAGCATTTTTTGCGTTTTGCCGTTAATGAAATGACAAAATGAACGACTACACAGTCTAATTAGAGCATTTTCACTGAATTTGAGTGAGAAGTGCTCGCATACTCCCCCGGTCCGCGGGTGGTTGGAGAGTTCAGTCAGGCCCAATTCCCCATGACATCACTGCTTGCTGAAGGTGTGTTCACACTGTGGTCATTGGCTTTCGATGCAAAATTCATCTCATACAAAATATCTTTAACCCTCTAATGCACATTTAGATTTCATAAAGGTTTTTGAGCAAATACGAAAACATTTCAAATTTAATTTTCTTTTATGTTTTTGAAATCTTATGAGGTCCTTTGAATCGATAAATAAATATCTTCTATGGTCTCCTCCCTCTAATGAAAAAGGCCCAAAGGGTTGTTCCATGATTCGCTAGATTCAAACTTGCCTGCTTGAACATTCTTTAATCTTAGCTCAAAGAGACAGGAGGATAGAAAAGGTTCATACATTAGAAATGCCCTCCTAACGTCCTTTGTAGGGAAGAGAGGGCATCAACTCAAGTCATAAATAGTCCAGGCAGGTTTCGAGATTTTTTCTTTCTTGGAAAAATGTAAAGTAAAAGTAACTTTTATTAAAAATCATTGATGAATTAAATAATTTTGTTTTGTAAAAAATATTACACAGTGGAATAGCACCTTAAGCTCCATAAGCGGAAAAAATGCTGTTTTCACCTTTAACACTAGAATGTATGAATGTTACACCGGGTATCGAAGCAAGCACTCCACCGATTACCTTTCATCGGGTGTTCGTGAGGCTGCACCGCAGGCTTGGCGCGTCTCCCGGGAGTCCCGTGAATAAATGAATTTGCGGCCATCACTCTTTCACTCGTCCTATCCCACGTGAGAAGCGGCCTCCCAAACATTTGCTGGCGTTGATGAATGCCCACTGTCCGAATTCTTAGCTCAAACAAATGCACCCGTTTGTGGACACGAAGAGACATAAATCTAATAATAAGCTTTAGGAATCTCCATTTCAGATGTCCAATGTTGTAAATGCGATTCCGAATTTGCATATTTCCCAAGCCCCAACTCTGACTCTAAAATTTATTTTCTGTTTGTTGTTGCGTGCGAGAGCGCAAGAATTTCCACAGCAAACAAGGAAACCTAACTAAGCTGCCTGAATTTTTCTCACTTAGCATCCGCTTCGCTCTTTTTGTTTGCCATTGCCGCCTGCATCCCGTCCCCGTTCCGCATTGTCATCACGACTCGCACAACTTTCAAACCTGTAAACACTTTGCATTGCAATTTATACACTATTTATTAACATAAAACATATTTGCATTGTGATATTCCTGATGCCATATGATGCCACATGGGAGAGCTCCATTCCGGCTGGCGGGCGCGCTCAAATCTGCGAGATGACAACAAAGAAAAGTTTCCGAGAGACTTGCTGCTGTCATCTGACTTGGTAATTCATCTGCAATTGCATTTCAGATGGCCCGACGACACGACACGACTCGACACGGTAGAGGCGAATTGACATTAAATGGAATTTTCATGGCTTTTTTGGTCTCTGTCTCCCGACTTTCGTGTCGGCATGACTCGTGGGGAGGTTGAAGGTGCTCTTTGCCAAGCTTCACGGCTGTGTAAAACGACAACTTCAAAGTTTGCACCTTGCAGTCTCGCACTGGAGAATAATTGAAGTTGTTGTGTAATTCCTAGAAAATTCCATCTCGTTTCGACTGCAAAATGAGCACAGCAGTGCTTGAGTCTTATTTACTTGCTGTTGTGGAAAATAGCCCTTTTGCCTTGCAGGAAAGCGGCTCATGAATGCAGTTCTAGTCGGGGGTATTAGTTTTGCTGTCTTTCCTCGCTTACAAGCCCTTGGAAAGCCCACTCTCAATTGTAAGCATATGGAATTGTACCCTGCAAATAGCTCAAAAACACTTTATTCCAGTCTAGGTTCTCGGTACGAATTTTTTGTATAAGCCCACGCGCTCCTGTTTTGTTATAAGGCCATTTTCGATTATAAGCACATGGGCGTGTACCCAACAAAAAGCTCAAACAAATTTTATTCCAGTCTAGATCGTTGGTAATGGTAGTCGGTATAAAATTTTTGTATAAGCCCATGCGCTTCTGTTTTATTATAAGCCTATATAAGTGCATGTGTTTACATTCAATAAGAGGTACTTGGCCTTTTAAAAATAATAATAACTATCCTAGTCTAGGTCATCGGTGTAAAAACTACTCACGAATTTTTTAGAAGCCCATGGGCTTATGCACTAATAATAAGACCATGAAGTTTTTGACATTTTCGAAGTTTTTTAAGGTCCAAGGGTTTTTTAAAAAGAAAAAATTTTTCCAGTCTAGAATTTAGACCATCAGGTCAAATCTATTTAAAAGTCCATGGGCTTCTATTTTAGTTTAAACACAAGGTCCTTCGATCAATGACAAGTAAGCTGTGTTCAGTTCCAGACATAAGCGCATGTGCCTGTAAGCGAGAAAAGAAAGTAGACTCCCAGCTCAGTGGAGATTTCTGAACAGCCCAATTTGGCGTCCAGGATCAAGAAGGGTTTCAGGGCAACCATGCGTAGTCAAAGAGCAAAGTTGGTGCGGAAAAGTGCCACTCTAGATCTTTCTTTGAACTCCCACGCAGCTACAGCCCCAGTTGACGCGCTCGACGCCTCAATTAGTGAATCATGGGAGGATGATTCGCTGATTCCGTATCCAAGGTCGCCAGTCAGACAGAGCACATGAGCTAGCAACGCAGTTAATTATATAGCATTTACGACATATTCAAATGGGAACCGCAAGCTCAAACGAAAAACTTTCATTCACAGTGACTGAGCACATTTAATGTTTGCTCGTTCTCGCAAGCCACAGGCGTGTTGCAAAAATGTTTGGCAGACTCGGTTTTCAACAGAGTTCTCGGAATCAGCACATCTTTGGAGTCTCGCGTGCTCGCAATTTCCATACAGTGTTGCGGTGGAGAGCGAAAACCAAACTCACTGCCACATTTGCCGATGTAAAGTTCCCCAGTGGATATTCAAAACTCCGGGCCTCTGGGTTCGAGCAGGTTCCTGAAAATTGCGCCAGTTATGTAAACCGATATTCTTTCTCGCCAGCCTGGGTCGGAGAATCTTGCTTCCCTCTCACATTTCTGCTCAATTTAAAATTTTGTTTTACCTGCAAAGTTTTATTGAGGCGTGAAATTGTTTATTCGGACGTTCATTCGCAGCACACTAGCCCAGAAAGTATTAAAACTTGTCACAGACACTTCTTCGAGCACGCTTGGCCACACCATCGCACTCCATTTACTGGCTCACATACGTTTGGGATTGGGACTGTGTTGTTTGCCGTCTCCTAAAATGTCACATGTTCCATGCCATCAGCCACTTTCGACTCTGCCATCCGCTCAGACATTAAAAGACTTGCATGTGTTGTTGAAATGTGGAGTATCCCAAATGGGATGATAAACTTGCTAGGGAAATGTGTGTTTACCCACCTCGGCTCCGGCAAATGTACTCTAATGATCCGGACTGACATAAAGCTATGAACCTTCACCTTTCTCGTCTGGTATTTACAATTTCGCTCACCTTGCTCCGGACGACTGTTTCGCGTAATAAATGCGCCAATTGCCTATGGTGTCCTTGAACCTGAGACGTGTGAGGGTGTTGTCTGAAGAAGTTAGATTCATTTGAATATTAGCTTGAGAATCGTCCCAGATTTATCCACGAAATTCGATTTCGTCAAATATTGTTTTCACGACCTTTGTTAGTTTGTGCACGTAAGAGGATGATAAGGATCAAATTAGGACTTCGAAAAGTTTTTACTACAAGCAAAAAATTAAGTTAAGATCCAGAGATAAATTTTTTTGTAGCTTAAATTTGAAGATTGAACTTAAATGATGGACTGCCATTGTTTCTTTTTTAGTGCATTTTCATCAATTTTGAAAAAAATGCACTTATGTGTCCGATATGTCCGTCTGTCCGTCTGTCCGTCTGTCCGTCTGTCCGTCTGTCCGTCCGTCTGAGTCGCAAAGGCTCCGAAACTACAAGAGCTAGAGACTTGCGGTTTTTTGCATAATGTCAGGTATGGTCTGGAGGGTGGACAAATTGTTTTAGTTTTTCCGAAAAACTGCCTGGGGGGTAGTTAAGGGGGTTTTCCCGTTGTATGAAAGTTCCATATACTTCGTCCGATTGAGCTGAATTTTGGATATGTTATACATCACGTCAAATCTAGCAAACCATAGAACACATGTATGACCCTATCACTTAAGGGGGTGGGGTGAGAGGCCTCCGAAGGGGGGAAAAATTTAGTTGCTCCGATTGAGCTGAAATTCAGAATGGTCATGTAAAATGACAAAATAAGCAACTTTTGTTTCGGGTCATGGTCTCAAAAATGTAAAACAACGGACTCTGGGGGTTAATAAGTGGCCACCCAAGACTTCCCCTTGGCGAACTGAAGGGCAAAATTTCAAATTCAACCGATTGAGCTGAAACTTTGGCAACTGTTAGATGGCATTAAATCCAGCAAAAAACAGCTCTACAGTAAGTCTCTATGAGCTAAGGGGGAGGAGCTGTGAGCTCCCAAAGTTTGTATGAGGCGAAAATTTTCTAACTCCAATTGAGCTTGAACTTGGGCAAATGTTAGATGACATTAAATTTAGCAAAATATCCTTCTACATTAAGGCTCTATGACCTGTGGGATCAAAGTCAGGGGTCCAATAAGTTTCTGCAGTGACGGAATTGGGAATAAAATATTTTCACTTCGACCCAACTTTTGCAACAAAGCGAATTGAAAATGCACTCAAATGCGTTCGTCCCCGACTAAGCTTTAAACATGTTTTCTCGTTTTTCTCAAAATGACTCAGAGTAAAATTCCCATTTCAGCCAGAGTAGAGACCAGCAGAGATCAAGAGAAAAGTGCTACTCAAAGGGGAAACGACAGGGAAAGACGTTCAATGAAAAGACCTCACCTCTAATGGAGTAATTAGAAGGGACACGTTCCGGCAAAGGAGATCGGTTAGCCATCAATATTCTAGACGAGTGGCGCCCAAAAAGGTGCTCGTGTCTCCGGCAAGACACACTTTGGCACGTGATGCTGCTTATAGGTCAAAGTTTATTGTGTCAGCGATTACGTGCGTGTAACTAATACGTCTCAAAGTCTCCGAGTGTTCGGCAGTGGAAGAAGTTGTTGAACTCGGCAACCCGAACTAATGAACTCAAATTGAATTTCGGTCTATATTGATTGCTCCTGCCCGCCTCGAGGAGCCAAAATGATGAAATTTGCCGGCTCTCTGAAACTCGTATCGATTGGCAACAAAGTGGATCCTGCAAATGAAGACAAATGACGAATCAAAAGTGTGCCCGAAGTGCTCATTTCGAAGTTATGAGTTACGGTTCGGGCTTAAGTATACACAATTAGAAGTCGAGAGCAGAGTTATGGCACAAATCCCGCAATAGATGCACTTAATGAGCGACTTAGGCTCGGCAATCTAAATACAATTAGGACGCCCTAATCTGCTGCAACACAAACTTGATAGCGCTACATTATTGCTGCTGCCAAAAGCCATCACATCACCATTGTTTGCATGTTAAACATGATTTAATTGTCGGGTGAGGGCGTACTCCCGCGCTCAAGTACCAGACTATATGGCACACAAACTTTCATCATCAATTTTGTTATTTCTTCATTAAAAACTACTGCCGTTCCTCGTATTGCTGCTTTGGTGTGAAGTGAACACATAAAATCTTATTATTACTCAACTTTAGTTATTCAGAAACTATGCCGATGGTGATGATGATGTCTTCGGTGACGGCACTGACTGAAAATCGCAAATTTATGTGGCGTTTTCCGAGCCCAAAATTAACATTCACATCAACATTTTGATAACGTAATAAAACTTATCATCCCCGTGCATTGTGTGGCTTCGATGAACCTCGGAGAAGGGCGCTAATTACTGTGGCAGACGATTTTGAGGCCAGACCTTTTTCTTTTTAAAAATTTTAGTAGCAAGATTTAAGAAATTAATCCGTTGAGGGTTGGAACACTTAACCCTCCAACGGAATATTTTTGTTGTCTCTTTAGGTTAGCTTTTTTCACCTTAGAACTTTAATTTTAGTCTAAAACGAAAGACAAACCTCAAAAACTGTATTGGAATAAAATAAAAAAATCCAAGATGGCTCCAAAATGTTCATAGCCCGACAAATCTCGTATCGGTTCAAAATTCAAAGCTTTGGCTTCTATAAACATCCAATTTTTTCTGCAAAATTAAAAAAATGATTACAAAACATAACAAAAACCCCTCAAAACTGCATTGAAATAAAATTTAAAAAATTCAGATGGCGCCAAAAATATTCATAGGAGTTCAAAACTTGAACTATTTTCTCCAAAATCGGAAAAATCGTCATACCTAATTTCTTTAAGATTGTCTGGTAAAGAGTTGAGCCCTGAAAAAGAATTATTTCAGTCAGATTGAATAGAAATGAGGGACAAACTAACCAGTTCTCTTATAAAAAAAGTCAATGGCATTGAAAACCTAACCTTGAATCCTCGCCAAAAGTTAATTTAATTACTTAAAGGAGCATCTCTCAGACACGCAAGATTGCCATAACCGCCAACCCTTTCTGCTGCCAGCTCCACCAATGGCCATGAAACGGCGTGGCATGGCAGCAAACGGCCATCAAAGCTCCGAAGCAAGCTAATTCCCAAATTTATGTGCTTGCCCGAATTTAAACGCTTCCGATGCAGAGACAACTGGGGAGGTCTTCGGTGCTCCCTAATAATGACTACGAGGAAGTCGAGTCGCTCACAAGCGAGATATGAAGCCGAAATTTGTGCAATATTTAACATTATCTAATTAGGTTCTGAGCAAACTTTCGAGGAATGGAAGAATAATGTGGTAATTTGGCTTTAATGGGTTTTTCTCCAGCATTCCTGCTCCTCTCTCGTGACTTCTCTCCCGCCCAGCGCCGACGAGTGGTACCTCGTGCGAACGACTTGCGGCAAATAAGAGTTTGAAAGAAGAAAAAAAATTATTATGAATTTAAAAGTTCGTCGAATCCAATAAAATCAGTTTGCGAAATCTTCTGGCGCAGAACGGGGCAGACTTATCGCTGCATGGTGCGTTGCAAAAGTCTCAAACGATGTCTGGCGAGAGCCAAAACCGAGAAACTCCCCGCTGTTTCATTGTAAAGTTTGTGCCCCGAGTTTCCTAGCTGTTGAGCAGAACAACGAGCGGAGGAGCAAGCAGTGGTGTATTTTCTTATCCTGGGGGAAATTAAAAAGATCTTATCATCAAGTTCATGTACAATTTATTGCGATGTGCGAGACGCAGAGAAAGTTTTGGAGGCTCCAGACGCGTGCAGCCATGCACCAAGTAGCTCCAAATTGCATTCAATTTTGCACGTTACAAGCAACTTGGTAGCAAGAAGCAATAGCTGGAAAAGAGGCATCACGGCTTAAGCTCAAAAATCTGCAAGTCGGAGAGGAAAGTTTCAAATGTGTATTTTCTTAATTTAATCCTTTTCTTGCACGCATCCACATGTGTTTACAGTCTAAACTTTGTCTTGCCGGGCCTGGCTCTGACTCCTGGTGGCTGAAAAACCGGGCTTGCGTCGCATTCATTGAAATGCAGAACTCTCGCCGGGAAGGTTTAAACGCTCGGATAAACTCTGATTTCAAATGCACCATTTCCTGTTCCGCTAAAGAGACTCTCTCGAGTGAGTGGTACCCATTTTTGCAGCCCCTTTTTCCAGCATGTTTCAAATTATTTTAGAAAAGGCTTAATGAACAGGGCTTCTAAAAATTTCAACACTTCTGTTTTGTTTATTTGTTATTTTTTTTAGATATTTTAAAGAGATACCGTGTGTGAAAAAATTGTCGATCCACCATTTGTGTCCCTTCCAATTCGTAGTCCGGAAGTAAAAATTGGAAAAAGAAAAGGCAGTTTTGCTGGCAAATTTTTACTTCTGAGCCAAAAATTGACCCAGGCTGTTCAAGTTTTTCCCAGTCTGTCGGCGCTGACAGACTTTTACTCTAGTCGCCGACAGACTTGGTCACATTGGGAAAGAAAGTGTATTGTAAAGAAATAAAATTTTCTTTAAAAAAATATAGTCAATTCTATATTTGTTTTTCTGTGTTTGAAATCCTTCCAACACCGTAAAAAACAAACAAATTTGTTTGAAATTGTGCAATAACATTTAACAAAATTGTAAAATTGTGGTTTTTTCCAAAATAGGCAAAATTGTGGAAAATTGATTAACACAATTTTGAAACCCCTACCAATTCGTTACAACCTTAACAGAGCCTCTTTTGATTGTATAAAGTCACTAGGTAATTTCCTGATAAAACAGAGAAGCTCCTACACTCAAGTCCAATATGCATCTTGCATTGAGCCAATTCTGCCTAAATTTAATTTGTGATTGGAACTTCCATCATTTTATTTATTTGTCAAGTCAAAAGAAGACAGCCACATTTCGTCCAATTCAGTAAATTCTGGGAAAAGTTTCCTTCTTCTCTTTAGTTTGTGGATGGAAGGATCGGAAAGTGCTTTTCTACTTAATAATGCTTGTTCCCGGAGGGACGGAAAACGGGCCGCAAATAGCTCATCCCGCGAACTGGGGGCAGTCAAGCCGATACTGCCCAAATTTACACGACCGAACGAAACAAAACAAGGCAAAACATTTTTCGTGCTGCGTCATGATTGAAATTTGAAATGCGATCTAAAAAATTCAATTATACCGGGCTATTTGGATGCAATGCGATTCCAGCGTTGTCGGAGTTGTCACTTATTTCGACGGCTTTCCTTTTTTTGTGACTCATATTTCATGTTGGGCCGCCCCATTCCTAGTAGCTTGTTCGTTTCAATCAATTTGATGCCGACAAATGCTGCTGCACATTCCCGTCACTGCAAACTAATAAATCACAAACATGCTGGGAATCGGGTGTTAGGATAAATGGCTGGCATAAAAAATTATTTGATAAAAGCCTCAATCTGGAGCGAGTTGCGAAAAAACAGTCGCTCATTTGACTCAGTGGCAGGCCGAAGTCCGCTCGACGCGGGAGTCGGTGGCACATGGGATAATTGTGCGGTTTATCATGAAAATATTGATTCGCTTTTTGTTGCTCAGACTCGGCTCTATCAGACGAGTCGGCTCTTGTGACTTGCTTTAATGTTAATAAATTGTTTCGTTTTGTGTTTTTGCCTCTCCAACACAACAATGCTCCTGCGGATGCGGCAATTTGTTCCGAAAACCCAGTCCGTCTACCGAAACGAGAAGTATTATTGATTCGCAGCTTTATTGGGACTGATTCGTGCTCTGTTCTTTGTATTCCTGCCAGGAGCACTTTGGAGCGAATAAAGAGTCCGCAAACAGTGCGCTCTTCTGCCTCTCTGGATGACAATTGAAGGCACACTGCTTGTTTATTTTCCTCCCCTGCTATTTTCTGCTTTCAAAGACGGACGTTTGACTTCCACCTGCACCAAAAAACGCGCCACTATCTGAATTATTAACGATCCTCATTCCGGATTTTCACTCCGGTTGTGTAAAACAGGGAGAGAACCTGCACAGTGGGACGACATTCCCGTCAAAGAGCCGAAAGAAATTTCCAGTTGGATTCGTTTCTGACCCATCACCTTTTAGAGGTGATTCACCGTATGAAAAATTTGAGGTAAAAATATATACTTTTTGTATATTTCAGCATGTATATTTTCTCAATTTTAAAATTGTATTTTTGTTAAAAATACTACCCATATGTAAAATATTAAAAAAAAACCATGTTTTTTCATTATTGACTTTTGAACCCCAATTTAAGCCTTTAAAAAGCTTTATTTAGGAAGAACTTGATTTTTAAAAAAATTCTGAAAAAATTGAAAAAGACGAAATTTTGGAGAATTTTCAAAAAATATGTTCGAAAAAGTCTATTTTTCAAAAGCCTTTCAAAAGCTAGTTTTAAAAGCCTCGGAAGAAAAAGTTTCCTTTATGAGGTAAAGACGAAAGTTGAAATATTTTCAAAAACAGAATTAGCTTTCTATATTTTACCGTTATGTCAGAAAAAATTCCAAAGTTAATGGTTTGAAATCCTACCCTTGGCTTGAAATGGGTTAAAAGTTGGATTTAAACATGTTGGGTTCCTTTTTCGAATCTTAAGGTCATAGAGGCTTTTTTTGTAATTTTAAATTCACCAGATTAATCAGGCAGGATCTCTAGCTTCGTCTTTTTACCCATGGGGTTCCATAATTTACTAGATTTTGCACAGATTTCAGCTCGAGCGAATCAAATATAACCCACCTAGATACGTTCCTGGAGATTTTCCCGAAACATGAAAAATTTTTCTATACCTGCAGGTCAAACATGACAACATAAAAACCACATAGCTCGCTATTAATTATTTCGTATTGTTACGAAGCCTTTGTGACTCAGATAGACAGACGGACAAAAAACGTGTCTGCTTTACATCTCTGTGCTACGACTAGCTAGCTCATTTGGGCCCATAATTTACTATTTCAGCACGTCTCGGGTGGGAAAAACCCTCCTGACGTAGATTACGGACTCCACGCCGATAAAAAGCCACATGTGGATGTGACGATGTGTGACCAGAACTATTTATTTGTCCGCATTTCAAGTAATTTTATTAATTTTCATTTTCATTATCCCCACAAACATTTCTCGGTAACTCGGCTGCCTCGGGTGAGCCGGGAGTCGGGGTACAGCATAGCGTACACTAATGGTACAAAGAAGCGGTGGAAGAAGACGAAATGGGTGGAATGAAATTGCATGTGGGAAGGCATTGCTGAACTAGAATCTGAGGAATGTCTTGCAGCTGCCAGTGCTCCGATCGATGCGTTCCATTTCGCTCACCGATTCCATCTCGCTGCTCGCTGAAGTCAACAAATGGGCGCAAGATTTATGAAGCGAGATGTGGAAGTGCGCGACACATTGTGACAAGCATAAATCACACCTAAAATGAGCAACTAACCGACCGCAGTCAGCAGACGGCAGGAATCAGGCAGTTTATCATAACACATGCACAAGCGAACATTATTCAAAGACGCACCAAAGTCACGGTTAGGGGAATCGCATGAAGAATAAGGCTTTCAGAATTAAATTGACCAAAAAATTATTTCTCCTCGTGTTTGCACTGTCGCTTAAATTGTCTGAAAAAATAAGCATACGTTATCTTTAATTTCCAGAAATGGCTCAGGCGCAGCCCGAATATGGCTACGTCGTTGTGGCTGCCGCATGTGTGACACGGGAGAGACATAAATCGCATTAAAATTCGGGTCGGCTGTGGCTGCGGCGTTCGAGAGCTTCAAGAATATCTCGTCTTCTCCGTGTTTTTGCGTCTGGCTGCCTCGACGCGGCGCTCCAGGGCCGGGCCGCAGGGAGGAACTTTTTCTTGTTTGTGGCATCGGAAGGGAACGGAACTGGTGCGACCTTGCCTTGGGCTGTCTGCATAATTTGAGAAAATGTTGATTAAAACAATCCACAGCTGTTCTGCGACGGATTTCCAAGAAGCAAATTATTTACTTACGACAGCAGAAAATCAGATTTACCTCCAATGAATGCAGAATCAAGTTCAGTTGCGAGGAAATTTTTTTCTAGGATGGTGGTTGTGTAAAATACCTTCACAGATTTTTGGTTAAAAATTTAACTGTCATTAAGTGTTTTGAATATGAAATTTGATCCATCAATTTCTATTTTTATTATTATTTTAACAATTGTATTTTGACTAATTCTTTCACGATTTCTTTATGGAATATCTTTTGCTTTTCTTTTATTATTGAATATTTTTTTAAGGTTATCGTAGTATTAAATTAGGAGCGGTTTGACAGGCTAACGTATTAATCGGCTCTCATTTCTGAACCACTTGACGTGGCATTTTAAAAACTTGCACAAATCTTTTTTGACTCAAAATAAGAGGGGCTGTGAAAGAATTGATTTTTAGCGCCCCCTGAAGAGAAGTTATTGAAAAAGGTCCGTTTTCCCTTACAAAATGGGTCTAAAACTTTAAATTTCGGTCTAAAAAACTACATATGGTAGCTTAATGAAACCAGGCATGAGTGTTGAGTCTGACAAGATCCTAAAGTTTCTTGAAGGACACTTGGGTAGCACTTCTAGAAAAAAAGTTATAAGGGGGAGAAAAAAATTCTCCTTGAAAAATGCAATTTTTTCGCTCAGCGACAACGAAACTCAAAAACCACCCGGCAAACTTCCGTATACAAGTCAATAAGGGGTCTTCTCCGAGTTTCTATATATTTTTATAGATAATTTCCTTCAGTGTATGATGAAGTTACGGCTGATTGAAGGCAGAAAATCACGAGTAAAAATTTTCTGTTAATTTTGAGGAGCCTTAGTACCTCCCACTTAGGCATTGTTCCAGCTAAAATTTCAGCTGAATCGAATGAAGCATATAAAAGTTTCTAGAGCCTCAGATTCACCTTCCATGAAAGCAAAATAAAGCGCTATTTATTGCGAGGAAAAAAAATTTCCAGGCTAGTGGCCGTGAAAAAAATCACTTAAGTCCTGTGCAAACAGCGAAGTAGATCGGGGACCCCTTTGAAATTCGGCGCTCACCGAAAGAAGGTAAAACATTGAAATTTATGATTTTTGGGCTCGTAAACCGTCAATGTAAATCAGGAAAAACCATATACTTCCCTTTCCTTCCCATATCCGAATTGGCTGCCCGACATAAGCATAATATGGACATACATATGCCGGCACACTGCTGCCATGGGACGCTTTATTTGCAAAATGTTGAATCAACATCGTTCTTGTAGGTTTATCCCAAATTCATTCCGTGTCTGTTTGCCAGCCTCTCCCCTCTCCCTTTGTTGTAATAAAATGCAAACTTTAAACGGGGAAATCGTTACAAGCTCCCAGAGAAGTTGGGCTGCCGGAAGACAAGGCGGGTGAGGAATTTGAGCAACGCACTGCTTTGAGTGTTCCGCCTTCTTGTGAAAAAGCGCAAGAGGTGCATTTTTGTAGGTGCAAGCTGTATCCCCGACCGGCTCCACTTCCTCGCCAAAGCAATATTTTGCATTCCTGGCACATGCAGAATTCCTTTAACTGACTACGTACCCCGAACCCGGAGATGGCACTCGAAAAATTCTGCATGTAAATTTTTGCTCCGTGACTTTTGTCGCAGAGGAGCAAGACATTCTCGTCTGACATCACGCCCCGTATAAGATATTTCCGAATTAGGAGGCGCACAAAATCAGCAGCAGAATGAGTGTCAAGTGGTGACTGGGGCCGTAAAAATTTCAATATTAAAAATTCCACAACTCGGCAAATTATTCTGCAACATGTTATTATGTGTGGGCGTCGGGTTTCAGAAATCAGTCACGTCTTTCGGAGCCAAAAGAATGGCGATATTAGGCCAGAGAAAGAGCTCGGCTTCACGCAAGCTTTGAATTATTCAAGCAAAATAATAAATTAAATTCTAATCTCCCATCTAGCTTTGCATAAATGGGTGCAGGAGCAGGCACATTTCATCTGCATTTCCGACCTAATTTCGTTCTTTTCCCGTCCCGTGTTTTTCCCGTCCGTCTGTCTGTCTGGAGCCCGCTGGCACACACGCAAATTCAAATAGGTATCCTTCCATGCATTTTTCATTACCACTTACATACATAGTTCATGATGGAAATTATTCATCTCTCGTCGGATGCACTTTGAATCACAAGCGAAAAGCAAGCCAAAGTATTAAATTAAATAAACAAAACGCCCGGAAGCAAACTCAGGTCTCTGCTAATCCCCTTTGGCAGCTACCCACAGAGCCTCACAATTCACTTGACACCTCCGATTCCGAGCACTCCGGAGTAGGTACGGGAGAGCTGTACACATTCAACTTTTAATTGAGTTTCCCCAGACAAGCCTGACTCCAAGTGCGAAATGAATAAAGTTCAGTTATTAAAATACCATGACGTGGAGTGTCTTAATTACTGCGAATCAACACGTGAAAGAGGCTTCCCGAGGGACCAGGACTCGATACCTTCGACATCCTTCGCTAATAACCATAAAAGAATTTTCTTCTCAACACGAGACGGGCCTGCGAGGGTTTTCGTGTTCACGAAACCCGAAACTTCGTGAATTATCTCTCGTTAAAATCCATCTCTCGCACTCCCGGGTCGTGTGCAAGCAATTATGGATTTAATAACTCTCCACACCCACCTCTTTTGGAGCAATTGAGCCGTTTCCGTGATTGCTCGAGGACGGACCGACGACGGGGAGATAAAATCTCAACACTTGTGTCGGTTGGGAGTCCCATAAAAGACTCGAGACGGTCATGCGAGGATCATTTTTGGGATATCAACTCGATTACCCGACTTAATTGTTTCTCCCGGTGCTGCTGGAGTGCTGGCATTAACGATGCATGTGTGAGGAAGAGGACTGAAGAGGCCGAAAATCGTAAAACTTTTGCGAGCAGGCCAGATGTCAGGCTCCTGCGAGGTGGGTGACGCTCCCTCCGCCATTGGCTGGAGGATCGTTGGAAAAAAAGGTGCCAGCATCGGCGACATCAAAGCTGGGAGTGGGAGTTTTAATTGAAAGATGAAAGAATCCCTGCACAAAGGAGCTCTTAATTATATCTGCGTCGGAGCAACTTCATACATGAGCGGATTTATACTCTGAATGAGATGGAGGGATCAAAAGAAATCCAATGAGGTATAAGGCGAAGCCATTGATTCCCTCGCTCTCGGCGGCATGGCATCTCGCAACCTCGAAACGCATCAGAAACATACTCTGGCGGTTTGCATCGAGGTCTTCGTAACACTGACCGGAACACCGACGAAGCAGCGCGTTTTATCAGCGACTGTCGGGACATGCGCAGACACCGCGATCGGGGATTTTGTACTAGAGCGGGCTCCACGAGCTGCCAACTCCACTGTGAGCGATTACATATTTGTGCACCATCCATGTAACCTTCCTTTTATTACATGAGGAAATGTAAAATAATAAATTAGGTGTTTTTACTATGGCATCACCCTTGACACCTTTTTGCGAAGGGATAATTTTTATTAAATGATGAAAGGGGATGTGAGACGGGATTTAACGGCGTGAATCGGGGATTACCTCGGGGCTCGATGGTGTGAATCGAGAGGTTGGAGAAATGAGACTCAGCTCTTTCACCCCCAGAAGCGTGTGCGAGGTAGGCCAAGGCAGGGTAAGCCAGGGCCAGGCTCTATTTCATACACCAGGAGCCCTTTAATTGAATCTAAGAGCTTCAGGTTCGTACTATATCCAATGCTATTGACCGCCACTTAAAAGCTTAGGGCCCCAGAATCACAGAATTCGAAGCTAGGGACTCCCAACTTAAAGCTGAGGGCCCAATTTCAAAGATTTGGTGTCGAAATCAAGTCTAAGGGCCCCAGAATCACAGCTGGAGGCTTCAAAATTAAATCTTAAGTCTCCAATCTCGAAGCTAAGGGCTCAAAACTTCAAGTTGAGAGTCTAAATTCATGGATATGCCGTCAACATCAAGTCTAGGGGCTCTAAATTCAATACTAGGGGTCCTAAAGTCTAAGCTAGGACCCCTTAACTTTAAGCTGAAGGCCCCAAATTTGCAGCTAAGGGCACAAAACTCAAACATAGAGACCCTAAGGTCCTCAAAATAAAAGCTAGTGGCCAAAGTCCAAAACAAGGATCCCTTAACTCATGCTAGGGGTCTCAAGTCTAAAGCACGAGGACCCTTTTTTGAAGCCAGAAGCCCCAAGTTCAGAACTGGGCCCCTTGTATTCTGACTGAGAAGCCTCCAATTGCGCCCCTGCTCATTCCCGCCAGATTCCGAGAACACGTTCTTTCAAAGTACAATTTAAAAGCACTCACTCTCAGCACGAGCAATTATTGTAACACATATTTCTGGAACACTACAAATTCAATTAGCAAAATTACTGAACTACATATTTGTGCCACCTCCAGATCCGCCAGACGCATGTTCATGCCATCGAAACCCCGCTGTTTCTGCAGAATTCCCATTTCACTCCCCCGGGCGAGCTATTAGAGACAACTTTGATCGAATTATTCTAATAATCTTTTTACAACTTTTAAATTAAAATGGATCTCTCGCAGTCCCAGCAAGAGTCTATTTTGGCGAAAGTGAATCCTTGCGGCGATAACACGATAAGAGGAAAGTTGAGCGGCTGCTGAAAATAGAGAAGACGAAAATTCCATCACCCGCTGGTCTTTCTGTCACCTTTGGATTGTGCTCTCTCCTCCCACACGTCCCCGAATTAATCCACTCTATCTTCTCTTCAAGGCAACTCACTTCCAATGTCACCATCGTTCATCTTTTTCGAGAAACTTAAGACATTCTCTGTGCTGCGGTTTGTTACTCGCGGCAACGCACGCCGTCCCTTTCAACTTGCGGAATTATAAAGGAAAAAAAAAGTTTACTTGCTAATGTGTGCCATAGAAAAGGCATATAAAAGTGAAATTTCAAATGGCCGCCGGTGGAAAAAGGGATTATGATATAAAATATTCTTTTAGTTACTTTCTCGTCTCTCTGCTCACCGCTCTCCCGCTTATCTGGACCTCCATTCAATATTTTCTGTGTTTACGAGCTCAAGGTTATCGTTTGACAGGCGGAGAAGAAATGGAAAAGCGATATTTATCTGCATCTCTGAGCCTGTTTTCAATGACTGTATGAGTTCTAGGAAATCTTGGAAAAAAATATAGGGCTCGTCTTTGAAGCGCGCTTGGGGCATTCTCTTTCATTTTTAATGGTGATAATTTAATCATAAAAAGGAAAGCATTGTTAAATTAAATTGGGGCCGACAAAAAACTTTTTCTCGATAAAAACTTCAGATCCTTCTAGCTCCATTTCTGTTCAAGATAGGAGTTATTTACGGTCCCATGATTTGCAAGGTTTTTTTGGTGGAATCCGTCTCTGATAGTTTTGTGGTAAAACCAAAACGTATTTTCCACTCTCCAATCAACATTTAACTTCATGCAAAAACCGCAGGTCTCCAAGTCCTTCTATTTCGGAGAGTTACGACAGCACAAACAAACAGACAGACGGACAAATTGGACACACACAAGCCTCACAAAGTTTCCTACACGAGTTAAAAAGCACAAAGTAAGACCGACGGACGAATTGAGCCGCACCAGCAGCCCACAGGGACATGGAGAAGAGCTTAAACCCGATTCTAGTGTCAACAGCTTTATGATGTTGAACATCATCGGGAGATAATGAGCAACTTTGCGCTCGTTCTCCCTTCCTTGCAGTAGTCAGTAATTAAGGATTATTATTTTAATCCGTCTCTTTAAAGTTTTACTGCTAGCTTGGAGTAAACTATCTCCCTCAAATCCCCTTTTTTGCTGTTTTGCTGCATGTTCGTGAGGCGGATATCGTTCCAGCGCAGAACCGGCAAAAAATTAATTTGTACCTCGAGCTCCTGGTCAGCAATTTAATATGGCATGGAATTATTACGCTCTCAAATATTTGCTGTCCACTTCAAAGCCGACAAAAAATTGGGTGGTGGCCGATTCTGGTTGGCAAACAATGCGTTGCACCAGCCACTCGATTGCTGTCGATAAATCAGCGGGCCAATTATTTATCATGTGAGTCGGATTTTGAAGGCTCCGAGAGGAATTAGGCGCGAAATTTATCGTCTTTCGCTTGCCGATAAAACTACTGCGAACCACGACGAGACTCAGGACAGTCTGGTAACGGAACTTTTTCAAACACGAGATCCAGAGGTCGCCCCGAGCGCCAAGGAGACTTTGATGTGAGCAGCCGAAACACAAAATTTTCACGATTTTCTCGCTGATTTTCACCAAAACTATCAGTAAACAGGTACGTCTGCTCGCAAAAGCCCGTCTAACCTCAAAACTGGGGATAACAGTGGGAAGTTGGCGCCAAGGGGGACGAAGGAGGCTCCAGAAGAGGAGAAAGACGAGTGTTGTGTAATCAAAACAAACCGAATTCGCTATCTGGAAACCCGAGAAAGTCCCTGATCACCTCATTTTCCTCTTTTCCAGCAATGGCAGGCGTGTTGCGTGTGGGTATCCTGCGGTGCGTGAGCCAGCCGGCTCTGGCAAGCACGAAAACGCTTCTCTCGACGTCCAAAGCCCTGCCCTCGGTGGTTCCTGCCTGCACCATCACGGGAAAGACCTATCGAGGCAAGCCCCTGGAGCGTCCCGCGCCGTTCCCGTACAAGACCAAGACGTACGGGCTCCTCCGGGCCCTCTTTGACAAGACGACGTGGCGCTTCAACGAGAACTCGAAGCTCATCGTCGTCGACGGACCCGTGGCTGCTGGCAAGTCCGACTTCGGGAAGGCCCTCGCCGACGAGCTGGAGATGCTGTTCGTGCCCGAGCCCACCATGGATCGTGTCTACGTCAACAGCTACGGCTACGACATGCGCAAGCTAGACGCCGACTTGCCCCGGAGATGCCGCAGCTTCGACAACAGGAACTTCCTGCAGGACCCCAGCAACGAGCTGACCGCCTCCTACCAGCTACACATGCTGACGATGCGCTACGAGGACTACGTGGACGCCCTCGCCCACCTCCTGTCAACCGGCCAAGGCGTCGTCCTGGAACGCTCTGTATACTCGGACCTCGTGTTCCTCGAGACCCTCTACCGCCAGGGCTTCGTCTCGAAGGCGTTCCGAGGCTACTACAACCAGCTCCAGTGGCACGTGATGCCCGACCTGATGCGTCCCCATCTCGTCATCTACCTGGACGTGCCCGTGGCGGAGGTGAAGAACCGCCTGAAGAAGAGGAACAAGGACGGAGAGGCCGACTCGAAGGTGTTCTCGGACGATTTCCTCAAGACGATGGAGTCCCAGTACAAGCAGAACTTCCTCAAGACCATCAGTTCGCACTCGGAGCTGCTGGTGTACGACTGGTCCAACTACGGAGAGGTGGAGGTCGTCGTGGAGGACATTGAGCGCATCGACTTCGAGAGGTACAAGCGACAGGATGAGAAGCTGAAGGACTGGCGGTTCTGGCACGAGGAGGACTGGTGCGCCCAGAGGATCACCTACACTCGGGACAAGCACTTGCTCATGAACCAGTTCAACGTGCCCACCCTCAACGTTCCCGAGATCCTGTGGACCGCTGCCGAGAACACCGCGTGGGTGCAAACGTGGTACAGCGTAAGTAGAAGTCAGATGTCTGGCGAAAAGTCTCTGAACGAGTCTTTTTCAGGCCCCCGGAACCGAGTACGCGAAGGGATTCAACGAGAAGATGGGCGACACTGGTCTGGCCTTCAAGAACTAGGATGCTCCGCTTGTAATTATTCGTTAATAAATTGAAAAATGGAACCAAATGACGAAGATTTAACCCACTAATGCAGAGTTGCTTTTCGGTCAAAAATTACCTACTTAGGGAAAAAGCTGTGGTAAGCACATAGGACTTTTCTCCACGAGACGTAATAATACGATATATTTGATTCCAATTTTAGCCTAGAAAATAGCCTTTGATGCAAAAACAACTGAGCTAGAGATCAAAGAATAATTTTGAAAAAAAAATCGTTGCACGCGGATGGCTGTCATGGCTGAACCAAAAGAGCTATCTCATTTTTGAAAGTCAATATGGAATCCTTAGAATGTCGTTTGCAAATGTTCTTGAGGTTGTAGCCCTCTAACATGAACGATAACTCGGTAAACTGCAATTTTCCACTGAAAACTCCATTTTGTCCTTTTATTAAAGGTATAAAATCCAAGATGGCAGCGAGTCCACTTCCTGTTTGGTAAAAGACTTCTGGGGGCATAGATACACCCGAAATCTTAGCAATTTAGGGATCAGGCGTAAGAGACGTTTTATTAAGTCAAACTTTAAAAGGGTTCTGGGCTCTAATTCGAAGGCTTTAAAACTTTATTTCAATGTAAAAGTTCACAAGGTTGTCTGGAAGTTCAATTGCACGTGTCTCAAGCTCTGAGTGCGGCCTTGATCTCGTTCAGGAGAATCGACCCAATGACCATCTTCTCGCAGTTCACCGTCACCTCGACCTCCTCCGAGTCCTCCTTGCTCGCCGTAATCAGAACGATGCTCCTCGAGTTCATGGTGTGGCTCGCAAACAGCATAACTGCCGGCTCGCTGGACGCGATAGCCCCCACATTGGCCGTCTCGAAGATCTTCTGCTTGATGCCTCCCAGATCAAGGCTTCCCGTGGGAATCTTGGCCGTGTGCTCCGTCATTCCTCGGAGCTTGTTCCGCTCCGCCTTGAAGTAGTCCTCGGAAAGACTCACGGCCCGCAGGAAGGCTCCTACGGGGGCGCTGAGGGACACCTTACTGACTCCCTGGTCCGAGACAATCTCGAAGGCCGCGGGCTGCGTCGAGTCGCTAAAGTCGATGCCAAGGATGCGTGTCATGGACTGCTTCGGCTCCAGGACGTCGATTGCAGGGAACTCGTTGAGAGACACGCCCGAGGGGAGCGAGAGCTTACCGACGTGGATGTCACGGAGCTGCAGACTGCCGTGGTTCGTGAAGAGGAGCTCGATGGAGACCATGTAGGCGGAGAAGAGATGCGGCCCGCGGGTGAAGCGGTATCCCACGCTAAGCCCGAACCCGTTGATCTTGTTCAGGAGCTCGGCGTAGGTCGAGGGGATGAAGGAGGGCCCAACAAGCTCCACGTTGTCTGGGGGAGCAGCTTGGGTGCCCAGTGGAGTCAGGAAGCCGCCGAGAGAGGGCGTCATGACGGGTCCCGAGACGGGAATGAAGTCCTCCAGGTCCAGCAGCAGGTCCAGGTTGGTCTTGACGGGCGGTCCGTTGGCCTTCTCGGGCTTCTTCTCCTCCTCTTCCGAGCTCTCCTCCTCGCTGCTCTCGCTGTCGCTCTCAGACTCCTCGCTGGAGCTCTCCTCGTCGTCCTCCGACCCCGACTCTGACTCCTTACCGTTCTCCTCGCCGTTCTCCGACTCCTCTGACTCGCTCTCGGACCCCGAGGACTCGCTCTCGTCCTCCGTCGAGGACTTCTCCGACTCGGAGTAGAACGACTTGGACTTTTTCTGCGCCCCACTCGACGCAGCTCGGCCCTGCTTCCTTCCAACCGGAGCTGGCTCCTCCACGACCTGCGGTGGAGGCTCGACGTTCCTCACGCTGTTGTCTGGAGCCTCCTGGGGGTAGTGGGGTAGGTCCTGGTAGCCACTGACGCGCGTGTTGAGGTAGTGGGACATGGACCCGAGCTGGTAGTGCTCCCTTCCCTTGTACTTGCTCTCGAGAGCCGGCGCTGGCTTCTGCGAGAGGAAGATGCGGGCCATCTGCTGGCACAGGATCGACTCTCTGCCGTCCTCGAGGCCCGTGGGAAAGATGAACTGACGCAGGAGTCGGGCTCTGCACCGGATGTCGTAGTTCTGGTCGTAACGGGCCAGGCTGAAGATGTACTGGCACAGGAGACGCGTCTGCTCCGGGTTGTTGACGAACAGCTTCACGGCCAGGTTCATGATCTGGAGCTTCACGATGTTCTGCTCGTCGGCGAAGGATTTGGCGGCTTTGCGGAGGACGTCAGGGGCAATCTTGGGCACGCGGATGTTGTACTCCCCGATGAGCCAGAGGATTGCAGCGCGGGCTGCCGGGACCGTGATGAAGTCGAGGAGTCGGGCCATCTGCTTCAGGATGTCGTTATGCTCGTTGCTCTGCGTCTGGAGGAGCTTCTTGATCACTACCACGCTCTCAGCCACAACGTACTCTGGAAATTTTTCGAGACTTAATAAAAAGCTGCGAGACTTTTTTTCTTGGTTTTGGGGTCTCTGGGGAATGAATTCAGTTTTTTGCTCACTTTGGAACACTTTTGGGGCTTTTCAATGCACAAAATTTTCAAGTTTCAATGCACAATAATGAGCATTTTCATGGTATTCACCCATTTTCTGACACGTTAAAATTAATTAAAAATCAGAAGATGAACCTACAGCACAGATTAAGCACTTTTTGAGCTTGTGAAAATTTTTTCAGGGCAATATTGAGCCAGTTTGTCAAATTTGGATCCGTGGGCGTAACCAGGAAGCCCAGGAAAATTACCCGTTTCATAAAAATTATTTTTAATAATTTTTTAAGATATTTTTGGGCAAGAAAATGATGTGAAAAGTTGTCAGGTAGGACTACGAAGAGCTTTGGGAAAAGTTTGAGGCCAACCTGTTCAATTTTGGAAGACTTTGTCATAGAAGGAATGTTAAATTTGACCAATTTTTGAATCAATTTAGGTCATTCAAAGCATCTGGGGGTTTAAGAACATCAGACTAACAAAAAACTCAAAGAAAGTCCTTCCTTCCTCAAATAACTCACCATCTCGGTTCGACAAGAGATGAACAAGACCATTCAGACACGTCTCTGTGACCTCCTGGATGGAAGCCGCACACCTGCCGATAGCCTGGATGGTCGCAGCCACGCTCTCCTTATCCGACGAGCTAATGTAGGTCTGGAACTCCCTAAGGATGATGGAGATGCTGGCCTCGGTGGCCAAGTTGGTGAGGATGTCGAGCTTTAGGAGCTTGATGTGGGTCGCATCGCTGGTGCGGACGAAGAAAGACTTAAGGAACGGCTCGAAAATGGACTTTCGCTGGATTGACATGGACGCGATGCAGGTCAGGACGACGCTCTGGACCTCCTTGTGGGCCCGCAGCAGCCGAATGAGGGCCTTGGCGACGATCTGGACCTCGTTCTTGGGTGCAATGTGATGATAGAGCTGCGCCACTGCCATCACGACGGCCGCATTTCGACTCTGGAGCAGCGGCTTGGCCTGACGCAGCAGCAGGCGGTGGTCGGGGTCCAGAATTGCGGGTCCCTTCTTCGAATCTGCCTCCGTCTTGGCGTCCGTCTCCGACTCTGAAGACTCGTAGAAGGGCCTCTTGGTTTCGCCCTCCTCGTCCAGAACCCCCTCGTCGGCGTTGGGGTCCGTGAACTGGGTCCTGGCGTAGCGAGTGAGCATGTTTATGATCAGCACCTGACCCCACTCGTCCACATCTATGAGGATGTTGCAGAGCTTCCGGTAGTTCTTGTGGATGAGGTCCGTGCGCTCGGGACAGACCTCGTCGAAGGCCATCACTGCCGAGCCCACCACGAGGGTCGTCCGGTCACCCAAGAGCTTCTCGATCACCGTTATGAGCTCGTCCTTCTGCTCCGGGTCCAAGTGGTAGAGCTTCGGGATTGCGTGAGCCACGGTCTTCCTCACGTATGGTGACATATCCGAGGCTGACTCTCGGATCGCCAGCATCACGATGGGCACGATCATGGGCACACGGATGCTGGACAGGACTCTCAGGGCACTCGCCCGGATCAGCTGGTTGGGGTCCTTGAGAGCTCTCTGGAATGTCGAGATTGACAGCAGCGCTAGGTCCTGCTGCTCCTCCGCGTACCGGACCAGGTACACGTACACCAGCTTCTTCACCTCGATGTTCTTGGACACCACATTCTTGACCACGGCCGGAAATAGGTCACTGGCGTCCTTGCCCTTCGCTATCATCCCGATGATCCTCTTCATTGCCTCCAGCTTGAGGCTGTCCTTGTTGCTGTCCAGGAGCTGCTTGAGGTCGTCGTGTCTGCGGAAAGAGCCGTTAGTGCACCGAACCTGCTGTGGACGCAGCAATTGACTCACTTTTTGTAGTCAGCGGAGAAGAACGAAGCAGATGTCTCCGAGTTTTCCGTGTATTCCACGATTCTCTCGTTGTTGTAGGAAGTATTTCCGCTGGCGTTGCCCGCATTGAGTCCACTTGCACTCGTTGAAATCATTTTGCAGCCTTGATTCAGTCGATTTCGGAAGAAAACCTCAGTAACACCCACTTTCTTTGATTTTCTTGATTCTGGAGAAATTGTCGCACTTGCGACGCCGTGGAGATGCGCCAAAAGATAAACAACAAAGGTGGCAGTCCCACGACCCATTCTTATCAGAAATCTGGGCTAATCGCACGTCGCTATCATATAAATTTACGTGGATTTTGGCTCCAAAGAGTGCTAAATCAGCTGCCTGCAGGTCAATAAGCGCTTCATCATGTCGCCGTCACTGCTCAAAATGGGAAATGTGGTGCTCAAGAGGGTCGGGATCCGGTCCTTGGCATCCGCGGCTCTCCCTCAGCCCCAGACCTCGCCGGATATTCTGTACACCGGTGTAAGTATACCATTGGGCAGACATTCCAAGTTCTGAGGGAAAAAGGGGTCTTGGGTCTTAAAGAGCTTATCAGCCAATGACCTTGAAGGTCGCCGGTAGAGTTGTGTACACAGACGGTATGCGGCTATATTTAGAATGTTTCGGATTTCTAGATATTTATCAACAACGAGTGGCACAAAAGTAAGAGCGGCAAGACCTTCAAGACCCTCGACCCGGCCACAGAAAAGGTGATCGCGGAGGTCCAGGAGGGCGACAAGGCGGACGTCGAGGTCGCCGTTCAAGCTGCTCGGAATGCCTTCAAGTGAGTTTTCAGCTCCCTCAATTGACCCATTCTAAGATTTTGCTCCACTTTCAGACTCAACTCTCCGTGGCGCCGAATGGATGCCAGCGACCGAGGAGCGCTCTTGTACCGTCTGGCCGACCTGATGGAGAGAGACCGCGTCTACTTGGCGAGTCTCGAGACCCTCGACAACGGCAAACCTTTCACGATGTCCTACAACGTCGACATCCCGGCCTCCATCAAGTACCTGCGCTACTACGCCGGATGGGCCGACAAGAACCACGGAAAAGTCATCCCCTTGGACGGAGACTTCTTCAGCTTCACGAGACACGAGCCCGTGGGCGTCTGTGGACAGATCATCCCGTGGAACTTCCCGGTGCTCATGGCAGCCTGGAAGCTCGGGCCCTCCCTGGCCACCGGAAACACCGTGATCTTGAAGCCCGCAGAGCAGACTCCCCTCACGGCCCTGTACCTGGCTCAGCTGACGAAGGAAGCCGGCTTCCCGGACGGCGTCGTGAACGTCGTTCCGGGATTCGCCAATCCCGGAATCGCGCTCGTGGATCACCGGGACGTCGACAAGGTGGCCTTCACGGGGTCCACGGAGGTCGGGAAGCTCATCCAGGAGGGCAGTGGACGCAGCAACCTGAAACGCACGACCCTGGAGCTCGGAGGCAAGAGTCCCAACATTATCCTGTCGGACGCTGATCTCCCTCACGCCGTCGAAACTGCCCACTTTGGGCTCTTCTTCAACATGGGCCAGTGCTGCTGCGCTGGATCTCGCACCTTCGTGCAGGAGAAGATCTACGACGAGTTTGTGGAGCGCAGTGCTGAGCGAGCCAAGCGTCGTACGGTGGGAAACCCCTTCGATCCCAAGATGGAGCAGGGCCCGCAGGTGGACAAGGAGCAGTTCAACAAGATTCTGGGGCTCATCGAGACGGGAAAGCAACAGGGTGCCAAGCTTGTGGCTGGAGGAGACAAGGCCCAGGGACTCCCCGGGTACTTCATCCAGCCAACCGTTTTCGCCGACGTGAAGGATGACATGACTATTGCCAGGGTAATTTCCAACTTTCTGAGTTCCTAAGGCTCCGAATCTGTAAGATGTTTGACCTAGAAGAACGGACAAAGTTTTTCCTCTTTCGGAAAAATTGCCAGGGACGCAACCAGGACGCTTTTCTGATTGTATTTTCATCCGATTGAGCTGACATTTCAGTATGTTGTAGTCCATTTTAAACCTGACAAATCATGGAAGCACATGTGACCCCTGTCTCTTACAGGGTCTGAGCTAGGGGCCTCTAAAGTTTGTATGATACTATTATAATTCCGTTTCTTTGACCTGCAGGAGGAAATCTTCGGGCCAGTCCAGCAGATCATCAAGTTCCGCGACTTGGACGAGGTCATCGAGCGAGCCAACAACACGGACTACGGACTAGCTGCCGCCGTTTTCTCCCGAGACATCGACAAGGTGAACTACGTCGTCCAGGGGTTGCGCGCTGGAACAGTCTGGGTGAACACGTACAACGTTCTGGGCTCCCAGGCTCCGTTTGGAGGCTTCAAGATGTCGGGTCACGGCCGAGAGGGAGGAGAGTACGCTCTCCAGAACTACACTGAGGTCAAGAGTGTGATTCAGAAGATCCCTCGCAAGAACTCCTAAGTGCTGGGCACATCGAATTTATTAAAAACGTACTTTTCATTTAATCACAAGCATATATTTACTCAGTAGTTGCTTATAAAGGCCTAAAATAAGAGAATGAGAAAAGCTTTTATTGTTAAGATCCAGCGATTAATCGGAATTTTATACGAACGATGCAAATAAAAATTAAGTTGGGATGTTGGTCAAACTGGTTTTTTTGAATAATTGTTTTGCCTCAAAAGGTGGCATCCCTAAAAATATTTCGTAAACAAACAGAACGTTTTGGAGCAAATTAATTAAAATGGAGAAGAAATACGGGCTAATAAAGCCTGGAGAGGCCAAGAAACCCGTGGCAAACTTCTCCCGACCCTCCATATTCGCGGACGACTCGGACTCGGACGAGGAGCCCCAGAAAAAGATAAAGAAGGTCGGACTGACCTCCGAGATCCAGCGGAAACAGAACCAGATTTTGCAAGAGAAGGCCCTGGAGGAGGATCCGACGGTCTACCAGTACGACGAGCTCTACGACAACATGGCGGCCAAGAAGCAGGAGGAAAAAGCCCAAAAGTCCGAGGACAAGAAGCCCAAGTACATCCACCGACTTCTGGCGACGGCGGAAAAGAGGAAGATTGAGAACGAGCGGCGGATAGAGCGGCAGGTCCAGAGGGAGCGGGAGGAGGAGGGTGAGAAGTTCAAGGACAAGGAGGCCTTCGTCACGTCTTCGTACCGCAAGAAGCTGGAGGAGCTCCGGAAGGCCGAGGAGGAGGAGGCTCGGGAGGCCTACCTGGAGTCCATCGGAGACGTCACGAAGCAGGGCAACCTGGATGGCTTCTACCGGCACATTTACTCACAGAAACTGGACAGTCAGGACCCACCCGAGACCAAGCCAGAGGCTTCGAAAGCTGAGACCTCAGCAGAAAAGGCGAAGGTCTTCATCACAAACAAGTACGAGAAGAGGCTGGACGAGCTCAAGAAAGCTGACGAGAAGCCCAAAACCAAAGTCCGCAGCTACCGACGGAAGCAGAGCGAGGAGAAGTCTGACGAGGAGACGGACGGTCTTGCTGAGGAGAGTGGGGCCAAGAAAGCCCACCTCGAGAACAACCTGGACGCTGACTCGGACTTCAGCATCGACAGCAGCAGCAGCGACGAGGAGGAGGATGACAAGCCGAAGGACGAGAAGGCCTCTCTGGACCCACCAGAGTTTGTGAGGCCGCAGGACCCGCTTCCGGAGCCCCCAAAGACGGAGGAAAACGGGAAAGAGAGCCCGAAGGAGAGGGTGGAGAAGCCGATGCCCGAGAAGAAGAAGGAGAAGGTGGACATCTGGAAGAAACGGACGGTGGGGGAGGTCTTTGACGCCGCCCTGCAGAGGTACTACGAGAGAAAGGCCTTCAGAGAGCAAATGGCGAGTTAGTTTTACAATAAAGATGGCGTTTTTAGAAGGTTTTTTTTTTAATTTTTGAGGCCAATGACTTCAAGATTGACTACAAAATATTTCAAAAAAATGAAATTAAAATACAAAATCGAAGATCAAGTATAAGAAGTGCATTTTCCCGGTTTTATATTTTGAGGGAGGAGCATACTATAGGCATGTTTTTTGCTCAAATAAAAGCCCTCTAAAAGTTACCAAAGTTTGAGCTCATTCGGACGATCTTGAAAATTCGCCCATTTGTCTTCCAAGGGGAGCCACAAGATTTTATTCAAAAGTTTCCTGATTTTACGTTTTTGAGACCATGTTTGGAAGCAAATGTTTCTTCAAATGTAATTTCACGCGCTTATTTTGAATTTCAGCTCAATCGGAGCAACTAAAGTTTTCCCCGATACAAACTTCGGGGGTCTCCCACTCAGCCCCCTTAAGTGATAGGGGCATACATGTGTTCTATGGTTTACTAGATTTGATGTGAACTATAACATATCCAAAATTCAGGTCAATCGGACGAAGTACAAGAAACTTTCATACAACGGGTTTACCCCCCTCACTCCCTCCCTACAGGTAATGGGGGTCTAAGATGTCTAACTTTCCACCCTACAGAGCATGCCTTATACGATGCAGAAAACCGCAGCTCTCTATCTCTTCTGGTTCTTGAGTTATAAAGTTTCGGACGGAAGGACGGATGGACATAGCAGATGCAATAGTGCATTTTTTCTCCATTTGAGGGAAAATGCACTAAAAATATTAGAAAATTAATGTCGAACATTATAATTTTTTGTAATGGATTAAAACCACAAGTAGCTTCTTCCTGGGCTCTAATAGGCTCTATTTTGCGTGTGTGTCCTAGACTAATTTTTCAAGTCCTACAAACGGCCGGTTCAAAAACTATAGAATTAGTTCTAGTTGAAGCCGCTACGAGAAAGGGCGCTATGTACGCGTTTTTGGAGCATGAGTCTCACTTTAGTTTTGTCTCTCTCAGTGACCGGTCGATGTAAAAAAATTAATAACTAAAAATCTTGACAACTTGTTGCTTTTTCTCTTACTCACACACTCTGGCCTGTAATTTTTAAGGTAAGCAATTCTCGCATATCTTGCATCCTCGTCAAAAATAAAGACGCAACTCAGAAACAAAAGAGGATGAAAGTAAATAAATAATCTTTTGTATTGATTTGTATATGTCGCATATGCTGCTGGGGGCTGGTTCGCTCTCGACAATAGTCAAGGGACAACATAATAAGTCGTAAAATTTATTGCCCTCAGACGGCAGAAAAGGGCTTGAAAAATAACGAGCCATTGTGAAATCCAAAACTCCACGCGGATGCACTGCGGCTGCATTGTGCTTGTGAGGCAAATTCGTCCGAGGCGAGAGTGAAATTTGCTGGCGCATAAAGTAGAAGAAATGTGACACCAGTTCTTAGAATTCTCTTGTTCACACACATACACTTACATTGAGTCGGGAAGAAAAAAAAACAGACTTTGTTGCAGTTCGAGTCCGGCCGCAATCAGCAGATTTATGGCACATATGTAATATTTAAATATTTTCCAGATGAGCAACCAAAGATCGAGAGGACGGCCGAATAACCAGCGGCAGGACAACGTGTTCCCGGGAGGATCTGGCGCTCCTCCACCCCCTCAGGGAGCTTGGGCTCCGAAACCTGCTCAGCAGCAGCAGCCTCAGCCTCAGGGAGCCTGGGCCCCGCGTCAGCAACCTGTTGGTCCTCCGCCTGGAGCCTGGCCTCAGCCGCAGCAGCAAGGTCCTCCTCCACAGGGCGCTTGGGCCCCACAGCAACACACTCAGGGTCCTCCTCCAGGAGTCGGAAACCGACCTCAAACTGGTGGACCAGCTCAGGGATCTCGTCCTCAGGGTGGTGGACCACCACAGGGTAATCGAGGACCACCTCAGGGTAATCGAGGACCACCTCAGGGTAATCAAGGCCCGCCTCAGGGATCTCAGCCTGCAAACGGACATCAGGGAGGAGGAGATCAAGGCCAGGGTGCCATTCGGCGACCCCCGTCTCAGACAGCGCCAATCGAGCAAGGGATGCGGCAAATGTCAGTTCGAGGAGGTAAGAAAACCTTTGTTTTTGTCTCAGGTATTTAAAAACATCACAGTTATACACAAACCCGGTTCTTATCGGCATTCCTAATACACCACAAGCCTCATTCACATACCATTTGTATGCATGTGTGTCCCTCCATTTCTCAGATATTATGGGTTTCTTCTGGATCCCAAACATTACCTAACATTTTCTCATAATTAAGTTTTGGGTCGAAGAAGAGGGATTCAGTATTTGAGATAAGCATTCACATTACAAAAGTAAGACATTTTAACGGGGAGATAAGAACCAAGGGTTCCCCTACAATGTCGGAATTTTTAGTTTAGTTTGATTTTAGTATTGACTGATAACTCAGTTCAGGGACCTCAGTTTCTCGTTTCAGTTCAAAAATATTAATTTCTAAATATAGGTTCAATTTTTATCAAACCCTAGTACAAGTAGAGCATAAATTTATCCCAAAAAATTTTGAAAGAAGTCGCCTTTTCTTCCATTTGAACATCTACACTGATCCAAGGCCGGAAAATGTTCTCTAGTTATTGCTCTCACATGAAATTATTCTATACAATGTGACGATTGATGGCGATGATTTTAAAATTTCATAATTTTATGCAAGCGAAACCGTCACGTTTTTGTTTAGTTTCGGTCTTGAAAATCTGTATCGAAAATTACATCATAGCAGATATGACGTTATCCAAAATGTATGCCTTTGAAACATGATCTTCCTGCCATTTCAATGCGTCCTTTCTCACATTTCACTTCAATTTTACCGATGAAATTTATGATGTGATAAATTGTATGGAGTAATTAGTTTGGAGAACTCCAGAGGCAATAAAAATTTTCATTTATTTCAGACTCCGGAAGAGCCAAGCGCCCAGCATTTGAAAGATACGATTGTGTCAAAACCAGACCAGATACCGCTGCCACCAAGCGTGGTAAAGAGGGAACTGTTGTTAAGCTCAAGTCCAACTACTACAAAATAAACAAATTAATTAAGGACTGGGCCATCTACAGCTACCATGTCGACTTCAAGCCTGACATAGACGCGACGGTAGTTCGCAAAGCCATCCTGCGCAACTACGCCAACATCTTCGGGACGTACCTGTTCCAGGGTATGCAGCTTTACACGATGAAAAAGCTCCCCAACGAAGTAACCGAATTCACTGCCAGTCGTCTGGACGGCTCCCAGGTGGTGATCACCGTCAAGTACACTGGTTACGTCGAGTCCATAGAGCCGGTCTTCCTGTCCATCTTGAACTCGCTGTTCCGCAGGTTAGCGTCTTTCGGTTGATCGAGTATAAGGGGTTAACCGATTTCAACATATTATCGAAATTTCGGGCCCCAAATTTTAAAATACTTACCATTTTTGAGTGATTTTTAAATTCCTATATGAAACAAAGAAATGTGAGCCTTGACCTTTCGTTGGTCTGTGGTGTATACTTTGTTTCAAAAATTTTTATACCAAAGATTATAATCGGGCAAAGGTTTTCCTTTCCGCCTCTTCTAACTAATTTTAAAAGTACACAAGTGCCTCCAAAGATTCCAAAGAGTATTATTTTCACTTATTACAATGCAAGTCCACCAAATAAAGCTAAAAATATAATATACACGATAAAAAGACAACTTATGTATTTTTCATATACATATTTTTAATTGAAAATTATATCTTTTCTTATTTGCTAAATGAATAAATATGCTTCGCTGAATTTCTGTTTTTTAGATCAAAATTAAACGAAAGCGATTTTCAAGGAAGTAAAATTAATTATATTTTTTAAAAAATAACAATCGATATAATTAATCAATTACCGGGTTTAAAAATAATCAGACAATCAATGAATTGCGAAATGACTCATAATCTAACAACTCTAACTGCAGGTGCTTCGACGGCCTCAAGCTGCAGCTCATCGGCCGCAACTACTTTGACATGGATAACCGCGACGAGATCCCGGAGTATAAAATCCAGATCCTGCAGGGATTTAAGAACTCCATCCGCCAGCATGAGGACGACCTCCTGCTGTGCCTCGACATGGCCTCCAGAGTTCTCCGGAACCAGACTGCCTGGGAAATCATCCAGGAGCACATCCACAACCGCAACAGGAATGCCAACTATCAGCAAGCCGTGATGACCAGCCTCATCGGCGTGACTGTCTTGACGAGATACAATAACAAGACCTACCAGGTCTGCGACGTGGACTTCAACTCGAATCCCAACAGCACCTTTTTGACGAAGGCGGGCGAGATCTCATTCGCCGAATACTACAAGCAGCACTACAATATCACCATCAGGGACAAAGGACAGCCTCTGCTGGTGTCCAAGAGCAAGGATCGGGACAAAAGAGCCGGCAAGGAGGACGTCATCAAGCTCATCCCTGAGATCTGCTTCGTTACCGGAATCACGGACCAGATGCGCAAGGATTTCAAGTGAGTTCACATCAAAGTCCCTATTTCGTTCTCTTTGTATAGCTAACATTTTTTAGGCAAATGAAAGCCATCAGCAACTACACTCTGGCACCCCCAAGGCGCCGAATCACGTGCCTGAACCGCCTCAATGACCGCCTCCGTGACGTCAAGGGAATCCCAGCTGACATCCTGAAGCAGTGGAGCTTGAGTCTGGAGCAGAACATGGTCGAGATCGATGGCCGCATCTTGCCCGCAGAAAACGTGAGATTCGATGGGGCTGCCTATGTCGCTCGTCCGGCTACTAAGGTAGACTGGGACCAGGCGCTGATTAACAACAAGATGTTCCTGCGAAAAGAGCTCAAAAACTGGGTTGTAATTTGCCCTCGGGACTTCCACCGAGAGACTCAGGAGCACGTTGCCTTATTGAAGCAAGCGGTAGGCAGGAAAATGGGAATGCTGATCTCCGAACCTCAATAGTAAGTTTCTTTGAATTGACTCGAATATTTATACAAAAATCAAACAGCCATTTTGACAACTCAGTCACCGATTTCGAGACAGAAATTGGCGGTTAGTCTTTCCGGGACTTACCGTGATAGAAAAAAGACTATTTTAAGGGTGTTTTCCTTTTCAGTTTGACGACCAACAGAGACGACGAAATCCACCGACAGCTCAAAGAAGCCCAAAACAAGGACCCAGCTCTCATAATGATTGTGGTCTCGAGCCAGAACGCCAACACCTACGCCCAAATCAAAAAGTTCTGCGTCATGGAATTCCCCGTCCCATCTCAGGTCGTCACCAAGAAGTGCATCATGCGACGGGCAATCTCAGTGGCCACCAAGATCGGCGTCCAGATCAACTGCAAGCTCGGTGGAGCCCCGTGGAACCTCAATTCCATTGCAGACACCATGATTGTGGGCTTCGACGTCTGCCACGACACGGTCCGGAAGACGAACTCGTTCGGTGCTCTCGTGGCCACCATAGACCCCGAAAAGGGCATCTACTTCTCAACCGTCTCGGAGCACAAAGAGGGCGAGGAGCTCTCCCGAAACCTCGCATTGCAGCTTGTGGCCGCGATCCGCGAGTACGCGCGAGTTCGAGCTAGCTACCCCAAGAGAATCATCTTCTACCGCGACGGAGTGGGCGATGGTCAGCTGGAGTACGTCCACAAAGTGGAGGTGAACGGGATCTTGGAGGTTCTCAAGAATGCTTCGGCGAACGTGAATATCAGCCTGGTCTTCGTGGTGGTCACGAAGCGCATCAACACCAGAATCTTCACCCAGAGAGACGAGAATCCGTTTTCGGGAACCATCGTGGACTCGGTCATCACCCAGCCGGAACGCTACGACTTCTATCTCGTGTCTCAGAACGCAGATCAGGGAACAGTGAATCCGACGTCCTACAACGTGATCTTCGACAACATGAAGATCTCTCCCGATCGTATCCAGGGCCTAACATATCGGCTTACTCATATGTACTTCAATTATGCAGCTCCGATTCGCGTCCCATCAGTTTGCCAGCTCGCCCACAAACTGGCTTTTCTATGCGGCCAGTTCGTCCACGCCAGTCCCAACTACAGCCGCTTGACGAACTCGCTGTACTTCCTCTAAGTGCCATTACTTTTTATGTCTTTTTCTTTTTGTTTCTCCACTGACGAATCTCAGGACATTTTCTTTTTAACTTTCTACTTTTTTTTACTTACAAACACTTGTAAACTCTTCCCAGCGTGCCTTTTTTTCATAATGCTTGCATTATGAATTCATTTCCAGCAAGGAAACTTCCCGAGGATCTTTCATTATGCATAAAGCTTCCTAAATGCATCTTAAATGAAGAAAAATGTATCCTAAATGAAACATTAAATCTTCACTGAAACCTTTCAAAGGAATTCATTTCATGAAACATAAAGTAATCCTTTAGAAAGCTTTATTCATAAATTCCGTAAGAAATCGTTTTGGGAAGGATTTATGATTTCACCTTTTTCTTTCATAGTTCCTTCATTCTTTTGCTAAGTTTCCTACTCTTTCCTAAAAGGCACGCTGGGCTGACAATTCTTGAGTCAAAATTTAAAAACGAGACAAGCAAGCAATTCCTGAAATGACATTCTCAACATAAATAATTATGTTAATATAGATTTTATACCAGAGATGAATAAAGATTTATATAAAAAGCAATGCCCTAGACTAGTAAATAGACCAAATTTAAAATCGCAAAAGTTAACCCTGTTAACCCTCTTAGTGGCTAAACCTGCTTGAGACTCTATTTTTAGCACCTGTAATTTATTTTCTGGACCACAAAAGTTTTAAAATTGAGAGTGGAATTTTAAGTTTCCTCTGAAAATTTTGAACAAAGTTTCAGTTAGTTAGTTTTTGAATGTTTTCGGCTAAACAACCCTAAATTTAACTTATCAAATTTCCACTAAGAAGGTTAACAAATAGATTCCTAAGTAGAATAATTCTCCTCTGCTTTTCGGCAGGAGAGCTTTCTTCGTCAATCAGTGGGCCTTTCCTTACTTGCTCGATTACCATCGACCCATCTCGAGTTGGGTCGACCGATGTCTTTCCTTCCCCCTGAGAGCTTGGAGGTAGGAACTTTGGAACTTGGAAGTAGGAACTTTCGATGGATGTGGAGGCAAAAAGGACGTTCTAAATGTATCACAACCTATAGTTTATTTACAACTCGCACCTCTAAGCCTAAGAACATAAAATCACTCAGTTTCACCGGAAAAGGTCGCGGGCAGGAACTAGTCGATCTCCAGGGCGCTGAAGTTGGCAATGTTCCCGTTGATCTCGTGCTCCTGCTTCGACAGGTTCAGCCGCCAGTAGTCGGGGCTCTTGAGGTAATCTCTGTAAAAATACGTGGTCGTGAGTGAGGGTTCGTCGTCTCCCTGGCAAGTCTCTTACCTTCTTTCCCGCAAGTTCGTGTCCATGATCTTCTTCAGCTCGTCGAGGGAGGCGCCGTCGCCGCCGTACTCCTTGGGCAGGATGTCCTTGGGGATGTACTCGAAGATCGTCTCGCTCTTGGGTAAGTGGAATTTGAGCGACTCTTGGACTTCCTTTCGCATCAGCGGTCTCACGATGGTCATGATACGGTCGATGAAGGGCGACACGTTGACGAGATGGATTTGCTTCAAGCGGACCGGAAGGGCTTCCTTCAAATTCATTATTTTAGTACATGCTATTAGCTAATGGCTTGTCGTGTCGCGGGGAGCCATAAACGGAGCTACAAAGCGTGCAATTGTCTTTCATTTGTGATGCAAGCTTGAGCAAATACAATATAGGTCGCTCTTGAATTTTTATGACGGCCCCGCTAGTCCTCACCTGCGTAAATTTCATGTAGACTCGGAGCGTCGAGAGGTTCTTCAGGCACTTGGCGATGTGTGAGAGAGAGAAGCCCTTCATGTCGAACACGGGGACGTCGGCGAGGGGCAGCTTGTCATTCGGGTTCATCACGAACCGCGTGTCTGTCGTCATGAAGAACATCTTTACTGCCTCTGGAAAGTCAAACTGAAAGGCAAATTTCTCTCGTTAGTGCCTGTTCGTTAGAGGCTCGGGAGGCCTTGGAGGCTCGGGAGTCAGGACTCACCTTGGCGTCGTTGGTGTCTCTGAGTCTGTAGAAAATAATCCGGTACTGGTTGGGGGTGAGTTGGGGCAGCGAGAGCATGTCACTGGGGAGAAAGGGGGTCAGATGAGGTCAGATTTGGCGCCAATGACTCACGTGGCCTGGAAGATCTTCTGGGCCTCTACCGAGAGCGGGTCGCGGTCCAGGAAGATCTTGGGGTGCTGGTTCCTCAGCTCATAGTTCAGCTCGATGACCTTTTTGGCGTACTCGTTCTGGCCGTAGGTTGAATGAACGAACCGACGCAGCAAAATCCCATCTGCAAGAACCAGTTTTCTCCTTTGATGGCCATTTCTCGCGTGAGAAAGGGCATCTCAGCTTGCGTAATCGCTCTCGAGGGAAATGGGGAGTGCCGAGAGCAGCTACTACGCGTGAACTTTAGGCGCTTAGCGGTCAAGAGCAAGCATGTCGACCAGCAGGTTCCCTCAAAAGAGCGGAAACGAGGGTTTCTCCGTCCGCAGACACAACAAACCTCCCCCAAAAAAACCCGTCGTAGATAAACTCCGAAAACCTGTTCGGCACGCATAGCGAGCTCGCTTGAAAGGCAACAATTGTACATCAAGATCAAGGGCAGTCGTACAGCTCGTCGATTGAGTGCACCTCTGCCTGACCGGATTTTTGCTGCAAGTGCGTGTGCTCCGAAGAAAGAGAGCGGCGAACTCTTCTGACATTTTTGCTTAGCCACGAGGGTCGTTAATAATTTTTTTCCGCGATCTCGACAGCAGAACCCGTTCCGTTCCATCAGATCTGATTGTTATCGAGGGGGGACAAAAAATTGCCTTTTTCGCCTCTTGACATCAACATTCTGAGTGGGTTGAGGGCTCTTGAGCAAGTCAATTATCTTACCTATCTTTTTGGGCAACTTCGGATGAGATTGCCACCACTTGAGCAGCTCTTTAACGCACGCTTCGTAGTCGATTTCTGTCTCCTTTATTTGTTCGCTCACCATTGTCGCTGGCCTGCAAGCGAAAAAAAAAGTTAATAAGCCCACTTTTTCGAAACGAGGAAGTAGTGATCGATGAATTATGTCAGTGGGTGATTTGGAAGCCTTGACTGCGGCACGGCTCTCCTTTCCGGCCAGCAAGACTTTGTTTCATCTGCCAATTTGTACCTTATCTGAGCAATTGCGGTTAAAGTTAATAACTACATATGGCTGGAGGCGGCAAAAAGTGCTTATTACAAGCCTAATCGGCGAGCAAAGAAACCTCTCAGGAAGGTCTTCCGAGTCACCTGCGAGGGCTGCGGTTCTTGAACTTTTTCATTAGGGTTAGACCAAATTAACTGAACTTCCTTGAATATTTATTTAAATTTAAGATATTTTATGCCAACTGAAAAATTAACGGAATTTTAAATAAAACTTCTTTCATTGGTTTCTGAGCTTCATCCATCAGATTTAAGAAGACTGGGATTTTAGAGGATTTTTAACGCCCTTTCAAAATTTTAAAGAATTTTAAAAACGTATTTTCAAGCCTGAACTGAATTTCTTTCATTGGTTTCTAAGGTTTTTTTTCCATAGAATTTGAGAATACTGGTAGAATTTAAACGCCCTTTTAAACTTTCTTCTTTTAAGCTTCTTCCATCAAATTTAAGAAAACTTTGATTTCTATAGGTTTTTTTTGCTCCTTTGAAAATTTTTAACAGAACTTCCATCATTAGTTTCTTGGCTCCCTCCATTGAATTAATCAAAACTGGGATTTTTGTAGAGTTTTCCAAATCCATAAATATATAACATTAACCCTTCACGCGATACTTGGAAAAAAATCAAGGCTTTTTGAGCATAAAACATAGATTAAGAGCCTCAAGAGTACTAACAATCCCCCAAGATTTGAAATCTAGGTCTGAGTTTCATTGATCGAAAATATCTCGGGGGTTCCACGCCAATTATCATTCAAAGCCGCAATTAGCACTTTCCCAGCCGCGATTCTAGGTAAATTCATTACGTGCAACAACATGCGTCGCCTCTATATAAGGTGGAGATTCGTGTCAGCAAGCCGCAATTACGTGATGCACTGAGTTTTTTAGTTGCGGCGGCTTCGGGTCGGAGTTCGATGTGAAGCTCATCAGCTCTCGGATGGCAATTTACGGGGTTCGAAGTCGGGGTAGGGCGGATTAGTGCCGCATGAAAAACGTGACATCTCAGGGACCTGAAGCTGCTTTACTGTCCATAACTCAGAATTGATCGTCACAAAAAAGGAAATAATTCTTTTGGGGATCTTCTCAGTGCCAATTAATTTTTTGCTCTGGGTTATTAACATTCTGAGGGGCGATTGACGGTCATACTTTGCGGCGTTCTGAACTTAAATGTCTCACCACGACTTCTCGCTCGCTAATGGCCTAAAACTGGTTCTGCTCCTCGCATGATGTCTCCGAAAAAAAACTTACGTTCTCCTCCAAAAGGTTCTGCTGGCCGAGTTCCGACCTCGAGGCAGCCTCTAATCGATTTAATTTCGCACTAATTGGGCCGAGTGAGGCGGCAAATCGATTATAAATTTCTAAATATGCATAATGGGCTCCGTCTGGCTTCGACATCGGCGTCCTTGGGCCATTTGAATACCCTTCCCTCCCACAAAAGAGAACAATGTGCACCGGCTCAGCGTGTGAAGGGTGAAGGGCAGTTCCGAGAGTCTCAAAACTGACTTGTCATTCGGGCAATCATAATAAAAGTAATGACTAGCAATCCAATTTTTGTCGTTACGCGGCTCGAAACTGGACGAGCGACACCGAAATTCACGGTCATGATCGCGACTGTCAAAATAAGCGCGTGTAAGTCGGTGGCTTGCATATAGTTTAGATTAATTTTAATTGCCACGACAGCAATGCCATCGTGCATTTCAGATCTCGGAATTCCAGGTGGAGTTCCACCAGCTAGTGCAAAGGGTCCACTTGGTGGCTCGTTACTAGGCTCAGCACGTATCTTTTTGCTGCAAATTAATCTGTCCACATCCATCAATTGCAGCCCTGACCGTCGCTTCCTAGTGCCTATGGGCTCAGAACGAATTTGGAGGTCGAGACGCAGCGAGAGGTGACCCCTCAGATGTCACTGAGCGCCTCATTTTGGCCCGGTGCCCTTCATTGCTTCCCCTCACGAACATCGTAATGACGATTGTTTACGGCTCAAGCCGTTCGAAAACATGCTACCTCGTCGACGAGTTTTGATACCATTTGGGACCGGGAATGTCACTACTATCTCTGCTGCTGCTACTGGTCAATGAAACGAGCGCAATAATAATCACTATAGGGCGCCAAAAAGTTGACTTTATTTTTCTTTTCTTCTTTCTTACTTTAAAAACTCAAAAAGAAAACCTAAAAATTTTTGCCCTTGAATGCATATTACAACCCTCAATATTTTGTAAAATAATTCATTCGTTGGGTAGCAATTTTTTCTGAATTTAATTTAACAATTTCTTTTACATATTTAGATTTAAAAAAAAATAACGGAGAAATATTAATTCAGTCGTGGTAATTTGATAGAAAATATTTAAAATTCCTGAACATAAAAGCTTACTTCTAAACTCTAAGTTGACTTGTTTCAGCTTATCAGTCAAAAGTGACTTTATCGACTTTTTGGCGCCCTAATGATCACACGAAACTTGAATTTCGGAACCGTGTCAGGGTGTCTTGTACGCGCAGAAGAGACAGAAAATGGCCAGCAAGTTCAATGAAATGGTCGAAACTCGCTCGACTTCCTCAACACGCACACACCTTCGTCACTCACAACGGCTCTTGGGGTAGGCGCATTTGCATCTTTTTTACGCTACATCTCTCGTGGGTTCTTAACTCCCCATAAACTTCATCACTCCTTCTGGTTTCGTGTCGTACCAAATTCTCGTTTTGCCAAACCTGTTGCTCGTTATCACGCACAATGACAAATATCCACGGGCTCTGGAACCTCTTTTTATCATCCAAGAACCTCACGAACCGTCTCGCCACCGTCTACTCTCGCGTTATCGATACTCGAGTCTTTTTGCTCTAAAAATTCCGTGATCTAAATAGCTCCTTCCCGCGGTTGAAAAAAACTGCAGCATGCAATTACTGGCCGAGTGAAATGGATTTCCAACTTACTTGTGTCGGTGAGTATTGCAAAACCTGATGCTCTGTTAGGTAATGTGTGAGTCCAATACACTCTTTCTATTTTCTGCAGAGAGGAAATTGCCCGAGTATTTATCTCTCTTGAGTTTGGAGTGAAACTGATCTTATGTCCTTAGTCGCGAGTTCAATCTCAGATCCCGCCGAAAACGCGTGTTTACTCGACGGACCTTAGTAACGTAATGCCGAGCTGAGTCGAGCGCGCTGTGTTGAAACTTGCTCGATGTTGATCTCGCGGTCGTGTGGAGAGCAGAATCTATGTGAGCTAGCGGCAGAGTCGTGTGTGAGGCTTTTGAGGGTTTTTACGGATTGTTTTTCTTAAATTTTTTATGGTTTTAAAACATTTCTGAGTCATTCAAAAAAATTGCTTTATCCTGTTTCTGATCAGCAAGTCAATAAAAAGCTGTTTAAAAAATTGGAAGAGTTTTGAGCTGTTTTTTTAGCACTCAAAATTTCAGATGGTAAAATTTTCATTACCCTTCTAATACCCTGAAAAAAAACCAAAAAAAAAAAAATTTGGAAAATTCTGAAGAAAATCTACGTCAGTTTGCGATATTTTATTCGTTTTTATTTTAAAAAAAATCTGCTACTAAATATTTTATTCCTCACTTGAGCCCTTTTCAAGTTACGCCTCTGAATCGCAAGAAACAAGCGATCAAAACAGAATCTCCGACGATAGTAGCTGTAAACGAGCTGTACACAGCATACGTAGACCCTCCCTTGAAGAGCCCAAAATCCTCATTTCAGTTCTCGATTTTTCGACGAGTCCAAAAACCACATTTCAGTTCTCGAATTTTTATTTCAGCCTTACTATCATTTTAAAGTACAACTGCTGTAAGGTTGAAGTTAAATTTTTCCAAAACAGGTCACTGAATCTTACAATTGGCCGTCTCGTCTTCTGGACGAGGAACACGCTTTTTGTCATAGTCAATTAAGGTACTAAGCTACGTAGGGTGTCACTTAAATGGCCCGCAACCCAAAACTCGCGGAACTAGGATACAAGCACCATGTTGACTGGCTTCATGCTCGCACCAAGGGTAGCCTCGGTCCGGATTTCCTGGGACAGAGTCGGAAACCCCAGAGCTGCCTTGGCCTCATGCAGGCCCATCTGAGCAGCTGTGACGAAGCAGCGTTTGGCGGCTACGCGGTTCTTGCGCAGCCCTCCGAGACCCAGGGCATAGAAGACACCCAGGTTGTAGATGGCCTTTGGGTGCCCGAGCTGAGAGGCCGCCTGGTAGCACTCCATCGCCATCTTGAGGTCCTGCTTGACGCCCAGACCCTCCTCGAAGCAGACCCCCAGGTTGAAGGTGGCTCCGGCGTGGTGGTGGGAGGTAGCTAGCTTGAGGTGGGACACGGCAGTCTCGAAGTCTCCCAGCGAGAGCGACTTCACGCCCAGCTCAAACTCGATGTCGGCCAGCACCGACAGCAGGTCCTTCACTGCCGTCTCGATCGTGGGACGCGACTTCTCCTTCGGCCTGGTGACTACATCTCCTTCATCCTGGACGTTGACCACGAACTTGTGGAGGTCGTGGAGCTCCTCTCGGTCCTCGAAAGCTGGGGCCTCGTACGACTTCGGGAGATCTACTCCGCTGTCCTCCTCAGACGCTGCCTCCACTTCGTTGTTGACGTGCAGGAACTTGCGCTGGCGCTGCTGTGGAACCTCGTTTCCCGTCGACCTTGCATAGGGAGTCGATGTGGCGAGGACCACCCGAGCTACTCGCGAGTGAAAAGCCCGACTCGGCTGAAGCAGGAGCTTGGAGTAGTAGCATCGCGTGTCCCATCCGACGTTGCGACGGTGCAGACAGAGCAGCTGGGATGCGTACCAGCCACAGACCAAGGCACTTGACTGCAGACGTAAGCAGGTTACTTAACTGGGTCTCAAGGTCGCGGACGAAAAACTTACCCAAGTTAGTGCAGACAGCCAAGAGAGATGGTCGTGGTTGTAAGTAGGGCGCTCTTTATGGCACTCTTCATTGCCGGATGAAGACTGAAAAGATGAGAAGCTGGGCCTCACGGAGTCCCGGGCTTCGACGCAGACGAGACCCGAAGGTCCCTTGCGAACAACCTGCCCCGCTTGATGTTTTGTTTTGCTGCATGTCCAAGTTCCTTTTACGTCTAGGATGTTATTGGTCCTTTCTACGATATCCCTTAAACGTCGCTGGACATATTTGTACATTATGGGGTCATTTAAATGCGGTGAAAACGATGAAAATAGGTTTTTGCGTGTTGCTTTTTGGTTTGTTTTGTGGAGACTGTTGGTCCTCGCTTCTGATTCGCATCCAAAGCGCTTCCGAGTCATATGGCAAAATTGGTAAACAGAAACGCATGGGAGTAGCGCCGGATTTTATCAAATATTTACCAATTTCAAGTAGAACGAAGCGAATAACTTTGCAGAAACGACTTCTAGAAAACTGAGAGACTCAAAAATGGTGAAGATCAAGAAGAAGAGCAAAAAGGCGCCGAAATCAGCACCCTCGAAGGTCTCAGAGGAGAAGCAGGAGATCAACTCTGGCAGTGAAGCAGATCCTGGTGAGTCAACGAGGCCTGTTTTTGGGTGGTTTTCATGAGTTCTTTTCTGCAGATTCCGATGAAGAGCGTCAGATGATCGCTGACTTCAAGAAGCGACAAGCAGAGCTCCTGGCTGCTGAGGGCCTCAAGCCCCCCAAGGAGAAGAAGGAAAAGAAGAAGAAGAAGGAAAAAGTTCCCCAAGTGGAAGGCAAGCTGTCTCTGGACAAGAAGACGGCCAAGAAAATCAAGATCACAGAGGACACGTCCGACGAAAAACTCCTCCAGATCAAGAAACGGAAGCCCAGCAAGAGCGAGCGTGAGCTGGCGAAAAAGCAGCGGAATCTCAAGAAGAAGCTCAAGAAGCTGAAAAGGCTGGAGGAAAAGACCTCTGAGAAGAAACCAGCTAAGGTCCAGAAAATGGAGGAGGACGACGACGAGGATGTGGAGTTTAGCGACGATTCCGACAGCAACTTGTCCTACGACCCCGACGAAGACGACAAGGTAATCGCCTCGTTTTGGGAAAAGGAGGGCAAGGACGGCGCCAAAAAGAAGCCCCAGGCTGAGGAGAGTGACGAAGACAGCTCGGATGACGATGACGAGAGTGAGGAGGACGATTCCAAGCTGACCAAGGCCGAAAAGTCCGCGGAGAAGAAGAACAAGGTCCAGGAGCTTGAAGATAAGATAGCAGTTCTCGAGAATAAGCGACAGGCCAAGGCGACTCAGCGGAAGGGCAAGCCCAAGATAACGAGGGAGGAGCGGAAGAAGAAGAAGGACGAGAAGGCCAACAAGTACAAGCTCAAGAAGTTCAACAAGCTGCAGAAGAAGAAGGAGCAGAAGAAGCTGGAGCGAGCTGCGGCCCGGGCAGCTACGGAGGACAAGAAGGACCTGAAGGAGGACGTCAAGAACGTCACGCAAATGCAAGTTTTCAACCCAGAGGCCAAGCTGCTGTTCAGCAAGGTGGAGTTCCCGCCGTCGGAGAAGAAGAAAAAGGGCCTGGACACGAACCCGAAGAAGCTGCTGGAGGACCTGAACAAGGAGAAGGAGAAGCTGAGGAGTCTGACGGAAGAGGGAGAGGTCGAGAAGGTGAAGGAGCTGAAGCAGAAGATGGCGTGGAAGAAGGCGTTCAGCAGAATCGAGGGCCAGAAGACGAAGGACGACCCGGAGATCCTCAAGAAGACCATCAAGAGGCGCGAAAAGCGAAAGGAGAAGACCAAGGAGAAGTGGAAGCAGCGGGAGCAGAAGGTGGAGGCCACGAAGGAGAAGAAGCTGAAGAAGCGAGAGGGCAACATCGAGAAGCGCCAGAAGCAGAATAAGCACACGAAGATGAAGAAGCTTGTGAAGAAGGGGAAGGTCATTGCCGGCTACTGAGACTACTTTTAAGTTTTGAACTGCAAATAAAAATTCAAATTGAATTCGTCACCTTTGCCTTGACCCATTTCGAGAGAAAATCTGTGTTCAGGCAAAACGAGTCAGGGGAACAAGTGAGTACGCCGAGTCATATCCGCTTTTATCTCGGGGCTTCCTGGTAAGCTAACTAAAGTGGCTAATTAGCCAGCTCGAAACCACATTGAATTTTACGACCTTTAAAGGTTAATTGGGAGATTTTGAAAGTATTAAGTTGTAGCAAATTTTGAAATATCGAACCTTAGGCTTTGACACATTTTCACACTCAAATTCGATCCATTTAATTTTAAGTCCATTTTTAGTTAAAATAAAATTTCAGTTACATTCGATTTTATTCTCATTCAAAAAGCACAAAAATCAAAGGAAAATTTTTGATTTGGTTCCTTGACTTTGATTTTGTTTTGGCATAAAAATCAAAGAGCCTTGACTCATTTCTGTTTATATTTTTGTGAAGTCTCAGACTCGAATATGACTCTTAAACAGTGGCGTCATTTAACAAGAAAGTGAATCACGACAGACAACGAAGACGTCACATGTCCGTCGGTCCATCTCGCAGGCCTCCTCATCCGAGCGTTAGTCATAGCTGATTTGCATAGCCGAGGAACACGTATCTATCTCTGGCTCACCGGCAGAGCACGCGAGAGAGCAACTAACGCTGAGCACGAACAATGTTATAAAACCTACAGCCCGACGTTAAATCGTTTCAGTCGGTTTCTTGAGCTCGAATTGTTAATACTTGCTTTCGTGGTCCCGCAAACCCGGTTTATATACTTCTTGCTCGCACATACAGCGCATTTACACAGTAAGTCCACGTTCCTTTTGTTATTACTTTCCGTTCTGACTCTGCCACATATCATCATCTGCCACCGCGGTAAATAATTCGCGAGAATCAGCTAATGGCGCTTGCTCACACCTCACCTCACCCATGTAAAAAAAGCCTGACTTGCGTGGATTAGACGCGGCTTCAGGGCCGACCATCTCCGGGGCTCCTGGGTTCCGACATCTGGTCGCGACTCGCAAATCTCCTCACCACACCCAGAAGTAATGAGTAAAGCAAACAGCCGAAAGTAGATAGGCCGACAGTATTCAATTGCGGACAGCTTGGCGCGCGAGAGTCGTCTTGAATCCGTGCCAAGAGTTTGATGGCTATCGATTGGGAGAGAGTGTGGTCTCCTGCACCGAGATTAAGTGACGATTGGTGTACTTCACAGCACGAGCGACACTTTATGACTCTCGGTGCGTCTCAAATGAGGTCGAACTGGAAGATTTCCTTATCTCAGAATCTACACACGAAACTCAGTAGCCTTAAGTAAATAAACAAGCCGCGCTTACATCACGCTCGAAGCCTTCAAGAAACCCGAAACAGAGACGCTGATTCATTACTCGGTTCCCTCGACCGCGGATAAGAAACCTGAAACTAGTTTCTGCGTCTTTGGGACCACGGAAGCCCCGTATCTCTAAAGGCCATTAAGCGAAGACAAATACCGCTGCGTCGGTGAAAGTTGGAACTGCATTTGGAGCGCGGAAGATGATGTCATATTTCTCGCGGGCGAGGTGAATGACCTCCTTTCTCGCGTCGTCGGCGATTTTGGGTATCGCTTTGGGGCTCTTAGGTGGGGCTCGCTCCGTCATCTCTTGACCCCGCCAGAGCTCATTAGTCAACATATAAATTCCAATGCCAATCACTGGTTTAGAATGACGAATCGAGACGTGGGACTTTTCATTCTTGATGCATTGCGTCACCTGTTATTTAGCACCTAGCTAGGCTTCTTCGAGTGTTGGACCCCTTTTTGGGCTCGCGAGATAGCAGCTTTGTTTACGGACCGGCTGAAGGCCGTGATTCAAATGTTGTTTCTGAGTAGCGAGCGCTCAATTATGCATTGGACTTTAATCTCAATGCCAGCGGATGATCTCATCTAAGAAATACTCGATACTTATGATGGCTCTTCTGTTGCAGGTACAAATTTAAACTTAACAAACGAGAAGAAAATGAGTTCTGCGGATTACTACCCATTCAGAGTAAGTAGAATTGTGCATTCTTATCACGAATCACGGCCACAACAACAATGCCTCGTCCCCATTCGGCTCTCTTTTCGCACTAATGGATGACATAATCCACGCAAACTCACGCATTTAGTGCGAATTAACGACTGAATTCCATCTCCGCTCGAGACATGACGGGGAAAATAATTTATGAGCTTTCAGAACATAACGAAAACGCGAAAGAAGGAGGCAGAAATGACGGTCATGTGGGAACAAAAAGTTTGTGGGGTTAGATCAAGGTCAGCCTCGCTGTCTGTTCCATATTTGCGCTCAAACTCGCGAACATGGCGGCGTTTTTCAGGGACGGGTATTTAACCTTTTTTTTAGAGAAAAGAATAATGTTTTTCTACACGCAAAAAAATCTTCAGCTTCAGAAATTCAGAACCCAAATTTTCAAAAATATTTACTGACTGTCTAAAAGTTCAGTAGTTTAAATTTTTTTCCGTGCATGATACTCCTTCAAGCATGAAAATTTTTATGCTCTAAGAAAAACCCTCCCCCAAGGCACGCCCTTGGCCAGAACCATAACTAAGTGCCTGACAAAAAGCAGACAAAAACGACTCTGGCCTTGAATTCAACTCTGAGTTCACGAGTGCCGAAACGGACGGCAGAAAAGCATCTAGGAAACCCGAGAAGGTCTGAGAACCGGGTCGGAAGTCTCATCAACGCCACTCAAACTGCTTTATTACCGATTGTATTGAGTGATATCATAACTCGACCTCGCCAGACCGTGACATGATATATGATAAAGCCAAATTACATGTCCCCTCATTGATTTTTCCCGCTTTCCACACACACGGAATTAAGGATGGGCTCCGTGTCGCCACTGAATATTTGATGGACTTTAATGGTTCCTTTCCCTGAATATTCCAGTGCACCCCATCGGTCTACCCTGCCGATCCCTTCGACCCAGTCGAGGACGCCGCCGTTCTCCGGAAGGCCATGAAGGGCCTCGGAACCGATGAGAAGGCCATCACAGAGATCCTGGCCCGTCGTGGAATCGTCCAGCGTATCGAGATCGCCAACGCCTTCAAGACGCAGTACGGCAAGGACCTCATCAACAACCTCAAGAGCGAGCTCGGGGGCAAGTACGAGGACGTCATCCTCGCTCTGATGACCCCCCTGCCACAATTCTACGCCAAAGAGCTCCACGACGCCGTCGCTGGAGTCGGCACCGACGAGGAGGCCATCATCGAGATCCTCTCGACGCTCTCCAACTACGGCATCCGCACGATCGCCGAGTTCTACCAGCAGTTGTACGGAAAGCCGTTGGAGGAGGACCTCAAGGACGACACCAGCGGCGCCTTCAAGCGTCTCTGCGTCTCCCTCGTGCAGGGCAACCGTGACGAGAACAACGGAGTCGACGAGGGCGCTGCTCAGGCCGACGCCCAGGCTCTCTTCGATGCCGGCGAGGGCCAGTGGGGAACCGAGTCCTCCGTCTTCAACCAGGTTCTCGTGACTCGCTCCTACCAGCAGTTGCGTCAGATCTTCCTCGAGTACGAGAGGATCTCCGGCCACGACATCGAGAAGGCCATCAAGCGCGAGTTCTCCGGCAACGTCGAGAAGGGATTCCTCGCTATCGGTGAGTCTCCTCCCACGAACAAGCCTGAACCCTACTAACCGCCATCTTTGCAGTGAAATGCGTCAAGTCCAAGGTCGACTACTTCGCCGAGCGTCTGCACGACTCCATGGCCGGCATGGGCACCAAGGTGAGTTCCATTCAAGCTGCTTAGCCTCCGTTTCTGACGGCATTCTGCTTCCCCAGGACAAGACCCTCATCCGCATCGTCGTGAGCCGCTCCGAGATCGACTTGGGAGACATCAAGGAAGCATTCCAGGCCAGATACGGCAAGAGTTTGGAGTCGTGGATCAAGGTAAGGCTTTCACGGCTTTTATCTCACAAATGCACCGCCCTCTCATGCATGTCTAATCACTCTTTTTCGCAATGTGTAACTCACTCACCGAAGCTACTGTGCAGCAGGCATTTGTGACACTAATCCCCACCTCATCTCCTTCAGATTGGCTCAGCTAATATTGTAATCCCTTTGTATTTCAGGGAGATACATCGGGGGATTACAAGAAGGCCCTCCTTACCCTTATCGGTGCGCTCTAATCGCGACTTTCTTTCTTCGTTTTCTAATGAAAAGACAACAAAAAGTATTTTAAGGGATCTAAGATTTACACGAGAACGTTTTCGAGGAGCTTTAACCGTTTTACAAACATTAATACGCATGACTGTCGATTTATATACAACCCACGGACCTCTCACTGCCCTGACTACGTACCGCTCCAGGCCAGAGGCCCCGTCGCAATAATCATTCCATGTGCCTGATGTTACAAATTTACCAGTTTTAAATAAACACTAGATTTATGTGTACGTTAAAGTTACTCAAATCGTAACAACGTAGTTTGTGCTTGGTTCTTACTTCTTCTAACACCGCTTCCCGACACCCACCACCGTAACCACCTCTCGTTTCTAAATTTTGTACATTTCGCACCCTTGCAGGACGACCTCAACCTTGACATTGGATATCTGTTGTCTCGAGTTGTCGCCTGGTAGACTTCAAGCCGCTCCACCTCCTCCCACGAACAAACTTAAATACATATACATATATTCCATGTTGTCTTAGCTTTAAGGATTACCTGATATTAAGTCGAGCCAGAGCTTCCCGCCTTCCCTTTCACCGAGTTTCCGCATGCTTCCACATCGTTTGCCCCGAACCACATTCCAATTTAATTTTTTCGTTGCTTTGTAGGACGATCTTAGCGGGGACACTGCTTACTGTCTCGCCGCCGTAGCGGATGACCAATAGCTTCCTGCTTCTCTCTGTGAAAGTATTAAAGTTTTTTGAGGACAAAACGTTTTGGTTTGCATGTGAGAATCTCGTCATTTTGTCTAACCCATAGTCCTTCCTCCCGTAACCCACAACAACTGAACCGTTTTTATGCGATTTTTCAGGACGATTTGAGCGATGAAGTTGGATACATTCTCGCTCGCATAGTCGAATATTAAAATGTTGTATTGAGTGAAAATGTTATGATTAACACGCATTTAGCAACCCCTAAGTGTTACACTATTTATCTCCCAAGTGTGTTACCGTCAAAAAGCCAAATGCTTAGCAGTAGCTTCCGAGTTCATGGTTACCACAAAAATACAAATGCCAGCAGTAAAAAAATGTGCCTTCGTATTGTTTCAGGATGATTGTTCCGGCGATTATCGCGATGCCTTAGTGAAGATCGTCAGTTAAAGTTCCGTAAATTCCTAGCTCGTGGAGCCTTTTAAGACTTTTATAATCTCAATGTTGCCTTAAATACCTGTCATGTCAAACATGCTGCCTGTCCCGATCAATAAATGTCAGACTGCTAAGCGGAAATGCGTCTTTTACTTCTCAGACTTCATGATTTGCACTTTTAAAAATAAAACTAAAGTACTCTAGGTTAACAAAGCGACTTTGTAGATTACAAGTTCAAAATTGACATCAAACAAATGATTGTGATTCTAATGTAAGTCTTCAGGGACGGTTTTCTCAACATAACATTTTTCCCAAAAATCCCTAAGTCCTATTTTAAGTAAAATTTTTTTGTCCAATACCAACGCATTTTATTGAGCAAGAAGAAGTTTCTTTTAGCCTCCAGGAACCATTTTCACGACATAAAAATTTTCACCAAAAATCCAATTTATGAAATTTCGTGGAGAATGGAAGGTCTATTTGCACTTCGAAAAATTCAAAAATGGTATATTTTAGGTAAAATAAACCGTTTTGAGGGTCCCTGGGTGCTCTCTTTTGCTGGCGCACCAGTCAGTAGGGTAAACACCAAGTGGTCACTGGCCTCTCCGTGGCGGGACTAGGAACGTAACCAGCATATGGGTGGTGCAACCCGCCGCAAGGCAATGCGAAATTACGGCTAGCAAGTGTACTGCGTGCAGGAGGACAGTAGGATGAAACTATGGCTTTGCTGTTCAATGACTGCGTATGGTCTTGGGATTGGGACCCTAAACGCTTCCCTTGGCCCGACGGTGAACAGTTGGTTGTGCGCGAGGCTTGCGACCTGCCACTTAAAATCCTTCAGCAACGGATACGAGAGATGAAGAAAATAGGACTGGAATTACGGTAACGAAACGGAAACGTCTTAAGGACTTACGCTTGGCCACCTGGAATGTACGATCCATCTACAGGACGGGTGGCCTCCGGTTACTGACAGGAGAGCTTGAAAAAGCTCATGTTTCTGTTGCTGCTATTCAGGAGACACGGTTCAACAGAGACTCTCCGAACTATGTTAGCGGTGGCTACATGATCTATAATAGCAGCAACAGAACAGACCATGTACTTGGTACTGCCTTCCTAGTGGCTAGGAGGATACAACACCTGGTTCTGGACTTCCGGAAGGTTGACGAGCGGATGTGCGTGCTGAGGCTTAAAGGACGCTTTAAGAACTATTCCATCGTGAATGTGCACGCCCCTCATAATGGCGCTCCTGACGAGGAGAAAGACGCCTTCTATGAGAGACTCCGCGACGCCTATTCGCAGTGCCCAAGATACGACGTCAAACTCGTGTTGGGTGACTGCAACGCCCAGATAGGCAAAGAGGAAGTCTACAGACCAACGATAGGAAGACACAGTCTCCATGATGTGACGAACGAGAACGGCCTGAGGCTTGTGGACTTCGCAGCTGAGACAGGCATGGTTGTGAAGAGCTCGTTCTTCCAGCACAGAAGGAGACACCTAGCCACTTGGATACACCCTGACCCCGATCTGAATGTCGAAAACCAGATTGACCACTGTCTGGTGGACGGCAGGCATTTCTCAGACGTGATAGATGTTAAGACGTGTTGGAAAGCGAATGTCGATTCCGATCTCTATCTGGTGCTGGTAGTTGTGAGAGCTCGGCTGGCGAGATTCCACAACAGACGCTACGAGGGAGCTAAGGCGTTGGCCACCTCCAGGCTCAAGGACCCCCAGGTAGCATCGGCATTCGCAGAGGGAGTGGGCGCAAGAATCGAAGAGCTTAGAACCCGACCAGGGGCCACGACTACAGATTGGCGAGCTGTAAGTGAGGTGGTTAAGCAGGAAGCGATCAACACCTTGGGGTATCGGACCCCAAACGACTACAAGACCTGGTTCGATGAGGATTGCGCCCGGGTTACTGACGCCAAGAACGAAGCCCGTGTCCAGAAGCTGCTTTCGAGAACGAGAGCCGCAAATGCGCGGTACTCAGAGTTGAGGCGAGAAGAGAAGAAACTGCACAGGAGAAAGAAGAGTGAGTTCGAGGACAGGACGCTGTGCGAACTCGAGAGACTCCGCAACGCAAACGAATCTCGCAAGTTCTATAAGAACGTCAACTCCCAGAGGAAGAGCTTCAACCCTCGAACGGCTATGTGCAGAGGTGCCGATGGCAGAGTGCTGACCAACAAGGACGAGGTCCTTGGTCGTTTTGCCCAGCACTTTGGGACGCTGCTGAACGAGGGGCACGAGGAAGGTGATCCAGCGGACATCAACTTCCTCGAGGACGACGGAAGGTCAGTAACCCCACCAACACGTCAGGAAGTCTCCTCAGCCATTAACTCCTTGAAGAACAACAAAGCCGCGGGTCCCGACAACATACCGGCTGAGATTCTCAAGTGCGGGGGAGAGGAGTTGGCTGGAGCCGTGCATGAGGTTATAGAGCAAGCCTGGGAGCGAGAAGTGCTTCCTGAGGAGTGGATGGAGGGATCGCTGATCCCCATCCACAAAAAGGAAGATAAACTGGAGTGCGCCAATTACCGAGGCATCTGCCTCTTGGACGCAGCCTACAAGGTATTTGCGCGTGTACTCTACAACAGGCTGCTCCCTCATGCGGAGACTTTGATCGGGGAGTATCAGTGCGGGTTCAGACGGAATAGATCGACAACCGACCAGATTTTCAATCTACGTCTGATCCTGCAGAAAGGCAGAGAATTCAAAGTCCAGACGCACCACCTATTCATCGACTTCAAACAAGCCTACGACAGGACCAAACGTAAGGCACTGTATGAAGTCATGAAGGAGCTGGGTTTTGAAACTAAACTTATCCGACTGGTGAAAGCGACACTGGATGGTACTAAGTGTCGGGTCAGAGTGCAGAATGACCTATCGGAACCTTTTGAAACTCGTGAGGGGCTCAGACAGGGCGACGCGCTATCCTGCCTCCTCTTCAACGTGGTTTTGGAGGGTGCCATGAGACGCGCGGGCATCCAAACAGCGAGGACGCTGGCCACTCAGATGACCCAGATCCTGGGCTTTGCGGACGATCTGGACATCGTGGGAAGGCGTCACTCTGAGGTTTCCGATACTTTCACTAGGTTGAGAGACGAGGCTGAGCGGCTCGGCCTCGTCATCAACGTGGATAAGACCAAGTACATGAGGACGAGTAGCAACCAAGTCCCGGGCCCGACAGGAGATGTCGTGGAGATTGGAGGCCAAAGGTTCGAGATAGTCAACGAGTTTGTGTACCTAGGGGCGCTGGTCCGCGCTGATGGTGATAACTCAGCAGAGATCAAGCGCCGCGTCATGGCCGCAAACCGGTGCTATTTTGGCCTCCAACGGATACTGCGCTCGAAACTGCTGTCGAATAAGACAAAGTGCGCCATCTACAAGACCATCATCAGGCCAGTGCTGATCTATGGATGCGAGTCCTGGCCGATGCGACGCAGTGATGAACAGCAGCTGCGCTCCTTCGAGAACAAGGTCCTCCGAACCATTTTTGGACCGAGGAAGGAGGGAGACAGATGGCGCCGCAGGTATAATTTCGAGTTGCGGAGGGACTTTGGTGACGCAGACATAATTGCTACCGTCAAGACGCAAAGACTACGATGGGCAGGCCACCTTGCGCGGATGGAAGAAGGTCGAGCCCCCAAAGCACTCTTTGCGAATGATCCAGTGGGGCGTCGTGGCGTGGGACGCCCCAAGAACCGCTGGATTGACGGGGTACAACAGGACCTACGTACCCTGAATGTCGGGAACTGGCAAAGGAGAGCACAGGACCGTACCGACTGGAATCGGATTCTTGACTCGGCCAAGACCAAAAATTGGTTGTAGCGCCGGAGAAGTAAGAAGTAAGTAAACCGTTTTGAGGTTTCCAAGTTTTTTGGCAAAAAAAATCAGTTCTGCAATTCTTCCATCTCATTGCTAAAGAAAAACTCCCAGCTTAGAAATTAAGTAAGTGTCTACATAGATCAAATACAAGATGGAACTTCAACATCAAGGGATCCCTCTTCAGTCTTCCCAATCACGACTTGTTTGCTGAGCTCTCAAGTATTCTGTTTGCTTCCACCACCAACGAAACCCGCCAAATGGCACGTTCAAATGCATGTGGGAGTATTGATTTTCTCAGACAACAACAAACCCGAGTTCCCGCTCCGAGAGACTCGTCTTCACATGGGTCTTTATTGGATTATCTCATCAATTCTAACGTTGTCCGGAGCATCGTGATCAGCAGTCAGTCGAGAGCTAGTCTTTCGTAAGTAAACAGGTGAAATCTATCGTCGAAACATGATCCAAGCGTTTGCCCTTCTACTCCTGGCAGCTCTGGCTTCAGCCCGTCCCGACGTGTGAGTCCTACTGCCCCCGCTTTTCCCGGAAAACCCGGCCTGTATCAGCGTTTCCAGGAAACGGTGATACTTGATGCCCTTTCTTATCTTAATTACACACTCTGTTTGCGCTCGCCTCGAATACATTTTGTGATTTCGTTCGCAGAAAAGGAGTCGCGAGCCCGCCCGTCATAGGTCAGCAGTCGGTCAGCAAGGGGGCCTGGGAGTACCCAGACATCCCCACGGTGGTGCAGAGGAAACCTTTCGACCCCACCCGAGAGGCCAATGAGCTCCGGAACGCCCTGAAGGGGGTCGGTCACGACAACCTCAACATCGTCAAGGTCCTCTCCTATCTCAACCGAGCCCAGAGGTATGAAGTCGCCGCCACCTACAAGGCTCTCTTCGGACGGGACTGCCTCGCTGACCTCGTTTCTACCTACGAGGGCAAGCACCAGGACGCCATCGAGTACCTCTTCTGGACCCCCGAGAAGATGTACGCCCGCGAGTACCGAGAGGCTATGCGTGGACTAGGTAAGACTGGGGCCTTGAATGAGACAATTCCGGGTCTAGGGGGGCTATTTTTGGGACTTGGATTCAATTTCAAACTTACTTACGATTCTCGTAGGAACCAATGAGGAAGCGCTCATCGAGATGACCGCCTCTTTGTCCGGAGAGGAGCTCCGCAAGGTTGCAGCCGCTTATCAGGAGAAGTACGAGAAGAAGCTGGACAAAGACGTCAAGAGCGACACCAGTGGCTTCTTCCGGGACCTCCTGCTGGCTCTGCTGGAGGGACGTCAGCCCGACACGATGCCCTATCCCTCGCAGATTCCTCGTAACACGGCCGAGACCCTCAACAGCATTGGAAGCGGGAACTGGGACAAGCAGAAGGACACCATTCGAGACATTTTCTGCAAACGCTCTATCCCTGAGCTGAGACAGACCTTTGGCGAGTACGAGGCCATCACTGGGCACAGCATCGAGGACGCCATTGAGCGCGAGTTCAAGAAGGACGCGAAGAAGCTGCTCCTGGCCATCGTCAAGGTCGTCCGCAACCGCCCCGCCTTCTTCGCCGAGGCCCTCAAGAAGGCCGTGAACCCCATCGGGTCCAAGTTCGAGGTCGCCAACCGCATCATCATCGGCCGCAGCGAGATCGACATGGGCAACATCAAGGAGGCCTTCTACGCCAAGTACAACCAGAGCATCCACGACTTCTTGAAGGTATGGAAGACTCACCTTGACTCAACTTGGAAGTTTGAGGTTTTTAAAAAATTAACTACTGATGAAGAAAAAATTAATTTCAAAAATTCCCAAGTTATCAGTAACCACAAAAATTCTCACAAAACTTAATTCTAGGGCTTCATGGAGATGGAGTACTGGGAGCTCCTCGTGTCCATCGCCGGTTACGTTCCTGAGCACTTCCAGTCCGTGGTCTAGGCCCTACTCCACACCGGCCTCTGTGAGCTGTGGAAACTCCATTCCAATACTGTACTCAATAAAGGGGGTTTCTTACCTTGAACTCGATCGTTCGGGACGGATGGTGAAGCGACTTCTCGAGGTTGATGAAGAATCTCTCGCTATCGGAGGCCCGACTCAAGTAGGCTCTCTGGGTGACCCTCTCGAAGAATGACTCGCCCAGCAGAGGCACAAAGTAGGCCTTCTCCTTGATCACGGACGTGAACTCGTTCGTCAAGACGACCGCCACGTTGAAATTGTGCGCGACTCTGATGAGTTTTCTCATAATCTTTTTCACCAGCAACGTTCTCTTGTACAGCTTTTTCCGGTCTGCGACGTCTATCAGGTTAATGAGGAACGAAAACTGATCAAAGACTACGAGGCGAACGTTGTCGTGGATGAGAAGGGTCTCTTCCAGGTCCTCGATGTGACTCAGCCAGTCCTCGAGACTCAGAGCTTCGACGACCAGGAGGTTTTCCAGGACTTGTTGCAGGGTCATCTTTGTATTTTCCCTCTTCATGCGGATTTCGGCCATTTCTATGGGTAATATTCTTCGTGAAAGACTTCCAAGTGGACTCCAGCGACTCACCAATGAACCGGTAGATGTCGAAACCCCCCTTGCTGTCAATGAAAAGCGCTTTCCCTCCGGCCGTGATGGCGTTGTAGCACAGCTGAAGACAGATTTGGGTCTTTCCAGAGTCCCAGAAACCGCAAAACTCCGTGATCACTCCCCTGCTTAGGCCGGGGAGGCCAAACAACCCGAACAGCTCGTCTATTTGCTCACAGCCTGACTTAACTGAGGTGTCATTGACCTCCTCCTCGAGCAGGTGCCATGCTGTAGTCTTAAACCTGCCTCCAGAGCTACACGACATTGCTTTTTGCCCGAAACATCACAAATTTAGCTAGGACAGAACAACAAACGCGCCACAAAACGAATGTAAACAAGGTGGTTTACATCTGTCAAAGTCAGCTGTTCGAGAAACGTCAAAATAGAACTCAAATTTGCAAATCATGGCCGAGATGGACATTGTTTTACCCGAAAAAGTGAGTATTTACTGCGCCTTCGCCCTTTAAAACCTCACAATGCATACCGTAAGAGTCGTTTTCCGTCGAGTAAGTGAAAGTTAAGGGGAAAACGCCTCAAATCGGGGAAAAATCACCTTGGGAGCCTGACGTTGCAAAATTGTTTCATTGTAGGATGAGGTGACTGACTCCAAACCGCTCAAAGATGCCACAAGTTCCCTGGAAGACCTCGATACGGAGGACTTGTACACCAAATACAAGGTAAAAGCCGTCGTTTTCCCGGAAAAACTCACTAAAAGACCCGATTTCCGTAGAAACTCCAAAAGACCCTCGAGTTCCTGGAGGTGCAGGAGGAGTACATCAAGGACGAGCAGCGCAACCTGAAGAAGGAGTACCTGCACGCGCAGGAGGAGGTGAAGCGCATCCAGTCGGTGCCCCTCGTCATCGGGCAGTTCCTCGAGGCCGTCGACCAGAACACTGGAATCGTCGGCTCGACCACGGGATCGAACTACTACGTGCGTATCCTCTCCACCATCGACCGTGAGCTGCTCAAGCCGAGCGCCAGCGTGGCCCTCCACAAGCACAGCAACGCCCTCGTCGACGTCCTGCCCCCCGAGGCCGACAGCTCCATCTCCATGCTGCAGGCGGACGAGAAGCCCGACGTCCAGTACTGCGACATCGGAGGCATGGACATGCAGAAGCAGGAGATCCGGGAGGCCGTGGAGCTGCCCCTCACCCACTTTGAGCTGTACAAGCAGATCGGTATCGACCCGCCCCGTGGAGTGCTGATGTACGGGCCTCCCGGTTGCGGCAAGACCATGCTCGCCAAGGCCGTCGCTCACCACACGACAGCTGCCTTCATCCGCGTCGTGGGCTCCGAGTTTGTCCAGAAGTACCTGGGAGAGGGTCCTCGCATGGTCCGAGACGTCTTCCGCTTGGCCAAGGAGAACTCACCCGCCATCATCTTCATCGACGAGATCGACGCCATCGCCACGAAGCGCTTCGACGCCCAAACCGGAGCCGATCGAGAGGTCCAGCGTATTCTTCTGGAGCTCCTGAACCAGATGGACGGCTTCGACCAGACCACCAACGTGAAGGTCATCATGGCAACCAACAGAGCCGACACCCTGGACCCCGCTCTGCTGCGTCCCGGACGTCTGGATCGCAAGATCGAGTTCCCTCTCCCGGACCGGCGTCAGAAGCGACTCATCTTCTCCACCATCACGACGCGCATGAACCTCTCGGAGGACGTGGACCTCGAGGACTACGTTGCCCGACCCGACAAGATCTCCGGGGCCGACATTAACGCTATCTGCCAGGAGGCCGGCATGCACGCTGTCCGGGAGAACCGGTACATCGTTCTGGCGAAGGACTTTGAGAAGGGGTACAAGAACAACATCAAGAAGGACGAGACGGAGCACGAGTTCTACAAATAAGCTCTTGTATTTAAAGTAACTAACATTAAATTTTTTTTGAACTTGCAATTTTTTCGGCTTTTAAATATTTTTAAGCTTTGAAAAATATTTATTTTGTGAGAACTCAAAAATCGGTTACCTCAACCTTCAAAAAAAAAAATCACTTCAGAATACATCTCCGATTTTCGTAGAAATTTAATTTCTTGAGAGATATTTTTAGAGAGGGATATTTTCAACAAGTGGTATCTCCATTTTAAATTTTAGGAATCACTTCTGATTGGTTGTAGACCGATTTTCGAAATTTGGAGCCTAGAATAATTTTTTGGCTAGGTTGACCCCCCATTTTGTATCTTCTTTCCGGTACTAATGAGGTCACTTCCAGAAGAAGATTGAAAAGGTTCTTTTTCCTTTACAAAGAGTTGGGACTTCTCAATCGATAGTTACATGACTTTTAGGTAAATTTGGAGGTAAATTAGGGCCTTGAGGGTCCTTTAGAAGCTATACTTTACGAAACAACTCTTCGTTTTCATTTTAAAAAAATTCATAGAAATTTATTATCTTTCTAAAAATTAAACTATGGAATTAAATTTCACTCCCCTTAAAAATAATATTCGCTTTCTTAATCAAAAAATTAGCAGCATAAAAAAGCCATTTGTTTGATAAGAAACAGGAGCACCGCCCAAGGCCGCGACTGTTGGCATTTAGAGCCCACTCCCCGCCGCTAACCGCGCTGTAAATGCCTATCAGCCGAATGAGACACTGCCATCGACATAAAATACGAGAAAAACTACCCTCGCTATCTGGGAAATTGCTTCCGTCGTGCCTCGCAAGCAGCACCGCGATCTCAGCCAAGCCACACTGCCAAGCGGCGCCCATGACCGTGACTAAATTCAACAAATAAACACATTTAATCTGTATCTGCCTGTCTGTCTCTAATCCATATATTCTCTGATATCCCCCGCCAAGTCGGCGGGACTCCGAGCCAAGATTGTGTGCAGCTGCGCTACCAGCTCCCTCTCTCCGCTGCTGACGTCACATTTTCCGGCTCCGGAAAAAGCATGACTCCCCGGCTTCATGGAGACGGATTCACTCCCGAGTCCCTCCCACGTCGTGCAAGCGTCACGCATCCTTGAGCCCTAGTTGCCGACCTGCAAATGTCCCTAAATGAACATGACATTGCCATTGCTGCACCATTTGTCGGCTCTCTTGCCTCGTTCTTCCTCAAATGACGTCAATTACATTTTCGTTTCAAAGTTGACGATGTACCGGAGCTCGTGTGTTTGCTCGCAGTCGGAGTTCGGATGGCCCATTTGTGTCAGAAAAGTAACTTTTGAAGACAAATGGGGCGCGTTTTGAACAAAATTTGGATAAAACTTGAGTGAGTCTGTGCAGGTATTGCGGTGACAGGCTCCGCAGGTTGAACGACCGAGTTCGTGTTGCCTGCAGCGATGCCTTAACCAGTGTACCGCCATTGCCATTTTTGAGCATCTGAAAATACAATTTTTAATAAACCAAAATTAGCAAAATAAAGAAATATTTCGATTTTTAAGCAAAATCAATATTCTAGCATGAAGTTTTTGAAAGAAATAATTTTTTAAAGAAAATTTAAAGATAATTTAAAGAAAACATAGGCAAACTGAATTCGGAAAAAACGAATCTCGTAATACGTTTCTCGTAAAAAATTTTGCAGAATTTGTTTACGTGAAAAATTGAAAGGAAACGAGTTAACTGGTCATTTTCCGAAATAATCAGGTGCAGGAGACCGGGACTCTTGACAGAAGCCGGCGCAACCCTAGCACATGCGCGAGAGAGAGCAGAGCGCTCGTACAGCCGCCTGCAGCTCGTTCGTGGATCGCGTAAATTTGGTCGGAATGGCTCAGTATTAGTTGGGAATTCGCTTGTCTCGGACGTGGGCTAGAGCCTTATCACTAAATACCTGGCATATAAAGAGATAGACTACAAGGAAAGGAAGAAAATTTTCATGCCACTTTTTATAACTGAATTTTGCGGAGTTTTCTTACATTTCGTAGCAATTTTTGTACAAAATCCGTCAAAGTACGAAGACTAAAGGTCAAGTAGGGTAGTTATGTAGGAGCGAAAAATCAATTACTAGTGAAAACATAGTCGGGGCCAGACCTCACAATAACTGGATCTCACGAGTCTGCGAGAAAGGAGCAATTAATGAGGAAGGAAAAAATCGGTGGAGGAAAGAAAAGGTGTAACTTTGAGCTCAGCATAAAAAGTTGAATGGGAGATCTCCGATTTGCGTCATCAATAATACAACAAACAATTTTACACGCCACACGCGATAAGAATACGAGCAGGCGCACAGTCACGCATCGTCCCACAGACACGCGGTGGCACGCACACACGAGAGAGACCTGCGAGTGTAGTGGTGCGTCGTGAAAAACCCGAACCGGGTTTCCACCGCGATTCCACACACAGTCGGTCCGTGGCTGAGAACGCCGCAAGTTCGTGAAAATTGTGACTAAGGCCATGGTCATTGCCTTCTGCTCCAACGGAACCGATGACTGCTCATCTTTTGAATGGAAAAATGTAGAAAATCCCTCGCTATCTGATGTATCTGCGTAATGAAAGAGCCTAGTATCAGATAACACGGGGAATAAGTGAAGTGACGGTGCGAAACTGAACAGAGAGAGGAAGTGAAAATTCAATCGAGTTTGTGCTCCGATATCTGGCCAATCGATGGAATTGATGCTGGTGCAGCAACAAATGACGACACATCGGTACATGGAAAAACACAATCAGGAGGTGAGTAAACGAAAATAATTTTGCCTCTCCATTAGCGAAATTGATTTTCGGACTGGCATCTCCCCAAGCTGGAGCCGGGCGCATCTTCGGGGGAGAGCCGAGAGACGCCGAGCGGGGGAAGAAAGCAATTTGGATTTTAATTACAAATATGGTCCCCGTGCCGGACACTTCCGCCGTGGAAAGCCGGGAAATGAGTTTTCAATTCGGGGAACTTTTTCTCTTTTTCGTGGAGACGGAAATCGATTTAATAGCAGGCTTCACTTAACCACCCCGCGGCCTCTGCAGAAATAATTCATGGCAGGCTTTCGTGGAAATTTTTAGTTGTAGTTCAGTTTTATTGGTTTTCCTCAGCCCACTTTTTTGTTTGACTTTCCTAAAAGAGGCGTTGAAGGCTTTCGTGGAACTGGCAACTCCTTTGAAGTTCCTGGAAAAGTTTGAAGAACCCTCAAAAGGGCTTCATATTACCTCATTTCCTTGACTTGGAATTCAGAGAATTTCACAGTAGTTGTTTGAGTTCAAATCAGTCACAGTGACAAGTGATTTTTAGCTTACTTTAGAGCAAGCTTGCTCAAATTGGGCTCCACAAGAAGAAACTTAATAAAACTCTCCACAAAGTTACGAAAATTTTTTTGCCAAAAAGTTCTTATTTTTCAAGGATTTTAAAACCCCATTAAAGAACCTGTCTTCTTCTTAAAAGGAACCATTTTTGACTGGAATCGAAACAGCGATCTTCCAAGCTCTTCTAGTCTATTTTTTAGCCATAAAATTTGAATTCCCACAAATTTGGCTTTTGAGGGTTAACAAAACACGATTGGGTTAATGTATGTCGGAAATTCAAACAGATAACCGAGGACCCTTTCGAGAGCAACTTGACCGCAAAACAAATAAAAGCTCTCGACGCTCCAAGTGGGCTCGAGAGGCAGCAGGTGCGCATCGCCCTGGCTTTTCGACTCCTTCTTCCCCGCCCACGCTCGCTGGAAAGTCACATAACACCTTCTCTGCAATCGATATTACTCCCAACTGCCAATAAATCCGATAGCTCGCGTCGAACATTGTTGCGTCAACATCGTTATGCCATCATAGTCGACACTCGGCAGCCTAGGAACGCAAAGAAAGAAGAAGAAAAACAAGTTTTCGGTTTCAGTCGACATCCGTTGTCCGGCATACGAGCCATCTCTAGGTCAATTACTTTGCCGGTTCTCGCGTTCTCTTCCGAGTTACTTTGTGGGGTCCAACCCGTTTTATCAGCTCGTGCTAATAAGCTGGGAATTTATCGAGTCCATTATGCAACGCGAGGACGCTAATACGAGTAATTGTAGCCTCGCTGACCACCGCGAATTATGTTATTTTGCTCCTCGGTCACGCTAAAACTGCGAGTAATTGTTATTGCCAATTGCCTGCAACGCCACAAAAACCTTTGAGCGGGCAAAAAGCAGTTGATCAAGCGGGAACAGATTTCTCGTGGCGAGAATGGCCCCCCGAGGATGAGGAAGGTTGCTTCGTGCCAGGTGTAATTTTGATTGATTGAGATGCTGCTTTGATTGGCCTGTAATTTGTGTCTCCTCTCCCAGCGGTAATTTGGGGTTTTTATCGCCATCACCGCAGCCCGAGACAAGGAAGTTTGCCCCGTCTGCGCCTCAATTTCTCGCCTCTCGAGCCAAATTTCCGCGAAAGACGTCTGTGCCTGTCGATTTACATAAGCCAGTCATTCCGCTCATTTCCTCGAAGCAGCGCCAAAAAAGCAAACAAAAAGAAAATGCCGAGTCTCAATGCGACTTTTTCTATCCCGGCTTGCAGTGATGGTGGTTCTAGAGTGGGTGGGAGGTGTAGGGGGCAAGCTTAAAATTAACGGGACATTTTGGAAATTTTGTGGACTTTATTCGAGACCAAATTCTGGGGAAGAAAAATTCTCCTAAACCTTTTCTGAGACAAAAATCCGAGCACATGAATTCGTTGACTGGTTTTTGGTTAAAATATCATCATAAAACTCAGCTAAAAATTATGTTTAAAATTGAACAAAAATATGTCGAAACAACAGATAAAAATATTTAAAAAATTGCACCATTGAGTTTTTCGATTTTTTTTCGAAAAACTATGAATCATTTCGCAATAATGTCTCCTATTAACAAATATTGGACTAATTTTAGTTACAAATAAGCAATGATTTATTTTTGATCGGGTTTTAAACTAGGATTTTTGACTTTTTAAAAATTCATAGAAAATGAATAAAAATTGCAAAAATTTTCTATAGTGTGAATTATCGTGTGTTTAGAAGTGGTGTTAAGCCAAAAATAAGAAGCTTAAAAAAATGTAAGGTTACGTTTGATTTGATTTTTAAAAATATGTCAAAAAATTCAACTACTCAGCCCTGATTTCGAACCTAGTCACGCCTCTGCCAACCCGGGTCTTTGCACGTTCCAATCCGCTTTCTCGATGGCACAGCTTGTAAACATGCGTCACATTTTCAATGCAACAATTTTCGTGCTATTTTTCCATATTTCTCATTGTATCGCCTTTTTTGTTGAACGTCGTGTTGCCGCGCGCCGGAGGTCTTGTCAAAAGCAAATATTTGCCTGCACCGAAGCTCAAGAAAGGCAGCGGAGTAATTGAAATGCCAAGAGCGGAAGGATCGGAGCTGCTGACCTCGTTTTTCGCAAAAATCGAGCTCTCGCATCTCGATAAACGAGAGACACTTTCGAGAGTGCGAGAAAACCAGAGCAGTCTCAATTGCGTCAATTCGGGCGTGTTTGAGTTCGTCTGCGAATAAAATAAACAAATAAATTTCTTCATAAATTTCGTCCCAAAAATAGCAAGTTTTAAAAATAAAGTCGCCCTCGCGTCTCCAAAGCAGATGCAGAGCAATTACGCTCATGTGAATGCGAAAAAAATGAGTATCACCGCCAATACGGGGCACGGATCACGAGTAGAAAGCTCGCGTCGCAAATGACGACAATCCGAGCCAAGGTCTGCTATAGATAAGATGGATTTTATTAGCACAAATTATAGTTCGCTTCGAGAGCGGCCGCGAATCGCGATATAAATACGATCTGTTGTTTCAGCGCCGAGGTGGCTCCTTTGTTTTTCCCTTTCCTCACCTCCGTCACACACTTTAGAGCCCCTGATAAGGCTCCGAGTCTCGAGTTGTGGCACTTTTTGTTTCAACACCCGGAGACTTGCGTCATCAAGCGGTCTGATAATACAAATTATTTTTTTCTTGAATGAAACGAAACTTTACAGTGGCCAGGCAGTTTATTTCGCGCACGTTGGTAGCTCCAGAACACTCTGTTGGTTCAGTTGAGGGTGATGTGTGACGAAAGGCCTCTCTGGACCCAAATTACGCACGTCGTGACAGCGCTGGCACCTGAGTCAACAGTTTCTTTTCGACGTGGGAATTTTCCCTTAACGTCGAGACTCAAGCTACGAAAGGTTTAGTCTTGAGACTTGCAGAGATTTCACAAACTATCCATTTCCGAGCCCCCAAAGACCGCAAGCCCACTAGCTCTTTCTTCAAAGAATTTGAAAATGCATCTTAGGCTGCCATTTTCTCTCTTCAAACTCTAAAAACCTTATATACTTATTTTAAAATAATATTTTTTGAATAACAAAAATTAGTTTTCTTGCCTTCGAGATAGTTTTGAATGCATGAAAAAGTCTCGAGGCTCAAAAAATCGAGACCACGCGACAAAAACATCCGAAATAAGGTCAACGTGAGTTACTTAACAGCTTAATTAAGTTTCTGCCGGGGCAGTTATCGCAGAGCCGAGCGCGTCAGACTCGCGGCCAGTCTATAATAAGTCTGCGAGCGATAATAAGTGACCTCAAACCGAATTCTAAGTCACCGCTGCTCCCTCTCACTTGCGAGATAACGTGCTCGTCGCGAGGCAATCAGTGAAATTGTCTACAAAAACGACGCGCCGAAGACACATGGCAATTGCGTCAATATGCACCCGTTTGCTGGACCCGGACCCACTGCAGATCGCAACAAAGTTGCATCGAGGGTTCATTGACTCCTCTCCCGCGATGACGCAGAACGAATACTGTTTACAAGAAGACGCTTAGTAATCAAGTGGTGTGTTGATTGAGTGAAATTTCAGCGAGTCTTGAAAAGTCGAAAATCGGCTACGAGACTCCCGAGTTGTCACTCGCCTCATTTGCACAATCCCAAGTTTCTCCGACACATTAATTAATAGTACGAGAATTTGCTGATCTCGCAGCGTCGATAGGAGCGCTAATTACTTCTCGACTTGCGTGCGTCAGAGCTGGGTGGCTTGCGGTATGGCGGTGAGACAGCTTGCCATTGTTTGATTCCCCACAATGACTCGATCATCAATTTGCTGCCTGAATGAGTGTCACAATGCCGGCCGTCATAGCTTTCGGAGTGAAAATATTTTTTTATTGTTGATGTACGTACAAATATGAATCATGTTTCAATGTCTGCGACTTGCCTTGGGCGGGCTGTGACCTCAATTCGAAGTACTTGCTGTGCGAAGCTTCAGAGAGACTCTCTAACGGCATGCAGTACCGCTTTGGGACGAGAAATGGGGCAGAAAATCGGATTATAGGTTGATGAGGGCTTGAGGGTCTCTCAGAAGATTTTTACGGACCCTTCAGGGGGCTTTCCTTTAAAGCCTTTTTCCTTTGAAGTTTGGTAGATTTTTTTAAAAAGGCTCATTCATAAGCTTAACTGCTTCGGGACAAAATTCTTTGAAATGAAGGAGTTTGCCAGTTTGTCAGAAAAAGCCTGCTTACATAAAAGCCTGTAAAGCCTTGAACACAACTCTCTAATCGCCTCCTACAAGAGCTTGAAAGTCTTCTTTGAAGTTTCGAATCGCAGGAAAAAGTGTCTCTTAGTCAACTGCGACGCAAACCCAAAGCTGTCAATGAGCCGAGTTTCCCGGAATTCCTTATTTAACAAAGCCGAGAAAAACGACAACAATGCCTTACATCAAGCAGCTTTAGGCAACCAGAAAGCCGCAAAAAGTTGAATGATAAGCCGCACATGCACACACAAGCGTGCGTGTGTGTCGTTTGAAGGGGTTTGATGTAATCATTTCGCTCGTTTTGCTTATAAATAAATTACAGAGACCGACTCAGGAAGATTAAAATGTTGAGCGAGACTAAACTTTGAACGAAACACGGATCCAACGACGTCGAGAAATGGCAAAGATTAAAGTGTGAATTATTTAAACGAAACCTGATGCATGATAACACGTGATGAGTCCCATCACTGTGGCATTAGCGGGGCCGTAAATCTCGCGAAACGTCTCAAAACATGTGATACACATTTTTGCCGTCTCCGGTTACAATCGACTTCTCATGAACTCGAGCTGACCTTCGGATGCCTGCGTGCTGCAGTTGAAGAAAGCAGCTTGCGAGTGCATCTGCTGACGGCTCGCATTTCACGTTTTCTGTGGCAGTTGAATGGCTTGCCTTGAGCGTCTTTGCGCGCTTTTAATCATGTAAACACGTCTGCAAGTCTCCGGAAGTAATTAAAGTCATTGCCGGGGCCCTTTGCGTGACTCGAATTCAAAGGTTTCGCCTCTCTGGTCACCCCAAATGCGAAAACAACCTTCGAAATTGATTTCCACGGCACGTCGGAGGGGGCATCGAGACCCATTCATGTAGGGCTTCTAAAAATTGTGCTAAAATTGGTGAAAAATTCTAAAAATTAATTTAAAACGCAAAACACTTCTGTTGGCAACTTTAAGGGGTGTCTTTCTTGCGTTTGATCTCAGCTTGTAGGACACGTAGAAAGTCGAGTGATGGCTTAAAAGTTGCGCAAACTCTCCTTCACGGGACCTATCTACATTTTAAACCTAGGTTCTGCGGGGCTTCAGAGTTCTGGGAGCTCCCCTGGAGGCCTATCAAAATGCCCGTTCTCCACTATTTTCCTCCGGACAACTCCTCTTCACACTATTGTTTATTCTAATTTTAAAGAGTTAAAACAAATTTAACCCAGAAAAGAAGACCTCCAACCTTTTGCAATTTATTGGACTTCCAACCAAAAAACACGCAAAATTGCTGGAAACAATTTTCCCAATTTTTAGAAGCTCTACCCATTAGCCATTTTGTCTGCGTCAGAGACTTGATTGCATCGAGTAAAGAAATTGTAAAGCTATTAAAACAATCAATTGCGAGCGGCCGTCGAGGAATCGCGTGCTCCGTCGATTGGAGAGGGTCCACAATTTGTGATTCTCGTTATTTTTACACCTCGTTTGCTTTCTAGATTACGGTACGGAGTTTAAGGCAATCATGTTTCTCCCTCTCCTCGCCCAAAATTGAATTAGAAATCACGCGAATCGGTGCGCGCGCGGAAAATGATAGAAAATTAAGTTACTACATTCCACGCCAATGCTCCGTCCTTGATCTTGATCATGTGTGTGCCGCCCGGATCGTGTCGGCGGGCTATTTTTGAATTACGACGCAATCGGTGTCTATGCCAGTCCGTCGCTCTGCTTTCGGATGGGAGTTTTTCACTTCTCGGACCTTCGCAGAAATAGAAACACTTGGGAGTTTTACAGCCGGCACGTGCGTCACTCAGAAACAGTGTGTCTGGGATTGAAGGCGATAAAACCACGAGTGGCAGGGATGGGATATGGGGAGGGCAAATTTGTCTTAACAACTCGAGAGCATTTTTAGACCTCTCTTCCCCCTTTACCACCTAGTTTTTTTGTTACATGAAAAGTCCCACAGTTTTCATCCGATTGAGCTGAAATTTGGATATGTTGTAGTCCGTGAAAAATCTTACAAATCATGGAACCACATGTGCCCCCGAAATTTGTATGGAGAGAACTGAAATTCAAAATGGCTTCGCCAAATGACACTCTGTAATTTTTTACTTGTCTCAAAAAGCCAAATGAAGGCAACTCAAGCTCATTTATACCAGCACTGCCAATGACGTCAAACAATGCCCCAAAAAAGGCTGCTTTTGGTTTCGCATAATTCGCGGTAAATGGGTCAGGAATCCCCCGGCTAGACCCACATCTGGCCTCAGATCTCTTGATTGAAAAAAATGCGTACATGCGTCATCCAGTTGCCTAAAGCCACGCAGCGATTATCAGCCGCAGAAAGGCCCCCTTCGCCGCAGCATGAATCTCGCCATTTTTATGTAAACAAAGCCTTTTTGTGAACACGAACCAGAAACATATTCGGATCGCGGTTTGAATATGATTAAGGCGGTTCTGCGACGCGGACGTTCTTTCCGGGCACGGGCAGGGGCAGGGGAAAAAATTCGCGAGCATCTGGTTTCAGTCGCGAGATTAATATCTCGCATAACGGCAAGCGAATGTGCTCGAACCCCATTGTGAAGCAAATTTTGAACAAAATTTTCGTGTAATAAAATCAAATTGTGAACATCTCTCATGTTAATGCTTTGTATCCGAAGCGCAAGTGACAGCATCGCCTATTCATCATTTTGATGAATTCTCCTGATCCCTCGGAGACGATGTGGGGCACTCCCACGCGACAACACGGGTGTGTGTGTGGGCGGGCTGAGTAATGACGGTGTGAATCCCGGCAGGATAGCATCGCGACATTTGGCGGCCCCGATTTTTCTGCATTCCTGCACCTAGTAGTGCCAAGTCGGGTGTGCGAGAGACACGAAGATAAATCGCAACAACTAATTACTATCTCAACATTGCTTCAGCTTGTTCATGGCTCGTAAACACGGCGATGGTAGCTTTGATACACTTTTTGTTGTTGCGAGCTCTTCATGTGCCGGCAAAGCGGGGCACGCCGCGGCATACGAGTACATGTAATGAAGTAAGGCTGCTGATGATCGTCAATAAATGCGAGAAGGTGTACGGGGGAGGTGAGCGACCTCTTGCTGCACGGCATCGGCATATAGCACATGTTTCAATTTGCACGTAATATTGTGTAATTTTGCGTCTACAAAGTTTTACAGAAGCGTGCACATCAAGTGCATGGTGCTAATTATAATTTCAAAATCAATAATTACTTGTTATTGCGTCTGGTGGCGGCTCTAAGGGCCTTTTTTGCGGCCAAACTCTTAATTATTGGATTTCTAAAGGAAAAAAACTCTTCTGTAGGTCTTAAAAATTAATTGACCCATCAAAAAAATATTTGACAAAAAATATGACGATTTTTGAGTTCAAACGACTACGTTTTTTGAATTTTGTGAGCCGTCAGAAGAGCTGACATCTCTTCTATGAACTTGATTTAATCGTCTTTAGGCAACTAGCAATCTCAAGGGCTCCTGAGTCACGGCAAAAGTAGGTCAGGCGAAATAGAAACTTTGTTTCTGAGTTAGGCTTCTTCCACGTGTTCAAGAGCAAAAACTTACAAATTTTAGCCTTGTCCCAGTTGAAATTGGGCTTATGAGCTATGGCTCTGTGACGTTTCTTCAAACGAGTCACAAAAGCTCTTCTGTTCTGGCCAAAGAAGACTCATGAAACAAAGTGTATCGAATCCAATAAAACTTCAGGAGGAACGGCAAGCTCCTGTTTCCTTTTCTGCCAAAGCTTCTAGAGCTTCAAAATGCCTTCTTTGATCTTCCACTGGATTCAGGAAAAGTCAGGAGGAAATAGAGGCTTAATTTTGACCATATTTAAAATCTTGACAATTTTAATTTCCCACTAATTGCCAGAAAGGAAGAGCTCTTATGCCTCTCTGCCTAGGAGAAAGTCACGCTAATTAAGCACGACGACAGAATGAGCTCATCCTACCCTCTTCAACAGACGTGGGTTGGCGGCCGAGACCCTAATTATGATTGATCGCGTGTAATTTCCCCCATCGCAATGAATTCTCAATAACCCATTAAATCCTTTGTCTTTCTTCTTTCCAGATATATACATACAACTTTAATTAATCGCACCTAATAATATCCCAAATCAAAATGGGTATGAACAAGTGTGGAGCTCTTGGAAGTCAGCACACAATCAGGTACCACATGGATTACAGGTTACACTACTAGCTTAGACGTAGCGTCGTAATTCGAAATCTAATCTAAAGTTAGAGGAGAAAAGTTGAGAAAGAAAATAGTAATTACAGTGTTTTCATAAAAAAGTATCGTAATAAGCAGCAGAATAAGTGTAAATGTGAAATACGCATTGTTGTTGTTATATTGTTGAATAATATAGTTGAAGGAAATACAGAGGCACGTCCTACGAGCAACACAAAAGTGAAAAGAAGTGAAGTAACGGGGTTTCTCAACATTGATCAAATTTAACACTGAAATGCGCCATTGAATGCGAAATCAGCGCTTCGAACTGAAAGAATACTGCTCGCCCCCGATATTGCATAACCCGCACAGCACATGAATGCTTGCGAGCTCGAGCAACAAGAAAAGTGATTGTGGTGGGTGCACAAAATAAATCAGCTTCAGTTTGCGTTTAATTGCAACCATATGTCAACATCAGTCGGTTCGTGCAGTCGTAGAATCCAGAAGAAGTAGCAAAGGAGCAGCAGAATGGGCGAACACGACTGCATCGCACCGGTAGCAGCGGCAACCGTGGCTTCTACTCCGACATCCAATGGCGGATCGGGCAGTAACGGAGGCATCGCCACTGGTGGTGGCACCGGGACCGCAGCAGCCCAGGGCAAGTGCGTCCGGGTCGGCTTCTACGACATCGAGAAGACCATTGGGAAGGGCAACTTTGCCGTGGTGAAGCTAGCGAGGCACAAAGTTACCAAGAATGAGGTGAGTGGAGACCGAAATATCTCGTTGTGTCCCTTTTCATGTCCGATAGTGATGGTCTGTGGGGTGGTTTTTGGCAAAAGTGACACTTTTAAAGCCGTAGAGAGTGGACTTAAGAGAGTTCAAAGGACGTCAACGAGCTTGGAACAATTTTTTGAGGCTTCGTATTTTCCGATTGTGGGGTTCAAACTATAGAAGGTAGTTCGAAAGGGGGTCCGATCAAAGGGAATTTTTCAAGCTAAAAAGAGAATTCTAGGGAGTTGAATGGATGCCAAAAAACCTGGATAAAAATTTCAAAGGCTTCGTTTTTAAGGCTAAGAGTTCTTTTCTGGCTAAAAAACGCTGTGCAGGAAAAGTATTTGAAAAAATATTTGGGCTTTATTTCGTCCGTAAGGTGATTTTAGGGAAAAATAACTTTTTAAAAACCACAGTAAAAATTTTGGAGCCAAAAAACGAATTCTTGGGGCTTATACAGGACGTCAAAAAACTGGAAAAAAATTCAAGGCTTCTTTTGTCCAAAAATGAAATACGTTAGTTGTTCATGAGACCGAAAAAAGAAATAACTATGACCTATTTTTAAATCTGAGGGACCAATGTCTGTAAAAAGCCCCAAAGTACGTGAGTTTGAACAAGTGTGCGACCTCGAGTCACGTTGAAGGGACCTTAATAACAGACTGCGTGCCGTGTCTTGGGATTCTTGGAAGCTCTTATCTCTCACACCAGGCTCCTTTGTATGCGTGAGGCGATTTGCATTAGACGAGCATTTTTATGAGGCTCCTTTAATCTTCCTCCGCTCACACGCAAAGCGAGCTCCAAAGCATTCAAGTGAGTACACACAAAGACCGATGATGGTGCTTACTTAGGTCATCTGGCTGTTTATTATCCCGTTTGTTTGATGGTTCAAAGGTAAATAAAAGAAAGCGAAAAATTGGAGAGCACGTGCACGGAGCCCCAAACTTGTTATGTATCTCCACTACACCGAACACAGAGCCTTCACTAGATTTATAGAATCGCACTATGATGAGGATGGAATAATGGCGAGCGAGCAAAAAGGTTTAGCGACGTGACCTGAAAACTGAACGAGCCCGATCTGGGCTTCGCTTTTGATGGAAAGAAAAAGTTGAAAATGAGGTTTAAAATTAGTTTGGGATTTGCACTAATAACGGAGGAGCCCAGCTCGGGAGGCTTCTGGCGGGCGGAAGACGCTCTGACGCAAGTTCTCTGATTGATCTCAATTTAACGACCAATTAAGTGAGATTAATGGGCCCGAGGCTGCTGAGGGGGAACGGTTAACCAGCTTGAATTGGGCCATCAGTCAGAATCATGAATGGGGCCAGATAAGCCACGATGTTATCGCACACCCGAAATTCCTCCGATGTGCGTAAGAGATAGCGTCTTACGACACCTCCGAATACCTCAAAGGCATATTTGAGGCGTTTTTTCGCCAACTGACGACATCAAAGCGGGCCGTAGACGCAACCAGGGGCGTTCCACGAACCATTTCTGAATTTGTCCCTCTAGATCCTCTTTTAGAGGTCTATTTCTCCCAAATATCGGACAGAATATTATTTCTGGACCCCTTAGCTCCTTTTTGGAAGTCATTTTCTCCCGTAAAAGGAGAAGAAATTTATTTCTGGACCTCTAGCCCCCTCAATTAGGCCTCTATCTCTAGAATTAGGAACGAGAAAAAAAATTCTGGGCATCTGAGCGCCTTCTTTTGGCCCTTTTCTTCGAAATTAGAGTACGAGAAATTATTCTGGACACCCGCTTTTAGGATTTTGGGAAAATTTAGACTTACCTGGGCCCCCTTACTACCGTGTTGGGCCTTTTTAATGTACCCTGGATACCTAAGCCCCCCCTTACATACGCCCCTGAACCCAACATGAGTGAAAACCCACCACAGGAAGCCCGACGTGATCTCAAATTTATGAGACGCGCGGTGGCCGAGGCGCCTAAATCGGTCCAGCGTCTTCCCGTCGCTCAGAAATGTGTTTCAATGACATTGTCACGCGTTGACACTGTGGCAGCCTCCCCGTGCTCCATCATCGCGCGCCGTGCCGTCGAAAATGTAACAACAAAAACAATAACAAGGCAGAGTTTGGCGAACCAGCGTTTGAATACGTCAATTGATTTTTGATGATTTGCCAAAAGAATTTCTTGTGTAGGTACGCGCTAGTGATGAGTCGGCGGAAAGATATGCGAAAGTAATATTTTAATTTTTGAGGTCGAAAATAGATCATCTGCGAGTCGCCACCTGAAGCCACGGTCCCGGGCGGTGCATCCGCTGACTCACCGGCTTCCTCGTCTCACTGACCCCCTCTCAAGTCCAAGGTGACGCCCGTCTTCCCGCTCTCAGACAACTGTCTGTATATGTGTGTGAATGCGAGGAAGTTTTCGGTTTGACGTCACGGTCGCTTACGTCAGAGTGACGGTGGTCGTAACAAAACTGTGTGAATATCAGGGAATAAGTTACATGCATAATCCTCCGCACAACCCCACAGTATTGTCGACATTCGGAATAAAGCGCAACGGCAAGGATTCCTGCAAAGACGACAAAATGACACAATTTAATGGCACATAGCTGGCTTACTTGAGCGTCTTAGCAGCAAGAAGTTAATCAACCATGATGTACGTACAGAAGCTTTGCATAATTTAACTTTCAAAGTCGTCAGACTTTTTGCATGACGCGGATACTTTTCCTCTGTTTTCGGTACCGATAACGGGAGCTCTCATTTTTATTCAAATCTAGCGGAAATCCGAGATGGGAGAAAGCAGCAACCTTTCGCCCATCGGGGTCTGAGATATGGCCGAATTACTTTCCTTGACTCAGCACTTTACCCTCCCCATGAAGATGTTCGGGACTGATAAGAGAGGGAACATATTTTCTATGTTATGGCGACTGTCATCCTTATCCTAATAGACTGACTAACGGAGGATAAGCTGCCTTAAGTTTTTGTCAAAAACTGCCTAAATTTACAATTTTGGAGAAAACTTTTCAGAATACTTATCAGGCTTTCTGACAGTTAATGGTTTATATTTTTGCCATTTACTGTTGAGAAGCTTCATATGAACGAGAGTAACAATTTTTTTTTATCATTTTGGTAATCCCTAACTCTTTCCCCTTGGGTGATAGGGGCATGTTTTGGTTCCTCGATTTGCTAGTTTTGGCGAAAGCTACAATCCAGTGTGACCAAGTGTGTCCGCGGTCAGTATGGAGCAGACAGACTGCCGAAGGACTCAAGTCTGTCCGCGGCTGGAGTAAAATTGTGTCCGCAAGACGAGAATGTTTGTTCGAAGTCTTCTCGCGAGTCCTTCCGCGTGGAAGGACTGGGAAAAATGTGAACAGACCGGGTCAATTTTTGACCTGAAAGTGAAAATTTTCCGGCAGAAATGCTTATTCTTTTTCCAATGTTTACTTCCGGACTACAAATTGGGCGTGACAAAAAACGAAAAATGGTGGATTGGAAAATTTTTTCACACAGGTTTTATCTCAATCGGATAAAATGTTAATAGTTTTGGTCTCGTGAACAGACAGACATAATATTTGAGGTTTTTGACGTGAATCGTGTGGCGCCCAAAGCGCAAATTTTGTCGCAACCCGCTAAAACAATGGTTCCGTGAATCGCTGGGCGAAATTAAAACTCAAATATTTATTTTTGAAATTAAAACGCCGTGAAATGAAAACATTGTCGAGGTTGGATGTTTTTCTCGAAAAGCCCGACATGGAACGCGGAGGATCTGGTAATCCGGCGTCCGTCATCATCATCAAAACCCGTGTTCACAAACACACCACAGCTTTCCACGAATCGCATTACCCGACTCGTATATTAAATCTCTAATTGAATTAAATATCATTTACGTCACTGGTGGTTTTATGTTTCTCCATTCCGCTTCCATTGTTTTTGTGTTTGCATGCACGTAACCTCGCTTGAGTGCTCGAGTGTGTGTCAACATGGAGCATAAAACTTTTATGAACCCTGCTGCTACTCCTCCGGACAGTCGTCGTCTTCTTAACACAACTTTGCAACGTAACACACATGTCCAGTGCAGTCGCTTGAGCGGCCAAAAAGGCCAGCCTTGACCCAGAAAGAGCGGAATAATTGATGAACATTCCGGTTTCTGAGGCCCGCTGAAGCTCCTGAAAGTCGCCTTTCGGTCGGCCGGACAGGTTCAATACACGTGCTGGACGAGTTGAATGACTCCACAGATTCTAGAATATCGCCGACGACTGAAGACTGATGATGATTTTTTGAATAATTGCCGAACAACTCGAACCGGTCCATCGAGATGGAGATTATCTCTGATTTCGGGTATGGAATTCAGATTCCCTGATTTGTAGGCATAATGAGCACGTCTGGTGAATGTGGCAGCAACAACAGAGACGGCAATAAAACGAAATTCGCACAGAATCAGAATGCTTTCGGGATTGAATATCACAATGTGAATGAATCAGAGGTCTGACTTGACAGCCTTCTAGAAAGTTGGTATTTGTGTCACGTTCGCACGTAGGAGCTTTTTGTTCTCTCGGACACAAACGTGGGGAGCACCAATGTTTAATGTGTTGGGGTATTAGTCGTGTCCCGGCTGTTGATTTATTCCGCCAAACGATGGGAAAATTTGTTAGCAAGCCGGAAAAGGTAATTAAAAGCTGCCAAACGCTTGCTTCTCTCGGAGAAACTCATTGGAAAAAGTGATGTGAAAAATGGAAGTATCATGTGAGGAAGTTTTTTGCCTCCAAATTTCATCGATCACTCCAAAGACTAAAACTTTTTTATGCCTCATCCGATTGAGCTAAAACTTTAGTATGTTGTTGCTGATATCAAAACTAACAAATCATGGAATCACAGTAAGACTCTATCTACCAATAGAGAGGAGCTAGGGCTACCCAAAGTAAATAAAAAAATTAAACTTCAGTTTTTCGTTATTTAATCAGCTCTAACTTCTGAACAGTATACGACAGAAATATAAGTCATGTACCGCAGAAAATCCAGATAGTTATTCCAAAGGACCTTATAAAAATTTTTCCCCCAAAATTCAAGTTCGGGTTGTTTTTTACCAAAAACTTTTATGGCCAAAAAATGCGATTCAAGGATCTCGTTAAGAGCTGCCTTTAAGCCATAATTTTCCAGTCCAATGAAATGCTGTTGCCAGGGGAAATTTCCCACATGCATAACTAAGCTGGGGGCAGACGCCAGGCTTTTCCAGATTCCGGATATACATAGCTCCTTATCGCCCGATCTGATAACGTGTGCGGTACAAAAATAGCCCAGAAAGTCATGGATGTGTTGGGGCAGACAATCGTACCTGCTCGTATCGAGGTTTCTTTATCACCCAGATATATCGTATTTGCTGATAGCAAAGCAAATTGCCGTTGCCGCTGTCGCTTGCCACCAAGGTTGCGCGACATACGCGAGTGTCTTCCAGAACGTGCGTCAGCAAAAGCGCCGCTCCGGTTTTTTTTACACCTTTTTGGGGGACGCAAGCAAGCACGGGTCTCAGTGACCTCGAGTGAACTCGGTTGGACTGTTAATGCTGAATTGTCGCACGAGATTCGAGCGCTAATTCCAACATCATGCGCCTGCAGTGGAATTTAGCTCACGATGACGATTAAGTGACGCAAATTGCTGGTGTGAGCGTTACAATTCCCTTTTGTGGATTTGAAATATCGCAGAATTTTTATTGTGCGAGAGCGCACATTTCAGCCCATTGTTCTCCACTTAGTCCGCTTTGTAGGTGCCTCTTGTTGCTAGGGTTGCCAAAAATTTGGAAAATTAGGAATCATTGAAGATTGGAGCTTCTGAATAACCACAAATAAAAAATATAATGATAAGTAAAATTTTATTTTATTAAATATTTTAAAGGGTACATTTTCTAAGATATCGAGAAAACCAAACTTGGGGGCTCTTAGCTTTGTACCTTAGGAAGAGATAGGGGTCATATGTAGCTCCATAATTTTCTAGATTTGAGAGAGACTACAACTATTAAAATTTCAGGCCAATCAGTTGTAAAATAAGGAACTTTCATATAAAAGTCAAACACCCTCCAGGCGTCTTAAAACGTCTTTAGGCCGCAGCTCTCCAGCTCTTCTCGTGCTTGAGTTATAAAGTCTTAGGCAGACAGAAAAAATGTTTTCCAAAATGAGAGAAAATGCACTAAAAGTACAGAAACCAAAAAGTGAGAATAAAAACGTCTGGTAAGCCTACTCTTGCGAATAAAACTCGGGCTCTAGAGACGCTCGGTTCCGCTGCTTCTTGTGCTCGCGACTGATTGTCTTAATAAGATTAACATATTTGAGAAAATGTGCGTCATCTGGGTGCTTGCGGCAGCGAATCCGTCGTATCGACAGTCGACATCGTTGCTCAATGGGCTGAAAAGCTGCGTGCATGCAAATCTAGATTCCCCTGTAACTGTTCTCTCCACTCGCTCATTTAGATTGGAATCAATGGATTCAATTAGCGTGGCTTTGTCAAGTGAGACAATGAACGCGATTCTAATCTGTCATTGACGCACAGACGCGAGAAAATTTCACATTCGAATAGGAGCAGGGGCTCATTTGCACCTCCAATGTGTGTGACGCCGTGTTTGCCGTAGCCTTGGCCACTAATTTGCAAACGCGTCTACACTTCAGAGGCACATTTTTGAGGGAAACGTAAACATGAGTTATAGAGCGGGGCTGAGATATTTATGACCGGTGGTGTGTGGGTGGAAAGTCGGATTTACGGGCAATTAACTCGAGAGGGCTCTGTAGTTGACGCAGTTGCTGTGCAATTCCAGGGACAGAACTGGTTTTTCTTGATGTTGAGCTTCTCTAAGCTTTTTAAAAGCCTTCAGCTTCCTTTCTAAATCTTCAGCTTTTTTGGGTTCTTCTTATCCCAAGCTTTAGGCTCTTTGGGGTTTCTTAGTTCCTTAAAGGCCTCCTTAGACCACATTTGTCAATATTGTCCTCAATAGAAGCATTTAAATCGACTTCTGTCATTTTTAATTCCCCCAAAACGACCTTAAAGGCCTCTAGACCCAAATCAGGTCACCATTTAAAGAGCTTCCAAGATTCAGGTGGGGTCCAACTTGGCCCAAGGCTCTCTCCAATGCCTCAAATCTAGTACTTCCCTCTTTTTACGAGTCCACCACAGGGCTTTTCTTCAACCCTAGATAACTTTGTCAACAAAAGCCCTTAGAACGAGAAAAGAGTGATATATTGAAGCCTCAGTCCCCAAGAAAGCTCCGAGAAGTGCCACTTCCGAGAGAAACAGGTTTGACACTGCATCAGCAAGGCGAGCCCTTCACGTAATAATCACGACATTGACTTCTCAGCAGTGATGAGGAACAAAGAGTCACGACTGTCACGTTGCGAGAGTCACTGTTGCGAGAGCTGAGCCGCATGGCGTTGAGTAAGCTCGGACCGAGACCTTGAGCGTATTGTTTTTCTATGGTATCTTACAAACTTACGTGAATTGCAACATGTTTTCCAAGCGCTTGACGTATATTTCTCTTTGGGAACCCCACTTGCTCTCCTGAAGTGGCTCTGAAGCCCAGTTTCTTTCAATTAGGACCCGATCTCGAGCCTCAAGTAGTATCCAAACACACTTGAAGTGAGCTCTGCGTCATCGTGGGGGTGAAGGTTTCGGCGGTACTCAGTCCCGAACCTACCGCAATCCATTCTGGTGCTTAAGTGGCGGAACGGAGCAGTTCAAGATGCTCTCGTCTCGTTTCTCTTTATTCAAATGGGTTCCCCATTCATCATTTAGATACAATGTAGCCGAACTGGGCTTCAGATTAACAATATTCGGGTCGAACTGCGAGCTCGTGCGGCTGATTTAATGCATTTTAAATTTTCAGCCAGTGAGCAATGCTGAGTGGGTGGAAAATGTCGATAGGGGGCGATGAAATGGGGTAGTTCCGGGGTATTTTTAGGCTAGCAGACAGACACATTTTAACTCACTTTCCTTCGCTTTCAGGTTGCTATAAAAATAATCGACAAGTCGAAGCTGGATGCCAGCAACCTGCAGAAGGTCCATCGTGAGGTGGACATCATGAAGCGGCTGGACCATCCTCACATCATCAAACTTTACCAGGTAACTTCAGTGCCCCTGCTTTCATTGTTTATTCCCATATTTTGGTAAAAAAATCTAGGTCGAAATTTGAAAGTCAACCATTTTTGCTAAATTTTGTTAAGGAAGCTTTTGGGGCCTGTTCACATATTACGTAACGGTGAAAATCGAGATTTTCGACCCCCACCCCCCCCCCCCCCCTCTGTCACGGTTTGTCCTATACAACAGTACTTGAGTTTGTACTAACTGTCACGGAGCGGCTGACAACCCCCCCCCCCCCCCCTTGGACCGTGACGTAATATGTGAACCGTGACGTAATATGTGAACAGGCCTTGGGAGAAAATTACTTAAAAATACTTAACTTCATTAGATCAGGCTGATGTTGGTGTCGAAGGCTTTGAAAAAGAACCAGCTAAAACAAATGTTCAGGTTGCAGGAGTAAAAATTAACCCATTTCCACTTGGAAGCTGAAACGTAATTTCTTCTTCGAAATTCCTTCTGAGCTCTTCAAAAGTTTCTGTAGCAATCTGGGCTCAAAAGTAGGGAAAATAAATTTTTGGTGACTTCAAACAACTTAAAGAACTGAAGAAAGCCAAAGTAAGAGAACGAGACTCCCATTCATGCTTTCTTCCGCATTCTAGGTCATGGAAACCAGCAGTATGATCTACATTGTGTCCGAATATGCTAGTCAAGGCGAAATATTTGGTGAGTATTTGCATGTCTTAACAAAAACAGTCGCCCCGGAGCTTGCAAGGGCAAGGACGTGGCCGGGTGGGAGCAATTCGTATTCATAATTCTGTACGACGAGACTTGAGGTTGGTGGCGAGGGCATGGGGCAGGATGTATGCAAATTCAAATATGAAATAATAAATAAAAATGCAAATTACCGGCCGCGCTTGTATACGAGGCTGCATCTGAGTGTGACAGCTGTGGGTTTCGCGAAACGTACGGTAATTGTTTTGTGTGTCTATTCGCAACGCCGACCGTAATTGGGGACGATAATGTTGTTGTCGTTAAAAAAGAAAAAAAAATCATGTCGAGCGGGCGGCAATGAGTCACTGGTTGCTAACTGCCTGGTACACTTGACCTCCTGCTGCGGATCTCTGATTGGGTGATTGAGGAAGGGAATCACGGGGTGGCCTTGGCAAGATTGCACAAATAGCTTTCACCACCGAGTTCCCATGGAGCAGTGGTTACCTCGTCTGTCTAACACACAGAAGATCCCCGGATCGAGACCGGGTGGGAACAGCGGATTTTTTGCCCCAAAACCTCGCATTTCAATCAAAAAGTCGTAACTCTTTCGCCGCACCATTTAAATTTATTTGCGAGCTATAAAAACATTACAAAGTTATTAATCTCGAGGGACTGCGGAAGAGTGCGAGAGGAACGACATCGGCACTGCCAGAGGAAATGAACCCAGAGACGTTCCTCAGACATTTATTTTCGCAGCATGCGGCAGCGGCTCGAAAATGATTTAATGTTGGCACGAAAGTTGTTAGAGAGAAAATTCACGCGTTGATTGGCCTTTTGAAAATGTCCATTTCCATTCCATTTGTGTCACATGGGATGTGGAGCGATATCGTTCGGGCAGGGGAGGATAGAGACGAGTGATTTATGGCGGGACATCTGACATTCGCAAAAGTTTCTTTCGCCCGTCTGAATAATTTTCTTACGCTCTTTTCTTTTCCTCCAGACTATATCGCAAAATACGGTAGACTGAGCGAACGCGCTGCGAGATACAAGTTCTGGCAGATTATATCAGCTGTAGAGTATTGTCACAACAAAGGAATAGTTCATAGAGATTTAAAGGTAAGCTCTTTTCCAATTGACCGATTGCGTCTAATCCGGTTCCGGATTAAAGTAGGCAAGTGTATGTAACTGGCTCCTTGTACAGAGGACCTTCTCAGAAAGCTTCTGAAAATTGTAAAACATTTTTAATTTTTTTTTACAACGTCATTCTTTGTTTCACTTTGTTTTCGTTCACTCAGCTTAAAAGCTTTCTTAAAAATTATTATTGAACTCTTAAATAAAAATTTTAGATTTTGATTAAAATTAAAAAATAAAATGTTTTCTACTTTCATGTTATTTGTTGAGTTTGTAGACCTTTTTTATGTCAGTAAAACAACTTTTTTCGGGGCGAATTTTCGCTAGTTTTAATCATTAGCATCATAAAATGTTTCCTATTTTAGTTAGCAATTTATTTCTTGAGACAATTTTAAGAAGCTCTACTTAATGTCTTAGATGGTCTTTTCCCAGTAAAAATTTTTGATCTCTGAAAATCGAGGTGGTTCCCTCTGTGCCGTGCAAACAAATATGAATAATTCACAATGGGCCCTTTTTGTGTCTCGAACGTCTTTTAGCGCCGACATCAAAAATTAAACGCTTCAAACGACGATAATCATCGGACATTGATTGATTTTATCGCATCTCTCTCGAGCATTCCGAAAGGAAATGAAACGAGGCGGATGCGAGAGAAAGGTCCTCATCCATTATGAAGGAGCCCTCATCGCTCTTTTTTTATTTCTAACGTCCTTCTTCTCACTCTCCATTGCAGGCTGAAAATCTACTACTAGACTCTAATATGAATATAAAAATAGCTGACTTTGGTTTTTCAAATTTTTACAAACGTGATGAGCTGCTAGCGACGTGGTGCGGGTCACCTCCGTACGCAGCGCCCGAGGTGTTCGAGGGGAAGAAGTACACCGGCCCGGAGATCGACATTTGGGTAAGATTGACACATTAAGCTGGCAGCAGATGCCGTTTTCATGCAGAGTGGAGTCGTCGCAATTTAGAGGGCAGTTCATCGAACCACCTCTAATTTAATTTGCTTGATTTCCAAGGCAAATTCGAGATTTGGCCGCCCACGCCGCTCTGAATTATTTCAATTAAGTTGGGTTGGGGGAAACTCGGCACATATTTCGCAATTACTGTCTGTGTTTTAGCTGAGGTACGCAGAAAACGGGAGGAAGGTAGAGACCGGAATTATTACGAATAATAAAAGTTTTGACCATAATTCAAGAGGCGCTGGGAGGGGGCAAAGCCTGCCGCAGGCTCTTACGGGCGGAATATTGGCCACATGAGGATTACAAGAGCCCTTGGGGGGGAGATGAAATGCTCAAACAATTAGTCGGATCTCTCGTGGGCGAGAAGGAGAATCCCAAATGACGCAAGCGGGCTGAAATCGGTTGGAGCGGCGTGAAGCAGTGTGTGGTCGTTTAATTACACCGACTAAACGACTCTGAGGCACCAGCTTCTGGCATGAAAAATAGCTCAAATCACTCCTCGCCACATTATTACAGCATGTAACGCTTTCCCTCACTCTCTCTCTTTCCAGTCACTCGGAGTTGTGCTGTACGTCCTAGTCTGCGGGGCGCTACCATTTGACGGCTCGACTCTTCAGCAGTTGCGTGACCGTGTTTTAGCGGGCCGATTTAGGATACCATTTTTTATGAGCTCAGGTAAGTGGTGACGCAATTGAGCTTCCTACGTCACAGCGAAAGCGGTCGTTCTCATATTTATTTCACTGCCTTTCGACGAGAGCACGCAGGTTGGTGGGGGCGAGAGGGGAGGGGGGAAACATGAAACTTATTTTTCTTTCCGAGCACCGCAGTGGAGCTCATGAAATTCAAATTGGGAGGCACGCGGCAGATGCCTTGCCGTCTAATCAAAGTTGAGGCGGAAAATGGCATTATCATTTGTAGCTCAGCCTCGAAAATTGTTTTCGACTGACCTTTGGTCTTTGAATTTTCCCAATCTTTCCCGCATCAACGAGACGTCAAGCTAAACTAACAGTGCCCCAGGTGGAACCTTCACCTTCATCAACGTGAAGACGAAAAGGTTGCCCGTGCAGGACTGACTCATTCATGACTGGCCAGGGCTACTTTTGTGATTTATTTTCATCCCCGAAAGTACCCTTTATTTAGTCGCCAAGAGGGTCTTTTTAAAACTACAAATGGTTAAGTTCACAAAAATTAAATAAATTTGCTAATTTTAATTCGTATTGATCAGTTTTGATGTGTATTGACCCAAAAAATTTTTGAAATGAAAAAATTATTGAACATGTCTCCACGCCATTTTTGAGATGGCCAATACCTGTTTTTGAAGAGAAAAAGCAGAAAATTCCAGCATAGAAGCTCTCGTCTTTTCAAGATTGAAAAAAGGGTAAATCAACTTGGTGTTAATCTTCCAAAAATATCTTGAAATTGTCTAAAAGCCGTACAAGGTTTTGAAGAAAGAAATTCAAAAACCTTCAATTTCTGCTGAACAATCAATACGGACCAATACCAAAAGCTCTTTTCTTAAACATAAAATTAGCCCTACTCACGACTCTCCCACTACCGCACGCCACTTCGGACGTCATCGAGCCACTAAAGAGGTAGTTGTACCTACAACAATGGCTCGGTTGAGCACCTAATGGACGTCATCAGACCAAATATTAACGTTTGTGAATGAAAATTTCCCCGACATGCACACTTTCGCCTAATGACCGGCCCGAGGTTGTTGGTTTTGCTGTCTCTGGTCTCCGTGGAGCACACGAATCGGCAGGCTTCGGGGTGCTTCGTCTCCCTAATGGGGTTATTGTCGTCCTCGTGTCGCCGTCACCGTTGCCCCAGCGTTTTGTAAACACCACAATCAATCATTCATGTGCGCGACTTTCCCTCACCATCTAGTCTGCGGGAAATGGCGGATTTGTTTATACCTGAAAGACGTCATGGCTCTGTCGAAAAAAGCGGTGAATTATGGAGCGATGGCGCTGAGGTCATCGATGCCGATTGTGGATTGACAAGCTCGAAACTGGCGGTGGGCTCGAAAGACGACGTCTAATTAAATCTCGCAATAAAATAAATCACGGAGCGCCGCAGTGCCGGAAGTGTTTAACGTAATTAGCACGTTCGAATGTCTTTCCAGCAGCAATTGGCACCTTTTATTGTGTCATGTTCCTCACCTGCGTCCCGCGCGCTGAAATTTCCATTTGTACGGAGAGCATTGGCTGGAAACACGTGATAATGAGACTGATTATTTCATCGGAAGGCGCAGATTACGAGACTAATAGTTTTCGCAAAATTCCTCGAGTCGTGCAAGATATGCGGCTTTGAGCTAGAGCGGTATGTGGGCGGGAGGAATCCTTCGTAGTTTGGCAAGATCTTGTAGGAAAATTCCGCTGCTCTGAGGCAGTCTTTTGTTCGGCAGAGGTAAGGTGGGTGTTGCGGAAAATGAGGGAGAGATTTTCCTTTCACTGACCGCACGAAAGCCGCCCACGTCTGCACACTTGAACTTCACAGGAACTTGCGGGGTTTCGTGAGATTAACCCATTTCTCGCTACCTCGGCTTGTGGAAATCTTCTGAGCCTAAAGACTAGGGCGGCAACTTGCGTCCAGTTGATTTTAAGGTTTTTCAATACAAACCAATACTGATCAATACTTCTTTTCTTTGGCTATTTTGAGTTTCTCAGTAAACTCCAACTTGATATCAGAAACAATCAATTACAACCAATACTGACCAATACATCTGTTTCATCGAGTTTTAAGCATCAAACGAATAATCAATACAAACCAATACCGATAAATACAACTTTTTGTCGAGTTTCTAGCTTATTGATTGATTTTAAAGAGATTTTTATACATTAAAACGAAAAAATTTTGTCTTACTGGACGTTGGAAACAGTCAATACAAATCAATACAGATAAATATTTCGTTTTGGTCAAATCTTTAGCAGTTCGATTGATTCTTTGGACATGTCTGGTAACAAAAAATTTATTTGTCAAAAACAGTGAATACAAATCAATACTAATCAATACTCCTGTTCAGGTCAATTTGTATGGCTTTGAAGTTAGAGTTGAATAAAATTTTTGAGCGCCCTGGTAACGGAATAAAAGGATAAACGACCGGTACTTTGTGGCTTTCGTCATTCCTTGGGCAAAAACACCTGAGGTGGCGTAAGTAATTGCTCTTTTCGGCTCCTCGCCTCCCACCTTCTTCAATTCTCTCGGCACCAATTTGCGAATGACGCAAAGTCGACCCGAAACGGCAATCTTATCGACGTAAAATAGCCAATTTCGATTGTGTCGATTGGACGATCCGCTTTAAACCGGTGGTGTTTTCCAGAATGCGAGTCACTGATACGAAAAATGCTAGTACTGGATCCAACACGCCGCTTCACCATCGACCAAATAAAGCGACACCGATGGATGGCCGTCGAAGTACTGGACTCCCCTGTGATAAAGAACCCCCCGATCAACTCGGGCGGAACGGCCTGCTTCGAGCCGAATGACGTGGTGTTGCGGATCATGCAGAATCTGGGAATCGATGCGGCAAAAACGAGGAAAAGCTTGAAGGTAAGAGGCGTCCCCAGAGAGGCTGAAGCAAGGTTTACATAAGAGTCGTGTGTTTCGCAGGAAAACAGCTATGACCACGTAACTGCCATTTATCTACTGCTGTTGGAGAAGTTGCGCAACAAATCAATGTCCCAGGAGAACTCGAGTTGCGTCCAGAACACGAACAACAACAGCCTCAGCAACCCCGGCGGCAACTTTGTACCAAAGCACCACTCGCTCGAGACCCAGCGTCGGCGTCCGAGCACTATTGCAGAGCAGGCTATGAGGATATCGGTCCTGGGATGTCTCCCAAGGTAAGTTATTATACCAAGCATTACCAATCAATACCGAGCCATTGTAAGATTCCTGGTGAAACCTATTGTCTGTCCGTCTGAATATTAGCAATTTCCTAGAGAGGCTTAAAGAGTTTTACTTCACTGAATATTTCAAATTTTAAACGTTCGAAAACGGGGAACTTTGGAGGTACTATTTTCCTGGAGGCAGCTGACTTTAGAGACCTATATCTCGGTAACCACGGCACCGATTTCCATGATTTTTGATTTAAAATAACAAATGAGTCCCAAGTTCAAAAAATCAAGCAGAAACCTGGACTTAAACGCAAAAAAGTACTGAAAATTGATCAAAAAACCGTCATTTGAGCATGTCTCTTAAGCATTTTCACTGTAAAAATTTTTTTCTTTGTCGAAAGACTTGATGTTTCCACTTCTTCAATCAAATTTAACCCTTTTTATTTCTTCTGCAGACCTGAGCAGGCAGTTTCTCCGAGACATCACGCTTCAATCACGGCGAACGACCCCCAGATCGCCGCTGCAGCGCCCTCCATGATCACGCTGCGAGAGACAAGCATCCGGGAGATCAACTGCGTCCAGCCGACGCTCAAGGAGGGTCCGACCTCGTACTTCAGGGGCTCGGTCTACAACAACTCCACCACGCAGCAACTGCCAACGACGCTGATTGGAGCGCGGGAGGCCTACAGTCTAGTGCCGGACTACCCGCAGCCCGGGGCCTACCCCGGTCACCTGCCGCCCTCCAGCAGACTCGCCTCCAACCGGTTCCTGGCCAGTGGCCTCGACCAGCGCATCATGAAGCAGAGTACCGAGGACTGCCGTCGCCTCCTCCAGCAGGTGAGTGCCGCCCTCCCTCTCACTCGGTGTGCGTGTTCATTGCTTGTAGTCTTTCGAGGTTGAAGGTTGCTCTCCTCTCTGTCCTCCTCTGTCGCTGTCGTTGTTACATACTCTGGCATCTTCTCTTTCTCTCTCTCTCCCAGGCAACCGCTGTAGTCGACCCAGCTCGAAATCAAAATGTCCCCGTAGTAGAACCATCACCATATCACATGAATCCACATTATTCCACCGCCATGTTCGGGCCCCAGCAGCCAGGTACGGGCGCTAAGGTACTGCACAACAGCGGGAGCGCCATCCACCAGGCTCAGGCGTCTCAGACTATCACGACGAAGCCGCCCTCCCCGCAGCCCCCGGGCCTGCAGGGGGGCGTGCTCCCGAGACACTTGCCCTCATCGACGAGCTTCGACTCGAAACAGAGCCAGTTGCCGAGTTTCACGATGTTCCATATGTCCGAGGAGGCCCGACGCCTGTTCCAGACCCTGCAGCAGAGCCCTCTTCCGATCGCCACTCATGATGTAATTTGATTTGAGACATTTCACGTTCGATTTGAGTTTCCGTGTTCAGTGTTTTTTTATCTTTTCGATGTTTGCACCTTTCTCCACTCACCTATTGTTTAGTAGAAGTACATCATAGCTGTAGTAGTGAATAATGAATGAATTTGAATTGAAGTAGAACCTTTGTAGACCTAATTGGGACACGCCTGCACGGAGTTTTCACTTTTCCGCGACACAGACAAGCGCAAATGCGAATGCAAAAAGAGGAATTAAAGAAGAATAAAAGACTGAAATGATTAAAAGCGTTCTTGCTTGCCGTTCCCGTCCGTTTGTGTTCCCTCTAACGCCCCTCTCGCATGCTTTGAGCCCGAGGAATGCTCGAAAGTGATCCCTTTCGAACATTCCTCATAAGCCGGAGGAACCCCGACAGAGTAGTAAGTATTTTCGTCCCGCTTGAGGCATTTCTTTCCTTTTCGCTGACAAATCTGCTTTTTCTGTTCCAATTAACCGAGATATCCCGCTCCCACGCACCTCAGTAATCAAGTTTCTCTTCTCCAACTACAGCCTCGCCAAAGCGCTGACTCCATGCGGTACAGCCTGAGTCCGCAACCGACGTCAGCAACGAATTTGAGCTCATCTCCGTCGCCACAGTCCCAGATGCAGCAGCAGGTCTCGCCCCAGCATCCGCAGCAGGTGATCTCGCCGCAGCCCGTCGCCGTCTCGGAGCTCCCCCTGACACTCGGAAAGGAGAAGATGCAGAATTTTTCCGACCTGGCCAAGTCGACGCCTCCCTTCAAGGACTACTTGAACAACTTGCAGACATACGCGTATCTCCAGAACATCGAGAGCGGAGACGCCCTCATGATGCAGCCCCGCTCGTCCCAGATCACGCAGCAGCACAGCTCCAGCACCGACGAGGGCTGCGAGACGGATCACGGAGGTGAGACTCCTCGGCTCTCTCGTCGTCTTTGTCGAATCCAACCTCCCTCCTTTGCAGAGATGGAAGAGCAGCCCAACCCGGCCGTTCCTCCCCCGATCCAGAGACTCAACTCGTACGCGAGCTCCAGCTCCTCCAGTGGCGTCGTCGCCAACTTCCACTCGAAGAGCCTGAGCCAGAACCTGAGCTGTGACTCGTCTCGGAGCAACTTCTCCACCTTTGAGAGCCTCGAGCTCAACTTGTCTGACTGCAGCGACTTGGCCGGTAGCTTGCCTTCCTGCGCCACCACCACTGTCACCGACAGTGACCCCAAGGATGAAGGTATGTCTTACTTTCTGAGACTCATTTTAACGAAAGGGGATTTTTGTTTTTCTGGAAAGTCTTAAAATTGAACTTTTTTGAACCCTTTTAAAATTTTATCAATTTTATAAATTTTTTCAACAATCAGACTCTGAATTAAAAATCTAAATTTTCCGAAAAAAGGCTTATAAAAGGCTTCAGGGGTCGTTATCTAGCAAAAAAGCTCTTCTGAATGAGAAAAGAAGCTCTTGAGGAAGCTCAAGCTATCAGATTATATTTTTAAAATTTTCCAACCAAAGTGGGGTTTTGGTACCTTGTTATTTACTTCGTTTTTTATGGAAAATATTTTTCTTCAGTCTAACCCTTCCTTTTCCCCTAGTTGGTGTAAGGACCGTCACCAGCACCTCCACTGTCCACTGTGGCTACACCTCTGGCACCGGAAACTCGCCCTGCTCCTTCGTCCGAAACGCCGGACATGGAAACGGCCACAACGGAAAGGGATGCCGAGGAGTCTCAAGGTCCCCAGTAGACTTCAGGTGAGTCCCGACCCCTCATTCCAAGAAGAGGCGTCCTAAAACCCCCGTTTTCGCAGAGAGGGTCGACGCGCCAGCGACGGGTTAGTGGCCCAAGGAATCCTCAACAACGCCGATCACCCCCTCAACGCCGGAGTTGCGTTCAACAGCCAGCGCTTGCATGAGGCATGCAAGGCGAAGGGCGTCCTTGAGCTCCATTTGCTCCAAAAGGAGGCCGCCCAGCTCGTCAATCAATACCAAACGAATGTTCCGCAAGACGAGCTCGTTGTGCGTCAGATCCAGCACTCGCAGTTCCACGTGCAGCCCCAAGTGGACCTCCCCCAAGCCCTCTTCCAGTGCTCCCTCAAGCACCAGACGTCGTCTCCGAACCCCGCTGTTCCCGGAAATGAGGCCTACTTTGCGAAACAGGCCACGAATCCGGGCGAGCTGGCGTATCTCGGAGCTCTGTTCGGCAAGGAGGCCACGATGCCCGCGGGGGTGCAGCAGAAACCACCCCTGCAGCAGCAGCTCATGCAGCACCGGCTGCTGCAGCAGAAGAGGCAGATTCTCCAGAAGCAGGGAGCCCTCGAGAACAGCCTGAGTCGGCGTCAGATGCTGCGACAGCACAGCTACAAGCTGGCCCAGCAGGCCCAGATCATGCCGCCACTGCCTCTCAACGAGAACGAGGGCGAGGAGCTGGTGTCGTTCCAGACCATCGTGGAGAACGCAACGTCAGGAGGCTCGCCCACGCCCTCGGGGTCCCCGAAGATCATGAAGACCACCCACATCACGAGCAGCTCCCCGGACTGCAGTGGCGTCTGGAGTGCGCTCCCCAACTCGATGCAGACGTGCCAGATTAGCGAAGGATCTCTCACCCAGATGGCGGGAGGAGCCCACGAGAGCTGGGCCCACGCTCCGCCCCTCTACCAGGTATATTTCCACTCCTCTCGCTACTGACGCTCACGTGCCAGACCCGAGTCTCACCTGTGTTCTTTCTTTTATTTTTTTATGCTATGATTTCTCGGACCCAGTCGGCAAAAGTGAGACGTCGTTTGTTTCGAGAAAGATCCCTCAGACGCAACCTTTCCACAACCACCTGACTTTCGCCCCTGAGTCCCCCCTGTCGATTGTCACGAACCAAATATAGCTAGTAGAGTGTAGCCACATCACTTTGGATTTGCGTATGATGAGCACTTTAATCGATTGTATCTATTTTAAGTTGAATAAACCAGAATTTGATTATTTTTTGAGTTGCTTTTTGAGTTGTGAGGTTGGTATTTATGATTTCAGCACTGATTTCCACTTTTTGTCTGTCTGTCTTGTCTCTTTTTGTTTGTTTAATTTTTATAAATTAATCTAAAGACCTCAATGATTGGTATGGGCTGAAAAGAAAATTCCTGGTTTGCAACCTAAAAATCATATCAAGCCCCTGGTTGGAAATGGTTTAATTTTTTCTTCTACAACCAGAACGTAGATTTTAGCTAGTTCTTTTTTAAGTCACGCAATATCAAAATCAGCTCAATCCAACGAGATTTAGTAATTTTTAATGATTTTCTCCCAAAAGCTTCCCTAAGAAAATTTACTTAAAATGGGGGGCCTCCACCTTCCAACGCAGATTTCTCCGCAAAAAATACCTAAAGCCACCAAATGCTGTATAATGTCTTTAAACCTTGAAGAATTCTGCGTTCACCAGTAGGCCTTGAGCCCGGTCTTATTCAGATGTGGAGATGTGAAAACAAGTGTGTCTTCCGTTTCAGACCGTCCCCTCCATCTGGACCCACTCGACCCTCACGACGCCCCCAATGCAGCCCCTCAGCGAGAGCCCCATCCTGGAGCTCACGGAGCAGATGGAGAGCATCTAGGAGCGGACGCCTAGTGAATAAATCAATGCCAAGACTGCTATGAAAGTCAACGTACATTAAATATTACCGCATTGTCAATTTGATTACACGACGGAGATGAAATTCGCTTTCTGTTCTCACGGTTATCAATTATATCACCACATTCTGAACAAATAATTACCTAACCTAATATATAAAATATATACAAGAAAATGGAACGAAAACAATAAACAATCTAGTCAATAATTAGAAGGTAAAGTTTATAAACCAGATTATAGGTAGAAATTAGGACAGTCACTCACAAAGCATGAGGGAGAGCAGGACAGTCGAGCTCAAGTACCGCTTTGCAATGGTTTTCGTTGCTTTTAATTGTCACTTAGAGAGTTCTAAATAGAAGAAAAATGTGTAGGAGCGAGTTAAGAAGCTTTTAGTAGTCCACTTCAATGTCCTTGCAATGTAGCGAAGTTAGAATTTCCGGCCATTTTGAGGTTCCGTTGACCCTGATTTAGTGCGCGTAGGAGAAGATATTCGGCGTAGACCTTCCGTTGAAACTTTACTCGGAGATGCATCATAAGCAATACATAATCATAACAAGTAACATTACTCGATTAAATTTTAAATTAATGTAGTCAAAAATGAAAGGGTTGAAATGTGCCTACCCTTGTCCATACACGTAGCCATTCATACATACTTGCAAGTGCAGGAGAGCTTTCACATGGTGGTTGTGATTGCCCGCAGAAACATCACATTTAGCAGGATCTTTTTAGACGAACTACAACAGCAACAAACACACGTTAAATCATTAACTCAAGTATTAAAGTTGGACATTCAACATATTCCTATCTAATGACTGTTTCATACACACTTCCATAGCAACTTTACATCTTTTCAACTTTTATCTCTCATCGTACGTACGATTCAAAACCAGAACGTTCACATTGACAAGACACCAATGTCCTGGAACTTAATAAAATGACATTCAACTTGTAGACACTAGAAAAATATTAACATTGCTATGAGATACATAGAATTTTGTAGTGAAAATTGTATACAACGTATTGTTTCAACAATAAAAGATATTAAAGTATACAGCCCCCAAAGATGGGGCAGCATTAAAATAGCACAACGTTTTTCATTGACCAGACAGACGGACAAAATTTCTAAGATCTCTTCTGACCCTTAATTTATCTCCGAAAAAAGGCTTCTTTAGGTGAGCTGGGGCTTTCTGTATTTTTGAGGAAAATTAACAGGTCAAAATCAGAGTCAAGAAGGCTTAAGAGTAGTCGGAAATTTTATGGGGTGACTTTCTTGCGTTTGATCTCAGCTCCCAGGGCACGTTGAAAAACGAATGATGGCTTAAAAGTTGCGCACACTCTCCTAGACGGGACCGATCTACCTTTTGAGTCCAGGTTTTAAGGGGCTTAGGAGTTCTGGGAGTTCCCCTGGAGGCCTATCAAGACGCCCGTTCTCCACTAATTCCCTCCGGACCCCCAGATATTATATATTTCCCAGATAGCCCGTGAAGAATAGAGGTCACTTTGCTACGGAAAGATTTATCTCTGGGGGCTCCTTCTATTTTTTTTTTTTCGATTTTTTCCTGAAAAAATTGTCCGTCGAATTCCACAGTAAAATTTCACAGAAATAGTAAAATTTGACGGACAATTTTTTCAGAAAAAATCGAAAAAAAATAGAAGGAGCCCCCGGAGATAGAGCTTTATGTGGCAAAGTAACCTTAATTTTTCACGGGCTATCTGGGAAAAATATAATATCCAGGGGTCCAGAGGGAATTAGTGGAGAACGGGCGTCTTGATAAGCCTCCAGGGGAACTCTCAGAGCTCCGAAACCTCTTAAAACCTAGACTCGAAATGTAAATTTGTCCCGTCTAGGAGAGTGTGCGCATTTTTAGTGCATTTTCATCAATTTTGAAAAAAATGCACTTATGTGTCCGATATGTCCGTCCGTCCGTCCGTCCGTCCGTCCGTCTGAGTCGCAAAGGCTCCGAAACTAGAAGAGCTAGAGACTTGCGGTTTTTTGCATGTTGTCAGGTATGGTCTGGAGGGTGGACGAATTGTTTTAGTTTTTCCGAAAAACTGCCTGGGGGTAGTTAAGGGGGTTTTCCCGTTGTATGAAAGTTCCATATACTTCGTCCGATTGAGCTGAATTTTGGATATGTTATACATCACGTCAAATCTAGCAAATGATAGAACACATGTTTGCCCCTATCACTTAAGGGGGTGGGGTGAGAGGCCTTCGAAGGGGGGAAAAATTTAGTTGCTCCGAGTGAGCTGAAATTCAGAATGGTCATGTAAAATGACAAAATAAGCAACTTTTGTTTCGGGTCATGGTCTCAAAAATGTAAAATAATTGACCTTGGGGGTCAATAAGTGGCCACCCAAGACTTCCCTTGGCGAACAGTAGGGCAAAATTTCAAATTCAACTGATCGAGCTGAAACTTAAGAAACTTTTAGATAACATTAAATCCAGCAAAAAGCAGTTCTACAGTAAGTCTCTATGACCTAAGAGTGTGGAGTTAAGGGCTCCCAAAGTTACTATGAGGCGAAAATTTTTTAAATCCAATTGAGCTGAAACTTGGGTAATTGTTAGATGACATTAAATTCAGCATCTACTTAAGGCTCTATGATCTGTGGGATCGAAGTCAGAGGTCCAATAAGTTCCTGTAGTGACGGAATTCGGGACAAAATATTTTCACTTCGACCCAACTTTTGCAACAAAGCGAATTGAAAATGCACTCAAATGCGTTCGTCCCCGACTAAGCTTTAAACATGTTTTAAGCCATCATTCGCCTTTCTACGTGCCGTTTCCGACTACTCTTAAAGCAAGCTAGACCTTCGAGCATGGAAATTTTTCAGGTCGTCCGCTTCTCTTATGGAGTGGACAAACTGAGCAAAATTTTCAGCCAATTTTCGTGGAAGTCTGGATTTGAGATCACTCGGATCTCCCAAAGTACTTAAGTCCGGAGGCTCCGGTGGCTGTCTCTAGGGGTCCCAATTGTGATTGTCACCAAAGATGGGAGCTCTAGCCCACGTACTTTGGGAGCTAGAGAAAACCATATCTTGGTGAAATTTTCCCAAACAAAAATTTCACAAAAATTCGATTTTCTCTGGCTCCCAAAGTACGGGGACTAGAGCTCCCAACTTTGGTGACAATTACTAGAGGGACCCCTAGAAACAGCCACCAAGAGATGAGTCTCCGGACTAAAGTACTTTGGGAGATTTTTTTTTATCCAAGTAGGCCTCAAATCCAAACTTCCACGAAAATTTGCTGAACATTTTGATCTGTTTGTCCACTCCATGAGAAAAGCGACCGACCGAAAAAATTTCCATGCTCGAAGGATGAAACGCAAGAAAATCACCCCATAAAATTTCCGACTACTCTTAAAGCAAGCTTGTCACGTGGACCTGAGCGATTTTTCAAACGGCCTCTTCTAAATAAAAAGCAAAGCGTCGCTTCTTAATGTTCTGGAGGCGATTCTGAAGCGCATCAAGAGTGCTTCTTTGTGGCAGTGTTTAATTAGGTTGTTTTTAGCGTATTTTCAGATAGTTTTTTGACAAATTTTGTATCAAAGACGCAGAAAAGCTTCAGCAGACGCCGATTAACCGCGATACCTTTGAGAGAGCAGCGAATCTCCCTGGCAAGCAGGTAAACAGCTGATAAAAGTGCATCCAGAGGCCAAAAATAAATGCGTCACAAATTTGAGCCCAAAAGTGCAATTGTTTGTTTTTTTATTTTATCTGGTTGTTTACGAGTCTGGTTCCTTTCACTTTTATCCAAAGTGCGTCTCGATTCTGCAAACGACATTCACATGCTCGAGACATTCCTGTCTGTTTTTGATTCGTTTTCCAAAATCAAAGCGGACGCGGAATGAGATAAAAATAAATCTAATTCGCGAGCCTGCACAAGAATTGCACAACGCGACACACCTTCTATACGCGCTCGAAGAGTCGAAGGCCAAGCCGTCGCGGGCCTCGAAGCGCTAGAAATGTGGCGCTTCCTGGGTGACCTTGAACCTGCTTGTGACTGATAAGACAAATATGTTGTTTGCAGATTAACCTGCGAGATATCAACAAAGAGACTATCGAGCTATTATTGGAATTGGATGACAGGTGCGGATAGGCGACATGGAACAGTTTTCGCACGACTTGACCCTCGCTCTGGAGGAGACAGCCAATGGCCGGGGGCGCAGCTACCGGTTTGGGAGGAGAAGGACGAGGTCCACGGGAAATCTTCGTGAGTCGTGTTTTTGGCAACCTTCGACCTTCAGTACGTGACAGAATTTTTTCCAGCTTGTGCCCCCCTTCCCACTGAGGACAGCTCCAGCAGCCAGGCGGATCACATGCCCAACAACTTGAACACCAACGACAACAACAATATCAACATGGAAGGAGCCATTTGTGCCGGGGGAGGCAGCAACTCGATTCAGAGCGACTCGGATGACTTCATGAGGTCCTTCGCGCTGAAACTGAGGCAGACTCCGAAGTCGGGAAACATCGAATCAGACTCGCTGAACGAGAACTTTAGCCCTACCAGGTGAGCTCCTGATTGAGAAATGAGTTTAAAAAAATCCCACCCGGTTTCGATCCCAGACTCGCCACATTCGTCTCGTGAGCTGGCTTGCGTTCCGATTTTGTTAACGCTCCAGTCAAAAATGTTCCGCTCTTGTGCAATTATGACGTCCCACAATGGAAGATGAGTCATTGTTCGCACACTTTCGCCTCGCTTGGCTGCAATTGAACGTGAGACCTGTCACGGAGGTCCGCAGTTGCGTCAATGGCCCTTTTGTTCGGTGACTTTTTGATCGTTTGTGGTAAATTTGGGATTTTAACAATTCCTCTGAAGTCCAAGGTCGTGTTTATTACAGAAGCAGACAGGAAAATGTCTAGGACTTATTTATATCCAAAAATGAAGCCTATTTCTGGTCAAGAAGCGTTTAAACCTTAATTAAACTTGAGGGTTTCTGCCATGAAGAATTTGAGGAGGGGTCATTTTTAAGAGCTATAGGGGGTTTGGTTTTCACGACTGAAGTAACCCCACTTCAGGATACTCCTGTAGCCTCCTGAGGGTCCTCAAAGGTCCGACCAAGAAAAATCCCCACATGTAACACGACCCTGTGGGAGTCACCTTGAAACATATTCGATTTCAGCAGAAAAAAATTAATTTCGGCAAAAATGGGTTAAGCCGTCAATTGTCGCGAACTGCGATTTTTAGCGAGCGAATGATGAGTGGGCATATTGGCTCCTCAATAAAATTCTCGTACTCATCGCTTGCACGCCAAAATGGGATTTTATTGCGGCAGACGACGTGAAATTGACACCGTGACTTTCGCGTTGGATGGCAATCAATAAAATGCACTTTTGAGTCGTTCTTAAATTTTATTTCTCAACTTCGTTTCTGCAACATGGAACTCTTAACTCTACATTTGACTTTGTGATAGACAGAACCTTTTTCCGCCTCGCACGCCGCTAATTTGATTGACAGTAGACATGAGCTGTATTTTTCCTAATAATTATTTTACTGCTGCGGCATTGAGCGGGCGGGTGTGTGACATAAACTTAAAACTAATGCGATCAGTAGTACAGTGCTTGTTTGAAGAGAAGTGACGTCTTAATGGTCAGACACACAGACAAATTATCGACCTTCTGAGCGGGATTTGAGCTTGAAAGTGGCGCGAAATGAAAGTTAAATCTAATCTTTGTATTTCAACTGACCAAAAGAGGTGGGCTTGGAGCGGAGGCCAGGCACGAAGCGGCTTTCGTTGTAGGCCATTTTGAGCTGAGCTGGTTTCGCCGGCGACTCCGGGCTAAATAGTAACGCGGTAATGTCAGGGTCACGGCGTGTGCAATTCCAATCATAATTCACCGGTTCATTGGCCACAGTGCCTTGAGCTCTGCGCCACTTCATGATGAGGCAGCAGCTCCAAACTCAATCAAGATGATTACAGTGAGCTACAGTAGTGGGTGAAATATTATGGTCACAAATATTTTAGATATAATTTCGAATTTTTGCCTACACTGTTATTGAATTTTTTCATTAATTGTTTTAAAAAATTTTATTGGCTTTTAACTGAATTCAATTTAGAATTTGGAGTAACTTGGTTCTGTACAAAAGGCTCTAATTTTGACCTGTTCTGAAAAGTATCTAGAAATTATTTGAACCCCGAGATCGTTTTTTACTGGCTACTACTGTATCGAAAAAAATTATTTAGGGTGTAGTTGTGTTAATTTTGGCCTGTACTGTATATGTATAAAATAATTTCAAAATCGAGATCGTTATTCACTGGCCACTACTGTACCGAAAAAAATAGATGAGGTGTCAAAAATATTCAGGCCACTACTGTAAACTATACCCGCAGAAGGTGTGCCTTACTTCTCTTCACTTCTCTTTTCCGTCATGTGTAGTTGTTGTTGTAATGGGATTTGAAACAATTTATTTGTATATAAAACTAAATTAATCTAGAGACGCTACAGTGGAGGTACGAATACACGCTATGATAGAGTAGTTTGTAAATCTAGATTATGGACTACTAATAATACATGACATCGACAATTACCGAGCACAAGTTCAAGAGCCCGACTGTCGCCGCTCCGAAGTTTTCCGCCTTTTCCACATTTCCCGCAGACCCGGGGAGCGAGTGTTTGGCGGTTGACAAACGTCATGGCAACGACAGTCGTAAAACGATTTATAAATAGCTATTTTGGGGGATCAAAAATAGTTTTATCTGTTCTTAAATTCTCCTATTAGATACATTTCTCTCGCTCATGTTTCTTGCGTTGGTGAACCACACTCTATTATATAAATTTGTGGCGTCTTTAGGTACTCAATTCAATTTATAAACACATTCTATAAAGGGAAACGTTAATCTGTGTGCATCTCGAACGGAATTGGTAAAAATGCTGGTCTTCGTGGTTGGTACATTCGATTCCTGGGGAGATCAGAGACTGTTTTCTCGCAGCAGGTGCGAACTTTTCATCTCCGTGCCAGTCAACGAACTCGAAATCGGCTCAGAAACGAAAATATTGCGCGGAATTTGTTATTTTTGGCTCTCTTTCAACCACGCATTTCAGTGTCACGGCCCCTGAATGCGTGGTTTGCTCCATAAATCGCGTTCGGGGGAGCCCTCGAAGATGACAAACGCCCGCTCTCTGAGTATCTATCTGCTTTATTGGAACCTCTAAAACAAACGTCTTCACACAGACAACAAGGGAATTCTTCGGCTATTTATGAGAGATTAATGACATAGATTTTGCTAATTTTAGATTTGTAACACTTTTGTATCGTTTTGTTTTGTAATATTCTCTTTAAATGGAATTTGCTTCAACAGTACAGTATTCGAAGGGCACGCTAACGCTAAAGGTACAAAATTGGAGAGGGAACTTACAAATTAGAGGTCAAAATAAGTTAAAATTTCACTACAAATTTGATCGTGAGTGAGTTAGAGTTTTAGTTTTAGTTTCGTAAAAAGTAATCACACATGCACTTGAGTGGAGACCAAATTCAGGATGTCGCAACGTAAAAGAGCAGGACGAGAAGGACGACGGGGGCCTTGAGGAGCCACGATAGGTCGTCTGACAGGATGAGACTTACGAATAAGGCCACGGGCAATGCACGGTTGAGCCAGTATCAGTGCTGTATGTCGGGAGCGGGGACGGGGTCGCCCTTCTGCTGCTGCATTTTGTACTGACGCTTCAGCTCCGCGAGCTGCTTTCGCTGGGCCTCGCGTTTCTGGGCCGCCATGAGGGCGGCAGGAGAGGGGGCCGGCGACGGTTTCGACGCCAGGGGTCGACGCACGAGGGGCGTGCTGCGGGTCTTCGAGGCTCCATCCGTGACTGAGAGACTAGAGAGGGATTCCTCGGGCGAGGGAATTTTCCAACCGTTGGCTCGCATCTGCTCCACCTGCGCGAACGCCTGGTCTATGTTCTCCACCTGGATCAGCAGCATGTCCCAGAAGCCCTGCAGGTCCTGCAGCTTTGTGGGACACGGGTCGTCCGGGGGAGGCTTCACGTTCTTCTGACACAGACCCTCGAACTGCACCATCTTCTGCGAGGACAGGAGACGCGCCTTCCCCGTGGCAGCCCGCAGGTGCCCGATCGTCTCCTCCGGCACCTCCGCCTTCAGCAGACCCTCTATCTCCGCATCCAGCTTGTCTGCCTGCGCCAGAAGTCGGTCTCGCTCCCGGTTCATCACTCGCAGGTAGTCGTTGCCGTCCCGGGGTGAGCCCCCGTTGGCTGTGCCGTTCGCGTAGCCCCCATTCGATGTGCCGTTTGTGATTTTGGGCGTCTCTGGTGATGTCATGGTGTGTCTGTTGCTCCCAGGTGACTCACGAGCTGCTGACTTTATGACTCAGACCCGGCTTTCTGCAAAGAGAGGGAAGGAAGGCCTTTTAGGGAGTTGAAAAGTCAGATAGAGAGGCCATTTTTCACACGACTTTCGACTCCAGCATAAATTTGAATTGAAAGAAGCTCGCTAGTCGCGATACACGAGCTCGTTATCTCGACTTTGCATATGTTCGCGCATGTGAGGAACCAACAATGTTGCGCTACTCTGCTTTCTGATTCCCAAGCGATCTTTTTTTTTTTGTGCCGCAATCAGCTTTCCCCTGGGCCCATGTGAGGCCATTAGTTATAATCGCCCCAACCCGCCACCGATTGTTAACAGAACTAACATTTGTGCGACAAGTTGTGGGCCGAGCTCTCTTTTGTGCCCCGAAGAGCTACCGCTGGCCCATTGTGGGTTTCAATTAGCGGAACTACCAACTGTGTAGCTCGACAGCCGACGTGGAAGGAGAGGCAATCGATCGAGGGAATAATAATGGCTCTACAATGTATTTATCTATCATACTCACGACGGTCTGGCTCTAGATGTACGGATTAATTACGGTTCTTCTGCACTACAATATAAATTTCCTTCGGTTCGTTAATTTCTCCGAATGCGCGAGCGCAATCTAAGCCAGCATAAGTCTAACCGTTTTTGCTCGCTCTTTATGGCTCTTTTAATTGGAGACTCTGTAATTGTGCGATGCAGCGGGCAAATAGATTAACATTTTTATTCCCAAATGGGTCAGAGGAGGAGTGAAGTTTATCAGTTTCGTGAACTTTAGTGCCTTTCTGACCCTCAAAAGACTCTAACTTGAGACTTTTTCTGAACTAGGAACCTATTTTGGACCTTAAAAGACCATAAAATCAACTCTTTTCCGAACTTCAACCCATTATGGGCCTTTTACAGCCACTAAAATCGGCTCCTTGACATCAAAGGTCGTGCTTTTCTTAGCTCTAACTCATTTTAAATCCTCCAAAAACCTCCAAATTGAATAATGTGCCCACAAAAACCCTGAAAGTGGACTGTTTTACATCGAAGGTCATCTTTTTACTGAACTTTAATCCATTTTGGGCCTCTAATAGCCACTAAAATCGGCTTCCTTACATCGAGGGTCGTCTTTTTCTGATCTCGAAACCCCCGAAGACCCCGAAAAGTCTCAAAAAATTGACTGCCCCAAATCGAAGGCCGCCTTTTCTACTGAACTTGAAACCATTTTTGCCTTTCGAAGCCATGAAAGTCGGCTGCCCCGCATCAAAGACGCAAACGAACGGAACAAGTTCAATAAAACTGACTTCTGCCAAAGTAATTACCATACCTCTTACATTCCAATGCCTCTATAATAGCGGTGTTCTGATAGAATGAGCGACGACGTGATTCAAATCAAGGTACAGCAAAAACTGACACGTTCCACGATCCGGGTCTCACTCAGAAAGTGGCTGGCGGGGCTGAGACGAAGACAACAATAACCACGAGACTCAAATTCACTTCTTGCCGCGCTAACTTTTTACTCATGACTGTCGATATATCGCAGAGAGTGGCGTGTAATGGAGCTGCAAGTGTGTGAATGGGACTTTTTGTGAACGCAACTCAACTCCTAGCGTATATAGTGAAATTATGTGCGGCTGACGTAGCGCGCGATGAATAATTAAGGTCTTTGTAGCGATGATAAAACGCATGACATATTGCTTTTTGGGTGGGAGGGCAGTTACTCGGTCAAGGGCCGCGACTTAAGACAGAAATTTTTAATTGAGTTGCCCGAAAATGCTAATTATGTCTTTAGATGTGGAGGAAAGCTTTTGGAAAACTTCAATACAATGTTAAGCTGCCTTTAAGTCACGTCCCTGGTAGCTTAAGATTTTTAATTGGTCCTTTATAGTCAAGGTCGTTCAAATACCAGGATGTTGAATTTTGAGACCTCGGGGTATTTTTCAAGGCCTTAATTATATATTTATATTTATCGAAAATATTTTGTAATTTATTTAAAAAATCTAACTGCCTCTTGGTTAAGTTCCTGGTGACTAAGGAGGATGTTTAAATGGTCCAATTTCAATCCAATCCAAAAATTTCAAGACCGACAGACATTTTTTCTGCCTTGAAAGTTCCCAGTAACCACAAAAGGTCAAACTTTTATCGCGTGCCTTTTGATTACTGCTCGTCACTAGCAGCTCCCGAGTCTCTGACATAACCCGAAGCCACGACAGAATTATTAATTTCGCCCGCTCCTGACAACTTTGTCGTGCGATGAAATGGAGAAGTAGAACTACGATACCATCATACACGCGCTAGCTAGTCATGAATGAATCTAATTACTCGAACTTGGATGACGAACGCGTATTAAAGCGCATCAGATTCCAAAGTCTCGGTATGGAGTCGCGAGGCACGGCGGGTGGTGCTCCCACTGGAGGTCACGTAATCCGGATTAGCTCGCCTTGGCCGTGATTCTGCCCGGATTACGCGAGCTCAAGAGTGCGTATTTGCTCAGAAACCCGATACGGACCGTCTCGGAGTCGACGAGAGACAGGAAGAGGCGATTTAAGTGCATGGAGATCAGATTGCGTTATCTAAATCGGCGGCTATTTTGGTAGAAAAGCCGCAAAAACAGAGGCGAAAGTGAAACGGCTCTTCTTTACGGTTTGTCGGGCTCATTAATGATGCAAACCTACAAATTGGTTGTGAGTGGGTATTTCACCTTAAGCCACATCGGATAAATCATTGGCTCGAGACTCAGGAGGTCGGGAAACAGGTTTCTTGCGGGTTCTAGGAATCGCCAATTAGTCAGCTGAGTCAAAGTGGCTCTCTATCGAGGGCCACAAGTGCGGGGGAGACTCGGCCTCTCGAGAAATCGCGATAAAGAGGGCGTTTTTCAGGGTGAAGTGGAGCACAATCTCTCTGCTGCACCGCCAACACACCGCGTCCAACAACAACAACAAATTGCAAACGTGCTTCGGGTTTTGTGGCCACGAATGTCGAAAAATAGAAGGAAGTGACTTACTTTGTCTTCTTTCGTGCTAGATTTCAGCGCCTTCGTTGGTCACTGATGTGAGAAAAATTAATTGTTTTCCGCCAAGCTGGAAATCTCGGGACGTAGCACCTTTTACGACAAACGTCTTCACTGTTTACTCGCTTGTGGGTCGGTCGTCTTGTTGGATTTGAGCAATTTTTGGTATGTCACATACACGAAACTGCGAAATTTCCCTCTAATCGGCTGATCTTCACGAAATTTGGGGATTCCCGGGGCTTGTCGAATGTTTCTCGCGTTAGGGGACGCCTCGGTATCACTTTTCGGGTAAAATTTGTACGAAAACTGGTGAAATTACAGATAAAAACACGAGTCTCATTGGAATAGAATTGGATTTACTTGGCTTGCGTTTCGCAGAGTCGTGCTGCGTTCCGCATTCCGCGATTGTGCGCAGAGTGCGCAGATTTAATTTGAAAAGTCTTGGGAGCCGTTTTTATTTTTATTCGTGGTTTGCAATTTAAGGTTACGACATCCTTCTTTGAGTCACAAGAGACTGTTTAGGTATCATTTGACTAGAAAAAAACGCTGAAATCAAAATCAAAATAAAATGTTTGGCTGCTCCGGTGCTTCTTCAGGGCTCCTCCAAGTCTTCCCCGAGGCTTCTTTGAGGCTTTAGGGAATGCTCCGAGGCTTTTCCGAGGAGTTATTCAGATGTCTGTTGCCTTTTATTTTAGAAACTTGTAACACGGCAGAGCTCTTTATAAATGAAAATTTTTGAAAAATTCTAAAAAATCCTTTAATTTTTGAAGGTCCAATTGAACTAAATTTGAGCCGTTTCTGAAGTTTTCCTGAGTCGTTTTTGCTGTTGTATTTCCAGGCCCAACACTCGTCGCAAGCGGAAGTTCAAGCGAATGGCCGTGGAATACGAGACAACGACCCCCTCGACCCCCGGTCACCCCAACAACAGCCCGCTCTTTCCGCTCAGCAACGTGAAGAAGCGCGTCCTGAAGCACAATTGCCAGGAAAACTTTCGCGCCAACCTGCTCTTCTGCGGGAAGAGAAAGCGCTCGCACCGCGAGAGGTACATGGAGTACGAGAACCACCGGCACTCCAGCAGTGTCCCGCGTCAGAGCAGTCTCTTCACGCCCAAGGCTTCCTACCTGGAGTACAAAAATCGTAACCGTGGCCTTTCCAAACCGTGTGAGAGGATCCTACCCCTCAACAAGAGCATCGTGTCGAAGATAGAGAAGATTTCGCAGGAGACGAAGAACAAGCTGACAAACACCAAGTTCGCATCCTTTGACGCCCCATCCCCGCGTCCGCCGCTGGTGACAAACCCCTCTACCAGCGAGAATGACGAGACGTCTCTGAGCCAGAAGGCGCCGCCGCCAGCTCTCAAGTCCAACAGCTTCGACTCGAATATCATCGTTGGGGGAGCGATCGTGGGCGCCATCAAGCTGCCCTCCAAGGCTTCCAAGAAGGCCGCCAAGCACCGGAGACGGCGGCAGAAGATGCAGCTGCAGTTCAGCGACGAGAACAGCTTCATGGATTGCGGCCTCAACGACTTCCTGAGCTCCTCCTCGCTCAGCAGCAGCGACTCGGAGCCCGTTTTCGCAAACGAGAGCGACCACGAGGGCGACGACGAGCTCACGGACTGGCCCGGGAACGAGGCCATGATCACGTTCGCGTCCAAGCACGACTTCAAGAGGGCCCGGGCCAGACCCAAGCTGCCCCAGATCCCACAGCTGCAGGACGACTTTGTCCAGGACGACGACACGCTCATGTCCACGGAGGAGTTTGGGCTCGTTGAGGCTTGCGGGCTCGAGAAGCTCCCGGGGTACGTTCCTCCACTCTCCATGGCGGGGCCTTCCGGGGTCTTTCCATCCCGCAACACCTCCTCCGTGCCCATCGACATCGCCCTCCCCTACCAGCACACGAAGCAGATTGAGAGCGAGATGTCCGGGGACACTTCCAACAACATCCTCTCTTCGCCCAACACCTTCACGGAGGTGCGGGAAATCATGGCTGGGTGCAGGAGGATTCGCGAGGAGAGACCCTCGTACTCCATTATTACGCCCGTGAATGAGCAGCTGGCCAGGTAATGACGGGTCTTTTGGCTTAGTCCATTTTTCGTGAAAATTCTAGAGCAGGTGGAGGTATCAATGAGCACTTTTTGGATAGGTAATTAGGTGATTTATGGGGTGAGAGGCTAAAATTATGTAAAAATATTTTTTTCGATTGTTCAAAAATTCTTAAAATTTTTTAATTTTTTTTCAATTGCTTGAAAATCAAAAAAAAAAATATTTACAGGTATTTTTTTCGTGAATTGCACCCTGTAACTCTCTGAATCATCCTATTACCTACCCAGAAAAAGCTCATTGATACCTTTATGTACTCAGAACTCCGAATAAATAAAAACTTCCATGTGTCAAATTGTATGAAAAACTCATTGAGTCCAGTTTCAAGCTGAATTTTCCCTCGCTCTCACCAGAAATAGTATTTTTCACAATTCAGCTAATTCAGCGGCCGCGGAATTGTGAAAAATACTGTACAGGCACGGCTGAATTCACTCGGACTTGCGGAAAGTAGGTCTATATTGCCTCCCCTCGCTCGCAAGCTCGCTCGGAGGCAATTATAGCCCTTCTTTCCTCACTTTCCGAGTGAATTCAGCAGTGCTGTAAATAAGCACTTTCCACTCCGCTGAGGAAGCGGAAAACCAAGTTTTACACATCCTCTTATCCAGCAGTGATGTAATCTTAAGCGGAAAATTCTTTCGGCTTAGAGATCCAGAGCGAAAATTCTTTCCGATTGACAAGTGTCAAAGTCAACATTACATTGCAACGTTTTTAAATTTGCCGTAGAAAAAGCCTAAAATGCGACATCAGATGCCGCCTCATGCCTCGAAGTAGGGTGAATAAAAATCAAAAAGTTAGATTTCGCAAAATGGGTACAATTACAAACAGCTTTAAACGTGTAAAATTGCGACTTAAGAAGTTTTTTGTTTTATATTTTACCGCAAAACATCTTCTCAACTGTGGAATTAATTTAATATGTACCATTAAACAATTTTTATGGGGCTATTTTGTCTAAAAAGTCAAAATTTTTGCTTGCTTATCTGTATTTTATGCGTTATTATTAAAATTGAATGTTTACTAATCTAGCAGGTAATCTAACTTAGATGAACTTGAAGCCACACGGGTCAAAAAAAAAAAAATTATGGGCCATTTTTTTTCTCACCCTACTCATAATTTTTGATTATCAGCCGATAACGGACATTTCAAATTATTTAAAAATTTATCGGTCTCGAAGCCAGAAAGCGTACTGTGGTGCGCAACGAGAATTTGGTTCAGCTGATTTTCAAAATCTATTTTTTATTATTTGCCGAATTTCGCGGATCTCAACCTTGGCGATATTTTGGAGCCATTTGAGTCAAAAATGTGCGAGTAAATGTTATCATTTGTCATCACAATGAGTCGTGTTATCATTTGAAGGCGTGTTTCTTACAAAATGCAGGAGAAAAGGATTCAGAGGGAATATTTTTGGCTGCGGCGGTAATTATGATTCACAATTTTTTGCCGACCTAATCTACGATGAACAGTAATCACAGCAAGCAGATAAGCTGGTGAGGTTAAGATAATTGTTAATTTAGAGACGTAATACCACGAAGAGAGCGAATCACATTTTTACTCAGCGGGCTGAACTGTGCCATGTTGAAATGGAGCCGCGTAGGATATTCAAAAGTAGGGAAATTCGCGCGTGGTGCTCGCAAGGGAAAATAGAATACAAACCTCGCGCACTAAATGGTTGAGTACAGCAACGGAAAACTTGCAAAACTCGGGAGCAAAGCTCCCTCGTATGCAACATGTTTTCCTGCTGGAATCAACCATTTTCTGCGCTTGGTTTGTAAATATCTATTAAAAGCAATGCCTCGTTTTAGGTTCCTGCAAGACGAGGGACAGTTCAACTTGCGGCTCTACAACGTCTCGGACATGGAGAAGCTCGCCGACCTGGCCAAGCTGTACTCACTCTCGATGCAGACTGACAGCGGCTGCACGACTCTCAGCAAAACCAGGTACTTTTTTCTTCGCTGAATCAAGTCTCCTTGTTCTAACGAGTGCGTCTTCCGGCAGCAAAACGATGCAGTCGATCCGCGTGGACCAATCGAGCTTCACAAAAATGTACCTCAGCGACTACAAGCGCCACTGCTACGGAGACGACGACGAGGGGGCGAACGAGATGGCCAGTTAGTCTGCTCCCCGGGCCCCCGGACCTCTATCGTGGCCATCACTTTGAGCTCTTTTGGCACTGTTAAGGTTTAAGAATCACAATTAAGGAGTTTAGGTTAAGGTTTTTGCTGTGCTTGTAAGATCCTGTGTACGTTGAAAAGACAAATTTGAATAAAATAATGTTCAGAAGACGTTGACCCCGGACGCAGTGAGTCGTGGAGAGTGTCATTTGCTCTCAGTGGAATCGCTTTCCCGTAACCGGAGGCTTTGATTTATGATAGCCCCGCCACCGTCATCAGTTAGATTCCTATCTCCCGGCTGCTTTCTATTATCTTGAGAGGCTTTTGTCCTTCCTCGTTACCTTCATTAATCAATCAATGGTCCATTAGGCATCGACGATTTGCGCCTTGATGGGAACTGAGAGCGCAAGGAGGACCGAATTTATGACTAGGAGGTTGTTCACATATGATGTGACGTCAGTAGCGAGTGCTGACGAGTGGGAGGAATTCTTTTGACAAATGCGACCTGATTTATCGTGAAAGAGGCAAGAGTCGTTCACCTTCTGCTGTGGAAACCAGAATTTAAATGGGAATGCTTCGTTAGAGTCGTGAAGTCACCCGTCATGTCGTGAAAAGAAATTCTCTTTTGTCATCAGAAGTCACAAAAAACAGTTGAATTGACAAATATTGTGCCCTAAACTGCGTTTAGAGGCCTAAATAGAGCCGAAAAAGAGCCTCATCAGGTCGTCCGTCAGTCCAAAATTTTTTCTTGTATGTTTCAAAAGCTTTTGAGCCCAACCTATTGACCCCAAAAATTAATTTCTTAAGAATGAGAGGAAGAATAAGAATGAGCCTAGGATTGTGAAGCCTATTAAAATTTTTTTATTACCTGAAACCTTTAGTCTGTTTGTCCAGGATGATTTGCTTTTGAGAGAAACATTTTTAAAGAAAAAAAATTAATTATCGTCCATAAAAATTGTGTCACCTTTTGCGGTCTAGAAATTATCATCGATTAAACTGTTGAAGATGCCGTTGGTGCGTTTTCCCCGACTCGTCAGAAAAATTTGCCAGGTGCTTGAAGTCTCCGGACCCTAGTGCTGATAGAAGAACGTAAACACCACCGCGAAAGTAGGTCTGCCGTCTACTTGACCCCGTTCTGACCCTCCACTTCCGCTTGTCTAGCTGCGGCACAATAAAAAGTCCATAAATCCGTAATGAAAGAATAAATCTCCTTGATATTTTTATTTTCAATCATCAATATACACACTCGTCTGCCTCATCTCCAGCAGATATCATCCTCGTGCAATGAATCGATTGTAATTGCATCATTAGTATCAGGGTAACAATGCCATAAAACAGAAATAGTTATAATTATCTCTGTTTTCGCTTCTCATCATTTGATATTTACGTATCCGAGCTGCCTCATTTTCCTTACACACAAATCTAGTTCTGGTAATCTTAAAACCTATATATTTTTCTCTGATTACAGTGTACACGTTACAGATAGTCTTCTTTGGTTGCCACTCGTTCTGTGAGTCTGTGAGGACTTGGGACCGGGAGGCGCAGCCCTCACCCGACCCACTGTGGCTCATTGGTGGTTGATTCGGTGCGCGCAATTGGAGAGCAACTTTCATGAAAACATGCAAAACTCCAGACGTTTTTATATGCGAGTCGATTACATTACTATTTGACTGTCTGCTGGTATAATTATTGCTTTCTCAGACGGTAGGCATGCACGATGACATTTGACATAACGTAATAACAAGATCTGTTTTTCTTCGAGCTGCACATCGCGAAAGCGGCCAAAGTGGGGAATGGGAACCCGAATTTCAGAGTGCACATGAATAAAAATGTAGGCAATCCGGGATTGCCATAATACTGATATTTCCATGTCATTGCCTCCTCGCGTCTTATTATCTTCACTCATTTCGTCTTCGAAAAGAGAAACTTAATGGGCTAATTTGGGCAATCTTAAGCGCTAGTGTGTGGAGAGACTTTTTACACGATGATGCGGCTAATTGCTCGTTTCCTTATTATCTGGAATGACGGGGAGATGGCAGGGATGCGGCGAATCTGAAAAAAGTCGGAAGAAACTCATTAATTCTGCTGCAACGCGGACTTCACGGCTGTTCGAGAGAAAAAGAACTATCAAGCAAAACCCAGGCTCTGAGCTACATTACCATTTCAGTCACATTATCACAGGTCTGGGGGGTTACTGGTTAGTTGGGGTTAATTCGAGTCCAGTCAGAGGAGCGAGTTGGCCCTGGGACGCGCTCCAGTGTTAGTATCGGCGCCTGGAAGTAAGTCAAAATGCTCCTGAATTACGAGGCGTCTCTTGTGTGAGCTACAAGCGGGATGAGGTTAATGAGGGCCGTCACCAAAACCGAATGTTTTATCCATCTACGCCCAGACACCCTCTAGTCACTTAGTTTTCGGACAGGGATGAGATTTTTCGTTCTTGAATCTTCCTGTTTTTTTTGGGGAAATTCGACCTTTTTTCGGTCTAAAATTTTTTCAAGAAGAGGGTAACGATTTTTCTGAGAATCACGATTTTAAGGTCTAAAAAAGAGAAATTAAAAAAGTTTGTGAGGTCTAGAATTTTTAAGATTTCAAAGGTTCGAAACCAGAAGGGTTCAAAACGGAATAAAAATTTTTGGTGTGGAAACCTCAAGTCTAGAGGGTAATATTTGTCTTTTTCAAGGATCAGAACATTACAAAATATCGAGACATTAAAATTTTTGAGCAAACAAGCAAACTGAAAAATAGTGAACGAAAACTTTCCAAACAAAGTGTCAATCACTATCCCTTCGGGTGCCAAAAGCAAACCAAGTAAATGCATAATTCATAACCGAAATGTGCCGGAGAAGACATGCATCGATGCTGGCGCATCAATTATCCAATCAAGATTGAATTAGGAGTAATCAAAAATAGAATCAAGCAAACATTCCGTGAAAATCAGAAAGTCAGAAACCAAATTGAATTACAGATGAGGTTTAGAGAGAAAGAACGAGCAGGATTCGGCGCCTGCCTACCTTGGCGGACATTCTGATGCAAACTGCGACTCGTGGATGTGTCCGAGGGTACGTCGGCAATTGAGACTTGTGATACCATGGTACGACTGTGGTTGTAGCTGTACCCGATTTCTTTCCATTTCTCTAAATCAAATTAACAATCTAAGATTATAGTTAATGGCAATTTTGAGACACCGATCGCTTCTATTTACAATTTCTCGTTCGTGTTAGGATTATGAAATGGTGCGGGTGAGTCGGATGGGGGAGTCAGCTGTGCACATTTAAGGTGAGCTGTTAGTGGAGAGGCCAAAAAGTACTTACCGTTGGCGCTGCTGCCGCGGAAGGAGAGCAGACGGGAGGGCTTGCACAGCAGCACAGTCTTGTAGGCCTGGCGGTATTGCTTGTTCATGATGACGTAGATGATGGGGTTGATGCAGGCCGACAGGTAGATGAGGATGTAGCCGGTGATGTGGAGCCCCGGAAGCGTCACGTTCTTGTCCACGATCTTGGCGATGGTGATGGGGAGGTAGCAGACGACGAAGGAGAGGAAGATCGCGAGGACCATCTTGGTGATGCGCCACTCGTTTCGCTTCTGCTTCACCTCCCGCTGGTCCTTGATGCGCGTGGCCTTCGGGAACACGGCTCCCGACTTGCCGTTGCTCGAGTGGCCCGAGCTGAGATTCGACGATGGCTGCGACGAGCTGCCTCGTAAATTATTCGGTACCGCATTTTGGCTCTTTGAGTGCTGCCTCATCCGCATCTCGGACCTGCATTAACGAACAAAAGGGGTATCAAGGGGTGTATTTCACTTCACGGGAGCTACTTACTCGTGCACGACCCAGAAAATCCTCGTGTAACAAGCGATGATAATGATGCAGGGAATAATAAATGCGATGAAAAATAGCGCAGTCTTGCTGCTTCTACCGCTCTCATCGGGGAGGATTGAGCACGTACCGAGTCTTTCGTCGTACCCGAACCTGCCCCACACCCCGAACAGCGTCGGCAGCTGGAAGCCGTAGGAGAAGAGCCAGCAGAAGATAATCATGCATGAAATCCAGTGCTTCCGGTACACTTTCGAGTACATTGAGTGGTGGGCGATCATGATGTACCTGTGGAAAGTGGAAAGCGGAAAATTTGTAGCTGCGACATGACTTTTGGCGGACAATTTGGCGAAATTGAGCTGTTGAGCCTGCGGTCAGGGTCGTAAATCTTGCAAATGCACTTGCTTCGGCCTCTTTTCCCCATAGGGTTGTTAACTCTCAGGGTTTAGGCCGGTGAGTTTCCGGGAATTTTCATAATTTTTTTAAAATTTTCAATTTCATTCAAAAAATGTTTGATTAAATTTTCCAAAGACTTTTCATGGAATATTTTAATTTGGGGCATGGAAATAATGGACCCTTTTGGCTTCAATAAAAAACTTCAGCGGGCCACAGAACACTCTCCTTCTTATAAAAACAAGACTGGTTACAATTTTTCTGTCCCATGAATCTTTTTAAAATCTACAATTTTATTTGAAATAATTTTTTTACTAAAACTTTATTTGGGAAATCGACCCGGGACTCAAAAAAAATATTACTGAGCTTTTTAAAAATTGTATTTATTTTCCATCGCCCCCTGGAAATTTTTCAGTGAGCCGAAAACCCCTTCCCTCTTCCCTCCTTCTTAGTTCTCTGGTTTGGCAACCCTCTTTTCCCCAAATTGCCCAACGAGTAAGCCAGTAAGCGTCTTTTAGCACCCGGAAACGACTGAAACCGACGAGTTGGTGCAATAAATTGGGGAGTTTATGGCCATTACGCCGCTCAAACTTTTCCTCGAGGCCCGACTGAAGCTCATTTCCTCAATAAAAGTGAGCCCAGTTAATGATACTCACCGATTAAGGGTAATCATGGCGATGCAGAGGAGCGAAACCCCCACATTTCCGTACTGCATGAAGGGAATTGCCACGCAGAGGAGGTCGCCGTGGTCAAAAGTCCCCCGAATGAACCTCAGGGCGTTGAATGGTAACACGACTAGACAGAAGAGGCAGTCAGCGACGCACAAGCTGGAAAACAGATCGAAGATGAGCGGGGTGAGACGCCACAGTGGACCTCTACGTACCTGATGATGAAGGCTGCAGCCACGTTTCTTACTTTAGGGCACTTAACTAAGGCAAATATTGTAAGTAAATTACCAAATATTCCTACTATCATAATTAGAATCGTTGCTGTGGCGGCGAAAGTCAGCACGGGCCGGGAGAATCTGCGGGAGAGAAGAAGAAAAGTTGGTCGGAGTTCTCGGAAAATCACGTGTTGCCTCGCTCGTTCGTTGACTTTGGAATCTGCGAGTGCTAATGGAGCGCTAAGGTGTTATATTTGGCAGGCTCTTGTTCGTATTCCCACACGGCGCGATGTCGACAAAAATACGCGGTTTCTGCTGACTTCAATTTGCTTCGGTTCCCAGAAAACTCGAAACTCGACTAGGCTCGCTTTGAAAGCGATAGTTCAATGGCTTCTCTGTTTGTCACAAACAACCCAAGTCGTTTCCTAGACCAGCTGGCAAATGAGCTTCTAGGAAGGAAGCTGCAAAACACTCCATCATAGTCAAAATCACACGAGACATATTGAGGCTTAGGGAAGCGTGAATTATTAATTTACTCAATCTGAAACAAAGAAGCTGTTCCTCAATGGCACTGAGATGGGATCTCACACAGTACGAAATTGAATGAGGCAGTGGCCGGAAAGCTCGAGAGGATTTGGGAGATGAATTGGGTGGATTAAGGAAGCGTTTGAGATTGACAGCGTCTGTGTGTCTGCAATTTTGACTCAATTAGCTGCTTGTTTCCTGTTCTTGAGCCCTGAGTGATGGTCTCCGTTTATTGATTGAGCAAATTCAGCTATTTAAAGACTGGTTTCTTGGCAATAATTTTTCCGCCAAAAATCATGGTATCAAGTTTTTCCACAACTTTCAACTTTTCCAACTTGAAAAAGCTATGAGTTGGTTCTCAAATCAGCTTACTGACGCATTTTGGAGCTCTAAAATATGACCTAATTTATTTAGACAAAATTTGCATCATTAACCCATTTTCTTTTGAAAACATGTTTAAAGCTTAGTCGGGGACGAACGCATTTGAGTGCATTTTCAATTCCCTTTGTTGCAAAAGTTGAGTCAAAGAGAAAATATTTTGTCCCAAATCCCGTCACTGCAGAAACTTATTGGACCCCTGACTTCGATCTCATAGGTCATAGAGCTTTAATGTATAAGGATATTTTACTAAATTTAGTGTCATTTAACATTTGCCCGAGTTTCAGTTCGATTGGAGTTGCCAAATTTTCGCCTCATACAAACTTTGGGAGCTCTCAGCTCCTCACCCTGAAGTCATAGAGACTAACTGTAGAACTGTTTTTTGCTAGATTTAATGTCATCTAACATTTGCCAAAGTTTCAGCTCAATCGGTTGAATTTGAAATTTTGCCCTATTGTTCGCAAAGGGAAGTCTTGGGTGGCCACTTATTGACCCCTAGAGTCCGTTATTTTACATTTTTGAGACCATAATCCGAAACAAAAGTTGCTTCATTTGTCATTTTACATGATCATTCTGAATTTCAGCTCAATCGGAGCAACTAAATTTTTCCCCCCTTCGGAGGCCTCTCACCCCACCCCCTCAAGTGATAGGGGCAAACATGTGTTCTATGATTTGCTAGATTTGACGCAATATATAACATACCCAAAATTCAGCTCAATCGGACGAAGTATATGGAACTTTCATACAACGGGAAAACCCCCGTTGTATGGTAAAAAAAGGGAAAAAAGTCGGTAAAAAAAAGGGTAAAAAAATGGTAAAAAAATGGTAAAAAAATGGTAAAAAAATGGTAAAAAAAGGGTAAAAAAACGGTAAAAAGAGGGAAGAAAAATGGTAAAAAAAGGATAAAAAAATGGTAAAAAAATAGTAAAAAAATGGTAAAAAAATGGTAAAAAAATGATAAAAAAATGGTAAAAAAATGGTAAAAACATGGTAAAAAAAGGGTAGAAAAATGGTAAAAAAATGATAAAAAAAATGGTAAAAATGGTAGAAAAATGGTAAAAAAGGGTAACAAAATGGTAAAAAAATGATAAAAAAATGGTAAAAAAATGGTAAAAACATGGTAAAAATGGTAGAAAAATGGTAAAAAAATGGTTAAAAAAATAGTAAAAAAAGGGTAGAAAAATGGTAAAAAAAGGGTAAAAAAATGGTAAAAAAATGGTAAAAAAAATGGTAAAAAAAGGGTAGAAAAATGGTAAAAAAAGGGTAGAAAAATGGTAAAAAAATGGTAAAAAAAGGGTAGAAAAATGGTAAAAAAAGGATAAAAAAATGGTAAAAAAATAGTAAAAAAAGGGTAGAAAAATGGTAAAAAAAGGGTAAAAAAATGGTAAAAAAAGGGTAGAAAAATGGTAAAAAAAGGGTAAAAAAATGGTAAAAAAAGGGTAGAAAAATGGTAAAAAAAGGATAAAAAAATGGTAAAACATGTTTAAAGCTTAGTCGGGGACGAACGCATTTGAGTGCATTTTCAATTCGCTTTGTTGCAAAAGTTGGGTCGAAAAAAAATATTTTATTCCCAATTCCGTCACTGCAGAAACTTATTGGACCCCTGACTTTGATCCCACAGGTCATAGAGCCTTAATGTAGAAGGATATTTTGCTAAATTTAATGTCATCTAACAATTGCCCAAGTTCAAGCTCAATTGGAGTTAGAAAATTTTCGCCTCATACAAACTTTGGGAGCTCACAGCTCCTCACCCTTAGGTCATAGAGACTTACTGTAGAACTGTTTTTTGCTGGATTTAATGCTATCTGACAGTTGCCAAAGTTTCAGCTCAATCGGTTGAATTTGAAATTTTGCCCTTCAGTTCGCCAAGGGGAAGTCTTGGGTGGCCACTTATTGACCCCCAGAGTCCGTTGTTTTACATTTTTGAGACCATGACCCGAAACAAAAGTTGCTTGATTTGTCATTTTACATGACCATTTTGAATTTTAGCTCAATCGGAGCAACTAAATTTTTCCCCCCTTCGGAGGCCTCTCACCCCACCCCCTTAAGTGATAGGGTCATACATGTGTTCTATGATTTGCTAGATTTGACGTGATTTATAACATATCCAAAATTCAGCTCAATCGAACGAAGTATATGGAACTTTCATACAACGGGAAAACCCCCTTAACTACCCCTCAGGCAGTTTTTCGGAAAAACTAAAACAATTCGTCCACCCTCCAGACCATACCTGACATCATGCAAAAAACCGCAAGTCTCTAGCCCTTGTAGTTTTGGAGCCTTTGCGACTCAGACGGACGGACAGACGGACAGACGGACAGACGGACATATCGGACACATAAGTGCATTTTTTTCAAAATTGATGAAAATGCACTAAAAATTCGAAGTATATATTATGTTTTTGTTCGCCGCCTGATTTGAGCCTTTCTGAAGGCTTACATTACAATAACTTGATTTTTTCTTTGAAGTTAAATCAACAATATAAAATGTAAAAACCTTCAAAAACTTTCCCAAAGAGACACATTTTTGGCAAATTTTCAAAAATGGCTAATTTTTCAAAGCCTGAAAAATAAACAATGGTCGGAAATGCGTTTCGAAGCTCCAATTGTGGGATAGCCGGTGTCTCCGGGATGCGCTGCGAGCTCCAGAAACACTCTGATCAATTTAGTCGGCATTAAAAGCCCGTTTTAGCACGTATCTGGAAATGGCCCATCATCCGTCACCACGATGAAGTGACAACGACATGAATTAGAGCGGCATATTCATCACTCTCCTCTTCTTTACACTTGTCGCACCCTATGACGATCAAGTGCAAAACAAATTGCCTCGCTCGCAAATTCATTTGAGGCGCATCTGCTCCGTACTCCAACACAAAGCTGTTCCGCAATTGCCGAGCGACTTCCGTTCCCATACTCACTTGTTCAACTCTCCCGGGTCGTCCAAATCTGCCGTCTCTGTCGACGTTTCGAGGAGGGCTCTTGTGAAGATTTGCGTTGGGACATCGGCAAAGTCGAGCGAGGGGATCTCGTTCGTGTCCATTATGTGGGGGGCGACCTGAAACGAGTACAGCACTGTGAAATGGGGGGAGGAGGAGATCTACGATTTTAAATGGACCGTAATAACTTAAATTTATTCGAGCATTATTTTGCACTCATAATTCATCATCGTGACTGCTGACGCGGACTCTGCTTTTAGCAAAATTAGCATTGACCCCTTTCACTGCACACAGCACTGAGAGAGTCTCTGACAGATACTGGCCAAATGCATGTGATGTAATAATAAAGTCATAAATTCAATTATAAAATGGAGCGGCCGCAAAAAATACGGAGATAACTGAAGCTGGTTGCCAAGACTCGCCCCGCTATCTCGCACAATCTCGGAGGTCGCCGAGCGGCTTTCGCGTGAGAGCACGAATTTGTTGTTGTCATTGTCAAACCGGCATGCCACTGCTTAGTTTGACGAGCTGGACTTAATTATTGCTAATTGATACAAATTATTTGGAGGCGGTCAAGTGTCGTGCGGTTATGCGAGATGGCCGGAGAGGCAAATCCATTGACGGTGTCGTGTTGAGCTCCCCTTCAATTGAGCTCCTGTTGAAGGACAAGGTCTCTCTTCTCATTTCTTTGTCTTAAGGTGGCTGCACACGGTCTGTCTGATCTACATTTGTCATACAACATTTGGAAAAACCAGACTGAATCTGTATCTAAAGTTTTGCTTATTAAGAAAAAATTAACCGTAGAAAACCAAACTGTAGATCCTTAAGGTGGTTCCACACGATCCAAAGGGTCACACCGAAATTCGTTTTTGAGACTATGTGGTAAGGTCTGAGTGTCAAATAAGTATCGAAATCGGACTACTTCCGAAATTTGAGTTTCGATCGGCAGCTTTTTGAAACCGGATGCCTTAACAAAATATTTTCCATTGCTTGGAATTTGATTTACGGCTTTATCAGTTGCTGGAAAGGTCAAAGATGGAAATCCTCGAAACTCAACTGGCATCATTTTGATTTCATTTTAGACCAAGAGTTTAAATCTTAATAGAATCCAAAGAACATTTGGAAAGAAAAAGAAGAAGAAATAATTTTTTGAAAAACCAAAACTTCCCAAGAAAATTAGGCCCAGTTCCATGGGAAGTTCCAGACCCTAAAAGAATCATCTGGGAAAAACAGACCCCAAAACGACCTCTCGCCTACACTCTGCCCGACACTTCTCGAAAACAGACGTCGCAGGCCGCAAATTAGCACGTCAATTGGCCCTCTCGACCTCGCCGGCCCCGCGTTCTCCGCAGATTGCTCCGAAATGGCGTATCACTGTCCATACTGCAATGATAATAACTCATGAGCCTCATTAAAATTATCATAAATCGCGGCCGGGCGCTAATGGAATAAACGATTCTCTCTCTCTCTCTCTCTTCCGGTAGGCCCATCCATTACCCAAAAGTGGAGCCATTTGTAAATTTTTCACTTCATAAATTTCCCTGCGTAAGCCCTCTTGACCCCGCGAAGGGTTAATTACACAATTTTCCCAGCCACTTTCTTTGTTCTTCTTCATTAACTGCCACATAATTTATTATAGTTCTTCTAATCTGCCACAAATTTTCTTCTCCATCGTGCAATAATACTCGTAAGTGCATTTAAACCATGCCCCTCTCCTCCTCTCTCTCCGTGTACTCCAATTCAAGTCAATTAAGAGGCAAACCAGACACCAGACAACTCGCCAGCTCTGCAATTATTACTACACAGCGACGCTCGACGGCTCCATTGTTGTTGCTATTAAATGTGAGCACATATCTTTCATCTCTTATGTAATTTAATATCGGCTAATTCTTCCTCACTGCTCTCGGGTGTCGTTTACAAAGTAGTAACTCCGCACCAAGACCGCCAATTCATACGGCAAACAATGAAGTAGTGCTGCGAGACGCGATGTGAGTTCTTTTTGAAATGTGAGAAATGAATTAGAGTCGCTGCTGCTGGGTGCGGGGGAGTCGGAGTGGGACTGTGTGAACATGGTCCGTGCCTGAACAACTCCATTTCGAAATAAATGTCTCTCGGCCGTCCACTTTATGGGCTTCCCTCCCAATCGACCAAATATGAGCATTAATTGACGATAAATTTGACAAACCTCATTTTGGACCGACGTTTCACTCTTCCGTCGGACGAGATTTTGTTTGAGCTTTAAAATGAAATTATTCAGGTTTTTTTCGGTGCGGTGTGGGAAAAATCTGGTAAAGAGCTTAGGTCAACGAAAGTTTTCCCTAGAGCATGGAATTTTTTTTCCGCTCTTATAAAATTGAAAAAAAAATTCCATGCTCTAGGAAGTTTTCACTTCTTCTCGGTTGAATTTAGCTAGGGAAGCTCTTGGGAGAAATCGTTTAAAAACGTTAGATCGGGCTTAATTTGGTATCAGTGGGCTTAGATAAAAATAACAGCTGAAACAGATGTTCAGGTTGTGGAAGAAAAAATTAACCCATTTCCAACTAAAGCCGAAACGTGATTTTCAGGTCGAAATTTAATTTTTTCTGCTCAGCATGCAGATTCATTTGGGCTCAAATTGGGTTCAAAAATTTGCAAATGTATTAAGGTCTCCATATCATTTGAATTTTTGAGCCAACAAAATTTAAAGGGACCAACTAAACAACCGATAAGGTCCACAATCCACGCCTTACTTTAAAAGAGTTCAAATCAAATCACCTCTAGATTCCTGGAACCCCTCTGGTCCAAAGTTCTCTATGAAAAAGGAAATAACAAAGACCCCACTCAATTCAATTGGCTCTAAGCAATTATGTCTCATTTCCGTCCTCGTTGGAGACCGCTGGGGAGCCCCTCCGACTCAACAATCAACACTCACCGACTCGCCAATGGGATGGATCGTAGAGGAAGTCTATTATTTGCATTCTGAATATCCCCCTGATAAAAGCGTATCAGTTTCAATGTTTAAAACAAACAATTTCGATATATTTTTAGTGGCAGCTCACAACAAATTGAAATTAATTTGACCCGCCAGGCCGCAAAGAGCGCGCCATTAGCAAATTGGACTGACCTGAATTGTTACGGGCGCGCTGGCACTATCAATTCTATCAGGCACCGAATTCTGCATCATCGCAGTCCGTAAATTTAATTGACCTACGAATCCCAATCATCGACATTGCGACATGCACCCTTGCGAGACAAATGGGCCCATAAAGACGGAAACCCAGACGCATTATTTGCTCAAAATGATGACTTGCAGACGGGCGAAATGCGCTCTCTCCGGCTTCCCGGTCTCCAATTTCGCCTTTGTCGTCATCTCGCGCATCGTCAGCGAAAGGTTACGACTGATTATATCACCTGTCTTCCTCCATTCATGCACGAGAACCGCGTGACGTCACGAGTCTTTTACGGCCAAACAATGACTTATTATGGCGCAACTTGCATCACATTAAAGAGATTTTTATAGATATTTTAATTGCTCCCTCGTACACAACAGAGCCATGACTCCATCACGACCTACGACATCGTTGATGGCAGAAGCGCCGCTCCAGTGTGTCATCGGAAGGGTACGGCGGTGGTGCGGTATTATTAGACCTGCCAGGTCTTGTCACGGTGGAATCACGCGGTAGAGGAACAAGAAAACAATAATTTCTTTTATTAGGCGATTGTTTTTGTGCCACGCTGCAGCAAACAATGGACGGGGGGCGGCGAGTCCGCGTGACGACGAAACACGACGGAGGGAGGGGGAAGTGACAAGAAATGGGAGAGTTCAGCCACCGTGAGCGATGTTTTTGAGGCGATAGTAGACTCGAGGGTACTTGAAGCTTGAGCAATTGCGGCTTGTTTACGTTCAAGTGGGGGTATTTTTCTTCCGAAGAAGGAGTTGCGCGATTTTTTGTCATTTGAACTCAGGGACGGCCTTGGGGTTTGCCTAACTTTAGTTTAGTAAAATCTAAGAGCTTTTGGACTACATCTGAGAATTTTGGGATGGAATTTAAATATTTTGAGATGGACCTTTAATTTTTTGGAGAGTTAAAGGTACCTTGTGGGTCCATTATTGCCCATTATTAAAGATTGCATTACTGTTCATACGTGTGAAAATGTTAATTTAAGAGAGTTTCGAGTGTTTATTATAAGAAACAGTGGGTGTTTTGGACTGAAAATAACAAATTTTAGACATTTTCATACAAAATCTTCCAATTTCTCATGATTTTGGAAATTTAAGAGCTCTCTTGAATGCTTTTTCGTGTTCTAGAGTGGCCAAATTTTGATTTTTGAGGGGCCTCAAAAATTAATTTTGGTGCTTTTTTGAAGCAAAAGTGGGATTTTTTCACTAAAAATAAAAAATTTCCGACATTTTTAGATAAAAGATTCCAAATTCTCATGATTTCGGATATTTCAAAGACACCTTGTGGACATATTTTTGTTCTGAATTAGCAAAATATTTTTTTTCGAAGGGCTTAAAAATTGATTCAGGTGAACAAAGAGTTTTTGGATAAAACCTAGAAGATTTTGTCTGACTTTAGAGGTCCATACCTGCCCTGAAACGTATCAATGGGCACCAGAGACGCGTAGGCGGAATATATTCCAACGCGGCATGTGTGTATCGCTGCTAATCAAGCTGTCCTTGATTGCACAAGCCTCGAATTCAATATATGAAATAAAACGAAATCAATGCGCGCAATATAATTCCGACATATATATTTTCTCACGACTCAAATCTCGGATAAAAATGCGAATGTGTGAAACACCCTGGATACTTGCAGCTGCTGTCCAACAAGACTCGGTACCCATCGCTCTTTACCTACACGACATAAAAAGACTGCATTGTCATAGTTTCGTCAACGATTTCGGTTTGATCGTTGATGGCAGCACGAGCACTCGTAAAAGCGAGAGTCGCAACCAAAATGGCAGTTGGGGAATAATTTCATTCAATAATGATGCAAACACCGATGACTTTCGTTGGGTCGTCTCTCGGTCTCTCGTTGTGGGTGTTCGGGCAATTGTGTGGCTCTTTGGAATTTTTTGGATCCGAGACGAGGCACATTTTGTTCAATTTCAAAGAGATTCAGACGACACCAACGCCGAACTCATTACTTAGCAGACCCGGACCGAGACGATGCGATTTATGGATGCGTTTCTGAGAAGCGCTTCTCTCATTATCGTCATGTCGTTCGGCTTAGTAACAAATTAAAATGCCTTCGTGCCTTGCATTCGCCCGTTCATCGAACTTCTGACACTTCACATGTTCACGAGAATGCAAAAAGTGCTTCCAGGGGTGGATCAGCGATGGATTTGCCATGTTAATGAGCTTTTCATTGAGACTTCACTTAATCTATAAGATGTTTATGAGAACGTCAAGAAATTAAATAGGACAAGTTCTTGAGAAAAGTGGGGCCGTCAGGGAAGGAACTCGTGGTAATTTGGGGCTTTTGTCTACCATCTCTGACCGTAAAAAAAGCGATAGTGGCGTAGGTAGAAGAAGATCACACATTTTTAAATGTCCAATTTTTAAATGTCCAATTCTGTCCAAAATTTTAAATGTCCGATTTTTATCCTCTACTTGTTTTTTGATTTTAAGTTATCTTCAAAACAAGGCTTTCAATTTTAGGTTTCTCAAAAAAAAAAATAATTGGACCTTCAGAGGGCATTTTTAGTTTTTGGAGGGCAAACTTCAATTTAGAGAAGAGTCATAAAATTTCAAAAAAAAAATTCAATTTTTTTAAAGCTTTTCGAAATTTCTGCTGACTAAAATGAGCCTCAGAGCGTAACATTGTTTTGCTAAAAAATTAATTTAAATTTATAACAAAAATTTTCAAATCACATCCAAACCTTCAAATTTAATTCCCTCCGTTATAAAAAGCTATCTACGCCACTGCCAAGCGACGATAGAAATTTCCCGAGTTCACACATAATTCTTTCTGCAAGTGACTCCAACCGGGTGACTTATGATTTATGCTAGCTCACACTCTGGTGCTCCACAGCACAGAATTATATAAACACGCATCGATTAGACGGCAACGGCTGCAGTCTCGGTAATATGGGAATAAAAATAAATTATGAAACAAATCTACGTTTTTGTGGGCTGACTGCCGTTGACACAAATTTACGTTCAAAGGGTTTTTTTTATCATTACTCGCTCCGACAATATCGCGAAGCGAACGTACATGGAGCGCGCGAAAATATTGCGCAGCACGATCGGCAAATGAGTTTCGCAGTTTGCAGCCACACGACTTATGCAAGCCCTGAGTGACAATGGGAGGAGAAGTGGCGGTCTGTGGGAAGGAATGTCACAAAGAGCCGCACCTGCTCCTTATCGCCAGTCTTATCAGCTCTGATTTGCACCTCGCACTTGGACAAAAAAGCCTCCGCGCATTCCTCACTCGCGCTTCCGACTTTCGCGGTGGCCTTTTGTGTGTGTGTTTCAATTGCAACAATTAGAGAAAACAATTCACAAAGACCGGCAGTCGTAACAAATATGTGCTCCGTGGGTCTCCTCTTCACTTGTTTATTAGTGGAATCGTAATTATTCGCCGTTTAGTTGGACAATAACCTCACTGTTTACGAGCCCATTTGTTGCTTTGGCCTCTGCAGCCGCTCTTGAAACTCTCAGTATCAGTTTCCGATGAATGCCTGTTTGTTTGGCCGCCGCACACAACCGAAATGCGAAATGCAAGAGGGAAATAATAATAAACAAAATCGGCTTTTGACATTGGGCCGTAAATGATGAATATTACATAAAACAATTAAAATAGCCGCTGGAATGTTTGCTAAATCCGTCTATTTTGAGCAAGTGCGGAGATTTCACTTTTGATGATGACGACTTGGTGATTAAGGGGGGTCATTAGCGACTCTAATGGGGGATCAAGGATGTGATGAAATGCCTCGCGAACACGATGGAGATTTAAGTGGTGGCGAGAAACTTCCAATAGTCGTTAGGGGGCGTCTGGGAGGCCCACTAGACTTGCTCTAAAAGGTCTTGAGGGTCACTCAGGTGATCAAAGATTTCAGAAACACAGAAATAAGCTCTAGACTGCCATCGAGACAGTCTCAAAAATTGGATTCACTTAAAAGCTTATTCTGACCATAGAGCTTAAGGAGAATACGTTCTACGCATGCGCCAATTTCCTGTCAAATTTTTGGCCTGACATGGTGACTTAGAATATTTTCTGATTTTGCTGAAATCTCGATGACAGTCTAGGGCTAAATGTAGTGGTTACAATCGACACCAAAGCAGCTTTTAAACAACAGAGTAGCTTCAAAGGGTGGCTTTAGGACATTTTCGACCGTTTAAAAGCCACCGAAGGTCAAAAAAGTCCCTGAGACCTGCGATTCACTTTCAAAACCACACTTCCTCCGAGCAGTTGGAGCTGCTGAAACGGTCGGATTAACAAATACTCACACGGAACGCGTAGTGAGCCGCAGTCCAGAGCAACTGCAAAGCCGCCGACGTGAATCAATTTTCCGCCTCCAAATATGAAAGTAGTTCTTGTTCCACTCGGCCCCAGTCATGCGTCACGAGCAGCTCTGAGTGCTAATATGCTAAATTGCGCTTTCCGTTTTCGTTCAAATGCCCATACATTACTAAATGCCCCGATTGATCGCTATCAATGCACCTTAAATCAGACAGTCTCTCCGCTCAAATTAGTCCCAGACAGTCCATAGACACTCAATACCCATACTTACTGAATAAGGCCTGCTGCTGGTGACTAATCGACGTGATCTGTGTTTCTCCTGCTGCTCGGGGTGACTAACGAGACTGGAATTGCAGCTCTGGCTTTCGAAGTCTGGAACATAGGAAAAACAACAATTAACTTTGCAGCTGATTGGTTGTGACATTTGGCGATAGTCGATAATCCCGGGAGGCCCAACTGCTGGCGTTTTGGGCGATAAGGGGCTAAAAATATGAACTCCCGATTTTATCGCTTCCTGATTGGGGTTTCGGGTACAGATTTCTCTGGCACTCACTTTGGCGTGTCCGATCCGATTATCGCGGTCTAGTCACTGGTGACCGCATCTTTCACATACTCGTGATAAATCTTTTTGCCCACTTGGATCAAGACGAAGTAAATCACACTAAAAATGGCCAGTTTTACGCTCTGGTGCATGACTAATTTGTGCGTTTTTAATTTTCAAATTTTCACCAAAGTCCAGTGAAGCACTTCACTGCAGCTCCGTGACTTTCTTCAGTTTAATAAGAAAAATTTCAATTATTTATTGTTTACTGGACGAGCTGCAGCCTGCTCTCGAGACTCGTGTTCCAATCGCGTAATTCTAAACACTAGCACGTTCTTCCTTTTCTCCGGAATTTTTTCAACACTCGCCAGCTCTTCGCCACTCTTCGGCCGCAACTTGCACTTTGAATAAATAAATAATGCCTCTATTGTGTTATTCCACTTCTTCAGCTTCTCCGGATTACGTTGCTGAGACGAGACATTTTGTTTACAAAAAAATTTCTTGCATCCACTAAACAAAGATTCGTTGTTGTCTTCACTTTTTATTCAATAATTTTTGTTATTTTTCCACGATAAGAAAAATGAGCAGCGAGACACGGAGCAGCTTCGGCACTGACGGCTGGCGGCACAATGAATGGAGTTGAAAAGTATAAATTTACAAACGAGTACGGCGATTAGTACGACGTACTGGCTGTCAGTGTGTGAGCAGTGGGGCCATTCATGAGTCACGAACACTCAGAAACATATGATCGTGCGGGCAGACTTGAATGAACGTAAAATCAGTATTGATCGGGCGTCGTTAATTATCTCGGTCCATTGGTCCCAAGTCACCGAGAGTTCCGAGAATTCGCAACTGGAATGCGGCGTGAACCGGGTGTGACTCAGCCCACGCATCATCATAGCTAGTTCATGCTGCACCTGATAAGGCACCTCGGTAGGGCTGCCAGACCGCGCTCTCTCTCCACACTAATCTCACTGATTGATAAGCGAGGGCTAGCTGGTCAGTAACGGCGCAGCTATCGGGGTGTCCAGTCGCTCTTTGCCTTCCCGCTGATAACAAATGGATCCGACAGTTGAGACGCAGAACGGCCGAGTCTCAGGGCTCCGGAAGACCAGCCGGCTCGGGAGCCAGTACTTTTCCTTCCTGGGGATTCCGTTTGCCAAGCCGCCCGTTGGGAATCTGAGGTTCAAGTCCCCCGAGCCAGTTGAGCCCTGGGAGGGCGTTCTGGCCGCCACGAAGGAGAAACCGGTCCCGTACTACCACACCTCCCACTTCGAGGGCCTGCAGCAGAGCGAGGACTGCCTGTACCTCAATGTCTACTCCAAAAACGTAAGCTTTGATTTTTTGGGAGCGCGAAACTTTCTTAGACCAGTGGCGGAGATAGAGAGGGGCCTCATAGAAATTTATAATGTCCCATCAATGGCGGGCTTCTTTTCTATTTTTACAGAAAATTTCCTTAAATTTTATTTTTGCTTTTAACAAACTTTTAATCTTTCCTAATTTCTTAATTTTATTAATTTTTTTAATTTTCATCCTTTCCAATAATTTTATTGTGACTCATCTAAAACTAAATTTCGTGACTCATCTAAAACTAAAATCGTGAGACACTTAGCTAAAAACTTTTACCTGAGTGGAATAAAATTTACTTCTAAAACCTAAGGGCTTCCCCTAAAGACAACCCCCCCCCCCTCACATTTCAAAAAGTAATCTACGCCACTGTCTGTTCGTTCAAATAGCTGCAGAGAAACGCGAAGCCAGTAGTGGTCTTTATTCACGGAGGGGGCTACAACTCGGGCTCCAGCACCTCCAAGATGCTGGGCCCCGACTTCCTAATGGAGAAGGAGATGATCCTGGTGACCTTCAACTACCGCCTCCACGTCTTTGGACTGCTGGCCTTCAAGAACCATGAGCTTGGAGTGCCCGGGAACGCCTTCCTCAAGGACCAGCGGATGGCTCTGAGGTGGGTGAGAGACAACATCGAGGCCTTTGGGGGAGATCCCAACAACGTGACTGTCGTGGGACACAGCGTGGGCGCCGCCTCAGTGCAGCACCACTTGGTCTCTCCAGGGTCCGAGGGGCTCTTCAGCCGGGCCATCCTGATGTCTGGATCGGCCATAGCATGCTGGGGACTCGCTCCGTTCCTGAGTATCGGAGAGAAGCTCGCCATAGCGTGTGGCTGGAGTGGGAGGGGAGGAGAACGCGGAGCTCTGGAGCATCTCAGGAGCCTGGATGCCGAGACGTTAACGACCGTGTCGAAGACAAAGAAGCTGCTGAGCGACGAGGATGTGGCGAACGACACCTATTATCCTTTTATGCCCCTAATTGAGCCGTATAAGGATAACGACTCGTTCTGCGTAAAGGAGCCTTTATGGTCCCTAAAAGACTGCTGGGGGAATAAAATCGACGTGGTCTTCTGGATGGCCTCCAACGAGAGCCTTCTGGAAACCAACCAGTTCGTCCAGCACGCGCTTCAGAAGGGGGTGTCGAACCGCCTCATGGTGCCCTTCAAGATCCGGCAGAAGATGAAGCCGGGGTTCGTGGAGGAGGAGGAGAAGCGCATCCGAGCAATTTACGGCAACTTCAAGGACTTTGGACCCAGGAACTACCAGCCTCTCTTGGACGTAAGCTTGACTTATTTTTTCTTCTCAGGAGAACTCTCAGGCCGATGACTTCAAGAGAAACTCTACTTCAGGACCTCTTCAGAGCTGCAGTAGAGGTTCTCTTGAACTCTTGGAAAATCTTCAACCGTTTTTCTTCTCAGTTCCGAAACGACCAGCTCTTTGCTCACCCCATACACCGGTCAATCCTGGCTCGGGTCACCTACTCACCTGCCAAGACCTTCATGGCGTACTTTGACATCGTCTCCAACACCTTCAACCACCACAAGATCATCTACGGAGCCCAGGGCCAGCAGGGAGCCTCTCACGGAGACGAGCTCTCGTACATCTTCTCCAACGAGTTCGGAGTTCTGCCGCCGAAGGAGTCTGTGGAGTTCAAGAACGTCAAGAAAATTGTGAGTCTTTGAAGTTTTTAGGATCACTTGAGGATTTTTGAGTCCTTGCAGGTGGACTTGATCTTCAACGTGGCCTCCAAGGGCAGCAGCTACTGCGAGTCAATCTCCTGGAACCCGATTCAGAAGTCGGAGCTGCCGTACGGATACAAGGCTCTGCTGATCCAGGATCCCGACTGGGAGGTGGGGAGCTGCAAGGCCTTCGCTAGGATGCCGGCCTGGGACAGCTTGTACCTCAAAAACGACCTGTATTGAGTTTATTTATATTGGCGTGGCGGGTGACGGGCGTATCAATAAAAGAGTTGTTTATCAGTCCGTTTGTGCCTCGCACACTTCGTAATCACTCGCGCCGGCGGTCGCGATCGTTCATTTTAATCAGCTGTTCAAAGTGAATTTACAGCGAGAGAGCACTCAGTTACATCTGGGCTACTGAGTTGGACGCCTCGACTGCAGAAAAAAGCTGAAAATGGATCTGATTGTGGAGACCAAGCTGGGCAAGATCAAGGGGCTTCTGAGGACGAGCCAGGTAGGGGACGAGTACTGCTCGTTCCAAGGAATCCCGTTCGCCAAGCCGCCTCTCGGAGAGCTGAGGTTCAGGGACCCGGTGCCCGTGGACCCCTGGAGCGATGTTTTGGACGCTACGGCCGAGAAAAGCGTCCCTCACGCCAAGAAGAATCACTTTCCAGAGCCCCCGGAAAACGAGGACTGCCTCTACCTGAACGTTTACTCCAGAGATGTAAGTAGATACGAGACAATCTCGCGGCCTTGACCAGCTTATCTCGACAATCGTTATAGTTGCGATCCAGCAAAAAGCCAGTGATTGTGTTCATCTACGGGGGAGGCTTCCACTCCGGATCGGGGTCGACGAGGCTGTACGGGCCCGACTTCCTGATGCAGAAGAGCCTCGTTCTGGTGACCTTCAACTACCGTCTGGGTGTCTTTGGCTTCATCTCGTTCAAGGACCCGGCTCTGGGGATCCCGGGAAATGCGGCCCTGAAGGATCAGCGCCAGGTCCTGAGGTGGGTGCGAGACAACATCGAGGCTTTCGGAGGAGATCCCAACAACGTGACCTTGGTGGGTCACAGCGCCGGGGCAGCTTCTGTCCACCACCACATGCTGGCTCCCAGCTCGGCGGGGCTCTTCAGACGCGCGATAATTCTGTCGGGGTCAGCTCTGGCCATGTGGGGGTTGTCTGACATCGAGAACATGCCCCAGAGACTCGCCAAGAGCCTCGGATGGGACGGAAACGGGGACGAAAAGGGCGTCTACGAGTTCCTCTTGTCCCAAGATGGCGCCAAGATCATGAAAGCGACCCACGAGTCGCGGATTCTGAGACGAGAGGACACTCTGAGGGACCACTTTCACTCGTTCGGACCCAGAGTGGAGCCGTACGAGACCCCCGACTCGTTCATACTGAAGCCAGTGAAGGAGTTACTCAAAGACCCTTGGAGCAAGGACATCGAAGTCATCGTCTGGATCGCCTCCAACGAGGCCCTCATGCTGGATCCCCAGACAGACGAGGCCTTGAAGAACGGAGTCGACGATGAGACACTGGTGCCCTTCGAGGTCAAGCGGAACCTGTCCCCACAAGAGCTGAAGGAGGCCATCAAGAAGGTCCGGGCAATGTATGGGGACTTCAAGGACTTCCGAAAGGACAACATCCAGCCCTACGTCGACTTCCGCAACGATCAGGTCTTTTTGCACTCCATTCACCGGCTGCTTCTGTCCCGCGTCACCTACTGCCCCGGGAAGACCTACTTTGCGTACTTCGATCTCGTTTCCGACACCCTGAACCACACCAAGATCCGCCACAACGCAGCTAACGAGAAGGGAGCCAGTCATGCCGACGAGCTCTCGTACGTCTTCACCAACTCGTTTGGTCCGGTGCCGCCCAAGGAGTCTCTCGAGTTCAGCAACATCCAGAAAATGGTAATCTTTTTGACTTCGAAAAGAAAATTTTCTGAAGGAAATGTTTTTTAAGGTCGACCTGTTCTACGGCTTCATGAAGGACGGCCAGGGTTACTGCGACGGAATCTCGTGGAAGCCGGTCCCAAAGACTGATTTGCCCTACAACTACAAAGCCCTGGTGATACGAGACCCCGAGTGGAGCTTCGGGGTCGTGGAGGAGATGGAGCGCTACAAGATCTGGGACTCGCTTTTCCCTCCCAAAACTCTGTTTTAATTAAAAGCTTTACATTTTTGGTGAATGAAATAAATATTTTTGTAATCTTAAGTTATCATGTGTGGTTTCCGTAACTGATAAGACTGATAAAGCCCACTCATTCAATCATAGACCTTTAGCCGGAATGGAGCCTCAAGTTGCCACCTCCCTCGGGAAAATCAAGGGCGTCGAGAAAACTAGCAAGCTGCAGGATAAATACCTCGCTTTCTATGGGATTCCGTACGCCAAGCCTCCAGTGGGTGAGCTGAGGTTCAAGGCACCTGTTCCGGTCGAGCCATGGAAGGGAGTCCTCGAGGCCACCAACGAGAAGTTCAACGAACCTTACTCCTACACCCAGAACTTCAAGGAGGCCTACGAGAACGAGGACTGTCTGAACCTCAATGTGTTCACCCGGAACGTAAGTGGATTTTCCCCAAAAACCCACCGGACTTATCACTTTTTTATCAGCTGGAGAAGACTAAGAAGCCGGTATTTGTCTACATCTACGGAGGAGTGTTCGTTTCAGGCTCCAGCGCTATAAACATGTACGGGCCCGACTTTCTGATGACGAAGGACGTCATTCTCGTGACCCTTAACTTCAGGAACGGGGTCTTTGGGTTCATTTCTTTCAAGGATCCGGCCCTGGATGTCCCAGGAAATGCAGGACTGAAGGACCAGAGACTCGCCCTGAAATGGGTGAAGGCCAATATCGAAGCCTTTGGAGGAGACTCGGATAACATTACTTTTGGAGGCCACAGCTCCGGGGGCATTTCAGTCCACGCTCACTGCCTATCTCCGAGCTCAGCCGGTCTCTTTAAGAGAGCCCTGATCATGGGAGGGTCAGCGTTGCAGGCTTTGGATGCCGTCAAGTGCGATGACAACATTGGGGAAAGAGTGGCGAAGAACTTGGGCTACACCGGAGATGGCAGTGACAAGGACGTCTACGAGTTCCTGAAGACAAAGGACGCAGCTGAACTCTACAAGGCAGCTCGTCCAGAGCTTCTGAGTGTCGCTGGGGAGAGAGTTGCTTTTGGCCCAATAGTGGAGGCGTATGAAAGTGAGAGTGTTGTATGTCGTGAAATGCCAATCCACGCTGCAAGAGCTAGCTGGAGCAGTGAGATTGAGATAATCTTCATATTCAACTCGAACGAAGGGCTTATCATGAACCCGCTCCTGGAGCCCGCCCTCAAGTACGGGATCAACGAAGCATTCTTAGTCCCCGTCTCACTACTAGCCCGACTCTCTCCCTCGAAAAAGGCCGAAGCTCTTGCGAAAATAAAGGCTGTCTACGGGAACTTTGAAGGCTTTGGGCCAGGCAACACCCAGAGTCTTACTGACGCCTTCAGCGACCAAATCATCCACGGAATCCATCGATCAATTCTCTCAAGGCTCCACTATGCCTCAGGAAAGACTTATCTGATGTACTTCGACTTGGCCTCCGACACCTTGAACCACCTGAAGATCAAATACAAGGGAATCGGGCAGAAAGGGGCCTGTCATGGGGACGAGCTATCCTACATCTTCTGCCGAGAACTGGGACCGATGGTGGAGATGGATTCTATCGAGTTCAGGAACATTCAGAAGATGGTAAGGTGTTGATTTTGGCGGGCTCAAAGTGCACAAGTTTCGTTTCAGGCCGATTTGATGGAGAGCATCTTGAGACAGGGCTCTTTTGCTAGCAAAAACGTGACCTGGGAGCCGATTGCGAAACAGGACCTGCCCTACAGCTACAAGGGGCTCCGAATCCAGGACCCAGAGTGGACTTTCGGGGAGATTGAAGCCGTCAAGAGGCTCCCGATTCGCGACAGTCTCTATCAGGAAAACGAGCTGTATTGATATTAACTTGGGGAAATAAAAGTGGTGTTTAATTGTCTACGAGAAGCCTGGACGTGAGATGATGGGTATTTTTCTCACGCCTAATTAAACATCTATTTTTATGGAACTGACGGTGATGACATCAATATTGAGCTTCAGTGAGCTTGTGACTGCAGGTGCAGTAATAATAAAGTTTGAAGAGAATGAGTGTTTGTGAAGTAGTGTTTCCCGCTTCCAGGTTTCACCACATTGATAAATTTAATCTCGCTATAGTGCGGTTTCAGAGAACTGATAAAAGTTAAACTAAATACTGATAAAACTGAGAGGTCCCACAAAGTCCCATTGGAGTCCAATCGATCAGAAACTATCGCGCAAAATGGTCCCTCTGGTGTCTACCTCTCTTGGAAAAATCAAGGGCGTCGAGAAAACCAGCAAGCTGCAGGATAAGTACCTCGCTTTCTATGGGATTCCGTACGGCAAGCCCCCCGTTGGCGAGCTGAGGTTCAAGGCTCCCGTTCCGGTCGAGCCATGGGAGGGAGTCCTCGAGGCCACAAATGAAAAATTCAACGAACCTTTCTCCTATCCACCTCACTTGAAGGAGGTCCAGGAAAGCGAGGACTGTCTGAACCTAAACGTTTTCACCCCGGATGTGATTGAAATGTGAGTTAGCAATATCTTTTTTTTTTCAAGAGTTAAAATGTGCATTTCAGAAAGCCAGTATTCGTGTTCATCTACGGAGGGGCGTTTATCGGAGGCTCTTCTGCTATTAGCTTGTATGGACCCGACTTTTTGATGACGAAGGACGTCGTTGTCGTGACCCTTAACTTTAGAAACGGGGTTTTTGGTTTCCTGTCTTTCAAGGATCCGAGTCTAGATGTCCCAGGAAATGCAGGACTCAAGGATCAAAGACTCGCTTTGAAGTGGGTGAAAGCCAATATCGAAGCCTTTGGAGGAGATCCGGATAACATTACTTTTGGAGGGCACAGCTCCGGGGGCATGTCAGTCCACGCCCACTGCCTATCTCCGAGCTCAGCGGGATTGTTTAACAAAGCCCTAATTTTCGCAGGGGCATTGTTCCCCCACAAGGGGGACGAAAACATTGGCGAGAGAGTGGCGAAGAACTTGGGCTACACCGGAGATGGCAGCGACAAGGACGTCTACGAGTTCCTGAAGACGCAGGACGCAGCTGAACTCTACAAGGCAGCTCGTCCAGAGCTCCTAAGTGTCGCTGGGGAGAGAGTTGTGATCGGTCCAACGGTCGAGCCGTACGAAAGTGGGGGCGTTTTTTGTCGCGAAATGCCTGTGAAGGCCGCGAGATCTTGCTGGAGCAGTGAGATAGATTTGTTTTTCACCTTCAACTCTAACGAAGGTCTGTTCTTGAAATCACTTGTGGAATATTGCCTGGAACACGGAGTAAAGGAGGGACTTTTGGTGCCTCATTTACTTCAAGCTCGTCTCTCATCCACGGAAAAAGATGAGCTGATAGCTAAAGTAAAGGGAATTTACGGAGACTTTAACAACCAGTCGCTGACCGACCTCATTAGTGACTTGATCATCCACGGAATCCACCAAGCCATCCTCTCGAGGCTTCACTATGCCTCAGGAAAGACTTACCTGATGTACTTTGACCTCGACTCCGACACACTGAACCACTCGAAGATCATGGCCCAGGCAATCGGGCAGAAAGGGGCCTGTCATGGAGACGAGCTGTCCTACATCTTCTACCGAGAGCTGGGACCGATGGTGGAGACGGATTCTACTGAGTTCAGGAACATTCAGAAGATGGTAAGGAGTTTATTTTGCTGAACCGAAAATAATTGAGTCTTTGTAGTTGAATTTGATGGACAGTATTTTCAAGCAAGGCTCCTTTGCGAACGAAGTCGTGACTTGGAAGCCGATTGAGAAACAGGATCTGCCCTATGGCTACAAGGGACTGAGAATCGAGAATCCGGAATGGACTTTTGGCGAAATTGAGCTCGTGAAGAGGTTCCCGATTCGCGACAGTCTCTATCTAGAGGACGAGCTGTACTGACTTTTATCTTCCCAGACGCATCTTATCTTGTTTGAGATGAAATAAAAATTTCTAAAATACTTTTTCGACTTTCAGTCGAGTGTTCAGTCCCCGAAGCTCAAGATGAACCCAATTATTTCCACCAAATCTGGCCGAGTCAGAGGTCTCCGTGTCCGAGACGAGTACGTCGCCTTCTTTGGGATCCCCTTCGCCAAGCCACCTCTCGGGGAGCTCAGGTTCAGGGCTCCAGTGTCTTCTGAACCATGGGAAGGCATTTTAGACGCCACAGTCGAGAAGCCGTCGCCCTGCTATCTCTCCTCCTACGTCGCTGGCCTTGAAGCCAGCGAAGATTGCTTGTATCTGAACGTGTTTGCGAAGAACGTGAGTGCCTTCCGAAGTCTTTACTTTGCTTACTTTGGCTCTTCCAGTTGGAGATGGACAAGAAGCCCGTGATCGTGTTTGTTCATGGAGGAAACTTCAACGCCGGCTCCTGCTCCACCAAGCTCTACGGGCCGGACCATCTCCTGCAGAAGGACGTGATACTCGTGACCTTCAACTACCGCTTGGTCGCTCAAGGCTGCTTGAGTTTCAAGGATCCCTCGCTCAAAATACCAGGGAACGCCGCCCTGAAGGACCAGCGAATGGCGCTGAAGTGGGTTCGGAGCAACATAGAGGCGTTTGGAGGAAACCCGGACAACGTAACTGCCTTCGGACACAGCGCTGGGGCTGTGAGCCTGTTCCACCACATGGCCTCTGAGGGCTCTCGGGGGCTCTTCCAGAGAGCAGTTCTGTTTTCAGGGACACCTCTGGCCAGCTGGGGACTCAACAGGGCCAAGAATGTGGGCGAAAAAGTGGCTCGGAACACGGGGTGGGACGGAAGTGGGGGCGAAAGAGGGGCCTACGAGCACCTCTTGAAGCTGGATTCAAAGACTCTTACGGATGCTTGCCTTTCCAAACACCTCCTAACGAAAGAAGACATGCTGAACGAAGCTTTCAACGCCTTTGGACCGGTTTTAGAGCCCTATGAAAGCGAAGATTCCGTCATTGCTAGCGACCCAGTTGAAGCCATGAGAGACTGCTGGGGCAACAGCATCGATATCGTGATTTCCTCAGCATCCAACGAAATTCTGACGAATTTCGACACATGGATCCAGCCTGCGGTCGTTCAGAAGTTTGTCGAAATAGCCGCTATTCCTCCGGATCTTCGAGACTCGATGAGCCTGGCGGAGCTGAAGAGAAATATTGCGAAAGTCAAGGCGCTCTACGGGGACTTTGAGGCCTTCAGTCACGGAAACTACAAGCCAATGCTGGATGTGAGTCATTATAAACTCCCTTAAAACTCTCCAGGATAAATGAAATTTAATTCCAGTTCCGCAACGACCAGCTCTACAATCACCCTACCCATCGCGTGATTCTTTCGCGAATTCACCACGCTCCCCAGGCCAAGACCTTCCTGTGCTACTTCAACCTGGTCTCGGAGGCCCTCAACTTCTCGAAAATCAGACACAAGGCGATGGACCAGCCCGGGGTAGCTCACGGAGACGAGCTCCTGTACCTCTTCACTAGTGGCTACGGACCGGCCGTTTCCAGGGACTCGAAGGACTTCCAAAGCATCCAGAAAGTGGTGACCTTTTTGACCGACTTTGCCAGAGACGGACCTAAGATGTGCGAGGAGAGGTCGTGGGACGCCATCAGGAAGGAGGACTTCCCCTACGAGTACAAGGCACTGGTCATGGAGGAGCCCGAATGGAATGTGAGAGCGCTCGAGGAGACCCAGAGAATGGGAGTTTGGGATACTTTGTACCCAGAAGGACAGTTGTTTTAACCCTCTAATGCTTCGCATATTTTTTTTCGTGTGTATTTTATCTCCAAGTATGAAAGAAAAGAGAGAGAGGATTTTCTGTCCTGAAATTTTATCATGTTATACATATTTATCTCCAAAAATAGCAAACCATGGAACTATACTATGATCCTATCACTTAACCCATTTCGGGTCGGACATAGATCCGCTCGTACGATTTTGCTCAATTATTGAAATTTTAACTCCGAGGCAAAAACCGTATGAAAAATTTGAGTTAAAAAAATTTATCTCATACATATATATTTTTTATATATTTCAACAATAACATATATATGGTTTTCCTTCATTTGCATAGAGTTTCTCCATTTTTAAAAATATATTTTTATCAAATATACCATACATATGTAAAATATACAAAAAACGAGTTTTTTTCATCAAAGACTTTTGAAGCCTAGTTTAGCCTGTGAAAAGCCCTATTTGGGAAAAACTTGATTTTTCTTGTGATGTTTGACTATTACCCTCTTAGCCATTAAAATCTCAGATAAAAATTGAAAAAGACAAAATTTTGGGGAATTTTCAAAAAATATGTTCGAAAAAGATTATTTTTCAAAAGCCTTAGAAGCTAGTTTTTGAAGAGCCTCGGGAGAAAATCTTTCTTCAATCAGGTAAAGACGAAAGATGAAATATTTAGACAAAAAAGAATTTGTCAAAAAAAATGTCCGAAAAAAAATTCCAAATTTTATGGTTGGAAATCTGACGCTTGGCTCAAAATGGGTTAAGCGAAAGGAACTAAGACCCCCCAAAGTCAAATAAAATATTTTCAACTCGAGCTTTTCATGTTTGGAATGGTACCACCCAAGAAAAGTTGGCACCACGCACTATAGAGGGTTAACACAAATATGCCGAGCAGGTGCACCTTGAATACACAAACGAAGGAATTTTGTCAATCGCAGAGTTACTTAATCCGGCATAAATCTTCTTTAATCGGCTTTCATTCCATCTGTCACCGGGAGAATGAGAGGTATTTGTTTGGGAGACGACGCGACGACAGACAAAAGGCTTGGGCCGGAGACGACAGACGTGATTGCAAACTCATTAAATGTCGGGTATTCACGAGTTGTGGAAAAAACGTCCGAGTCAATCGAAGAGGAGGCACTTGCAGGCTATTAAAAGTTTTCCACTTCCACGGGATTTGCCAGCGCGTGTCTCAGCCGGCGTATCGGCGGCGTTGAGGGTCCGGGTGCTGTGAGCACACTTTAGAATTTCAATTAAAGTTTTGCGCCAAAGTGCCTCAGAAGCAGGAAAAGCGGGAGCCGAGGCGGAACGAGAAAGTTGCTCTTGGAAATTAAACACATTTCCATGACACTTGTTTTCCTTCCCCGCCATCGCATCGGCAGCTCGGAAGCAGGCGGAAATTCGCTTGTTTGTCTTATTAGCAGCTCCTTTGTCGAAAGTGGTTTGACGAGATAACGACGCCCGTCTCTGTTTCTGGCTCCTTATCGAATACTCTTGCTATCTTATCGTTGACAATCGTGTTCTCGTGTACTCCACCTCCCCAAAACGACTACTTCGGCAGTTTGATTGCGTCCGTTTGGCGATCCAGTTCTCCAGAAATGAAACTTTCAAGCCTTGCAATTGCGACTCTGAGTCTCTTTGCCCTCCTTTGCTTCTCCCATGGTGCGTAATTAGCCACTTTTCGAGGTCTTTTCTATAATAGGAGTCTGTTCTTCAGCCCTCAACTGCTACACGTGTGCCGTGACAGCATCCTCGGGAGACAAGAAGTGCATAGACGACCCTGCGAACGTCGAGGGACGACCAGTGGTGACGTGCACGAAGAGGTACTGCACGATATTTAGGCAGGAGCTGAAGGACCCGGCGGGGAAGGTCAACTCTTTCACGAGAGGATGCGAGGATGAACCAATTGTGAGTAAATACCCGTTCGTCTGGAACACTATGACAGCTGAGAGGTGTTTAACTATCGCCTGGATTTTTCTGGACTTTTTCAAGCCTAACTAACAGATCTAAGAGAGTTTCCAGACGTAACCTGGATTTCTTGAAGAACCAATTTTCGGCTAAATGGGGAGATTGAAGGGCCGAAATTGTTTTGGAGATGGATTCTACTCTGCAATCTTGTATAAAAACTTCGGGGTTTTAAACCCTTTTTCTTGGATTTTGTGACTTTAAGTCTCGAAAAAGTCCATCCACATTTTTTAAGGTCGAATTAAATTTAATTTAAGGTCAAAACAGCCCCGAACTAAGTATACAAAGATTCGTTGAATCAAATCCATATTAAAGAAATTTTTAGACCTTTGATTTCCACAAGTGAAAATTTTGGGAAGAAAAAGTTGTATGAATTTCAAAAAAATTTATGTTTAAATCGTCTAGTTCTTCTGAATCCATCTCATGTACAAAATTAGCTCTTCTCTATTTTCACTTGCCGGAATTTCTCAAATTAAATCTTGACCTAGAAAGAAAGCAAATAATTTTTTCCAGTTCTTAGACGAGGTTGTGGAAGACGAGCTCTTCATAACGTACTACCGCTCGTGCACGACAGATCTGTGCAATTCCGGTGAGTCCCCAAAGTCATAAGCGAATACACAGCCACAAGTAAAACTCCCAAATTCCAGATGACGGCGTGGAGTCGGGAGGCGAGTACGACTCGCCCCAGCGGAACGGTGGCGAGAATCTCATCATAGCGGGAAAGACATCGGCGGCACCTGACTCTCGCCGGCTCTTCCCAGCCTTGCTCCTCGCCGCCACATTTTCCATTTTCAGCAGATTGATTTTATGATTCGCAAACAGTTTGGAGCGCACTCGAGCATGAATATTGCATCAATATGCTTCCTCTCCTTTTTATAAACACACCATAACATATTTTGTGCATGAAACATTCGGGATGCAGCGAGCGCCAATGCACATTGCAATAACATAACGACGAACGGCACTCGGATGTGATATTTGCAGATTGCTTTTATTGAGCCTCTGCTCCTCGGTACTTGAGCTGTGAGCGTTATTCGACCTCCCCCGCAGTCCCAGGAATAAACGACCTGCCTCCCGAACCGTCGTTTTAATGTCCTCCTTATTGCTTCCCGACTTCAAAGACACGACAGGGGACTGAGTCAAGAGATCCTGACCTGTGTCAGCTACTTAGTCCCTGAATATTTGCATTTTTCCTCCCTCTGCCGAAAAAAATAGGATCCTAAGACAACAAAACGACGAATGAATAATATTTAATATTCAAATGTGCCCCAATAATAGCTCTGGAAGCCATTTTACGATGATGATGATGGCTTTGGCGCACTTAATCGTAGGCTGCGTGGTGTGAAACCCTAGATGGGCCTTCGTTGCCCATAAAAATCGCTCCTCAGATTCTCGGTTCCCGCTCCGAAGGCCGTGCAATGTGCATTGCATACCTTGGGTGCTCGAATGCGATGCAGAATTAAAATTTACGACATTGTAACGCGCTTTACGACGGCAAAGCGATGGAAAATGATGAAACTAATTTATGGAGGGCCGTAAAACCTTTAATGGTATGCACTGGAATTGGATTGACGTCTGCTAGCCAGACACTTTTCTTAAAGAAGTCCTCCCTCGCTCTCGTCGGAAGGCTCATCAAGCGAAACGGACTGAGGCGACAAATAGCCTGCTGCCTGCTGCAAAATGGGACACTACAGAGTCTTCAAAACGTGACAAAATGTTGAATAACTCGGGCTCTCAATTATTTATTGTTGATTTTGTTAAAGCCGGCGCTGACGTCGCGACGCCAATGCCGAGCTGGCCCAATTCCGAGCCCCACTCCGTATGTTTTGTTGTTATGAAATTCGCATGCATCGCATCATTTCCTATTTTCTCCATTCCAGCCCCGTTACTATGCTGTTTGTTGTGATGTTATGTGTTTGTTGCTTTTATTGAGCAGCATCAGGAGCTGCAGCAACAACCAGAGGCAACATCAGCAGATCTCTCTCTCGCAGTCCTCGTAACCAAGGACAATAAAAATAGATGTTATAGCGCTGTAATTTTCGCAGTTTTTACATTTTGCAGCCGCCTGCTCGCCCGCCCGCGTTGGCAGATCGGAAAAATTGTCATATGGGCGCGAGGGAGAGTGAAATGCTGCACTAGATAAATTGGTCATTGAACGCTATGGAGTACATTTCGTGGTTCCATTCATGGTTCTTTCATGACTGTGCAGAGCTCTAGCTGTAGACTGGGATATCTGAATGAGTCTCCGAGGAGGAAATTTTATTGGGAAGCCCTAAAGGAAAATCAATTGCTTTTATCTATTAAAATACTCAAATTTTGCAAAAAAAAAAACTTAAAATTCTTTTGAGTTAGAGTTTGATTTATTTTAAAAATTTTCCCAATAAAAAGATTTTTACCACATAAATTTTTGAAGGAATTCTTTCCCCCTAAATTTCTTTTTATTTTGACCCAAAGAAAAATAAGTATTCTCCCAGTCTAGGTTCTTTCATTATTTTCATTCATTTTTGAGAAAACCCAACAGTTTCCCTTCTTTCTTTTTCCGTTTTCAGTGACAGAGATTATGATTAATATTTCTCCCAGTCTAGGGTTATTCTTTTTGCCTTTATTTTCTTAATTTAAGACACATTATTATGGAAATAAAATTCCTATTTCCTTTGGTACCTCTTTTTCTACGTTAAAGCTTGGACAAGGAAAGGTCTCCCAGTCTAGGCTCTCGTCTTCATAGTGTTATGATTTTCGTGAAACACTGCAAATTTTCTCACAATAATTTTTCTTTTTCAACTCAATAACTCATACCTCATTTTCAGCTTCAAGGCGAAAAATACTCTCCCAGTCTAGGTTTCCGGTTTTATCATAATTTTTATCAAAATTGTAGATTTCTTCCCTCCTATTACCCCTATTGTTTCATAAGACAATGTATTTCTCCCAGTCTAGGCTCTCGTCTTCGACGTAATTTTCGTGAAAAACTCCACAACAGAAACGACTTCATGCTGCACTTGCACAAATTCAGTCCTCATGCAAATTATTTCCAATAAACTCCCAGCTCACATTCCTCCGACGCGCCAATAAAACTGAAAGCCTCCTCTAGAAGAGATCTTCATCCGATTGTTGGCACTAGAGCAACAACAATACGCGCTGCAGCTATGAATAAAGGAGGCTTTCTGGGGCAAAACAAGATTTTCTTTATTTTAATCCGCTTCTTGGCCTCCCGCATCCTCCCTCCCCCTCTCCCGCTTTCTCGCGCGAGATTTACGCAACATGCCAGGCCCATGCCGCAACATAGATAAGCAAATGATGTGCTAACCATCAGCGAATTTATGCAAATCTGCCGAGTCGTGTAGCAAGTTGGCGTGTGATTTGCAAGTCAAAGCAGGAGCGACCGCAAGACTGCTCTCCCTGGGCCACGGATCCGCACTAACCTGCCACAACGTGATGTTGCTATCAGAGCCCTCGTAGGTTTCATTTTTCAACGCATGCGTTTGCCGCCCTCCCCGAGATGCCGGCAAGTGTAAACAAATCTCCACACTCAGACACAGAGAGTGGATGGAAACGCGAGCAGCTGTTGGGAATCACACATGCATTTTCCGTCGCCGCTATTTTCCCGCATTTCAGTCTGAAGAAGACGCTTCCCGTGACAAGACGTGGTTCCCAGAACGCTCGTGAGCAACAATTGGCTTGATGACCAACCTCCTGCGCTATCTCGAGAAAACAAAGTGACTCAGGTCAACTGCTATCAGGAGGAGTTGGTATCTTATCGTACGCGAAACCCGAGACTCGCTGTCCAGTACAGCAGTTTGAGCGCCCGCGGACGGACAGAGCCCGGGGAAGTGAAAAGAAATTGCGGAAAACTGCCAGAGATAGAAGTGTAATTAATCTGAAGGTTTCGTGTTCAAAGTTTCGAGTTGCAGCAAAAAATGTGAATACAAAAACATTTCTGGGAAGCGGAAAAATGTGATGGCTGGGAAAACTCGACTCTGGGAGGAATTTTCTCGGAAAAATCTCGTTTCGTAGTTCGACGAACGGGCAAATTTTTCAGTGCATTTTTCAACTTTTTGAAAAAGTCACTTTTGAGACCATTTTGTCCGTCTGTCTGTCTGTTTGTTCGAGAATTTTAAAGAAATAGAGAGTTGTGGTTTTCTGCATCGTGTCAATCGTGATGGGATTGAACTTTTAAGACCTCGGTCCCTGAAGGGGATGAATCTGAGACCTGACCCAAACTTGCAGCTTCAAACTTCTTTATTTTCTCCTTTGAAAAGAAACAAAAAATATTGGACAAAAATTGAGGGAGTTTTACTTTAATATAAAAGCTTAATAATTATTTTTAAGGCCACCATAAATTATTTTGATAATTTGCAATTCGAGGAATTATCATGAATGCATCCACAAGCCACTCAATATGATAAGAGCTCACGCTTCGATAAGATAACGGCCTTCCCCATTAATTGATTGAGCCTGTCTAACATGTTTGTTTAGCCAATAGACAGCTTCTGCACTCACTCTCTCGCCTCTGCGAAATATTTGGGGAATTCGGGTCGACCAGCAGTCTCGTCCAATGACCAGCTTGCGTTATTATGACGAAATTGATTGACCACGATTAATCAAACGCCCCTCAAAGCGGTGATTAATTTCCCATTTTCCTCCAAATTGCCACATTTTCGGGCCGCTCTGCCTCGAGGAGGCTGAGACGCGTGTTTACACGCAGCCCAAGGTACACGATGTTTCTCAAAATAACACAACTCTTCAAACAAACTTGCTCTCGGATCTCGAGCGTCTTTAAACACGATAAAAAAGCCATTAAAATTACTCACAACTCGTCTGAATGAAAAAGCGGGTTGCGAGTACGTTTGATGCCGATTTCGAGGGCAACATTGAAACAATTGACGAGAGTTATTTTTAACGCGGACAAAAGCCCGGCGCTGGCACGAAAAATCGCTCTCCAGCGTGGTGCAAATTAAGATTGGTGAAAAATATCGCCTTTCCCGCGTGATGAAAAATGACCGCGCACGACTTGAGTAATGAGATTTTTCCGAATTCCTCCTCAGCACCCCGAAATCGCTGTGTGTGCCAGATAGATGCAAGTGCGTGGAACTCAGAAATCATAATAATCGGAACGGGCACAAACATGTGAAGAGCAACCGCGAAAAACGCAAAGCAGAGTGGAAAGTGGAAAAATGAGTACATAAAACAGTTTTTTTTTTTTTTTGGAGAAAAGAGGAACGTGCATTTGATCTATTTGTATCGCCGGGAGCTCGCCTTGCGCTACTCAAAAAAGAAAAACCGTAATTCAAAGATAAATATTTACGTTCAAATTAAATTAAATTACAACGGACGAACCGCCTCCGAGGCGCGCATCAAGTTCAGAGGAACATAATAATCACGAACGACACGAGCCGGAGCATAAAAATTCCAGCCCCACAACGAGCCATCTCTCCGAAAGGTAAGCGTTGTCGTCTCTCCATTGACGGCGGCTGTGTCTTCAGTCTTCACGAGATTTATTGCGCCAACCCAGACGGTTCAAGTTCAGCTTGCTCCTCCCGAAGCCAAGAGATTGCAATTTCACTTTCCATCGGCTGCATTTTTCCGAGCCACTTAATTAAAATTCTTGTTTTCCCGTGCCAGGGGAGGGGACTGGCTGCTTGTTTGTCGTTCTAAGTCAATATTAACCCATTATCTGTCCATAATTTTTTACCGACTTTCGAAGCATGGTTTGAGCCTTTTAAAAAGCCTTTTATATTTTTTGGGCTTTCAGGAAAAATGCTCAAAAAATTCAACATCAGGAAAAAGTCTTTAAATATCTCCAATGGGTTGATTCTGTTCCGAAAAAAAATCTTGACTTTTTCATGAAATGTTGAAAAGTTGGTGAATTTTCAGAAAATGTTTATAGAAGCTTAGCTGAGGAAATTCTTTTTTCCAGATATATTTGAACAAAAATTAGTAAAATATATCCTTAAAAAAAGTTGTCTAAAAACGTGTTATGTCGCTTTAAAAAGATTAACCTTAGATTTTTCCGGTAAATTTAATAAAAATAAAAAAAAGAAAAAGGCTTAAAAAGTTTTTTAAAAAACAGGAAAAAAAAATTCGGAGTAAAATGTGCGATTAAAAATGACTTGAAAAAAATTTGGGCGAAAAATAACACCACTGGGAGAAAATGGGTTGATTCCGTTCCCAGAATAGTAGAGCCCATTAAGTAAAAACAAGCGAAGAATAACAGATTTTAAACAGACTCTCAGAATTTCTGAGCGAGCTGCCATAGAAACGCCGGGTTTCCCCTGCAGGCAGACGAAATTCATGGGGCGGAAAGTTGAGTCAATCATTTCTTCCTGATCGAGCAGCTGAGGAGGCCAGAAGCGACGTCCCAGAGGTCAGGAGCCTGTGTAGCCGCACGAAAGTAACAACCGTGCATAAAAAACGCGCAATAAAGCCTCATTTTATGACAATTTGGGTCCCAAAAAACTCAATCAAAACATAATTGCCTGTCACAAAGCTGCTCGGAGACGAGTAGCGCAATAAAAAATTAATTAATCATCATCGTTAACGTGCCAAAACACGCTGCTCCGGCAATTAGAGCGAGCGCCTTTCGCGTCACCTTGGAGGCCGACTGTCACGTCGCGAGTTCCGGGAGGTCAAAGCTCTCGTCCGCCCACTTCCTACTTCCCCCTTTCTGCCGATGTAGATGTATGTAAAGCATGTTGTAAATCATAACTTCTTCATTTTGCGCCGAAGGAGCGAATTTGTCGCTTGAAAGAACAATAAATTGAATACGTGAATGTATTTTCTAACAACAATAACGACCACACTCGAGAGTACCGGGAGAGGGAGCCCTCGCTTCATGCACACATGTCAGGCACATATTTCACCCCGATACAACTGCGAGCTGTCATAAAAATCATGAAGCGGGAGGGAGAATAAATTACTTTTGAATGATTTGGCTTTGCACCTCGTGGACTCGATGATCCCGGAGCTGGAGGGGGTCGTTGAACCCCTCGCCCCCGTTGATTGAGTGGTTTCGATAATAGGCTCGTCCCGCTCGAGAGAGAGGGAGTGAAGTGATGGTAATGGGCGATATTATTTCCCCAATTGAGCCATTTAAGTGATTGTCGATGCGAGGAAGTCGGGGGCTTTTGAATGGCAAATCTGGCCCACCCTGACATCACGGCAACGACATCATTAAATCCAGATTAATAGGCAAAGGTTAACGTTCCTCCCACAATCGGATCCAAATCACCACTTTGGGCCTTGAGGCGAGTCCGAGAGAATGTGCAGAACGTTGTTGGGCTCATTTTTCCAGCGATAAAATCAGAATAAGTGCTTTCCCCAGACTGAATGGAAAATTTCTATGCGATATATAGAGCGCAAAAATGAGATAATTTGAAAAATAATAAACAACATATCATTTTCCGTCGAGGTACGGCGTCCTTGGCGGAGACCCGTCTTGCCTAGTCATTGTCCCACTAAATGCAATAAGTGTGGCGAGAGCGAGAACGAGAAAAAGGAACGGGAGCACAAAGCACTTTTTGTCGTAATGCCGGCTCAGTGACGAGCACTTTGCGCTCGTCTTTCCCCCGTCATCAGAGCCTGAAAGATGGCAACTTCCCACTTCTCATGCCCCAGGCTTTGTTTTGTGAAGCGCCACCGAGTGCCCCGAAGCCAGCCCAGATACCTGACTCATTTATCTCGAGACCGTATATCGACCAGCGCTGGGATGTTTTGTTCTGTTGCGGGAAAATGAAACATTGCATGATGAGGAAAATTGCATTATAAAATATTCCTCGGTGATGGCAAAAAGTGAGAAGTATTCTGGTTAAATTATTCATTCTCTGGGGGGAAATTTGTGCTGGTTGGAACTGGGAACGAGGAAAAATTACCGGAAAACGTGAAAATTGTAGCTTGATACTTGAGACTTCTGCTTGGATGGAAAGCAGATTCTTTACGTCTCTGCTTCTAGGTTTTTGTCCCATTTCGTCCCAGGATTTTTTGTGATGTTTTGAAGCCTAGTTTCAGTTTTTTGAAGAGCTTATTTTGATAGAAATAAATTTTATTAAAAGCTCATTTCCAAACGCCTGAAAAGCAATTTTCTATGGTCTAAGGAAAATAATTTTCTGAGAAGAATAAATCAGAAAGGTACACCCCTGGTATAAAATGGGTTAACTGCTTAAGTTTTTAGCTCAAATCAAAGAGAAAAGTCCAAGAAATTTTTAATGAGCCTCCCTTAAACGTCCTAGGAAATCCTCTGAAAAGAAAAGAAAACGGCTGAGGCGGAAAATCCCCGAGTGAAAACTCGTAAGAGGATTATTGGCGGGAAAAATCGTCCATTTGGAATGAAAGTTTTCCTCAGCGCCGCGAAAATCATCGTCCTCATCAAAGAAAAGACAGCTTTCCGGCTGTCTTTGAAGAGTGAAGTCACACATCAAGCCTTGAACCGGCTGCCTCTCACCCCAACGCCTCGGCACCCTTTCTGCCGCCCCATAAATTTCCATGGATTTCCCTTTTCCTTGCGCCTTATGTTCAATATCAGCTACAATCGCAGCCCGATTTCCCATGATGCCGGCTCTCATAGCCACGCTCGCAAATTAAAAATCAATTCTTTATACGACGCCGGATTTCGCCGATAATAGTGCTCTGGTTCGGATTAGAAGTAACGAGAATGAATGGGAACGACACGGAGCGGAAGCGGGCGATGACTTGCGTCGAACGAGTATAGGAACCAGATTAATTAACGCCAGCTGGAAAAGCTGGAAACTCTGTAACTCAGCATGCGAGTGTGTTTATTTTCCTTGCAAATGTTCCAAAGCATGGGCTGCAAAGCAATCAAGGCGTGTGTGGAGCCGTTAAATGGAAGGAAAACATGTCTAGTTTTTGATGAGAAAGAGCCTACTTTCGGTGCTTAATTTGGGCCTCAATGGTGACGCAATGCCCGAAAGTGTGTCAGGAGTGACGTCTGCTATCATTGTGGTTTGGGCATCACCTCAATTTTGCTATTGAGTCCATTAAGAGGGAGATGGTATTTGCTTTGGCACGCATCTCGCATTAACAAGAGACGTGGTGCACATCAGAAGGTCATCAATCTTTGTAGGTCACCTAATGGCGATCGTATTTCATTGGAATCGCAAACAGCCCGCTACATTCTTGTCTAATGTTCGACATTTATTTGCCGCCCCTCAACTTTTTCGCCTCAATTAGGTCAGCAAAGCTCCGAGGCTCACGTTCGCTTTATTGTTATGCAAATCGAATTTGTCAGAGGGGGCTCCCGAGTTGCAAACAGGATAATTTATATCGTCATCGGGATAAACTTTTTTAATATATATCTCGGGTGATTGGTCAACTTGTCCCATCAACATCGTCTGCAAGTTTGCCGCAATAAAGATGCCATGCCGTGCCGAAGTCCGAAAGAAACTTTATGCGGTCTCCGGAGCTCTCCTCCGGAAACATAAAAAGTCCCAAATCTCCGTTTAAATATGCAAAGTTGACAGAATCTATCCCTGGGAGTCTGGGAGAGGAAGGAGACTATTTATTTACGACATTCAATAATCTCGTCACATCTCGATTAGCATTGTGTACCGAGACAATGCGCTGAGACACACGACATGCGATATTCCGAGTCATTCATGTGTCGACTCGTAGAGAGTACAGACATTCGGGCACAATGGAGGCGCATTTCAATAAAATCCGATATTTTCCATGGACGTGGAGCAACTTTTAAGAAGGTTCAAAGACACTGCTGCGAGAGTTTATTCAATTTAAATGTTACAAATGGGCCAGTGAAAGCGAGATGAAAGGACAATTGCTCTCTTTAATCTTTGGACCCGCTGGTAATTCAATTTGCCGGCAAATTGATTGATTGCCGAGTGGACGGGTTCGGGACCGCTTTTAATGGCGGCCCCATTGAGTGGGGTTTGGAGCGAAGCCAAATTTTTGCCGAGTGAAGTCTTCCGGGAAGCTTTGCAGGCGGACAGGTTATGGAGCGGAAACCAAACAGGGACATTCCATTTCGTAAACAGGGAGTCAAGGCTCCGGACAGCGGAAGAACGATGAAAGGGACGTTGAACCCCAATAATAGGAATTCCTCGAAGCTCGACCCAACTCGGGTGGGTGATAAATTCGACGTCGGGCAGCCCAAGCAACCGTGACGTGCCGCCTAGCGCCGGCAGCTACACTCAAGTAGGATCATTCTTCCGTCCCAAGGACGGTTGTCTCTCGACACTTGTTGTGTAGTGTAATCGGCTTCAATCTGGGTCAGTCTGCAGCACACGTTTAATTAAAGACGCCCAAGACTTTCGCTTTCTCGTGAAATTTCGCGCACTGAGACCTCCCGCTCTCTCCTGAGAATGCTCGGAATTTCGTATACATTCTTCTCCTGTGTGCTGGCAATATTCATGAGCACAAGGTATCGAGTGCCGTAAAGCACTTCGAAACTTCTTCATCAAAGCAGCAGTAACGTAATTCACATACCTCCGAGAACTTGCATAACTTAGTGCCTTCGGTGCGATGGGTAGGAGCCATAGAGTTTAGACCTAGAGTTCAGAATTTCCTCAGTTCAACCAATTTTGACTTGCGCATGCGCAGAACTGGAAAAAATGATCCTGATTTAAGAGGTTTTTTAAAAATTTAGTGGGTCATGTTCTGCGCATGCGCAAGTCACAAGTTCTCAAACCGAACTAAATAGGGGTTTTTAGAGAGTTTAGACTCTATGGCTCCTTTCTCCCATTTCCACCTGATTCCCTCGATTTACAAAGAGAGAATAAGCCTTCTAAGAAGGCTTATTTAAATCGAGCTCTACTTGAGGAAAATTTTGTTATACCTCTAGGTCTGAACTCTGTGGGAGGAGCCCCAATCACCAAAGCTGTTGCATCAGCCAAGGTTCTCGGAACTTTGCCTGTTTGCGCCGCCAAAACAGTTTGTATCAATTTTTGATTATATCCGCTCCAATTCCCGCCAAGCCTCTGTCATCGGAAGTCTCCCAAGAACGACACAGCAACTGCGCCAAAGGTCTCGAAGTCGCATATTTATGAGCATGTCAAGTTGCCATTTGCATTTTCCGACCATCGATTCCACGTGACTCCCTCCCATACAGCAGAAGACATTCTCCAGGCCTCCATCGTGACGTGGATCGTGCGTAAGACTTCGAGAACCGAAGCAGCAGGCGGCTAATTTTAGAACTCTTTGAGGCAATAAATTAGCGGGTTAGAGAGAAGTGTGGTGCGAAACATAATTCCCATCGGCCGGCAGAAGTTGGAACGGACACCAGTTGGATTGTCAGGCATTAGTAATCCGCGAGGCGAATCGGGGCGGAATTCATTGGGCGACAGAGCAAACACAGAGAGCTCACACGTAGCACATAACTTTTAATGGGCTAAGGCCGGGAGTGAAAACATGGAAACGAGAATTTTGCAGATCGTTAGCCTAAATTTTATCAATAAATAGGCGACTCGGGCGACGGACAGGGCTCATTTGTGCGCATTGTGTGGAACATGAAGTGCATCGTAAAGTCATGGTGACGGCCTAGTAATTAATTCATGGCTACATGCAGATCCCGATGATGATGCTTTACGACTCTGACTTAATTGCAGAAGGCCCACAGGCAGGGAGTGGTGGCAACGATGTGATTCACGAGAATGTGGAACATGAATGGAAAATTTATTCATCGCAGGCATCATCGTTCAAATATCGGACAAGGATACGAGAGTGTCCTCTTATTCAATTAAACTGATTCATGCGTGATTGTGAGCGGTGATGATGGAGAATTATGTGGCTGTGAGTGGCTTGCGTGGAAATTTACTCGGCAGTATGGCTTCGGGAACTGAAAGTGAATTTAATTAAAAAATATTCCTTGAACCAGGGGCGTCTTAAAGAAGGGGTTCGAGTAGATCTGGATTTTCTTTTATCATCCCAGACCAGTCTCTCGTTAGATCTGGGAAAGACAAGGCCGTGTTAACAATCGAGGGGGCCCCTTTACAACCAAAAATTTTTACAGATATTTTTGAAAGGATCTTTTAAGTCAATAAAAAGGCTAAAAATTTAAAGGGGCCCCGAGAGGCTTTTTTAAGGGCCCCTTCAAATTTAAAAGGGGTTTTGGATACTTATTGACTCTCTTAAAGGGTCCTTAAATTCCTGCGAAGAATTTCAAAACGTGCTCTTGAAATTTTTAGGGGCTCCCGGATGATTTTGGGCCCCCCTAGGATTTTTAAACGTCCTTTAAATTTTTATGGGGTCTCACAGAGGTTATGGGGCCTTCTCAAACTTCTAAAGGGCCCTCTTAACATAAAACTATTTGACAATATGGGCCCTAAGATCTCTCCAAAGCGCCCATAAGGATAACGTGGCCCTGGAAAAAGACCAAATTATGTTAGAGTTCTCATTTCTGAGAAACTGAAAATCTTCAAATGGAAATTTTGAGGTCCAGAAAAATTTTTTTCCTCAAAAATTGCGCAAATAAGGTCCCAAAGAGGAAAATGGGATATTTTGTTCCCTAGTGTAGGAGAGAAAGTGAGCTTAACAAAGAGATACACCCTTGCTTGGAACGAGAAGCCCCAAAGAAGTCAGCAGATGAAGAAATTTGAGACCAGGAATGCAATAATCCAGAAAGTGGCAGCGTCAAAGAATCAAGACAACACAATTGCAATCCAATTTCTATGATTGCAGCATCAACTCCTTGCAAAAATGTAATTGAAATGCCACGCCGAGCCGGGGGAGTCGATGAAAGACGTTTGCTCCAAAGAAGGCGTGTGAATAATGTTGCGAAAATAATGTAATTGCAGCTCAACAGCTGGAAAAGTGCTTTTATCAAAGGCAAGAGGGGCAACTTTGCCGACACATTCACATGCACTTGCGGTTGCTTTGATTCTGTTACTCGCTCCTTGAGTTTCAAAGCCCTCACATCTTCCTGGCTCAACCCGTCACTCCACCGGGTGATTACTGGGTTAGTGAACCGCGATTATGAAATTAAATGCGTTGCGAATTTCTGTGCACAAAGCAGCTGGAAAACCTCTCACATGTGCAATCAAAACACCACGAGCGGGCGGCGGTTGGGCGTCAGAGTAGTAGTCGGAAAACAAGCATAAACAAAAACTTTACAATACGTCGACGTATATTTTAGTATTCTGGGCACATGGAATATGATTTAGCGTGCTTTTATTCAGATGGATTCATAAATATTGGCAGCCAGAGACTGCATCCAAGTTTTCCCTCCTCCCCCATTGTTTCCACTCCGCTGCCATCCCGATTGAGGCACTGAGCAAACTTGGCTGCTTCGCAATCTGATCACACTCTCGTGAGTTTGCCACCACTTTATTTCCCTTCTTTTTCCGCTTTCGGCTGCCTCGCGCTGATTTTCATATTTTTATTATGATGTCAGTGAAATAATTTGGTTGTCGACGATCTCGCTCCCGAAGGCTTGGGAGTCTATATTGCGCGGGGCTGCAGGCAATTTGGCACTAGTTGCGCCCGATAAGGGGTTCAGAAGTTGTCTGTGGCGGAAAGTTTGCGTATTTTTCCGAGATTTTGACACAAATGAGTACCATAAAGAGCCGTAAAAATCTCCGCTGGCCCATTAAAACTAGCCTAATTATCCTGTTTACGTCCCGTTTCAGACTCCTCCAGCATCGGCTCCAGTAGTGGAGGTCCTCTAAAACCATTCGTGAGTAATAAACGGCAGGACAGTAAAGTTTAATGCTAATGGCGCTAAAGAGGTGAAAATAAAAATGAAAAAGTTGATTAAAACAATAAAAAGCACCGCTGTGAGCTGCAAATAGTGCGAGGATTAGCCGCTAGATAGCCACCAGTAATTACTTCTACATTCTATTGCTCTCTCATTGGGTGAATACCAAGAGAGCCACAAGCCACGTGCGTTGTAACAGTAATGAAAATGGAAATGGTAATGTGAGCAAAAATGTCCCCGTGGAATTCGATTGTAATTACCAGTAGTCACCATTAGAAACACCGCCTGGCAGCTGACGGGATCGCAAAAGTTGTGGCATTCTCTGGCACCGGCACCATGGACGGGGAGGACGGTTATGCGCTCGACTTCACCACGTTGATGACGACGATTATGGAGACGGAATTTATTAATGACACTGTGATAACTAATCCCCCAGGTAGGTCGTCGAACGGAAATCGGCGCGGAATCTCCTCCTCCTTTTGTTCGCGAGCTCAATGAGGCTAATTTTTACAGCTTTGAATTACGAGGGAATTTTCGAGCTGAGTTACTTTTAGGCTTTTACTTGGCTTTTAATGGATCCCAAGAAGAGTCAAAAGCTGAAGTAAGTTCCCGAGACTCTCATGGACTACCTTCCTTCTTTATCGAAATTTAACATTTTGGGCTTCAAAAGGGCTTTCCTTTGAGTCATTTTGTTTGCAGGCAGCAGTGAAAATCTCCCATTAAGGCCGATTTTATTATTATTTGTAATTGTGAAAGAAGAGTATTTTTCCTCTACAGTAAGTACAGACTTAAAAATCGGAACTATAATCCCAAGAGTGTCTTGAAAGAGGTTAAGGAGGCTTAAATAAGGGCACAGCTCAAAAAAAGGTGGAAATAAAATTTTTTTTTGAAGAGCCAAAAGCCCCAATTGAAGGTGAAAGGAAGAAATAGAGGAAGTCTTCAGTGTCTCTAAAGAGCTGAGGCCTCATTAAATTTTCTTCTATCAGAAGCTTTCCTCCTCAGAAGTCCTCCCTTGGGTATTATTTAGCTACAAGATTTTTCAAATGAAGCGAAAATTGCCAGGGACTAATTTTTCTTATTAAAATAAAAACGTCTTCGAAATGGGACTCCATTAGCTGGGTAATATTTCTTACCACTCCATCTTGAGAAGCCCCAAAGCCTGTTGGAAGCAGAAAACCCGCTCAGAAAAACCACTCTACTGCTGGCTGCCATAAAAACGAGGTGGCTTATCCACAGGACCTTCACTGCTTAGCATTCCTCGCTCACGACGCCTTATTACACTTGTTATTGCAATTGCCGCTCCGTGGCGCGGCTCCGTCCCTCTTCCCTGCTGCAGCCCGGCCTGCAAAAGTAGGTTAATATTTTGTATAGTCGCACTACTTTCGAAATACACACACACGGTTTTTCCAATGCTACCCTCCCCCTCCCCCTGCCCCGCTCCCTCTAATAACATCTTGTTGTTTTCATATCCCCACAGATCCTTCAACGCCCGTCCGTCTCTTCGACGGCTACAGCCAGGCTCTGCTGCATTTTGCTGCCGTTTCGTGCATCCTCTTCATAGTTCTCGGTGTTCCGGGTAATTTAATTACCATTATTGCATTAGCTAGGTGTAAAAAGGTGAGTTTCTCATTTCATTTTGCAACACATTTTTTCTCTCTCCGATTCCATTCCATTTTAACATGATGTCGGATCCGATTCATGTGCGGCAGCGTGAATTGAGGTCGACTTGGCAGCTGGACGGCTGATGAAGACACGAAGACCGACACGTGAATGGGGATCACGGATTCATCAATTGGAAGTGCGAACCCAACACTATTTATCTCTGACATACATTTCGCAAATGGAGGCCAAGCTTTTCGTCCTCCTTCTTTCCAGCCACTGACCACTAAATAATGCATGACGCAGGATTTAAAAGCCAAGAATAAATCAAACTTGGACTCGAAGAGATCTTGAAGCGAGCTCAAGCGGGCAAAAAGTTAACAAAAGATTTGCAACTCGTTACTAAGCCGAGGTCGGTCGAGTCGTGTTTGAACATATTCCTCCGTTTCCTATATCATCAATCATCTCCTTCTCCTCCATTCAGATATCCTTTTTGCGGCTTTGGCACTTCCGACGACCCCACTCCCCTTCCTCTCTGCATTTCACCGTTTCACGCCAATTCCCGACCCCGACGCACTGAATAATGAATCGAATCGTTGTCACAAAGGACGAGATAGCATCGCACTTGACTCCTTTTCTTTCCAATTCTCCGAGGAACGTGAGAGGAGAAGGATTAGAAAGTTCCCAGACACACGCCAGACGCCTCCTCTGTGTGTTGCGCGATAAAATGCAAAACAGAGTGTTTATTAACCCTCGAGACGATGGCCAAGATTTAATCAGCGACTTGCGAAGCGAAAAATGTTTTGTTACACTTTAATGAAGAACACGACGGCGAAATTTCGCTGTGACACAACTTTAAGCTGACGTCGGAGCAAACTTCAACTTGTTGTAGCTTTGCGAGATTTAATTCAGAGACGCTTTTCCTCTCTCTTTTATTTATTTTGCATAATTTACACTGAATTCTTCCTGGAGGTGGGTAGGGATGGCAAATTATTTCATCAATACGCCTAGGGATAAGCAGTCTCCGAAGACTGGGAGAGTAACGACAGACTGGTCAAAGAGGACTGAGAGGGGGAACAAGACTAATATTTTCTTAATTATGCATATCAGGACGTCTATGCCGGTCGGAAGAAGGGGGATCAATGGGGGTTCTCTGGTCTCTGGGAATATTGTGGATAGTTCGGAGTTTTCCGTAGACATTCCAGGATCTTCCGAGGAAAACTCGGGATAGTCGGTCGAAAACTCTGAATAATCCGTGGAAATCTCCCAGTTTTCCGTGGAGATCTCATTCGAGTAGTCAGGAAAGTCTGTGGAGATGGAATCGTCGGTGGACCCTTGGTTGCTTCTTCGGTTTATGACCGGGATTAAGGTTGAAGTTTCGGGATTTTCCGAGGGATCGGTCGAGAACTCGTCCGTGGAATACTCAGGGTAGTCTGTGGATAGCTCGGAATAGTCCGTGGAAAACTCTAAATAATCCGTGGAAATCTCCCAGTTTTCCGTTGAGATCTCAGTGGACCCTTGGTTGCTTCTTCGGTTAATGGCCGGGATTAAGGTTGAAGTTTCGGGATTTTCTGAGGGATCTGTTGAGAACTCGTCCGTGGAATACTCAGGGTAGTCGGTGGATAGCTCGGAATAGTCCGTGGAAAACTCTAAATAATCCGTGGAAATCTCCCAGTTTTCCGTCGAGATCTCAGTGGAGCCCTGGTTGCTTCTTCGGTTAATGGCCGGGATTAAGGTTGAAGTTTCGGAATTTCCCGAGGGATCTGTTGAGAACTCGTCCGTGGAATACTCAGGGTAGTCGGTGGATAGCTCGGAATAGTCAGTTGAAAACTCTAAATAATCCGTTGAAATCTCCCAGTTTTCCGTTGAGATCTCAGCAGAGCCTTGGTTGCTTCGTCGGTTTATGACCGGGGTTAAGGTTGAAGTTTCGGGATTTTCTGAGACCTCTGTTGAGAACTCGTCCGTGGAATACTCAGGGTAGTCAGTCTGGGGCGGGTTTCTTCTTCGTCCAATCGGAAGCAGAGTAGACATGGGAATGATTGTTGAGCCATATGGGTCCTCCGATGTGGGGTTAAAGGGGTCATCTGTGGACCCATCAGGGTATTCAGTGGACCACTGGTTGGATCTTCGATTGATGTCGATAGTAGATGACTCAGTTGACGAGGTTTGGGGCTCCTCAGACGGATAGTCAGTAGTTTCCTGGTTGGATCTGCGACGAATTTCGGTTGAATCGGTTGAATAGTCAGTAGACAAAATGGTGGAGGAGAGCTCAGGATAGTCACTGGTTTCCTGATTGGTTCTTCTTTTGGCTTCTGGGAACCAAGTCGAAGAAGGTTCAGAGCCTTCAGTAGAAGAAGACTCAGGATAATCCGTAGACTCTTGGTTTGTCCTTCGTTTGGCTTCTGGGAAAGGCCACGAGGTGGAGGAGAGCTCCGGACCTTGGGTGGAAGACGACTCAGGATTGTCAGTAACCTCCTGGTTGGCTCTACGCTTGGTTTCTTGGGGATACAAGATGGATGAGGAGAGCAAGATGGTTGTGGAGCCAATTGGATCTTCAGTGGGAGACTCGGTGGATTGCAAGTTGATGCGTCGCTTGACAGGAGGCTCGGAACTGGAAGGGTCTGGGAACTCAGTAGAAGTGAACAGTGATGGGAAAACTTCCTTCATGCCCTTCAGAGCGAGCTGAGAAATTTCGCCCACTCTCTGGAGCACTTCGAAAACCACGGCCTTGATTCCCTCCTGCTCCTCTGGACTGAGAGCTTCGGCCTGGAAAAACCCTAGAAAATAACCTCTTGAGCCAAAACGAGCCTTACGTCTCCAGAGGGAAGCAGCAAAAGTCCAGCAAAAAGGCCTAAGAAAACTAGCTTGAGCTTCATCTTCGCTTGAATGAGCCCTCTCGGACTAGAGTTGGCCTTTTAATGAGAAATTTTCCTCATTTCTGACGTCGCTAATTGGTAATTGGGTTACAAAGTGGAACAAGCAGTAATTAACGCGCACACATGAAAACCCCGGTGGAATTGGATTCTCAGCTGGATTTCGCAAGGTTGTTTTGCAAGACAGGCGAGCTCGTGGCTTTATTTCATCCTTGAGCAACATGAAAGGTCTTTGATCCCGCGCCTCGCCTCGTCTCCTTCTTCCTCAAAGCTACCGAAGCTAGGCTGTGTGTCTTCCATTTTCCCAATTTCAAAAGAGTTTACTTGTCGCAGTCGCAATTACTGTCAAGGAGGCATAAATCTCCATTCACGCATTTCCCTTTCGGTATAATCAACTAATGGCCCAATTTGACGCGCGTTAAATCACGAAAATTAAATTTGTCACGATTACAAATCGCGGCGACAACAAAGCCATCCATTACACGGCGTGTCGGGGGATAGACAAGCTAATTCTTTCCTCCTTTTCCAGGTACGCAACGCCACAGCGGTGTTCATCATCAACCTCTCCCTCTCCGACCTCCTCTTCTGCTGCTTCAACCTGCCCCTTGCCGCCAGCACGTTCCTGAACCGCGCCTGGACTCACGGCGAACTGCTCTGTCGTCTCTTCCCGCTCCTCCGGTATGGATTGCTCGCCGTCAGCCTCTTTACCATCCTCGCCATCACCATCAACCGCTACGTCATGATCGGCCATCCGAGGGTGTATCCGAGGTAAGACCATAGAGCACATTTTCTAGAGGGACAACTACTTTATTTCTGATTTTTGAGAAATCCGTGAATTTCTCTGGTTAGACATGCTTGGATGGCAACTATGACTCAATTTGGAAGTTTTATTGAAGCTAACCATATTTTTCTTATTTTTAAAAATGATTTTAGAAAATATTTTTTGAGTCCAAACAGTTTAAATTGACCTGTTTATTGCAGTCTGATATCACCCTGATAATAAGCTGAAAAAACCCTTTTTCAGGTTCAAAAAGAACTCAAGAATCCGGGAACTCTCTCAAAAGGGGCGTTCCTGGAATTTTCCCGAAGATTTTCCGAAAAAACCCGGATTTCCTGGAGTTAGTTTCCTATCATTTTTATCTCAAAGGGGCGTTCCCGTTTCCGGAATTTTCCCCGAAAATTTTCCGGTCAAAAAAAAGATTTTCCAAAAACCACTCTGTAAATTTTAGTCACTTACAAATTAACCTTATCCCTCTAGTATCAGCCTCTATTGGCAAGACTTCCCCCGTTTGTCGTCTCGCAAAGTTAATTACATGCAAATGAAGGTCAACATCCGCTTGTTTGTCACAGCTTGTGCGACCACGGAGCTAATTCGGAACACTTTAAATCCCCCGAGTGCTCGCTCTAGCGCCGAAACGCCGAACAACGGCGGTCATGCATGATGTGTCAAATAGGAAAACTTTCTGTCACTGTTTATTAAACTTTCCCTTAGCAGCGCAGCCCTCCCTCACCCCCAAAAGTCAGCAAAATGATACGCATTGTGGCAGCATGCCGTCGCTATTATTACCTCTCTCAGTTCGCTCTCAAAGTCAAAAGCCGAATGTGGAGTGTAAACTTTCCCATCCCGACTCTCGAGTTTAGTTTGAACTTTTGTGTGAGCCGAGTTAACCAAATTTAGCCGCCAGCGGTTGGTTTTTGCCGTTCCTCGCATGTGAGATGAGCGTTTTCCTGTTTTCGCAGATATCCTTCACACAAGTTTCCTTTCTTTTCGGCACCAGAATAAGTTTGAAAGTCTGATTAGGAGCATTAAGTTGTTTGGGATAACTTTTTGGAACTTGTTTAGAATAATTTGATTCGCAACAATCGCCGGATGGGGTTTCCTGGGAAAATGGAATGGAAATCCCACAAGCACATTGAATTCGGATTATTAAAAGTTTCTAGGGGAGAGGCGCCCGGAGCTTGTAGTATCCGCAAGCAACGGGTGTGTGGGAATAACTTTTGCTCAGCAAACAAACTTGGGAAAATTGAATTGGAGCAGACACTTTTCCGGCTTGAGGCTGTAATGCAATGAGTTGGTCCAGACCAAGTTAATCAGCTTATGTATTTTTTAAACAGAACAGGTGGAAGTGACCATGATGCAAAATTCTGGCTTAGAAATAAAATATTTATGCGCCACTTTTGAGTCTTTGGCTCTTTTTTAAGAGATACAAGTCTGATTGAGACGCATGGGGGCTAAATTTGGTGCCTAAATTTGCCGTGAAAAATTCTGTTATCCATAAAACTGTCAAAATATTTAAAGATAAATTTTTGAGCTGAAATTTTGAGTCAGGAAAAGTACTATGTTGATTTAAACTCTTCTAAAATATGAGTATTAGGAGCTCCATTAAAAAATTAATTCAAAATTAAATTTAAATCCCTAAGAAAATGCTTCCTGTTCCGTTAAAATATATTATCTTGAATAATAAATTTAATAGAAAACTGATGGGTTCAATTGAAATTCAATCAGACGAAGGAACGGGTTCAAGTACCTCATCAATAGTGGATTATCCCACAAAGTACCAGTCGATCCCCATTTTCCAGCACTCGACAAAGCAGATCATTGACTAGCTTGAAGAATCCTTCCTCCTCCAGATTTCGGGCGCTTGGCTCGACGCCAGCCGCATTCCTACACAACCCCACGTTCCACGTACAAATCAAAAGTCGCTCCCCAGAAAGTTTCCACGTTCGTTTAAATACTTTTCCCATTAGCAGTCGAGCGGCTAAACGACTTGGCTCGGGCTCGGGCTCCGTCCCGGACTCTCGGGCAGGAAAATAAAATTAAATCGTACAGGTTAATGCAGTTGTTGCCATTTGTAGGCACTAGCCGCCGTCGTGGTGTGTAATTGAGATAACCTGTTGCCATATAATAATAATTCCGCATCACCTCCCAGTGTCCCTCAACGCGCTGTCATTATCGCCGTGTCCGTTTTGAGGGCGAGGGCGCTGTATTGTTGTGCCATTTCACCTCCTCCCTTCCTCCGGTAGTCGGGGTTTTGTGGTAGAAGGCATAATAAAACTGTTGATTGCAGGCAAGAAAGCGACTACATGTGTCAATTATGGGAGGTAAACTGCAGCTTCCGATGGCTGACGGGTGCAGAACAGGGAACATGACAAGCTTTCTTTGCCTTCGCTCACCCGGGAAATTGCATTTTTATTGCAGAGAGAGACAGAAACACACACGACAGAGTGGAATTGACATTTTCTGCATGACGCGTCGTTTGAGGTTTCCTCTCTTTGATGCCGAAAACATGAAAATGTTGGCGCAAAAGGCCGAAAACAAGCCGCAAAACCAAAACAATTTGCATTAATTTGGCACAATTTATTTCACTTCTGTTGAATTTTATCCAAAACACGTAAATTGCATTACCCAAACGCAGAACACGAAGCAGATGGAGGTCCATTTGCATACTTTGCCAAATTCCTCGAGTTGCGTCACTGATTTCTACAGCTTGTAAAAATTAAATTTTACAACTCTCTACAATTTTTGTCCTATTTTGGGTAAAACCAGAATTTCACAATTTTTCTTCAACCTTCTCCTAAGCAAGAAATTTTCTCTTTAAGTTTTAAAATACAAATAAAACAAAACAGAATTTTTTCGACTATTTTTTCCTTGAAATTAAACTTGGAAACATTTTTGGCCCTTTGAGAGAAAAATTTTTATAAGCCCTACTGATTTCTATATTTCAGGATCTACCAGCGCAAGTTCCTGATAGTGATGGTGGCGACTTGCTGGGTGTGCGCCTTCCTGCCCCTCATCTTCACCTGGACCGGCCAATGGGGCCAATTTGGACTGGACTCGCAAGTCGGCTCGTGCTCAATTCTGCCGAACAAGAAGGGTAAGACAGAAGTCCACTGTCCACAAAGGGATAAATACGCCGTTGGAATAAATTCTGCAAACGGTTTACCAATTTCCAACATCAATTTGAGTCACTTGAATGCTCGCTGGGGAATTTTTATTGGCGGAAAAACGAGATGGGGCGGTGAACGCAAACTCACTTTCTCGAATTCTACTCACCCGTGGCGTTCGGGGAGAGAAGGAGCGGGAACTTCGAGAGTAGTTAATTAAATTATAAAAGAAACAATTGTTGACTCTGCAAATAGTTTCGCTCAACACCATTTGTGGGACTTAGTTTGGAAATACGTTGCAAGTTGCGCCAAGTGGTAGAGTCAGGGGTGGGCAGACGGAGACTTTGAGGGGCGTTGTATAGAGGTGTCAATTTGAGGACTCAGGAGAGTCAATTTTAGGATTCTGGGAAGCAATTTTGGAACCTGAGTAGTGGGAATTTTAATACTTTGGGGCGTCCATTTGGAGACTATGGGGAGTCAAGACTTAGGGGCGTTAATTTTAAGGCCCTGAGGGGTCAATTTAAAGCCTTAAAAGCATCATTGGTAAATTTAAGGGGCGTGGTTTACTATATTTGAAGGCGTCAATTTTCAAGATACAGGGGCGTGAATTTTTTAGATCAGTGGGCGTGGTTTTAAGGCCAGTGGGCGTGGTTTTAAGGACATACGAGCGTGAAGTTTTAGGACCTTCGGGCCTGATTTTCAAGACTTAGGACCGTCGATTTGACCGTCGACTCCAAAACTGAAAATTTTACACAAGTGAGCCCCCCTCCCCTCCCGAAAAACGCCTATGCCTTAAGCCCAAAAGGGCAAATAACAACCGTTTCGTTTCAGGACACTCTCCGAAGGAATTTCTTTTTATAATTGCATTCGCTCTTCCTTGTCTCTGCATTTTAATTTGCTACGCCCGCATTTTCTACATCGTTCGAAAGACTCACGAGTCGGTTTTCAAGTCTGTGGGATCTGTGAAAGTCACGCAGCCCACCAGCGGCAGCAACGGGAGCAGTAGCGGAGGCAAGGGGGCGGACTCGTACGGCGCCCATGCCGGCACCGAGGAGGCTCTACTCCCCAAGAAGAAGGACCGGGAGCCATACAGTGAAAGCAGCTCCAGCGAGGACGCCACGCGACAGCGGAACAGGCTGTCGTTCCAGGAGGAGAGCAGCAACGGGAAGGTCGAGGGGGGCTCGCAGAAGACGAACCTGAGCTCCCGCACGGGCAGCCTGTACCAGAGACAGCGGCACTATCTCACGAAACTGGACGGGGAGGACCTCAAGTTTATCGATACGAGTGTGGAGAGCGACTTGCCTCCGACGCTGTCGAATCTGCGCCCAAACGTGCCGCCCCAGCCGCGAAAAGTCTCCACTCAGATGAGTGTAACGATCAATGAAGCGAAGAATTGCATGAAGATAAATGGGAATAATAATGGGGACGGCACGGTGGTGGTGGCTGGAACGCAGACAACGAGACGAGCAGCGGCGAATTGCAATAATAACAATTGTATCGAGGATTTCGATTCCGCCGTGGAGAACAGCAGCAGCTCCATGGAGCAGAATAATCATCAGGTAGGTTCCCATTACGTTTATCGGCACGAGCATGACGATTGCTTTCCAGGGCTGCATCTAGACCTACTTTTCCTGAGGCCTGTAGTTTTTAGAGGGACTTTTTCATGGAATTTTTAATGGTTTTGTCGGTTTTGACCGTTTAATGAACGCATTTCAAGAGAAATTAAGCTTCATGTTTGTAAAATAGAGTCTTCTGAAATTGAATTGAGCCTTTGAGATCTTTTTCTGAACTTTGAATAGACGAAAAATTTACTTAAATAATCAAATATCATCTATTCCCATTGAGTCTCCTGTTTGCTGCTCGTCTTAAGTTCTAAGTAGCAGCGTAAACTTGGCTTTGGCACACCACAAAAAACTCCAGATGTTCAGTTTATTTTATTTAAAACACCTTAGATATATTAAAGTCCCTCAAAAGGTCATTAAACGACCTTGAGACTTCTATGAGCCTCAAAAAGATGAACATCCGGCCCTGGCTCCCGAAAATCAGGTTATCGTCACATGAAAAATCAAAGATAATGAGATTTTCATGGAATCACCTCGAGCTTATTTATTTCACCTCGTAACTCCGGAACTTCCAGAACGTCCTTGACCCCTCCACCTGCCTCGAGGTGCCATAAACGCCCCGAATGACTCGCAATTACGATAAAAATCCGCCTTAACACCTCGGCCGCAATATCCGCATCCCTAATCCACCACCTATGGCCATTATCGCGTTGTCCAGAATAGCCACACTCTCTTCGCCTCGAACGGAAATCATATCAATTTTCCTTTTATGCCGACTAAAGCTCGTTTCTGCCTCCCATCAATCTTATTCCCCCACATCCACACTGTCTCTTGGCATTTCTCTCAAGCAAAATTCAATCAGCTGCTCGTAACGTAGCTGCTCAACACGTGTGTTCTGTAATATGTGAAATTGGGGCACGAAAGCGGAAACGGAGTTTCCATTTGATAATTTTCACCATCAGAGACAAGAATGACTGCTCCAGACGTCTCTTCGGGGCCGGGTGAGCGGAATTAGGCTAAAGGAAATTAATGACTTAATTTTTTGTCATTCGGACTCGGGCTCGAGATAAGTGAAGAAAAATGATTGCGGCTTCCTCGGAGTCTTGCTTTCATAAATTAATGATACGATGGGGTCGTGATAAGAGAAACATGTTTTTCCTGCACGCGAGCCCCCATAAGGAGCATTTATCTTGCATCAAACGGCCTTTCCTGCAATTTGAAAGTGGCTATTCGAGGTGGATTGTTCGTCTCTTCAAGCTTTTTGGCTTTTGACATTTTTTTACTAAGCAAATTGCATTACTCGATATTCAGTTTTTCCGAAACTTACACCAACAATTACCCAGTCATCGATTTAAGGTCCATTTGGAGCTTCAGAAGCTTCAAGTCTGTGTCTTCTTATATATTTTTTGGTTGTCCATTTGTTAGATGAAGGCGAAAATGTGTTGTCAGGTGTTGAAAGACGAAAAACAGCCTTCACTCAACAAGTGAAGAAATTTCCTAAAATATTGAAAATCCTGAAAATAATTCTGCGTTTTTGGACTTTCTGAACCTCACTGAACATAAGACATGTTCCCTGCCAGTATAATCCAAGTCTAGAAGACTTCTTTAGTCGCGTTTTCCGTTGCCGTAGGTCACGGACTTCCGGATAAACATTTGTTCTCCTCTCCCTTCTCGGAAACAGACGCCTTTATCTACCCATGTTTCGTTCCAGGCGGACGGAAAGCTGGAAGGGACGCAATTTCTCACAGTGCAAGTCGACCTAGACCCGTCCTCAAGCTCCGGAATCGAGATGGCCCCCGAGCCGGAGTGCAAGTTCCAGAGGTGAGTTCAATGAATGCAAAGTCCCGGCTAAAGCTCCCGTTTGCTTCCAGGTCCAAGAAGAGATCGTTTGTGTCGACGCTGCGAAAGAGCACTCGCCTCACGTGTCGCAGCCGGTCCATGGCGGGCAACACCTCGGGGGCGTCCATCATGTATCCGGGACGCATGACGGCAAAGGACCGACGACTGCTCAAAATGATACTCGTCATATTCGTCTCCTTTGTCATCTGCTACCTGCCCATCACGATAAACAAGATATTCGAGTCCGTGGCCAAGAATCACTTCATGAACATCATTGGCTACGTTCTTATCTACTTGACCACCTGCATAAACCCCATCATTTATGTCGTCATGAGCTCCGAGTACCGGCAGGCGTACAAGAACCTGATAATGTGCCGCAACAGCAACCTCAAGCCGACCCGCAAGGAGACGCAGAGGGCGGCCTCGCCCAAGGAATGACAAAAGGCCTCGTCGTCGTCGCGCGGCACCACGACCACCGCCACCACCAACTCCTCCTCCACCACCATCAAGTGAGAGGAGCGCCCCAAAAGACAGCCTCCCCCCATCCCCCTCCCCCCGCACCTCCCACTGACCAACGTGTTAAGTAGCTCAAGCACTCTTCGTCTCAGCACCTCTCTCAAAGTCTCTCACACAAGAAAAAGTTACATATTTAAGTGCCGTGGAAAAATTTGTGAAACAAACCAACCAACCGTAGACTGCTAGGACTCGTTAGGAAGTAAGATGGAAAAGTGAAGAAGTCACTGCCAAAGTCGGTTTTGAACCGTTCTAGCTCGTAAGGAAAGTAACGATAGGGAACACTTCTCTCAGAACCGTCAATTTTAGGATAATTTTGCGTATTAGCCTTACATTTTGGAACAACGTTTCGGCTGACGGCTCAAGGTTCCACCGAGAACTCAAATTTCGAGGGCAATACTTCTTATGCCGTTTGTAGCTGCATTTCTGATCAAGATGTAGATGTTTGTGTAGTTAATTAAGTTACCTTGGAGTCACATGTAAGATTTTTTATGGACAAATGTTACTACTTAAGCTTTGGACTAAGAGATGTTCAAATAAATCAAAAGTTGTCAAGAGTTTGGTTGTTCATTTTTCGGACCTCGACTTGGGTCTCCTAGCTGTATATTTTGAGCATCTTGAAGGGGTCGTTTTTGGTTTCCAACCTGAGAATTCTAAATTATCCCCATCACTAAAAATCAACGTGATTTTCTATTCTAAAATTTTTTGAAGGGTCTTGAAGTCTAGGAAAAGAGTATAGGGGGTCTTAAGGTCTTGAGAAGTCTTTCTGGGTATTTTTAAAGTTTTTTATCTGACTTTTAAATGGTCTCCAGTTTTAGTCTTCATTAGGCCTCACATCCAAAATTACTCAAAAACCTCATAATCAATCCAATTGGCAGTAAAAAACCACAAAACTCGCTTCAAAATAAAAACCAGGTCACGTGCAAGCCACCTGTTGAGTCACCTTAATTAACCCAGTGACAGAAAAGCCGTTGCCAAGCCACCAACTATTTGTTTTCCACCCTTCGATTCCACAAACCACTTTTCGCCCCAGAAGATGAACTTCGAGCAGGATCGAAAGGCTCTGTACGAGCGCAGGAAGAACCTCGTGTACCTCATCCACCAATACCTGAGCGAGATTGGGCTCCAGAAGAGCGCCATGGTGCTGCAGCAGGAGACAGATCTCAACCCGGACCTCCAGGTGTGCGACAACGTCGACCTCGAGACTATGTACATGGACTTCTGCAGCTACTACAAGCTCAGGTTCGGCAAGACGCCCAAAATTGTCCGTCGAGTGGAGCACGAGGGTCCCCAGAGACGTCCCAGGACCGTCACGTGCGAGCTCGACAAGACCCGGGAGCGGGCCAAGAGGACTTCCGTCTCGACACTGAACCTCTCCGACAGTGTCGTGATCAACAGTGCCTTCAGTCGGTCCCAGGTTCCAGTGCAGGAAGCCACGGTCTCCCTGAAGCCCATGCTGAGCACCTTCGAGAACTGCACGCCAGAGTGGCGAGACATGGCGGAGATGGTGTGCAGGGACCTCATCCTCAAGGACTACGGAGTCACCTTCGAGAAGGTCCACGGGGCCGAGAGTGCCAAGAGTATCCTGTACGAGAGCGTCATTCTGCCCCTGGAGTTCCCGGAGCTCTTCGCTGACGGGGTCAAGTCGTGGAGGAGCGTGATGATGCACGGTCCGCCCGGAACAGGCAAGACCATGCTAGCAAAGGCACTGTGCTCGGAGCTCAAGGGCAAGTTTGCGTTCTTCAACGTGGCTTCCAGCACCGTGGTGTCCAAGTGGCGTGGGGAGTCGGAGAAGCTGGTTCGGGTGCTGTTTGAGGTGGCCAAGCTGTACGCTCCCTCGATCATTTTCATCGACGAGATCGACGGACTGACGTCTCTGAGGGACTGCAACACAGACCACGAGGCTACGAAGCGCTTCAAGAACGAGTTCCTGACCCTCATAGACGGAATTGGGAGCGAGGAGAGCCAGGGGATTTTTTTGCTGGCCAACACGAACCTTCCTTGGTAAATGATGACTTTCTTGAGAACTAATTTTCCCCTGAATGATCTATTGTGGACCAAAGAACACGTTTTCTGGCTCCTGCAATATTTTTTGAAAATTTTTATTCACGACTAAGCGTCAATTTAAGGTCTCAGATGGCTAAATTAGTCCTAGAGAGGGTCTGTTTCCTAGAATAAAGTCTCCTAGATCTTTTTGGAATTTTTTTAGAACATAAATTGTGGCTAAACTGGAAATTAAAAAGCCAAAATGACCGATTTGGCTCGTTGGAGTACGTTTGAGAAAGTTCAGGAGTCTAAGAAAAATTTTTAAGCCTTTCAATGAACTCAACACTCGTAATTTCAGGGAAATAGACCCCGCTTTCCTCCGCCGTTTTGAGAGGAAGATCCTCATAGAGCTCCCAGACGCCAAAGCCCGCATCGAAATGCTACGATCCTGCCTACCAGCCATCCAGGAGTGCAGCGATGGGCTCGTCCAGGAGCTGATCGAGGCTACGGAGGCCTTCACGGGGGACGAGATCAGGATAGCGTGCAAGGAGGCAACGATGATGATGATCCGCAGAAACATCCAGAGACGCAAGCAGAACGCGCAGCTCAAGAGGGGCGTCAAGATGGAGGACCTCATGGCGGCCATCCAGCAGATCAAGCCGGCGTCGAGGGAGCTCTTCGCCAAACACAGGGAGTGGAATCAAAAGTTCGGAAACCAGCTTTAATGATCTAATAAATTTCAGTTCTGTTGTCGACGAGCCATCTTCTGTCCCTGGTAGAGTCCCGTGTAGTACCCGCTCATGTACCACGACATTAGCATGGCTGAGAGGTGCTCGGCGTCGTTCATGTCGTCGTCCAGCATCGGCGGCATCGGCGGTGGGGGCGGGAACATGGTCTTGGGGTCGAGATTCACCTGCTTGGATGTGGATCTTGCCTTTTTGCCAGCTCTTTCCAGCTCGGCCCGAAGCTTCTGCTCCTTTCGCTGCTTCTTTCCCCACGACGGAAGCAACGCTTCGAGATCCACGAGCTGCTCGTTGTCGTAGCCTACGTATTTGATGAGAAACTTGCCACTGAGATCCTGGCTTACTATCCGGGCCTCGTAGTCAACGCCGTCCTCGTACGTGGCCCGACAGAACCCCCCAACTCGGAAGCTGTGCTCCTTCTCCTGGCTCGTGCTGCTGGCAGTGGTTGAGCTTCCCGCCTCCAGCGGGTTTTTCTTTCCCCCTGCGCCCTTGTTTGTGGAGCTGGCTATGCGCTTCGCGACCTCCTCTCGCGCCAGCTTCATCGAGTCCTCGTAGGCCTTGATGATGAGGGAGTCGTCCCAGATGTCTTCTTGGGTCTCCTGAAACAGCTCGCGAATATTTTCTCTGATCTCGCGAACTGGAAAGCTCTTACCCCTCGAACAAAGAGCTGCGCCATTCCTAGACTAAACTGTGGTGGTTATTTTAATAAACAGTTCGTGTGCTAAGTAATTTCGTGAAATACGATTGAAATTTCGCTCCTTTGTTTACGTTTTCGAGATCGGCAGTTTGGCGCACTTCGCGCTTCACCAAACGTCACTTTTGACAGCAGTTTCGAATTCGAAAAGCGCAGTGCGCGCAGTCCGCGCAAATGGTCGGATAGAATTTGATAAAAACAATCGACGAAGTGTACCATTTTAGGAGAATAATCAGTGAAAATCAAAAGTCTGGAACCCGAAATCAAAGGAAATCCCGTAGTTTAGCAGTCGTTCGTGATTTAGTGTTAAAATTCCAGTCAGAAGAGCCGTAGTTTATGAAATTCCGGTGTAACTGCAGCAGGACGATCCAAAATTAGAAATCGATCACTTTTTGACTCAGAATCCTTTCATTTCCGTGAACCGCCGGCAATTAGCGTAAGTAGACAGGAAGGGGGTGCTAGAGATGCGAAAGTGCGGGGGTATTTCGCCATAAATTCCCCGGAATTCGGCAGCCGGCTTATGGAGTTTGGGGGAGTTTTGCGAAGCCACCTGCCGAGAGGGTGGGATGAGAGGCGAAACGCCATGGGGAAGCAAACGTGCGTTAATTGGATTAAAATCAGGCTCTCTGAGGGTTCCGGTAAATCCTGAATTCGCGAGAGTCCCGGCGGCAATGGAATTCGTTTGGAACTGGTTTGTAATTGGTCACCGATTGTGCCATAAATTTATGTGTATTCAATTCAATTCATCATAATAATCAACATCTTAGAAAACTATAGAATTGCAAATTCGTTTAAGCCAAGCGTGTAGTTGAATGGCGAATGGCTGCAAAAAAGATGTAAAAGTATCAAAGAACAATTATCGTTATTCCCTTTCGTCCTCGGTGTGCCGAGTGTTGTGGCAGGCAGGAGGCAGCTCGACTCACGCACCCTAACATATTGATTTTTTTTTTTGGGAAGCGAATGTGAAATGAATAACAACAGACACGTACATTGGCACAAATTTAATAGGTATAAAGTTAGGCACGACAATACGTATCGTGTCCACATCGGGAAGGGCTGTTGTGTCCAGGAAGGCTGGCGGGGATAATAATTTGCGATGGACAGAGGCGGTCGAGAGGTTTGGGTTGCAAGAGTTGGGCGAGAGCGAGTCCGGATTGGGCGAACGGCAGTGTAGAGTGCCGGCTAAGGCAAGGATAAATGATGGCTTAAGCGTACGCCGCGCTATGCCATGCGAGTTTGCGAAGAAAAGGTGACAAATTGCAAGTACTTTACACACGAATTTCGGCTGTGGGGAGAAACCCTACGATTTCGTGAGTCGAGCAAAACTTGTCAATGTTGTACTCAATTTTCAATGGTCCATGGAATTTTAATGTCAGTTGCACTGTATTAGGTTGTAAATCATCATCTTGATCTTCTTCGCAATTTATCTCTCGCTCGCTTGACTAGACGTGACAATGGCCAGATGCCGAAAACCCTAAAAACACGCTAAGTGCCGGGGCCCTGCGCTCGAAACTATTAGGCAAATGCCTGACAAGTTGTTTTATGGCCAGCGTGATGACAGAGTGTGTGGCTTGGGAAAGCTAGGGATTGAGACTTCTCGGAAATTTTCCTGTTTGGATAAATGTTTTATGGCCCCACGGCGATGAAATCTGGGTTTTCGTTGGTACAGAGAAATTTTAATTAAAATTCCTAATTTGTCTGTTAGTCTATTTTTTTTTTTATTTTTCACTATTCCAACTCTCTAAGGGACAAGGTCGTCGTGAGAAGGTCATTGAAAAATGTTTTAAAAAACCCACGTAATATTTAGAAATTTAAAATCAACTTTAAGCCTCTTATTTTAAAAATTTTTACCAGTTTTCCAAACTTTTTTGGGATTTTTTACCAAAATCTCAGCTCTGAAGGCCCATCACTACCTCTAACTCTTCCTTTACCTTATTCCAAGAACTCCATCTAGCTTTGAAGCCCATCCAGAAATCCAAGAAAGCCTCAAAAGGCCCCAAAGAATTGGCTTCTGGGTTCTAAAAAGGAAAAATTCCGGAAAAAGGCCAAGTTTCCGTCTTTTTTGGGCCAAAAATAAAATCTTTTAGAAAGTTCTGATCCCCCATCGGCTTTACGGCCGATTTAATTCACAAGCCGAACGCTTTCGAGATGTAAACTTAATGAAGAACACAAAATCTGACCCAATTTCAGTTATTTTATTAGCAGTGAGTGCGCGAGAGACTGCAATTTGTCACGGTTCTGGTGGTGATGAGCAAAAGGAGGCGAAAATGAAAGTGCGGCGATTATTAATTCGTCTGCAATCAGCATGAATCGGTAGCGACAAGTGTGTTGTCGGCGGGAGAGACTTGAATAAATGGCGGTGCCGAGTTTGAGTTGCATTTCCGATACACAAGTGGGGCCGGAGCCAAGAAAAGGGTCGAGGGAGCGTGGGCGGTGGAGAAATGCATCGGATGAATCATGTTAATCCATTTATCTTGCGCCCCAACCGTGTTGTCCATCAATCAGTCGCCCATCTCACTGACACGCAATCACAGATGCGCTGCAACAATGTCGCCACGTGGCCCACATCTCGACGAGCTGCAGTGAGGCCCCGGCTCTCGGGGCTGGGCGTTGCGTAAGTCCGTCCGGGTCGCCGGAAACAGAACGGGCTGCATCTGTGGAACGAAATTTTTCGTATTTTTCACCAATTTTCTCCCCAGCTTCTGTATCATGTGGTCGGGTTTTCTCAAACACACGCACACACGGTCAACGTTTTATAAATAATTCAGTCTAAAATTAAAATCTTACGCGATATCTTATGCACACATTCAAATTACATAAACATCATTAGTGCTGTAGAGAGAAGCAGTTCTTGCAGGAGCGAAGAAGCACAGTCGACCTCTGCGTGACCGCCGCAAGTCGTGGGCACTGGCTCGTCCGAGTGTAGCGGGGGTCGACTGTGTTGGAGCGCGCGCCAAAAATAAAAAGTTGATGTAAATTTTTTGAATATAAAATTCACTTGTTGTGCGCTCGAACTCGAAGCAAATGTGATAAAAATAGACTGAGCGTCGCGAGGCTTTCGCGTGTGTATTCTCCGCTGAGATGAGAGCAAAACGAAGATCTTCGCTTGTTCCCCCCGCCGAAAGTGAAGACCTATAAGTTTCTCGTAATTATGAAATTTATTATTTGTTGAGTCGAAGGTGCGTGCCAGCGTCCAGGGCCACACCCGAAGCCGCGAGCAGCCGCGTCGAAAGAAAAGGTGCTTCTGGAGGCCGCTTGCGGATGACCGTTTGAGAGGCTTCGCGAATCTGTGTTCTCCAAGCTCTTCATCGGGTCCGCTCGAGTGGCCCGTAAATGTGCCATTGTGCCAGAAGCGAGAGTGCCTCGTCCACTTGTTGCTTTGAGGGGAAAAACGGACTATTTTCAAACTGTCACAATGGCAAATTTTAGGTTTTACTTAAATTTTAAATCTCAACATTACTTTTAAAATAGAACTAGGTGAATAATTGACAATTGTCCAAAAATTTTTTGGACTACTTTGGGAGCTCTTTTCTCAGGAAATAGAGGTCTAATAAAAAATCTAAGGACGCAACAACCCTCCTGACTGAGTGATAGATAGATTTGGGTGAGAAAAGTAGTTTCAAAAATTTAATAATAGACCACTCCTGACTTCTAAAAACCTCAGTGAAGGTCTGTCCCTGAGATTTGGGCAAATTTATAAAAATAGGAGGCTTGTTTATGCTTCCGGCTGTCACCCATTTGTCGCGACCACGGGAGACTCCACTATTTTTCGCGGGCATCTCGGGAACGGAGGGCTTCCCCGGGCTCCAGTGCGAGCAAGACGCCACTCAAAGTTCGAGTGAGTTGAGCAGTGAAGTGGTGAGTGAATGGGAACTGCTTGAGAAAAATGTGTTTCGTACATAACATTAACGCTCGGGTTCGGGCAAAATATTATAAAGAAGAATGAAGTCGGTGTGTGTGTACATTCGCGGTTTACACGACACGTAGACACAGGCGGTGCTGTGAGTAGCAAAAACAGGCTATTCTGGCTCTCATACATTTCTTTCAATTTAGTTTTGAGTTGGCGACCAACGCGAGCGGTCTTCGAGATTATATCTTAATTAGCGTAATATAAATTGCCTATTCTATAAATATTTTCTTGATGAAATTTCTTGCCTCTGGCCCTGCCCGCCACACAATAACATACACGCAGATATTCTATCAGAAACCCCTGAAATCGCCCAAGATCTATTTTAACTGCTTTGCGATATACCCACACACATACACACACGCATTGGATTAGTGGCCGCGCGATCAGGATCACGGAAAGGGGGTTGATTGGTGGAAAAGTGAAACCCGGAAATCCCGAAGGCGACTGGCCGCTTCGAGAAGCACGAAGAGAGTCTCTCGGGTTGTTATATAACACGAAGTCCTCGAGATGAAAATCGGTGCGAAACGGTGAAAAATTTCTTGCTTCTTGAAGTGTTGCTAGCCGAAGTCGAGAGAAAAAAGTTGAATAAACATTTCTTCGAGCGGGCAGGCAGTTGTGTGTGCTTATTTGAAAATTAATCTAAAAATATATCAACAAGAATCAACAGAAAAAATTTACCTACTTTGCAGTTATAATAAGCAAGCGAATACGAAAGATATCGAAAATTAAAATCATATATATATTTAAATTACGCAGTGCAAAGCAAATCGAACGACGAAACTCAGTGGTGAGCATAATTCAAAATGTATGAAAACGGAGGATATGTGGATGCCGATGGATACATGGAGCAGGAGGAGGAATGGGAGCGCGAGGGGCTCCTAGACCCCGCGTGGGAGAAGCAGCAGAAGAAGGTAAGACCCCATAGTCCCGTAGTGCCGATCGACGACGACTTCGACAGTGATTGACGGCGATTGTGCTCGCTCGTTCGAGTATAAATAGACGGATTCGCGACCGAAGAGGCAGGGATCGGGTTATATCACAGCTCCAGGGCTGGCCTTGAGACGGCCAGTGGGGCTGGGGAGGCGCCATGAGGCTTGCCAAGATTCCAGAGAAAAACAATAAAACGACCATCGGAGCTGGGTCGTATTTTTAGCCAGAGTCTCAGCCTCAGCCTTCGGGTTTTAAAAATAGCCGTGGAGCGAAAAAGTGTGAAAAGTGAGTGGCATTTGTCTCCTCAACGTGATTCCGATTTCGTTATTTGTTGACTGCCCGAGAAATCCATCCCCCCACCGCAACTTGACGAGCAGAGCCTAGAGTAGGACAGACGGAAAGAATCGTTCTGGGATCATGTTTCACAAAGCAAATTTGTTTACATGCCTGCCAAGTGGAGAAGCGGGACAATTTTGATGTGAGTCCCGATGCGAAAATAATGGCGTGCGCGAGAGTTGTCAGGTGAAACGCCGTGCATCCGAGACGCTGATTGATTGCCATTGTATGTGCCGGCATGACGGTGAGAAGAGTTGTTTGGGTTAATTAGAGGCCGATGCACGGGCGATAGGTGCAAAATATCTCTGAGAACACTCACGCCAAGGTCGCTTTTGGGGGTCATTGGTCGGACGACTGACGTCACGGCGACTCGATTTTGGATTCGCGGAAACGCGCCAATTTCACCAACAATTTGTGGCTCATAAATCTGGACACTTCAACACGAGATGACTAGGGCAACCAAAAGTCAATAAAGTCTTAACCCATTGGCTACCAGGATTTTTAAACTGCGTCAAGCTTCTTGCAATCGATTGTTTTGGTTGAAACGAATTTTCCAAATGAATAATTCGTATTAACTAAATTTTTAAAATATTCTTTGGAGAAGTTTACACTAAAAATTTAAAACAAAAATATGCTCATAAATCAGAAAAGGGTTAAAATTTTTTATTAAACAAAATGTTTGGATTTAACCTTAAATATTGTAGAAGAAAGTTTTTTAAAGTTAAAATTTAAAAATAAATATGGTGACTGAACCAAAAAATTTAACGACTAGGTGCTTTTGTTGCTCCATAAGTCAAAACCTGAAAATGACTGTCAAAAAAATGTAGCCAATTTCGAGAGAAGCAGGATGAAATAAATTTAAAATGCATTCAAAACTTGTCCTTAACCCGAAATAAATTTTTAAAAGTTGATGGTGGCCAATGGGTAAAATCCAAACGAGTTTTGGGGGCTCCGTGACCCTTTGATCAATTTTAATATTTGTTATGTCAATCAAGGTCAAATTTATCAAGAGCAAATTTTGATTTTGTATCAACTTTCCTCAAATCTTTAATTGAAAATTTTATATATTTCTTCTACTAGATAATTTTTTTATGGTTGACTTCAGAAAATAGTGTCAAAATTCTAAAAGTGTGTTAATGTGCAAAAAGTTAGTAGTTTCTAAAATTTCTAATTTTGAAAGTGGTCAATTTTTTGGCTGCCCTAGGGATTTCTTCCGCCTTCGCAGCCTCTGACGAGATCTGGAGATCTTTCTCTGACCTCGAAAAAAAAGCGAATGACACTCTGTCAGCAAACAAAAGTGTGACACCGTTTCCTGCAGATCGAGCTCACAGTCATGTGTTTGTTTGGTTCGCATTCGTAGGTCGCACACATGAGCGAGTTTAAAATAAAGAAAAAATTCTGGCAATCGATCGTTCATCGACATGACATTATTATCTAATTGATGGGCCCAACGCTGACATTGTCGAAATAAAATCGGGACAATTGGGCCATTATGTGAGCATGCAGTGGCATATCACCACATTACGTGATGCCACAGCTATTCTCGGCCCCGCCGAGTCACTCGTACGTGAATGTTTATCTGAAACACATGAATAGACCGAAAATTACGAATTCCAAAAGTTTTGTTTGCCAGAATTGCGTAATTCCGTGCGGGCAGAAGATGAAATGTGTGTCAAGTATAGAAGTCAAAAGTAGTCGGCGGAGATCAGAAATAGCTCTCCCAGAAGTTCGTGCGGGATTATGAAGGGAGCGTTGTTTATGTTGGTAACATTTTGTGCATTCCTCGCGACTCGCTACATTAATTTTAATCAGTGGCATGTGCTTCGATTTGGCGCTAAAGGGGCTTAGATGAGTCACGGACATGGGAATTAATTAAGACTTTCTTTGGCGGGAAATTGTGGTCTCAAAGTCTCAATATTACTGTCTGTTTGTCTGATTCTTTCTTTTTATAATATTTTTTTTCATTCAAAAAAATTTTTTAAAGATAGATAGATGGATCTGGGGTGGGGCAGAGGGTCACGCAGGTCCCGAAGATCCTATTGTGTCCCATCTGTCAGAAACGGATTGCCCCGACTTAATATTTAAAAAAAATTAGTCATATTTGAACTATGGGCAATTAACTTTCCCTCTACTTTTGTGAAGCCAATAGAAGACTTCTCTTAGCCTATAAGCTCAATTCCCGGTACAAATAGAAGCCATTTTTCAAGACCAGCTGATGCACCCTGGCCTTTAGTGAAGCGAAAGATGACGGACGGGCCAAGTTTTGTGAGAACTCGTAAATGAACTGTGATGACATCGTGCCCGCATTGCACGCTCTCCTCGAATTAGCATCCATTCATTAATTGAACAATACAATCGGGCGTAATTGCCACGCGTTGATGGTAGAAACAGTAGATTGCCGGTAATTTAATGGAACAAATTTCTTTCTTGCCTTTTTCCGGACTAAGTGCAGCTTTGCGATCCACCAGCCTGATTTCGACTCGCCCCAACTCTAGCTGTTAATCGGACTAGCGCGTAATTGCGCATTCCCGCGGAAAGAAATGTTAATGCATGTGTAACCCTGCCTTCGATTGGCGTTGAGTTATTTTTCCTCTCTCGCCAGAGCAACAGTTGTCAATCCTGGACCCACAGTAGCTGGCACTTAATTGAGTGCTTGCTTACACGCTTTATGTCCATTGTCGCGTCGGTCTTCTTTGTTGCCACGCTTTATTACTTCCATGTGAGAGCTGCGAATCGTGGACTTTGCGGGTTCTGGGAACGGCCTTTTCCGTGGCATCAGTCATAAAACCAACACCAGGCATAATCATCGGGTTGCTCGAGGCACGTCAACACTTTCGTAAATATTTACTCACTACACGTAATTTCGGACTCACTTGAGGGCGTCTTTGATAAAGAGGTCTTTGAAGTCATGAACAAGCCAATTTAGTGTTGTTTTGGGCTTGAGTGTCGGCTCTTCAGGTGCTGCTTTGAATTCGGGAAGCCTTAAAACTTGCTCATTCAATTTGGCGTAGAAATGGGACTTTGGACTTATCACAGTGGGAAAAACTTTTCTTTAACTCGGAGAGTCTTTTTACGTAATTTTTTGCCAATCTGAGCTGATTCAACCTTCTAGTAGTCATCGCAAAAATCGTATTTCATGCGACCCAAATTGTAAACATTTTTACTTTTTCTCCGGCCTTTAGAGGGTTAAATGTTGATTTAACAAAATTTTACGGCAGTTTTTGGCCAAAAACTAATTCCTCAGACCAAAACTCAAGGTCATTCAAGGTCGAGTCACTCTCTAGGTCCCTTTTTCCCGTCAAATCCTGTCCCCTGCGCGCCCAGCCAGTCGATTCACAGCCACTGGCGCGTGAATTTTCGCAACGACATGCGATTACATGATGTTATGCATGCAATGCTAGCCAAAAATCTAAAATTAGAGTGTCGCCCCCATACTGGCGTGAAGGTGATGGCGTGAGCGGTGCGAGAATGTGTGAAAAGCCGAGTTTTCTCACTTTTATTTAGATCGGTGCGTACATCTCGGGTCCCGGTGAAGAGTCATGCAGACGATATCACGGAAAGCGAGAACACGTCATCTAAATCATCTTTTCACGCCGCACGAAATTCTTCGCTAATTGTTTATGAACTACCTTGAATGAGTGCTGAAGACAGCGCTGCGAAAACAACGGGGATTATTCATAAATTCTGACGTATGGCTCTAGTAATGTTGTTGTTGTTCAGAGACGCCGCGTGCACGGCGCAAGAGAAATTGAGCGCCGTCTGTCTCTCGACTTTGCGAGTCAGCTGGGCGGTGTATCGGGTTTCACGCATCCAAAAATGGATGGGCCCCGTGTGCTGTCAATGTTATTGTCACTGCGCAGCTCGTTCTTTTTTGTGCGTTTTGCGACTTGTCGCAGAAAGTGTCAGAGTGTATGGGACCTCGTCGGATCACTGCCAAGTGCAATGACCAAGGCGTGAAGGTCGGTGGCTGACAGCTTGTGGGCGGGGCTTCGATATAATTCCTCCACCTGATTAAGGGGCTGCTCCAACGCACGACCTCTGTGACAGAAGCGAGTGAGTGCGAACAGATTTATTGCATTTTCATGGCTCGTTGAGCGGATTTGGGCTGGAGACAAGACGTAAATTAAAATTAATTGAGATTGACATCACAGAAAAATGATCTATTTTGAGTGGAGTTGAATGACGGGCCAAATCGCGCGGCGCCAAGCGTTTTAGTGGAGCAGCGACCGAATGTATTGGATTTCACGTCAAGTGGCAGGCCGTGGTGGAACTCATAGAAGCACCCGAGGCTAAAATTTACCCAAGTGAATTTTCAAAAAATTTTATTTTGAAGCTAGAAACAGAAAAAATTTCCTATAAAAAAAGAAATTGGTGAAAAAGGCAAAAAATTTGAATAAGAGCTTTAATTAAGGGATCTTTTATATTAACCGTAATCCTTCAAAGGCCACAAACGTCTCATCAAACATTTTTGTCTCAATTTCACGGCTCTTTGAAAGACTCTCATCAGTTAAGACTTGATTATAAATTTCACAAAAATTTAAATCATGATTTAATAAACTTTTTATTGCTTTTTAAGGCTCAAATGACCTTTAAAAATTTTTTACAGCCCACCTAATCACATTTTAATTCAAACCTTCTCATAAAAAATCTTGTTCCTCAATATTGTGGCCTTTTAGAAGACTTTTATGACTCAAAACCTTATTGAAACATTTTTTAAAATTAAAACCATGTGTGAAATAAGTTCTTGAAAATTCTTAAATAATTTTCTGCAGCCCCCCAGACCGTATTCCAGCTCTACCACTGGTCCTTAATCGCTCCAGAATACTAAGCGCTCTCGAAGGGGAACTAGTTCACGCCACTTGAATCGCGGAGTGAAAGTTACGCGTTATCTCGAGAGCTGGCCCGCACATCTAGCGCTGAGAATGACGAATTAATTAATGCAGCATGTTGAAATGCACTCGAAACATAACAATTAGCTGCATTCACTCTCAAGGTAGTTTCCCATATCCCGCACGACACAATGCCGGAGTTCCCACGGCCGCTGTGCGGCAGAGCTTTTTGCGGCTTCCCCTCCAAAAGTTCGTTTTCACGGAGAAACCTTGGAAAATGTCGAAAATACACATTTCAATGAACATTCCATAGTAATTACTAACTGAGATGTGTCTTTGGCAGGCACGGCCGAGATTGCCAAGAAGAAGCAAAAGTATTTATTTTAAAATAGCTTGAAGATCAAATGTGAGTGTCAGTCGTCGGACGATGGAAGTGGCGGGCTATCGGGCGTAGGAGGCATGTTGCATTCTCTGTTAGAGCAAAACGTGCTGATTGCATAACGAGAATTTGCGCGAGAGGTAAATAGATTTGTTGGGAACAGCAGGTAAAAAACTGACAGACAAACATCGAGGAGGGATAATTGGTGATTTCGCGTTCAATGTCGCTTCGAGAATAGACCGTAAAACAGCATGAATCACGGGCTGAGGCGGAGGATAGAAAGTGTTCTGGCGCGCGAGTTTAAGGTGTTCCGAAAGGTAACTGCGACCTTGGGGCTCAGAATTGGCACGTCGCGTTGCCACTGAGTTCTTGGGAGTGAAAAGTGCATAGCCGACGCGAGTGAGTGAAAATTCCCAGGCCATTGTCTAGTCGGGGCAATTAAAAACGTTTTTAGGCGGCGAACTCGTCAATGGAGCACTTATTTTCAATTTGCACTGCCGACGCGTGTTCAGAGGCCCACCATGTGTTGTACAGAGTCGATCCAAGTGGTCGGGGGACCCATTAAGTTAGGGTTTAGAGTAAAAATCTTGCGCATGCGCAGAATAAGGGTTTGGAAAATGTTTTTTTGAGGCTCTCTAATGTAAAAAATCCTCTTGAGAGGGCTCTTGGGCAACCAGAGGACCTCTAAAAGGTGCCGTCTGCGTAAAGATTTTGTAGGGAGCTGCAAAAGAAAGCCCAAAAGTGAGGTTTCTAGTGAAGCCAGTTTGGATCAACCACGTTTACGCAAATGAGCCCATATTGTTGCGTCGCAGACAATTGGCGTTTCCTTTCACTTTCCGCAACAATCGGGCGATTGACGTTCGAAGTTAGGGCTCTGGCTTGAGAGACTAAAGCCCCCGAGGTCAACTCGCAGCTCTAACTGTTTGCAAATGAGTTACGATATTCATAAAATTATAATTGCGTCGAGCGAAGGAGTACGGTTCTTTTTTGTGCCGATTCTATCACATGTCAAATGGCCGAGCGAGAGAGAGAGCAAAACACGAGCTTCTTGGTCAGTCGTTTGTTTGTTTGCTGCCTTGCATAAGAAATGTGCAATAATAAACAGTAAAGCTGTAAAACCGGAATCTCCGAGCCTCTTCTCAATTTCTCCTTCGCAAAGAGCAACCTACTTAGTAATGAGAGACGCGGGCCGCAGACGAAGGAAGGCAATAAAAAGAGGAGCTTTGAACTTGTTACCGTTGCTCCGCTTATGACGTCGACACCATGCACATTCGTAAGGCTTCGGGGCCCGGGTCATCACGAGCTCATATATGCACATGGACCAGAGCTCTGTGGGTTCGTTGACATGCGTGCCAGCACAATAATAATAATAAAGAAACGTGAGGGGAACGGAAGAAGAGAAAATCGGAGGAACGACGAGAAGAAAAAGGCAAGAGACACCTTGACCTAGAGTTCATAATATTGTGTTATATCATTTATGCGCCGTGAATGGCTGAAAAGCGGGAGAGAAACGCGAGATAAAAGCCATTGAATGGCAAATTCGTTGTTTGGACAGTTGAGCCGGTCTCTCTAGCGCTCGAGCTTCTCGCCGGAGCCATAAATCGTGGGTTTGGTGTCAGCAGGCATGAATATTCATGCAGTCATCGACCTCCTCGTCAACTTTCTGGAAGAGATTCTATTACTTCTGCTCACTTGGGTGCTTTTCTGGTCCGAGTGGTGATAAATCGAGTGATTTTGGTCGAGACATTCCGAGAAAAGTGGCCGAAATTCCACTAATAAGCCCGAATAATGTCAAGGGCCCTTCAGAAATCTCTCAAAACAGTCGAACCAAGCCCTCGAGCCCAGCTTGGTGCCTTCAGCAAGCCACCAGTCACGACCAGTGTCGCAACACTGTTACAATTACCAGTCTCGAGTGCTTATTATGCCTCCCCGAGTGGCCCATTGAAGCCATTCAAACGAGGCTTGCGCTTATCCACTCATGCTCAATTATCCCGGGGTTCAATGACCCCGCAGCGCAAAAAATGTGGGGGCCGGAGTCAAAACAAAACAATCAACTCAATTGGCGCGTCCGTTTCGAGCGACTAGTGACAAATTTTCGCACATTAACATGCCTGTCTGCACGAAATGCGAAATCGCGGTTTCGATCCTCACCTCCAGTCCGATGGAACAATGCAGTGAATCAATTACGGTGCCGTCGTCGCGTCGATCAGGTCGTCTTCGCGATGGTGCGTGACCGCAAAAAACAACAACTGCATCGACGACATTGGCATTGTGTGCTCGATGGACGGAGGCGAGAGAGAGAGATGTGTAATTGTGATAATTCAATACGAAAGACGACGCGATAAAATGAGGCAATATGCCATCACCGGCCATTAAAGGGGGTCAATAAAACAATATAAGTGAGTAGATAAAAGTTGATGCAGTAGCGCTCGAAACGGCATCCATCCGCATTTCTGATTGCTTTCTGTTGTGATTGGTGTTGGATTTCCAGTTCAGCTCGAGTGGCATGATTAATCGCTGTTGTGGTTGCGGGTCTCTCAGATTCTCAGAACGACGGACATTTGTGTTGGTTGGGATTCTTCGATTAGAGACATTGTATCTGAATGGGATCTGGACGAGTTTCAGAGAACGAGTTCTCGAAGAGCTAATTGTTGGCCTTGGAAGCTTACTTTTAAGAACTACACGTAAAAAAATTTAAGCTACGACTAAGATGCATTAAGTCGAACTTTCCTAGCTCTCATTTTGTAAAGTATTTCGTATAGGCTTTGAGATGATTTACACGCAAAAAAATTTAACCATCTTTTAGGTCAGAAAAAAAAATCAATAGGAAGAATACTTCAATAGGGTACGAATTTCGTGAGCTTTGAGCTAATAGAGATGAAATTTACACACACAAAAAATTAAAATACGATTTGAATACTAAAAAATTAAACAATCAAGTCCTGGTTACTCATATCAATACAGTTTTGGCCCAAAATAAGAAAGTTAAAAAGAGCCTAAATTTTTTTCCATGTGCTTTTTAACGATAAATATGTTAACAATGTCTTTCACGTCAATTCGTCATATGAAAGTTATTTTTGAGCAATTTGAGGGCATTTTCGAGATGACTAAGACAACATTCCCCAACCTGATTGCTGACTAAACGGCACTCGAGCCAAGTGAGCCACAGAGGACAGGGAAGAAGAGCTATAATAAGACGATTAGAGCAGCAATCAATTAGTCAGTCCGTAAATACGGCGACCTTTTAAGGCGATTTAGCTCAAAATACCTCTAACTAGTCCGCTTATACCTGCAGTGAGTAATCAGCGACGCGTCAATTGGTAATTGGCAGCACTTGCTCTCATCAACGTCGATGAAAAAACCCGCTTCTTTGCCGCCCCCTCGCGTGTCTCGGTAGCGCTGCAAAATGCAATAGCTCAATCACGATTATGCTGAGATAAGAGACTCCGCAAGAGCGGTGCAGTTCCTCCAGGTGTGGGATACAAGTTGCTACTTTGTGACGACTCACGACATTCTGTCAAGAAAATATGAGAAGCGAAAACAAACTCGCTGCATTCCTCCGAAGCCGGAGTCGTCAGTCGAGGCGATTAAATTAATGTAATTCGAATGCCTGCTGTCTAGTCGGAGCGGCCTATTACGAATACCAGAGATAAGCTGTTCTGTCTCTCCCCTAGACCTTCACCGCCTGGTGCAATAGCCATCTTCGCAAAGCTGGAACCGGAATCGAGAACATCGAGGATGACTTCCGCAACGGTCTCAAACTTATGCTCCTGCTCGAGGTCATCTCCGGCGAGACCCTGCCAAAGCCCGACCGTGGCAAGATGCGCTTCCACAAGGTAAGACGAGGCCTCTCTCTGGCAGGCTGTCACTAACTGGAGTGTTGCAGATCGCCAACGTCAACAAAGCCCTGGACTTCATCGCCTCCAAGGGCGTCAAGCTGGTGTCGATTGGTGCGGAGGAGATCGTCGACGGCAACCTCAAAATGACCCTCGGCATGATCTGGACCATCATCTTGCGTTTCGCCATCCAGGACATCTCGGTGGAGGAGATGACCGCCAAGGAGGGTCTCTTGTTGTGGTGCCAGCGCAAGACCGCGCCCTACAAGAACGTCAACGTACAAAATTTCCATCTCAGTTTCAAGGTGAGAAATTCACTGTTTCCGGCTCGTTTTAAACGCCAAATTTCTTCCAGGATGGTCTTGCTTTCTGCGCTCTGATTCACCGTCACAGACCAGACTTGATCGACTACTCAAGACTCTCCAAAGATAACCCATTGGAAAATCTCAATACTGCCTTCGACGTGGCCGAGAAGTATCTCGATATCCCACGCATGTTGGACCCAGACGGTAAGCACCTGCCTTCTCTCTTTCTCGCAGTGGCAACCTTTTAAACTGACCGTTGAATATTAGATTTGATCAACACACCCAAACCGGACGAGAGAGCTATCATGACCTACGTGTCATGTTACTATCACGCCTTCCAGGGTGCCCAACAGGTTCGGACTGCCGTGTGACCCTCTCTCGAGGAACCCCTAACCATTTTAATGTCGTTTTCGACCCTGATTTCGTGTTTTTGCCTCCTTACTAACGTCCATGAATTTTCAGTCTTCCAATTTTTGGCCCACTTACACCTCTATTTTCTAAAGATTTTCATTAAAAGTGGATTCATTTGGCTCCAAAAAATTTCCTCCGTAAGAAAATGTTTTAATTTGGGTATCAAGAAAAAACCCTGGTAGTTAAATTTTTGACCCCTCTAGGAAGGCCCCTGAAACCGCCACAAAGACAAGGGACGAAAAATTCTAACAAGTGCATGATACATTTGATTTTTGTCGCTCAAACCTACGACCTCCACGAGCTACATAATTCAGTGTTTTACTGTTTTCTTTATGATTTTTCTTTTATTTTTATGCGCCCGCTTCCTATCATCTCACACCTAACCAATGTTGTGCCGCTATTGAACCAAACACCACACATATCATAACCAATTCGGTTCCGTAATTCTGTGAAATTACGCAAAATTCCCCACGATCATACCCAAAACAGATCTCCAGAACACAGCGATGCCAGATGAACGAGCCGTCATGACATATGTGTCATCCTACTATCACTGTTTCAGTGGTGCACAAAAGGTCTGTTTTTTGCTTTCCTCCTTTCTCTCTCACCTTCCATACGTTTTACGTTGATTTTTCGATGTTTCCTAACCCCTCAACCGCTTGCAACCCGAAAGGTCGACTCACGAGTTGATTGCATACTTTCAGGCTGAGACCGCTGCCAACCGCATCTGCAAGGTCCTGAAGGTCAACCAGGAGAACGAGCGCCTCATGGAGGAGTACGAGCGTCTCGCCAGTGACGTAAGTATCCTCGGGAGTCCAGAGAGTCGTCTCTAACGGGGTCATTGTAGCTTCTCGAGTGGATCCGCCGCACGATGCCGTGGTTGGCTTCGCGCCAGAGCGACAGCACCCTCGCCGGAGTGCAGAAGAAGCTGGAGGAGTACCGCACGTACCGCCGCAAGCACAAGCCCCCACGTGTGGAGCAGAAGGCCAAGTTGGAGACCAACTTCAACACGCTCCAGACCAAGTTGCGTCTGTCCAACCGACCGGCCTACATGCCGACGGAGGGCAAGATGGTGTCCGACATCACGAACGCCTGGAAGGGCTTGGAGGGAGCCGAGAAGGCCTTCGAGGAGTGGCTCTTGGCCGAAACCATGCGTCTGGAGCGTCTCGAGCACTTGGCTCAGAAGTTCAAGCACAAGTCCGACACGCACGAGGACTGGACCCGCGGCAAAGAGGAGATGCTGCAGTCCCAGGACTTCCGCAGCTGCAAGCTGAACGAGCTGAAGGCGCTGAAGAAGAAGCACGAGGCGTTCGAGTCAGATCTCGCCGCGCACCAGGACCGTGTCGAGCAGATCGCCGCCATCGCGCAGGAGCTCAACACGCTCGAGTACCACGACTGCGTGTCCGTGAACGCCCGCTGTCAGCGCATCTGCGACCAGTGGGACCGCTTGGGAGCTCTCACGCAGCGTCGTCGTCAGGCTCTGGATGAGGCCGAGCGCGTCCTCGAGAAGATCGACATCCTCCACTTGGAGTTTGCGAAGAGGGCCGCCCCCTTCAACAACTGGCTCGATGGAGCTCGCGAGGACCTCGTGGACATGTTCATTGTCCACACGATGGAGGAGATCCAGGGTCTCATGACGGCCCACGAGCAGTTCAAGGCGACGCTCGGGGAGGCCGACAAGGAGTTCAACCTCATTGTGGGTCTCGTGCGCGAGGTTGAGTCCATCGTGCAGCAACACAAGATCCCCGGGGGTCTCGAGAACCCCTACACGACCCTCACTGCCGCCGACCTCACCCGCAAGTGGTCCGACGTCCGTACTCTGGTGCCACAGCGCGACAACACCCTCGCCAGCGAGCTTCGCAAGCAGCAGAACAACGAGATGCTGCGTCGTCAGTTCGCCGAGAAGGCCAACGTCGTTGGTCCGTGGATCGAGCGCCAGATGGACGCCGTCCGTGCCATTGGGATGTCCATTCAGGGCAGCTTGGAGGAGCAGCTGTTGCGTCTGAAGGAGTACGAGCAGGCCGTGTATGCCTACAAGCCCAACATCGAGGACCTCGAGAAGATCCACCAGGCCGTGCAGGAGTCCATGATCTTCGAGAACCGTTACACCAACTACACCATGGAGACCTTGCGCGTCGGATGGGAGCAGCTCCTCACCTCTATCAACAGGAACATCAACGAAGTAAGGCCCATAACCCTCTTTCGAATTGCTTATCTCTTAAATAGTAGGCTATTTTAGACCTTCAAGGCCTAAACATTTTTTTGAAAAAATAAGAAGAAAATTTTAGAGATGATCGAACCTCTCTCGTTAAGAAAATCTAAATTTCGAAAATTTTGACGAATAATTTTTTGTGAAGATAATGGTCCCTGATGCTTAAATCGAATTCATTTTCCATATGAAATAGATTTCCGAAGGTTTTAGGCCGAAAAATCTGATTTTAAGTAAAAAATATTTTTCATTCAAAATTTGAAAAATGACCAAACCTCCGCTCGTTAAGAAAATCTCGATTTCGTGATTTTTGGTGAAAAATTTTTTGTCCAAAAAACTGTTTACAAAACCTTAAAATCACTAGATTCACCTAAATAATACGTTTTCATAGAATTTGGGGTAAAAAAGGAAATTTTGAACTTTTTTCCTCAAAAAACTAAATTTTGAAATATTTTTTCCCTAGGTCGAAAACCAAATCTTGACCCGCGACTCGAAGGGCATCACACAGGAGCAGCTGAACGAGTTCCGCTCGAGCTTCAACCACTTCGACAAGAACCGCACTGGCCGCTTGACCCCCGAAGAACTCAAATCCTGCCTCGTCTCACTCGGATACTCCATCGGCAAGGACCGTCAAGGCGAATTGGACTTCCAGCGCATCATTGCCGTCGTGGATCCCAACAACAGCGGCTACGTCCTCTTCGACGCCTTCCTCGACTTCATGACACGCGAAAGCACTGACACAGACACCGCAGAGCAAGTCATCGACTCATTCAGAATTTTGGCCTCCGACAAGGTGAGTTGAAGCTCCTCAAAAAAATAATCTTCTCTCAATTGTTGCTTTTCAGCCATACATCCTACCTGATGAGCTTCGTCGCGAGTTGCCCCCAGATCAGGCCGAGTACTGCATCCAAAGAATGCCACCCTTCAAGGGCCCCGGGGCCGTCCCTGGAGCTCTCGACTACATGTCCTTCAGTACCGCGCTCTACGGTGAAAGTGATTTGTAAATTTTTGTTTATTTTTATTTTTTGTTTTATAAAAAAAATATTTTATTTATTTTATTAAAATGTAATATTATGATTATATTATTTTTTCCTGTAAATCGCCGTCTCTATATTGTGCGCACGCCACGCAGAATATCAAATGATAAGAAATGAATAAAACTATTGTGTCTCGAAGCGCCCTAATTTTCTTATTATTTTCCTTATTTTCCTGAGGGAAACTAAATATATCACGCCAACCATATCTCTATTTAAGCATGCATAATCGCCAAAGTTTGCTTGGATTTCGAACAATCAATTTGATTGATGTTTCCGTAGTTTTTAGGCTTAAGGAAAAAATTAATAAAAAAAAACCAGCGCAGGGAAAAATGCTATATTTTGCTACCTATTGTCCAGAAGCGAGATTTTTAACCGCTCAAGTCCTCAGAGGCCAACGAATATAACCCCGAATACTCTCAGAATAAAGTTTTAAGTCCTACAATGTACCAAAGTGTGTCTTATTGGGGCCCCAGAGGTGAGGTGAAAAGGTAAGCTGACGTAACCGACTTTGTTCTAGCGATCACGAGGCACCGCGAAGGTTGCAAATTCAATTTCAAAATATGGATCACCTTATGCCGAGCCGTCTTTGTGTTTCGCGAGTCGTGATTTGTTGCAGGCATTCGCTGCATTACGTTCAATAATGGCAAATAGCTTGATTAATTAGTCGGCACTCGCTTGTTAGCAGGTTGCAGAGTCGCACGTAAAAAACATCCTTTCTCTATGTGCGGCGGCTTCAGCATTCCGAAATAATTGGCCTGCTGCGAGCTCAAGACCCCGGCGTTCCAAGACGTAGCGAGACGTTTAGAAAGCACTTCCCCAAACGCTCGAGTTTCTGCCGGTTTTTCGGCGAGAAAACAAAAAGCAACCGTTATGCAAATTTCGGTACAGTTCGCCAATTTTTATGGATTTTTGGCACAAATCGAGCGGCTTGCGCAACGCCGACCGCCAGCACGTGCGTCTACTTCGGTTATTGCTTTTTAATGCGCTAACACAAGACCGTTGAGGGCTCGGTCTGGGCTTGCGGTAGGTCGTCTATCTCTCAATCTACAACTTCTGTGAATGTTTGGGTTTTTGTAGCGGGAGAATGCGCGCGGAACGCTGCAAGAAAGGCCGCGAAGAATGAGATAAGTAAATGCCATTTTTGTCTCTCAAATTACTTCCGTCGATCTCCACCTGTCTTACGCTCCGCTCGGAATGGCAGGTCTATTATTTAATAGGTATATGAGCTCTGTTTATGTTACAGTATTTCATGCTATTGTGGCGCTGTGAAAGCATAAACACGCGGCGCGGTTCATAAATGACTCTCTTTTCAATAAGTTTGCTCGTCATCTTGACCGTGACTCGGAGATTTTGTCCGTTGGTCTGACAGCTTCTGTTTGCTTTCCGGACTAATAACGAGCTTCAGATTTTTCTCAACGCCTTTCTATGTACACATGTCAGCTTCCGGAAAGATAGAGTTACGTACTAGATGGTCCCTTCAAGAAATCTGGCTTCAGAAACCCCTCACAGACGGCAAAAAACCTAATTTTTGTATGACAGTTTTTCAAAAATGTTTGTCCAAGTAGGGCTTCTTTTAGGTCGTTTTTTAGACTTTAAATTCCATAGTTTTGGAGAGAAGAAATTTTTTGAAAATTTTTGAAAAATTTTTGTTTCTAGACGTGAATGCTCTATTGCCTGATATTAAAAATTTTAAGGCACCTCAAAGGATCAGAAAATTTTAGAAACACGTTTTTCAAAATTTAAAAATACCTGTAGACACTTTGGTCTCATATCATTTTGAGGCTTCATGTGAGATCAGAAAATTAACAACGCTCAAAAATATTTTAAAAATACCTCTAGATATTAATAATCTATGGTTTCGATATTCTGTAAATAAAAAATTAAATATAATGTTAGATTTTGAAAACTAAAAAATCTTTTAATAATATAAAAAAATTTCTCTAGACATTATTTCTCTATGGTTTCAAGTTAAAAATAAAGAATTGAATAAAATTTATCAGAAAGTAAATACACACTTTAAAAATTTCTCTAGACATTGATGCTCTATGGCTTCGAGTTAAAAATGAAAAATTGAATTAAATTTAAGATTTTGAGGCTTCATAAGTAGCATAAGTTTGATGAAAAAAATTTTCACGGCTCTTTTCCCACGCCAAGCTTCCATGAAGTTTCATAATCGCGGCCCCTCTGACGTCGATAAAAGTTTGAGAAATTGACAAAAGGGTACCATTTGAACCGACGTCTCGTAATTGGCATGCAAGACCGCTCTTGTTGGGCCATAAACCCTAAACTGCCCCGCACTTGCAATTCTCCTCATACGCGAAAACATAAACAGAAACAGCCTTCGATGTTAACAAGTTTTTTGCAATTCAAAAGACGGCCAAAAAATTAGTCAACCAGGCCCGTCTCACATGTGTTGCCCCACATGCTAAGCGATTACCATAACTCACATAAACTCGACACTTTCTTCATTTATCAGAAACTCATAATCGGACGCGAACAAAAAGTTCATTAGGAAAAAGGTTAATTCTGTCTTGAGCTCAGGGCGGCTGCCCGCTACCGCGCGCTTTCGCTCTCATCCGGAGTTCGCATGAGACACGCACGTCATGGGGTATTGTGTGTAAGTGCGAAAGAGCAACCGCGTATCAGCATTTTAGCGCGCGGTTCGCGATCAGTGCTCCAAAAATCGTTGCCGTCGCCGGATCGGCGAGCAGTAATCTCTCGTGCAGAATGCATTACTTCATTATCATTGCCATTGCCACCCTTCACGGTGCCAGGGTGACCGGGTTCAACCAGAAGAACGACGCCTTCATCACGATCCCCAATCTAGGGAGGCTCAAGGGATTCGAGCGAGACGGCATCTTTCACTTTCTCGGGATACGATACGGCCAGGCGCCCGTTGGTGAAAGAAGGTAACGTGTTTTGTGTTTATTGCGCTCGATGATGGGTTGTGTAATGGCCCGAAAGTGAATGTAAAATTCTTCCATTGAAGTGGATGGTGATTTAAACAAAAAACTGCTCCATAATCGATAAAGCAGGCGTGACATTTCGGTGCACGGACTCGCTTCGCAGCTCTGGGCTTTCAGATGGGGTGCCAAGATACTAATTAATCCAGCCCGAGATCAGTGAAAGCTCCAAAAATGGCATGAGTGCAATAAACCAGAAGCTGCCCCCAAGCGTAATAAAGGTCAACGGATATCGTCGCTGAAAAAATTGTTATCAAACCTATTAGATATTTTATTCATCGTGGAGAAAAAATATGTATCAAAGGTAGAAAAAAAATCTACCGGTTTTGGGGGCATAATTAACCCATTTCCACCAGCTTTGTTGATTTGCAATTCGAATCCGATTTGAACTATGTTCAGGATATAGAAAATACGAATAAAAAGTGCGAGAAAAAAGTTTAGACACAAGCTACTTTCTTTCAAAATCAAACGAACAAGTTTCCCGAGACTTGAATTAGCTCAAACTTGAATAATTTCTACTGGTGCAATTCAAAACCTAAAACTGTGCCATTTTAAGGTTATTGAAAGTTTTCCCAGAGACATTTAAATTCTATTGGCAAAAATCGTGACTTTTTCTCTGTAATGGGATATGGGACTTTTCCTTAGAAAAACTTTGGTGGAAGTGGAAATTCTGCCTTAAAACGAAACCTGAACCATGAAAAATCTATTTCTCAGAAAGTCTCCCTAAACGACCTAAAAAGGACGCTTGAGGTAGTTTTAGAAAATCGAAATAATTGTGCATCACCAACCTAATGGAGCCTGAACTTCCTCTAGTGGTTATCTCTATGGATTCGTCACATATGGGAACGGACTGCCCACGAGCTTTATCGTCGCTGAAAAAATTGTTATCAAACCGATTTTATCGCGAAAAAAATGAATCAAAGGAGATGAAAAAATCAACCGGTTTTGGGGCCGTAATCGAGTGACCTTAATTGCTGGACAGTTTTGAGGGCTCTTCCAGAACAAGTTCCTAAGCGACTTGCGGTTAAAAAAAATAAACAAAATTGAAAGCCCCAATTTTCGAGTTCAGCTTCAATGACTTAAAGAAAACTTAACTTGGTAAAAACTCGTCCAATTAGCCGAAACAAAATACATTTGGTCTATTGTCTTAGCATTGTCTCGGCGTAATCCGGCAATCATTGAACTCGACTTCGAATGGCCATAAATTTCGATAAAAAGTTGTTTAAGGCGAAAGAAAGCAGGTTTCTAAATGCCACCTTTCTAAATACCCACAGATTCCGAGCAGCTCTTCCTGAACGGCCGTGGCTCGGAGTACGCGATGCCACTCGCTACGGGGACTTCTGTCCCAACGTCCAGCTCATCACGGGCTTCATCACCGGCTCCGAGGACTGTCTCTTCCTCAACGTGTAAGCCACCCACTCCCATACTTTTTCAAGGTCACCAAAATGTTGTCTCTTGCAGCAACTTTAAGAAGTCCAAGATGTTCGGGAAGCTGCCTGTCATGGTGTGGCTACACGGAGGAGCCTTCAGGAACGGCGCTGGACACTTCCCAGGCACGGGCCCCGAGTTTCTCGTGCAGAAGGACGTGCTTCTGGTGACCCTCAACTACAGAACTGGCGCATTTGGGTTCGTGTGTGTGGACCAGGGGGCTCCCGGGAACGCTGGCATCCAGGACCAGGTGCTGGCTCTCAAGTGGGTCCAGAAGAACATCGCCTACTTTGGTGGAGACCCCACTCGGGTGACTCTCTTCGGGTTCTCAGCGGGAGCCATCTCTGCCGAGATCCTGATGCTGTCCCCGTCCGCCAGAGGCCTCTTCCACCACGTCATCGCCCAGAGCGGCTCCGTTCTGAGTCCCTGGGGCATGGCTCACAACCCCAAGCTCCAGGCCATGAGACTTGCGAGGGCTCTCGGGTACTGGGGTCACATTAGTGGAGTGGTGCCGTTTCTCAAGAAGGCCCCGTGGCGGTCCCTCGCGAGAGAGGTCAGGAGACTGACGGCCCCGACTCTGGAGAGGAACGTCTTGGATATTTTCTTCACGCCCTGCGTCGAGGAGGACTACGGGGCCCACATGGACTACGACCCAGTCATGACGAGGCATCCCCTGGAGGTTTTCGCCACGGGAGACTACAACGTGATCCCCTACATGACTGGTATCACGGCGGACGAGGGTATTTTGATGCTGAGAAGTGAGTAAATAGTCTTGATTATCCGATTTTAGACAAGAGAAGGGAAAACCTTGGTTAGAGGTCACAAAAGAAGGTGACAAAAAAATTTATTCAAGAACGATGATGGAATAACCGACTTGTAGATCTCTTTTAGTAAGTCAGTCGTTCCTAGTAACGCTATCTGGGGAAAAATATTCGAGTTTAGGCTCAGAGATAGCTGATACAGACAAACAAGACGCGAGTGTTCGTGCTTAAATTTTTAAAACTCACCTTAAAAAGCCTTTTTTTTGCCTGTTTTAAAAAAGTTTTGGCTTTTTGGCTCCATGAAAAAAAGCTCGTTAAACATCGTTTTGAGAAGTAGAAAAGTTAAATTGAATTTGGAAGCCCAAAATAAAAATCAGGCTATCAGTTTATAAGGCTATGGTTTAAGCTAAAAACACCCCTTTCATTTAAGACGACCGAGTGGACACCATGGTCTGGCCCAAGCTCCGGAACAGCAGCACATTCTTCATCCCCTCCGACCTCCACCTCAACGGCCTCTCGCCCTGGGAAATCAAGTCGCTGGCTCGCAAGATCGGAAGCTTCTATCTCTCTGGAGTGACAGACGACAACTCTGCCACAGACGCCCTCGTTCGAGTAAGTCCCGAGTCCAAACCTCGCCTTCAGACCTCATTTTCGTCTCTATTTCAGTACGGAACCGACGTGTGGTTCCTCAACGGGCTCGTCAGAGGGGTGCAGCTCATGCTGGCACACGGCGAGCAGAAGATCTTCATGTACCGCTTCGCTTTCGAGGGCAGCTTCAACTTCTACAAGCGCTTCACGGGCTACAATGGCCGAGGAGTCTCGCACGGAGACGAGCTGGGCTACCTCTTTGCCGTTCCCTTCCCCCTCCTGAAGCTGCAGGGGCTGAAGAAATTCAACCGCGAGATCCAGATGCTCCGGTGCATGCTCACGATGTGGACAAACTTTGCCAAAACGGGGAACCCGAATCTGGGGGAGAAGCACGAGGGCCAGTCCTTCCGGGACTTTTACTGGCTGCCCTCCAAGTCGAACGACGACATCTTCTACCTGGACATCAATGACCACATGAAGGTGTTTGCCGGATTCCCGTACCCCAACCGGTTACGGTTCTGGGAAGAGATTTACCAAAGATTCGGGTGACAGAGCCGCCCACTGATGGGACTGAAGTCGATGTAAATATGATTTTAAGGCTAAGTTTAAGTTATTAAATTAATTTGGGACTAAGCAACAATTTCAACATTCGGCCTGTCGACATAAAATTTTATTTCTCGAGAACCAAAGGAAGGCAAAAGAAGGGACGAAATTAGAAGGTCAACCTTGACTTTGGCTAGCTAAATAAAAATAAAATTTAAACCTTAAAATAAGTCTTCAGGTTAAGATAACTCTCGATGGTGTCACTTCCGGTAGTTGGAAATTTTATGACAAAATTCTAGATGGATCTTCTCGATGCTCGAATTTCTCAAGTAGCAGAGTCTAGAAACTTTTTAATGATAAGTCAAAACTTTCTTAAACTTTCCCAATTTTTCAAATATATTCCGGGAAGTTTGTGTGTTAGTTCTCCCCTTTAGAATATCCTCTGCCAATACAACAGATCAGATTGATTTACAATGTCAATTTAAAAGTCTTTATATGAAGTTCTGAAACCCAAAAGCACTTAAACATAATCTCAGGGCTTCTGATCATCTGGGTTATGGCTTGTAGGTGGGACTCGATTGAAGTAAAATTCAAAAGAGAAGGTTTTTAATCTCCCAAAATTGTGGAAAATTTTTGCCTTTTTAGCGCTCTTGAACCAACCAAAGTTTACGAAACACAATCTTCGATTAGATAAACGCTGCATTTTATTGGTCTATTGATTTGTGATTTCCTGCGAAAAGTCTTTGTTGTCCCCTCAGAAGCAGAAAAGTAAGCTTTCTCGTCCATTTGCTATTGTCATCCCTATGTGCAAGTTCACTGACTCACCTCTCTCTGCAAAGCAGTAATCGCGATCAAATTATAGGTTTTCTCTGGCCTGAGGTGCAATTAGAGTAGACTTCGCACACAACAAAGTACGCGGCAGCGACACGCTTCCCGTGCTGCTCGCGAAATTGCGCGTCTGCTTATGCAACGGCAAGGTCGTTTGTGGCGTGTTTTCTTTGCTTTTCTCTCCATCCGTTTTTCTTGCAGTTACATTGCTGCTGCAACACTCAAACATGGCATTGTCTTGCCATATTTACAACCAAACTGTTGTTTTGACTGCACTTAGCACATGAATATGGGACAAACTTTTTATTTCTTTCATAAATACTTGAGATAAGAGATTGATTATCTATGAACAGCGGTACTTAAGTCTACAGAAGAGCCTTTCAGACTGGTTTTGGCACAGGTTGGAGTTGCTTGGCGGTGTCTCGGAGCACGCGGGAGCCCCATCTGGTGAAAAAGGTGTCCAAGTCGTTGAAGACCTGCGGGAATCGAGGTCAGAAATGGGCTTTTGAAGGAGATTAGTTACCTGAGTCCCTCCGTACTGGCTCTGGAAGGACTCCCAGGGGATAGCGGTGGCGTGGGGCGTAAAGTCCTCGTAGCGTGTGATGTCGTGACTGGAGAAGGATGGCGTCTTGAAGTGGGAGGAGTAGCCCTTGCCCGAGAACTGCGACGCGGCTTGCTTCCGTGGGGTGTCTGGAAAGTATGGAGAGTAGGGAAAATGAGAAAGCAGACGAACTGGCGAATTAAGGAAGTGGAAGCTTCGAGCATGGAAATTTTTTTGGTCGGTCGCCCTGCTCATGGAGTGGACAAACAGAGCAAAATTTTCAGCCAATTTTCTTGGAAGTAGGGGTTTGCGACCTACTTGGATCGAAAAAAAAATCTCCCAAAGTACTTAAGTCCGGGGACTCCGGTGGCTGTTTCTAGGGGTCCCAATAGTGATCGTCACCAAAGATGGGAGCTCTAGCCCCCGTACTTTGGGAGCTAGAGAAAATCAAATCTTGGTGAAATTTTCAAATACAAAAATTTCAAAAAAATTCGATTTTCTCTAGCTCCCAAAGTACGGGGGCTAGAGCTCTCATCTTTGGTGACGATCACTAGAGGGGCCCTTAAAAACAGCCACCAAGAGATGAGCTCCCGAACTTAAGTACTTTGGGAGATCCGAGCCATCTCAAATCCAGACTTCCACGAAAATTGGCTGAAAATTTTGCTCTGTTTGTCCACTCCATGAGAAGAGCGACCGACCAAAAAAATTTCCATGCTCGAAGAGTGGAAGTGACTTGGTCTGAGGGTTCGTTCACATATTACGTCATGGTCAAAGGGGATATGGCGTGACCAGACTTACCGAGTCACGAACAAGTCTAAGCGACAAACTGTGCAAAATATGCTCAAACACGCGATTTTTACCGTGACGTAATATCTGCACGAACCCTAAGTCACCATTTGGCGTTGCGCATGCGCAGAAAGGAGCACGCCCAGAAAAAGCTTTCTAGGAGAATTTAGTCTTCTGAGGTCATTTTCTTTTAACTGAGCTTCAGGGCCGCGTTTACCAGATGGAACCTTTGGGAGTCTTTATTTTTAGCGTCTAACATGTTAAGTAAATTATTGAGAGCCTCTTTAAATTAAACGGGGCACCTAACAAGTTGAAAGGATACTTAAAAGTTGTGCTGGGGCTTCATGAAAATTAAAGGGGCCCCTTTAAATTTCTGCTGGGGCCCCCTGACCATTCCAAGGGCCTCTAAAATATTTCTGGGGCCCTTTAAAAATTCAAGAGGTCCCCTAAAAATTCTAGGGGCCCCTTTGAAGTTCTACAAAATATGTTTTCAAAATTTTAGTAGAGGAAGGGGCCTGCTGAGGTTAGTTTAAGAAAGAAATTTAGTCGGAAAACATTTCCTGATGGACCGAAAAAGCCCCCACAACTAGCCAACTAAGTATTTATGGCCAATTAGAGGCATCAAAGATAGGCTTATCACAATGAGCGGCGCTTTTATTCGGTTATCTCTAATCTTAATGCAATCAATCACAATAATGTCAGTGGAACGTCGGATAATCTTCCGTCGAGTCGAAGAGATAAGACTGCTCGAACTGGTATTTCGTCACCCAGGGCACGGTGACGGTGCTGCGGCCCGTGAAGTGGGGCGAGAAATTGTATATCAGATGCCGCATCTCGTCTAGACGGTCATCGAAGCGGTGGTTGCTGCGTCTCGTCTCGCTCACGAAGAACGTCGCCAGGTAGTGGCTGAGCTGGATGGCGGCCTGGCTGTGAGGGACCTGCCAAAGGAAGCTCCACTCAAAGGGGTTCTTCTCGGGATGGTACTGCGTGCCGTAGAAGGGGTAACGGACGTGCTCGTAGGTGGAGACGTGCTCGATCCCGAAGAGATCCCGATTCGTGGTGAGGATCCTCCAGTTGTCCGAGATCCCCGTCGCCTGCAGCGTCTCGTTCGTCACGCAGTAGATGTGGATGTTGAAGGCCACTCTCTCCCGCTCCAGGGACTGCTGCAGCTCCGTCGAGAGACCCGCAAACATGCGCCCTCTGGTGCCCGTGAACTCGAGGGGGTAGGCAGCGTTGTAGGCGAAGCAGCTCCTCAGCACGTCTCTGGACCTGCCAGCGTCCTGGTAGGCCAGCACCTCGAAGCCCAGACACGTGCCCCAGACCGGGAAGTAGTCGCCCTCGTCGTTGTACCTCCGTGCGATATCAAAGATGTAGTCCACGGACTTGCCGTAGCCGTCGACGTTGGCGTCCAAGCTGGCCGCTCCTCCCGGAAACACGACCCCGTTGATCTTGCTGAGGAGCTTCTCGTAGTACTCCCTTGGCCGGTTGTTGAAAATAGGCACCACTCGAGCCCCTCCGGCCTCAATGAACTTCACGTACGAGGCTCCAATGATCGACTTCTCCTGTATTGGCGTCTCGGTCTCCGTTCCCTTGAGGTTCGGGATGCTGTTTCTGACGTCCTGGAGCATCAGCACTCCGATAATAGGCTGGTAGTTGAACCTGATGTCGGGGTCAGGGATGACATCTCGCGAGAAAGAGGTGCTCGGGAGCGCGAAAAGGAGAATCAGGACGAAGATGAAGAGGGAGAACAGGACTCCGAAGAGGAACTTGAACATTTCTGGCGTTATTTTTTGTCGCAATTTTTATGGCGAACTGGGCTTTTTTCGGTAATGATGCCAATTTTAAGTCGAGATACGGGAGCTCTTTATCGGAACGTTATCGGCGACATGTGATGAGTAACGACAGAGTTGTAAAATAGCAATAAAAGATATAAATCAATCAGCCGGTAGCACATTTTCGTCAATCGAAGTGAGATTTTTGCCCCCGGTCTTATCGGAGCTGGCATGTTTATTGAGTTACGTCACTTGGAATGCCTCGTGTCTGCAGCGGAAATCCTGTTTTATTTTTGGCTTTCACTCTGATAAACTATAAGCAGCTTTGCGGGTCTCAGAATTTATTTTCTGTCAGGCTAATTTTCGACCCTTTTCTTTGGATATTTGGTTATTCTTGAAGAAACTTTTCCACTTTCACTTTTTACACTGCTGTTATTTGGGTGAACTAACATCTTCGACCTCTTATCTCAGCTAGAGGAAGGGTTTAGAACAATTAAAGGGAAACACATTTTTCACAGCAAATAAATTGGACCAGTTCTGGACGATAGAAATCTATTTTATTCTTACTAAGAGATTCTCTAGGAGTCTCATATAAAGAGTTAAGGGCCCAAATTCAAAGAAAATGGCCAAATATGTTAAGTCATGGGCCCTGTTTTTAAGCTAGAGGCCTCAAATGCCAGGACAGAGGCTCTAAATTTTAGGCCAGGGGCCAGAACTCCAAGAAAGGGGCCCTTAACGCAATCTGAGAGGTACCTGATTTTGAAACAGATCCATTTTTAGACTTTAAATTGTACTCAAGCCAATTTAAAGAACCATTTCATGAATTTTTTCTCAATCACCGATTTTTGAAAATTTACCCTTGAGAAAAAACGAAAGACTACTCACAAACTGGCACTGCCCTAGGTTGCTCCACTGCCGAGGTCGGGAACTCGAGGTACGTGAGGATGGGCTTGAAGACGGGAGGCATGACGTGGTTCACGCTCGGCTTTTGGTTCCAGATCTGCTTGATAACGTAAGTCGTGTCCGCCAGTGGCATCGCCAGGTAGTGCCCGTTCGACTCCACCTTGACCTGGTACGTCGGTCTCGATCCCCGCTGCAGATACGGAAACACCTGATGCTGCCTCTGCTCCAGAATAATACCGTCCGGTACCGCGATTCCGTCCTTCTGCAGCCGGTTCAGCAAGAGCCGGTCCGATCGCCAGGCTTCGGTGGGAATTTTGCCGCCGAGCTCCGGAGTCACATGCTCTCGGAATATGGCTCGCTTTTTTGGATTCTGTGAATTATGTTGGACATAAAAAGGTAAGTCGTGAGCCGTTTGACATGCAAAATATGGGAAGAGGTTCATGTGAGCATTAATCAAATGAGACGCGAGATATTCAACCTTTAAGACAATGTAATATTTTAATGGGTGCTTCACTCCGAGACTCACCTTTACTGTGGCAGCTTCTGTGAGTGTGACGGTGCAGATTGCGAAAAATGCAAGCGTGAATGCAGCGTTCCTCCTCATCGTAACTCGCTTGTTTTATTTATATGCGCAAATTGTTATTCACTAACGAGCTTCGTCGCCGCTTACTCCTTTATGATGACTTAAGTAACTAATTTTCGGATCTTAGTGGTCGACTGGCCTCGCGTTTATGGACGTAGCAGTCTTATAGGCATCACATCTCAGTTTCTGCAACGTCATGAGGAGTCAGCAAGTCGCACTTTTTCCACCAAACCCCCCTCCACCTATGAAATTTGATGGATGACGTGCGAAATAGCGAATCAGGTGCCTCGGCAGAAGCACAGGTGGATCCCAGCACCTCGAATTGGGAGAAAAGTGCGATTTTCACGGTTCTTGCGTCATTTGCGATGGGCAATCAGTCACACCGGCCTCCATTATTTTAACGAGTAGAAGCAGTAGCGAGTTAACCCTCTAACGCATTTAAAAATTTTTAGTCAGAAAAGAGGGTTTTTTCTGATGAGTAAAACTTTTTTATGCTTCATTTAATTGAGCTGAAATTTTAGTATGTTATAGCTGACATTTAATCAAGCAAATCATGGAACATTGTTATGGCCCTATCTCCTAAGAGAAGGGAGTTAGGGCTTCCCACAGTTGGTCAAGTTTTTCTTTCTTCAATCAACTGTAAGTTTCTTACGGTGTACGACAAAAATGTAAATTAAAAACCGTTAGAAAGCCAGATAATCAATCTAAAATAACTCATTAAATTTTTTTCCCCAAAAAAAGTTTTTGACCGAAAACCTTCACCTCAACACAATGCATTAGAGGGTTAACGTACCGGCTGAGTGTCATTTTCGCTCGCAAAACATCAATTCACTCTAATTAATGGACCCAGCCCCGTTAACCCTCTCACTTTTCAATTACCGCTCGTCTGATGCCCCGTGTCGATATTTTTCGACCCAGAAGGACGCGAAAGTGAATGAGCGCCTTCTTGGCATTGGTGCTCCATATTTCCAGGTCACCAGATGGCCATAAGAGCATCGTAACTGGCAATTAAATGTCCGATGGTGTTCGTTACAACCCCATCAACGAGATAAGCTCACCGCGAGAGCTGGCCAGTGCCATTAGATATGCGTAAAATAAAATTTACATTCAGGTTTATAACCATCCAATCAAACGGGCGATAAAAGCGACCAGTGTTTACAGTAATGCGCTCGTAAAGTGCGACCCCCTTCATGTAACCCCCGTTTGTGCCATTCTCTAGGATAATCGGCACCGAAAGCGCCCATTAGCGACGCACAATTGAAATTATACGGCTTCGACGTCCCACCGAGCTTTTTGCGACGCGACTCCAATTACCCAAATTCAATATGAATGATGATCTACAATCAGGCATGTGAGCGATGGGCAGCAAATTACTCAGAAGGGGTGTAAGGTCGTCATTAAGCCGCTCAATCGACAAAAGAGTCGCATTGTGCCTCTCTGAATTACTTGGCACTTCAATCAATTTGCCAAATTGAATTATTTTGATCCCCCTAAGTTTGTTTGTTGGCACTCTACTTCGGCAGTTCAATGTCAGGTTCCGTCGCGTCTCCTTTGTCAATTGTTACAAAAAATAAATGCCGCTGGGATCATTGACAATGGGGGGCTTTGACGGGGATTTATCGGAAGGAGTCACGCGCCGACTTCCGAGGGCGCTTTGCGGAATCGCGAATCAACGGAATGCTTGTTGGAGTCAAGTTCAGGGAGGTTTTTTTGCAGGTTTGAGGAAGGAGAAACTCTTATTTCTTGAAGTCTGAGGAGACTGGGTCAAGTTTGGGACTTAAATTACTCTAAGGTCAAATTTAAGTCTCCCAGATTTTTTTGGCTATTCAGGAGTTTTCAAATTTTCCCGTTCAAATTTTTTCCCAAATCAAAGTTCATCAGAAAGTTTTGGCCATAGAGATAACTTTTAGAGGGACAACAATCTTTCGGTTTCTGATTTTCGTCGAAACTCGCAGGTTGGCTTAATTTTCAAAACGTAAAATTCAATCCAGATATCGTCAATTGGAATTCAGAAATCATCAATTGCAATTCAGTATTTGTAAATCAAGACGACATTATTATTTTTCCTCGATTCATAGCCACTGAAAATTTAGATTGAGACTAAACACATTTGTATGATTATGCAACAAAAGAGGAAAGTATAACGGGACTCAATAGGGTTGCCCAAATTTAAAATTATGATATTTTGTAGTTCGCTAGTCCAAAGGAGAGAAAATCCATCCTTCTCGATCTGACTTGAAGAAACTCTCTTTTTACTTCCTCAACACGCTTCAAGCTTCTGCCCCTTTGTATGCAAATTCCCGCCTCTTTTTGCACGCACCTCAGCTTTCTTCGTTTTTTCCTCGCACTGCTACTCGCAAGACCTGCGTGGTTCAGGTTCGTCTCCGCAGTTTTGCGTTTCTAATTTGGAGCAAAAAAACGCCACACTCCATAATCAATCGGTAATAAACCAATTTGGGCACCAAAACATCAATAAAATGCAGCAAACGGGAAGGAGGTTCCTCGAAACACTTTCCTGCAAACACGCGGTCGCTTAGCAGGTGATTAACGAGTACAAGCACGCAAGTATCAAGATCATTTTCCCATTGTTACTGCTCAACTACCAGCGCTCGCTTAATGAATTCATTGCGCGCGCTGCCCATCAGCCATCACATGACTTTCCGAAAGCCCGAAAGCGGAATGATGAAAGTGTATGTTTGGGTCCGGGCCACAAAAAGCTGTTGCTCGTGACGCAATTGGCGTTGTTTACATCCTCTGATGTCGTCTTTCTCGCCGATGTGAATCAGGTGAAGTACCCGATAAATTTCCGGGGGCCTTTTGATTTCGGCGACCACGTGAGCAGAGTTTTCGCAAACGATGGCCAGTGACAAGTTGCATAATTGGGCTAGACAAAATCTTGATTGCTTTTAAAACGCCTAATTGACGTGCTTTTAATACACTCTGGGTTTCGGGGGGCACAAAGAGCCCCGGCACGTTTCTGCCAAATGAATGGGTCGCGATGTAACTGTCGCGGCTGCAGATTATCCAATGCAAACGTACCCCGGGTGGGCACCGAGAGGGGGGGATGAGTGGACCTTTTGTCCCGGGAAGAATCCGACGTTGACATCTATCCTTAAATATAAAACCTGTCTGATAATTTTAAAGTGATACTTAAACCATTTAAATTTTCAATTTCATTTTCATTTTATTCATCCAGACAAATGAAGTCGTTCTTATATCTATACAAAGCTTACACCTATTTCACAAGCCACTTAAATTACTAAACTTAAGAGCTATCCTATTTCTAAACACCTGCCGGGAAATTCCTGTCTCAAAGCAGTCACAGTGCTCATTGAAAGTCCGAATGGCCTTGGCCATTGGATTGTCTGCTGCATAATTCACTCGGTGGAACTCCTCTCGTAGCATAGGGTTCCTACGAGTGAAATACCGGCGATTTCTCAGAACAATCCTATCACGCAAGCTCTGAGATAGGACCTTCCCGGTCAGAAGGTCGAAAACAAAGAGGGCCGAGGCAATTTCTCGCCTGGCTCCAAGAGAGAGCATGTCCAAGAGAAGCAGCCGAGACCTATACGGCGGGATGTGAAAACCAGAGAAGCCCAGGCTTCTAAGAGCAAACAGCAGAAACTGTTTCTGGACACTCTCGATCTTCTGAATGCCGTCCTGGGTGTGGGGAGCCCACACAATGCTAGCGTATTCAAGCAACGGCAAGACCAGTGCGTAGTAAAGAGCTCTGCAAAGGTGGGGGTCATCAAACTCCCTAACCCTCCTCTTGACGAAGCCCAAAATCGCATGGCCACTGCTATGGACTCGATCAACCTGAAACTTAAAATCTAGTCTGCTATCGAAAATGACCCCAAGATCCCTAACCTTATCCAATCTACTCAAGATGGTTCCGTCCAGCTTGTAGTCAAAAACCACGCGGTTCTCGGCCTTCCTCCTAGTGAAGCTAATGATCGCACATTTCTGAACATTCAGGGGCAAGTCATTCAGAGTGCTCCAATCATGCAAAGCATCCAGGCTCCCCTGCAAAATTCGGCAATCGTCCAAACAAGAAACCTTCATCGAGATCTTGAGGTCATCTGCGTAAGCCTGTGCGACACACTGACAGTCCAGCACATCAAAAACATCATCAACATAAACAAGGAAAAGCAGAGGCCCAAGTATGCTACCCTGCGGGACACCGGACGTCACAGCGACCTCCGAAGAGAGTCTGCCCATGAACTTCACCCTCTGAGTCCGCCCCGTCAGGTAGGATTCAAGCCATCGGAGTAACGCACCTCCGATACCACGCCTCTCGAGTTTGAAAAGCAAAATCGAGTGATTCACCCTGTCAAAAGCACTAGAGAAGTCCGTCATCACGGTATCCACTTGACCACCTCCTTCCACCTCAGTTTTCAAAAAGCTCGCGTGTTCAACCAGGTTAGTCGTTGTAGACTTACCACTCAAAAACCCATGCTGGGCGCTGCTCAGTGAAGGACGAAGGAAATCAATCAACTTGGCCCTGACAAGACTCTCGAGCACCTTGCTCAGAGATGAGAGTATACTTATTGGTCTATAGTTAGAGACATCAGCCCTACTCCCCGACTTGTGTACGGGCGTAACATGCGCGATCTTAAAAGAGTCAAAAAAACAGGATTCCTGCAAAGAGAGATTTTCAATTTCAGCTCAATTAAAGCACCTAAAATGTTTCCCCCTTCGGTGACCTCTCACCCCACCCCCTTAAGAGATAGGGGCAATCATCTGTTGTATAATTTGTTAGATTTGCTATGATGTATAACATATCCAAAATTCAGCTCAATTGGACGAAGTATATGGAACTTTCATCCAACGGGAAAACCCCCTTAACTCCCCCCCAGGCAGTGTTCTGGAAAAACCAAAGTGGTAACACCACTCTCCAGACTACACAAGACATTATGCAAAAAACCACAAGTCTCTAGCTCTTCTAGTATCGGAGCCTTTGTGACTCGGACGGACGGATATTTCGGACACAAAAGTGCATTTTTTTCAAAATTAATGAAAACGCACCAAAATGGTTTTATGGTTCTCAAAAGAGCCTTCTCGGTTTTTTTAATGAAATTTGTGCGTCGGGGGTTAGAGGGGCTGGATTGAAAATTCATCCCAGGCCCGTGAATGTCTCTCGAAACCCCTAGTAGCATCTCTCGACCCCGTAGCCGTAATCGCGGAAGAACGAGACCCACTGACCACAAAGCTGACGATGTGCATAATTAAGCACGCCTAGTTGTTTTCTTGCGCCACCAGGTGCGGCCGAGCACTTCCTCGCGCCAATCAATCACGCTGATTGAATTTCTCCGCAAGCTCCGGACCCTAGAAACTCCGATGGACTCCCGGGTGGGTGACAAAAAACACCATAAGTGGTGTGGCAGTGGCAAAAACTAAAAGTGAAAACAACGCCGCGTCTTTACGAACAAGTCGAATCGATTGGGAGCGGGCGAGGAAGAAAAATTATTGCCATTGTTTACGGAATCCAGCACTTGGGTGATGTTACGATGAAAAGTTGGTGAAGGTTACGGTACCTAAGCGCTTCTGGTGCCGATTTATGTAATTTTAAATTCGTTAAATCGTCACGCATTATTTTCCATTCGCTCTACGCGTTTGTCGTAGACATCTCCAATGAATGACCATTTAAATTACGATAATTGTTGTGCGGGCAATAACGCGATTAGCCATTAATTATTGTGGCTAGCGAGGGAAGACGACACCCTTAATCATCTGCGCTGTTGAAGCGAGGGCTCGCGGTGGCTTTGATAGGGATTTATTATTATCTTTTTGCCGGCCTCGCACGTCTCTCTGGGCTATAATCAGGGCGCTGACATTGGAGAAACTTTCGAATCAAGGTTTGTAAAAAAATTCTTAATTTTTAATCAACTTTCTTAGCCACTTAACTTTCTTTGGGGTCTCAAGAACCATTCCCAGGCTTTGAGACTAGTAAAAGCTGCAGTAAAACATTAAGAGATGTTTTAAAGCTATCTGCCTTTTTGACGATAAAAATTGGCTCCAAAAGTGCTCTCAAGTGATGATTTATGAGGAACTGTGACCTCGTTAAATCCTCGCCCTGGGCCCCATCCGCACAATGCCAGACCCCGAGACCATTTGCAGTTGCATTTTTTGCCCCAAGCACAACGACTCTGGAGTGGGCTCAAAGAAAATTGTACAAACAGCTTGTACGTGCGAAATTATTCAACCGACACACATAATAAACATTTCGAAAATAATCACACACTCATTTCATCTTCATTCAGACCAATTTCGTCGCCGCTGCTTCAGTTATGAGGTTCGCAATCGCATAAATTGTGGATGTCGATTTCATTGTTACAAGCAGTTTGATTAGTTACCAGCCAGCCCGATGATTGAGGTTACATGTGAGTTAATCCAAAAGGCGAGTGACTCCGCGATGATCTGATACTCGTTATTGCAGAAACACACAAAAGAAACTTGAATGTAATTCACCGAAAAGTGTCTTGGAAACCTTGAGCTCCCGAATTTCACCACTTTTTGCTCGTCTCGCTTATCTATTTTTTTCACTTTCCCTCGTTCTTCTGCTGGTGTTGCTTCAATTAGCACTGGAACTCTGGTCTCTTCTCGCATAAATGCACGTAGAAAAAGTTCACGCGCGCAAAAAATGCCACGATACTCTTAAAACACGTCCGATCCGCAAGGAGGCTCGTCGCTAACTGATCCGATGCTGCACCGTGATGGCCAGCGTAGCTCGCGGGTCGGCGAAAAAAGTTTCGTGCTGTATGTTGAATCTCAAATTGCAGCAAAAACAGACGCTCCTGTGTCGTACGGCGGGCTTGTAGGCACTTTCTATGACGTCACAGAGCTCAGAGTGGCTGTTTTTAGGCTTAAGGGCTCATTCAAGTATTATGTCACGGTAAAAATCGGGATCTTAGACTCCTCTTCCTCCTTCCTCCCCCCTCTCTCAAACCGTTACGAAATATTTGAACGACCCTAATGGTGCAAAAAGAGACCTCGCTCATTTGACACAGGAAGGCGAGCGGCTTCGGGAGGAAATCCTACTCAAAAGAGCTCGTGGGAAACAAGCGACGAACCCGGGATTATTGACGTGGGCCCTAAGAGGCTCGCGAGCTAAGCCCCAGTTTACGAAACGACGCACCACAGACCACTAATCGATTGGCTTGGCGAGATTACGGGCTCTCTACCTGCGCTCGAAATTCGAATCGGTGGGCCAATGCAGTTTCCTCTTGATTGATCCGGCCCAGGTGTGTGAAAATCGATTCAAATTAGGTTGGGTTTCCGTTGATTGCTGGAGGACACGGAGCAGGTGATACGGAGGCATCTCGACTTGGCTTAGGTCAGTTCAAGTCAAGCAAGTTTTTGCCCTCGCACCTTTTCCCGTTTCGCTTCTTTCTTTTTTACCGCCCGCCGCGACGCACTCGCTCCGTCGTCTTGCGTAACCCCTTTTTCATAATTTCTCTGCTTTTTCTGACTCCCCTCGAACTGTCGTCATGCTCATCGTCGACCATTCATTATTCAAAGCCGTTCATGCAGGGTCGCGCGGGAGACAATTTATTGCAACAAAGATATTGCTGAAACACAGAAATTGCAGCGCGAGTGGAACAAATATTTATTTATAGCAGCAAAGCCATTGACGAATGTTGCAGAAATATGTATGGAGGAGAACAAGAGGGGCTAGCTGGAGCGGCATCGGCATGGCAAGTGTCTCGTTGCACCAGTGACTGAGGCATAAGTCATTGATATTGTGTGTTGATTGCATCGTTGGACAAATAATGAGCCTAGCTGCAGTTTTGCTTTGATTTTCTCAAAATTGGATCAAGGGAAGGGATGGTGCTGGGGGGGGACCTTTTTTCTGAAGTCAAACTAACTTCAAAGGGGAGTTAAAAGTCCACGTTTGGGCCCTATTTAGTCCGTCTCTGCCATCAAATCCAGTGATGGAGCTAAAGGCGGATTTTTTCAAGACTGAAAGGAAGCTGAAAAGCTTATCTTAAACGCTCTTGAATCCGTTTCTGCCATCAAATTCAGGAAAGGAGTCAAGGAGGATTATTTTCTAAGGCAATACTTAACGTTTTTGGACTAAAAATGATTTTTAGAGCTCATTTTAAATCCACTTAAGGATCCTTTCTAGTCTTTTTCTGCCATAAATGCACAGATGGAGCTTTCATCTCATATTTTCTACAACGAAAATATTTAAAATGCTCTCAAGGACCCCTTAAGTCCAAATCTGCCATCTAAAGAAGGAATGGAGCTAAAAAAGGCAAAAAAGAACTGATCCTCATCACAAGATATGAGTTAAAAATTGGGTGGTCCCCTCTTGAGTCCATCCCTGTCCTTAGACGAAGACTTGGAAGGAATGACCCCCTCATGAGCCATACCTGCGCCCGTCAATTATTATGTAAGCCCCAAGAAGCTCACGTGATACTCAAAAGAGCATTCTTCGCCTCCTCTATACACTTTATGTACAACAATTGGGGTTAATTACTCGACTCACTTTGCAAATAAACCATCTGTTAGAGCGCCATAAACGCATTCCACGGGCCCCTCGGCCTCGCGATTCGCACAGAACGCTCGCCACTTTCGGATTTGGAGCTTTCAACTACATTTCGACACACGACGTGATTCAATTCGGCACCGAGATAACATCAAACGGCTGATAAGCACGCGGCGCGGTCGTAAAAACAATGGCAAAAAGGCGCGTGAAGCAACCTTGATACACTACTCTCTTCATCCAGCTCTCGGTGTGAAATGCGAATCACATGGCTCGCGGAAAAAAACGGCGGCATCTCGAGAGACACATGTATGTGACTGCGATGCTGCAGCACTTGACCTGGTTGCGGTCGTCTGCGACTCTGCGGGCCTCTGAAAGTGGTTTGCATCCATGTAAGGGCGCTCAAACATTCAATTAGCGTTTGACAGCAGGGCGTCTGAGGGCCATCGTGTTTGTTGTTTTTTGGCCGAAAGTTGTGAGCTTAGTCTGCCTCTCGGATTAGAACGGGGAAGCCAAAGAAAACAGCGATCGGAAGTAAATATTGTTTCTAAGCTAATTTCGTGCCAATCGAGGCAATTGGATTGCCGATTGAGTTTCGGGACTTCCTCCCGAACTTTCCCAATCTGCCTCAGCGATCTGCATAGTATGTATCTGGAGCATTTCAACAATGGAACCAATCAGCTCTGCCATAAAAAGTCTTTGTGAGGGCGACAAGTTGGGCCGAACGCGTACCTGTACGGGGTGTGCTCAGGATGTGAAGTCGTAAAAGGGTTCACAACACAAACAAAGGTGGGCCTGAAGTGCCGGGTTGTGCAACGAGGACCATGGATGTGGGACTGTGTGCGTGAGGGACCGGGTACCTGGGATGCGCAAGAGACGTTTCATTCATAAATTTGGAGTCCTCGAGTGCAGCAGCAAAATGGATTTTCTCATACTCCTAGTTCTCGTCATTTGCGGAAGTTCGGCCGTGGAAGGATATTACGTTCACAAGGCGCCTCACGGAGACCAACTTCCGGTCCAGAAGTGTCGTCTCATGTGTGAATCTAGCGTAAGTCAGCTCTTTTGAAGCCTCCCAAGAAATCTCTAACTCCCGAAATGTCTCTTCCAGTTCCTCGAAGCCCAACAAACCCGGTGTGAAGCGAGCTCCGGATGCTCCATGTGCTGGGACTACTGCTCCATGCTGTTCCTCGAGAGCCGCACCATCATGACCCTGATGTGCACGGACGTAATTTGCGTAAGTTTGCTGACCTCTCTCTCGACTAAAGCCCCCTCTAACTCGCTTTCTTCAGTTCTCAGGATGCCGAAACGCCTGCAAGTTCTACGGTCTGGATCCCAAGAGACAGCACGAGAGTCGACAGAAACTGCTGGAGAAGCTGACCAAGCCCTGACAGCAGTGAGAAAGTTTTGTTGTTATCAAAGTTTGTACTCTTCGTTGAGATTACGCAGAATCGTACGTGGTTGACTTAAGTTAAGTGTTATATAATTGTAAATAGGAGCCGAGATTGCTTCAAAATTGAATAAAATGATGCCGTAAACTCGAAGCACGACTTGTTTCGTCGATGGCCGGGGGAAATAGACCGAAGCCTGCCAATATTCTCACCCCAGGTGCTCACTGAGCGTTGTGCTGGTCTCGAAATGGGAGACACGACCCTTGCTGGCTGCGTGATTTACGGTTTCGATGTCACAATAATATCATTTATGCAAATTGATCGACAGAAATACCGGCTAAATTCGAAAAACTCGCTTCCGGAGCTTGCAGAGTCTCCGCCAGATGTCTCGTTTCGGTCTCACTAGTTTGAAATTCCAGCCGTTGAAGTTTTTGCTAAACGTTCTCGCAACAACGTGGGAGTGAGTGAAGCCAGATCCCATAAAGATCAGAGCCCCCGCTGCGATTCTAACTCAGATCACTGTCAGCTCCAATTCTGAGGCCAATCTCCACAATTTACGAATTTATGAACAATGTCGCTGCCGTTAGGTTAATTGTCTCGTCATTTATCTCGCGCTGAGTACCATGGGAGCAAGATAGTAAAATAATTTAGAAGAAAAGTGATTAAGATGCAAATAAAAACGCGCACTTGCATCTCACACGACTCGGCATGAGACTTTATTGATAATTGTACGTCGGTAATGAATGTGTTTTGCACCTGAGAGCTGAACTTTACTGTTTTTATATGGGAGTGCGCTTTTTATGGATCATAACCAGGTGCATTGTGAGCTCTGACGTCAAAGCTGGCCAATTAGTGCGCTAGAAACTTATTTCTGGGCCAGACTGACGGACGAGATTTTTTGTTTCGAGATTTAAGGTTATTTAAGAGGAGCAGAAGGAACCTGTCTGTTTGTCGGCAATTTCTTAGACAGGCATAATCTTTTTTTCAAGACATTCAAGGTCACTTTAAGAGGTACAGAAAAGGTTCATTTATATCGAAAGAGTCTTCTGGAAGTTTGAGAGGAACCCACTCCATTATAAATCTCCCAGAGAAGAAACATATGAGCTCTGACAAAGCCTTAAAAGAGGTTTGAGGTTTTATGAGAAAAAATTTAGCCTTTCTTGAAGAGCTACAGAGAGCTTTATATGAACACTGGGTCATGAATAAAGCCTATATAAATTTAATTTTTAAATCTTGAATTTTGAAATTCCATTAGGAAAAAATTTGGCTCCTACAAGAATCCCTTAAAAACCCTTTTTTAGTGCATTTTCCCTCAAATGGAGAAAAAATGCACTATTGCATCTGCTATGTCCGTCTGTCCGTCTGTCCGTCTGTCCGTCTGTCCGTCCGAAACTTTATAACTCAAGAACCAGAAGAGATAGAGACCTGCGGTTTTCTGCATCGTGTAGGACATGGTCTGTAGGGTGGAAGGTTAGACATCTTAGACCCCCATTACCCCTAGGGGGGGAGTGAGGGGGGTAAACCCGTTGTATGAAAGTTCCTTATACTTCGTTCGATTGAGCTGAATTTTGGATATGTTGTAGTTGACATTAAATCTAGCAAATCATAGAACACATGTATGCCCCTATCACTTAAGGGGGTGGGGTGAGAGGCCTCCGAAGGGGGGAAAATTTAGTTACTCCGATTGAGCTGAAATTCAAAATAGGCACGTAAAATTACATTATTAGAAACATTTGCTTCAAAACATGGTCTCAGAAACGTAAAACAATCCATCAGGAAACCTTTGAATATAATCTTGTGGCTCCCCTTGGAAGACAAATGGGCGAATTTTCAAGATCGTCCGATTGAGCTCAAACTTTGGTAACTCTTAGGGGGCTTTTATTTGAGCAAAAAACATTCCTATAGTATGCTTCTATCAACTAAGGGGGCGGAGAGGGGAACTCCCGAAATTTGTTTGGGAAGCAAATTCATGTGGATTAGCCTTTCAGGCTGAAATTTAAATTATTTATCTAAATTACCGAAAAAGGTTGGTAAAGTTTATAAGAGTAAAAATGTTTGAGTAGAACTTATGAGTAAAAAAATTAAATTAAATTAAATTAAATCAAATCAAATTAAATTAAATTAAATCAAATCAAAATACAAAATCGAAGATCAAGTATAAGAAGTGCATTTTCCCGGGTTTATATTTTGAGGGAATCTTATTTAAATTCATAATACATTTTCTGAATAAATTTCTGAATTCGTGAACCATTTACAATTAGATTCCCTCACAATATAAACCCGGGAAAATGCACTTCTTATACTTGATCTTCGATTTTGTATTTTGATTTGATTTAATTTAATTTAATTTGATTTGATTTAATTTAATTTAATTTAATTTTTGAGTCATAGCTGGTAGAAAAATTTCATGGTTCCTTGAGGGGTCAATAAAAAAAATTTAGAAAATTTTTCTATGTAAATTTTTGTAGTTGGGAAAGCCGCGATTTCCCAAGCCGAGGCATGTTTTATTAAAACGGCCAATGATTGATTAGAGCTGGAAGTCGTTTAATTTGGAGATCTGATAACGACGAGCATTATTGTCGCCACATTTGCTGGGCTTTTCATATGTCAACAGCTAATACAACAATTTAATAACGAACCTTTTTATAGCTCTGGCGCGCGCTGGCTGCTCACTTAGATTAATTAACTCCGATATCGAATCGATTTTTTCCATCGCTTTTTACTTCACTCGCCAGTCGCGCGATAAAGTTGTCAATCTGTCGTATAAAGTATATTAATGATGATATAATTTCGTGCACAACGTGCTAATGAATGGTCCATGGCTTACGCGATAATTTAATCGTGAGCGTCCGAATGAGAAACCCCAAATTAGACCCGATACTCGGAGTCGAAGAATACTCATGCCCGAGACCCGAGCCTGGCCCATGCCTGCCATGTAATAATTGAAGTTGAAGTGAAAATTACCGCGAGCCACGCTGACCAATGATGCGAGCCCGAGCGGCTATAATAAGGTGAGAGGCAGACTTGACAAAATAATTTGGGAGACGAGACTCGGCTCGTGATTATGAAGATCATTAGAAAATGAAGGCTGTACATGATTATTTTGAGTCATGTCGGCTTTGAATCAAAAAGAGATTTTTTTCGGCTTATTAACTCTGCCCCAGCAGGGTTTCGCACCTTCGTCTCCAGCTGGGCAACGATCGTCGGGCAAGCGAATTCGTCCCTTCCTCCAGCGACTCCACCGAGTCTCCCAATCGCCTCTTCTCCTCCACAACATCTTCATTATCACTCGATTTTATGCTTTCTCAACACCTCAATTGTGAGCGGGGCGCGCGCGAGGCAAAGGCAGCGCGAGGAAAGGAGGAAAAGAGGCACAGGCAGAGCAGAGGAGAGGCAATGAATACGTACATTTATGAAAAGAGAAGTGTTATTTGAAGAATTTAAATTATTATTGTTCGGGTAATGATTTATTTGTGCTTTTTAATAACAGCCTTTTATGGCCGCCATTCTCGACCGAGAGCGGCTTATACATGCGGCGAAATTGAATTTTAAGATGGCTCAATTACTTTTGATCGGCTCTCAATGGACGCAGAAAGCAGATGGTTGCTCTTTTCGCTCTTTTGGAAAGTGACTCGTTTGTCTGGCGGACGATTGTTATTGCTTGTGTTAAGGGTGTCTTTTTACGACTTTTTTAACTGGTGTTTCTCTTTTTCACTGAGAGAATTATTGACTAGAAATATTACGAAAAATCGCAAGTACTCCTTAAATTAGCCTCTTTTTTGTCTATTGAGGCTTCAAAAATAATCTGTGGGTATTTTTTGAAGTTGATTTTTGAGCTTTTCAGATTTCTTTTGAAGTAAGAAATTTTAGAAAAAATATTTTAACAGTTATGGCTTGAGAAAAAAAAATACTCTCAAGCCTCAAAACTTGACTGAGACTTCAGAAAAAATCTAAAAAGCTCAAAAATCAACTTCAAAAAGTCCAAAATCATGATATTTTTGAAATTCAAGAGGTACCTGTATTTTTCCTGACCTCAGAAAAATAAAAAATAATCTTTCATATTAAGAAAAGCCTTCTTATTTAACTACTTACTGAGTTTTTAATTTCCCAAACTTCCTCTGAAATCTCTTAATGATCTCTGAAAAATTCAATTTTAACGTCTAGAGTACGACACTCTATAATCTGTCGGGAAAAAAATTTGTTAACTTGTTTTCTAGACACCCATTCTCGTGAAAGTCGAGAACCACAAAAAAATTCGAAGCCAAACCGCTTTTTATGATCTCCAGCTTTATGATTTAATTTACCTACTTAGCTAACAATAATGAAGCGACCTGTTTATTGACTCCTCCGTCCGGTGAGAAGCCCGAAGTTCATAAAAAGCCAGCATTAATATTTGTAATACACACAATAATTTTGGTGTTTTTATTCCCAGATTCCTTTATTAAATTATTTATTTGATCTTTCGTGCTTTTTATTTCTTTCGCCGAGCAGCTCTCGCCTCTCTCGTACACTCGTAACTTTTGTTCTTTAGCGCTCTATTATTAAAAGCAATAAATCATGTTGCGCGATCAGATGAATGGAAAGCGAGTGCAAGCGGCCCAATCACGTAAACTCGAGCGGAATCGGGACGTTTAGCGCATAATGGTGACATTTGGAGCCCTCATTTACACACTTTACGACACTCTTAGCTCAAAAATGGCCCATGTCAGTGCGCTGTCATCGTCGTTTCCCCGTGAAAGAAGTGATGATAAACGGGCTCACGAAGCGGAGAGGGCAACAAATGATGGGATTCAACAACAACAAAGCTCACCTTTTGTTGCCTTTATTGAGCCAGACGTTATTCAATAAATAAAATCAAAATTAAACGTTTATTATCAGAGATTTGTTACGCTAAGTTGGGAAAATTAAGATGTTGTGTCGGCGTTGAATGGAGAGGCGTTGGGTGCCGAAGTCGAGGGACAACAAAGCGATCGAGCTCGGCCGAGATTGAATTTGAGAAAGTGAGTTGACGGAAAATGTGATAAATGGAGTTCTTGGGCTGAAAAGGAAAATGATAAAAATTCAAATGAGCGCTGCATGGTGAGAGAGCCGATTAAAATTGGTATTTTTACGGTCGCGGGAGATATTAACAGCGTCACACTATTTGGACCGTGCCCGTTTCAATCATCTGCATTCTGGACTCTCAACCTTGCGGGTAATCAGACTTCAAGGAGATTTTTCTAGCTTCAAAATAAATTCAGGGTTTTCAGATTTTTTAACTGAAACAATCAAAAATTTTGAGACCCTAAAAGATATGGCTTAATCCCCTGAGCCATGGTTCGATTTTTTTCGCGGGAGTAAAAATCTTAAAAGTGAAAAAATACCTCTTTATCCATTAGATTTAACCCTCTAGGTGATCTAAATTAGCTTAGATTTGGGCTTAGACGTCTAAAAAATTTTAAAGTGAAATTTTAAACAGTGAAGAGAACTAGTAAAAAAATTCAAATTTCAAGGTCTCAGTTTTCTAAGTGCCCGTTTTCTAAGTGGACTTTCAATGAGAGTAGCAATTTTTTCAATTTTCTAAAGAGGGTTAAAAATGTGAAGAAGCAAACCTCAACCTTAACCGTCACTGCTGAGGCCGCAAAAAGCCCCCAGCAGAAGATAATCGACATCTTTTTATTGTGACTTAACATTTTAATTTTATTCAATTTTGAAACTCCGATCGTCATTATCACCTCCACACCGGCATATCGGCATCGAAGTCGGGCACAAAAACCCTCTCGCGATTCCATCTCCGCGCTGCCATCAGTTGAGATACGATCAAGTCGATCGCCGCGTGCTTATTGCCCCGCGTTCCATTTATTGCTTATTGGAAAAGTTTATTTTATACAAAATTCCTCAAAAGCAGGCGGTAAAATACGATGAAAAAATGCATGATGTGGCAGCGAAGACGAAGAACCAATAAAAAGCGTCACGCAGCTTAATTGAGAAACTTTGTGATGGCCATCATTTTGCCGCTCGCGCGATTCGATGTGCTGCAATGAATGGGTGTTATAAAGAATTCAAAGTGTGACGCGATGATGGAATTTGGGGGCTCTGTGGGGTGCGTTGAATAATTAAATTAGACACTTCATTACATTTATCTCCGGTCGCATCGATTCCGTTGATCTTTGTGGCTCAATTTCGACGCCAATTCTCGCCATGCAGCTAATTTTATTCATTGAAAGCCCCACGACCCGCCGCGTTCCACTGTTTTCGCTGATTTAGCGGCACAGTGACCTACTCCAGCGACCTCTAGAGAGTCTCGAGAGGGAGAATCTTTGAACTTTTTGCATGGGGTCAATTTACTAGAGGGATCTTAAATTTTTTTAGAAATAAAAAATCGAAAATAATGACGTTTTTTAATTTTAAGAAAATCCAATATGGCCGCCATAGGTTTCTTTGATATTAAAAGCATTTTGGAACCTGTATAAAATTTACGTAAAATAAATTTAGGGCAAAAAAATTTTTAGAATAAAATTATTATCTCAAAAACTGATTTTTCTTAAACCTTTCTTAAACGCCTTGCTTAAAATTAAACATTTCTATAAACTTTGAAAAATTTTGGAAGCCTTGGTTTGAAAGTTAGAGCTTTAATATTGGAGTTTAAGCTGAAAACTGTAATGTGAAAATTTTGGAATTGCAAAAAATTGCTCTCAGAAGACCTCAGGAAGCCTCTAGTAGATAAGGCTCTATAGCTTTTTGCCCCCGTGCCCGCGACTCCCATGAATGAACTCAGATTCCAGCTCTGATCGGATATTAAGGCGAGCAGTAACAATGATGCGATTCTATTCGCAATATTTACAAACAATGTGGCGTGCAACAGCAGTCGTAAGAACGCTCAATAGCTCTCCCAAGGCTAGAGTTGGCGTGAGTGCTGCAGCTCTCGTCGGGAACTGACTTCAATCAAGAGAAAGCTGTCGCGGGAAGCAGACCAGGAAGCAAGATGTGGCTCATTTGGCTGAAACTCGGCCTGACGGCTCTCGTAACTCTCCTCCTGTACATCGAGCTGCAGCGTCGGAGACTCAGCAATAGGTTCAAGCACATTCCGGGACCCCCAGAGTACCCTGTGATTGGCAGCGTCCTGACCTTGAAGTCCAACCGCCTCACCGACTACCAGAACAAGTTTGACCAGATCTGCGTGGAGCCCATCTCCAAGATCATCTTCGCCGGGCAGCTCCTCCTGGTCGTCAGCGAGCCCGTGGCTCTCCAGCAGATCCTCTCGTCGCAGGCCTTCCTCAGCAAACCCTTCATGTCGGACTTCCTGGGCCTCAAGTACGGCCTCAGCTCAGCAAAATGTGAGTCCCTGAGCTGCTTTTCAGTCGAGCTAATTTGTCTTCTCCAGACCACATCTGGAAGCCGATTCGGAAGGGAATAAACGTAGCTTTCAGTCACCGGGCTTCAGTGGCTCTCATTCCGCTCTTCAACAAGTACGTCCACGACTACTGCAGCGAGCTCACGGCCCAGCTCGGCGCTACAGGCCCCTTTGACATCTACGAGGTCTGCGTGCGGGTCACGTTGAGTCAGATTCTAGGTGTGTTCGTGCGTTGCCTTCACTTTTACTTAATTGCACCTTTGCAGAGTCAACGATCCGGCAGTCCTCCGTCAACCTGGACCAGAAGATCATCGAGAAGTGGGCCGAATCTATCACGAAGCGGGCCGTCAACCCCATCTACTACCCGTACTTTATTTTCCAGCACTCCAAGCTCTACAAGCCGTACAAGCTGGGTCACCAGCACCTCCGGGAGATCTGGAGTGACGCCGTGAAAACGTCCAACAACAATTTTGAGGACCCCTACGCCCGCGTCCTCATCGACGAGCTCATGAGACTGGCGTCGGATGACGACACCATCAACTACAAGCTCGTTTACGACAACCTGACCTCCGTGCTTTCTGTAAGTCGACCGTTTTTGTCACCCTTTGTGTCTGTAGCAGCCATATTCCATACAGTTTTGTAACCTTTTGCGTGGTTGGGTTCATTTTAGCGGAGAAATCTGGGTTACAGTCGTTTAAAAAAATTTTAAGAAGGAAACTTTTGGGAGGAAATCATTTAAAAATACTAAATCTCTTTGGATGATCCTGATTCTGGTGTCTATAGATTTGGAAAAGAACTAGCTAAGATGAAACGTGATTCTCAGAGAGATTTTCTTTGACAAATCAGGTTCTTGGGGACCTAAAAAAATTCAGGGAACTTAATGAAACAATTGTAGGGCTTCGAGACGATCTCCCTGGCAATCTCGTACACAGTGCTGATGCTCGCAATGCACCCCGAGGTGGACCAGAGGGTAGAGGAGGAGGTCTTCGCGCACTACTCGGGCTCCGGACCCATCGACTACGATCTCATCAAGCAAATGACGTACCTGGACATGGTGGTGAAGGAGAGCCTGCGTCTCTTCCCGCCCTCTCCCATCAGCCCACGCGAGAGCATCTCGGAGGTGTACGTCGAGAACATCGGGGTCGTGCCCAAGGGCACCATCGTGCTCATCCCCTTCCACAAGCTGCACCGTTGGAAGCACATCTGGGGCCCGGGAGCCGACCGCTTCAACCCGGACAACTTCCTGCCGGAGAACATCAGCTCGCGACACCCCTTCAGCTACCTCCCGTTCAGCAGCGGGAGCCGCAACTGCGTGGGTGAGAGACGACTGGCGAGAGGCTGAGCTGCGAAGTGATTCAATTAAACACGCTATTGTTTTTTTTTTTGCAGGCTACAATTACGCAGTGATCAGTGTTAAAATAGCGCTCGTAAAGATAATAAGCGAGTTCAAGTTTACAACTAGATTGGAAATGGATAAGCTGGTACTGAAGCTGGTTGGGACGCTGAAGCTCGAGAACGGACACATGGTCCAAGTTCAGCGGAGAGTACGCGGAAGCAACTAATTACATCTCTTGTACATTTGAATGTGATTCCAATAATTTTATACAATTTTAGACTGGCAATTGATTTAAGCGCTGAGACCTGAAAAATGCCCGCCATAAAGGGATAAGCATCTCCTCGGAATAATTGAAATTCTTTGGTGGATTTTCTCACATCCACGTGCATTACATTTCTGCAGTGTCTTTTCTCCTTTTGCGAAGAAAAGTGCTTTAATAAGCATGACTTGTCCGTCAGTCTGGGTTGTGAAAGGTTTAAGAGTGGCAAGGACGTCTCAATTTTTCCTCCAAATTTTTTTTTTCATGATAAAAAAGGTTTTAAAATTGTCAAGTTAAAAAAATTGGATGTAAAATTTTTTAGATGAAATTGTTTAAATTGACACATGATCCAGAATTTTTATCATGGTCAAATATTATAAAGGTTAAAAATAGCCAAGTTTAAAGAGCTGAAATTTTAATTGTATTATTATTATTATTTTTTTTTTGCTCCCTCATTTTTTCATTGTTTCAAAAATAAGCTTATTTTAACCAGAAAAGTGCTCTCTATAGACAGTTTGTGGGTGAGAAAAATCCCCTTGAGATTCATACATTTTTCTTACTCTCAAAGGGATTAAGTCTAAAATCCCCAGTACTCAAAAGAGGCTTCCCCCCCTAAGAAGAGCCCCCAACCAAGCTTCTACCGCTCTCTCGAAAGCAAGTCAAGCTTACTGATGAAGTGCTATAGGAGTCACCTCCCCCTTTTAACCTTTCTTGCCTTCAAAGCGGCGTGGTCCGAGGTAATTCCATAACTCACAAACGACCGCTGCAAAAGGAGAGAAAATGCAAAATTAATATATTATAAATATACATAAAATTGGCACTTTTAACACGATCCAATTTGCGTTAACCTTTTGATCATACACAGCCACATGCTGATATGCGAGGGCTCGAGGTAAAATGTGCATTGGCGGAGAGCGCACAAACGTCCAGAACGCGGGAGAAGAAGAATCTCGGAGTTGAAATCAATTTTTGTTATCATTTTTGACTGGAAGTGCAAAACACCTCCCACTTCTGCGAAGAACGGAGTCGTAAAGCGCGCTCAGAGAAGACATAAAGCGTTATTCGAATAATAATCGTCCATAAATTTGTTTCCATTTTCTCCAGTCGGCCCATTCGGCACTAAAATTGTGTCTCGCTTTGCCGCGTGTCTGAGAAAAAATTCATCAAAGGTGTTTGACTTTATGACACTCAATCACTCTCAATTTGGCTCCGGGCCGGACCATTCCGCGACAATGACGGCCAAAATGGCGGTTCGGCTCGCCTTAAATAGACTAATTGAGACATTAAGGTGAGACCACTAACTTTAATTTAGTTGTCAGTTGTGTGGTTTGTGCGCGCGCAGCTTTTGTGAACTGGAGCAGTATCTGATCCACGAAGCCAATTACCACTCGATTCTGATTGAAATACATTGCGGGCAATTAATCTCGGGATTTTATTGTTTCTTGTGGTTTTTGGCTCCGGACAAAGAAGTCTCCTTATAAGTGAATTACTCAGGGTCTACTTATGGTGCTTTCAGACTCGCTATCCTTTCACTCGAGCTGTCAAAATTACGGCTTTTGGCCTTATTTCTTAACATAAACGTAGTCCAAGACGCAGACGACTTGTTCAGTTATGAAATCTGAGCTCAAAGTTGAAGAATGAAAATTTTCAAAAAAATTTTTAAGAAACTTTTCGAGAGAAAATTGAGCTGAATTAAGCTGACTTTGGACTTGGTAGATCAGAAAAGCATTAAACTGTAACATAGATGTAGATCGTAGAAGTAAAATCTGTTTTATTTCCCTCTGGAAGCTGACACGAGCTGCAGAAGTCTAAAAATTCTGAGGCAAGTAAGACTCAAAATATTAGAATTTTTATAAAAAGTTCGAATCTCAAACATTACTGGAGCTTCTAGAATATTTTAAGTACTCCTGAAACTCGTCTTAAGAAAAATAAGTTTCGAAAAATCGATTTTTGCTCGGAAAAAAATTGAAAAAAATACAAATCGTGATTGAATTTATGACTTAAAAAATTGTAAAAAGAGTAAGCTAACATATCGGCAGTGAGAAGATTATTCACAACTCGCGAAAAGGATAAATACAGAGGGACCATGAGAAAGTCACCTCTCGGAGCTGGACGCCATTTATCACGGAATCAGTCAGCTCGCCGTCCCACATTCAGCGATACGGATTTTTCAATTCTACCTCCTTTTCCATAGAGCTCAATTTTCAATAATATGATTTATGACTCCACCGATCCCCTGCCCGATGTCTGGCTAAATTGTTTCGAAATTCATTTATCTTTTGTTGCTGCTCCAGAGTCTCTAGACCAATATAATAGAGCTGTATCTGCGTCTCCCAGTGCTCTTTTCTCCATTCCTCGTGCATGCCTCCGCTAGCGCAAGAGCGATTCGAAAGAGCACCGACACGAGAGCGCGCGTAGGCTTGAAAAGCCATGGAGCACACAATATTGTTATGTATGTTTAGAAACTATCCATAAAACATTTTGTATTGTGTATTTCATTATTTGTTGTTGAGCTGCTTCAAACAAAATAATGTATTAACAACTTTATTATGAGCTGAATGAGCAAGCGGAGCTCGTTATATAAAAATCGGTGTGCAAGGAGGACGAAAAAATGTTGTTGTTGTTTGCAGCCAATTTGTACGGGGCGGGGAATGTTAAAGAAGAAGAATAGTGTGCCGAAATGAAGTGCTTTTCAATCAATTTTTGATGATTTTCGACTTTCAAAGTGGCAGCTATTGTGTTGATTTCTATTGTCTGCTGCAGCCGCGCATATTGTTTTTCTGCCGCTCATTTGTAAAAATTTACTACGTTGATGTGAATGGCTACCAGATAATCAATCACTGATTTATGGATTTCCGAATTTTCAATTTCAATGTTAACGGGACAATTTAATTAGCTTTTAACCCCTGAGTTTTCTGTTGCTTCAATATGGCTGATCAGAAGGTCTTTGGCTTTAAATATTTTTGGGTCTTTGCTAACACATGAAAGTCTCCCAAGTCGAAGCCTATATTTTCGAGTCTCAGTCTCAGGATTTTATTCAGAGCTCATCTGAGCTTGTTTTTCAGGGTTCTGGAGGCTTGAAGATTTAATAAAGGCTAGTAAAAAAATAAAAGTTAATTTAAAAACCTGTAGTAGACAATTTGAATACTCTAGTACAGCTTAAAGAGGCCCAGAACATTATGTTGAAAATTTAAAGCCACTTGATGGTTTCTTTGCAGAACTAATGACTTCATAAATAAGGAATAAAAATAAGGTCTGAGGGCTGAGAGTCCCAAAACAGTCCTGAAAAAGTGTTGAGTAATCTTCAGTAAGAAACTCCAATCGGGTCGTTAATTGTTGCGAGCAAAAACCTTCTCGAAATTCAATTGTCTCAGTTAGAGGAGTTTTTTGCCCCATTGAGCTCAGCCGTGAAATCCATCAGCACAATAGTCTCGGTCTCGTGGTAATGAAGAGCTCGAAGAGCCATTTCCAGAGCAACAATACAATGATTTGATACTCATAAATATTTTGATCGATTTTCTTTTGTGCGCTACAATCTACGAACCACAACAATACTAATTACATTGCGGATTGATCACTATTTAGACATCTCTGATGATGTGAAAATCCATTAATTAAGCGACGCGAGGTTCGATGCGCGGGTAAAAACGAGGCAATAAGCTGTGGCTCGACAACTTTCAATATACATGGGGCGAAGTGATTTGCCATGGTCACTTTAGGCGTGACTTGCAAGCGAGCAAGTTGTTCTATCGCCCCGGCCACAGAATGTTTCTGGTTGATTTTAGCGGATTTCGCGCTTGAAATTCTGTTCTCTTGGAGCAAGCAGAGCGTGTTTCTCTCCGCCGATCATCAAGATACGACGCTCTCGACGGCCAGTTGATGAGAATCTAGCCGTTAATGATGCGGTCAAAGCGTGCATCGCGACTACATAATAATGTTGCTGCGTCGTTCGGTTCGGTGCTAGGGTTTAGTCTTGGGAGTCGGCAATTCCCGGGCTTTAAATTTCTCGGGTAAAAGTTTATGGGAATTTCGGGGGCTAAATTTTTATTTTCATTCAGAAATACTTCTGAAAAAATGCTCCTGAAATGTTTTACAAATTTTTAACCATTTTGATTTGAATTAAAATTGAAAAAAACGGTCTTCTAAGGTCTACTAAAGCTTTAGAGTCTCAAATAAAAAAAAAACTCTACTGAAAAAAATTAATGGAAACCTTAAAACCTTTAATTTGTACGAAGGGAATTTTTCTATAGCAACAATGTTTTTGAAAAAAAAACCTAACAAGCACAAATGACCAACTTCGTTGAAAAAAATTGCAAAAAAAATTTGCTATAATTATTTCAGTATTTTTGAGTAATCTCTCATAAAATTATTGAGTATTTGTGATTCCCTTGGGATTCCCGCCTGACTTGAAAAATTTACAGATTTCCCGGGAGATAAATAAGGTTGGGAATCGCTTAACCCTAGTCAGTGCCTCGACTCCTCGAGAACGAGAATATTAATGTCTTAATAAAGTTATTAATAAATAGAAAAATTTTCGACGGTCCATAAATTTTATCTTCGTTTAACCGCGATGCACTAATGTGCTGTGTGCAACACGTTCAAAGGGAGTGCGAAGCAGTTAATCTTCCCGAGAGCCTCGCCAGGGCTGCCCGAATGGACTCTGGAGTGGCCGCAAAAGGTGCACAGTCCGTCAGCCTTGGGTCCTCCCGCTCCTCAGCGCGCGACCCGAGTAAGTTATGGGTAACAAATATTTCTTTTCTTTCATTTTGTTTCCCTTTGTTGTTTCATTTAGCCACTCGACGGCTCCAGGAGAGAGAAAAAAAGATGTTAATTTAATCCGGAGAAACAGAAGATTTGTTTCGGTATCGCTCTTCTCTGCGAGCCCCTTCGTCAGTTCGTCTTCGTTTAATTAAAAATTATAATTCAATAACGTTATAGATTCTTAATTAATATCATTATTAATTTCCACCGTGTTTTTGCCTCTTCAGTGCGCGCCCAGAGCCGGTGGAAACTGGACTACACGTGGCCCGTGTGTTCCAATAAATTAACCCTCTGTTGCGGGAATCACACCTCCTGATTACCAGAGGTCGATTTGAGACCCAAAATTTCTCAAGGGAGAACTTTTTTATGCTTCATTCGATTAAGGTTAAATTTGAGTATGTCAAAGTGAATCATGGAACAATATTGAGACCCTATCTTCTATGGGGGAGAATCTAGGGTTCCCCAAAGTCAATTGAAATTTTTTTCCTAAGCTCCAAGGTAAAAGAAATAAGTTGAAAAGCAACTAAAATTATCGAACAAAAAGCCTTAATGTTGCATTACAGGGTTAAGCCAAATGAGAGCAAATTTTTCACATTTCTCCCTAACGCAGGCCGCGCAATTTCCATGTGAAGTCCGCCGTAATTTATGGACGCCCATGTTGATTAATTCAAAATTAAATGGATACTCAAGTCCACCACCACATTCTGGCTGCACCGGCAGACTTTGATTAAGTTATTATGTATTTCCATGCAGGCTGCCTCTGCCTCGTTTGGCTCGGAGCTGGGCTGGCTCTCCCGCTTGGCTCTCGCTTATTGAAATATTAATTAATTTTTTGATTTTGAGCGCGTAGCAAATTTAAACGACGCTGATTATGCCCTGGCACCGAACACAAATGAGAGGAATATTAATTAATAATTAAAATATAAATGACTTTATTAGAGCCCGAGTCGTGGGAGCGCCTGACAGGTACACGGGTCAGGAAACCCCTGGGTCTCGCTACTCTCGCTACCGCGTGGACAGATAATAGAATTTCGGTCACAAATCACCGACTTGTCCCAGAATGATATGATAATGCTGCGAGAGCGAGGCCATAAAAGAGCTCCAATAAATTGAGTTATTAATTTTTACGATGTTTTTGAGCTTCGAAGGCAGATTGAGAAATGTCTTCCTATTGTTGCGCCGTGTAATTCTTATAAATGTTTTATGTATCGCTTTATTCTAATAATGATGTTCTCGGCCTTACCTGTGCCTGCCCCGGGCCGCTACCTGACAGATGCATGAAATTTTAAATTATTTTTTATGGGCCTTTTCAATATCTCCGGCTCGTATTTTGTCACAGAGTTATTCAGATTTAGATCAAATATGTATCTCGTAAAATTGAAACCCCGCTAAAATACAAAATTTAAATTAATCGCTCCTTTTCATCTCCGCCACGACTCTCAAATGTGGATATTATTTATGAATCCATATTTCGTGATTTCGTTTCAAAGTTCCGCATCTCGCAGGTAATCGGCTGCGGATGATTTCATTAACGATATTTCTTTTTATATCTGCCCCTCGCCTCTCGCCCCTCGTGATTTGTCTTAATTTCGCCTTGTTTGTGTTCGCCGTGATGAGGATCAGCACTTTTTAATCAGAAGCTGGACCGTAAAATTGTTTTAACCGAAACTTTGTTATAATTTTTTCAATTTGGTTTTCACCTTCCTTCAGCTCGGACGGCCCGAAATATTAACGGATGTGAACTCAATTACGACGTCAAGCGAAAACATGGGAAAGCAGATCGCTTCCACGCCCCCGAATTCGGTGCATCTGTCGCGCATACGAGTTCTGATGGGTCGTCAAAATTGATTCCAGAAACTGGGTCCGGGTATCTAGCGGCCTCTCGCACCCAAAGCCCCGCATCTGTGTGTTGGTAATTTAGTGTAATTTAACTGTCAGAACAAGTTATTAAGACATCACGAATTATAAGCCTTGCAGAGAGCCCGCAAAGAGAAAATTGTAAACTTTTCCTTTTTCACTTCTTTTTTTTCAGCTCCTCACACTTTTAAGCCGACTTCATTTCGTTTTATTACCTTTTAATAGACTGCTTGGTGTGTTATTTTTATGTTCCAAACATGGTAATAACTGCCAATGGATTTGCCCGTAATCCTGTACACTTTTAAGCCACTTTTACGTACATGTTGTGCCTCGCCTTTGAAATTTACGCGCGCTCTTTGTGAAATTGAATTGAATTATTATCCTCAGAAGTTTCTTTGCATACGTGCACATGCAGGTTGGATCGACTTGAGAAGTGCTTGATGGAGGTTAATGAAAAACGTGGTTTCCCTCATTTTCAATTTTCTCATATTTATTTTTGGCACCCTCAGAGCTGACTAGCCTACCCTAGAGCGAAAGTATAGCCCAAAATATGAGTTCTATTTTTTTTAACACTCAAAGTCGACTTAAAGGGCCGTGATTTCGAAAAAAAAATCGCCCACATTTCTACATTGAATTTGTGTTGACACGGTGGAGGTTTCACTTTAGTTTTGGAAGACCTCAAACGTCCACTGTGAGCTTTTAAAGTCAATGAAGTCACCTTAAGAGCTGAAATTAGTATATTTTAGTCCGAATCGCGTGCTCTTCAAAAGGACCAGGATTCAAGTAAACAAAGATTATTATGTACAACAGTTGTATGATAGTTTCTGGACAAAAAAAAAATATTTAGCTCACAGACAGCCAAGAGTCTGTAATTTAAATCTATATTTGCGTGTTAAAATCCTGAATGAACACAAAACAAAACAAAGCGCAAAGAAGAAACGTGCAAGTTAGTTATTATTATTCTGCCCTTTTATGAAATAAATGTCTTTATTAATTTCAGAACCTGCCGGAGTGCCGGAGTCTCTCTGTTGAGTGCGCAGCTAAACGGCCATTTGGAGGGAAATGCGGCTGAAAAATGTCTTTGCGAGTGCTAAGGTGCAAATTAAAATCAAATTAAGGAGTGCGAGCTTGCCTCTGAGCTTCACTCGGAACAGGGAAATTAATAAAGCGGGGAGCCATAATTACGAGCTCGAAAGAAATGCAATATATTAGCACGCAATTGGACGCAGGTAGCAGGTCGGCTCCCAAATTAGCGCGCGCAGGAGAGCCTCGAAACCCTTTCAGCCCGTCTGATTGACTCATCAGCACCCAATTTCCGCAAAGCTCTTCCTTATTGATTCACTTCGCGCATAATGACTTCATCAATGGAGGCTGGGCGAGATGCGATTTCGAAACGTATAAGATTGCATTCAATCAATTTCACAAATTAAGTCATTAAACTGAATGGTTGGGAACGTTACAATATTCGATGATCATATCACGATAAATGCCGTACTTTGCAATTTCGTTCCCCGGTGCCTCGGCGCTCGGCCTCGCCACGGTCCCAGTCTCGGGCACAAAGGCTGTTGAATAACCATAAGGTCTGAGTGAGCGATGAAAAACTGCGAGCAACATAATTGTTATATTTATAATAATGATTTTCTTAATCATTTATTGAATTAACAATGGATAAATTGAAACATTCAGGCGGGACTACTCGCAAGAATATCCTGCATGAGCACAATATCATTATCGTCATCATCATTATTGTTCAATGCAAGTGAATGCGGGCTCATGCGTGAGTAGGATGATGTGAAAGCTGATCGGAGATTTCGCAATAGCATCGGTTGCTGCCTGGAGGAGGCTTGCTGGCGCTTTCGAGATTTCCTAGACTTTGATGCTTCTTATTTGCAGCCTTTTCTGTCTTCAGGCGAGCTATAGATGGCCTGAAGGGATCTCAAAACAGGGTTTTTGGGAGCTTGGGAGGTGGAAATCTTTATCTCAGTCACGGTTATTGGCCGGCAAGTCAATCTAGAAGGCTCTAGAAGGTTCTAGAAGGCTTCTAAGAAATTTCTTGTGGAAAAATAAGCTCAAAATGTGCTCCACAAGGGTTTAAGACCTCTGTAGAGCCTTAAAAAGGTTCCATGGTAGGCCATTTCAAAAACGACTGCTTCAGGAAGAGACTTGTGAGAGCACAAGAAAACTAAACAAGCGGCCGAATCAAGAAAAATCAATCGCCGTCAGTCGAAACCCACGCGAAACGTAATAAATCTATTGTTAGGAGCCCCCTCCGCCTTCTCAGAACTCCAAAGTCGCCATTTTTTACGGCCGTCGAGCAGTCAAAGTATCAATAGGCCCGTAATTAATGGATGAAACAAATTAAAACTTTTTCATCAGCTCGCTTTTAATTTATTTTCAATAAATTCGCCTCGTTTTTGTGTCCGCCAATCCAAGTGATGGCTGATTTTTTATCCTGCGATACGCGGACGTGACGTCCGACTGCCGCCATATGGAATATGCTCGACGAGAGAGAAGGTTCCCCCCGCCCGCAAAAAATCCATTATATTGTGCTGCTGTTTATTTTAAAAACGGATAAAAATTATTTATTATAATAAAATGTGCATATGCCGATGGAAAATTGATACACAGAATAGATAAAGTTGGGCGAGTCAGGGCCGGATATTGGGTTTTATTGATTTCCTTCCACCAGAGCTAATCACCGGCCGATGATATTCACTTTCACAGGTCCGCACTGCGCAGACGGCCAGGCTTCACGTGTGACAAATCGAGTTCCAGAAGCCTCCAGATAGCGAGTATCAAATTTACACCGACTACTGTAATCAATAACACCTGTTCACCTCTCCTTTATGTCCGTCTCAATTTACTACGCCATTAATTGTATTCTCACCTTGGAATTAACATGTTTACGGACAAAACGAAGTCTCATCGACGAGAGCGAGAGAGAGAGTCATGCTCCCAAATTCAATAATAAAATTTCCTGGCGGGGTTCCATTACAATTAATTTATCTTCCTCGTCCGCTCGTTAATTTTATTTTTCTTCATTAAAGCGGCCCCGGCCCCGTTCGGCTCGCGAGTTTGAAGGGAGAGAGAAGAAAACAAATTGAATCCTCAAGCAGTTTTGATTCCAGAGCCGAGAGAGAACGAGAAAGTGCGGGGCACAAAGGATTCCGAGTGTCGAATGAGCATGGCCCCCAGCTGGGCCAACAAACCATTAATCCACATCATCAAAATAGAGTTAATGATGGTGAGGTGTGATATGTGGCTACATGCGGTCTGCTCTAACGTAATTGTTCGATGAAATACTCACATTTTATTCCGTCACAAGAGAATTTGTTTAATAAATTAGTATTAAAATATTTAAACACATTTTTATTGATGTCATTATGGCACTTTATTATACATTTTTGTGTCTTCTATGGGCCCCGAGCTCGGAGATGCGCACAATGTAACGACTTTGTTGCTGACAATGTATCGAATTAGTCGCCTATCGCGAGCAGTTTGTTTTAAGACCTTTTTATTGGGCTTCTTGGAAGTTCTCAGGGAGTCTCTTTACGATTCTCTGAGCACGAGAATCCATCTCCACATCTGAGACCGCTCCGAAATTGAATTTCTGACATGTAACACCTATTAAAACATCACAACATGTCTACGAAAATCACGCAACTCGACGTGCTGGCGAGGAAAATGTGGAAAAAATGCCGCCTCGGCTCCCGTAGACGGTCATGAATGCAGATTCCGCGGAGGATAGCCGACGTACGTGATGGAAATGTTTGCGGTAAGAAGATAATTACAGTGCCTCCTCGTCCAGCTTGCAGATTGTTATTTTTGTGTTTGTGCATGCTGCGTTTTATCATTTTGCCACCGCTCAAGGGTCTCTGCTACGCGCGAGAGATATCACATAATTACTTCATTTTGCACGGCAGCGCAGCGGATTAAGCGGTACCGGGAGATTTTATTGTTTTTCCTTTCCTCCGCACTCCCGCTCCCGCTCCCGTCCGAAATATATATCGCGTCTTAATCATTAGACGCAATTGAGGCACGACACGGAATAAGTCATAATTGTGGGCAGCTCCTTGCATGCGGCTGGAGGCGGAATTCTGCGGTTTGCGAGCACGGGAGAAGTGATAAGTTGGCTCAGTTGCTGCTCGTTAGCTCGCCATTAAAAAGTGGGAGCGACGATTAAGGCAGCTAATCCATTCACTATGGCTCAGCCCAGCTTCCTGGATGAACTTACCTTTGAGATGGAGCTGTCACGTTTGCAAAATTTTCTAAGCAATTTTTTAGAAATTTTATAGAATTCTTAACAAAGTCAAAAAACTTCCTTAAAAAATTTTAGAACTGACAATGGATTTCAAATCAAGGGGGAAAATTTTGACGAGAAAAAAATAAAGGAAAGCTGAAAGTCTATGAAGGATTCTTTCTAGGGGTAGTCAAGAAAAATTTTATGAGTTAATTGGTAGCCTTGTACTTTAATATTTTAATATTTTATTAGTGCGTTTTTCCCAATTTTTAAACACATTTTAAACCAGCTGTGAAATTTGTAAGAATTTGGTTTCTTTGAAAAATATTGTGAGTTTTAGAGATTTAGATTAACTTTCAACATTTTTTCAAATAAACCAAAGTTGTACGAATGTCACAGCTGGTTTAAAATGGGTTAAGAAATTGGGAAAAACGCTCTGATTAAATTTTAAAATTGCTCTAAAAAATCGACATTTTACTCATAAAATTTTTCTCCAAAAAAAAAAAACAATACGGGCTGAAAAGGGTTAGAATTTTTGAGGGATTCAAAATTTTTCGAAAAGCCACAAGATCACAGGAACTGGTCAGGGCCTGAAATGGGTCAAACTGGACGAAAAAAACGGGCTGCATTTTCAATAAATAATTCATGGTTTTATTACTGATTTGATTTGTTCTTTCCAAACTTATCGGCTAAAGGTAGATAACTTTTACATATTTATTCAGTTTGTCTTCATAATTTCTGTGTGTGTGTCTCGTCTGTGAGCTAATCAACAAATGACTCATGTTTCAGTAAGGTAATATTTCATCTGAGGGACTTCAATGTATAGGACTGGTATGGTCTTAGGGCTTATCATTACGAGTAAAGTGTACAAATGTGTGTCTGTACCTGTGCAATTAAAGCACATCTAATAAACTATAAATTTTATACACGATTTATGATACATTGCATATATTGTATATCGACAACTACGACTCTTTGTGTTTGAACCTAAATTTCACCTTGCTTGAGGGCTCGCTCTAATCTCCCAGAGGAGTGTGTGATAATGTTCCGCTAATAATATGTTTATATTCACGATATGATATTTATTTCTCACAAAACATAAAATAATGGTTCGATATTACAACGAAATAAATGCCAGAGAGTGAGGAGGAAACAAAATATATAGGATTTGTACGTATTGCACTGAGAAGTAGCACCCGCAATCACATAAAATGGCTAAAACTAGGGGACTCGGGGGTTCAGGGCTCACGTGCTGTGGCTGCTGTAGAGGAGGGACTCTATACTAAAGGGATTGCTAGGTCGGCTGTTCTTCTGACTATCACTGCCCTCGGCGTCGTCGAGGCCATCTTCGGTGCTGTCTCTTCGTTGTACGGAACAATCCTCGGGCTCGTCCTCCCCGCACGAGTCGTCGCCCACGACGTCGATGGTGTCGTCGTCGTTGTCGTCCTCGCCCTCCGTGTCGGACTGGTTGATGCGGTGCTGCGAGAGGTACTCGGCCCGCAGTGCGTCCAGGTCCACGGTGATCCCCTTCGCCCTCAACTTGCGAGCCTGTCGCTCAAGCGCCTTGGCCAGCTTTTTCCTGCGACGAGCCCTGTGGAAGGGAACAGCGGTAAAGTCGAGCTCTACTGGGTCCCAGGATCGTGATACTAACCTTTCGCGGGCCTTGAGTTCGTTAGGTGGTATTGGTTCGCCCGAACAGGACTGGGGGTGGGCATTGTGGGCAGGTCGACCCGGTCCCTTCTTCGTGTGCTCCTTCTTTCGCCACTTTGCTCGTCTGTTTTGAAACCAAACCTGCAACAATAAGAATTGCCATGTAAATTCGACTCGAAAGGATCTTAGTGGGTTTTTGGAAATTTAAGAGACAATTGGCTGAAATTGTTGGCATATTTTTAACCAAAACTGAAAATATTCTTAAGGAAATTGTTCGATACATTAAATTTTGGTTATTTTTCAGACTAAAAAGGCCGAAAATTGTTTTTGAAATTGGCAAGAGACTTATCCTAAAATTTGTAAATTTCTTCAAAAAAAATTTAAATCAAATTTTTGTTCCATTTTTCAGTAAAAATGGGAAAAAGTTTGCAACGAGGTTGGTGAAATTTAAGATTTAGTTCGACTTCTAAGAAACTTTCTTCTCATTGGATAGAAAATTTTCTCGATACTTTACGGTGTGAAAAATCAAAATTTGATTTTTAAAATATTTTAACGAAAAAATCTGTTCTGTAAGAAAACTCCAAACCAGTTAGAAACGTTCTAAAAATCGAAGAGAGTAGCTGGAGCTCGAAAAATGTTAAACTTCTGTCTCTAATTCTCAGACTTGTTAACTCCAATACCCGGAAAATGGAGAACAGCCGCAAGATAGGCTGTCCAGTGGAGGGTTAAGGATGGGCGGACCCAGCGTACGTGAGCTATGTCGATGATAATCAATTGCTCACTTAACTGAACCGAGCCACTTGACCGCAACGAGAACACGCACTTTGCCCCATCATGCAAAATTGAGTGCATCAGTAGTCGGTTTGTTGGCTGTGTAAAACAATAGAATTAAATTTAATTGGAATTTTGAATAATGCTCCGGCCGACTATAAATTTTATTACCGCACAAAATTATTAATGAAGCGTTACCAATTTAATTAGAAATTTATGAATCGGCTCGTGAGTTATGAACTCGCATGGCTGTCCGGTGCCATGATCGCTCCCATCAAGCAGAACAATTAATTATGATTATTAAATTGATAATAATGCGGTTCGAGTCCTCCATTTTGTTCGCCACCGTCGCCACAACTCTAGCGACTAAAAATGGCCATAAAAATTGATTGCTCATGGTTTCAATTAAAGTGCCAGCTCTGCCTCCGTTTCGCAGTTCGCTCCCAAGACCTTGGCTTCCAACTCATTTATCATCGTTAAGCTGTGACTTGCGCAGAAAAGACTCGGAAAATGCCAAGTAATCCCCCAATTTATACGAGAACGCTTGCTCCCCCATTCGGCAGCTCGCTGACACGCTGAGGAAGAAAGAAGTTTATTGGTTTATGGGGAAGACATAAGTCATCTCATCAACGGAATGGCAGGATCCCCTCCGCCCGCTCGCCCGAAACGTGCCCATATCGATTGCCATTCATTACTGTTAGGAGAGTCGAGTCTGTGGCCGCAACTTGGTCCGTATGTTCTGGAACATTTAGGGACTTATCGACAAAAAGGGGATTGAGATTGCCGAGACCAGCAAATCCCTATTAAATTAAGGAAAATCATTTAATCTCCGTGTACAAATAACAACACCGAATACAGTCATAATGATGCCACGACAACAGAGGGATTTTCTCTAGTCGAGTCTCGCTGGTGATAATAAACACAATTTAATGGACTTATCGACTTTGCGGGAGGGGAGGCGGGAAGGGATAATTTCCGGCATCGGGGCTTTCTCTCTCTCTTTCTCTATTCAAACACCTAACGACCGGCTAAGTGGCCGAGCCTCGTGTTGGCCCGTGAGAATAATAACTGCCCATTAGTACGTAGGGTCATAAACTGTGCAATGCATAATCGAACTGTGGAAAGTGTCAGGAACGGGCAGAGTTATGGGCCTCGTCGAACCTTTGAAGCCCAACTGGAACCGGCCATAAATTGTGCCCGTAATAAAACTCTCGTAAAATTGAATGGAATTAATGTTGACTGGGTGCGGGGGAGAGGGGGGAGTCTCGGGGCGCTTTTGATTTGCAAAACAGATAAATAATGAATTTAATAATAAACTATTTCGTCCTCGGCAGCCCGCTCTCGAAGGAGATCATCTCCCGCTCCGGTCTGGTTGCCAAAGGAGGGTACAAATGAGATAACATTTGCTCGTATCGTCGTCGCTCAACTCCCTTAGGTAGTTTGTTTCAATATCATAAATAAAAGGAGCAGCCGACCCTCTTGTTGAGGTTGAGGATTTGAGCGAAATATGCCAGCATAAGCGGCGGATTACATCACAGAAGGTGTGTTTAACCCTCTAGATCCCAAGGCTGCCTTGAGGCCGCCATCACTAAAACTCACTTTTTCCCAAAATTTTTCATGAAACTCCCCAAAATCTTTTCATCCATCGTTAAATTATATGTTTTTGCATATAAATTGCAATCATAAGTTCCATTTTCCGCTTTCCACTTTCCACAGTGATCAGCTGAAATTTGACATTCGATTTGATGTTTGATGTTTTTCCGCCGGTATTTAAAAGTTGGGATCTAGAGGGTTAATGTGGCAAAAATCTGTTCAAATCGAGAACATAAGTTCGCCATGCTAGGCAAGGCAGTGTGAAACACACATAAATTATTCATGTCATGTAATTTCACGTGGTTGGAACAACTTTTCGGGGGAAACATAGTCGTTTGTAATTCTTTTCCTCCGCTTTCCACCACCGAGTGGCCGTAATTGGATTATTAATGTTGGGCGTCGAGGTCAGACGGCGTTCTCGTCTTCTTCGCTGCATGTCCTCGAGCCACGACAACAAGAAAATTTAATAAAATATGGCGTCCATTAATTTCAATATTTGTTTCCACACTTGCCTGCCACAGCAGTGCCGTGTTTGCGCCTTTTTGACATATTTCGTAGCTGCCCTGCTTTGTTTAAAGGTGCTCTGCGCACACGTCAGCCTCATTACCTTTCCGAAAGCAGAGACTGAACCGGAGTGGGTTTTTACTGAGGAGAGTTTTCCTCCTGGAGACCCAAAATGATTTTATATGACTTGTATGAAGTAATTAGCTCTTTTAAGTCCCTATCCGCTCTTTTAAGTCCTTATATCATTGATTTAGGGCCTTAAGGGGAGTTTTTGGCCTGGTCTCTTTATGTTAAATAGCTAAGGGAAACTTGAGCCTTATTTCAGAGCTATTTCAGGCCCTTTAGTATAGCCTACAGAGGTCTGGCGCCTTTAAACTCAACTCAGAAGGTCTTTGGTACAACTCAAGATGATCTAGTTCCATTCAACCAACTGATAAGAGTTCAATAGCAGCCTTAAGGGATACCCAAAAGCTCCAAGAGGTCAATTTTTCAAAGGCCAAAATTTACGGTGCCCCCTTAAAAACTCTCCCGAGCTCCATGTGTCACTTATTCCAGGCTCTTCACCTCTCTGAATCCCGCCCTCAGGCAACACAACGCCATGCCATGCATCAAAGTAACTGCACGGCCCATTATGTGTATGTGTATTCAGCAAAAAGTTTATAAAATAATCACAATATCAACTTTTTGTTACGTTTAATCAATTTGCTGAAATTGTTCGTTGTCATGAAATGGCATGGCTTCGATATGACGGCCAACCACCATGTTTGTGACTCTGATTCGCTATAATGACGGGTGTTCGTGTCCTACAAAAAGGATGGATGTGATTGAAAATGTTCGTGAGCAGTCTCGAGAGCAGTTCGGTGAAAAAGACGCGCAATTTCAGCCAATTACGGGAGTCCTTCAAGAGAGGGAAAAGGAAGGGAAGAAAACGACTACTTACTGCCACTCGACTCTCCTTCAGCTCGAGTCTCATCGCCAGCGCTTCCCGCATAAATACATCCGGGTAGTGACTGGCAGAAAATGCTCTCTCTAATTCCTCTAATTGCCACGAATTAAAGTTCGTTCTCGACCGTCTCCGCTTCGACGCGCTGCTCTCGTCGTCTCCGTCAGCCGCAGAACCTGCAAAAAGAGCGATTCTCGAATCAATCGAACTCATCCGCAATTTAAATCAATTTGGACATCTTGGGAATCTGATTGAAAACGGGGATTTGAGAATATTTGACCTCGGCGAAATTGAGTGCACGCTGCAATCAGCCCTGTGGCTCCAATTAATAACACATAATCGCGCTGCTCCGATGACGAGACTTAACGATGATAATAATAATTGCAGCGAGCATGAATGGCTGGCAAATACTCGCTTACAAACGGGGAAAAACACGAGCAAGTAATTCAGAAATAATAATCATGATTATGTCTATTATTTTATAATAAACATGATTCCCATTCACGGGCACAACTGCAGAGGCTGAGGCTGGGGCACTTAGGTATTTGCACAGGGTATTATCGACAGCAAACAATACACATGCTCGTATATTAAATTAAAAGTTAATCAATTTTGGATTGTTTATTTGATGTAATTTGGCGGTTAGCTCGCAGTTACTCCGCTGCATCGATCGACAGGCACCAATCAGCAATTTAAAAAAGATTAAAAGTTTTATGGTGTGCTAGCATAAGTCCTTAACGAGCCTCAGGGGTGGACTGTATGTGATCCTTGGGGGCTACTTCTGACTTCAAAGTTCTCAAACTTTCGTTAAAAAATTGAGCTCTTTCTCAGAATATATTTTTTACTTTTTAAACCCAATAGAAAACCTAGAAACTTACTTAAAAAATTTCAAACATTTTTTAGCTCTTCTTCAAAGCCTCATTTTAACCTTCTAGACTCTTCTAGGTGCTTCTAAGACCATCAAATATCATCTTTCAGTGAAAATAAAGCCCCCCAGAGTCTACTTCTGCCCCAAAACTTGCTTGAAAAATATCTAAAATATTCCTTTCTGCTCTTCAAAGCTTCTCAAAGCCCTCTAGGGCCCTCTTTAGACCTTTCTACCCTTCCTCAGGCCGTTAAAAATCACCGATTCTCGGATTTACTTGAAAAATGCCCCCCAGTGTCAACCTCTGCCCCCCAAATTCCCAGAAAGTGGCCACAAAAGAAAGCAAATACCCGAAATTCCCGACTTCCCGCGACCTCGTCAATCAATGTGCCTCTTATCTCGTCATAACAAGACACAAACTGCCCGCAATCTGCCCGCGCCCGACGCTGATGATGAAATCGCCGCACATCAAGAAGAAACAATTATGTAGGTCCCTCCGCGGTCGCGATCAGAGGTTAATAGGATGTTTCTATAAATCTAGCTAATCACTGGCCGATCTGCGCGAGTCGTCAATTTAATTGAATTGTGAGAAAGGAAGCGCGGCCAGATAACCGCATCTGCCTGCTATCAGTGAATGAGTGAGTCGGAAATGAAGCGCAAATCTCGTAATTGTTTACCATGTTGCAATTTAAAAACTCATTTTTCGACTGCTAATTAAGCTGCAATGCCAGGCAGCTCCACCTCTTTGCTGTCCACGGTGTGAAACGTGTTTTGTTTCTCTCCACCGCGCGCCAATTCCTCATTTCGGCCGCTGCTGGATTCGGTGTCGGCCATCATGCACGCTTGAGTTGATTTTCGAAATGAACGTCAAATTATCTTTCAATTAGCCGCCGCGCATATCATTTCCATGGAATCGCGTGCAAATTTTTCAACAAGAGCGACCGCTTTGATGCGGAATCGGTTATGATGAATGGATTCTTGGCGCAATTATTCAGACTCGAATGCGAGAACCGGCTCTTGAGCGCCCAATCAGCGGAAAACCTAAAGAGCCGTGAAACTTTTTATCGTTTTTTGGGGAGTGGGACACTTGTCCGTCTGTCCTGAATGATTTTTGTTTCTTTAAATGCACAAAACTCGAATAATTTGTTCTTCTTATTCCAAAAAAATCCATAAAGAGCTACATATAAGAGTTTTATGGTCTGTATGTCTGTCTAAAACATTAAATTTAGAGAATTTCTATTAAAAAAAACTCTTCAACTTCCTCTAAAAAATTGTAGCAATGTTTTATGATTTTATAGAAAACTCTCAAGGCAATCTGTAAATTTAAAATTTTAAAAATAAAATTAATTTGTGCTAAAAACGATTGAATGTTTTTAAAAAAACGGCTTTATCCCGATCAGCCCCTTTTTAGGAATAAAAACAAATATTGGGCTCTATTTAGATCTTGTTTTTCAGTTAACACAACCTGACCTTTATCTCCCAAGTAGGTATGCCCTTTTCAGATATACTTCTGATTTGAATTTAATAAAAATTCAATAATAAAAATAAAATTTTTTAAAACTGACCGTCTTATTTTAGGAACAAAAATAAATATTAAGCCCCAGAACTCGTTCTGCAGGTTTTCAGTTTTAATTTGTAAAAACTAAAGTTTGAAAAATTAATCTTGGTCAAAAAATTATTAAGCTTTTTAAAAAATTCTCTATCTCCCAGCCTCTGTTTTAGGAACAAAAAAAATATTGAGTCTTGTTTGTTTGGTCTTTTCATCCCAAACATGCCCTTTTCAGAGATTTGGAGATTCCTGAGACATCCTGCCCGAGGACACCACGCCCAACAGAGCCTCAAAAGTGGCCATTTGCATGTCAACAAGTACTAAAATTACGCCCCACCAATAGACAAACTGTGCAGTTGGAAGATTACATGTTATTAGTCTGTGCACCCGGTAAGTAGTATAATCACGATTAACTTTTAAAATCGCAATTATGAAATGCTCTCATTTTATGGGAAATTTAATATTCATTTTACAGCATAGACACAGGCGGTGGCGTTCAGATGGAAAATCCGCAGTTGTATGCATGAATGTTTTTTAACCAGAGCTACTTGTGCCACGGCCATAGTCAGAGCAAACAGAGTGTGGAGAGCCGAGCAGCAATATTGTATTTTTCAATTGAATTCTCGATTTGTGTGTGTACTCGGCGAAGTAATGCGGAGCTGGAGCGGGCAATGTGATTGAAATAAATGCACTTTTATTGATTTTGCTCATTTGATTGGAACATGCAAACTTATATTGGTTACCGCCTTGGGTTAGTTTTTCAATTTGCATCGATTCGCCTCAATTAATTATTCAGAGCCCCGGTTCGTCGACTCACACGACATCCCGGGCCGTTCCCATTCCCAGACCCGCGATATCAGATCAATCAAAACACGATTTTTCACCTAATCCCTTTATCAACGCCTCCCTAGTCCCTCGCACCCGACGCAATATTGCCTTGTTTGGTGCAAATATGCTCGGCCTCCGTGAGAGCGTGCATCAAAAAGCGATTTCCCGCCCCTTCTTGTCACCAGACCTCAGTGCTAAGCTCGAGCACGGCGCGTCGAAGTCGATAAGGAGCGCTGACTCGAGTGAGAGCAAACAGCAAGAGACACGTGTCGTTAATAGAACTGTAAATAAGCAGAGGCGTCACGTGGCGGACGGCAAGCATGTCGAATCGGGTCGCCAAATCTGAGAGGGCCACTTACTTATAATTTTTTGTTGGTCCTTTTGTGATTTTACACGCCGGATTATTGCTGCAGTATATTAATGGCAAACAATTGATCAAATGAAACTGAAGATATGCTCGACGTTGGCGATGGGAAGATAAACACGGCGATAGCGATCTTAATTCCCCCAAATTGCACTACGGCTACTTAGTTTTGCATTATTTTAATGTTTTTCCGGCTCTAAACCGACAAACAATCGGGGTTTAAAAGGCAATTTGTTTCATTTTTTGTCTCGCTGGATGACGACTATTCATTTGGACTGGAATTAGAGCGGTTTTTTTCGAGAGTGGATATTTCAAGGGCGGGAGACAACAACTCTCGGTTTTGGAGGGGGAACGGAGACAAAAGACTACCTTTAGTGCCTCCTTCGGCTTTCTCACAAGCTTATTTAATTTTTCAAAGTTTTTGATTTGATTTTCTGGGCTTCTTTTTCCACTTTGGTCTCCTTTTCTTACCAAAAATTGTTGTCAAAACATTTTTTTGTTGGTTTTTGTTTTCTTTGGAATTTTCTCAAAATATCAAACGAAACATCCCGGCCAAATTCAGTTTTTGGAAGGTATTGGTGAGCAAAATAACATAAATTTTCGAGTCCCAAAAAATCAATACCAATTTATTAAAAGTATCTCAGTGATTTCTCGATTGTTTACCTCTTTAAAATTTTTCCCAAAAATGAAGTGTTTCTGTGGTTCGAAAATCCATCTCCAATTCATGATATTCCTTCAACCAGAGAAGGTTCGGCGATGTTTGTACCTGAATAGCCCCCTTTTTCTCGCTCCCAGGCGTGAAATTCCGGTAATGAAGCCGGGCACTTAATTGGGCCGATCTACTTTCCGTTGAAACTGCAAATCATGATTAAATTGAAAACATTTACACTTACAAAGTACCCAAATTCCATCATCATCGCCGACCCGATCAGCCGATCGAAGCGAGACGTGTAACAATTTGATAAGAAAGCAATTTGGACCTCGTGTATGCTTAAAAATTTAAATTTAAATTGAAAATAAATTTTTGGCCATCAAAGTCAACTTTTCATGATTGTAATTTTCTCGGTGCGCGCAGCAAAAACCCTCACTTATCACAACAACAACAATCTCGATGATGATAATGATGATGACAGACCAGAGACCAGCGAGCCCTGGGTTCGGCCGTTTGGCCATTCGGGTCCGGGCTAGCTGTGAAAAATTCCCCATCTGATTGCCATCGAGATTCCAAGCGTTCATAAAATTTAACGGCCGCAAATTAAATTCAATTTTGTATAATAACTTCATTCTCTGCGAGTTGAGCTCTTTGGGCCGAAGAAAAATGGCCATACTACATAATAATAATAGTTTGATAGCGGCTGTGGCTGAAGAATGTGCAGTTTTGCGAAATAAAAGGCCCAAGCGCGCGATAAAAATTACGCCGTGCCGTCAGTGCATCCCCGAGGGGGCGGGCAGGGCAGCTGACGACCTCCACACTCTTCCTTTCCAGAGCCTCAACATAATTTAGACATTAACAATCTAACAGCTCAATCATCATCAACGGAGCTGGCCCACGAAATGACTCGGCCAGCTCGATAATCAAATTGGTACATCTGCTTCTCTTTAGGCGCTTTGTACCTTGAATTTTTTATTATTCTCTCGTATGCGAGCAACATTGTGTTTAATTTTCGAGTCTCCGTTAATGTATGAAGACATTAAAGCAACCCAGAAGCATCACTCTTTCTTGTGAACGCGAAACAAATTAATTAAAAAGGTTGTTGAGCCTCGAGGGCGAGCCTCTCGTTTCAATAAGCGACAGTCCCCGCTCGAAGTTGGCCCATAAAAGCGGGTCATTCATTCCGTTATCGTTTTCCACACATGCCAGGAGTCCCTCACGTTTCTTTTATTACCAATTTCCATGGATTATCTAATGCCTTTTCCGTAATTCGAATTGAACGCATAAATTGTAATTGAGTCGGACTCGAAAGCACACACACTCACTCGTAAAAATATTGTTATTATGATTTATTGGCGAATAAATCGTTTTTCAATGGTGATAAAAGTGCGAGATAAGCGAACACAACAACAACAACTGCAGCTAAATGGTGCCCAAGCATGGAACTGGCGGAGTTCAGGGGGGAGTCCTATCGCTTGACGGGAACGAAGACGAAGCCATCGGATTAATTCGCTACAGTTACTTAATTTCCATTATAAAATGCCAGAGCGCCATCGTAGAGTCGTGATGCAATGTTCAGAAAACTATTTGCTTTTGCATAATGAATGAGTCGAGCCGACAAAGACCGACAATGTTGCTCCGACACGATTCTATTCTTTTCTCCGGGAGGCGACTGTTTTGGCTCTTCTCGGAATTCCAGAGCCCGCGATTGAAACATCAGAGAGAAAGACGCGAAACTGTGAAAATGATGGATGGTCTCTACCATAGAGGTTAGTTTCTAGAGGTACCTCAGTTTTTTTTTGATTAAAAATTTTTCGAGGGATTTTGGGGAAATTCCGTTTTAGGGTATTGACTCTTTTGTCTCGATAGTATAGTCTAGTTTGAAGAGGGGGTTCTAGGAAACTGGGGGCTCGAGAAATGAAAAAGGGCCCCAATTTTGTCTTTAATTGTCTAAGAAAATCCAAAAGCTTGTTCTAAGACCTAACCTTAAGGTCTCAACCGTAACGTTTGGTTCATAGAGGAGGTGCTTTTGACGATTTTATTGAAAAAATTCAAGTCAGGCATTTACTGGTATCCCTCTAGAATCTCATCTCTTTGCCTGAAGGCAAATATCGAATTTTTGTGCCAAGAATTTCAAAAGTTTCAATTTTCCGAAAAAAAATCAAATAGGTTTCTAAGGCTGACCCCACTATTTAGGTAATTATTTCAACCATAGAGCTCTACTTCTAGAGGAGGAACTAAATAACTAAGCTTTCAAGAGATTTGAAAATTCAAGTCCCCTCTAGGAACCCAACTCTGAGGTCTCGACCCGGCAGAGGTGCACATTAGCCTTATTAAAATCGACCAGAAATAGGCGTTCCCGCCAACGTTGCATATATTTTCAATTAACTCTGGCTGGCGAGCCGCTCTAGACTACAACCCTTGAGCGATTTTTCTTGCGCGCGGACTGCCAACTCGCCTGCAACAAAGATTTTTAATCAGATATGCGAATTATTTCCTTTGAGCGTCTTCGAAAATCTCTCTCCTGTTTTCAAAAACAATTATATTTATGAAGCCATTCGCATGAGGATGATTAATTGTCTGCCCTGTCAGTCCCTGACACGTACACAAATTGAAACATGGACCGAGTCGGTTCGCGTCTTTCATGTGAAGGGAAGCCGAAATTCTGGTCTTTTTGGGGAACCTTTTTTTTTGGGCCGACAGATCTCGCAGGAGATGCAATCAGAGACGCGGTAATTGGCGCAACGGTAGCGTCGACCGGCGAGAGCGAAAAAACGCAACTCCGGAGTTTACTTAGCAAGTCTGTTATTATTCATTTATGTTATTATTTATTATTAATTTTTCGATACGTATAATTGCGCCATGCCACTTAGACAATGCCGTGGTTTGTATGCAAATTAGGCTCATTTGCGGCGTGAATGGTGTAACGCCATCAGCGTTGGCGGCACCTTCGGTCGAAGAAGGACGTGGACGTTTCTCTCTTGGCACCGCAATTACACCTCGCTTAAGTGGAGGAGGCTCCAATTTGCTGCACCGGAGTCCGAGGAAGTCATTATGAGGCCAATTTGGACGCCATAAACTAGAAAGAAATTAAGCCATTTTTCACCCCTTTGCGACATTTTAAACTTTCTGGTCTTGACTAACGCAGATGTGCCCCCAAGGCCGGCCAAGACACCGGCCCGCGTCCATGTTTGCGCTGAGAAATCAATTTAATGGCCCTGTTTTTGTTGCACCAATCAAATTGATAAAAATCTCCAAACAAAACAACTCGGATGGCCCCAATTATGTCGAGATATTCAATCACAAGCTGTCCTGGGGCTATCAAGTTTCCTGCCAGCTCAGCTCTCCTCTCTATCCGATGGAGGCTACTCACGCGAGCGATACTGCACCGAAGCTCCTCCATTCCCGCCGTCATTAATAACTGAACACGGATCGTTACATTGTGATTATCAGCGCTCATCGTCATCGTACTCGTCATAATGTCATAAAAACTGCCAAATTAAAAATTGAGTCATTTTTCAAAAACACTGTTATTAAATGTTTCAAACAAGCCCGGTAATTATCTGTTATTTTGTTTCCATCCCAGCCCGGCCTGATCGACGTTAACATCTCTCTCTCTCTGACATTTTTCAGATACGCCACTCGGCTCTCGTCTTCCCCGAAAAGAAAGAAATTTAGAGGCAGCGCACTTGGAAGGTCGCAACCATCGTGATGAGCTGACGGCGTGCGATAGGAGCAGGTGTACTTTCCGATAACCGATGTCATCCCCACCTTCACTCATGCGAGCATGTCGGCCTTCGAATTGGCGAACTCGTCGGTGACTTGCACTAGGATTCGCGGCGAGGGTGCGGAACTCAATTACCAGTTTGATGTCTTCATTTCAAGATGACGAGAATCCATCTCCATGTTACTTTTCACCTCGTATTGCTCTGTTCTGCGATACCCAGGACAAATGGAAGAGATCGTCTCAGTCGTCAAATGGATTAGGGACTTGGAAATCTGGCGGAGTTACCCATATGGTTAGGTACCTAGACGGTTAGGTACCCATACGATTAATCAGAAGATTGATTAAGTTTAGCTTTTTCAAGACCTAACGAGCCAGCACGTGACGTCATGGTCCTAGGGGGGAGGGAAGCGAGGGGGGTCGTCTGCTCCGTGACAATCAGTACAAACTCAAAACTATTATATAGGACAAACCGTGACAGAGGGGGGGGGGGGGTTCAAAAATCTCGGTTTTTACCGTGACGTCATTTGTGAACGAACCTTACCAAGCGAATAGTCCCGTAGAGTCTATACTTGGTTAGTAGACCAAACAGCCTACATAAGTAAGCGTTCTTTTGGACACTGTCCAGTCTTTTTTCCAAAAAACCATCAAGAACCACTTTATTTCCGTTTCCTTATTTTACCCAATCGTTAATTCAAGTTCCATTATGAAAACCTGAATCCTTTTTAGATCAAATTCATCTTCGATCTAACTTAACGAAAGTGGTATACAAAGCCACCAAGAACCTATCGCCATGCCGACATAAGTTGGAGACAAAAGGACCTCCCAAGGTCCAAAAAGTGACAAATACCCCCTCAGGGCCTGATTCACCTCCAGTGTGCAAGTTCGTAGACATCAGAAGCCCGAGGGCTCGACCGATCAATGCGTACTTAGTGACTGCGGTTTTGCAACAATCCTCCAATTATTCCCATTTTGTATAATTTCGTGACGACATCTGGGCTTTATTTATACTTGCTAAAATGGTCAATCCAATTAGGTGGTTGTGGAAGCACACTCGGGAGCCGGAGATAAAGAAAACCGCAATCGAATTGTTCTCCAATTCTTGACAGATTAAGAGAGTTTTAGCGACATTCGTGAGAGCAACAGCTTGTGTTTGCACAGCCAGAGTCGAATTGTGGTAAGGACGATGGGACAGTCTGGAGCCCGCGGGTCCGAACATTCAGCACGTCGGACTTGTCACAATTGGGTGGTCACCACTCAAGTAGGTCGATCAACCCCATAATCATTATCAAATTTGGGTAAATGAGCGCGCCCAATGCCGGTCGTTACTAAGTAGTTTATCAGCAATAACATTAGTTTCAATCACAAATCCATCAAATTACGGTGATAATGACTTTATTAATCATAATTTGTTTGCATTGGGCGCGCGAGCTGAGCCCCGGAATCCAACTCCGCGATTCTTGTCATGTGATAATTAAAATGTAATGTAATCATTGAGCGAGTCAATAAATCAAAGAGGTGTCAATAATGTGGCGGTGCGAGCGATAAAAATAGCCACAAAATGGCGGTTAGGCCGACGGCCCGAGTGCGTGAATTTATCTTCTTTACGTCACATTAAGTTTCTATTTGCCGTCCGCTCTGCGTACGAACTTTCTTTTTCTATTACCCAGCTTACAGACGGACGGAAGTGCGGAGCATCCCAGCATCCCATTGAAAGCTCTCCCTGTGTATTATTTCGCTATACACCAGCAAGCCATTTAAATCCATCTCACTTCTCTTTATTGATTATAAAATTAAATTCAGGCCTCGTGCAGGCTACGGACACGCACACAGGCTCACAGGACCGGTCGGAGTGTGCGTGGAGTCCGTCTCTTTCGCGCGCAGAAGGGAGGCGAGAGAAGTGAGAAGCAGCAGGGAAAAGAGCAAAAGAAGTGTGAAGAATAAATTAGTGTTTGTGTTACTAAAATTCACTTAGGCCAGCTACGGACTCGACTCCAGCCTGGCATAATAAATCGCTCTTGCTCTTTTTGTTTCTGGGCGTGTCGCTTTATCACGCCCCAGCATGCTATTGCTATGTACCGCACTCATACCTTATTTATGTTTCGTTTTTATGCTACACACTACACCCACTGGCATGCACACACACACGCAGATTGCCCCGATGTCGACGTCGATGTTCGAGGGAGAAAAGACGGCGAAAGACGAGACTTGATTATTATGTTTACCGCAAACAATGTTTCACATGCCGTATTGTGGCTCAGCTCTTCATCTCCGCGCAGCCACAGCTTCTCGTATGTTACATAGGGAAGTTGGGAAAGTCGAGTCTATGTACAGCAGCACGGAGGAGCAGCTGCTGAGTAGCTGAGGAAATTGATTTTTGGTTGAGTAAATTTTCTTTCACTTTACTCTCTCATTTGTCTTGATTTTTATGCGAGATGAAAATGAAAATTTACCCCAAATGACTTTATTGATTTTTCCTTCTGCTCCCCGGGGTTGTAGCCATATTGTTTTCATCGTTTTTGCGCACTTTTCTTTCCGCCGCGGGGTGGAGCGGCAGTGGCTCCGTTTTCCCGTGAACCCTCATTTGAATCCCATAAAATCGCAACCCCTTGTCGATATCGGGGAAATGTGGGGAGTTAAGTAGGCAATAAAGTTCCTGGCGCTGGGAAATTGATTTTCACCGGAAAATTTTCTAATGTGATTTTTATTTGAAGAAAAAAATAAATGGCGAGCGACTTTTAGAGAAAGTGAAAATTCTTTAACGTCTTTTTTGTTATCTTTGGCTAGTAATTTTAGTTTAAGGAAGCTTTCAAATCTTAGCAGACAAAGTTCGAAAAAATAATTCACGAGAGGATCCCTCAAGTTATGATTCTTGACTTTTGTACAGGAACATAATGGCCTCGTCGCCGCGTTCCTTGGGCTTGAGCCCACTTAGATCAAATAAATAATTAAGTTATGATTCTGATGCTAGATTTTTATTTTGAAATGAATTTCTTAACGTCTCTTAACATATGGCATCTTAAGCTTAAAACCTAAACAAACCAAGTTAGTAAAAACGAGTTCTCGAGAAAAACCTTAAGACCAAATAAAATTGAAAATTAGATCGTGAAAAATTTTTGGTCATCATCAAAGAAAGCACAAGGGACCTCCCTGACCCCTTTTTTCCACCCCTTAACCCATATTTAGGAAGCTAAACCTTTAGAGAAAAGGTAAATTCAACTAAAATAATTTACCAGAAATCAACAGTAAATTTTCTTTGTTCTGGCTGTGTGGGGAAAATTGGTGGGAAAGCGTGCTGTGTCTTCGTGTCTCGAATTTCATTGAAACAATCAAGAATCGCAGAGCCAGACAGGGTTCGGCATGAAAAGTCAACTCAAATGCACGCTCAACGACAAAATTACATTTAATAACGAAAATGGCAAAGCAAAGATTTGTTCCTTGCGTTTGGAAAAATGAAAACAACTCGCCTCGCGCTCGAAAATAGAAAAAAGTTGGTGATTTATGCACGATTATTTCAATTATACTGCCAATTTGCCCAACTGAATACATGTCGTTCCAGTCAGGTTAAACAAAAGTCGCATGCAACTGCGGGAAAACAAACAAGAGGCAGCTTTCCGGAACAAAATGGCAGATGGCAGCTCCGCAAATCGATGCTAACTGATTTGCATGCGGTTGTTTGCTCAAGACTCGACGTCTCGTCCCCTCTTCCGCCGCACGATGCCCGAGATCTGGGCACGCAGATAGGCCAGAATAGCCTAATTTCGGTTTATTTCGGGACGCACCAAGAGTCAAGACGAGGGAGGGTGGAGGGTCGCTTTTCTGCCACGAGCGCATCCGAGTCCCTCCGGAGTAATAACTTTTGACGACGCCGATTTCGTTGTTTCTCCCCCGTCTCACTCTTTAATAGACTCTCGACTCTCTCCCGCTTCTTTGTCTGCAGTTCATTCATCATTGCGGCGGTGCTTATTATCATTTTAATTACAGCTCTCCTTATCTCGATCTCGATAATGGCGTCGTGATTTCGGAACATCTGTACGGGTTCTTTTTCGAGACCGGGGGAAGGAAAAGGAATCAGAGCCCGCGATTTAATCACTGCTGACCCACTTAATCCAACTCGGAACGCGCTCTCTGTCCAGCGCTATCCAGTGTAATTATGGACTTCGCGTGCTTGTTGCAATAAAAATTAACTAACAATCGCCCAACAGCAGATTTGTATGCGCGCTAACAAGCAAACCGCCCCCCGCGTCCCCCATGCACAGTGGGACAAGTTTGAGCTTCTAAAGGGGAGAGTTAAAAATTATTTTAAGATCTGGGTGGCCTTAACAACAGGCCAACTGGCACAGTAAGACGAGGGTCAATTTAAGGAGAAAATCGAGATATTAGATTTTAAAAATTTTTTAGTCCTAAGAAATTAACTAGAGATCAACTCATAATCTTAAAATTTTAAACCATAAAATATATGAAGACACTTGGCCCACAGTGGATCAATACAATGGGACCAGTCTTGACTTTTGAAAAGAAAAGCCCGAAATTAAATATTTGACTATTTTTGGTGATAAAATTTGTCTGGTCCTCGAATAGTAAACACTTGACCCACTGTGGAATTTTTGGCACATTTGGACGAATATAATTTTCTAAAGAAATGACTGAAAATACCCAAATATCGGTTAGGAATAAATTTTTGGTACTGTGGGACAAGTTTTGACCTCTAGGGAATGAAGCTAAAAATAAGCTCGTTGAAAATTTCGGTATTGAGCGGCCCACTGTGCCACGGGGTGGTGGCATCGCGACCACTCTGTCCTCCGGTCGATATTCACTTGGCACACGCGCGAAAATCAATATCGCCATTAATTGAATTCTGCCATATTTTCTCATTTCCCTGCCAGCATTTCCATCTTTGATTTTCCGCCTTTTTCATGCGCACAAAAAATAAATTAAATTTCACTTGTGCTGTCTCCCACCTCCACCTTTGTGCACCGCTATGCCATAATTTAGTGTCACGGCGAAAATAAAAATAATATATGAGTCTGGCAGCCTCTTCCCTTCGCTGATACGCGCGTCCTGGACACACGCAAATCGCGAGGTGAACAGACAAAAAGTTGTAAAACAAAATGTTTTTAAAATTCATTTAACGGCTGCTGGTACACGGAGAAAATGGAAAACACGGCGGCAGCGAATAAAATTTAATGAAAATTAATTTTGTTTTTAATTAAAACAGCAACAACGTAGGTGCTCCGGAGAGGATAGCCACAGCCGCTATTAGACCAACTTTGACCATTTCAATAAAAGTTGAATGCGGGAACATGAAATTATTTTTCCACGGGGTTTTAAATTTTTTTATTGGCGGTCGTTCAATAGACTAGTGCTTTTTAATTAAAATGCGGCTAGAGCGGCTTTTTTTCGCACAGTTTCTAAGCTCCCAGTGACACGTTTGTGGAAATTTTGAAATTCGTGAGCCAAAAAGCCCACTTAATTAGGCTTTAAAGTGGCGAAATTTGTTCCAGCACCTCTTTAAATAGCTATTAACCCCCTTTCTGAGACACGGAGAAAATCCGAAATTTCCCAGCCCGGCCCAATCCGAAAGCGAGCACGGAGCACCCAGAAGAAAGTAGCTCGGCCCACTTTGAGCCATTAAAAGTCACTTAACAATTGTCATGACCGTGATTCCGACACGCAAATGAACGGGAGGCGCGTTCTTGGCGCGGAAGAGTCCAGTTCGCGCGATGATGAATGCCTAACCCGGGACCAGCGCGAACAAATTGAGTCATTAACCTGCAACAATGGAGCGAGTCTTAGACAGAGGCCCTCCGCATCTAATTTAATTACTTAATTCGCTCATTGCCCGTCCGCGTTCGGGTCATTTGAGGCATCGAGGCATCGTGGCATCGTGGTATCGGGGAGGAAGGAAAGGCAAAGGTCTGTTTAGATAATTGACTTTGTATTTAACGAGACTCGATAGGTGGATTGAGGAAAACAAAATAATTCTGTTCCTCGTCCCTGTAATTATTTTCAATAAAACAGTTTCTAATCTGTATAATTTAAATCTGTTTTCAGAAATTTCAAAGCGATCGGCACGAAAGGCACTGCGGTTAACGACTCGAAGTCCGTACTCCAGATATCGAGAGAAATTAACCTGTTTGGGTGAAGCCTGTAATTAAATGCAGCAAACATGATAACCACTCATTATATTTTCGTGTGTTTCTCCTCCACCTCCGTTTCGCTCCGACCGGAGTCCCGAGTCCGGACTCCAACTCAGCTTTGATCTAATTGATATCTTCATTCTCGAACAGACAGCCGAAAGTTTGTGCCCTCTCTTTGCATAAATCCATATTCCATTGCCGATACATCCACTCTGCGGCTCTGGCTTGGCGTTGATGTGCGCTCCGTGATGTTATTTATTGAAATTTAGCAGCCATTTTTGACACAATAATTGTTATTTATTGATCCAAATCATCATATTGTTATAAGTAGCGGGACCGGCAGCAACACGAAAAAAACCCGCCAAATTTATGCAAAGCCCGGGCCCCCTTCCTGCGCCTCTCCCTCGCTCTCGATCCAGAAACGGCGCGAGAATGGGCCGAAAAAATAATAAACAGTTGCCAGCCAGCTCCGAGTGGAATGGAAAATTAACATGTTTATGTCATTGTCAATTATTTTATACCATTTCAATTCGAACGAGTGCGACGTGGCTGGCTTTTGAAAGTTGCAGCAGGCATCCAGTCAGCCACCACCACTTCATTGAGGAGAAGTTTATGGTGTGCGCACGAAAGCTGATTTCAATTTAAATTTTCGCTCTGCCACTGCAGTTTATTATTGTTTTTTGTTGCACTCCGTGAGCGCCTTTGTTGCTGTCGGCTCCCCTCCACCTCTACCTCCATATTGGGGACATCCGCTGTTGAGCGAAAACGGCTCATATTTTTGGAGATTTAGGGCGTTTCGGATGGGACAGGTGCTAGGCTCTCCGTGCTCTTTATTGCCCATAAGACAGGTGTTTTATGGGATTTTAAGGCGTTTCTTGACCTCCGGATGCTCTCGATTTGGGGGTCAAAAAAGCGTTAAGCTGGACCTTTATGTTTAAGCTTCTTAACAGGCTCAATACTTAAGCCATTTTATGATCTTTTTTATGGGTTTTCCGGGCTAAAGAGATGCCCTTGAATTTGTTTTTTTTTTTTTTTGACTAAAAAAAGTTGTTTTTTCGCTTGACCTTTCAATGGCCAAAATGGTCACAATTGTGTATTGTAGAAAAATTCAAGCTAATGATAATCCCACTGTTTTCCTTTTTGTGAGGGCAGGAGCTTCAAGATCCTGGATATGACTGTGTTATAGAGCCAATTTAATTTAAAATAAAAAATTTTTGGAATAAAAAATGTGGGTAAGTAACCCATGGGTAACATATTTGACCAATGGGTAATTTTTTAACCCATATATTTCCTATCAAACGCATGGGTAACTCTGTAACTCTTAACCGACACCTCGAAAAGAAGCTTCAAAACTCTGCAATCCTCAAATACTGAAGAGATTCTAAAGGTTGGTCAGACCTAAGAAAGATTTTTGGTAAAAGAAAATCTCATTTTCTATCATCAGAACACCTCAAGCCCTTCAAGCCCTCAGATACCTGATGCAAATTGATTTAGGCATTTCGGTGTGAAAATGAAAAATGAATGACGAAGTTAATTGACAACATGGGGCACTGAATGCAGAAAATTACACACTTGCGCGCAACTCCTCTCGACTCCACTGCGGCCGCGTCTGAGAGACTGGGAATAAGCGAGCGAGATGCGATAATGTCTGCTACATCAGCTCCAACAACATGATTATTATTGTTTCTGCATTTCTCCCAAGTCTTCTGCATCGCCTTCGCCTCGTTCTTCCCTCCGAGCGCAACTCACTTCACTTTGTTGCTCTCCATCTCAGCTCTTTCAACTTCGGCCGGGTACCGCGCCTCTTCTCCCGGTGCCGGTGCTAAATTGAGTGACGTAAATTATCCTTGCTTCTCTTTAATCCGCCAGTGCTCACCTCGCCTCTCCCGTAGTTTATGTGACACCGAATTTCAATTAGAACCTCGCCTCTTCAAAGGGTTGTGGTCGATATTTTTCAATTTACGCAGCCCTGTCACCTTGATTAGCCTGTGTGTGCGTCCATTAAAGTTATGAACCTGAATTGGAGCTAATACAAAACAATTGTCGTACAATCACATGTGATTATTATTATAAATCACCCTCCAGAGGATCGTTTGAGTCTCCTTGCTGCTGCGCAGACCCGGCACTGAGGGTTGAGAGCGTCACAGAAAACGCGATTAACGCGGGAGCGGAGTCGAGCACACAAAAAAACCATGTCTAATTAAAACGTGCTCATTACCCGTGTGACTCCGCGATTAAAATTAGAGTTGCTGCTGCGGAGCTCGGAAGGGGTGAGGGCAAATAACCAATTTGTCATAGATAATTTCCTCCGTCTCTGGCAGTGCGAGAGCCAGCTCATCTCGCACTCGTATGCTGGCACAATGAAGCTAATCTAATCCCCGATTGCCTTCGGCAAGCCGAGACTGAGACCGTTTAATAAACCAAAACAAATGCGAGCGGCGGACGCGAGGGACAAAACAAACTTAGGGGACCTGAATACTCCAAATTATTACTCAATAGCCGGAATAGACGATTTAATTAGATAGAAAATTGGATTTCGAATGCCTCAATTAAGGCCTCCCTCGAGCTCTTTGACCTCCGACACGTTTCTACCGTTTTGAGTCACGAAACAGGTGTCTTCTTCAAATAAATCATCTTGTACACGGAAAAAAATTGCAGAAATCTAATCTTGAGATTTCAATGGCTCAATTTCGAACTGATTCCATTTTGAACCAAAAAGATTATCATCTGAGTAAATAAGGCTTTTTTGTTTGGATCAAGAATAATTTTTTGCGTGTATTTATTCCATCAAATGAATCTTTCCATTCAATCTGTGGAGAGATCTTTGGATCTTCACAATTTTTTTTGCTTATATATATTTCAACCAAACAATCTAACATATTCATTCTATTTTTGTAGAGAAATTATATCATCCATCCATTGATAAAGTTTTTGAAATAATCAAAACATATTCCTTTATCCAATTTCACCTTCTTATCCATTCAATCCATGCAATTTTTAAATCAGTCCATTTAAAACCAGACCAAACAAATACATTAAAAGATCTTTATAAATAAGGCTCTTACGAAAAAAGCTTATAGGAGTTTGAAAAGGTTGAGTCTATCAAAAAAGAAACTGCTGACCGTTTAGTGACACCTGTTGTTAGGAGAGTGAACTTAAATTGGATCCAAATAAATTATGTCGCTTTAATCCATTAATCCATCCAAAATAAAAATGATTAGGTCACGTGATTTTCAAAATCGTAAATCGAGACATAGAAGACCTCCGGAAGACCCCAATCAATTACTAACGGGCTTGTCCGAAATTGATTAACACCTCTTTGCGAATTTATTAACGTTGACATAATTTACTGCGCTCCATTGTGCCCAGTAATTGTGTGTCAGAGTCGCTGGGCCCAAGATTATTATTATTCGTTCTCCATTTCCCGTTCTTACATTATTGGTTAGTGCGCATCGGTATCCCTTTGCAGACCAGCTCGCCAAATCGTTATCATTAAATTAAATCTTAATTTAATTAGTGCATTACTATTGCCAATTGACACGGCGTAATTAACATTTAATAATAATCGGTGTGCATCTCGGAACGCGACTCCCAAGGCCATAAATTCGGCTCTTGCATGATATTCGGGGTCTGGAGAGACTCGCGGGAGCCGAGTGCAAGGGAAGAGCGAGCACGCAGAATGAAAAACAATGATAGCATCTCATGGGCCACATAAATCAAGTGACAGTAGTGCTGAAGCAGAGGACCGAGAGCAGAGCAGGAGGTTGTTTTTAATTTAAAACTTGTTAGAAGGCTGGGGGAGGAAGGGTTGGAGAGAATGAATAAACAACTGTCGCAATGTTGTTTTGCTGCACTTCTTGGCACCACCACGGCCCGGCCTAGCTCTCGCTCTCCGGCATACGGAATAATTCTCTGATTGTATCGTCATAATATGTGAATGTCATGCGCTTTTTCTGCCTCCGTTCCCGCTTCTATTGTTTTAGATCTGCACTCGAGTCGGAGCAGGAGCCAGAGCCTCCGAATTTTCCCAAATGATTTGAATTTTGTCTCTGACATATGAGCATGAGGCTCCTCGTGTGCCATGTGGCTGAATTATGGGGACCGAGTTCATGCATCGCCACATTTCATGACACGGGAAAGAGGCGCAGGCGATGCACTTGTGGTGCAGAACAGAATAAATCAATATGACAAGTTTCGGAGTTTCATGGCTTTTTGATTGCATCTCTCGGTCCCCGGGGCGGGCCCTCGTACTGACGTTACTTGGGCTGCTCAAAAAGAGTTGCATTAATTAGCCATTTCATGGCCGTGTTTTCCAAGAAAACAAATAATGAGTCCCCATAAAAATGATAATCTCCTGCGAATTACACGCGTAACTGTCAGTCGGGCTTAAGGCACCTCAGCACGAACGCCATGCCATAACTTTGAAATATAACGACTCTCACCTCATGCATGATCTCCTAAATTAACAATCAAATTAAACACGTTATGGCACTACAAAATTACAAATAAGCGGGAGAGATAATGTTGTTATAAAAAATAATTAATAATTCAATTAAGTGTGGTAAAATATGGGATCAATTAAAGCTGCATCAGCACTTGATTTGCATGCGATTTGGGGCACCTTGCTGCACTGTCCGAGCTTTCTTGTTCACGCGTGCACCCGCGCATAAATTAATTCCGCGCTCACCGTTTCCATAATTAGCATTGAAATTGAATTAGCGAGTGATTGAATGGTTTCAGGCTACCAGAGCAAGCTCTCGGCCCCCACTCGAGAGCCGCCTTTCCGATGTATTTTGAATATTACAATTAATTAAAAAGGTAATTTGTAATATGCAAATTCGCCCAGATTAAAAACAATTTCGCGGCGAAAAAAATTGATTGAGAAACAAGTCGCAAATTGGCTCTCCGACAGACTTTCCCATAAAATCGGCAATTAAGCATCCAGTTTTTTTTTTCATCTTACCCCTGCTCGAACTCGAACAAACAAAAAAGTCTCAGTGACGTGGCAGAAAAAAAAAACGGAGATCCAGCAAATCCAGGGCACGGCGTCGGCTGCCATTAGTCAAGGCAGCTAGGCGGTGCGAGTGGCCAAAAAAGTGTCCCTCACAAATTACGGGTTGCTGCTACCTCTTTCGCGTCATTATTGGAATTAGCCACGCACAAAAAGCTTCCATCCCAAATGGAGGGTCGCTCCGATTTTCACGGTACAGAAGGCAACTCATCTGATGGGTACAGACGACTTCTAATCACTGACTCATCAATCATTAGAACCTTGAGTCTCTTGAGGTCTTGGTTCTCCTTCATCGTATTATTGTATCACTGACCCTTTTGTTTTTTGGCTTTGACCTTTCTAAAAAAAAGACATTTTTGAGGTTTTAAGGCCAAACAAGTTACCTTAAGGATTCTTCTGGGGTCTCCATAGCCCAGGAAGTAACAGAAATTCCTCTCAAATAAATAATCTGAGCCCTCCTAGAGCTTGTCAAGCCCCCTTGGCACTACTAAAATTTTGTGAGCCCCTTCTAAACTTAAATTCAGGCTACGAGCCACCCTTTGGTCTTCTGCTCCTCTGCAGAATCAATGAAACTATCAGGGCTAAAAGGAGCCATAGATCACAAAGACTTCAGAGAGCCCAATGTCAGCTCTTGGTCACTTCCCCTCAGCTAACCCACACCCGGAACAAAACGAGTCCAGAGCGGCCTCCAGGGTCTTCGGAAACGTAATTTATATTCCGCCGATGACGACAACGACAAACGTGGTGTCGGCGGAGAAAATGAGAAAAATGATTGATTACAAGTTGTGACATTTGAATTTGATTTGCTTCGCCTTGAAACTTCACGAGCCCTGGATTTGCGGCACGATGACGAATTTAATATTCCGACTTACGGAGGACCGAAGTGAGTTGCGTAATTTCGATATAATTGAACTGATAAGTGTCTTCGTCTTCCCAAAAACGTGATATTCGGCCGGCGAGGGCGGGAGAGACGACGACGACGTGCTTGATTGAAAGGGAAACGGAAATTGAAAAGTCGTGATGTTCGCTTGCCTTCTCGCACTCTCGGGCGAATGGTGTTGCGAGCGACTGCCGGGCGGCGAGAAAAAGGTGCCCTGTTCAACTTTTCCATTTCGCGTTGCAATTAATAATAATAGCACACAAGCTGATGTGAATGAAATAATATAAAGTGCCTGGACATGTCATAAAAACATCAAACGTTCAGTTTTCAGAAGATAATTATTTCAACCTTTCACATATAAAATACATAAATGCCATAATGCATATGGGAATTGGATACACGGATTCTCATACGGGCCACGGAGGAGCTTCGTTTGATGTGGGTTATGATGGGCGCCTCGCTCGCTTTTGACAACTCAGGCGGCAACGTATTCGTGATTGATTTTTGGTCTGCTGAACATTGCGATTGCTCTAGGTTGGTTTTTGCTACTTCTCGTTACATCGTTTAAAATACCCTTAAATACTTCCTGAAAAGAAATTTAAGGGCCGGATTTTTGCTTAAGTCACTAAGGGCCAGAAAACCAGGGAAGGTTTGACTGCCCCATTTTTGACTAGTTCAGGGGGTAAAGGCTCTTTTGAAAGGCCTATTTTCGAGGGTTTCTTTTCAATAATTTTTTTTCTTTCTTTAGTAAGTTATGTCCACTTAGTTTAATTTTTTCAATTTTGTATGAAAAATAGTAAATATTTGAAGAATTATTTTCAGTAATGAAAGTTTTATGATATTTTAAAATCAATCTTCAGATTTTCTGTAAAATAAATTCAGAACGAAAATCTCTAGTTTAGTGGGTCAAACTTGGGCCAAGACATCCTATGAAAGGCGAATTAACAGGCAAGTTACAGACGAAAAAAAAAATGTATGAAGGCTACTTTGGGTCAGATATGCGTAAAACCGTCACCTTGAGTAACTTTGACTGGGAGAAAAATTTTGTCCATTAAAGCCAGCACTCGAGCCACCGTGCCTGCGGCACATTATTGAATTGTTTTAAACTCAATGGTTATGACTACCGAGATTAGTGTCAGTAATGTCCACCACCATGCTTGCAGCCAATTTATTCACGTACCAAGCACACCAGCAAATTTTCAATCATCGCCTACATGCACACGTTCAGCTACCGACTGCATGTAAACGCTGCATCGAGCAACATTTCAATTAATATTTAATTTGAACTTGTTAATAATCATTTAATTAAATCACACACATTCTCGGGCTGGAACTGAACGTTGCTATTAGACTCCGCACGTTACAAAGTTCCATGTGATGTGGACCAAGTTTGCACTTTTTCGCTCCCCGCATCACATCGCGATGGCAGAAACGAACCCAATTAAAATGCGCCTTTAATTACAATTATTATGCCTCACAATGTGCGATAATTATCGCACAAAAGAGGCGAACTTTGGAGATGGATTGCGAGGCCAGGCCTTTGCGCCATTTTCGGCTCGTTTGCTGACATTTTTGCGCTCACTTACCATGCACTCAATCATTTAATTCGGAAGTTGTTGATTTCAGGTTTACTCACTTCACATCGCTGCTGATGAGCTTATAATGGGCCCCAAACTACCAGCCAGCGAGATATCAGATCTCGGGCCACGTATCATGAATATTCAAAGCGTTCTCAGACTCGCTCAGTCCGGCCATTTTATTACGCATGCATGCGAGTTTTCGGCATTTATTTACATTGTTTTCGCCTGAAAAGCGCTCATTAAAAAATGATTAAGTTTTCATACATTTTTATCTCGTTATTTAATTAAAACCACTATTATGAGCGTTCTCGGTGCTTTTTGTGCCTCGCTCTCGCTTTTGTTGTGCCTACGATCCACCAAATTATGGCCTTTGATGAGGTTGCAGCACCTGAATCATTTTTTGGGGCTCGAGCTCGTGTATGTCATTATGTTCGGACCGCGTTGGCGCAATAATGAGGGGCTTCTGTAAATATTGGGGCCCAATTTCGGTGCCTAATTTGGGCTCTCTGCAAGGTAACTGCGACATTTAAGGCGCAATTTCGCATTCGTGCCCCACATCCACATTTTTATCGCCTTCTCCTGACCTTTCAGAGCCACCGGGCAGATTGTCGTCGGACGACTTCTCCAAGTGCCACAAGCCCCATTTAATTCAATCTAATCTTTCCTCTTTATTCGCGACTCTCTCAACGTTTTCCAGCTAATTATTTCAGGGGCGTATCGCATTAAAAATGAAAAAAAGCCATTATTCAAATTTCCAAACGTCTTCTCCTCGCAACTCGCAACACAAAAACAATTATTCATCAGACCAGCGAGGAGATTAAAAGTGCCTGATAAGACGTCCACCGCCATTTTTATGATTCCGCGTTTTTCTATTTGCTCCAAATGCCGCTACACTCCGCTATACAATGTTTCGAAAATAGTCCAACCGCAAACACAAAATATTACGATTATGATGCCGAGCAATTAATCACTTGCCCGGGTCTCTGCCTTTCCCGGAGCCCATTTGTTTCAGTTACAGTCTCAACTGTTTCTGCTTCAATCGCTCGACTTGAATTAATTAGCCTCTTCGTTGATGAGGCTTTTGAGTGCTATGGAAGCATTTGTCTCTTTTTGGGGTGAAAATTTTTATTTTAAACAATTTTTATTCGCTGAATCGCTTATATTTAAGACTAAGAGTGAAGGAGAAATTCAAACTAACTTGTCAAAATAAAATTTAAGAAATGATTGAGGACTTTTGGAGACGATTTATTTCCCCGGAAGTAACCTTGAGAGGGGAAGAAGTTTATGTTATATGTAGGTCCAAAATTGAGAGAAAAAATTAAATTCTAAAAATTTGTCTACCCTAAAATTTCATCACAAAATGCGAAGAAATTCCAAAATTTTTTAATTAAAATATTTCCTCTCTAGTAAAACATCTATGGCCAATATAAAAATACATTAACAGAGATCATTTAAGAAATAAAATTTCTAGCCAAAATGGGTTGAAAATATTTTAGGTGATTTTTTCGGTGAAGAAAGTTCAAGAATTTTTTAAATTGAAAATTAAGGTTGAATGTATGTTCAAATATTTTTTGACGAACCTACAAATTAGGGGCTTCTGCTACCCCAATAAATTAAAGCTTAAAAATATTCTCGTCGACTTTTCGACTTTTTATAGAAAAATTTTGGTTTTTAAGGATTCCATATTTTTTAATAATAAAATAAAGGCTAAAGAAGTCCTTCTAATATTAGTTTATGGACTTTTCCCTAAGAAAAGAAGAGCAATATCAACCTCTAATAAATTTAGGAACAATCAAGGTCAACATTTTAATTATCACAAATATTTTAAATTTACGAGTTTTGGGAGCAGAAACGTAATTTCGCATGAAGGTCAAATATTCAGCAAAACGCATGCTCAGTCAGCATAAAAATTCATGTTTCGCACACATGAGCACGAAAGCCGTCGGTAGTTGGCAAAAAAGTGGTCAGAGCACTCACCTCGGTCGTCGTTAGAGTCCTCGCTCGGTGGTCCCTGCGTCGTCCTCTGGGGCGAGATGCCGGGATGTGGGATCCCCGTGAGCCCGTTCAGCCCCGCGGCCAGCCCGTTGAGCCCGGGAGCCGCCGACCCGGCGGGAAAGCGGGGTCTCGTGAGAAAGGGGTTCCCAAAGAGCCCGGGAGCCCCAAACTGCAGGAAGGGCGCCCACGGGGGCACCCTCGTGCGTGGAGCCAGCTGAGCCGCCGCCGCATACAGCTGCAGGGCCGGCTGCAGCCCAGGACCTTGCATGTTGGACAGCAAGCCTTGGTGCTCCAGCACCATCTTGGGCGTCAGTGTGCTTATCTTGCGGGTGTCCTCGTCGCTCGCTTCCGGCTCCAACTCTCCCACCTTTGCATCACCTGAGTCCTCTCCTACTCACAATTGATTGCTCTCATGCAATATTTCTATTTTACGGTCGAGCGTTTTTCACTTATTTTCCCAGACAATTTACGTGCGTTTTTCTTTTTCCTTTCTCTTGTTCTTCAATTCATCAATTCATTGTTTTTTTTGTTGTATTATTTTTATTTACTTCACTTGATATGGAAAATGACAGTCTTTCTGCAGTCACCGGCCGATCACGTATTCGCTGCAATGTTTTGAAATTCAATAGAGGAATAATCACAAATTCCGCTCAGCACCGCCGCTCCGGACCGTCGCCATTGACTATTGAATATTCACTGAAAGGTTGATTCGAAAAATTTACAATTCAATTCAATCCACTTGCTCCGAACACTCACACAACTGCATCACTTATCAAATTATGTTTTGTGTCGTGTATCGCGTCGACGTCGGTCCATAAGTCTCGCACACACATAACTCAAAATAGTCCCTACTCTGCGCACACAATGGCTGCTATGTACGAAAGGCCCCGCCCCCGTCTCCCATTGGCCGCGACACGGGGAGAGTTTGAGCGACAGCTTCTCTCGGGAAAGTTTTATTAAATTTCCCGGCTCCCGGTCTGCTCTACTCTGCTCTACTCCACTCGCCACACTCGCACGCTGGCATGTGAAAAAGTTTTCTAAATCGTTTTATATTGAATTTAAGTTGCTTTTCTATATAAAACAATGTCGGGCCCGATGGAAACTTGCGCGCTGATGGAAACGTGCGGTGCTAAGCTTTTTACGATACCAAACGATGCGATGTTGCTCCGCTTCGAGATGGCTATGGCTGCCTCTGCTCTCATTTACGAAGGCTACAGCTGTGCAAAGCAAGCGTAAATACTACTCTGAACTTTCTTCTTCGCTTTTGTGCCGCGCGCCATGACTGCCATGGGGAATTGAATCGGCGACGACGAGTGGGTGGCGGGGGAGCGCCGCGCCGGCCCGAGTCGTGCTGAGCAAAAAGTCACAAGTTTTTGCAGGTTATGATTATTGTTTTTGAATGAGGAAATTGTTAATGAACCAATTGATTTTCGTTTTTTTTGCTGTGACATTTTCTGGAAAATCAAATGAAAGGCAGGAAATTTCATACCATAGAGAATAACGTTTTTTGCTTCTCGCAGCTCTAGAAAACGATACAGTGGAGGAGATGGATTCTTCAATATATTTCTCAATGTCAATACGGACCGATACAGATCAAAACCAATTTTATAGAAATTATTTGCAATTAAAAATTTGTTTACTAAAATTCATTTGAGTTTCTTTTGGACAGGTACCTACTTGTATTGATCAGTATTGATTGGTAACGCCTGTTCTATAAAATTAAATTAGATCAATATCGCTTTTTCTAAGTGAAATAAGGGACGAAAAAATTTAGTTATGAGCCGTTAATATCCAAAGTGCGGATGGAGATGGATTCTCTTAGTCTTGGGATTTTTTATCACTCATCAGTTGTCGCTATACCTCTAGTTATACTCTCTCTATGGTTTTTTTGTTGGCTCCAAGACAGGAAAAGTTTCGAAATCATGAGTAATGAGTCCAAAAATGTCGAAACCCGATCCCGAGTCCTCGTTAATTGGTGATTGAGCCCGTAATCATCGATAGTCAACACCAAACCTTCTATTAAAATGTAATTTAATCGTGTGTCAACAATAAAATTGTTTGCTCTGTACTACGTGATAAATTAACGTGCTGTGCGATGGCAGAACACAATCATTTTGTCACCCTCGCCTGCCTTCCAATCGTCAAGCACGACAACGTGTCCTTGCGCTCCGCTCCTGCACCAAATCACGACATTGTGGTAATAATAATAACAAATAGACATTTATCTCATTGAAAAAATCATCATCACCTTTTTATTATTACATCCAAGTGTTGTAACAACATGTTTCGGAACAAAGCAAATACGCCAGAGAGGCGCTCGTGCCAGAGGACCCCGGACAAAAGAGCATCGCGGGTAGAAATCAAGTGAATCTTTTTGTGTGTTGTCACATGTCGGCTAAACATGACACTAGATAGCGGCAGAAGATACGGCACGGCGCGGTACCTCGCTAGGGGAGCGCTAGAATGTATTGAAGATTTATTCCCTCGACTGGAGTGTTCATAAATATTAAATAGAAAAACGGCCTCATCCCCTTGCATATTTAACCTCATGTTCGCTTTCATGCGCGCGCTCTCCCAGCGTGTTCTTGCAAACTACGCTCAACTTCATATAAATAATGATGCTGATAAATTGGAATATGATGATGTATCTCCGTGCCGTGCTCTTGGTTGCACATTTTTCGGGATCTATCCATTAAAACGGTGACTGGGGCCGGGCTCGGGTGCATAAAAAGATCAAAATAATAAAAGAGAGCCATAATAGGAAAAATAGTATCTGATTTACTCCTGGCTCTCGGAGCTCGGTTGCACAGTGGGCCGACTCCATTCAATGGAGCTTAGATTTTGGAGTACAAGCTAGTCATGGAGCAACCCTATCTTCTGAATGAGAGGAAATAGGGCTCCCTAAAGTCAATAAAAATTTTTACTTCGTTTTTACTTTTTGTCTGCTTCTAAAATTTGTAATAACAGAGCCAAAATGATTGTAAAATCATGCTTCAAACATTCAAGCTAAATTTCAATAACTTAACATTAGAAATTAAATAATAAAAAATATTCAAAACACAAACAAGTTTTGAATAGTTTTTACCTCTAGACACATATTTAAAACTAATTGGACCGAAAATGGGATCTAATGATTATTGCTTTTACTGTAGAAAATTAAAATAAAATTTGAAGTCGTGATTTTTCAAAAGTTAAGGAAACTCTAGCTTTAACTTGTTTTACAGTACACGACAAAAATATAAAAAAGCCTGAAAAAATTGTAGATTTTAAACAAAACCATTCATTAGAGGGTTAAGCAACATCAGAATGAATGAGTGTCAACCCACTGTGCAGCAGCGTAAAACGAGAAGTGCACACGCTTGATAACAATCAGAATATTGCGCTTTGATGTTAGATATAAATTGTACGCTCCTGTTTGTGCTGCCGGTGCAATTTCGATTTTAACAATAACTCATTCGCCTAGTTTTCCCTCCACCGAGCACCGAGTACCGAGCACCGGCCATCGAGAGCAGTGAGCACATATCAGATGATGCAAGTTGATGCATGAGTCGACTCTCCTCCGCCAGCCCTTTTGCAAGTTTGTATACGGGCGAGGTGGACCGCAAACCCACCGATAAATTGGAAAAGATTCAAGTCCCTGAGCAGCATCAAATTAATCCGGGATTGGCGAAATTCGTCATCGCAAAAGTTGCAAAGCAAACAATTTGAGGCAATAATCGCAACATTATTTTCCCTCCAATTTTCCACTGATTGAGTTTTCTTCAAAACCCGTCCAGCCGAACACAACACGTGTGGTGTCACGCTCGCATGAAATGTGATTGTACGAACCGACATCACTGTTGAGGCGAATAAAAAAGAAAAACATTTCAAAACATCCAAATAATACGTGATTTGAATAAATTGAAGTATAAGTTAACAATCTAACTTTATTTCATCGGGAGCAGGGGTGGATCTGGTGAGGGTCTGAAAATCTTTTGTGTTTTTGTGGGCCTTCTAGAGTCTCTTTTGGTGTCCTTTATTTCCAAATTAAGAATAGATGTCGCTTAATGGGCCTCTTTGGTCCCTCTTTTGAAATTTGTTTAGGAGAAAAATTTATGAAGAATGTAAGGGTCATGAGGGCTAAAGAGGGCCATCTTTAAAAATTTTCAAAGCCTCCTTTCTTCTTCTTTGAGGGTTTTTTCCTCCCAAATTAAGAGACAAATAATTTTGATTGACTAAATGAGTCATTTATTGAGCCCTTTGATCCCAATAAGAAGAAGAAATAGGCCCTCTAAAATCTTTTTGGAGACTTTTGTTTCCAGATAATGGATGAATTATTTTTATGGCCCCTTAGGTCCCTACATTGGGTCTTTTCTGAGCCTCTCAAACAAATTTTTTTGGAAAACTTCAAAAGAGCCCCCTTAAGCACTGGCACTGAAGAAATTCCAAGCCACATGAAAAAAGCCCATTCGAGTGAAAAGTTATATTGACTTTTCGCTTGGCACAAATTCCCATCCGAGAGAGGTGAAAGAGGCAAACGAGCAGAAAATAGACAAATATTTAAATCAGATCTGACCGCGTCCGCAAGAAAAGTGTTTCCATCAATATTTAAATTCGAAGAGGGATTTTGTGATCAGCACTTTTACACCTTTTTCTGCTGATGTAGCACACGTTTTGTATCGCTTCCATCCCCATTTGGTTCAATGATGCCGATAAAAAGAAAATATTGGCAGCGGGCAGGAAAAGGAGCCCGATAAACCACGTAAAGGGTCTTCTGGGGATAAAACAATCATCTTGCGCAAAATAATAGAATTCGGGTCGTACTTAAAGGAAATTGTTGCGATCGTTAAAGTTAATTTAATCTTTTGAGCTGCCACGTGGGAATTGAATCTCGAAATTTCACCTTTCAATTGCTAATGAGCCCTCAAATCTCACGTCAGATCGTTGCATGTCGAAGTCTCGAAGCCTGAGATTGGTTTTGTTCAGGTTATGAAAATTATTTCGCGCTTTCCATGCTAACAGCAAGAGGAATGTTTATGTCGAGTTATGCCTTTTTACTCCGCGTCTTAATTACTTTTAATTAGCAACATGAATATCGTTAAGCATGTGAAGAACCGCTGCACAGTGGGACGCTTGTTCTACAGCCTGAATTTCCCAAAAACTTCTTTCTAAAACTTAGTGATTTTCAGCATTTTCCTAAAAATGTACTTTTGTGTGCCGCTTTGCCATCTGTCTGTCTGAAATTTTATAACTCAAGAATCAGAAGAGCTAGAGAGCTACGGTTTTTTGCATCGTATGGGGCATAGCCTGTAGGGGTGCAGGCTAACAATTTTAGACCCCCAGTCCTCTTGGGGGGGGGGGGTGTGGGGTGTTTAACGTTTGTATGAAAACTCCTTATTTTACATCCGATTGAGCTGAAATTTTAGTATGTTGTAGTCTGTGCCAAATCATGTGACCCCTATCATATACAGGGAGGGAGCTAGGGGTTTCAAAGTTTGGTCTTTTCAAAATCTTTGAAAATACACCCTTAAGCTTAATCTCTGATTTTGCTTTTTGTACATTTTTTTAATAAAAAAAAAATGTTTTTAAGTCGTCGTCCCACCGTGCAAGTGGTATGTTAATTCCGTGTTTCGCGTTGCCCTGGGTGAAGTGCGTTGTTTTTGTATTTAACAAATCACACTGGCAAAGGTGTTTCGGCAGCGACTTGGCATCGGCATGGCAGTTATAATCAACCATTTTCAACGAGCACATCGGGGCGAAAAAGGCGAGAGACAACGGAGGAGCACACAAACGAGTGCATTAATGACTTAAACATATTCGCATTAGCGCTTTTTACACAAACGAGCGTCAAGCAAGTTGAAGAGTGAAAAGGCTTGCCGATGTCGATGCCTGTGCCGGCGTGCCGGTGCCGGTGCCACGCCAACTGGAAGCCATTAATCTTGTTCGTGTTGGCGATGTGTAGCGATACACTTGGAAACGTGTGTGATGTGTTTAAAAGTCAAATTGAATCATCATTTTCCTCGTCATTACCTATCGAGAGAGGCTGAAAACTTCAACACGGCCGAGCCGGCTGTAATTGTCTATTCTGGGAAGAAGCGAGGCAATTAATGTTGAAAAATCACTTACGACGGACATAAATTATCGCACAGTTTTGCTCTCAGCTTTCTTGTTGGCTCTCCCTCTAATAGCGGCGCAAATCACCAAAGAGCTCAACGGTAATCAAAAGTGGCAGATTAGCTAATTAAATGGACTCTCGGGTCGCGAACGTGGAGCTCTGCTATCGCGGGAGTCTTTTCCATAATTAATATAAACAATCGCATGGTTATTTATGGCGCTGATTGTCATGTGACATCGCGAATATTTCGCAAACAAGATGATTTATGGCAGGATTCCTGATAACTCCACTTAGCGACTTCATTAGCGGATTCGAAAGAGGTGACCCCGGGGCAGGGCTTCCTGCGGAAAAGCAGTAATGAGTCGGAGAACAATGACAGGCATTGAGCGGAACATTAAAGGCATTTTTACTAATCTCAAGGCGATCTTGCGACTCAGTGACTCTTAATGCCCAGAAAATGAAATATTTCGGCCTTTCTAAGCATCAAAGGCAGTCTTGGGACATCCATTTCAGCTCTAAGAAAGACTGAGGGTAGAATTTCATCTCAAAGAAGGACGATTTTGGCTTCAGGTCTCTTGGGAGCGACCATTCAAGTCACAGAAGGCGTCTGTTTTGGCTCAAAAATCACTAATTTATTTCTCAGCCACCTATTTCAGAACTAAGAGCACCATTTCCAGCTCTATAAGCTCTCCATCTATGGGAAAAATCCAGAATTTGAGACTATTTGGGGTCTACTAGGTTCTTAGAGCCCTGAATCTGGCTTTGCATGGAGCTTCAATGATTCAAATGAACTCTAGATAACCGCTTGCCTCTCGTGGCTCCAACGTCGTGGAGACAACGGACCAACAGACAATATTGGAGCCAATTTTCTCGCAAAATCTCGCCGTTTTAATCGAAATCACTCAAGACGACACCCTCTAATGTCCCCCACGTGACCGCAGCTTCCGAGGAAGCCCCTCTCGCAATCGAATCAGACACTAAGCCGAGGAACACATAAATTCTATTTTATTTAGCACTCAACAAATGATCATAACATCCTTTTTATTCGTGTGTACAATTTCCTTGATTACAAAATATGAATTCCACGTAATTTTATGCTCCACTGTTGAGATCCTATTCCGTTTCGGCGCATCGACGACCTCCCGGCAGTCCTGTGGCGCTCCCATTCCCCCGAATCCGCGCATAAGCCCCCAAAAGGCCCTTTCACCCGCCTCCAATATGCCGTGCTGTGTGGTGCGAGCAGAAACGAATGTGAAATACATTCTTTTTCTCAAATAAATCGTAATACAAGATGTCATCTAATATTTTATACGATCTTTTTATTTTATTTTATTTTTCCTTGCCTCTCTGCCTCAGCCTCCTTCGCCCGCATGGAGAAGAGGTGTGGTGCCGATGCCATTACCTAATACGTCGCATATTCGTCTCGGAAAAGTACGGCACGCAATGGAAATTTTGCAATAAAATTTCCTTGCGGTTGGGCCTGCTTTCCGGCATGGCATCCACTGGGCTGTAGGGTTCAACGGTGTCCAACTTTTTCCATCACCCGGGAAACTGGGTTTTTTTTCAAGTCCAAAACCTTCTTTACCAAAACGTATATATTTAACTTACAAATTTAAAGTCTTTTTTTAACGAAGTCCTTAAAAAGCATCCAAAGCTAGGTCACATATGCTTGTTTGGGTTTTTTTTGGAGCTGTAGACAAATTTCCTTCATTTAAACATTGAAGAAAGTCTGATTGTTTTCAAAAATTTACTATCTAAGGGCCGTTTATTCCTTTCAGTAGGGCCCAATTTTATCCAGTAGAGGCTTTTAAACTTTTAAAGATTGACGAGGACTTCTGAAGACACAAACGACTGTTTTTGGATGATTTATTTTTTTTTTTTTGAATTGGCCAAAAATTCATCCTTTTGGAGATTATTCAATTTCTCTCTTTAGGGTGGATTCGATTAGTCTTTTTCGGTTTCATTCTCAACCATGTTTTCCTCAATCTCAAATTTAAATCATTTTGTTGAAAAAATTTCAGTAGGAACTCTCTTCAGGCTCCAGGGAACATATTGGATTAAACTTTAAAATCTGAAATTTTTCAAAAAATTTCTATGGTTTTTAGTAATTTTAATAAATCCTCCATAAAGCCTCCATAAATCCTGAAATTCCTGGAAAATTTACTCGAGAATTCTCGGGACAGAATTACCGAGACTAAACCCTACACAGGGGCCGAGCTATGGATCACTCGTAGGCCACTCATGAATACAAATGTCACGCTTAAAAAGCCATTTTGCTCAAGTGCTTACTTCAAAATTGTTAAACTTTTCCAGCGTTGAGGTGAGACGTGGCCCGAGGAAGGCAGCACACGGCTTTTATTGCCGCACCGCGACAAGGTACCACCTTTTAGAGCACCAGCCAAATGTAATTGTAATCTCCCGAGTTGTAGCGCGCGCCTTTTGAAAAGGTGGTAATTTAATATACACAAATGCGACTTGAGCTGGAAATGGGGTAGCGAGGCCGCTTTAAAGTGTATTAAGTTTTATTACGCCTCCACTCCACGGAAATGGAAATGGCACCGACTCACCACCGCATCGAGAACTACACAGGGAGAAGTTGGCAAAAGGTGTAAAAAAGTTTAAGTAAATTAGGGTAAATTAAAGATGGGGCGGCGAAACTTTTCATCCCCCGACTAATTAAGAAATTATGGCTCGAAGAAGGCAAAATGTGGCGAATATTCTAATGAGATGGCGCAACGGCACTCTTCCTAGACCGCACTGGGCGGCATGCGATAAAATGGCGCGGATCCAATGGGCAGAAAAATGCGATTGCGGTCGGAAACTAAACAAAATAATAAATTTTTCCGCCTCAGTTGGTCGATTTTTGTGGCAGCCAAGAGGGTTTTTATTCCGATCCTGGGCGCTTCGTTGGCTCCTGACGCAGTGCGAGTGGGGCATGGCAGTAAAGTACTGACGAACTCTCTTCCCAAGAAGTTTCCGGGATCCAGGGAACTTTTTGGCTTAAACTTTTAAATCTGAAATTTTTAAAAAATTACTTAGGGTTTTTAAAAAAAAGTTGTCCTTACAATTTAATTTTTTTCTCTCGAACAAACCCTTCAATTTCAATGATTAAGTTAATTTTAGAAACTTCAATAATTTTTCAGGAAATTGGTGAAAAAAAATTTCCCTTTCTGGTGATAAAAATGATCAACCATTTTTTTTTTGTATTTTTCAAAACGAAATCAATGTTTTTCTCAATCTAATAATTCGTAATTTTCGGTCAAGGTGACCTCTGTGACCACCATGTTGAATTTTTGCAGACAAGAACCCGAAAAAATAGCTTCAAAAATTCCGGTCCAGAAACTTTCCAGTCAGACAGCAAGCAGCTACCATTTGGAGCCACAAAACGTCCATGCAAAACACGAATTTATATTCTCGGGCCGACGTCCGAATTTACGAGGTCCGTAGTTTCTAAATTTGCTCCCTGCCGTCAGTTTTGAGGCACTTGTAGCCCAAATTGAGACTCATTATTGAAATAAATTTTAATTTATGATTACGACTGAGTCGGAACCGGGCTGAGTCGAGAGCCATGGGAAATGCAGAGTGTACCTGTTACGTGCAAATTAACATGTACCTTCCTCCGGCCCCAACCGTGTTCCGTGTTCATTATAAATCATTAATTTACCTTTTTTCACCATGGGGACGATCCTTTCTTTTTATCTATTTCGTGTAAACCCCCACCGCAGCCGGAGAGGGGGAATAAAAGTTTGCTGGAAAACAACTTTGCGTCCATTACAACTTTTTCCAACCACAAAGCAGATGATGAGGGAAATTGCTCAACTAATTAGTAATTCAAAAGGCTGGCTGATAATTCACTAGGATTTAATTTAAATTAGTTTGCCGAGCGTCCCTGAGGCGGAGGCATCTTGCTCCTTCTCTCGTACCTTGTTAATGTTGTCGTGATGTAATTTAAATTTTCTCCGCTCCGGGAGCCAGGAGCTTCTCTCCGGCAGGCCTTTCCTCGTTCCGGTTTCGGTCGCACTCTTAAATTTTATGAGAGTGCTAACCAAAGATTCGCGTGATTATCGATCGTGAACATGATCGATTACACCTCAATTACTAGACTATCAAATTGCAACCGAGGGACGGTCGGAACTCACCGCTGCTGGTGCCAAAGCACCTTTTTCTCGCGCTCCTGAGCAGGGGAGTAACCAGAGGCGTATCTCGACTTCGATTTTTCTTGAATTCTGGACTCCGATCTTTGAACTTTGGCCCACTAGCTTCGAGTTTAAGCCCCTATCTTCGAATTTGGGACCCTAAGCTTTGAGTTGGAGGTCCCTAGGATTGAATTTAGGGTCTTTGCTTAGGATTGAAGTCCTTACCAAGAATATAAGACCCCTAGCTTCGGGTTTCAGGCTCAAATCTTTGAATTTGAACCTCTAACATTAAATTGAAAGGCCCTAGGTCAATATGTTGAACCTGTAGCTTGGAATTAGGATCTCTTTTAGTCAGAATAAACCCTTTTGGGTCCCCTAAAAATTGTTCTCTGGAAGAAAAACGACATCATCGTTGGAGATGGATTCTCGTGACTTTTTTTGGGCACGTTGGTTCCGTCCCTGGCCCGTCATGGAGTTAATCATTGGTTTCGCCTTGTCCGCATAAACTTATTACGTACGATGATGATGACCTCGTAATTGATGTTTGTAACTACACTCGCCCATCACTTTTTAATTTCATTATTTTCGCTTTTCACATTCCATATAAATTAATACGTAATTAATAATTCGTTCCATCCAATTTTGAGCTACAAAGTGCATGCCAAAAGCTCGAGAGACTTCCAATTTTGAGTGAACAGCAGAACGGGGCAAAAATGTCCGTCTGTCGCCGAACCTAAAATTCAGTGGACTGCGACAAAGCCACTTCCTTATGACAGCAACGATTATAATCTCAATATGTTGCTCATTTGCCGTAATGCGATTATCGCCCCAGCATTATTATTATTATCACGTTTTACAATTTGTGTACGCATCATGCACCATTAAAAGCCTTGTTAGCGTGGCAACGGCATGGCAGCAGCAGCTGAATGCAGCGAGAGAGAAAAAAAAACGAATTAAGTTGCTTGTGACCACCCATTTTTGATGCTCGACGCATGTTTTCGTCTGCTTCCTTTGAGCCATGCTGTTTCGGTGATACGCGATAACGGGGTCCTGGGGGTTATCTCCGAGACTGTTCGCTTTTTTCGGGGACCAGCCCAAGTGATAACTTCTTCGCTTCTTGAGTAAATAGCGCCTCGGATCATTAATTACGAATGGCCGAATTGAAACATTTCACGCATCCTCTTCGGGCTGATAAGCTGCTAAATAAAATTTGGTATTCATATGAGGGGCTTTCGGGGGAAATATGACGCCATATTTTAAAATAATTATCTAATTTATGGGCCAATAAAAAGTGTTCTGTGGGACGATTTTATTTAATAACGCTGATTGTAGATTTTGGGCCGCGTTTTTTATTCGGCAGCCGGTGCTCTGGGACCGAATCACCGAGACCGAGAGCTAAACAAATTCATTGAAATTTTAATGGACGCTGTTCTTTTTTTCGCTGCACTTGTTAACAAAGCTTTTATGGCTCTGAGCGGGGCATTAACGGGCCACGCATCGGTTTATTGTTTTCTCGGAACTCCAAATTGGCCCCATTCGCAGGCTTTCGCCTTTCCCTGCCCGCGGACCGGGCCTGGCGTGTCTCCGGCCTCTGATAATTGTAATTTATGCGACGCAGATTAAGCCAGTTCGGCAAAAAAGTCGCACCAGAAGTGGATTATTGATAATAAGGTCGCTAATTATTGTTATAACAAACAATTATTTTTCATCCCAACACCGACCGCCTCTGCCATAATTAAATTAAACGATTTGCTGATTAAAATCGTCGCACTTCTGCAATACAATTTGCATATTCAATCTCTCTGACATATTGATGATGATGTTTATGTACAGAATATTAATAATCCATTCGTTTTCATTGCTCGATCTGGCGTCTATTGATTTCCGATTACTTTCAATACTCAAGTCATTGTCTCGAGGAGGCTCCGAGCTAGTCTTGATGGCGAGCAAATTGTATTTTATCGGTGGCATGTGACAGCTTCGGGAGCTACCACCTTCTGACTCGTGTCTCGTCCTAGTGGAGCGAAGAGGGGGCTTGTGGATCTCATAAAAAGTCACTCCAGAGTGCAGAAGAGCAAGTACGTAGTTGAAAAGAGCACAAATTAATTATGATTGAATGTGCAACCGCTGGAAGGAATTCTAATAAGGACATTGATGTTTCTCCTCTCTCCCATCCTCACCACTTTCTCATGTCGCAACATCCGCTCGACATGGTAATGTGACGCCTAGCATGTTCCGAATTTCGTCTGCCCATTCATAAAACAAATTATATCATGTGTATCGATTTTTATGCCTTTTTCTGTAAGAGGAGGGAATTTCATAAAGTTTTAATGATTTGCGGAAATTCCCACAAACCTCTCTCTCGCTCTCTGTTCCCGCACTCGTATCGGCCTCAGTCTTGCCCAATAAATTTTCATTTGCGGAATGCCATCGTGCGCCCAGAATGTAAGTACCCTGATTTGTATGGGGACTTGAGACGCTTCCAGCGAGCAGCAGCCGACTTTGTTATAAATTTATGATGAAATATATTTCATTATTACGAGCGTCGTGGCACATTTGGGAAGACAAGAAAGACGGGACATGCCGCGAGAGACGGAGAAGTGAAAAACCGCGAAATAAAGAGGAACATAAGTGGTCGTCTTAGGGCCTCATTGTTGGCTGCTTTTGCTATTCTGGTGGGCAGGGAGGGGACCATTTTCACCAGGTTTTTCACAAATATGAAATTTATTTTATTTCGTGAACGATTTATTTTATTTTAAGAAAAACATGTTTGTAGGAAAATTATCTTCTCGTGATTAATAGATTAATTTCTTAAAATAGTTTTTCTTAGAGGAATAGTTATTTTGTACATTGATAAAAATTCTCGACGAAATTTTTTTAAAGTAACGTGACGAAAAAATTCTGAAAAAAACTATTTCGGCGATATGATTAAGCTAAAGAAATCGTGTGAAAAATAAAATATTTGTTTAATCTCTAATAATTTGAAAATGGGCTATAAAATAGGTCAGAAAAATCATGGGGAAAAATCTCACTATTGGAAATAACGAGTTCAAATTTCGGCAAAAGTTCATTTTGTTCCATTTTTGTTAAAAATTCAAAATGAAGATCAAGTAAAAGAAGGATTCTCAAGCCAAAAAAATACATCAGAGGTCCGTCCCTGACAACTCCACCTCCAGTCTTCCCGCAATGGAGCTGCCACTGCCTCAAATGATGCACATCATCATGCATTAATTTATTGTCATATTTCGTGTTACTAACAAGGGGATTGAGAACAAATCAAATATTTATCGCGAGGCCATAAATGACGGAATCACAACTTTTATTATCCAGCCGCAACTAATCAAATTCGGGGCACACTGTTACACTACATTTGTGAAGTTAATTGAAAAATCTGTTACAATTTTTATATTCTATTTTGGTCGGTGCTCGGTTGTGCGGCGACTCCCTTGATACACATTACGCTCTCCACGGTACGAGGACTCCGGAATGCGGGAGGGGAGGAAATCGTTAGTCTGAACTAGCCCAATTATCATATAAAACAAATTTCTTGCGTAAATCCCCCTGAATTTATGGGCCTATCTTCTCCACCGCTTTATTGTGCCACTCGGAGGCTGCATTAACTTAAGCTCGTATAACTGGGAGACTATGTGCGAGGCCTCTCCTCATTTCCACGGAAATGCGATGTCGATGTAAATTTTATCCGAGTCGCTGAATTTCGCGATAACAATCTCAACTTCTTTTCCCGCCTCCCCCCAAACTAATTTGATTAACTCAACTCGATTTTTAATTTTCCACTATCTGGGTAGCCCCTGTAACGCGAACGGGAGTTAGACATTCGGGAAAAATTGCAAACCTGAGTGCACTCAAGCCAGAAATACGAAATACACATGCATCATGGGGGCCCGGGACTCGGGTGTGTACGGGGGAGCAAGAAAAATACTAGGCGCAAGCGAAAATTGGAAAAGTTATCTGTGATTTATTGCAGACACTTTAAATGCGAAAAACATTCGAAAGTACAAAAAATGGGCATTCGTCCTCCGTGTTTGCCAAGCCTGGTTCTGGGCCACGGCACAGACTCGATTCTAAATCATAATGCCCGCTCTTTTATCTCTCTCTCTCTCGATGCGACTGGCATTCGTTTCGGGAGTTGGACAATGCTCCTGCCCTTTTATTGTTTTCCGGATGATTGCCGTTTGCGGGCACCCCCAACTTGATGGACTCCGGGTCTGCCTGGGAAATCGCATTAAAACGTGAGCTTTCGATTTCTTCCGCCATCGCAGACTTGCCTCAATTCCTCCTTTGGCGTATGTGCTCCGGAAAATGGAAAAATAAATAGCAATCAGATGGAATCGGAGCATGCATGGAGGAGTAATCTAATAGCAAAATGAAAAAAGTTGTAAAAAGGCAAGTTTAATCGACAAACAACTCCATTCCCAGTCCCATCTAGGGTTTAGCGTCGAGACTTGAGTCTCGAGACTGTCTCGAGCTACAATTCAAAACTTATGATATATTTTTCACGAACTTTTCTGGCAAACATTTCAACAACCGAAAATTAAATAAATCAAGCAAATAAGTTTTAGTCCGCAATCGGGTCCAAAGTGTCCAGAGAGAGCAGGTCAGTCGTCAAAAAATTTAAAAAAGCAATCAGCCAGTTTTTGCTTGTCAAAGGTCAAAAGTATCATTTAAAAAATTTTTGGAGCCTTTTTTGTTGTTGTTTGAAAATTTTTTAAAGCCAGTTTTTGCCCTCCAAAGGTCTGCAATTCCCTTTTACAATTTTCTGGAGCCATTTTTGCCAGAGTGTTGAAGTAACGGGTGAAGAATAAACTCTCAGTATTATCAGACGGACTTCAACGCAAAATTTTCAACTCAAAAATTTTTAGTAGGAAATTAATCAAAGATTTTTTTTGAATTTCTATTTCTTGACTGAAAAAAATTTATTTCTTAACCTTTAAATACCCTAAACAGCTTTATTTAAGGCTCAAGTCTGGTCTCATCTCGAGATTCTCGAGAAGGTCTCGAAAGCATGAAAAAGTCTCAAGACCAAAAAAAATCGAGACTTTGGTAAACCCTACACTCCAGTCCGTTAATAATATTTTTCCATCGACTCCACAGAGGGAAATTTTATTTCCATTCTCGATTCAATCGTCTTTCATTTATCCCCCCGTTTTAATTAAATTCCGCGCCATCATTTGCCGCTCCGACACAACTGCCCCCATTTTCCGACACCGATTTTCACCATGGCAGTACGTGTACAGTTCTGTGCGAAAACGTGCGAAAATATACGCGAGGAGAGACGCAGACGTTGCCATGACGACGACGGTAATAAGCTAGGCAGCACCACGCACCATCTCGACTTTCTCTTTTCTCGTCAATTGCCATTTTATGAACACACAAAAGGCAATTCGTGGTAATTTATTCTGAATTTTCCATGCGTTCGACTCCGATTCCCCTTTTCCCTGTTGCTCTCCTCTCGCGGCCACTTTTGCGAGTCGGAAAGAGGCGGAAGGGGAGAACTTCAGCACCAACACAGACAATTCGCGAGGGTGGATTGATTGCCAATGGGGAGCCATTATTGTTTAGCACTGTGCTTTTGTTCTGCTAATGAAAAGGATATGTGCTTTGTTGATTTTTAAGGGTTTTGGGTCGTAAATTTCGGAAATTGATAAGAAAATTAAATAAAAACTTTGACAAGAAAAAGTTTTGCTTAAACAATTTTTTCTACTGATTTTGAGGGTAAACATCGAAAGATTTTTAAATGCTTAAAAACATTCTTATGGTTAAAAAAATTTCTTTCAATCGATTTTTAGCCTGTTAAATTTTTTGATCTTCTTAATTTTGCCAAAAACAATTTTTTCTAGGTATGTTTTTTAGAGTAATTTTTGAGCGTCAAAAATTCTATTTAGAATTTTGTTTGAAAAAGTAAAATTCAGCCAAAAGAGCCCCAACGTATTTTTCAAGAAAATTCAAAAGCAGACTGAAATGCCCGTCAAGAGATGACGCTGCTAAAACTCGTTACATTCAAAATGTCCATAATATCTTTTTATTCATTGCTCGTTGTCACTATTTGCTTCCTCAGCTGTCCCTTTGTCCCATTCAGGACCACCTGGTCTCCGGACTTGAACAGCCTCGTGGCTCCCTTGGCCCCAATGATGCATGGAACGCCCACCAGTCGACATATGGCAGCGTCTGTATCAAAGTACCCGCCGGCCTCCAGCACTATCCCATCGAAGAGCCTCAGACACGGCAGCCACACGAAGTTCTTGCTCAGCCTAGAGGTGATTAGAATAATTTTCTCTCCTTTCTCGGCCTTCCCAATTATTTTAGCGACGTCTGGGTCGTCCATAACCACCGCTTCTCCCGCCACTGAGCCACTACTGATGCACGTGCCAATGACCACCGGAAACAGAGCAACCGAGGTGTCCTCGAAGCCTGTTTGGACAGTTCCTTTTTGGGCAATCAGCGCGCTCAGAACCTCCTTCCGTCTGGCCGCCAGCTTGGTCAAACTGACATCAAACTTCTGCCCGAACTTTTGCAGCTCTCGAGCCGTCATGAAGTACAGCTCTTCGCCGTTCAATTGCGTTCCTATTTGGGCAAACAGCAGCTTCAGAGCCGCCAAAAAGTCATTACGCAACGCGTGGGCGTCGAGTAGCTGTTTGGTGATGCGCTTGAGGAACGTCAAGAGGATCTTGAGAACGAAGCTGAAACAATGAAATACTCGTGATTGAGAGCTTTTGAGTCAACGGGCGGCCTACCGGTCCAGAGAGTTGTTTGTCGATGTACAAAAGTGGTCCAGCAGATACTCGATCTGGTGCTCGTCTTGTGGGAATCTGAGGGCGAACGTGGACTTGAGGTTTTTCGTGCGGACCTTCTGGAAGGCGTCGAGACCCTGCAGGAGCTGGTACGTCCACTCCTGGGGTCCTATTTCGTCGGAGAAGAGCTCTACTGGCACGGGACGGTTCAGCTCGGGGTCGGCAGTCGTGGTTCTGGCAACAAAGTGGTCTCTTTGCTCCTCGGTCATCTGAAAAATTTTTTAGCTTAGAATAGCCCTCAAGGTTACCGTAGAGGATATTGGAAGGTCTAGATCCCTCCCCAAAAATTAAATAAGCCTTTTGGTCGGGTTTAGTGCTCATTTCAGCAAAAAAAATTCCCCCTAAAAACTTTAGAGGCCCCCAGCTCCGCCTCTGTTAGAGATAGGGGTCAAGTTTTGTTCCATTTCGTGGTAGATTTTTAACGAACTACAACACATTAAAATTTGAGCTCAATCGAATGAAGCATGTAGAAATTTCATATAATGCAAAAAACCCCCCTAGTGACGCCCCTGATCGTTTTCCAAGGAAATCAAAATAATTTTTCCAATTTCTAGACCAAATATGACAACTTACAAACAATTTCAGGTCTCTACGTTTTACAGTTTCAGAGTTTCAGAGACTCAGACGGACAGAGAGCGAGACGAACGAACAGACAGACAGACAAACTGATACTCACATTATTCACATCGACCTCCAGAAGCTCCTCACCCCTTCGCTTGTAGGCCATCAGCGCCCTCTGGACGGCGAGGTCTTTGAGGTTGAAGTACTGCAGCACCATGGTGAAGTCCTCGTAGTGCTCCCCTTTCATTTCTGGAACAAAGACTCAAAGCTACTTAATCACGCCTCAACAGGCCACCACCCGACCCTACCTTCGCTTGTGCCGCAGATGTACTTGAAAATGAGGTAAAGCCAGCTCCTCTGAATGGCCAGCAAATCGTAATAGTAGTTCCAAAAGTCCGACGACTGCTTCAATACATCATTCACCTGACAGATCATTGACTTCAGCGTCTCTGCCCCGTTCAAAGAGCCCATTGCCTTTACCCTATTCACGAAAGCCGAAGCCTTGGACGCATCAGCGTGTCTCAATCGTCTCGAATTCCTCACAATGAGCTGCAATGCCAGCTCCCCATCAATCGCCAGCAATCGCTGGATCGCAGCTGCCGTAGGCAAATTGATTTTCAGCTTGCGAAGCCGCTTCCCTATGACATACAGCCCGTGGGTGTGAGTGTCGTAGAAGGCCAGTTGCTGCGCCTGGCTCATGGGCAGAATCACGGCGGAGAGCGTGAGTGGCGTGTGGCGGTCGTAAGTGGGGTTCAGGTCCGTCGCCGACGAGAGCGTGTCGAACTCGTGCTCCAGCTCGTAGGTGCTGAGCTCGTTCTGCGTGACGTCTTCCACAGCCACCACGTGGGTTTCCTCCGAACTGACCGCGAATGAGGTCCTCAGGTCGCATCCCAGCATCTTCTCCAGCGTCACTCCCAGCTTGGCAATCTCCAGGATCTTTGCTTCATCCAGGGGTAAGTCTCCTTCCACGACCTTGTATTCCAAGTATCGGTAGTCTCGACGAATGAGGGTCTTCTGGGAGCCCGATTCCAGGACGTAGAGTCGCGGGTCTCCGTTGGGAGTCGAGCGCTGGAAGGTGACGGAGATACCTGCTGGGGGCAGGACTTGGACGGACACGATTGGCAGAGTATTGGACCAGAATCTGGGGGAAACCTTTGATCAGAGGAGTGAGTTTGAGGCCGAGAAACTTACGATTCTTGGAATGAGCTAAAGAAACCAGCCCAGACTTGCTTCAGGGCTCCTGAAATTTCGCTCTTGGAAGACACAGAAACGCTCGGGAAGTCTCCATTCAGCAGGGCAACTGAGTACTGTGATGCCTCTCCGTACTTCTCCAGACTCGTTTCGATGCTTCTTGTAATACTTTCGGGCACCTTGAGTCCCTTCAGTGCTTCAGATATCCTGAAGAAGACAAGTTTTGGAATTTGATAATTTTCAAAAATTTTTTAAACGTTTTAAAAATTTAACCATAATTATTTAATTTTTTCCACTGGCAGAATTTCAGTCTTCATAATTGAAATAAAACATTTATCTTTCAAAAAAACTTTGGGGGACTCTAGGTTCGTCCTTTAACGTGAGAAAGGTCATATGTGGTTCAATGATTTGCTAGATTTTTTACGGACTACAATATGCTTAAATTTTAGCACAATCGAATTTAAATTGAGGAACTTTCATTTGTAAAAATGCACTAAAAAATTTCAACTCACCTGTTGAGAGCATTGTGGTCAGTTTTTCCCACCTCTAGTCCCAAAACTAGGTTCCTAAGAGCAGCATCAGATGACAGAGCCTGCACGAAAGCTTCGGAGGTGACGACACAGGCTTTGGGAGCGATGAAATCCGGACACTGGACGTAGTCCTTGAACTCGACGTCGTCTTCCTCGCCGTCCTCGTGGATGATCCCGAGCCGGTTAGCGGGGTCGAAGCTTCTTCGTTTCCGCACATCTCCCCTCGGAATCGACAGCAGTGCCTTCAGAAGCCTCTCCTTGGGCTTCTCACGTCCCTTTTCGCGCACGATTTGGCACAGGAGGGCCATCAGGGAGCCTCGAGTGGCGCACGTTTTCGGGTTTTGAGCAGCCACATCTTCGATATCCACCACCAACTGCAAGAGACGACATAATGGGTTCGATATGAAATTGCATAATGAACGACTCTGGCTTATAAATTACACGAGACGAGCGAACGTGGTGGCGATAAGGAAGTTCACCGTCGATACAACAACAATAATAGGTTTTTAACGACACTTTTCACTTTCAAACCGCAACTCGGCGCTACCAGCTTACCCGCGACAGCTTCTTGGCCAGTCACAACACGACGACGACGACGACGGCTCGCGGTGCGACGACCTGCCGCGAAAGTAATTTACTGCGGATCAACAAACAATTGCGGTGGCCAGCTCGCGATGAGATATCGCGATGGACGAGCCCATAAATTAATCACCGAAATAGCATTTCGATTACGCACAGCTTGCTTCCATTTGAAATGGGGGTATTATTTTGTTTTCGGTCATGCAATTATTATTTTCTCATACACGCAAGAAATGGACAAAGGTGAGCTGTAAAAGGTCCAAAAGCGGAAAGTGGCTTCGCACAATGGATCTTTGCTGGACTTTTCACTGACGTCAGGGTCAGGGATGGACTCTCTGAGGAGTACTTTTACTCTCCTGCAATTGTTTGGAGATGGATTCTCGTTTTTGAACTTTGGAAAAATCGGAAGCTTGTCGGACTGATTTTCAAAAAATTAAATTTCAAAAATATTAGAAAATTAGATTTTGTCCGTTCGTTTTATTGAAGGCAGAAAATTTAAAATTCACTTTTTCGACTTTAAACCTTCTGAAACGATTTTCTTGAGGTAACTTCAGTCGTTTGAAAGCTTCATGAACCGTTTGCTCGGAAAAACATTTTCATTAAAAATTGAGTTTTCCTTCAAAGGAGAGCCTTTTTATGAATTTCAGATGAATTATTTTTCTCCAAATCGAAATCCCTCTGTCCACCGAAAAGTTCGAAAGAAAGATCAAGGGTGAAGCTGATCCTATTGTGACCCAACTTAAACACGAGAAAAATAACTTTCAGTTCAATTGATCATTTTGATCCAAACGAGGTCAGACTTTCGAAGGGCCAAAAACTTAAAACCCAACTCCCAAGTCGCACCTGGTCAGCCGGTCAATAAATCTCCGCATTCAAGATATTGTCTCCTCTCTCCAAATGAAACGACCACTTTTCACGCCATGCCCATTCACTGTTCAAACATGCAAATGCCGAGCCGCGTCGCGTCGCGTAGCGTCGATTCACGCTACGCCGACCATTCCTTACACGTTACAACGTCTCGTGTGAACCATTGAAAAGCATTTCGCGCCACCCGAAATACATAGCATGAATTTCATCGGCCCGTTAGCAATAGAGGTACGAGTCGATGACTGCCACATGAATTGATTATAAAAATTTGTGTTTTCTTACGCAACTGCGCGGATTATTATTATGTCAAAGCGATAAAAAGTGTGGTGCAGTCAAAGCGAATCAAATTTTGGCTCGTTTCATCACATATTTCGGTTCAGCGATGCCTCACGTAGCTCGTGGGGGTCTTGGATTTGATTGCCGTGACCTTCAGATAGCAGCAACAGTTGCTTCGTCGAATGAGATGCGGAGAATTTCGAAACTGGGCCAAGTTTAGCCGCTATCACTGCACCTGAGAGCCTTTCTTTGGGCCATTCGGGGGAACTCGGACGCGTTAGCCCCTTTTGGCGCGCAAATCCGACGCAAAATTACGCGACACGCCGGCAGAATATTAAGTGGCGCGAACTTACATCACTTAATGGCATCGGCTTCTCGCTAGGACCCAGTATAAATAGAAATTATAGGTAAATTGCACGCTCATTATTATTTCAACCCTCTGCTAGCCGACTTCGAGCGCAATGCGAGCTGTACTGGTGAGTTCCGACCCGTCTCGAGGCGCCTCTTGCTGACCCCAGCTCCCCTTAGATACTGGTAGTTTGTGGACTGGCCCGCGCCGAGCCGCCGAGACACATTAGACCGTTCCTGAGCCGACAGCAGGAGCTCCCGTCCCACGGGCCGCCTCCCAACAACCAGTACGTGCCCTCATCCTACGGCCCGCCCCCCTCAGGTCCCCCGGAGTACCTCCCCCCCAACGAGTACCTTCCTCCGCCCACGCCAGCGGAGGAATACGGACCTCCGAGACAGCAAATCATCACGAAAAACGTCTACGTGCATCTGCCACCGCGGGTTCTGGAGGAGGAGCAGCCCCCCTACCCACCCCACGTGACTCCCCGGACGCCCCAGAAGCACTACAAGATAATCTTCATCAAGACGCCGAACCAGCCGACGCCGCAGGTGCCGGAGATCCCCGCGGATCCCCAGGACGAGCACAAGACGCTGGTCTACGTGCTGGTGAAGAAGCCGGAGGAGCCGACTGCAGTGGAGCCCCCTCCTCCGACGACGACAGAGGCCACGAAGCCGGAAGTGTACTTCATCAAGTACAAGGAAAACAGGCCCGCGGACACGTACGGACCTCCGCGATAACCTAGAGAGTAGTTTAAGAAATAAAGAGTCAGCTTCTAACGGTGACAGTCGCATTCCTGGGACTAGCACGCGACTTCCATCGGATGAGTCGTTTTGCAACAAAAGAGAAATGCAAACTGGTGCAGGCACGCACGCTGCACAGGGGTGTAACTGGGTTTTGGAACAAGGGGGGGGGGGCTTTTTCGAGACCTTTGTTTTTTTCTGCTTCCTGGGTAAATTTCAGAATAAATTTTCTACCTAATAAAGCAAAAATAGTCCTCTAAGCTTTTTAAAGGGCTATTTTATCTCAATTTAGGGGAAGAAAATATTTTATAAGGCTTAAGGTTACTCTATTCGGGGTCTTTTCCTCCCGAATTAGTGAAAAAAAAATTTATCCAAACCCTAGTTTCCTTTTAGGAGTCTTTTTCGTCTAAATTTGTGGGAATTAAATTTTTAATTGAACCCTAGCTTTTCTCTTAGTGCCCATTTTTTCCGAAATTCGGTGAAAAAATAATTTCTGTGGGCCTATTAGCTTCCAGTTTAAGGCCTTTTTCACCCAAAAATGTAGCCCTTTTCTCTCAGAAAAAATTTTCTTCCTCAAATGCAGCCCATGCCTGCCCTGGTGCCCTCTAACATACGCCTCTGCGCACGCCGGGGGCTGTACGTGACGTGTGAAATGTTACATGCTTTTTGTTTCCGATGCACATCAGCCCAGCCCCATAACTCACCAGCAGTGCGCTTGTAAGGCAATTTGTTCTCCAGGTTCGTCGTCTATCGCCAGTCGAGTTTCTTTCTAGAGCAAATTCCAAGCTCGCGAGATGAGCTACTGGCGGCTCTTTTGTCCGTCGCACATCAGAGGTGTGGGGAAAAAAAAGTTTCCCATTCCGGAGAGTTTCTTTCGAATCTTCTCCGTATGGCTGATTAATTTATGGAAATGTAACGCAAACCACATCATAATGAACAACTTGAACTTGTCGGAGACAAATCATCGCTGCATGACCTAAAAATCTCGTATTATGAGGCTTTGAGGTCAATCAGAACCATTTTTCGCTGAGCAAAACACAAACTTGCCCGAAGAAAGCTGACGGACGATGATTGCCCGGTCGTAAATTCGATGTTTATGACTAACAAATCTGCGATATGAATGGGCTCTCAGCCTCTCAGCTGCTTTGAGTGCTTTTACGCGGTTTACAGTTAAATGCTTAGTGTCGTGTTTCGTGTTCTCTGTTCACCTTTCCTCCTCCGTTCGCCTCCGAGTAGTTTGTTTGTGTTTCGTGCTCCCAAGCTCAGATACTCTCGGGTTTCGATGGTCTTAGAACGCGATTAAGATACGGGGGAACGAGCCAATTACGGAGCCATCTTGACGTTTCAATTCGGCCTTTCCCACGTCGCTCTTCGAGGCCGAACTGAGCCCCCTGAGCTCGAGATCAGAGCAGATTTTTGCGGACTTCCCGGTCAGTGACCCGTGGCCGAGATATATCACACGTTACCGCTAAATGCCTCATTTGATTGACAAAAACGCTGACTTACAGCAGCTGCTCATTTTCTTCACTTTACTCGAAAAAACACGAAAATGTCAGGCATGTCCATTGTTCACGTTCCCCAATGATAAGCCGAAGGCTGCCAAGTTCAGGAATCGCAACTTTTTCGTGTCTCGCAAAGTTCAACTCTCTCATGAATATTTACAAAATGTAAACTTGTACCTACTGTCTTACATTATGTTTCCATTACTTCTTTCCTTCTTTTATTAAGTTTTGTATTATTATACAATTTGTTGAGATATGCAGCGCAATGGCTTGGCTCAATGGGCCACACTCTGTACGGCTGCGTGGAAACCAGTTGCCTCGTAATGGTTGCAACTTGGCTCGAAATTTTTTCCCGAAATTTTTGAATTTCTCCAAAATAAAATTCTGAAGAAAAATGATTGATTTTGGGGAAAAATTTTTTTTGATAGAAAACCACGAGTTTGGGAGCCACTGGCGCAGTCACGAAGTATCTAAACAAAATACATAAGCCCATTCAGTCGGTGAGATACTTTCGATCAGTCCGGAGGTTCTTCTCAGCCTCTGCAAGTGCCTTTCTCGTTCATTTACAGAAACCGCGAGTCGTGAAGAATAAATGAAGTGTGTGATAAATCTGCAGCAAAGAGGAGAATAACAAGTACGTCACGGCGGTAGTGAGAAGTTCCCAGAAAGCCCCTCAAAAGTTCTCGTGAGCTGTGGCTCAACTCAGAAACTGGATCACAGCCAGTCCAGCTGGTTGTTACGTGCAAGAAGTTGAAGTGAAGTGAATGGTGCTCGAGCTCAGGTGCAGCCAGAGTCTCGACTCGACCCAGCCCGAGTCGCAGCCGAATCGCTTGTCTTGTCCTTGATCGCGAAAAACAAAGTGTTCGCTTATTTTCGGTGTCACACACGAACTGAAAGGAATGTGCAGTGCAACAATAATGTGGCTGTCGACTGGAGTAGCAGTGATTGAGGCTCAGAGTTTTCAAGTGAAAAGAGATTAAAAATTAAACATACGCACGATTGTTTATATTTCGATTTACGATCAAATTGATATCGTGTACGCAAAAGTAGCCGCATATAGCCAGCAATTGGGACACAATCTGAACTACTTTCGGATCGAGACGAGAAAAGAGAGATGGTTGCCGGATTGGTGAGCAGAAAAGTAAGCTAGTTGTTGTAAATTTAACGCTTTTGTGGATTTTGTTATGAATTTCTGTTTTGCATTTATTTGCTTAATTATTGTGTGCATCACGTTTGAGAAATGAAATCGAAAATAAAGGTTTAATTGGCGAGCAGAGCGCAGGAGACGGAATAATGGGCTCTTTCTTCGCCACCCGGGCTTTCTATTGTTGTTTTCTCGAGAAGAAGAAGAGAAGGTCTCAAGTTGCTTAATTGGAATCCAGTGTAAAGTCTAGAAACCGTGACGCTTCAATGGTGGAAGTGTGGGGCTTTGAAATCAGAGGCATTTAGGCTTAAATTTACATTATTTATTAAATTAAAGGCAGAAGGAGCTTTTGGATTCAAAGAACCCTTATTTAATAGAAGTCTAAAAAACTTGACTTGCGCATGCGCAGAACGAGAAACATCCCGAGACCTCCTGGAAGGCTTAGCTTCCTGAAGAAGGGCTACTTTTAGCCTTCCAGTTGGTAAAAAGCTTAAGAAGCAAATTTTCATAACACAATTTAATCCTTGTTTTGCGCATGCGTGAGTCAAAGTTTAGAGCTAACTTGCCACCTTGGACAAGTGGAGATCCTGGAGATGCTAAATAGAAATTCTAGAGGTTACCATATGGTTTTGGTATTCAAAGATTGGCTCGAATTTTGTTTTGATAATTTTAAAAAAATTATCCTTAGTTGAAAGGCTGGAATTAAAGGCGAAAAAAAAATTCAGTCTCTTGAAAGCTAAAAGACTCAAATTAAGGCCTTTCTCTGACCACTTTGTCGCAAATCCTCCCCGTCCTGACCTTGTGGTCAAAGAAATTACGAACAAGATTGATAAGCTACAACAATGCAATCATCTTGATTAAACACCCAAAGTGAAAACGCACTGCGAACCTTCGGAGAAGCTCATTCGGGACGGCAAGTGAGCAGAAACACGAACGCTGATTGCACAGCTCCGTGATAAAATCGTGTTTAAGTGAATTCCGAATCAATTTTTTCCCTCTCGAGTTTTATTTTCTTCATTCAATGAATATTTCTTAAATACCTTACACGTAACCACCGTAACTCTGTGGTGTTGGGTGCCCAGATAACGCGCGAGCACATACAAAAAATCAATCATACGGCCAGGGGAGAGACGAAACCTGTTTCTTCTTCTTTCTCTCTCCACAATATAAATATATAAAATCATAATAAAAATAGTTCCCGAAGTACTCGTAATGCAAGACAAGTGGAGAGGTGGAACGACGACGAGCCAGGAATGCTCAAGTTTACCTCGAAAACGGCCGTAGAATCCGAATTAGCGGGAGTCTCTTCACCTCAGAAGTACTGTTCTGCTTCATTTACGAAAACACACTCCAAGCTGTCCCGACACTTCATTCACATTCACGGTTCGCGGCCCATCGATCTCGCGAGATGGACGTAATATTTGCGTTTGGTGCCCAATTAAAAAGCGTTTAGCCCAGCGCGGTGATTAATTATTCATTTCCACCTCCACGCCTCATTAGCGCGGTGAACATCTCGTGCTGAGCCCCCCGTTCAATGACCCCACTGCTCTTACAGGTGCCATTAGTTTGTAATCTAATTGCCTGCTCCTCGAATCGCGCTCAAGTTTGCCGAACCACTTAATTCCCCCCGTTTTTGCATGCATGCACCTCGCTAATCGGCTGATTGGGGGTCGTAATGGGCGCAAAACGAGCTTGTGCTCGAATCAGGAAAGAAAAAAATATGAGCTGCGTCTGAGACAAAACCTAGTGGTGCTCAATTAGCCGCGCGTATTAGAGCTGCCGACTGGCGTAATCCAAACATTGCGAGACATTCCGCGGCGATGAGAAAAACAGGATTTTGTAACAGCATCTTGACGGCCAGGTAGAGGGGCAGGGGACTTTCTATGAGCGTACTGACGGGACCTTGAAGCTCGATTCCTTCTCAAAATGATTTTTAACTTGGCTCATTGGACGAAAAACTGTTCTATTTGGGCTCCAAACAGGGCCTTTTCTTGAAATAATACACGGAAAAAAATTTAACTTAGATCCAAACTCTCTTTAGAACACTAACCATTCGTTTTCGAAGGAATTTTTTAGAGGAAAATTTTATCTTTATTCTATTTCGAGCAGTTAGGCTTGTGAAACTCATGATTTTAGCTCTGAAGCCTTTGAGAGTCTGGATCGAAACTTAATTTTTTTGCGTGCAAAAAATTCAATTTAATCCATTTCAAACGTGAGAGCTCGATTCTGATCCCTGATTGAAGGAACTGTTTACTATGAATTGACTCTCGGAAGAGGTTTCTTGAGGTCGTGAATAGAAAGGAACTAACATAAAACAATGCTTTAAAGTCCTCAGAAATGTATTCCGGATGTTTTTGGCTCCGGTCTTCGTTCCGGGCTTTTGTGAATTAAGATGGGGCTACTCTGAAGCCATGACCTCACCCAACACCTGGACCACAATCAGCCCCTCAAATCTGGCCTTAATGCGCTACTCTCTGGGTTCAAGACTCTTTCCTCCGCAGCTTTGTTCGGCGTAATTGGAGGCTACACCCTCGTTAACAAGAGCCTTGCTCGCAATACAATATCGGATCTCTCCATCGCGCCAAATTGAGGCCATTGATTTGAGTTGTTTGTTTTTTGTAGCCACGCTGCTGCCACCATTGAACTTGAGAGTCGCATGTAAATAGGAACCGATTCAAGCGAGCAAAATCGGTACATTGTCGCTCACCCTTAATTGGCATCTGGTTCAAGACTCCAGTCGTATGCAAATGACCAGCATTTCGGCGACACGAAAATCAATCAAAGCGAGTGTTCAATCATTAGTCAATGTCCGTCCCGAAAAAAAAACTTCTTGCTCGCGCTCGAGAGCGACAAGCTTGGAAAATGGGAGAGAAGTCGCGAAACAATGCAACAATAGAATGGAGCATGGCGATTAGAGGCAATTAAGTACACGCCTGATTATATGCCAAGCCCCCGTCGTACCCTTGGAGCAATGACCATAATTCCCTTCGCGCACCAAATCTCTGACAGATCCACTTAAAGCTCGAAAATCATAACTGTCGACCCCCTTCAATCAAAACTGTACTCGCGCTCCAGTTTGCGCTTTTTGTGGCCCCGCCGCTCGACACCTGGGCTGGAAGCTCCGTGCCCATTCGAGCGAGGGAGCGCGGAAACCGACGCGACTCGCCACGACCCACGTTGCGAAATGCCCATCGAGTGACAAACGGGCAAATTGACGCTAATGTGGGCAGAAATATTACGCGTTATTAGCCTATAATGCTATTTTTATTGGAGACAAATAAAGTGGGTTTATCAGAGACGCGAGAGTGCGAGACTTTATTCGACTTATTAGGAAGTAAAAGCCAAACCGGCTCACTGCAGCGCGCTGTAACTGTCTCGCGGCATTAACATTCTTCCTTCTAGCCACCAGCCGGTTTTGAATACTCAATGAATTCTTTCCAGGCTCATCTCCATCTCTCAAACCTGATCTGCCAACTTTACGATTCTGGCCGTGACTAAGAGCCGTTTTGCTGCTGGCCAAGGTCAAGGTGTCTCTATCGAGAAAGCGCTCCCATGAGCTCGCCTTTTTTGGCTTCTTGGTTCGGTTTCTTCGGGCCATAGAGACAATCTACTAGAGGAAATCTAGCATAAGTCAAATTTTTTGGCTTCTTTAGGCCATAGAGACTATTAAATAGAGGGAAATTAGCACAGTTCTGATTTTCAAACGAATATAAATTATTTTGATTTTAGTGTTTCTAGAAAATTTTAATGACTGCCATCGCACCATTTAACGGTTTTTCTAGAAAATATTAAAAAATGATTTGTTTGAAAACTTAAAATTAGCTTAGATCACATGAAATCATTTGCTTAACATAACGTAGCCAAACACGCCCAAAATGTTTAAAGAAATAAAAGAAACATAGTGGCTAACCAGTGTGAACAAGACAGACTCAAGTCTGTCCACGGCTGGAGTAAAAGTCTGTCCGCGAGGCGAGAATGTTTGTTCGTAAGTCTTCCCGCGTGGACAGACTGGGAAAAACTTGGACAGGCCGGGTCAATTTTTGGCCCAAAAGTAATGCTTTTTCTTTTTCCAAATTTTACTTCCGGACCCGAAAGAAAATATTTAAGCAAATATACAAAAATCCCACAAGTTTTCCAACCTTATTTTTCGAGATATGGCTGAAAATTTTTGAAAAGTAGTTTTGTTGTTATATTTCCTTCTAAAAGCCCTTAAAAGCCAAAAAACACATTACTTTGAAGATAGATCTCTAGTAGATTTGCTCTCTGCCCCGGACCCGCTTCAGGGTGTGTCGTAATTTGGTAGTCAAACGAGCCCAAAATTACCTAAACCCGTTCGGGGTATCAAGTTTCGGTTTCGGTTTCATTGATCGCGATATCTGGGGCCGTGGAAAGCATTTTGCATTTCTCTCCAAGGCATAATTTGTTAACTGCCGTGTACTTTGTCACCTTCCCTTTCGCGCGATCGCCACTTTGCTCGCCTTATCGTTAGTTCCGTGGCAAAAAGGCTTATTGGGTAACCAATTAAACATTCAAATGCCGTTTTTATGCGGTGGATCGCGGGTCGAGAGGCTGCGGAGAAGATCGATAGGAGGCGAATTAACAAAAGCTAATTGTTGTAAGGCCAGGTAATGAGTAATTGTTGCGACTTTCCTCGGCAAAAAAGAGAAAATGTCGTTGTTCGCGGTCAGAGGCGGTCTCGGGTGCTTTTACTCCGAGGAGTAGCTGAGACGTCTGGGTACGGCTCTGCCAACACACCCATTGAGAGCCTCATCGATGGTTATTAATGTAACTCTGCTTGCTAATAAATTATGCAGATGACCGCAAATGCTGCACAAAAATAATGTAAGCACTACAACCTGCCTGCGGCCTTTTACCCACGAATGCCGATTTAGCGTGCAAAGTGCGCGAGATGAGACCGAAGAAAGCCAGCTCATCTCTCATTGCCATCGCGTAGTGACTCGCAGACAATGCTTGTAAAGTTGTTGGGAGATTATCAACATTTACTTCGCCTCTATTATCGTCATCTCGAAGCCGCGCGTCTATGCAAATTGCTCACGGCACACGGTCCCGATCTATCACAGTAATGATCGTGTGTACTTGAAGATGGGTCGCTCGTGAGCCTTCCAGCTTGCGGTTGCCGGTTACCGAATGCTGATGTAACCCACATTTTGGGGCCAGGATAAACAAAACCACCCGATTTGTTTGCGATAGACCGGAGAGAAACTTTGTTGCCTGAGTAATTAACACAGCAATAGCGCGTTATTGACACGATTGAGGGTAAACGAAGGTGCGCGAGATGGGAGTGGGTCATTATCGTATTACTTAACTCACTGCTGCTTTCAGAAGCTAAGAATTCCACCTTTCTAATCTTTGAAGCTTAGTCAAGGCGATTTTGGACATTGGCTGAGTCTCTAGAGTTTTCATTGGCTTGATTAACATTTTAAATCTAACGAGCTGGCCTCCTCCTTCTTCAGCTACTGAAGCCCAAAAGAGCCTGATGAGAGCAGACATTCTAATCAAACATGTTGATTTAGGTAATTTTGCAAGATAACAATTTGACTTTGCGCATGCGCAGAACAGAAAAACACCCATGAACGATCTCCTGACCTTTTTTGAAGGGTTTTTTGCTTTAGAAACCATCAGAAGACGAATATACCCTCAACTTCTTTTGTATTCATGGCTTTACTTCCCTGTTTTTACCTACTCTTAATATTTGAGGTCTAAAATCTTTCTTCTGGTCCAACCTACACCCTCAAAAAACAGAGAGAAAAACCACTTAGGCCTTGTGAGTGATTTGTAGGAAGGAGTAGTTAAGCCAAATTGAATATCATTAACCTCTTAAGCTCCCAAAATTGGACGGAGGCGTCAGGAAGCTTTTTTCCACCGCACCTGTGTTGCCGATTGATTCATTACGAGTTTTCGATCGACGGAACCGTCCAATTATCGCGCGACTTCGTGATCTTGAACTGAACTAAGCACTCTAATGATCAAGCCACGACCAGCCTCACTCATCTCCAACCTCTCTCGCATTGCAGATTATGTCACACCAGAGACTGTTACTCGTTTTGCTGTGGGTGGGCACCGCTACCGCATGGCGACCCTGCCCCGAGCTCAGCCCACTCCTCAAGTTCCCGTGCAAGTGCAACCTGGAGACGGAATCTACGAACCCGGAACACCTCGAGCTCAACATTGACTGCGATGGAGTCGTCTTCAATGACGACCAGCCCCAGTTTCCGTACGGAGCGCCCATCATATCGTATTCCCAGCGCAGGAGTGGCCAGCACAAGCTCTCCCTGCAGGTAATTTGACCCTACTGAAGTCCGTCAGAGACACTCAAGGCCCTCTTTTCAGCCCTTCATCGCCTCCAAAATCCCCCTCGAGACGGCAGACTTCTCCCAGAACGCCATCAGAGTCATCGCCGATCGGGCGTTCAAGGGCATAGAGAACACCCTGGAGGAGCTCCGACTCTCCAACAACCTCCTGGGCGACTCCCTCAACCCCATCTTCAGCACCATGGAGTTTCAAATCCTCTCCAACCTGCGACTCCTCGACCTGTCTGGCAACAAAATCAAGCTCATCGAGGAGGGCATCCTCAAGGGCTGCTTCAAGCTCCAGGAGCTCTTCCTGGACTCCAACAACCTGACGACTGTTCCCTCCAACTCACTCAACGGCCCGTCGGCCCTCAAAATTATCTCCCTACGAAACAACAACATTGGCGTCCTGAAAACGAGTGCCTTCTCCGCCCAGCCCAGCTTGGCGAAAATTGACTTGCGGAACAACATCATCAGTCTCGTCGAAGGAGGCGTCTTCCAGGGCCTCAACGACCTCACGGAGGTCTATCTGGGAGGGAATAGGATAACTCGACTCAACAGCGACGTTCTTCTGGTAACCTCTAGCCTCTTATTTTTTGCCCCAAAGGCTCACTCGTGACTGATTTCAGGGAGCTCAAACTTTGCATAAGCTCGACCTCTCTGAGAACTTCATGGACGTCTTTCCTTCGCTGACTCTGCGCCAGGTTGAGAGCCTCAAGGTCCTAAACATCTCCTCCAACATGATCAAGGTGAGCCCTTTCTGAACCTCCTGGTTCCCAAATTCAAAATGTCTGTTTCAGAAACTGGAAGCCTCCGATCTCTCCCAGCTCCGAAGCCTTCAGATCTTCGACATCAGCAGAAACAGCATTCCTTCTATCTCTCCAGGGACCTTCAGAGCCCAGAAAGCCCTCAAGTACCTGGACCTCAGCCTGAACTCCTTGCGAACGGTAAGACTCTTCCCCTTTTTGACCCATTTTGGCTAAAAAGTTGCCTGTTTCAGATCGAAGACGACGCTCTTGAGGGACTCGACGCCCTTCAGACCCTCATCATCCGAGACAACAACATTCTGCTGATCCCAGGCTCGGCTCTGGGTCGTCTGCCCAAGCTCACGAACCTGTACCTGGACTTCAACCGGATCGCCGCCCTCTCCTCCGACATCCTGGGCTCCATTGAGCCCGAGAGCATCAAGTACCTCTCGCTGTCCCGGAATATTATCCGGGAGCTCCCTGCCGGCTCTTTCAAGATGCTCAACAACCTCATCTATCTTGACCTCTCCCTCAACTCGCTCGTCTTCCTCAGCGCCGAGATGTTCACGGGACTCGAGGGCTCTCTCATGGAGCTCAAGCTGTACGGGAACAAGCTCTCGAACATCGGGAACATGCCTCTGGGACTCAGGAACCTGCGGCGTCTGGACCTCAGCCAGAACAACCTCCAGGAGCTCAACAAGGAGATCTTCAGCGGCCTCGACTACCTTGCATACCTCAACATCAGCTCCAACACGCACCTCACACCCTTCCCCGTGGACCTCTTCCACCCTCTGCGCCGTCTCCAGACCCTCGATCTCAGCAACACCGGCATCGAGAAGCTCTCAGGGGACGTCTTTGCCAACCTTGCGAACCTCAGAATCATCCGGCTGTCCAACAACCACATGCAGGAGATTGACGAGAACACCTTCTACAACCTGAGGAACCTCACGGAGGTCGACCTCTCGCACAACCGTATCGTCACTCTCAAGGCTGGCTCCTTTGTGAACGTCATGAACATCAAGCGGCTCATCCTGCGAGGCAACCAGCTGAGTGCCTTCAAGGGTGAGATCTTCAACACCGGGACCGGCCTCGAGGTCATCGATCTGTCGGACAACAAGCTGAGCTACCTGTTCCCGTCCTCCTTCCGGATCCACCCACGCCTGAGGCTTCTGCTGGCCGCCAACAACAAGTTCGCCTTCTTCCCCGCCGAGCTCATCCAGATGCTGCAGTACCTGGAGGAGATCAATCTGCAGCAGAACGTCCTCACGAGCGTCGACGAGCTCGACTTTGCCCGTCTCCCGCGTCTCCGGAAGCTCAACCTGGCCCAGAACCTGCTGGAGTCCATCAACGAGATGGCCTTCCACAACTCTACGCAGCTCCAGGTCATAGACCTCAGCTACAACAAGCTCGAGCGTCTCGGGGAACGCACCTTCGAGGGCCTCATGCGTCTCCAGGAGCTCAAGCTGCGAGGCAATGAGCTCAACGAGCTCCCCGACAACATCTTCGAGACCCACAAGCTCCACATGCTCGAACGGATAGACCTGTCCCACAACAAGTTCGAGTTTGCGCCCCTCAAGTCCCTTGAGAGCCAGAACTCCGTCATCGGGAACATCGACCTGAGCCACAACCAGATCCGAGAACTGCCCTCCGACAGCCCAGTCCTCGTGAACGCCAAGACCCTGGATCTGAGCTTCAATCCGCTGAGCGACAAGTCTGTTCGCGAGCTCCTGGGCGAGCCAAAGACGGTCCGGAACCTCAACTTGGCCGGCATCAACCTCAAGAGCCTCCCGGTGCTCGAGACGCCCTATCTCCAGACCCTCAACCTGTCCCACAACCAGCTGAGGGAGGTGCGTAAGGAGTCCTTCGGCCGCACGACGCTCCTGGAGAGCCTCGACCTGTCCGGGAACCGACTCGACAACATGAAGCAGCTCTCCGAGGCCTGGCCCATGCTCTCCTTCCTCAAGACCCTCGACATCTCCGGAAACGCCTTCGAGATGATCGGCCAGGGGGATCTCGACAACCTCGAGGTCCTCGACACCCTCCGGATTAGCGACCTCCTGGACTGCACGAGGCTCGAGAAGGCTGCCTTCAAAGGCCTCCCGAACCTCTCGAACCTCTGCGCCTTCAACTACCCCAAGCTCGGCTACCTGGACGTCCAGGGCATCCTGCAGGAGCTCCCCACTCTCCAGAGTCTCGACATCGAGGTGAAGGACGCCGCCGTTGGCGCGGAGCAGATCCAGCCCTCGAACCACCCCCGACTCAAGGCCCTCTCCATCCGGGGCTACCGACTCCGGACCATCTCCTCCAGTCTCCTGGCTGGCTTCAAGAGCAAGTACCTGACCATCGCCCTCAAGAACACGTCCCTGTCCTCGCTCCCACACGCTATTCTCTTCCCCGTCCCGCGCTCCTCCAAGGTCACCCTCGACATTTCCGGCTCCATGGTCACCGCCCTGGCTCCCCAGCTCCTGAGCTCCTTCGAGGACCGCCGAAACTCCTTCAGTCTCGCCGGTCTCGACAGCAACCCCATCCACTGCGACTGCAACGCCCGGGCCCTCCGACGGTGGCTGCCTCACGCCCACATGGAGAACCTGCAGTGCGTCACCCCCGACAGCCTCTACGGCCGTCTCCTGATCGAGATCGGGGACGACGAGCTGACCTGTGACCGCCAGCCGGGCGCCACGAAGCCCGTCCCGACGACCCAGTTTCAGGCTCCGGCGACAAAGACGACCAAGGCCACGAGCAGCATCGAGCCCGAGATCATCTGGCAGAGCTCGCCGGCCCCCAAGCTCAAGACCAAGTTGGCCCAGATCAAGAGTGCCCACATCGGCAACGACGACACCCTGATAATAGCGATCGTGGGAGGCGTCGTGGGCTTCATCGTGCTCCTCATCCTCGTCGTCTGTATCGTGCGGTGTCGCAGCACCTCCGCCCCCACGTACCTCCGCAACCCCATTCCCGTTATGCCCGGCAGCATCCCGCTCAGCCAGGGCAGCGTTCTCAACGGTGGAGCCTCCACCGCCATCTACGCTGTGCCACCCTACGCCCAGAGCTACGCCACCATCAAGCCCAACCTGTCGCAGTCCCAGATGCGGCTCAACTACTCCACCATGAACACCCGGTACCCACAGCAGCACCCCTACATTATTTATAACTCGGACGAGAAGTCCTACAATCAGTACTCGTAGGCTCCGAACCGCTCTCGCTTCCTGTAAAATACTCTGTCATCGACGCCAGCGATAGCGATTTTGTATTCGTAGGATTAGGAGGTAGCTTAAGGCCCTAGGATACGCCGAGTGCGGGCTGACACGGATCTGAGAGGCCTTGGATCCGTGGCAGCCCGGCCGTAGACAATTACTGTAGATTTTCTAAGTTATTGTTACACTGAGACCAAGCCTTTTCACCTTTCAATTGCGATTCTGGAACAATCAGGTGGAAAGTTGACTTTCAATTGGCATTTTGGAACTTGGAGTTGCCATTTGCACTTTTAAGAAGCGCTTTAAAGGCATTTTCATAGGATGAAAAACCATTTTGAACTTAGAATTGGCAAACTGGAATTCTTAATTGGCACTTTGGAACTCTTAATTGGCATTTTAGAATTTTCTTTTGGCTAAAAGAACTTTTATTATAATTGAGAACAAAACAGAAAGTTGCAGTTGGAACTTTCGAACTTTCAATTGGTTAAAAAAACTTCTTCAAATAGGAAAATACATATGATCAGCAAAATTTTCATTTTCGAAATTTGAAATGTGGAATTGCCAATTGAAAAATCCCATATCCAATTGAAAGTCCTGATGTGCCAAATGAAAGTTTTTTTGTCAAATGAAAAGTTCCGGTTTCCAATAAAATACTTTTAAATTCCGATTGAATATTCTGAATTCCCAATTGAAAGTTCCGTCATCTCAATTCAAAAGACAAAATGGCAACTGGAGGTCCCTTGTCCAATAAAAAAGCCTGAGTCTGCAATTGAAGAGTCCGCAATTGGAGGTCGAAAGGTTTCTCCGTGTATTGTTATTAGAACTTTTTGAAAACGAATAAAGAAACTTCCAACTAACCTCGTCCGTCTCCATCTCGTGCTTGAAAAACATTCTCTTGACCCTCTGGAAGTCCCGGAACTCTGAGCGGTCCGAGTAGGGGTACCAGAACAGAGCCATTCCACTCCCAGCGACCCCGTTGATGCTGCACTCGAACGGCACATTGAACTCCATCCAGTCGAAGGGGTTCCCGCCCATCAGCGAGACCTTCGAGGCGGTTCTGAAGTTTACAATCATCTGGTACTTCTTCCCTGCTGCCTCCATATTGATGATAGAGGCTGCCGGGAAGTGACTGGGGTCTTCGGCGAAGTTTGAGAGATGAAAGTCCGTCCAGTCTATGGCGCTGATTTGCCCGTTGGTGGACCGGAAGTTGCCGAACTGGGAGCTGAAAGTCAACACAATTGAGCTACTTTTCAGGAAAAGAAGTCTCTCTTACTGGGAAAGGCCTCGTTTGAAGCTGTAGGCTCCGATTTCCAGTAGAATTCCATTCTTGAGGACGGCGATGAAGGAGGCAGTCCGGTGCATGTGGGAGGTCTTGGACGGCCCCCAGCGTCTCTGTCTCAGACCAGACAGACTCAGCTCGACCGGTGCTTCGGATTCCACGAAAACCTGCCCAGCCAGTACCCCGAACTGGTCGTAGCCCCCTGAGTCCGCCTTGCTCAGCATGAACTTCCAGTTCCCGTCCTTCCACGGCTCCAGAGCCAGAGCTGCCGCCATGAGCTTGGGGCTCCAGTCGTAGGGCCAGTGCTGAGGCGAGCTGCAGGCCGTCCAGAGGAAGTTGAACCTCACGAACTGGAACTCGTCTTCGCTCACAGCCTCCTCGAACGTCGGTCTGATTCCGCGTCTCAGGAGACCGCAAAAGGTGACTCGCCACTTGGAAAAGGGCACGAGGTTCTCCAGCTTCAGTCCGTGGGCTTCGAAGGCGTGGGGAGTCGAGTTGCAGACTCTGGTGTCGGGGTGCTCTGGAAACACGTCTCTTGATCCTCTGAGACGACACAGAACCTCAAGACCTTACCTGGAAGCGTGAAAGTGGTCCCATCGGCGAGCCTGAGGGTGACCCAGAGCTCGGCTATGCGGTGCTGAAACCTCGTGAACTTCAGGAGCAGGTAGTTGCCGTGGATGTCGCTGCCGTAGAGGAACTGACTCTCGGAGCTCTTGGGATTCGGCAGCAGCTTGACGCCCTCATCGTCGTAGTTCTTCTCGCTGCGATGGAGGAGCTTCTGGTTCTGCTTGATCTTGCTCACGACTCGCTCGGCGTACCACTTTTTCAGGTAGAAATTCCACTCTACGGAAGAGAACGGGGTTTAGAGCTCAGCGGCGATTCCAGCATGCCGTTTTTATACGCCTTTTGATAAGAAAGCCGATAGCCAGTCTCAATAAAAAAATCCACTGATTAAACCCTGTTCCTGGGTTCAAAGTTTTTGAAACACATTTTACCTGGAACTCGGTAGTGACCCAGCTTCTGGCCCTTCTTGCCGCCCAGAAACGTGAAGATGATGGAGAAAATAATGATGGCCACGATGGCCAGGACCTGCATGACGTCCACGACATCCATGTTTTTGTGAAACTTTCTCGCGAATTCAAACTCAACCGACTCGCAGACTTCCTCGATGCAAACTGCGAGAGACTCAAAATAAACTCGATGATAAGTCAATCAGTCGTTTATCAGTACCAGTGATAGCTCTCAAACGGCAGTCACTGACCGAGACATTGAGTCATACACTGAGCTAGACGAGACTGCAGTGCTTGTTATTATTTACTATTATCAAACAATTTTGCGGCTCGTATTTGCTCACGCTCAGCTGATGAATGAAATCTCTTCGTCGACTTTACAGCGATCTCCAGAGCTGCTGGAAGTAGGTCAATGATCGAGTCTGGTTTGCGGAGTTTGGAGTTTCACTTCTCTATTGTCTAATTTTTGGCGGTGTTTCTTGGCTCTTTCTTGCCTCTAGACTCTGAAACTCGTGACTTCTGCTGAAATAGGCTCCGATTCGAAGAAACTATGGCTTGAAACTGAGTTACACTGGACCTTGCCCAATTCCATGTTAACATAGGAGGTTGTAGTCATACGAGATTTCAGGTCGAAGTGGCAAAAGCTCGAAAAAATTTTTTCGTTGGATTTGAGATTTTTTACCCGAAAATGGAGACTCTAAAACTCACGAAAAAAACAGTTTCGAAAAGTCAAAAAAATTCTTGAGCTTTGATCGATTTTTCAAACGAGCTTTTGACCGTTGAAAACTGCCACGCTTCATTCGGCTTGGCAATAAAATTAATTGAATTTCACGAGCAAGTGTGAAGTGTCGAATTTAATAGGGGTCAACGAGAGTCAAGAGCGACACATGTCGACTTGCGTAACACCTTTTTCGCTAATCAGGTATCTTTTTGCGCTTCGGCGAGACAGCAGTGACAGCACTCCAGTTCTCACAGCCACCACCTCAAAATTTCCCAATCGCCCATCTCTCACATGAGCGACTGAAAACCGGCAAATCCCCACGAAAGTACACGATCTGTCCTTCACCATTATGAATTTTTGTGTTCGCTTCATTTTTCACATTGTTGCACTACTTGATTTGGCTCTTTGAAAACGACCAGAGACTCCGAGGCTCATATGCATGTACGAGTGCGGAGAAAAATTGTTCGTTTGTTATCTCATCTCCTCAAAGACGCCTCGTTGTACCCACTAACCTTGTAAATGATTAAATGAATAGATGTAATGATGATCAAATGCGATATATTCGTGTTATTTTGGTTTCCATAAATCAGCTACGAGCCATCAGCGGGCCTCTCACACTCAATGGAACTTGTGAAATCCCCAAATTTCTCACACAACCAGGCGGCCTCGATCAGATGCAGCGCAGCGAGTCGCGTAGTGTCGCTTGAGGAAGTGGACAGGATCCTTTCACTGCGTATTAGGCAGAGCAGGACGCGGGCTGCGATAAGAGACGCGTATCAGAGACAATGGCAATTGTCTCAGTATCCCATATTGGCTTAATTGCCAGGAAAATGTTGCTCGCGAAACAATCACAGAATGCTCATTATTACGTGCGCATGATAAAGTGACTTAGAGCCGGTTAAACATGGCGATTAGAGATGTTCCATGACCATTCAGCACTACAATGACGCTCGTTTATGTAAATCGTGTGCAAGTGAGGAGTAATCAATTGCCATCCATCCAAAGTGGCGGAGGCCGGCTCTTGTGGAGAGTATCGAAACAAAAGAGGCAAAGTGCAAAAACACAGCAAAAGTCTCAAGTCTCGGTGACTCAAGCGAGCCAAATCTGTGGATGGATAAGTGAATCAGGGGCTATCGGGTTACATTATGTTGTTGTTTCTAATTTGGCGCTTGAGCAGAGCAATGAATGGGTAATGAGGCGCAGTGGGTTGGTTTTCTTGTTTTGGCTGGTCACAATTTTTTTTTCAAACTTTTACTTTTAATTTTTTCTCTATTTAAAATTTTAGAGTAAAATTTTTCGTCTATTTGAAATGTTTATTTTTTAAGAAACCCTATTTCCATGAATTAGTTTTCGTGTGAATTTCTAAGAATAAAAATATTTTCTTTTAAAAATCTGTAGTTGGAGTGACATTTATTGGTTTAACATTAATGGCATTTTAAAAAATTGATAGAAAACTCTGAGATATCAACAAAGAAATTTTAAATATAAGACTCTTTAAATTCAGGATCTTCCCACAAATCTTAAATTTTTTAAAATCTTCAATGTTTCTTGAATTTGAATATTTCTAAAATTTTTAAATTCCCTCATTGAAGTTCGAGTTAATTTCTTGAAACCTAAAACCAAAATACCAGACTTTTGAACTTCATTTTTCTTAAATTTTGATTTTTAATATTTAAATTTCAAAAATTTTTGTTCAACAATTTGCTGAAAAAATGGTAAGAAATTGGAAAAAAATTGTCCCACTGTGATGTCCCCCCGAACAACTACGGCAAACCATGAAAACGAACTCAACAACATGCAGGAAGTACTCGTCACTGGCACGCCGCACTTTCCTCAGCTCTACGTGGGCTGCAGTCGTGTTCCAGTGCTTTGGGCAACAGCCGAGGATGAGTAAGTGGCCAATAAACGAGTGTGTAGGTTACGCGACTATAATAATGCAAATTGAAAAGTCATTCGTAAGTGGCAGTATTTTACGCCTCGAGTAATGGGCAACCATTATTTTTCGCAGAATCCGACACTCTCTCGGAACCTGCAGCGACGACCGTGCAAAATTTGATTAGCGTCCCATCCTCGCCGATTCTTTTATTTCTCTCGCTTTCCTCTCATTAGCTATCTTGAACTTTTGTTTTACGTAACTTCCCGTTTTCCAGCGATTTTTTGTGTGTGTTTCGAATGTCGAGGGTTCGCATGTAATTGCACCGTTTACAATAAAATCGTGTCAACGCTAATCAATTTATCCGACCCGCGCCGTGCCTTACTCTCTGGAGTCTCTCTCTCTGCCTAATGGAGCGGTGGCACGGATGCCGGATGAAGCTATTAAAAACATTATGTTTCTCTTTCGCGACCCAACTCTCGGGCCCATTGTTGCAAATTAAAACATTTTGTTGATATTAGCCAGGCAGGTAGTTTCTAGTCGTCGCGTTTGGACATTTTAGCGACCATTTTGCTGCTCGCCTCTTTGATTTGAGTTCGGGTGGGGACGCTTGGGTCTTCGGCGGCTGCCTCCTCGATCAAAGCTGCGAATGGAGATGTTTTCAAACGTGGAACTAAGGCAGGTCTTACGTACGTCTCTCGTCGTCCTTGTGGGCCGCTCCGATATATCCGGAGGTGAGCTCCCTGCGGATGGCGTTGTGGTAGACCTTCCACTTGAGGATCTTCTCCTCCTTCTGGACCTTCTGCTGCAGCTTCTCCAGAAGCTCCTGCTCCTCTTGCGTCTGTGCACTCTTGAATTTGGCCTCCCACGTCTTTTCCTCCTCGCTCTTCTCCCTCTCCACCTCAGACTCGAACTCTTTCACTAGAATTTCGATTTTGGCTTTGGCCGACGCAATCAATATGTCGACTGAAAATGGCAAAGCTCAACTATTTTGCCCGAATGGAGCCAAAATCTCACTGTTGTCCTCAAAAGGGGGCGTAGGTCGTCCCCCAGAAAGCGTGGCTTCAAAATCAAACAAGGGAAGACGTAGCAACGAGGACTCTGGCATCTTGGAAGAAGGTGGAAGGGGCTTCCCAATGTCGCTGAGGACCTCGTTGATGTGCTGGAAGGCCATCCGGATGAGCACCACGTTCTGCTCCTCGAACTTGATCTTCTCCTCGAGGTCCTTCTGGGTCTTTTCCTTCTCCTTGATCGCAGCTTCCAGCTCCTCAATCTCAGTCAGCTGTCTAAAAGTGTCATGGAATAAAACGAAGCTTCACAGCTCGTGACCTACTCGATCTCGTCGTCCGTCAAGTCCAATTTTAGGCTCTCTTCTATGGCTTTGGCGTGCTGCAGCCTGAGCTGGAGAGAGTTCTTTTCCGCCTCCCCGTGTCTGATTCGAGTCAGCATTCGATCGTCTTTCTCGTACTCTTCCTGGATTCTGAAATGTTCCTTGTTAGACTCTGGAAGTCACTGAGGCTTCCTTGTACGTACTTTGGGAAAATCTCGGTGGTCTTGCAAACCATAACTGCCTCCTGCAGCTTCCGGAACACCGGGATCATTTCGCTTATTTGCTCCTTCAGCTCCGTTATCGCTGGAGAGTCTCTTTTGTAGCGAACAAAATCGATCTCAAAGTCACTCTGAAATTAAGAAAACCTTCAGGAGAATGTTAGAGCAACTTGGGACCCACATCTCTTCGAACAAGTTTAATAGCTTGCCCCTTCAGCGAGTTGATCTTCTCCCTTTGCTCGAGTAGGAACTTGATGCGTCTCGAGGTTTCTGCCTTCACGCTCCTCTCCACCTTGTGGTACTCCTTCTCGAGAACCTTGGCGCTCTTCAGGACCGGCTTTCCTAGCAGAATCGTCCTCTGGATGAAGTCTTCCTGCTCCTCCATCTCTTCCTTGAGTGCATCCAGAACCGGGTCGAAGAAGATCGAGTCTTCTGAGAGCACAGAGATCAGCTTCTTGAACGAGATCTTCATGGCAACGAGAGCTCTGATACGCGTTTCGGAGTTCTTTAGCTCGTACTCATACTTCCGGATGTCGGCCGCCTCCTTGAAGGGCACCGAGTCCCTGTATTTTATTCTGTCCTGAAGAGCTGACACTTCGAGCTGCAAGATTCAAAATGCTTCGCCATCTTTTGGAAAATCTATCGGTTTTCCGGGAAAATTGAATTTTTCCAGAAGATTTTCCGATATTCCGGAAAACTTAGGACAAAAAACTTTACAAAATATGACGGATTTGAAGATTCATCTCGGGTCTGAAGTTCTTCCCGAAGGAGCTGAAGTTCTTCCCAAAGAAGCTGAAGTTCTTCCCAGGGGGTCTGAAGTTGTTACCGAAATCGGAAAATCCCGGAAAATTTTTCCAGAACAACTTCAGTCTCTGAAAAACTCACCAATCGAGCCTCGTATGTTGCGAGCTTCTTGTCTCTGTGGAACTTGAGCTTGTCCAGTTGCTTGCGTCGTGTGAAGGTGAGATGCTCCAGACCCTCGACGAGGTCCCAGGTGCTAAGCTCGGGAAAGTGTCGCTTCATCTGCTTGTCGTGGATCATCATGTTCCGCACTCGCTGCTTGTCCCCGTGTAAGGCTACGTTCAGCCTCACCTTCTTCTCTTTCACCTCCTGCCGCAGCCTCTTAATCAGTTTCTTATCTCTCTGCTCATCGGCCGCCTCATTGATTTGACTCAAGTGACGGTCGTGGTCGTAGAGCCTCGCCAGAGCCTCGTACTGCGAAATTTTGTCAGCTGCGGTCCACCGCCTGTCACGGACTTTGTGCCTCTTCAAGTACCTCAGCCCGAACATTCGGTTCGTCTCGCCCGTCTTGGGCGCGATCATTCCATATTTCATTGCAACTGCGACTTTCATGCCGAGAGTTTGTTTTTTTCCACTGTTTCGCCACTCAAATCAATCACTTTGCGCCCAAATTGACAGTAAGTGCATTGCTTTCGGGACGCTGGATGGAAGGCGAGCGCAAAAAGTTATGATGAAAAGTTGCAAAAATCGTGCCCGAAGAAAGTTGAACACGCGAGGCTGGGGCCCGGCTTCGAGAGCTCGCCGCTCGGAACGGAGAGGAAGCAGTGGCGTAGGTAGCTTTTTGAAATGGGGGGATAAAAGCATGAAGATATGATGGCCGTTGGGAGCTCTGAGCCTCGCTGGAGGCAAGAAATTTTTGGGTTTCAAAAAACATATTTAATTTTTCAATTTCAATTTAAATTTTTTTTCGTTATTTTTAAGCGGAAAGAAAAACGTTTCCAACAATCTGAGGCTCATTTTGTCCAGAAAAATTGTCAAAAATTAATTATTTGAAATAGGTCAAAATAAACCAGTCAAAAATTTTAATTTTTATTTGAGGAATTCTTAAAGCTTGTCTGTTCAAAATTTTTGTAAAAACCGGTGATACACTTTGAGAAAATTTTCTTGTAAAAACAAAAAAAATTTTTAAAACTTGGATTATTGGGAGTTTTTCGGACAATGAGGGCTCTCCCTATCTACGCCGCTGAGAGGAAGGCGAAGAGGCAGAAGAAAAGTAATTTGGCATATCTCAATCTAATAATCAACGATTAAATAATAATAAAATGTGCCGTGCCATAACAATAAAGCCGAAATTATGTGATCTTCAGCGTGAGTTCCTCCGAGAGAGACGAGCTGAGCCGAATCGCTTTGCTTCTCCCGAGACAAATGCGCGCGTAAGCTGGGCCACAGACCTACTGTTGGCCATATGATTGACCTGATCCATTACGCGATCATGATCCGAAATGGGAGCCGAGAGCATTAAAATTACTTAATTCACAGTCGCTCATAATTTTTCCCAAATCCCCAGCTACCAGCTGAACTTCGACCTTGTGCCATGAGGAAACAGAAGAGTCGGGATTATACAACTTTCATCACTCGGCGGGCCCTTTCTGAACGTGTGAACCGCGTTGCAGTCTATACTAATTACCATCGCTGCAACTACGGCTTGGATCCCCGGTGCTTTACATGCGGTTCGGCGCTGCGTGTCTTATTGGGTTGTAGTAATAATTGTAGTTATTGAAATGATATAAAAAGTGCATTGGGAAATTTCGCGGGAATCGAGAAGTGCAACTTTGTTTACAGTTTGCTAGTTTTAAGCCAATTTTGGGTGTCTTTTTTGGTGGAGGAGTTTTTTAAAACCAACAACTTTTCCTGGGATCGAAGCCAAAAATCCAAAAGCAGATTAAGTGAGTTAGAAAAAACCCTAAAGTCATTTATTAGTTCTGCATAGGGAAATATCTTGAGAACCAACAAAATCCTTAATTTGATTTTCCATTAAAAATCATAGTTTCAGGCCTGAGAAAGCGTTAAATTCTCCTAATCCAACCTAGGGAAGGAAATTCCACTTTTAAACTCTGGGAATAGTTTGACGAGTCTTTCTAGTCTTTATTCAAGAGAATATCTTCAGTCAACTCCAAAATTTCCTCCGGCAACTTGTATCCTATTTCCCGAGGGTTGTCCTTTGTGTACATGTCCGATATCTTGTCAAACACCTCGACGTTACCTGTACCGAGATCCACGTAAATTCGTCCAAAGGGGATGTCTTTGTGCAGCAACTGCATCATTTCTCTGAAAAGTTTGCTTTAGAAGCCTGAAAATAAAGTAGGCTCTCACCTTGTTTTTCGCATCCCAAGGCAGGAGAAGATGTGATCGATGCAGAAACAGTTTACTATGAACTCGGTGAGTTCGGAGGTCGCGAGATGCTCGCACTCGGTGAGGACAGAAACGAAGATCTTGATGCAGTAGAACTCGGCCGTTTTCCGGATTTTCTGCAAAAGACATGTCAGTTAGTTTCTCACCCAAAGTGGGGTCAAGGCACCTGAATGTCGTCGACAGCAAGACCGTTGAGGAGGTTGAGTGACACGATGGGGATGAGAAGGACGAAGGCGGCGAAAAACACGTAGCAGAGGAAGTTGTTGTAGAAGTCGATCTCGGAGACGTCGAGTTCCCCCGTGATCATGACAAAGGTCTTGAATTCCGACAGCCCAAACGAGTGAAAGTTGTTGAGGGTTGAGTTTGCTCCGTCGTCTTTCTTGCTAAAGTTCCCGAAAGTGAAGTGGAAGCCCATCCCGAAGCTGATGAGGATGAAGGAGATCGAGAGCAGGAACTTGAGGCTGTTGATTGTGACCTTGATGAGCATGACGAGGTAGATTCCGATCTCCTCGCTGACCACGAAGAACATCAGCACGGTGAGGTTTAGTCCCATGAGGATGGACCCCGTTCCCAGGGCCAAGTCCGTGGTTAGTTTCTGGAGCTTTGCGGTTTTGCCGAAGGGCTTGTTGGCATTCATCAAATCCGTCTGTTTTGAGGGATCCGGAACCAGCAGATAGACGAAGATGGCCAGGAGAGTGACGATGTTGAGGTAGTTGGTTGAGGACCGGAAGTACCTGACGCCCGAGATGACGAGCCGGATGAGCTCCGCAAAGGCCGAGATACTCGTAATCACGAGGCATATCCAGAACACGAGGCTGTTGAAGGCCACCTTCCCTTCCAGCACGGCCGTAATGTACATGATGAGGGTCACAAAAATTGAGAGAATGGGACACTGCTGGTAGAAGAAGATCTTGAAGCGGAAGAGACGCCACTTGAGGGCGATGAAGGCGCGCGAGAGAGGGTGGCACAGGAGCTCGTTGAGGGAGTTCCTTCGCACCATGAGTCCCAGCAGGTCCATCTCGTGGTTCTTCTCCGATCCGTCCACGAACAGGCCGAAGCTGAAGAAGACCTTGCGCTCGTGCTTGTTGTCGTAGAAGACCTCGGACCCCCGGAAGAAGCTCAGTTCCCGCGCGATGCACGAGTCCATGTGAGCCTTCAGAGCCTTGAACGAGATGTACTCCACCGCCAGCTTTCCCTTGTTGTTGGCCTTCACTAGCTGGGCTCTGGCGTCAATCAGCTTGCTGACCATGTACTCGTCCTCGAACTTGCATGCGTAGTAGAGAGGGGTGCTGCCGCTCTTCCTCGACGTCTGGTTCACGTCTCCGAGCTGCAGGACGCAGTCGAAGCAGCGCTCAAAGCCCTCTCTGTTTTTCTTATCCACGTTCAAGGTCTCCCGAACGACGGTTATCAGCAAGTGTCGGTCCCAGTCACCGGAGAGCTTGTTCAAGATAAACTCAAGTGTCGCGAAATTTCCCGTTCTCACAGCTACTTGGAACATGTCGGTGTAGTTGAGGGACCCCAGACCGGAACACCACTCGATAAGGTATTCCGCGAGCGTGATGAAGGTGCGTTTGAGGCACACAGGAAGGAGCTGGGCAGTCACATCGTTCTCCTGAATACACATCTTTTCGTGAGTCTGAATAAAATCCTGATTTTCCATGAATATATGGATCGCCTCCACCTCGCTCCGGTGGTAGATGACCCAGACAAAGTACAGCTCCGGCAGCACGTTCCTCAGCGTGACCAGGACCCGGCCCTCGAAGAACCTCTCGTAGTCTAGCTGGCTTCTCTCAATGACCATCTTGATGGTGTGGGCAATTCCCAAGTCTGGGAACCTCTGTTGGCAGAAGAGCAGCTTCTCCAGGACGCACTGCCCGTACCGGATCTCATCGACGTCCGCCCCAGCAAGAATGAGAACGATGATGGCTCCATTGGCGTCGAGGACGGAGGTTTCGTCGATTTGGTCTATGATATCGTGGATTGAAGGCACTTTTGGGCACTCTGATAGCTTCTCCAGGGTCTTGCTGAGCAGTTTTTCTTCCTACAGAAGACTCAATTGCAACTCTGGATGGAGGTGAGATATTCTTACGTCAAGGGGAACTTCCTGTCGACAAGCCATGGTATTTCAGCCTCTCCTGTTCTGAAACTGAGGAACTGAGCTCCCGACGGAGGTTTTTATATAATAAAAGGAGAGCCGGAAGCTGGGGCTTATCATCTGAGCTCTCTCTGAGAACTAAAGGAAGTCAAATAAATTAGCTCAAAGGTTGAAAATAGAGATTTCTTTAAAGAAAAAATAAGTTTTGTCGATTTTTTTTCACTTTGAGTCAGAGCTAGAGAAGCCTAAAACCTGACAAATACTTACAAGAGAGTCTAAAAGTGGGTTTCTACAATACGAAAACATCTATGAGAGAACCCATTAAGAGCTTTTACCCCTTTGAAAGTCTGTAAGGCCCTCCGAGAAGCTTCAATGACGATTGAAATGCCCAAAATGAACCACTAAAAAGCTTGAAAGCCACGAATAATAGGAAACAGCTGCTGAAAGGTAGCCTTCGGAAGCCCAAACAAATATCCATTACGACAAAGTGCAACCCGAAACATTCAATTTACAATCAGCTGGCAATTGGAATGCAAAATCGCAAAATTGCTCCGAATCTCGACACGCTGCCGTGTGAAAAGCGCATTGTTTGCAGCTCCAATATTATTTATTGTTTACACTATTATATTTACACCTTTTTACCAGCATGATTATTAGCATAAGCGTTTCAAAATCCTCACATTTGCCCTCTCTTGGGCCCCCCGTCCTTGCTCGCGTCTATCTTGACGAGCCATTATGTGTATTTTCTTCGGGAAAAGACGGCAGGAACCGGGGATGTCGCAACGCTAGTGCCCCAAACGACTCAGGTGGTCGACACTCGACAGCCCAGGTGCGATATTGCCTGATAGGGCTCCGGATAACCCTTATTGTGTACCAGCGATGCAGCACTTGACCCCCAAACACACAAAGATGCCGCACGGCAGCTCCATGCCGAAGGTAATAAAGTAATTAGTCATACACAAACGCCAACCACGGCACCGGCATGGCTCGGAGCTTGTCTCGGAGGTACTTGAGGTAGCGCCATTATCATATTACAAGCTGAGCCGAAATCCACAACATCCATGATTCTCTTTAAACAATGCAATTATTGTTTGCTCGCCGCTGAGTACCCTTTTGACATTTTTATGATATGTAAATTGCGCATTTATCGCAGATACACACCGCATTTTTTGTCCGAATCAGCGACAGAGCCAGCATGTTTTTGTGAATTATATTAAAACCATATTTTGCGCAAGGTCGGTCATTCAAGCCTGCCTCCGCGAGGCACTTGATGAAAAACTATGAGAAAATTTCGCGTTTGTCTGCCCGAGAATGCAAGCTCGAGAGACTTTGTGCAACGCGGAGGCAGCGAACGTAAATAAATAAATCAAATTCTGGGGTCTGCGAAGGCTTTTGTCGCAGAATTGTCGCAGCGTCGGAGTCGTGACGGAGCGGAAACGTTCTCAAAGTCGAGCGCGAGACAATGATGCTTAACATTTATCATAACAGCCGGGTCAGAGTTCACCACTAAATACTTTATTGCAATTGCTACACATTTTGAGTTGGGTCTAGGCATTTTAGCTGGAATGGAAGAGGTTGTGGAAGCAAACTCCGGCTTCAGAGTGGTCCTTGAGCCCCCGAGACAGCAGGAAGACCGTCAGGAAGGAGCCCAAAAGTACTTTATTGCAGTTTCTTCACATTTTCAGTTGGCTTTAAGCATTTTGGCTGGAATGAAGGAGGTTGTCGAAGGAAACTCCACCTTCAGAGTGGTTCTTAAGTCCTCTAGACAACAGGTAGAACGTCAGGAAGGATTCCAAAACCACGCCAGCCGGGTCAGAGTTCACGACTAAGTACTTTATTGCAGTTTCTACACATTTTCAGTTGGCTCTAAGCATTTTGACTGGAATGGAGGAGGTTGTCGAAGGAAACACTGACTTCAGAGTGGCCCTTGATTCCTCTAGACAACAGGTAGAACGTCAAAAAGGAGCCCAAAACCACGCTAGCTAGGCAGAAGAGAGCCAAAAGCCAGTAGTTAACTCCCACGTGAGCTGGAACTGGGTTTTTCTGTCCTCCAAAGTCGACTTCCGTGGAATTCCCAGCCAGCAGAGCGTCGATAAGTGGCTCGAACTTGCTCTGGACGAAGTATGTCTGAGTAATGTAGGAGAGAACGTCCTTTCTCGGGACGACAGAGGAGAACTCCCCCAGCCACTGCTCGTTTGACAGACACACAATCCCATTGGCACTGTTAGGGATGTAGTTCCGGAGTCGTTTGGTGATGTTCAGCTTCACAAATGGAATGGCCCTGGAAATGGGGAAGATGCGGTCGCACCGGATGTTGTTGTCCTCGAGGTTGAGGATGAGGGACATTTTTGCGAACTTCTTCACGTTGACCTCATCAAACTCAAAGAGGTTGTTCTTTCCCAGCTGCAAGTTCTCCAAGGCCGGCAGGTCTGCCAGAAGCTCGGGTTGGAGGTACATCAGCTTGTTGGTGAGCAGGTAGAGTTTCTCGAGTCTCACCAAGCCCTGGAACGTTCCGAGTTTCAGCTCTCGCAGATCGTTGACATCGAAGTCCAGCTTCTTCAGCTTTGAGCATCTCCTGAAGACGCCAGGCTCGATGGAGGCTATCTTGTTGAATTCTGCTGAGAGATCCGTTAGGTTCGGGAAGGTCTCGCAGATTTTGTTGTCCCAGACGTGGATGCTGGAGTCTGTTATCTCCATCTCAGTGACCTTGTAGGGCTCAGAAGTCTCGATCTGGAACTGGTTCGAGTCTATTCCGGCGACTTTGCAGGCTGTCCTCTCTTTGGTGAGCTGGCACATGAACTTTGGGAGCTCGGCGTTCGAAGCTGCCACGATCAGAAGGAGAGTCACGAAAAACATGCTGACGGTTTGAAAGATCGAGTGGATTTGCAAAGTTAGACGCCCGATAGCTTATCGCAAAAATGCACTCAAATAGAGAGACGATAAGAGCCAATGATCTGAGAAAGACGCGAGTCTGTAGTGACCCAGTATCGACCACATCCGACCTTGACTCGAGACGGGCTCGGTTGCAAAGTGAAATGATTTCGCAGCCAAGACAAATTGGCTTAGCCTGATCTCCACCTCAATCTCCGTACCAGCACGGGTGGATCGCGGCAGCTTCACGAAAATAATTAGCGGTAATTTGGAGAGCATTCAGGCCTCATAGCTGCCCCACACATGTAAGTGAATAGTGCTCTTAATCAATAAATGACCCACTGATTGATGTATATCGCGCGCTGTGAGTTGCCTTCTTTTCCCATCCACAAAGCCCGTCGGCCGCGAAAAAAATATGTAACTAATATGAGCATCTACGCAATCTGCTTCGAGAGGTTTTTTCATCGGACGAACGAGTGCACTTGTGCTGGAGACGTCTGTCTGTCTACATCCTCTACGAATAAAAATGGGGCAAAAATTCAAAGTTTGGAACCTGGCGGTCATTTTTGCTTTTAAATTATGCCTATTGGCTCTCCCGTTTCAGAGATATAGGCCTCCAAAAGAACCCATGTCTAAAAACCTAAAATTCTGGGAGTGAGAGGGTGCATACTTTGAAAACCTGTTACTCCGAAACGGTTTGACAAATTTGGCTGAAATTTTTTGTGGTTACTAGTGCTATTGTCTAAGTGTTAAAAAAATATAATATATAAAATATATAGCCTATACATATATGTTATGTATTTTTTTAGTAAGTGCGAAAAATCCCCTCTCACTCCCAACCGTGGAGACTTCTCTCTTGCCCTTGATAATTCAATTACGAGTCCTAAATGTCATCGAACTAGGCTCTAGATTTATTTTCTGATTTTTGAAGAAGAGTAGAAAAATGAATTAAAAAGTCAAAAAAATTTAGAAGGGAGAATTCAGACCATGGCTTCAAGCTCTGAAGTCTTGAATGTCAAAAAAGGGCTTAGAAGCCCAAACTTTTACCCAACCAAGCTTCCATCAGAAAAATTTTTTCTGAGGCGATCCACTAATCCACATTGCACCCATGATGATCGCCTCGCTCGCGGAAAATCACAAAGGTGATGCAGTTGATTAATGAGCCCCAAAGCGATTTGATACCAATACCATACTCGGTGTTTGCTCTGGCCCGAAATAAGTCATTAATAACGTTCGGGGCTTCGCAATTGCTACCAATTCGTAATTTACTCGACTTACTGACACACTTTAATTGTTTAAATTTACCACGGCATCGCTGAGGGAAATTCGGTAGCGGACGGGAGGGAGCGTTATGTAAAAGTAGTCATTACAAGTTGCTAAATGTGATTTAATTAGCTTTTAATAATGACGTACGACAATGGGGGTAGGGGCAGACTAACGAGGCCCGGCCTAAAGATGGACAGTAGCGGGGCAGGCTCTTCAAGGTCGCGGCTCTTTTGAATGTCACACCGATGAGCTTGATCATTTTCTATTAATGAAGGGCGAGCAGGCGATGAAGAAATCAATGGTGAATTTGCCTCCAAGACATCATTTAAATGCGACCTTTCTGCTTTTTTGGCAGGCCCATGCGCGCTGCCGAGGCCGCAGGTAGCCAGAATACGTACGAAAGTTCATCGATGTCAGTTACCTACATCACCGTGAGTCATGACTTCCCAAAACGAAATGCTGTCACTCGCGCCTTGCCGGTCGGTGTTGCAAGTCTGACATTGAAATGATCGGATTTTGGCACCTTTGGGTCGTCGAGTTGGCAGAAAAAACGGCCGGAGTGAGCCAACTTGCATCTCATTCTTCAATTGTTCAATTTTTATTGACCCATTGAATGCCAAGTTGAATACTGGAGCCAAAAGGTGACAGCCTATTATTTGGTTTGCCAACATCCAAATGCTAGAAACGAATTGGCATTGCGAAATCGCATCCTCGGTAGAAGTTTCGGGCGCGAAAAGAGCGTGGAAAAGTCGGAGCTGCCGTTTTGTAACGCAAATCGCCGAATCACGACCGAATTTAATGCATCGCTGAAGATGTACTTCTGAAGAAAAGTTTAACCCTCTAGTGCGGGAGATTACTTTTTTGCTTCTTTTATTTATTTTATTTTAACATCTAATGGTGATTTTCAAAATTTAGTTGGCTCTTATAAGGAGATGTGACCGAAATTGTCAACTAAAAAAATTTGCAAAATTTAGGAAAAATTCATCTCCGAAGGTTTTCAATAGCAAGAGAGCCCTCAAAGCCTCGAAAAAGATCAGAACTAACTTCTTGGAGAACCATAACTAAAAGGTCTCAATACGTACTCGATGACAATCTAAAGATTAACTCTAAGGTAGAGTTCAAAAAGAGAATTAAGAGGCTTACATTCTTGATCTGAGTGGGCTGTAAAGTTGCTTCAAAAATAAGCTCATTCTGGGACAACACTCTAATCCTATTAAGGGCTCCCCAAAATTTCATATAAAAATTTTAAACCCAAAAATCAACAGACAACACAAGGGTTAAAGTCGATTTCGGGCTAATGACTCGCCAATTGTAAAGTCAATGGGCTGAGTAAGTGGCGGGGGGAGCAGCATGAATTCCAGGGATTGCACAACGAGAAAGAGAGAGACCCCTTTGTGCCCGGTCCACCCACTGGATCGTGTAGAACACAATTGTCCACTTGCCGGGCTGTGGGAAGCAACAATAGGCCATGATCCCTATGATGTATTGGCCCCTTCGGGCTCACTTATCTCCGTAACACGAAAGTCAAAGATGTAACAATGATCGCCATGCTGTCGTGGACAAAACGAGCCTTTCAAACCGCCAAGCCCGCTATCTTTCATCGCATATATAAAAGTTTAATGGTAACACTCGGCTCATTGTTATTCAAATTAGATACTTTTTAATTTTGTTCCGGCTGCTGCTCGCCGCCGCTGTAATTTCAATAGTAATTCGTTCATAATTTCTCGAATTTTATCAAAATACTCTTCGCGAATTTGCCCCCACATTCCCAACAATGACGATGATTGCGCGATTGCTGTGTCTGCATAATTGAACTTTTAATTTCGTCGATAGCATGATGGGCATTTTTCTCCGCTCTCCGGACCCCGTGAGCATCGATCAATTTTCTGATACCCCGACACATCCCGCACCAGCGGCTAATTGGGAGCTACTTGCCCGCTAATCGACGCGCTAACTAGGCCCGTTTGACCCTCGCACCTCTCCTCATTTGCCTAAAGTAGTCCGAGGTTCTCTCGCGAGCCGGGTCTGGCTCGCATGCGATGATGCTGATGATGAAAAATTATTCATTTTTTCTCGTGTCTCGCGAGCTCAATTTTATCTCTGCACAAGCCAAGCATGCGCAATGCCCAAACTATAACTCGCAGTTTTTCACCTTTTGTATTTAAGAAATGGCAAGCAACACCGCTATTGTGTATTTTTCTGCCTCTTCTTTGAGCCCAAGTTGCTGAAAATGTCTACAATGTGCATAAAAACCTAGAGTTTCGTGTACTGCAGGCGAAGAAACTGCAAGAAAATTTTAATTCACCTCGGGTTACGTAAGGAGCCGAGCTATTGTCATTCGTAATCAGATGAAAATTGTAATTGATAACCCACTGACTCGGTTGCCGGAGAAGCTGCCACTTCTGCTCCCTAGGCTAGGGTTTCTTCATGCTGTTTTTGAGGTCTAGTAAGGCCTGTTACTGAAAATCGAGTACGAGAAGGTTTTTACTTCGAATAAGGAAAAATTTGAAAAATACTTTTTGGGACAAATTTTTACTAGTTTTTATTCAACTGTCTTCATAATTTAGTATTTCAGTCTCATAAACAGTGTCGGCCATGCCTCTAGACCGGACTTGTGGACACTTACAAACAATCTCGACAGTCAGAGACAAGTATTTTTGAGAATTGAGAAGTGCAGATTTATTGTGAAGATTGTAAGTCCTTCAGGGGAAAAGTGTCAGGATCTGGTTTTCAATGTCTTATTATTTTTTTAAATTGTAGAATTGTGCCTAGAGATTGCTGGACTCCTTGAGTAGCGATATTGGAAATTGAAAGTCGTTTGATGAAACCTGGTTTAAAATTGATTATCTGAAGATTGAATAGATTGACTGGATAAAATGTTGGATATTCAATTGTCAACGCCTGGATCCGTTTGAAATCGTCTCATGCGACAAAATTTTGTATCAAAACTATTTGAGAAAATTAATCAGATTCACCTGGAAAAATTAGTAGAATTGCTCTAAGCACCAGATGATAATTTTTGTAAATTTGTAGAAATAAACCCCTCAATACTACGAGTTGTTAATTTAATCGGTGGTAACTAAAAAATAAAAATATTAATGAAATAAAATGGAATCTCTACTTTCACAACAGTCTTTAGCTCGCCTGCTCAAGGTTGAGGACGCAGTCCATTTCGAGGGCTGCTACCAAAATTGCCCCTAATAGCTTCCATTACCCTTTGACAGGCTCCTCTTGAGCTGCCTCACACGTGAGCCGCCAAAAGTGGGCCACGCCAGCGATCCACCTTCGAACAGTAGGTTGCTGCTGCCGATCGCTACAGATACACTGGTGCCGATTATCATGAAGAAACAATTTGTGGGCCACCAGCGGAGAGCCCATATCCCATCGTTTGTCATCTTTTTTACGTGCATTGTGCGTCTGTAATTTCATTTGCATTGAAAAAAGTGTAAATGCCAGCAATAATAACTGTCAAATTGACTAACTGGCGCTGTCATCGAGCGGCGATGGTGACTACGACCTTGGGCAGGCGTTGTGCGAAAAAAATTGGGCACACGATGACAAGAGCCACGATCGGGACCGAGATATCTGATGGAGTGTCGCGGGTGCGTGAGGAGATGCCATCTTCCCAAGGTGCTGGACATGTACGCCTTGGATAAACAAACGTGCCGTAATTGGGTCACTCTCGAGAGATGCACCACGAGCCATTGTATGCTAACACTTTTTGATTTTTCGCATTGTGCACTTTAATCTCCATAAATACGGTGATGCAAGCCCTCATGAAGGTGTGAATTAATCAAAACTGAGTATGATGGGTTTATTAAAGAAGACTGAGTGCATCATCATCACGAAGATACGCAATGGGTCTGATGAAGAGCGGCGTAATGAAATGGAAAATGCACTCGTTCGCCTCGTCAAAGGGTCTGACGAAACGCACGACACATATCGCTGATTGATGCACTTCATATAGACTGCCCTTGCCCCCGCATCTCGAGATATCCATGCGTCACGAGAAGTGAGAACGGCGGAGTCCGAGAAATCGTGAGGAAATGCTCACAAAACGGGCATTGTCATGCGGTCGTGTATCTCACACTCGGGCTAGAGAGTGCGGGAAAGGAAGGAAAGTTAGTACATATCGCACTTCAATTGGCTATAGCTGGTCTTCACTGTTCTGGGCTGTTTTTTTGACACTTCTGTTTATTTATTCTTGGAGCTTTCAAAGACTACTGGTAGGGTTCTAGATGAAAGACACTTTTTCTCGCAAACAATCCATTTTTTCTAGGCCCATAAGATCTCCAAAAAGTCCTGATTTAGAGACTCTCAAGATCCTCTTCCAGACCTGTATTTTAAGCCCCCGAAATTCTCAGCAGCTATTTTTTAAAACCTCAATATGACCAAATTTAAAGACCTTCTTTAAGACTCCTTTTAAGACCTCCTCAAGATCTTCTTCAGAACCCCAACATCCCTCTTTAAGGCTCCCTGGATCTACAACACCTTTTTCTCTTGTAATTCAGATTGTGTCTAATGTTATTCAGAAAGCATCAATTGCAATTCATATCTTCCATATTCTATTCAGAAAGCATTAACTGCAATTCAGAAGTATTTTTAGTATGATCAGTTAAAAAAAAAGTAGGTGAAATTGAGAACAGAAGGCTCAGGCCTCAAAGAAGGCCTTCAAAGGACACAGGAAAAACACAAGCAAGAACCGAAATTACAGCCAATTTTCTCGCAAACTACCTTTAATCGAAAGGCGAAATGCAGCCTGCTAAAACAAACGTAGGCAATTGAAGATGGGTTTTGGCACGACGAAGAGAATTATGCGAATTTTGCGTGCGCATTGTTGGAGCTCGGCAGCCTCGGATGAATGATGAAGTGATTTTATGTAATAATAAAAGTGACAAGTGGTGATGAATTGGCTCAAAACATTGATCACTTCAACATGTAATAACGTGAGGTAAATTGTGAGAGAAAGAGAAGACAATTGCCCGCCTGCCGGGTGGGCGGTGCACGAGTCATTTTCCAATTATTAGAGCAAGCAATCTGATACGAGTCTAGACACACACACAGTGACCCCATTGATGTGTCTGTGGGGGGCTCCGGCAAACAAATTAAGACGCTCGTCGGTAATGTGGGAGAAAATTCGGCACTCGGTTGCGTGATCGCCGGGGTGGTCGGTCTCTCCGCATTCCTAGGAACGCTCCCAGAATCCGAGGCCCCAGAATCGTGCCCGTCTCAAAGTCGATTCTCGTGTTGTCATAGCCGCCGGCACGCGACCTCTGCGGATGCCAAACCAATTGTCATTAGGTAGATCATTATCTGCGTGATAAATACAAAAACGACCCGGTCATTAAGTCGAGCCTACCTTCTACCTTTCCACCATATCCCCCCGTTGATATGCATGCATTAATCCGACCCACTCATCTGACGGCTTCTCAGTATCAATATCACGTTTTTGCGACCGAATGTTGACACTTTTCATACAAACCATAAATACCACAAGGCATATTCGTTCTTCATGCGGCCGGCACGAGGTTCGCCAGCGCAAAAAGGTTATCCCGCACTCGTAAAAAGTATTTTATTTGTCTATCTCTATCAGCAAAAACACATCGACTTGCTTCTTTACATATCATTTAGCGTAATTATCTGCCTCGTTTCTTGTCTACGACAGCTCTTCTCTAATGGAAATGGGCTTTCCTTGGGT